>JADMNL010000029.1:74536666-75880833 GCA_016271365.2 Neoceratodus forsteri | reverse complement strand
TGTGACTACTGCAAGACTACCATTGGAATGGACATTCTGATTATTTTCTGTATACTGTGGCAAAGGGCGCCCTTCAAATTCCTCAGCAGTGGTCCCTAAACCACATAAAACATCTTGGAAAAATGCTGGATCCGCCACGGTGGAGAGCTCCCAACTCTGTCCTGCCACTAGGGGTAGTTTGCTTATATAAGGAATAAGACATGACAAGGTGTGGTTTATGAGCTGATAAGAGCATGCCCCAGGTTAGTAATGAGGCATGAGGCACTTGCGCAGAGTGCCTTTAGCACCTGGGAACTGGTCTTATAAGCCCATAAATCACACAGTGGAGTGTCTCATTCTGCTTATAAAATGCCCCCAGTATAAAACTCCTCCTCTGGAAAAAAAAATTAATTAGTAAATGAAGTCTGATAAAAAAGTGTTAAAATTTAAGTAAACTGAAAATACAAAAAAATGGAAAAAAAAAAAAAAATAGTCCTTGCATCTGTAATGCAGACCATAAGTAAAATTCAGCCATTTGAGGGCATTTGTGTCTGTCTCTCTCCCACCCGACACACAAACACTCGTTTTTTTTTTTTTTTTTTACATTTTGTTTACATCTTTCTTTTAGGCATTTGTTTTTTTATTATCCCATTTTGTGTGGCAGCCGCCGGTAAGCAAGTGTGTCCCTTGCAAGCTGTCGTGCCGAGATGCCAGTGAGCAGCATGTCCGGTCGAGTGAGTGTGGCTTTCAAAGGCAAGCCGCAAATCAGGAGAGAAGCTCTTTTTCTGTCTTGCCAGTTGGATAGACAAGCTGCTAATGAAGAACGTGGCTGTTTTGAAATACTATACTGGTATATTGGGGGGGGGGGCACAAGAACAGAGACTGGAGATCGGAACAGCCAAGAATGGGAAGTGTTTTTTTTTTTTTTTTTGAGGACTGGGTGGGCGTGGTGTGGACCGTCAGCATTTAGGATCAGCAGGACAGCCAGCGATTAGCAGCCTGGGAAAAAAGAGTTGTTAACTGTTAAATGTCTAGAACATGAGTACTGCCACTGTTCGATAGTTTGCAGTGGTTGAGAGTTTTTGAAAAGGTTATTTTTACTTTTAGGGCAAGTGCTGTATGGATACCGGTTTTACAGTTGCAACATGGCTGGCTGCCAGAATATTTTTTCTGGCAGGCATGGATTTCTGACTGTACTAGGTCCTGGTTGGCATAAGAAGTGCCTGATAGCACAGTATGTGCTGATAAGGACATGGCAAATAGTACTTCTTAGCCAATCAGGATGCAGAAAGTTCCAGTCCCATTTTATAACACTTATTATGAAATGGGCACCATAAATTAAGAGCTTTCATTGGCTGCTAAGGATGTGATATTCATTCTGATGCACAGGAAAAAGGACCAACACTGGGCAGTGGGCATTGATATAGGTGATGCTGCCCACTTTAGAATGTTAGCAAAACAAAACGCAGCCATCTTGTTCGTGCCAGAAGTGGTGCCAGCTGAACTGTTAAAAATAAATACCTCTGACGCCTCTTCACTTTGCCTCAGTGAAAAAAAACGGAACAGCCACGATCTCTTCACCAGCCCGACCGCCGCTCTTTAAACCCAATTGTTTGAATTTTAACAGAAAAAGAAACTAACAACTGCGATGTGTCTCCCAACCCGGACGCTCCTTCATCTACCAAAAAAAAAAAATCTGAACAACCGCGATCTCTGTACCAGCCCGCCCAGTCGCTGTCTCTATCAGCCCCCTCGCTCACTCTGTCTTTAAATTAAAAAAAAAAAAAAAGAAACAGCGCAATTTCTCTTATTTGTCTCCACAAGCAGCATGGGGTACTGCTATCATTACCAGACCTCCGCGATCTCTGTACCAGCCCACCCACTCGCTCTATCAGCCCACCTGCTCACTAGAGTTTTTGTTTTTTAATTAAAAAAAAAAAAAAAAGAAAGAAACAGCTGCAATCTATCTTATTTTTGTCCAGCAGCATGGGGGCTACTGCTATGACAACCAGACCTACTAAAGTACAGAAGCCTTTGTAGGACAAAATTACTTCAATGCAAACAAAACACACAGCACACTTAGGTGGAGGAACTATTTTATTAAAAGTGACACAAACATACATTTTTTTTCCTACTTAAAATTGGAAATTTAACCTACCAAATGCAGTTGAACGAAAGATGGCCATTTCATAAGCGCAATAAACCACTCCAGGGTGTGCGTTAGACAGTTTAACACACGGCTAGGAGGCTGGACGCACTCGGCCGTTGGCCTCGTGCCTCACTACGCCTCCTAGCCGTGTGTTAAACTGTCTAACGCACACCCTGTCGTGGCTTATTGCTTACTTATAAAATAGACACTAAGAATTTTGCATTCTGACTGTCTGAAACCTGCTGTGGCAGCACACCCAACACCCCATGATGTCTTATTGGTCACCTAACCTAAAGCTGAACAAATGAGCCACGCCCCTAAATCAAGTCTAAAAACTGAACTCCTAGTGTTGGTAAGTATATATTTTTTTCTGATAAAACATAAAATGCAGTTCTGGCGTCATGAGGCAGGGTATCCACACTTAGGTGTGTGTGTAGGGGGATCCGCTAATGTAAATCACCTGATGTGTAGTGTCTTTTTTCCATCTGCAACCGCTGTGAATCCTTGGCATACCTTACTTAGATATATAGATAGATAGGTAGATAGAGAGATGCTGATAATCTGTTACATTGTATCGGACTGCACGCACACGTGAGACTTTCTACCTCCAGAGCCCAAGAAGGACTCGCTCCACTGTCACTTCTGCTGGCTCAGGTCTGTTCATTATTACTCACCTGACTCGCACTGTGACTGCGCTCTCGAAAAGTTCTTTTTTCAGCCTTACTTTGCCGTTCTAATCAGTGCTTTATTACACGCGAAAACAATTAAAGTTAACCGTGATAGTTGACAATGTGATACATCTTATAGTCCCAAAAGATAGCGATCAGCGAATCTGACGCGGCCCCTTCCGTAAGGACCAGATTGATAACCAAGCAGCATTAGACGGAACAGCAGCAGCCCTGCATCCCTCAAGACGGCTCCCCTTAATCGCTTATTCTTGCTTTTCTTCAAACACAGTCCTGCATATTCTTTACAAAAACACCATCCTAACAAACAGGCTACCCCTTCTTCCCATTTACGTGTCTGATTAGGAATCCTCATTCCGAGTCTTCCCATCCAAAGCCGCTTTCGCCCAACAAAACTGAATGTAACTTTTTCTCCGCGAACTTCGCATCCTCGAAGCAATTAAAGTATATGCCCTGCATGGAATTCTTATGCAAATCTGCCTTTGTCAGTTACATCGAAAGATTATAATGCTTTTACCTTTTTGATAAATTAGTCGCCAATTTCCAGACTTCTCAATTCCTCTCCATCCAAAAAAAAAAAATCTGCTTTCCCACTGCACCAATCCCAGCGGAAACTCGGGATCGTCTCTGACCTACACTCGAATCCGCCAATAGGCGTGGCGAGCAGCAGGCACCGGTGCTAGTGTTGGCCAATGAGTTCTCCCGGAAGGTGGGACTCAGAAATGTCATTCAGCCTTTGAGTTAGCTCTTTGTTTGGGAGGGTGTACGCTGCCCGGTTTTCAGGGGTGACGTCACATCCTGCCGGTAAACCTTCCAGATCATTTATTCCTATACTCTACCCAGTGCGCGGGAGCGGGGCTTGGTGTTGTGAGTGTCATGTGTTGCTGATAGTGTTTCTCTTTAGCATCAAAACTCCAGCACTGAAAAATGTATTTAATATAATATTTTTTTACTAAATTGCAGTTAGTATATCATTATACTGTTTGTAATTTTAATTTTTACTATTTATAAATCATGTATCGTTTTTAGCCAATCAGGATTGTCTGTATCTAAAAATTCCAGGTAGTCTTATAACCATGGAAGGATCACTCACGCAAACACTTGATGTATTCTGAAGTTCTGAGTTCAGTTGGCATGGTTTATTTTTCACAGGGGGTGCTCTCTGATTTGCTAAACAGTAAACCATGTTGATTTTAAATTCCAAGTCCTATGTTTTGAAACAAAACTCTTCAACATGATTTATATAGAGACTAATGGATGGGGTGTTGTTTAGCTTAGTTTATTGTACTAGGAATTATTACCTTTGAGCCAATGGCTCTTTTACAAAGGTTCCACGTCATCAATGCACAAACAAACATGTTACATAGAATGGTCAGCAAATTATAAAGGTTCAGTAAACCAGTATAATACAGTACATCACAGGAAAAAAACAAACATTGGAGGAACGGTCAAGGTGGGAAGGGTAGGAGGAGATATGGGGAGGGGAGCAGACTTAGAGTAGTTAGAGGTACTCAGATGCCTTTGTCAAGAAAGAGGCAGAGGAGGAGGATGAAAAACAGTAAAACAGCCATGAGGGAAGACTCATTAGTCAAGGCAGTCACAGGAGCTAGAGGCTGAGAGGTGAGAGTAAAGCATATATTTGAAAGCTCCTAGTGACCTGAGGATGTAATGAGCGAGCTCAGGGCATTGTACCAGCTGGGGGCACGATAGGCAAAAGATCTTTGGCCCTGTGTGGTCCGGCATCTGGGGACCTGGAGAGGCTGGTGTTCCGATCTTCTGGTGGGACGGATGCTGGTATTCGGGCAAAGTAGGTCTTGTAGTTGTACATTATGTGTTTATAATTACTGGTGATCCCCTTGATCAAGTGACTCACAAGCCTCTGGCAAACACCATAACAACCTGAAAACTGGTTATTGTTGGGGGTTAATCTGTGAGGCACTCCACATTCATGACATCATGGGTTGGGTACACCTGATAGGTTGCTTGATGCACATGTAGATTTGAAGCAAGTCGTCCCCCTTGTCTCGGGTCAGCTTACCTCAGGTCAGTTCTAGATGTGCATCCGAGGTTGCAGCACACTACATTGCCAACAACTACTATCTACAGGCTAAGGTAAGCCTCGGAATATTTTTCTAAACACCTATAGATGTTATTACCTGATAAGACTACCACAGACAAAGAGAAAAGGGGAAATAAAATCTAGCATAAATTATCTAGAATTGTATCTATTAACGACTGGTTAAGAGAAATTATAGAGCAACATAACCTTACAGAGAAGCATTTATCTACCTGGACATCCCTGCTAGCAAGTCCAAGTAGAAGCCTACAACATTATCTTACACTAGGCACACCTGGTTACCCCTGCTAGTGGTCCCGGGCCGCTGCTGATAGCCCTACAAAACATAAGCCCAATACTCTGCACTATTTGACTACCTGGTAACCCCTGCCAGTGGTCCCAGGAGCAAATATCCAGACAACAATCTTAATGGTAAAATAAGTACTGAGACTGTATACAAACGACCTTCTATACAAATCAAAACAATGCAAAACAAAGACCACAATTCATATTGCACCTTACCCCCCTCCCGGTGGTGTATAAGTGCTCCTAATGACAGCTCTCTGATAAGGAATACAAGGTTTTGAGGGAGATGAAATAGGGTCTTGAACTCACCAAAGATACTGACAAGAAATACCTCAGCAGGGACATTCTTTCATCATGGCCACTCTCCCACCCGAGAATCGGCCTAATCGCGGCACTCCCACGGCCCGCTCGATTTTCGCTCCTCCCAGGGTGAACAGCTACTCTATGGACCAAAATGGAGCCTAGTACAATTTTGTTTTATGGCCCCTAGGTCCGTAGAGCTTCTCTGGCAGCCATCCTTCTCTCTGACCTTCTCTTCCATCCTGAAATCTCGTGCTACGAGTATTCTGCACCCTGATTGGCTCAGAATGCTCACGTTACTACGGCCGCCATTTTTTTGAGGGGCGCAGTAGTGAAATCTCGCAGTTGCAGAGATCTTGCGCTATTTCACGCCAACTTCGGCGTCTGCAATCCACAGCCCAAAGAATGTCTGCACCGAGGCATAGTGCTAGCACCTCCCCTGCTTCAACACCAAAGGGACAGCAGCACAATGTAAGACACTCAAATTGACAGCAATGACTAGGACAAGGATTGCAATTCTGGCTATTTCAAATATACAGAATAAAATAAATCTAGCCCCTCCACAATTAAAGAGACACTGCTCTATCATAACAATGTAATCTGATACAGTACATAATGTGATAGCCACAACTATTTAAAGGGACAGCAGTGCATTTTTGCTTTCCAATTAATGTATGACATAGAACTAAGGTAACTTACTGTTATAGATAAGTCTCATCTTTCACAGATCACTATGGCAAAGAACAAGTCCTGCAAGCACTGTAATGTCCCCCTGTCCTCTCAACAACTGGGTCGGCTATGTGCCACATGTGTAGAGGACAACCCTTCCCCTATCAACACTGAGGACCCAGGGGAAGGACGTAGTGGACTACAAAATAACAATAAGGGCAAAAATAATAAAAATAATGAACCAGACAGCAATGCCATCATGATGCAGAATAACCAATTGATGTTAGCACAGCAGGAGGTATTAGCCGCCATGCTAGCCAAACTCAACAAACTACCAACAATACAAACTCATAACCCCCGCCAGCCAAAAAGAGAGCCACAGGGACTCAGAATAGACTCTCCGGCGCAATACCCACGGAAGGGCAAGTAGACACAAATGATGCAGAACAAGTATCTGATGAAGAGGGCGAACTGGAATCAGAACCCCAGACCCTCACTGCAAAATGGTGCTTCCCTGACCAAATCCCAGTCTTAGTCAGAAATATTATGACTACAGTGGGGTTTGACATGCCAACCCCAGCACCCACGTCTAAGCTACTGCCCTCACTACAACTGCAATCAAAGCAGACAGATGTATTCCCCGTATGCGAGGCCATAGAGGAAGTAGTATTAAAAGAATGGGGTTCCACCGAACCATCATGTATTCCAGAGCGAAGGTCATGGGACAAAATGTACCCACTACAAGCAGACAAATTAGCCCTATGGTGCACTCCCCCAACCATAGACCCTCAGATAGCATCACTCAACAAGAAAACTGTGCTACCCACAGAATCCACATCAGGGCTTAAAGACCCTATTGACAGAAAACTAGAAGACCTACTCAAGAAAAAAGCAGAACTGGCAGGGCTGGGAACAAGGGCCGCCGCCACAGCTATTTATGCCACAAGGGCACAGCTAACCTGGCTACAAGAGGTCATAAAAACCTTGCCCCCTAAGTCTGCAGAAGCAGCACTACTAGACAATGCAATACTATCAACAAAATACCTAGCCGATGTGGCAGTCGACTCCCTCAAAATTAATTCCAGATCAGCCATCCTAACCAACAGAGCACGGAGAGCTCTATGGATGAAACTTTGGGACGCAGATGGAGAGTCCAAAGCGACACTCCAAAAACTACCCTTGAAAGGCAACCTACTGTTCGGAGAAGGCCTGGAGAAGTATCTCAAATGGAAAGAAGAGGGAAAAGCACTAGCCAAAGACAGCACACAACATGCATACCTACCCACCAGGCATAGATTTCAGTCCCATTCATCGACGTTTAGAGACAAAAAGGAGAGGCAACACATCTTACAGAGGTTCCAACTTTAGACAACAGTATGTACCCTCATACCAACACCCCAAATTCAGAGGCAGAGGATCGGCCCCTAGAGGTCGAGGCAGCCAATATACATGGAGACATCACTCCAGACCATGACTATCACTACTACAGGATATCGGACACCCCTCCCAGTAGGCGTACGACTACTACTATTCACAAAGGCATAAGAGAACTCCACCACAGACAAGTGAGTCCTAGAAATAGTACAAGAAGGGTATGCAATAGAATTCAAAAGCATACCACAGCACAATCACATGATAAAATCTCCCATATCGCCACACAAAGTAACACCTCAACAAGTGGACAAGATGTTACAAAATCTCATACAGAACAATGCGATAACACCGGTACTGATTCAGGAACAGGGCCAGGGAATCTACTTCATCTTCTTTATGGTCCCCAAAAAGACAGGGGACCTACGACCGGTAATAGACCTAAAATACTTAAATCAGTAAGATACACCCCATTCAAAATGGAGACAATCAGATCAACACTGAAAGTAATCAGACCAGGAGACTTCCTCACCTCCATAGATCTGAAAGACGCATACCTGCACATACCGATCAGACCAAGTCACTACAAGTTCCTTTGCTTCCACATACAGGGAGGACACTATCAGTACCAGGTCCTGCAATTCGGCCTGACCTCAGCACCCAGAGTTTTTACCAAAGTATCTATAGTACTCACCACAAAACTAAGGGAGCAAGGCATACATATCATACCCTACCTAGATGACTGGTTGATACGAACAAGGTCACACCAACAAGCAGTAAGAGAGACAAATACAGTCGTACAATATCTGCAGAATCATGGATGGGTAATCAACAGCACAAAAAGCTGCCTGGTACCCACTCAATCTATAGATCATCTAGGCACAATCATAGATACAGAGGCAGGCCTAGTATTCCCATCAAACGATAGGGTAAAAACTATAATTCAACTCACATCTCGGCTACAAAGATCAAAAGAACCTACACTACTTCTCATATCACAAGTATTGGGACTCATGTCATCTACTATAGACACAATACCATGGGCAAGATGGCACATGAGACCTCTCATGTCATTCCTCATAAAACAAGGCTCTACCTACGATATCGATTTTCCAAAAAAGGTGACATTACCAAACAGCGTAAGATCCAGCCTATCCTGGTGGACAAACAAACACAAACTGACAAAAGGCATCTCCCTAGACACTCAACCAGAGGCAATACTCGAGACAGATGCCAGCTTGTTAGGATGAGGAGCAGCCATGGGAACCCTTACAGCACAAGACTCATGGTCACTAGCAGAGAAGAGATTATCAATAAATGTACTGGAGATGAGAGTGGTCTTCCTAGCACTACTCCATTTCACAAAACAAATTCAAAACAAACATGTCAGAGTAAAATCAGACAATCAAGTGACTGTATCTTTCATAAACAAACAGGGCATAACAAAGAGCAGAGCAAGGATGGCAGAAACATCAAAGCTAATACCATGTGCCGGCCCGCCGGTGCAGCGGTTTGATTTCCGCTTGCGATGCCAGCGACCCGGGTTCGAGAATGAGCCCGGGAAGCTGGAGGGCCAGCTGAGGGGAGAGGGCTTGAGCATCCCAGGGACTGCTCGTCCTCTCCGGGGGGAGGGGAGAACCAGAGCTCAGCTCTTGTCTGACCCCGGGTGGAGACCCAAGGTATAACAAGTCCGATGCTCTAATGGGGGGGTGATGTGCCAGACATCGGCGCTTAAGCGCCTTGACGTCAGGGGACACGGCACATCGCGAGAATACCGGAAAAACACCTCACGGCCTCCCAGTAGACGGAGCACCAGGCCCCGACTCTCAATGCCCCTACCTGCCCAGAGACAGCATCCCGACGAAAGACAGACATCTCGGGGTGCATGGGCCCCCACCCCGTACCCCGCCTGGGGGGTATAACCATGGCTCAATGGGGGATGGACTGCTCTGGTCACCAGGTAGGTGAGTGAGGGCTGACAAGGCCGTAGGTGACTCCTGAAGAGATGGGGGTTGCAAGGAGGAGGGAGCAAAAAAAAAAAAGCTAATACCATGGGCACAAAGAAATCTGAAATCAATCACAGCCTTACATCTGGCAGGAAACCTGAACACCACAGCGGATTGGCTGAGCCGTCAGCGAATACACCCAGGGGAATGGAAATTGCACCCCCAGGTATTCAACATGATCAACAAAGCATGGGGACCAGCAGACCTAGACCTGATGGCATCACGACACAACACACAATGTTACAGGTTCTGGTCACGATTCAAGGACAGCAAAGCTCTGGGAGTGGATGCATTAACAGCACACTGGACATTCCACATAGCATATGTTTTCCCACCAATACCACTGATTACTCAGGTTCTAAAGAAGTTATGCACATCCAGAACCAGAGTGATACTAGTCGCTCCACACTGGCCACGCTGGGCATGGTTCGCGACTATTGTTTCCATGGCATTAGACAGCCCGTGGTCACTACCACATAGACCAGACCTACTATCCCAAGGATCAATCATCCATCCCAATCCCCAACAACTAAAACTAATGGCTTGGCTCCTGAAAGGGAGAGACTGGTAAAAGCAGGTTACCATCCAGCAGTCATCAAAACAATAGCTATGTCACGACAACCGTTCACAAACGTAACCTGTCAGAGTCAGTGGAACATATTCTATAAATGGTGCACACACCACAACATCGAGCCCCTCAATTCCAACATACATCACATACTACTGTTCCTACAAGAAGGCATACACCTAGGACTCTCCCCAGCTTCACTAAAAGTTCAGGTAGCAGCAATCGGGACAGCAAGGGGAATAATACAAGGATCAACTCCAGGATCCCACCAAGACATAGTGCGTTTTCTCAAAGCAGCAGCCAACCTTAAACTCATCGCTAAAGATATAGTGGTGCCCTGGTACCTTACACTAGTACTAAGGGCAACGATGAAACCACCCTTCGAACCAATAGAAACAATTCCACTAAAATGGATGCAGCTCAAAACGATATTTCTGATGGCCATTGTATCAGCAAGAAGGGTCGGAGAACTACAAGCACTATCATCCAAGTCACCATTCTTAACATTTTGCAATGACAGAATTTCCCTCAGAACAGTGCCCGCCTTTAGACCCAAAGTTGCATCCACCTTCCACCTTAACCTAACAATAGAAATACCAGCAGACCTCCCTCCAGAAGACATACTGGAGGACCCTCCAATTACAACTACTAGGAATGAGAAGAGTACTAACCACATACCTAGATCGAACCAAGGACATTCGCCTCACAGGCAGGCTATTTGTGACCCTCCAAGGAAAAAGGAAAGGACAGCCAGCATCAAAGGCATCCATAGCTTCTTATCTTAAAACAGCAATCAAAGAAGCTTACAAAGCAAACAACACAACCACTCCTGCAGACATAAAAGCCCATTCGACACGAGCAATAGTCACTTCATGGCCAGAGCAGAACATGGCTACAGCAGAGGAAATATGTGCAGCCGCCACATGGTCTTCAATCCATACCTTCACTAGGTACTACCGGATGGATGTGTCACAAGACAACAAAACAAACTTTGCAAAAGCAGTACTAGCTACTGCCAAAAACTGAAACAGTGCTACAGAACACGTCTCACGCACCCGGACAGAGACACACTGCTTTTTAAGGACCCATGATGTCATGAATGTGGAGTGCCTCAGAGATTGACCCCCGCAATGGTAGTTTACTCCCCTGGTAAAGGTGATTGTGGGGGTGTAGATCTCTGAGGCACTCCACAACCCTCCCAAGCAGACGTGACAAGAAACCAAAGACGCACTGTACTTTGCAAACTTTTACTATTAAAATACTTAGTTGTAAGTTACCAACATTAGGGGGCAGCGCATTAGGACAACACCCCACTGTTTCTTTATACTTTAATCTACTATTAAGAGGTTTACTAAGAAATAAATCATTCTATGATTGAAATCTCACTAGAGGACATTCTTTTATTAAGCACATATTAAATTCAGGTAATAACAACTTATAGTTATAGATTCAGCTTTGGAATACATCGAACTGACCTGAGGTAAGCTGACCCCTGAGACAAGGGGGATGGACTTGCTTCAAATCTACATGTGCATCAAGCAACCTATCAGGTGTACACAACCCATGATGTCATGAATGTGAAGTGCCTCAGAGATCTACACCCCCACAATCACCTTTACCAGGTGAGTAAACTAAACTGGTTATTACTCAAAGGATTGCTCATGTTTTCTAAATTGTTCACCTCTGTCCGTTTATTGAATTGCTTTTTGTAATGCTTATGTTTACTGCATTGTTTACCTATGTCTGATTGTCCTTCTGCTGTATCATTGTTCTGTAACCTCCTGGGTCGTGCCCGAAAATTGGCAATGTTTTGTTTAGTGCACTTACCCGATTAACAAAAACTAAAATAAATTATGGCATTCTGAGAAAGTTTCTTTTAGCATCAGTGTCAGTCATTCATAGCATGCCAGCTAATTGGCTCTTAGTCTGCGTGTGGGTGGTCTGAACACCTCAAAAAACGTGGTGGCTCTGTTTCCGAGGAATCAGACACCGCCCAATTCGTCTTAATAGTTTGCCTACCACTATCCTCTTATATAAGTTATATTTCTTTTTTCACTACTTATCTGGTTGATCCTGCCATTACAACAAAAAAAATCTATCTGGTTGATTCTGTTGTTGTTGCGCTTCGGTCGGGGCTTTGGTCTGACCCATCGTGATCTCCAGTGTGACTCTGCTTGTTCAACACTAGCATTTTCTGCCTGGTCAACAATAGCATTTAAGGAAGGAAGATAGGTAGGAAGGTCCTTACTGGACTGTGTGTGTGTCAGTATAACAGAACAGCTGTAACTAATGTTGGCATTCACTCCCTGCACCAGTAATTACAAAAAATAAAGGATAGGCAAGTGTGTGTTTAAGGACTTTTTTTACACACCTTCAGTATGTGATGACCTCATGAACCTCTGAAGCTTCGCTCTCGAGGTGTATGGGCCATCACACATCTCGGGTGTGTAAAATAAATCCATAACACACACTTGCCTGTTCATTATTCTCTATTTTTTTCACACCCAGGGTATGTAATACCATATGAACCACAGGTGTGAAACCGGAGTAGTTTGTAATGGTGTTAAACACCACAGGTGTGTAAAACAAAAAAAAAAAAGAAGAAGAATGTAACACTCCATCCTTTATTTTATATCATTGTTAGTGAAAACCTGCCATTACAAACAAGGAAGACAATTGTAATGGATTCATGAGTCAGCACACACACTTCGGGAAGCTAGGAATGTGGAAGTGTTCCCACTTGATAGCTACATTCAGCTCATGAAGGTCTAAGCTTAGTGTTTGCAATCCGTTCTTCTCAGTGATCACTAAGCTTTTGACCCAGTCTGTGGGCTTGTCAGCTTCGGCAGTGATTTCCATTTTCACCAGGTGATCCAAGCTGTTTGTGAGTTTTTCTTGTCAGCTGAACAGTATTTTCCAGCTGGGGTGTATAACTGGTGTTGCGCCTGTTATCCACCTTTACAGTATGTTGTATTCTCCCTTTATCAGACCTATGACAGTAAATGTCAGCATATTGTTTCACTATAGACTTCTTTGTCATATATGTGCTGACTTGATCTACTAATCTGATCAAGTGAAATTTCTCACAGGTGGATTTTCCCAATAGCGACATGGTTGAGACATCTGTGACACACGAAGAATGCTAACAGATACAGGCCTGATGGTCTATCTAGTCTGCTCGAGTGTGCAGCTAACAGTCTGTTACACTGCAGCTGCTCCCCCCACTCCTACCCACATATCCAGTTTCATGCCTGTACTGGCTGTTACCCCTCCCCCCCAGTGCCTCATTGGTGACCTTCCCCCTAACTTTGTCCCATCCCCTCTTAAAACTGCCCACTGTCTTCAAGAATACCACCTCCTCAGGCAGTGCATTCCACCCTGTCACCACTCTCTCGATGAAATAGTGCCTTTTCATTTCCATTCTGAATCTACCACTCTCCAACTTTAGATTGTGCCCCCTAGTGTCTCTCTCCCTCTCATTAATCTTAAAATTCCCTCTCTACCATCTTTATTTATGCCTTTCATGTATTTGAAGATTGCTATCATGTTCCCTTTATCCCTCCGTTCCTTCAGGGAGTACATGTTGAGCTCCCTCAGTCTCTCCTTATAAGGTTTGTTCTCCATACCGAGGACCATCCTGGTTGCTCTGCGTTGGACCCCCTCCAGCAATTTAACATCTTTATTTAAGTGGGGGAACCAGAACTGCATGCAGTACTGCAGTTGCGGCCTCACCAATGACCTGTACAGTGGCAGGATGACCTCCCCTGTCCTGGACATGACATAGAAAGGAAAGACTTCTTTTGCAGTCAGTGCTGTACATTCAAGGCTGACAGTCAGAAGTATGGCAGCTTGGATTCAATGCAAAGAAGTGCAAAATAATGCACCTGGGAAACAAAAACCCAGGGGAAGAGTACACAGTGGGGGTGGTAGTAACAACAACAAAATGTAAAGGGACGGGGAGTAATCATATCAGATGGCCTTAAGGTTGGCAAGCAATGTGAGAAGGTGGTAGGGAGGGCTGGGGGTATACTGGGATGTATAGGGAGAGGCATCACCAGCAGAAAACAGGAAGTTGTTATCCCCCTGTACAGACAGTTGGTGAGACCCCATCTGGAGTACTGCGTCCTGTTCTGGAGATCCCATCTACGGAAGGATATAGACAGGATGGAGGCAGTTCAGAGGAGGGCAACTAAAATGGTGCAGGGTCTGCAAGAGAAGCCATACGAGGAGAGACTAAGGGAGCTTACTATGTATACCCTTGAGGAAAGGAGGGAGAGGGGGGACATGATAGAAATGTTTAAGTACCTCAGTGGAATCAACAAAGTCCAAGAGGGTAGCATCTTTCAGAAAAAGAGATGTACAAGAACAAGGGGACACAATTTGAAGATAGAGGGGAACGGCTCAGGGGCAATGTGAGGAAGTATTTTTTCACAGAGAGGGTGGTGGATGCATGGAACAGCCTTCCTGAGGAGATTGTGGGGTCTAAAACTGTGGGAGAATTCAAGAATACATAGGACAGACATAAGGCAATTTTTGTGGGGGGTAGGAAGAAATAGGCTGTTGGTTAAATAGGATCTGCAGCTCATCCTCTAGGTAGGGAAATGGGCAGACTAGGTGGGCCAAGCGGTCCTTATCTGCCATCAAAGTCTATGTTTCTATGACTCTACCCTGTGACTTTATCTTAAAGCCACCATAAGCAGTCAAAACCATTCTGGTTTTCTCTAGGGAACCACGCTGAGCCAATTTGTTATACACTCTTTGTGGCAGAACATTTGCCTGGGCCCCAGTATCCAGTTTGAAGGTCACTGGCATGCCCGCTACATCAGTAACTGCATGCCATGTCAGAGCATTTTCACGTTCCTCATGCACACTTCCTATCATCAACTCCCCCAATAAAGAGATTGTCACTGCCCTGCATGACTGAGTTGATTTTTTTGCTTTAGCACATCTTGGTGAAGTGGTTTTGGCATTTGCAGTCACAGCATGTTTGCCCAAAGGCTGGACACTGGCACGTCTCATGCTTCCTTCCACAACTGCCAC
Organism: Neoceratodus forsteri; assembly: GCA_016271365.2. Classification (NCBI taxonomy): domain Eukaryota; kingdom Metazoa; phylum Chordata; order Ceratodontiformes; family Ceratodontidae; genus Neoceratodus; species Neoceratodus forsteri. The sequence continues at coordinate 75,865,703 of JADMNL010000029.1, read as the reverse complement.
AGGGTTTATCATCACTGCTACTTTTTCTATTCCTTGAAGGTTTGGCATTATATTTTGGTTTTCCTTTGTGCTTAGAAAGATCCACTTTTCAATACAAGCTGCAATGGTATTAACATTTTTTCTTTTAGGTTGCCTGCTGTCATTGTTTCAGTCGGAGCTTTACTAGCTTCCGATGCATGGCAGATATCAATGGCTCTATGCAAATTCAAATCACATTCATGCAGCAGCCTCTCCTTAAGCTTCCCATCGCTAATGCGAAAAAAATCTTGTCTCATCATATCGTCTGTTAGTTCCTTAAATTCACAATTCTTTGCCCTGGTACATAGCTCTGTTATATACTGATCAGCTGACTCTACCACAGCTTGCTGTCTTGTCTAACACTGTTTCTAGATAATCCTGATCATCATCTTCCACAAACACAAAGGTATTGTGTTTTTATAACTTTTAAGGCTTGAGGACGAGCATTTCCCATTAGTGTAGGTGCTACCAGTAGGTTTTGTGCAAGTGCAGCATAGCTGCTGTACCTGTCATCACTCGAGGGTGAGTCCTGGACTGGCCTCCCTACACAACATTGCAGGATCATAGACTGAGCTATAAGGGACAAATCTGCAGTATCGTTGCACGTTATATGCCACTGGGCACAACCACGTTGTTTTAACTCTAGCTGGTTGCGACTGAACCCCAATAAGATGGAGGTATTGGTGGTGGAGTAGAACAGAGCGTGTGATAGGATGGCCTCTGGATCAGAAACTGGACTTGTTCTGGGATCTGTTCCATTGAAGGCCTCCTCTAGGGTGCGAAACTTTGGTGTCATTCTGGATAGGAGTTTGACGATGGAGGCGCAGATATCTTCCACTGTCCGTCCCTGTTTTTTCCATCTCAGAAATGTCGCCAGGATAAAGCCTCTTGTTCTGCCTCTGGACCTGCCCACTTTGATGCATGTCTTAGTTACATCAAGGCTTGACTACTGTAATGCGCTTACCTCAGGGTCACGGGAGGATCTCTCCACAGACTGCAGCTAGTGCAGAACACAGCTGCCTAGTTACTTACTGGGCAGCCAAAATTCTGCCACATTACACCAGTGTTGCGTGAGCTGCACTGGCTGCCGGTCAGGTGGAGGATCCTCTTTAAGGTGGGTCGTCTCACCTATATGACCCTACACGGTCAGGGCCCTGGTTATCAGTTAGACCTTCTTGTATCTGCTCTCTCTGTTCGCCCCCTCCCTTCCTCCTGTGGAGGCCCCCTGGCAATTCCCGGGATGAGGTTGAAATTGGCTGGCGACAGGGCCTTTAGTGTCACCTCCCCCGTCCTGTGGAATTCGCTGCCTCTTTGGGGTTAAGGGGGACCCTACTCTGAAGGTATTCAAGGCCCACCTTAAGGCCCTCCTATTCGCTCAGGCTTTTTTGGATTAAGCTATTAATTTATAGACTTGATTTGATCACAGCCATTGGTAATCTGATGTTTAATTTATTATTTATGAGTAATGTTTATATGAAGTGATATTATTTATATGTTTATATTTATCTGTGTTTTTATCGATCTGTTTCTGAATATGTGTCTACTTATTTGTACGGCGCCCAGAGCCTCCGGGATTGGACGTCTTTTAAATAAATTTTGCCTTGCCTTGCCTTAACGCTGCTGTTTAGCTCCTGTAAGTGCTTTTAGGGAGGAAGACTCAGGGGCAATGTGAGAAAGTATTTTTTCATGGAATGGGTGGTGGATGCATGAAACAGCCTCCCTGAGGAGGGTGTAGGAGCAAAAATGATAGATGAATTCAAGAATGCATGGGACAGACAGAAGGTGACCCTAGTGGTAGGAAGGAGAAGGTAAGCAACAGATCAAATAGGATCTGGAGTTTATACATTAGGTAGAGAAATGGCTAGACTAGTTGGGCCAAGCAGTCCTTATGTGACGTCAAATTCTATGTTTCTATCTAACAGTGTTATAGATTTTAAAAAATAACATTTTAAAACTTCAGAAAACTGGAAGTCCACAGAGGGCTACTTCTGACTGAAGCACTATAAAATCATCAAGGTGGAGGCAACACATAGGCAGAGGCAAGCATGGGTCTGCCTGCATCCATAAAGGAAGGCAAGCTAGGCAGCCTGTCACTTTACATTTGAAACGGTTGGAAAGATTTCTTGTGTGTGTGTTGCTTATTGCTACATTTTCGGAGGATAGTCCCTCCTTACATTAAATACCACAGACACTACTAAGGACATTCTAATGCTGCTCTGCAATGAGGAACCACTAATAAATTGTGTTACATGTCAAATGTTTGATCTTGCCACCAAAGCTACTATTGAATAAAACTGCATTTGTTTTAAATGCCGATATAATATGACCTTACTTGATGAACTTCAGCAGGCTAAAGCTGAACTGCTTAAGGTCAGTGAAATCAATAAAATAGAATGCTTTGTTACTAATATCGAAGCAGAAAATCACCTTATAGGCAAAAAATATACTAGTCAGGAAAAAGATACAAAGAAAGGACACATGGCTCACTAGACTCAGGTTCAGCTGAACGGTTATCAAAATGAGGTAGAGAGGATCTGGGGAAGAAGTGGAGGAAGAATGATCCTTAGTCACAAAAAGGTAGAAGAGTCATATCTAAGCCTGATATTGCCACATCTAACCAATTTGCCCCATTGGCTGATGATCAAGAATCTCCTGTATCACCCATTACCTCTGACACTTCTGATACATTTTGTACTAAACTTGGAAATTCCTCAATAAAGCAGAACTTTAAAAATAAATTAATTATCAGTGACTCAATTGTCCAGTACACTGATAGTCATATTCCCTTAAAGGACATATTTCTTACCACTGTGACATGCTTACCTGGTGCTAGAATCTCAGACATTGATAATAGAATTGATAACCTCATTGGTAAGGACTCCTCTGATATCCTCCATATAGGCTTAATGATGTGGGAAAATTGCATGAAAAAAGATATCTGTCGTGATCTTGTCTCTCTGGGAAAAAAAGTTAAAGGGAAAAGGCTGCAGGATAGCAGTATCTAGTATCCTACCAGTTCCAAGAGCATGCCAGGAAAACCACGCAATCATTACTATTAACACCAGACTATCAAACTGATATAGGGATGAGGACATCTTGTTTATTAACAATTGGGATATGTTTTCGGCAAACAAAAATGTGTTTTCAAAAGATGGTTTACATCTGAATAAACTTGTTTCAGAAACCTTGGCCAAAAGCTTTAAGTTGGCATTGAATATAATGGATTTAAACTAGTTGATGAGGGGGCAAAAATCACCCATTTACATCAAGTGTTACTCAAGATGCATTTTTGTGTAATGAGGACTGGCTAAGACATCAGTTACTAACATTTCATCAACTAACTTTCAACAAAGCACAGTGAAGTGTTGGTTATTCAATGCACGCAACGCTGATGAACCTTTGGCATATATAACAGCAAAAAAGCCTGAAATTATTGCAATCACAGAAATGTGATCATGCAATAATGATTGAGAAAAAAACATCGGTGGATATAACTTGTTCCACTTTAATAGAGAGTCTAAAATGGGGGGGGATAACCTTATGTATTGATTCCATGTTCCATGCCGTGGAATTATTTCAAATTAAGGCAGACAAATAAGTGCGGAAACACTCTGGGTGAAACTGTTCCCTAATTCTCAGGAGTTGTTAATTATTGGTTTATGCTACCACCCTCCTGATTCAACTTTATTATGCTACCGCCCTCCTGATTCAGCTTTATAACATGTGAAATTATTTCAGAAATGGAAGCATCCTGTGAAATGGGTACTATTATTATCATGGGCACCTTAATTTGGGCGATATTGATTGTGTGACTCATTCAGCCAGTACTAAAGCAGGACTTCTGGTTCTGGCAGCACAGGAGATGTAACATGGTTCCTTTGGCTCCTACCTTATCTTCTAACCTAAGCTCCACAAACTGATCTAAAATCAATTTTACTCACGTATGATCTTCATCTTGAAGTTTACAGCACTAAATGGGCAGGAGAAGAAAATCAATGGCAGCTACTGAAACTACAGAAGCGAAGAAAACACCACTGACCAGCCAACTACCCACCTCACTAAACCAAGACGTGGCCTCCCAGGTGGGAAACCTCCAACAACAACCCTCTAATGCAGCAATATTGGCAGAATTAAAGTACTTCTGAGCTGAAGTGCACTCATTTAAAGAAGATCTCAAAGTGGACATCTCTAAAATTGAAAATAAAATACAATCCTTAGAAACGCAAGCGGGAGAAACTGACTCAAGAACTGACCAACTGGAAAAACTAGTGATCCACACACTTCACAAATGCAGTGCCCTCCAAGGAAAGTGCAAGGACCTGGAAAACGGGTCCCATTGAAACAACTTATGGATATACGGGATGCCCGAAGAGGTCGAGGGCAGAGAATGGGGGCATACATTTAGTGGCTTCTCCATAACTTACTGCAGCTGGATCCTGAATACCCCTTGGATATAGAAAGAGCGCACCACGTTCTGCAACCCAAGCCACAGCATACAGCTGATTGACCCCGTTATATTATCATTAGATTTTTAAACTTTACTGCAAAACAGGGCATCCTTTTGCGAGATTGGAGAATGTGGCAAGTAATGTTCTGAAACCAATACCTCTACATCTACAACAATTATTCTGCAGCTGTCAGGCTAACCGAAGAGCTTACTCACCAATTCTGAAAGTGCATCACTCCCAAAAGCTCTGTTTCCAGACCCTGTACCCAACACACCTTGTGATTATGTTCCCGGATGGGCCCAAAAACTTTTCAACCCCAGATGAAGTGAGTTGTCAGGCCAAGGCATGGAGTTCTCTTTTCCAACACAATCCTCCGAACAGGAGGAACTGACCGAGCTCTGTGACAACATTTGATCCACTACATCCTCCGGTGCAGATCACCAAAAGCAGGGCCTTGCCACCATGGTGGAGGCCTGAAAACTCCTGCAATCCTTTAGCAGGCCTGATACTTCCTGAAGGGGGCCTGCAGAGCATCTTTGCCTCTCATTCTTACCTGACACTCCTCCGAAAGGCTGCTCCTTAGATACTGAACAGCACGTTAGCTGTTAAACTAAGCAATGTTTTATTGCTGTTAGAGTTCACCATTGGAGATAGTGATCTCTCCCCTGCATCACTTCTTAAAAATATTTCTCTTATTAATGGTATGATGCAGGTATGTGCCAGGGATACCTCGAGATGGCATTGTGTATATTTCTTTTCCTTTATAAAGGTACCAATAAAGATCTTGACTGTGGCCGTGGAGCAAAGGCATGCTACCACCGATGCATCTTTAACTCTTAGAGTGTTCTTTAGTTTCAGAGACTATCAATTGTGCGTGGTGTGGGGAGAGATGTTAATAGTTTAAGGTACTGTACTTATCTGGTACGGACCAAATGAGATTGCCTGTTTTAAATAATAGAGACAGAATATTCTCATTCTGTTTACTTGTGTTGCTGAATTTGAGATGCTGGTGCCCCATTCTACCTGTCTTCTGAAGCCACTGCTTTCTGAACTACAGTGCGCTAGTCCCATCATGTAGTTTCATGTGCCTGCCCTCCCTACATAGTGATGGTGGCTTGCCTCGCGCAAAGGGAATTGGGCATTCATTAGGAGACAGGATTCCTACATGGCCAGCTCTGACCTAATGAACCCTTTGATGCCAGATCCCCTTCGGGGATCAGAGATCCTGTTACCTACATGTGAGGGAGGTTGGATGGGGAGGTTCCCCCCTCCCCTTTGGCTTTGGAGTGGGGCTGTCATCAAATGTAGCATTTGAATCCTGGCAGCACTACATTTGCCTTTAGATAAGGCAACTGGGACTCCTAACAATACCTAGTTTAGGTCTAGGCATCTAAAAGGGAGGGCAGACACCAAACCAGTTAAATATATTTTGGGGGTTCCAGGTAGGGCCCTGTTATTGTCAAGTTGGCACATCTGTCGGTGATCCTCTCCCCATATGCCTGAAAGCAACAGGTTCTCTGCGAAGTAGGTGAAGCACTTGCTGGCAATAAAACCGAGCAAGATTCTACATCTCTAGCATTTTATGTCCTTCGATATGGATCTCGATGGAGGAGGGATTGGGGCTCGGAGGTATGAAGTTCCACTGCCCTCCCCCCTGTTCAATTCAGCCCTCAAGAAAAAGAAGAATCCAAGTTTCATGTTATTCCTTGGGGGTTGGTTGCAATTTACCCAATCTGAGGGGTAAGATACATTGCTTGGGCATTCTTGCTTGGAGCACATGGGACTTGCTGCCTTGTAATTCTGCACCACAGTCTCAGTTTGCAGCAGTGTCCTAGCTGAGAAGGAGTCACATTTGAGACAAGGCATGTTCACCTGCAAGTAGTCAGAATGCATGAACCCTCACAGCAGCATTTCCTGGGACTTTTTTCACAGTCCAGTACAAAGAAAAAAAACTCAGTCACCAAGGGCTGTTTCAATCTGTAATTGCTATATACTGTGGATCTATATAGCTTTGCCACCCTCTAGTGTCAGTTTCTGGTAACTCCAACTGCACTTGGCAATAATAGATCTGCCTCACTCCCCCTTTTTTGTTTTGTATTGTATATCTCCTTCTATATGGATTTCTTTGGAGGAGAGGTTGGGGTACAGGGGGTTGTGGTTTCACTGCTTACCCCCTTCCCTGCTCAGTTCAGCCCTCAAGAAATAGAGGTGCCTATTCTTAATTTTATTCTCCGGGGGGGGGTTGCAATTTGCCTAATCTTTGGGTCAAGATACATTATTAGGGCAGCCATGCTTGATGTACATAGGACTCGATGCCTGGACATTCTGCACTGCAACCCCAGTTTGCAGCACTGTACCATCGGAGAGGGAGTCACACCCCAATGAGACAAGGCATGTTCATTTGCAAGTGATCAGAACTAATGAACCTATAATGAAATATTGCCTGGGACTCTGTTACAGCCCTGTATAAAATAACAAAAAGTCAGACACGAAGGGTTACCTCAATCTGTATTTGCTTTACAAATTTAAGAAGTTTTGGAGCCCTCTAGTGCGTGATTTTGGTATATCCGATTGCACAGGGCAATAGTTTACAGATAGCAGCTCGCAGGGTCCAGACTACTGATCCTCCTCCCCTCTGGGAACCACGGGGGGAGGTTCCCCTTCCTTTTATTTTTTGCTGGAATAGGCCACCCCTCTCTTTATATAGGTCCTGTTGAAGAGCTCTACAGCCCACATGCGGTTGCTTACCAGGACCTGGGTATCATTCCCCCTGGGCTGGTGGTCATTTCTCTGTATGGCTCTCCGCCTACCCAGTACCCTTTCATTTAAAAATATAGAGGCTTGGCAGTCTCAACACATAAAATATATTTTTACCTCCCCCCTCAGCTTCCATCAATTACATGTTGGAGGTGGTTGGGTCTGAGGGAGCCTACAAATATCACTTGTCTGTATCTCAACTGCTGGATAGTTTTATAGGAGAGTAGAAGAGACCAGGAACTTCCAGTCCACCCTCTCCTATCTTGTAGCAGATTTTCTGCTACTGGGGCCCACAGCGGACATCGTGCCTTACCCCCAAGGGTTATTCCAGCACCCCTCCATAGGAGAACATGAGTTCTCCCTACCTAGAAAGTTTCAGCTAGTTAGTTATTTGAATTTCTTCTGTGTTTTGGAAGAAGTAACTATCACCAACTCCCATGTTGCTTACACGTCTTTTCTTTTTTGCCCTGTTGCCACGTGTTATAGGATTACAGTTTTTATTTGGTTTAGCAGACAACTGTTTATTATTTATTCAATCAGTCATTGTTTTTTGGCTGGGCGTTTCTGAATTACTAAACCTGTATCTCTCCTTCTGTTCTCTCTCCTCTCACTGCTTTTCCCTTCCACACACTTCTTTGTGGCCTTTCTACGTCATTCTTGCCCTAAGGTTACCACCTACTCGGTTTTTGACCGAATGATTCAGTTTTCTAGGTCCAGATTCGGTCCTCCTGTTTTCACCATTGCAAATTCGGTTTTTATGGTGGGTCAAGCAGCACCTGTGAGATTCCCCACTTACTGTTTCATTTTCTTCTCATCTGACTGTAAGCAAGTGTCTGACATTTCAGTGTGCTTACTTGCTTGCAGTGCATGCTAATCAGGAAGAGCCTTCAAGTGCAGGGCACTTGAAGAGCCAAATGTGTCCCTGTCTGCCCAGTTGTCACCTCTAACTTCACACCAGCAAATTGGAAGATTATTCATGGGAAGGGTAAACAATACCACCTTAATTAACACCTTCATTTCTCTGAAACCCTTAGACATTCAGACAGGCACCACATTAGGGTAGCCTCTTGTCCAGTGTGGACTGTGCAATGTGTTTCAGAAACTTTGTCTGCTAATCCAGTTTTATTCAGAGGTAGTACTTTTTCAGTCATTTTGAATGCTCACATACTTGTAAAACAGATTCTGTTAAATCCTTCACCATTTTACTTGCATGTTCATATTACAAACACATTCAGATGTCATGTAAACCTTTGTTTGTATACCAGTAAATCTGAGAGGTGTAAAGTAGGGCTATTAAGACCATTAGCAGCAAATCAATCTAATCCTTTCTAGGCTGCATTGTGAGTATGGTCTTTGACTGCTGTGATAAGGAATACTTTTATACCTTTAAATGTTCACCATTTTTTCTTTTAGGGTCTGTCCTATATTTTAATATTTGTTACCCCATTTGTTGTTAAATTAATAATCTAATATTTTATTCCATTTCTAACAATACTACACCTCTCTCTCCTCAGTAGTTATTGCTGTCAATTTTCATACTACCTGGATATTCCAGGAAGACCGTTCCAGGCATCTCAGATGAACAGCACAGAATAGTGTGGCTAATGTCACGCTAAGCCACAGAAATGAGAAAAGGAAGAGCGAGAGAGAGAGAGCAGTAGCTGGTGAGGAGAAAGGAACACAATCTAGATTTGATGGCACTGCAAATTTAGGTAATTTATCAAACATTATTATTTTACTTTTTTTACCAGAAGAGACACACTAGCTGAAGCTTGTTTATAGGTGCAACCTGGGAGCGAAATGATTTGTGCAGGGTCACACAGTATGCAAGTCTGGGCTGTGGGATTCAAACCCTGGTCTCCAGAATTGCAGCTCAGAGCCTTAAACCACTGCACTATACTGCCTCCATGCTACATATCACATATCATGCTATCTGGTATGCATGACTGATATGGAAATAAAATAGGGTATTTAACAGCATAGAATAGTCCCTACCACTTTTAAAAACGTCTGTGACATTACAAATAGCTTTAGAGTAGGAGCAATGGGAGGGACAGTAGCACATCTTAAAATGGCAGATGATATTTGTAATTACAGCTCGTCCACCATTACTGGTGTAGTTTGTTTATTTATTGAAAGAGTTTTATCAGAAAAGGCAACCTGTTCCAAAATCGCCGGTTGTCAGAGGTGTCCTTGTAGTTACTCGATGTGTCCGCTAAGCTGTGTATACAGGATGGAAAGTCCCCTGAACCCCATCTCTAATCCCATGAAATGTTAACACACACTGACATTTAAAATATTTAAATCTAAATCAAACCAAAAATAATAATCATGATGTACTTTAAAGGAGTTGTACACAATGCAATATCAGCAGCAATTCTGAATAAATCAAGCGAATCAGAGTCCAAGCGATGCCCTCATAAGTCATAAAAGGGGCAGAGTTAGAGGTGGAGTTTGGAGGTATGGTTTAGTATTCGGTTTTCATCTCATCCAAAGGTGGCAACCCTATCTTACCCCTGGGTTGTAGTACCTACAGTGAGAGTGAGGCCTGCCCCCAATATGCACACCGCCCTGTTTCTAAAAAATTAAAATGATTCTCCCATCTAAAATATTATCCTGGAATGTAAATGGCATCCAACACAGTTAAAAGAACCAGAATATTACAACATTGAGAGAAACCTGACATTGCGTTCCTGCAGGGAACTCACCTCCCCCAATCACAGCACAATAAATTTCAAAATAAAGGGTATTCAACTGTGATAGCCACCTCACACAAATCAGGTTGCTGTAGGGGCGTAGCAGTGTTAATTTAGAGCCATGTCCCCTTTATCTTGCAAGAACACTATGCGGACCCAAAAGGCTGTTTCGTTGTAGCAGTGGGCCAGGTATATTCAACCCAGGTTACTCTGGCTAATGTATATTTCCCACTCGGGTCTGACAAAATACTTGCACAGCATTTCTTTAATAAGCTGTAGCCCATGCTACAGGGACAACAGCTTATGGGGATGGTCTCAACACCACCCTCTCCCCCACCCTAGACACCATGGGAGTCCCACATTACAGAATGACATGGCTGCAGAAATATTTGTGGGCCACACTGCTTCACTTAGGATTCATAGATCCCTGGCGCAATTTCTTCCCATCACAACAGGCATACACCTTTCACTTCCATAGATCTGGAACATTCGCACATCTGGAATACCTTTTCACATCAGCTGAACACCTGGAATCCATACAAGACCTAATCTATGGCCCGATACTTCTCTCGGACCACGCGCCAGTCCAGGCCAAGATAGGGCTAGGATACCCCCATGTGCTTCTTGGCAGCTCAATCTGGCTCTTCTCAAAGATTCAGAATTCATGCAGTTTACCAAAGATATAATCTGCCAAATTCTGAGGGACAATGAGGATCCTTCCATTTCCCAGTCTACCTTGTGGGACATAGTAAAAGCTGTCCTTTGGGGTGAAAATATTAAGTACTCCTCTTTAAAGAAAAAAGACAGAGAACGCAGATCCAAGGAACTTAATTACCAGCTCACAACCCTCCAGTCCTTCTACCTACGGGGTGACAAATCAGAACGGCCTCAGTTAAAACAGGTTAAACAGGATTTGCAGAAAATAATTGATTCACAGGTGGAGCAATCACTTCTCAACCGTAAACACTACTATTACAAGGGAGGACCAAAGGGTTCCTGCAACCTTGCCACAGTTTTGAGAATACAAAAAGCCAAAGCATCCATTCTCCAATTGTTTCATACTGATCCAAGAGAGCTTGCAACCTGCCTTCAGCAATTTGAAATATTATGGTTAAATATTTCAACAATCTCTATGTTTAGGAACATGACACTTCCCAACAGCAAATTTCAGAACACTTGCATTCTCTACCGTTACCAAAGATTGGCGAAGATGGGGTGCAACTCCTTGAAGCACTTATCTCAGCAGAAGAAATTCACCAAGCCATCCAAGAGGCTAAACCAAAGAAAGTCCCAGGCTTGGATGGATACCCCGCTGAATTTTATAAAAAATTTAGAACTGAACTAACCCTTCCACCGTTACTGGTCTTCCATTCTATTCAGGACGGTGACCCTCCTCCACCATCCTGGCACTATGCAGTGGTCTTCGCCCTCCCAAAACCTAATAAAGATTCCAGGTACAGTATGCCTAATCCTATAGACCCATCTCCCTCCTAAATTAGGACTACAAACTTTTTATGACCATACTGGCACGGAGATTAGGAAACATCATTCCTTCTTTGATAGACCCTGACCAGATGGGTTTTGTCCACAACCGCCAAGCCCATGATAGTACCAGAAGAACATTCTTATTACTGGATTATATCTCCACACGTAGAATCCCTTTCACTCTATTGAGCTTGGACACGGAAAAGACCTTTGACAGAGTGGCTTGGCTCTTTTTGTAGACCACCCTGTCAGCGATTGGCCTCCCAGAAGCATTTATCAAGGCACTTCAAAATATATACAATGCATCACAGGCCTACATAAACTTACTGGCTCTATATCAGACCCCAACCCAATGAAGCGAGGGACCAGACAGGGATGCCCATTATCACCCATCCTTTTTGCCCTGTATCTGGAACCCCTAGCCATCCACATTAGGCAGTACACCCAGATCACAGGTATCTCACTAGGTGGCCGGGAATATAGGATTTCTCTGTTTGCTGATGACCTACTTACAGTGATGTCCCCTGAAATATCTATACCTAAATTATGGGAGATTTTCCAACTATTTCGAGACATGTGGGTGATTTTACCATCAACTGGCTTGCACCTGAGGCCTGCATCTGTAAGGATACTGTCACTGCACAGCACCTCACACATCTTGTCCCCACACCCACTAGATGTAACTATAGGATGGGGACTTGCACCCTAATTGACTGGATACTGTCAAACCACCCTGAAAGAATCACTAAGGTGTTTGTTCTCCCAGACTCCTTAAGTGACCACTCACCCGTTATCTGCTCTTGGGCTAACAACTACACCAAGCCCCCAGAATAATATACACCAGGGTTCTCAAGCAGGGCACTTACACCTGCTAAAATCTCATTTAAGCAGGCTGGATTGGTCTAAAATTGACACTCTCAAGGACACAAAACCTTGGAACTGTTCATCAGCCACTTCACTGCGGCCTGTGATATCTATGCACCACTTTTAAAGAAGAAGGTTAAAGGCAGGTCTAACCCATGGATAAACTCTGAGCTTATAGCATGGCTCAAACAAAGGGACCACCTCTGGCATTGTGCTTGAGCCACAGCAGAGCAAGGGGACATTCAACAATACAAAGCAGCAAGAAATGACTGTAACCAAGCTATATGGAAGGCTAGAAGCAAATACTTTAGGGAGGTACTTTCCAACTCCTGGGGTGATGAGAAAAAATTTTGGAATAACTTGAAGGACCTCACAGGCAATGATGCTAAAGCACCACCCACCATGCTCAACATTGATGGCACACTTACGCTTGACCTAGGTACCATCTCCAACACATTCAACAATGCGTTCTCTAACCTGAGCAGTGTCCTTCCACCTGATTTTTTTCAATGCCCCCACCTCCAGCTCCAACTTTGCCACTGCGTCCCAAGCACACACTGCTCTGCAGTTCTTCTTCAAAGAGATCCCAATGCACTTAGCCAGAACCTATGTACGCAAGGCCATCAGCAAAACTGGCTACAGTGGTGACTCCCTTGACCTGAAGTTGCTTGCACTTGTCCTGGATGAGATCCTTGAACCCCTGACAAAGATCTTCAATCTATCCTTAAGACTGGGTCAATTCTCATCACTCTAGAAACAGGCGACTATCACACCTGTGCACAAAGTGGAGACAAGTCACTGCACACCAACTACAGGCCCATCTCCATCCCATCTAAAGCTCTGGAATGAATAGTCTCTGACCAGCTCGTAGAGTTTCTGGACAAATATGAAATCAATGCCCAGAACAGCATGGCTTCCGAAAAGGGCATAGTACCACCACGGCACTGTTGGAATTTACCGGTTTCCTCCATGACACTCTCGACCAAGGAACATGCGGGGGCAGTATTCATTGATCTAACAAAGGCTTTTGACACTGCTAACCACCCACTCCTACTTGATCAACTGACCGCTCTCGGGCTCTCCAATGATGCACTGCCCTGGTTTGCTAGCTACTTAGGGGAAAGGGTCACACATGTCAGGATTGCTGGAGTCACCTCTGATGAAAAACCAGTCCTCTCAGTTGTCCCTCAGGGGTCAATACTGGGGCCATTACTCTTTTTTCTCTTTCTTAATGGTCTCCCTAGCATCTGCCAACAGAGAATATTATTTTATGCGGATGATGCAATACTGTTTACTAGTAACCAAGATACTAGTCAACTTGAGAGTCAGCTGCAACGTGACTTCAGGCATGTTGAAGAATGGTTTAGCTCACACAAACTTGTACTGAACTATAGCAAAACCAAGGTCATGACATTCTACAACCCAAGGAGCAAGTACAAACCTCTGTCCCTCACCATCAAGCATTAAAAATCTTTTTATGGAGTAAAGCATTTGGGGGTGATGCTGAACTGGTTTGAGTTTAGTATTTTATTATGATGTTTAATATTATTTATTTTATTGGTTTTTATTACGATATGTTATTTGGATGTAATTTTATAAATTGTTCTGCGCCTTGATTTTTGAAAGGCGCATTAAAAATAAAGATTATTATTATTATTATCAGGAACCATGTGGAGGCTTCACTTGAATGTGTTCTTGAGTTTAAATACCTCGGCATCACCCTGGACAGTTCACTTTCTTACTCGCAGCACATTGGTAATGTAGCAAAGGCCACCAATATATGGATTGGCCTGTTCCACAAGCACAATTACTACCTGACCCCTGAAGCCCTTAGGCTGGCCATCTATAGCTCTGTCACCTACATTATTGACTACAGTCTAGTCATCTACTGCTCTGCCTTCCCTACTGCTCTCCAGAGGATATCTGTGACACTCAACAAGGCCTGTAGGCTCCTAACGGGGGCCGCCCGCCTAATGCACACCTGTAACCTATATGCCCAGGCCGGACAGCTACCACTCCTTAGTAGAATACAATACCAGACCTGTCTGTTCACCAAAAAAGTTCTCCTTGGGCTCATGCCATCAGGAGTAGCAAAACTCCTTACTGCCTACAGCAGCACCCAGCTTACATGGAGTGCTCAACAACAGACCTTCCAGGTCCCCAGATACCGGACCACCATGGGTCAGAGGTCGTTCACGCACATGGCTCCTCAGTGGTACAATACCCTTAACAAAGAAACACTTGCAGCTGTGACACTAGGTCCCTTTTAAAAGGCAACTACGACTATCCCTCACCTCTACCACACAATGTGACTGCCTCTCCTAAGCAATGGTCATCTCCTGTTACCCTAGTCATCGGTAATCTGTAACTGGCCGTACTGCCTCACTCTATTTGCACCAGCCTCCTCCCAACCCCCCCCCTCTCAGCTGGTACTCTCCCTCATGAGGCCTCCAGCCCACCCACACCACACTTTTACCATCCACCTCTACCCTCCGACAATGGCCCTTTAGTCTGCCGAGTCCCTCCTGGCTCCCTCCTATCCCATATACAGTTCACCCTGAAAACTGTTTCTAGCTGGCTTATGTTGTCTCTCTCCACTACTGACTGTATATATAATGTTTATTCATCTATGTGTGTTAAGAATGTAACTGTTGTTTACCTTTTTATGTATGTTACCCTACATCCTTTGATGTGGAACCTTTGTAAATGAGCAGTTCCTGCTCAAAGGTATTTGTAATCCTAGAGTTTAATAAATAAAATAAAAAAAAAAATATTGGATTACAAACTTAACACAACCAAAATGGAGATAGTTCTATACAACTATTCCCCTTCTTCTCAACTTAAATCTAAGTTCCCATTCAGATGGTACAGATCTGCCTTTTGTTACCTAGGAATCAAAATCACTCAGAACCTAGAACATCTAGAGCTCTTCAACTTCAACCCATTGGCACAACAAATTACGGAAGACCTCTCTCTCTCTCTCTGGTCCCAACTATTTCTAGTTTTTTTTTAACGAATAGATGTCATATGTCAAATATTCTCCCTCGCATTCTATGTTATTTGAAAATGCTCCCCGTGATGCTGAATAAGTTATATTTTAGGGCCTGGGATAAACTTATTTCAAGATTCATGTGGAACGGGAAAACCCCACAAATTTGGTACTCAGTTCTACAGCTCTCAAGGCATCAGGGAGGATTAAACCTGCCAAGTTTCATTAATTATGGCAGGGTAGCCCATCTGCGAACAGTCTGAACCTGGATCACCCCCTCCCTCCCTTCAACCCTATTGGAAACAAATAGAATTTGTCCTAAATGACCTGCACGACTACGACCCCTATCTATTGGGCAACCCTCCAAAGTGCACTCCCCTCTCCAGATTTTACCAGTACCCAGCCACCACCCTCAATCAGTGGTACAGCTTCAGAAGTCACTCCCCTTGCCAACCTTTTATACGGGTCATAGCCCGTGATATGGACTATAGGCCAAACCACCTGGATGGGGCAACAAGGAATTGGGCCAGGATGGGCCTCAGGTTCTATTTCCAAAATTTGGGTTCTCATGGAGTTACCCCCTTTAATAATTTACAAAAATAATTCCACCTTCGATCTTCAGACCATTATAGATACCTTCAGCTATAGTCCTATGTGACAACTCTCCCACTGTCATACCGCAACCTTTCAACCTCGCTTTCCCTGCTCTCCCAACTTATCATGGCATACATACAGGGCAGTACCCTACCTCACATTATTGGGTAGACATACAAAACAATCCTTAGACACCCACAGATTACACCTTATCTAGTTTAAATAAATGGAATACCGAATTACACACAACACATACATTGGAGGAATGGGACAATTTCGCTTTGAGAGCGTACTGCCTTACATTGTCTACGTACTGGAGAGAATTCTCCTGAAAATGCAGCTCTCAGTTTTTCAGAGCCCCTGATATTGTAGCTTAATACATGGTGAAAAATCTAGCTTTATGTTTGCAAGGTTTTGGGAAGTTAACCGCAAATACAATACATGTGTTTTGGTCATGCCCTGCCCTTCTGCCTTTTTAGCAAGCAGTAACACAGGAATTGGAGGCAATTTTCAATTGTGCAGGAGCTATAACCCCCCCCCCCCTTTGCTCTTGCTGGTGATTCCACCAATGGGGATGGGCCTGGACCAAACAACACTTCGCTTACTTCTGATCTCCATTATAGTGGCAAAAAAAGCCATCACTAGGCTCTGGCACACAACCAAATTCCCTACCCTTGAAGGGTGGTGCTCCATAGCTGTGGACATTCACAGTATGGAATGTATGTCCTATAGATACCTGGAGAAACTCCGGCAAATTAAATCATGGAAATGGGTACTTTATCAACTGGACCATTACCCAGACTTTATCCCATAGAGGGGAAGAGTCCCACTCAAACTCAGACTCTCGTTACTTTACAAACTGACTCTCTGTTTCTCTTCTTTTGTTTCCAGGTTTTTCTCACAGCTGTCTTCATCTTCTGACCCTCTATGTTTGTTTGTTGAATTTTGTTGACCTGGTAAGCCCACTGGGCCTAGAAGTCCCTTTTCCAGGGGTGACTTGGAGATACTGATGGTAAACAACTGAAATTGAACCAGATTAAGCTGTTGGTGGTATTTTTAGTGAATGAGGGAAATTTGGCCAGGGCACCGGGGAAATTCCCCTACTCTTTTTGATAAGTGCCATGGGATCTTTAACATCCACCTGAACTACCACCAATCCAGGCAGATGGGACCTCAGTTTAACGTACCCTATCTTCTCTCCTTTTCTCAGTATATACCCTACAAAATACATTTTAATCAAGACACCTTAGTCTAAGACTCTTAAAAAAAATGTCTTTATGAATTTAACCTCCACACATCACTGACTTTTGAATACTGGACCCCAAGCCCAGGACTTTTATTGGCTTACCTTGGGATACTTCAGCAGTATTCAACTGCAGTCCTGTAACTGAAAAATGAAACAGTACCATCCAGAAACCATGGAGCAGTACTACAACAGGAAATCATCTATGCACCCACTAATGTAAAACTCTGAATGTTTACTGCCATCTTTGCCTGTATATATACAGTATGGTATTGTATACAACTGTATCCACTTTCTGTCTTATAAAATAAATAAACATAAAGTTTAAGAAAAAAAAATTAAGCAGGTAAAGCACTGGTCAATGTCTGTGAATAAAACACACTTAAACAGTCTGTGACTGATCCAACTAGGGGAGTTAACATTTTGGATAGTATGCTTAGCTCAATAAATATTAATATAAGAAATTGTAGATATTTTCCTCCATTAGTAAATAGTGATCATAATCTTATTACACTTAATATTGATTACTCTCATACTGCATATCAAGGAGGCACTGGTGTTTTATTTATATAAAAAAGTCAGCTTAGCACAAATAGATAAAGAAAACTGGCCAACGTGTTTGTGATTCTTTATTAGCAAACTCTAACACAGAAATAATATGGGTAAAAATAAAAAATGTCATATTAAATGTTAATTGAAAATATACCCCTAAATGTAGAAAGGTAACAAATGATAAAATTAAACCAAAATGTCGTAATAATAAAATTATGAGGCTATAAAAAAAATAAAACTTACAGATCATTAAAAAATATATATAATAATCTGTGGAAAAATTCAGAAAGTTGCAGAGTAAATTCAAATGCAAAATAAACAAAGCAAAAAGCAAAATGGAGCTTAATCTTGCTAAACATGCCAACAAGGATGATAGCAAATCATTTTGTAGTTATATAGGGAAAAGGGAAATTGTTTAACCAGGAAAAGCACACTAAGCCAAAGCTTGTTTCCAGGTGCAACTTGGGAGCACAAGGAAGTTAAATGACTTACTCAGGGTCACACGGTATGCAAGTGGGGGCTGTTGGATTCAAACCCTAGTCTCCAGGTTTGCAGCTCAGAGCCTTAATCTACTGCACTATACAGCCTCAAATGGTATATTTAATCTTTGAAGAAACCAAAATGCACAGTAGGACCTATAATTAACAACAATAAAATGATTAATGAACTTAAGGAAATGACCAATGCATTTAATAACTACTTTTGTAATATGTATGCAAAACAGAATGAAAAACCTGAAATGTTGGTAGAGGTCAGAGTGAATATGTTGAAATTTCAGAGGAAGAAATTAAGAATAAAATCAATCAATCAATCAATCTTTATTTAACCAGGGTAAAGCCCCTTTGAGCAAACTCATTTACAAGGTGGCCCTGGGAGCACACAAAAGGGTAAGGCAGAACATATAGCATATACGACAGTGCACAAGTAATTACAGATAATTGGCATGGTAGATACAAGGAGTACAGTGAGCACAATACATCAGACGAGGTAACAATGAGAGCATAAATCACAAAAACAAGGAATTTCAGTCTCTAGGCATAAGGGAAACAATAGCACAGTACACAAAAAAATAACAGCATGTCACCAAGGCAAGCAGAAGATAAAAAGGTCATGGCAAAAAAGGAGATTTAGCTTACTGGGGTGATGGCATTAGGAGGAGAGGGCACAGATGAAGAGAGAGAGAGAGAAAGAGAGGAGGAAAAAAGGTGACCATAAGGTTATAGCAAAGGAGGAGACGTAGATAGAATAGGAAAAGTGCTGGTGTGACCATAAGTAAGGGCTCCAGTTGAGCAAGGGGCCTGGGTTAGGAAGATCCAGTGATTAGTGACAGCAGCTGCAAGACTCCTGAAGGGCCTTGCTCAGGTGACCCTTGATGGAGTATAAGCTCGACAAATAGGAGAGTCTTAAGGGTTTTTTGGTGGTGTTCCAGAGGGCAGGGAGATAATGGTTGATGGAGGATGCACCAAAGCAGGTTCTGACTCTAGGGATAGTGAGCTGGAGGACTGTGTATTTTCTAAGGGACTAGACCCCCGAATAGAAAAAAGGTCAGAGATGTATTTTTGCTAACCTGTTTGTCAGGGCTCTGAATGTCCAGAGTATTGAATTTTTGGCCGTCCTAGCTTTTAGGGACTGCCAACCAATTTGCAAGTATAGAGCACAATGGTGTGTATTATATGGTGCGCAAGTAATAAATCTGATAGCCCTATGGTACAGCATGTCTAGCTTAGAGGGGGAGGCTAGGGGGCAATGGCTGCAGATAAAGTCTGCATAGTCTAACAGCGGAAGGAAAGTGGTTTGCACTAGTCTTATTTTGGCTTCTAATGTGAGCAGGTGCTTGACGCTATGGAAAAGTCCTACGTCTTGGTCAGTTCATTTAAGTGTGCAGCAAAGGAGAGCTAGTTGTCTAACCAGAATCCCAGGTACTTTTATTTTTTTTTAGTTGTTTAATCAGGTGTAGCACACTAAGCTGAAAGCTTTTTTACAGGTACGACCTGGGAGCACAGGGAAGTTAAGTGATTTGCTCAGGGTCACACATTATGCAAGCTGAAGCTGTGGGATTCAAACCCAGGTCTGATCTGCTGGATCTCACCAGATTTGTAGCTCAGAGCCTTAAACCACTGCACTACTTGAATGTCTCTACCACTTCAAGTGATTTTCCTGACAAGGTCTGACTCTGCGGTTTATAGGCTGTGGGGGGGGGGGAGGCAACTGGAGTGGCATGGGGGAGATGAGCATTGTTTTAGTTTTTTTTACATTTAGTAATAATTTCAGATGCAGGAGGTTGCACTGAAGAGTGTCAAAGTCCTGTTGCAATGCAGTACAAGCGAGCTCCAGTGAGGGTCTAGCAATGTACAGCATGGTGTCATCTGCAAAGAGATGGACACTTGCAGTGCTGATATTGACATTTATATTATTAACATAGATGGCAAACAGTAGAGGCTCAAGGATGGATCCTTGCTAAATGCCTCTTTGTAAAAATTTTTAGGAGGAAGTTTCTCTCTGAATTTTCACTAGCTGTTTCCTGCCTACCTGGTAACTGTCAAACAGTTTTTGGGCAGAGTCGTGAAGTCCGATGCTGGATAACATGGTTAAGAGCAGGTCATGGTTGACAGTGTCAAATGCTTTGCTCAAGTCCAGGAATAGTGCACTTATGTGATTTTGGTGTCCAGTGCGATTTGCCAGTTGTTAATTACTGTGGCCAGTGCAGACACTGTACAATGTTTTGGCCTAAAGCCCGATTGGAGATGGTTAAGCAGATTGCTGTGTTCCAGGTAGTCTCTCAGTTGGGAATTAAGTAATTTCTCAAGGAGTTTGGAAAGTGTGGGCAGTAGTGAGATGGGTCAATAGTTGTTGAGGTCAGTAGGGTCACCAGACTTGAATAAGGAGATGACATGGGCTACTTTCCATTGGCAGGGTAGGAGTCCTTGGGTTAGGGATAGGTTAAACAGGTGGGTGATGGGTGCTGCCAGATGGTGGTAGCCGAGTTTTAAAAAGAAGGGTTTGATGAGATCGGCTCCTGCGCTTTTTTGGGGGTCCAGAGCCAGAAGGAGGTCTTTGACCATTTGTATGTTATAGTGCTAAAAGAAAAGATTGATGCAGGGCTAGCCTGGTTGGGGGGGGGGCAGAAGGGTGGGGGTTTGGACGATTACCTGATTACACATACTATTTGCAGGAGAAGCATCGCAAGCTAAGCCAGCTTCTCAAAGTTCACTCTTTCCCGGGTCCAGATATGATCACTGGAAGTATGGTAAAAATTATGTTCAAACATTTACTGTGTCCTCTTAAAGGGTTATTTGTACATAGCATAAACAACAGTCAAATTCCTAGTGACTGGAAAAAGGTTAATGTAATTCCCCTATTTAAAAAGGGTGAAAAGCATAATGTTAATAACTATAGACCCATTGGGCTTACATCAGTAATAGGCAAAATGTTAGAAGGCATCATAAAGGATAGAATATCTGCCTCCTTGAGTAACATTGATCCAGATCAGCATGGTTTTAAGAAAGGGAGATCATGTACTACAAATTTGTTGTGTTTTATGAATAAGTGAGTCATCATTTGGATAATAAAATACTATGCAATGTTATTTTGTTTAGACCTTAGTAAAGCCTTTCATCTTGTGCCTCACTGGGCAGTCATAGATACATAAAAATTACAGGATAGTGCTGCCAAGTATATTTTGTGGATTTCCAAATGGCTGGAAGGGTGTACTCAGATCGTTCAGATCAATGGCTTCTAGTCAGATAAGGGCACGGTGTCCAGTGGAATACTTCAGAGATCGGTATTGGGCTTGCTTATATTTTATATCTTCATGTCTGACTTAACTAAGGATATAAGCAGCTGGAATACAAAATATGCTGATGACTCAAAAATAGGCTTGCAACGCCGATATCCCAGGTTCGGGGACAAACCCAGGACTCAGAGGGCCGGCCAGGGGGAAGGATTGAGCATCCCAGGGACTGCTCTCCTTCTCCGGGGTGAGGGGGATTGAGTGTCCACTGTAATGCAGACCTCTGGCAGAGGCTGGGGGTACCACTTTGGCTGGCGCCACACGTTAGGGGGATGGGGCAGACACTGGTCATCATTACACGTCCCAAGGGGTTTCTGCAGCCAAAGAAAAGATACAAGCTGGCCCTTGCTCTTGATACTGGCTCCACCGCCTCCCCTGCTGTCTACCTATGTCTGCCGGGGGGGGGGGTCCTGCACCTGTGGCCCCGACCCTGGGGGTAAGACGGATCCAGCCTACCCAGAGTCCGTAGGAGGGGTGTCTGCCTGGCGGCCCCACCCAGGGTGGTAAGCCTGGGCATGGGGAGGGATGTGGACGGAGCAGGGCAAAGCCTCAGGGGTGAGGCAAAAAAAAAAAATAGGTAGTACGTGTAACTCTAGAGAGGAAGCAAACAGGGTTCAGGAAGATCTCAGTGACATTACAAATTGGGCTTTAGCCTGGGAAATGCATTTTAATTTTAAAGTCAGTCTTTTGACTTACAAAGCCCTACATGGACAGGGCCCTGACTACCTGAAAGAACTTCTGGTTCCCTACCGCCCTGGTCGATCGCTCCTCTCAGCTGGTGAGGGACTGCTAGAGATTCCAAGAGTGTGTTTGAAATCTTCTGGGGCCCGGGCATTTATGCATGCATTCCCCTCCTCTCTGGAATTCTCTACCCCACCAGTTATGTGAGTGCATGACTGTGGAGGGATTTAAACAAGTTCTAAAAACTCATCTTTGGCACCAAGCATTTGGCAATTGAGTGGTTATTTTGATTTTAATTTTATAAGTTTGTTCAGATGATTGTGTATGAAGCTGCTGTAATTGGTTCAATATGTTGTTTGTTTTTAAACTTGTTTGGTGCCTTGGTTTTGGAAAGGCATCATAAAAATAAAGTTTTATTATTATTATTAATAATAAATGCAAAGTTTGGAGGCAAAGAATAATAAAGAACCATACTTTTTGTGTGGAAGGCAACTCACTAAAACTAATAATGAAAAATATCTAAGAATAATGATCAGTAATAACTTAAGCATGGCAAAGCACATTAATGAAGCTATTAATAGAGTCAACAATATTCTCTGGTCTATCCAGAGGAATATAAAGTTCAGAGAGCCAGTTGTACTAGCTCCCCTTTATAGGGACTATGTTTGTCCTTGTTTGGATTATGGCTCTCAGTTCTGGTACCCATATAAAAGGAATGTTGTTTTCCAGGTGGAAAGGGTTCAAAAAAGAATAAGAAAACATATATCACGGCTACAAAAATTCAGTTATCCAGATAGATTGATATATTTAAATCTAATGACACTCAAGAAGAGCTGTTTAAGAGGTGACTTGTTACTCATTAGGGAAATTGTCTGAGATCCTTTTCTAATGTATAAAATGGGATTTGAACTTAAGCCTGTTACTATTGATACTAGAAGGCATTCTTTACAAATCAAAGGACAACATTTTAACATCTCAAGGAGAACATTTCATTTCTCACAAAGAATAGTTAATTGCTGGAACCTACTTCTGTGTAATACACTCATGAGTAAAAAAAATTGTATTTATTTATTACACACAAGATCCTTTAGGCAGGGCCTATTTTCAAAGGGTCTAGGTTCATATACAGCAGCTTAACATCAATACAGTATATCACATATTTACAGTTGAGGTTGCCAGAAGTATAACGTACACAATAGAATAGGAAATATTATGGATACATTGTCACATGCAGTACATTGAAATGAACTATAATGAATTGTGAATAAAACAAGAACAGGATACAAGTGCGTGGCAACAGAGCACAAGTGGAGGGAGAAGAAAGCATAGGGGTCAGTGGAGGATCCGGGAATGTAGTAGACTAGTTCGCGATAGCAGTGACATGGATTTGGAGAGGTGAGAGAGGCTAGAAGCTAGGACCTGAAGTAGGTTAGGGAGCCATTGACTTTTAGTGATGGGGTAAACAGACACCTAAAAATAAACTGGATAAACTGATATTCCGGTGCAAACCTCCAGTATTACAGGTACTGAGATAGGAGCGTCAAATGGGCTTCAGCCTGCTGCTCCTAAAACCACCTTAGTATGAACCTTCGTAAAGTACTGTATACTTTGAGAGCATCCTCCCCCACACAATGAAGTAAAATTGTTACCTGAGTGTCAGCAGGCTTCTCTGAAGCACCAGAGGCCTTCATATACAGTTCAAATGTCTGCCTTCATTTCCTATAGGTCTCACTCAAATTGTCTTCCATGGAGAGGGCTGGTGGTGAACTGAATTGTTCTAATAATGGCACGAGGACACAGGAAAGTAAGAGGAAAGTACATGTGGAGAAGGTACTGTAAATTAGATTTTGCTGTGATTATTGTAATGTGCATATAGGATTTCTGTGAGTTCTTGCCCCCCCAAACAAAAAATAAAAAAGAAATAGACTTGCTGTATGCATTATTGTGAGGCTTTCATTTAAGAACGTGTTTGGGATAATAATAATAATAATAAAACTTTATTTTTAAGGCGCCTGTCAAAAACCAAGGCGCCAAACAAATTGAACACACAATACAACACAATCTCAATTAAAATACAAATATATAAACAATTATTAAACCACTATTAAATCAGAAAGACTTCAATCACCAAAAGCTTGTCTCCATAAATGAATTTTCAAGGCCTATTTAAATCCCTCCATGGTCGAGCACTCCTGTAACTGACAGGGTAGAGAATTCCAGAGGGTAGGAGCCGCAAATATAAATGCCCGGGCCCCAGCAGATCTTAAACGCACCCTTGGTATCTCTAGCAACCCCTCGTCAGCTGAGCAGAGTGATCGCCTGGGGTGGTAAGGAACCAGGAGCTCTTTCAGATAGTCCGGTCCCTGTCTGTGTAGGGCTTTAAAAGCCAATAAAATTACTTTAAAGGTAATCTGTCACTATACGGGCAGCCAGTGCAGTTCACGCAGCACCTGTGAAATATAAGTAAATTGAGATGTTCCCATCAAAAGCCAGGCCGCAGCGTTCTGCTCCAGCTGCAAGCAGCGGATTTCCACCTCGGATAGCCTTAGGTATAATGAATTGCAATAGTTCAAGCTGGGATGGAGAGAATGGTAACTGACAGCTTATTTATTTATTTTTATTTATTGAATTTTGGTAACCAGGTGAGTCCACTGAAACAAGACAGTTCCTTTTACAGGGGCGACCCGGGAAGTGCAGTACATTAACAGTGCAATTCATTGAAAACAATACATTCACTAGGGCACAGATAACTTTTACAGAACACTAAAAATTCAAGAAGGCATCTAGCAAACAATATTATCTCATCTTGTCTGCTTGCTGTCAGTCTGCTGCACGAATACTTCTCTAATGTTAAATTCTCACATTTATGTTCTTCCCATTCAATATTTCTGACCTTAGTGCACCTTGTTGTGACGAAAACTATGCTTCTTTAGTTGGAACATGATTTGTGCGAATCAGGTCGTAGTGGGGGGAAGATTTCTGGTATGACGGCAAACAAAAATGTTCATGTAGATCGATTTATTTTACATGTATCAGACTGATTTGTGTACACCTAACATCATGATTATTGCTGGAGAATAATGGTTATTTCTGAGCCTATGCAAGTTGTAATTAAAACCTTCGTTCAGTGTAAGAATTTCAGAGTGGCTGGCACCAAACGCCACAATAATCGACCGGTTCAGAGCAGGCTGGCATCAAACACCATAATAATCGGCAAGTTATTACAGAATGGAATCTGGTTATTACAGCATTTGAAAGTGGTGCCAGTCTGGTCAATAAATGGGTTCAGCAGTTATTATGTTTATGTGCACAGTTCCAGCATTTCTTATGTGTATGAGTGCCATCATCGGTTTATTTGTGTGCCAGTATCACTCAACTTCGCTTCACAGTTTTGTCACCCAAAGAACACTTGAAAGCACTCTTATCATCATAAGAGATGCTAAAACTGTATACATCAACATATATCCCATCCCATGGGTGATACCTGAAAATGAGCCTTGATTCACTGTGCTTTTTCTGGTCACCGGTGTTTTCAATTAAATTATTGCCAACAGAAGCACAGTGACAACCTTTCAAGGTTTTTTTCCTGCTCCCAAATATTAGTCCTTAAAGGAGTACTACAGTCAAAATTTACAAATCATATGCTGTGCTGAGTGTTTTAATTTGTGTGTGTAATTGTGGTGTGTCCCTCCCGTTTTTGCTATTAAGAGTTTCTTTTCTAAATTAACCTGCTGGTTATATGGCAGTTTTGTGGCTCTCGGGGATCTCCATCTTAGCAAGTATATTGCTCTTCTTTTTCCTACAATGCCTCCTGTCCCATGTGACAGTGATGCATCCAGTACCACAGATTCAGCAAGTAAAAGAGATAGGAGCCTGATGTTCTGGCCTCCACTAAATAGCTCTAATTCAATATTTTGTTTTCTATGTGTGTATCATGTCTAGCCAGCAAGAATACATGTTTTGCTTTTAAAACTTTTTGTTTCATCAAACTACACACAGCCATAAAAAGCACACAAATCACCCCAGATCATCAGTGCTAAAATCAGTAAAGACTCTAGCTGTTTTCTTACAGAATAACCCACTCAGTTAGCCCCCAAGTATTTGCTAATCTATAAATGTAGCCATTATTTGTGGAATGATAGAGAACGATCTAGGGACCTCTTTGAAAATGAACTATGCTCAACAGAGTTTAATCCCTGTTCATAAATTATTACTTTATGAATACAAATTTTTACTATTACTAATATTACATTACATTAGTGCTCACTGGATAAGGAAAGTTAACTAATATCATAGCTCTGCTGTTGTAAAATTGACTGTGACCCAGTGCTTGCTGAACTGTCACATGGGACGGGAAGCATTGTAGGAACAAGAAGAGCAATAAACCATGGTTAGATGGAGATCCCAAGGGGCCATGAAACTATCATAAAACTGGCAGGATAATTTAGAAAAAAACTCCTAATAGCAGACAAAGTGAAGGACACACTAGGACTACACAAACAAATCAAAACACTCTGCACAACATATGTTTTTGCAAATTCTGACTGTACTACTCTTTTAAGCATTGCTGTAATGGAGGGGTATACTAGAGTATGCTGAGCATACCCACTTATTGCAGAAGCAATAATATACAGTACCGAAAGATTCTGAGAGAAGTCATAGGACACACCCCTTCCCAGACTCCCTCTGTCTTTTTCATCCTGTCTTAGCTCATGGACAGAGCCCTGCTCTGCAGGGATACTTTTTTCTCAGCGTAGAAACATAATTTAGAAACATAGGGGCTGATCCTAAAAGGATTTGTGATGCCGCAGCAGACTTGCGGCAGGGTGTCAGATGCAACATGCAAGTTGCATCAAACATTGCGGCAAGTGCGATTCTGAAAGACACTTGCCACAAAATTCCTACTGCAAGTCCAGAACGCAAGATGCAGGGAGTTGGACTACCTACTCCCTGGTCTGTTGCGTCCTGGATTGCTGCACTTGTGCCACACCTTTGGAGTAAGGTGCCGTAAAGTGGGTACACTGTTGCAATTGTGCCAGCCTTCTTGAATTGAACTGGTTGCATCTGAGGGGCTTTAGTGCAACTGCGCTCTACTTTGCGGTGGATGCAGGGCTTTCAGCAATCCCTGCCACACCCTTCTAGAATCTGGCCCATAGAATTTGTCAGCAGATAAGTACCACTTAGCTCACCCAGTCTGCCCATTTTTTCCTGCCTACAGTGTCACTGGAGACCCTACTTGATCTCTGGCTCATTCTCCCACCTTCCCTTCCTTTCCACTAAGTTTCCATTATGCTTACCCCTTGCATTCTTAAACCCCACCACATCCACTGGTAGGCTGTTCCATGAGTCCACCACTTTTTCTGTGAAGTACTTCCTCACATCGCTCCTGAACCTGCACCCCCAGCTTCATAACATGTTCTCTTGTTGTTGAGCATCTTTATCTCTGAAAAATATTTTTCTCCTGTACCTTAGTTACCCCTGTGTGTTATTTAAAGGTCTTTATCATATTCCCCTTCACCCGTCTTTATTCCTGGGTGTACCTATTGAGTTCCTTTACTCTCTCTCCTCCTAGGGCTTTTTATGCAGATCCTGCACCATTTTAGTTGCCCTCTGAACTGCTTCCACTCTGTCTATGTCCTTCTCGAGATGTGGTCTCCAGAATTGGTCACAGTATTCTAGGTGGGGTCTTACCAGCATCATGTACAGTGATAACACCACTTCCCACTTTCTGCTGGTGATAACCTCTCCCTATGCACCCCAGCATCCCATTAGCCCTCCCAACTGTCTTGTCGCACTGCCTGGCTATGTTTAGGTCATCCAATATGATTACCCTCAGGTCTCTCTCCTGCTTGGTGGTTGTCAGTAACCCTTCACCCATTTTGTACTCTGCTCTTGGATTCCTTTGCCCCTGAATGCATTATTTTGCATGGAAGTCAGCTGCCATACCCTTGACCACTTCTCTAGTTTTCTCAGGTCTCTTCTCGTCATTTCCACCTCTCCTGGAGTGTCCACCCTATTGCAGATTCTTGTGTTATCTGCAACGAGGCATACCTTTTCCTCCAGCTGCTTCCCACTGTCGCTTATAAAGACATTAATAATTATTAATTAAAAAGTCAGCAAGTGAATTTACTGGATTTTTTTCATTCTGCAGTTCTGCTGCTGCTTTGGGATTTCATCAGCACTTGGCAGCAGCAAAAGAAGAATTTATCAAGAAGGAAGAATTTTTTTCTTTTAGACTTCACTTTACAGGGCTCAGTCTGCAGGTCAGGAGCCTAGGAGCTGTAGTGCCTTGTAGGGCTGCAATAACCTACATTCTCCTTGCAGTGTGCTACAGGGCCGACCCCCAACACACACACACAGCAAGGCATTTGGGTATTTGGGGCTAAGAGGGTATTTGTGTCAGATTTTGAATGCCACAAGGAGCACACATGATTGACTGGGTTTCAAACCATTGGTCATGCATGCACAATGGGTGCCATCCAGGGAGGTGGAAAATGCCTTTCTAGAGTGGGCCATCTTGATATTGGCTGCTCATACACAGTAAGCAGAGTGGTCATCTTAGTACAGGTAGCACATGCATAGTAAGCTCAGGTGGCATCTTGGTATAGGCAGGGCAGGTGCATTGGAGTGTTGCAGCCATTTTGGAGCACTATTTTAGTGCAAAATTGAAGATACTACGCTTATAGGCATAGATTTCCAAAAGTTCAGTAAATACATCTGTTTTACCCCTGAGTGGGGGGAGGAGTGGGGGACAAACTAGGTGCTAGTGACCACAATACAGTGAGCTTCAGGGTAAGGATGGGGAAGGAAGCAAGTCAGACCATCACATCACATAGGTCCTGAACTTCAGGCAGGTGGATTTAGCTAAAATGAGGGAGATATTTAGGAATGAAATGGAAGGGAAGGAGAAAATAGAGGAAGTGGAGGAATTCTGGAATTCAGTTAAGGGAGGTTACTAAAAGCCACAGAAATCTGCATAAGGAAGGTGAGGAAGAACAGAAAAGGAAAAAGGCCACTCTGGTTCACCAGGGAAGTGAAAGGGCAATTGGGGAAAAAAAAGGGCATTCAGAGCATATAAGAGGACACGGGGAAAGAAGACAGGGAGAAGCTGAGGGTAGCTGGGCAGAAGATTAGGAAGGCAAAAGTGGAAATGGAGGAGAGAATTGCTAGGCAGGTCAAAAGGGGAGATAAAACTTCTTTTTGGTATATAGGAGAGAAGAGGAAGGCAAGGCAGGGAATAGTGAGGGTGAAGGGGGAGGGGAGTACAAGTGGAGGGGGACTTTGAGAAGGCGGAGGTACTAAATGGGTACTTCTGCTCAGTCTTCATGGTGGCAGGGGAAGGAAGGGGACCGGTGTGATGGGGGATGGGAAGGGATGACATAAGGTGGATCCTAGCCCATTCGGTGAGGACGAGGTAAGAGGGGAATTAGGTAGGTTGAGAGTGGACAAGGCAATGCGTCCAGATGCACTACGTCCTAGCATACTCTGAGAACTGAGGGAGGAGCTGGCGGCACCTCTGGCGAGGTTGTTTAACTTGTCCCTGAATACAGGGTGGATGCCTTAAAACTGGAAGAGTGCAGACGGGGTGCCACTCCACAAGAGTGACAGCAGGGAGGAGGTGGGTAATTATTGTCCGGTCAGCCTCATCTCAGTGGTGGGTAAGGTGATGGAGGCACTATTAAAAGAAAGGTTGGTCAGCTACCTGGTAGAGAGTGGATTACAGGACATCTGACAGCATGGCTTCGCACAACGGAGGTCATGCCAGACAAACCTGATCAAGTTTTTCAATTGGGTGATGAGGGTGGTCGATCAGGGAGGGGCAGTGGACATGGCCTGTTGGGACTTTGGGAAGGCCTTGGACACTGTCCCCCACAGAAGGCTGGTAAATAAGCTGGAATGTTTGGGGTGGGACAGAAAATAACAAGGTGGGTGGAGAACTGGCTGAAGGATTGGAGCCAAAGGGTGGTGGTGAATTGGGTCCATTCCCGAGAGGAAGAGATAATGAGTGGGGTACCGTAGGGGTCAGTACTGGGGCCCATCATGTTTAATATCTATATCAGCGACATAGCAGAGGGTCTGCTGGGGAAGGTCTGCCTATTTGTAGATGATACAAAGATCTACAATAGGATGGACACCACAGGGAGGGTGGAGGCTATGAGGAAAGATCTAAGATGTCTTGAGGGGTGGTCAGAAACCTGGCAGCTGAAATTCAATGCCACAAAATGTACAGTAATGCACATGGTGTGAAATAACCTGCAAGCCATTTACACACTGGGGGGAGGGTGATGAAATTAAGGCAACCTCAGCAGGAGAGGGATCTGAGGATTATAATTTCAGATAACCTGAAGGTGGGGAACCAATGCAGCAAGGCGGTGGGCAAAGCAAATAGAATGCTGGCTTGCATAGGGAGAGGTATAACAAGCAGAAGGAGGGAGGTGATTCTACCCCTTTACAAATCAATGGTGAGGTCTCACCTGGAATACAGGGTCCAGTTCTGGGGACCTCACATATGCAAGGACAAAGATGTGATTGAAAGGGTTCAGAGAAGGGCCACCCAGATGGTGCATGGGTTGCACGGGAAGCCCTATGAGGAGAGGTTGAGGGAGTTGGCTCTGTAACTGCTGGAGACCAGAAGCAAGAAGGGGGACATTATTGAAATGCTTAAGTACGTCAAGGGAATTAATAAGACGGGGGGTGCTTATTCACAAGAAACGTAGGTGCTAGAACTAGGGGTCATAATCTAAGATTAGAAGGAGGAAGGTTTAAGGACAATATGAGGGAGCGTTACTTCACTGAGAGGGTGGTGGAACCCTAGAATGGTCTGCCGGAGGAGGTGGTGAGGGCCGAAATGGTGGAGGGATTCAAGAGGGCATGGGACAGACACAAGGGGTTGACCAGTGGGCAGAGTGGAAATCTCTGGACAAGGAGGGCAGGTAGGGAGGGGGAGAAAGGGGCCAACCTGATGGGCCAAAAGGGTCCATTTCTGCTGCCAGATGTCTATGATTCTGAAAATTGTTTAGACAAATGCAAAGGGTCCTCATCATCATTCCTAACCTCATTATGGAATCCTCAAATGCTGTATCAAACAAAATAAGTTTTGGCCCTGCAAGGCACTGCAAGGAGAGTGAAGGCTATATTCTAGTCTTGGATGGCTACCCCCCAACACACCTCTACACCCTAAGCTATCTGATTGACAACATTGTCAGGTCCTCCACACCAGCCTCATTGTCCTCTATGCTAATACTTGTAGACAAAGCCTACTCTCTCCACTCCAAAGATCAGGCCTTCCTGGACCCACCCAAGTGCTTCTCCAAAATGGGTGAGCAGGCATCCTCCTGTTTCACCCCTAGGGTATGGAACTCCCTACTTTCTCACCTACATGCTAGCCGGTCCAAGCACTCTTTGAAATTAGATTTACTCAGCTATTTGAGATTCTCTGACAAATGCTCGTACATGACACTACTAGTGGTAATTGTACTGCACTAATTATGTCCACTTGATTATTTCCCTTGTGCTTTGACACTTTGTTATCACTGTGTTTGGCTATACCATAATTTATGTACTATTCCCTTATCATCCTGCTGTTTAAGGATTGCTAATTCCTACCTGATATAATCTAATGTCCTTTTGTTTTTTTACAGTGTCTTTGAACTTGTAACTTTGCTGTTTTTATATGTTACGTTTTTCTCCTTGTAATCTCTGGGATCATGCTGAAAATAGGCATTCTTTTGTCTCGTGTACCTACCTGGTCAGCAAAAACTAAACAAATAGTAAGTAATAAATAAATAATTTCTAAGACCCTAAGAGTGAAAAATGGCAAACTGGACTCCTGTGCACCCTGTCCATCTCTTATTGACCATGCTGTGCCAGACAAGGCTCCAGTGCACTGTGGCCAGCTTCTGTTGTCCAGCCTGTGATGAGGCATCCTCCTCTAAGTAGAGAGAAAAGCCTAAGGGTCTGCAGCATAAACAAGGGTCCCGGAGCCTAGACCCATAACTCACATATGAAGCACAAGCATAATAAGAAATATCAGACTAGGCTCTGGTCCACTACAGCCAGCTCCTACGGTCTCCTGTATGACAAAACTATCCTTCTAACTGCAACAAAGCCCAGTACTCTCCCTTCTCTACCTTGGGGGTGGTAGACCTGAGATAGACTCTGAGCCAGATATAATGTGTTGTCATCCAATGCACATGGTATCTTTTGGCAACAGTACATAGGAGGCAAGATCTAAGGCTCCAGACAGTAAAATATGCCAGGTTAGGTTTCAATCCACTGTGGCTGGCTGCAACTGCCCATATCATGATAAAGTATCCTGGATGGGGCTGGGGCTATGACTGCCTGTAACACAAAGTGTGCTTCAGCATCTCTGGAGACATTTGTAGGGCAGCTATATGGGTCTTCATACATATGCTTTTTCCAGGCATTACTGCCTTGATGTACTTAAGTCCACCGGTGCTTGCTCAGCAGGGGAGTGCCGAGCTCTGTTGCATAACAGTGACCCTCACAGGTAGGGACTGCTTATTAGGGCCCATGCCATATGTTGACTACCTATAGAAGCCAACACACAAAGGAGATTTATAGTTCCTTACCCATAATTTAAATTAGGCATAGGCTCTGTCCATAGGAAGTCAGGCCCTTCCATTCTTCAGTCTGTTCTTTCACCTGTGGCACCATCTGTTCTATATTACACATAGTGTAGTTCCCTTTTCTTAAGGGATTAATACATGAGACAAGATTTCAAGAGGATCCACCCAAGATGAGTCTGCTGCTATTTTCAAAGCAGAAATGCATTCAAACATGTTAGACCATCTATTAGATGGCTTAACAGTATCCAACGTTTGTGTTAAAAAACAGACACAATTGCATCCAAGCTGGATGCAGCTCATAACTGCGTTCATTTTCTGCCTCAAATTGTGACTTTTTGTCATAAATGGATGCAACTTCTGAAAACAGTGAATGGGCTGCTTCGACACAGGTAGCTAAATGTGGACACAGGCACAGCATGCATTTGTATCTGCGACCAGTTCTTTGAAATTCCCCCCATATTGTTTAACGTTTGTGGTGGTGGGGGGGATTCCTCATTGTTTTTATGCTATAGACTTGGACAGAAGGTT
Organism: Neoceratodus forsteri; assembly: GCA_016271365.2. NCBI lineage: Eukaryota > Metazoa > Chordata > Ceratodontiformes > Ceratodontidae > Neoceratodus > Neoceratodus forsteri. The sequence continues at coordinate 75,832,469 of JADMNL010000029.1, read as the reverse complement.
GGACTAAGGGAGTCTGGAAAGGGGCATGTCCTAAGACTTGCAGAATATTTCATCATGTCCCAGCTAGCAGGGTAGGACAGTCCATACTCTATGGTGACTACCTATAGATGAAGACTACACATAACCATAATTACTGACAAGGAAACATAATTACCTTTTTCTGTACATTATACTTATTAAGTTGCCCATACAAAGTGACAGTCCTTGAGAGGCCATGATCTGTGTGTATTCTTCCTCATGGACATCGTGATACGAGTTTTGGAAGTTTATGCCTGGCCAGCGATGCCCCTTGTGTGCTGTTTCCACAGTTCACAGTAAGTAAAATAAATACATTGTAATGCATAGGGGCTGTCCATTAGCCCAAAGTCAGAGAACTGTGCCACCATGCCGTTAGCCTGAGTTTGCAAGCGGTCACAGGTTAACTGGCCCCGCTTGGGCTGGTACTGTAGATGGCAGCACTTCACAGCCCAGGGAGTGCTTGGCATCATGTCCACCGCAGCGATCCCTGTGATGAGCCAGGGTGCTTGCCCCCACCCCTCTCCAGGAATGTAGCAGGCATGCAGGGCCACCAGAGGAGCTGTGTGGCCCCACCCTGCAGGAGGTAGAAGGGCTGAGGAGAAAAAACCTGGGCACAAAACCCTGCCCACCATCTAGGTGAAGGCCCTCAGTACACTTGGGCCCCACACCATGAAGCCTACTGGCAGTCCAGATCCTGCAATGTCTGGGGGGGGACTGCCTTCTCCCAAGAGGTTGGTCATGGAGGTAAAACTGGGGGGGGACAGGTTTGCAGTGGGGTTAGTGGAGAATGAGGCTGAGTGGTGACATGGGGCCAGATAGAGGGTTGACCTGAGGACAGAGGGAGAAAAAAAAAACCAATATAACACTGGAGAACAGCAAATGATTTATCATCTTTTAGAACTCATTAGTGGCTGATTTATGGTTTATCAGTGACTAAAATGAATAATTTATCTAATGGGATGATGCTTACCTACTATGGATGGGAGAAGTGGTTCGGACAAGGTCAGAACTTCCCAGATCCTCTTCCATGTTCTGTGAAACAATTTTATCAGCACTTTTTCAGGTTTTGTATATGTTGTGATGATGTTTAAAGATTGGTCTTGGAGCTTAATATATCCCCCCCCCCCCCGGGGGTGCTGGGCAGAACCAGTGCACCAAGTCTGCATTAAGTGGTCATTATCAGTGATGTCACATAAGGGGCACTAATGACAGTGAGTTTATTTAGTACATCTCTGAAAAGTGTTTACAGTACTGTCATGTCCTTTCATTGACAATGGTTGAGATAAGTTAGAATCCAATTTTTGTACTTTAAACCAAAACAATCTGAAAGTTCTGATGAAGCTTAGATAATTGGTAGAGTTTCTCAAAGCTTATCAGAACCTTTCAGAACCTCAAAACTTTTTGCAGTCTTTCCATCCCTGTTACCTCCATTATTTAAACAGTTTTTTTGCTAATATACTAGTTGTAAACCTTTTTTATTTTAGAAACTACCTGTTCTTTAATGGTTTGATGATTTAAAACAAAAAACTTTGGATTTAAGCTGCGCATATATTCAGAAGATGCATCTGTGTACGTTTCAAAGGAATACTGTGTCTCAGTTATAATTTTATGCTGTGACTCATATATTTGCACTGCTGTATCGGTCTGTGGCACTCATAACCAATTACAGGTGCCACCTTCCAGAGCTAAAAAAAAAAAATGGCCATTCAAAACCTTGCCAGTACCCATCCTTCATTCCACCTGCTGACAGATTGGAGATGCTGCATGCTGATTGAGTGTAACTTAAGTTTATTTATTTCTTTATTAAAATTATTTATACAAGCTATGGTAGTTTGTCCTTGGATCAAAGGGATACTTGGTGCAGTATTATCACCAGTTAATTGAAGTCATCCTTGAAATTAGTCCTCCAGCTAGGGATGAGTCTGACATGTAGTCTAGCATGGTCACCTACCTTGTGTTCCTATGAGCACGAGTTCAGCTGATCTGTTGAAATCAGTGGTTCAGACTGAATCAAGACAAGAACAAATTAGCGGATCAGTTCAGTGATGACAGGGAAATAATGTGCAGATGCTGGAAGGGCTAAAGAGAGCGTGGCAACAGGCAGCAGCATCCAGTCAGGCTAAACTGGGGTTTGAGTGACAGAGTGTTGCAGATACAGTAGATTGTTCCACTGACCACCGACCTGGGATCAGTCTGGCCCATGGCTAGTTGATATGCAGCACTGACCCAGAGTCAGGTCATGTGTAGTAATGACCCAGGGTCACCATGCAGGCAGCACTAACTCAGAACAGTACTTTTTTTTCTCCTCAACATGACTCCAGAACTAAGCAGCTTGGCAGCTACCATGGCCTTATGGTTAAAGCATGGGACTATGAACCAAGAGAGCGGGGTTTGAATCCCGTTTTCCCTAAATTTCCTTTAACCTAAAATTTCATAAGAGTAATGAGCCATGGGGACATGGTGTTGGAATTTTAAATCTACATAAAAGGGAGTTTAGTTACGTGCAAGACAGAATGTGTTGTAATACAGTATTCCAATACCTTAGACCCTTGGTCAGACTGGTCTCGGGTCAGTGGTCAGTGGACTAGAACTGCACAAGGTATTCAAGGTGGGGCCTAACGAGGACCTATAAAGGGGCATTATTTATAATGTCTCTCAACCTGCTTATGGAGTTTCCTTTCATACATGCTGTGATCTTGGTTGCCTTTCTAGCTACTGCTCCACAGTATCACGCCCATGTAAAGTTGTTGCTGATTCCTGTCCCCAAGTCTTTTTCCTGCTTGGTTTCAGTTTATATAACTACCCTGTAGGTAGTATCTTGCCTTCATGCTCTTTTTTCCTAAAAACATCAACTTCCATTGCTCAGTTTTTTTTTTTACAATATATTTAGACTGCATGCAATCTAGTGGCAGTGCTCAATATGCAGTCTAGCATGGTCTCAAACCTGCATGCCATCTAGTGTGGCCTCCTACCTGCATACAATCTAGTGTGGCCTCTTACTTCATGCAGTCTAGCATGGCCTCTTACCTGCATGCAGTCTAGTATGGCCTCCTACCTCATGCAGTCTAGCACGGTCTCCTACCTGCATGCAGTCTACCATGGCCTTCTAACTGCATGCATTCTAGTGTGACCTTCAACCTGCATGCAGTCTAGGGTGGCCTCCTATCTGCATGCAGTCTAGCGTGGCCGCCTATCTGCATGGTGTCTAGTGTGGCCTCAAACCTGCATGCAGTCTGATGTGGCCTCCTACATGCATGCAGTCTAGCATGGCCTCCTACCTGCATGCAGTCTAACATGGGCTTCTACCTGCATGCAGTCTAGTGTGGCCTCCTACCTGCATGCAGTTTATTGTGGCCTCCTACCTGCATGCCAAATCTGAATCTGTTTCTGATTTTAAGGTCTTTTTAGGATTTAAATTGGATTAGGAATCAGAATTTCCTAAAATCCTAAACAGTCCAATCAGATCGGAATCAACTGATTCTGAGCAACCCTACTAGTGAGCAATATGAGCTCTGACTTTTCCCAGATGATTTTATATTACATTCGACTGAAGGATTATGTTCCTTATGTACAGCCATTGAACATCTCTTACAGTTACCCAACTGTAATCTGAGGCTGCCTGATTTTGTCTTTTGAGTTCAGCTATAAACATAGGTTGTGTTTCTTTTGAGGAAAACATAAATGCTGAAGGTCATTAACTTTAAAAATGATCCCTTAATTTCTATAATTTGTTTGACAGAATCTCCTACAGCGACAACATTTTCATATACCTTACTGCTTACACTGGGTTTTAATAAGAGGGGGTTAGTGCATGTGGATGTCTTTATATGCCATCGATATAAAAAGTAACAATTAATGTATCTATGCTTATGTAATGCTGCCCAACTTGGGGTGAGTGTTCTGAAGGGTGTCGTATCACTTCCTTTACCTACACTGCTGTGGAGGCAGGCTGCCAGCTGGCAGCTAAAGAGTTAACCCCAGATCTGGGGATGGTGTCACTACTAGGGTGTGGGGCTTACCACACCAGCATTAGCTACATTTGTCCCTGGCAGTTGGAGGCTGGAGACTAAGGTGAGAGGTCAGTCTATGGCTGAGGGTGAGAGGATTCCCCTCAATAGGCATTCCATGATGGCTGTCTGGGGCTTGTATGAATACTGGACTGTGGCAGTACCACACAAATAGATGTTGGGATGCATAGGGAGAGGTATCTCTAGCAGCAGGAGGAGGGAGGTAGTGTTGCCACTGTATCACTCACTGGTGAGACCCCACCTGGAGTATTGTGTCCAGTGCTGGAGGTGTCACCTCAGAAAGGATATAGACAGGGGTGGAGGCAGTCTAGAGGAGGGCACCTTCCCCCCACCCATCATCACTTTAGCCCTCTCTTCCCTACCGCCTACTATTCTCTCCACTAACTACAGTCTCAGCGAACTATCTCCCAACCTTCTACTACCTTCAACTATCGTCTCCTCTAACTTACTCTATACGCAAATCGAGGGTATCTTACCCTGTATACTTTTGGCTTGTTAGTATAAACTTGCTTGTATAAACAACTGTAATTATTGTGTATGCCTTTATACTCTATGTTGTTTGAACCCTTGTAATACTGTCTTCCCTCCCACTGACGTAGAACCTTTGTAAAAGAGCTCTCAGCTCAAAGGTGTTTAATCCTAAATCTTAATAAATAAAAAAATAAACTAAAATAATGCCGGGGTTGCACCCAAAGCTAAACGAGGAAAGACTGAGGGATCTCAACATTTTCACCCTGGAAGACATGACATAAACCTAAAACGTACCTCACAGGGATGAACAGATGCAGGAGGGGAGTCTCTTTCAAATGTGGAATAGCACCAGAACCAGTGGGCATGTGATGAAGCTGGAGGGGGGACGTTTAGGAGGGAGGTGAGGAAGTACTACTTCACTGAAAGAGTGGTGGACACCTGGAATAGATTGCCAGTGGAAGCAGTAGAGGTGAAAATAGTGGTGGATTCAGGCATGCATGGGATAGGCATAATGGATATTAGGAGATGGGGAAGGAGGAGGGAGCGTCTCTGGACCCCAGTTAGGGTCTGCGGAGACAGACTAGGTAGGAACCATCTGGGCAGCCTGGATGGACCAAGCAGTCCTTTTCTGGCAACATATTCTGTGTTTCAATTTGTGAAGTAAAAGTCAATGAATTGCTCTGCACTCTTCTACAGAGATTTCATTTCTTTTTGATTGTGCCAGGGGCTTTACCCAGATTAGGATATCCCTACAGTGCTGGTACCCACAAACTCGGTAAAAAATATAAAGTTCTTGTGGCACCCTCCTGAGAGCTAACCTGCATCCACACCCCTAGCTGGGCAAGGGGGACTACAAATGGGGGCTCTTCCAGGATTTGGAGGGATCCCGTCATCCCAGGTACCCCTTGTTCTGACAGTTAACTATGTGCCACAGCCCTGCTAACCATTAGAAGTGGTGGTTGCACAGGAAAACCCAAACAATCTTGTCAGGGAAGAAAAAATAACTGTGCTTTGCCATTCATTTTACATGCATGTGCCTGCTTGTTGCAGGGTGCACAACTGTTACCATCCGAAAAGAGTGCAAAAACTGCCTGACCTCACTATGAGAGAAGAAATGGAAATTTCTATACTTCCCCAGTCGGGCTACACTAAAAACCTTTTACAAACCGCCATTGGCCCCACATTCAGTCATATCCATTTGCAACATGCAGATCATAGCGCCACATGGAAAATAGCATGCAGCCATCAGGATACATACTTACACAAGCAGCATGCCCTGGCTGGCACATGGTGCCTATATTAAAATCGGGCTGTGGAAGCACCGTGTAAAGTGCATATGTGCAGCACACCGCAGCCCTGCTGGAAACAGATACCAAGGAACAAAGGAGGATACCACGTACCAAACAGGTTAGCACCTTTGCTCCTGAGTGCCATATTTAGAAGCCAGCATGCTAATGAGCGCGTGAGGCATAAAAGGTGCTAAGGTGCCATTTGCATACCATTATGTGGCCATTCGTAACTCTGCACAGTGCCTCCACATATTTGTATGTGCGGAGGCATTGTGCAAAGCCAATGGCCTTTGCATCCACCTTCACCTAATCCCTGTCGTAAAAATTGCATGCACTCTGGTAGTCTAGTGGAACCCCACCCTCCTGTCATGATCCCCATTATACATGACATAACCCACAGAGCACCCGCCACCCTCCACCATTGTCTGGAACCTGACTCATCTTAAAAGCCTGTTGATCTCTGTGGGCATAGCAGTGGATGGAAGATGCTCAATCTGGAGTGGGTCCCATCATGTCTTTATTTGGTGGAACACTTGTGAGTTAAGTGATTATTCCCTTGGTGTGATGTGCTGCCATCTAAGTCAGTCTGCTTGCTTATTCAGGATTCCTGCATGGTGAGTAGCTGTGATGTGATGAAAGTTGGTCTGTACTCAGTCCATTACCTTTTTAGCTTTTTGGAGGAGTCTCTTACTTTTGGTCTCCCCGGCTTTGGTATGTATGCTACTGTTGCATTGTTGTCTGATCTGATCAAAATCCTTCCATTCATCACCCTGGTGAAATGCATCAGTGCATGGTAGACCACCCTCATTTCCAGTGCATTGATTGGAATTTATGACTCTGTCCTTGACCATTTGCTGTATGTGACAAGGTGGCCCCCATCCTAGCAGGCTTGCATCTGTGTCTGTTATTGTTTCATGAGTATTGTCCAGTGGGATGCCTCTGTTGAGATTCTCCAAGTCCGTCCAGCATGATAGGGATGACCTGACTGAGTTGTCCACCGGGACCATCTTCCACAGGTCATGGTGTAATGCCTTACCTGCCTGGATGGCCATCACCTGGAGTGGACTCATGTTCCACTGGGCCTATGGAACAGTGTCAATGCATGCTGCCATGGAATCCAGTACTCTGAATATTTCTGCCAGTGATGAGTTTTGTTTGCACATTATGGCTCTTGTCTGGGTGATGACCTTAGCTGACCTCTTGGTTGATGGCCTCACTGTACCTGAAAACTGGCAGTATAGCTAGAGGTTAGAGTAATAGCTGTGAATGAGCCTGGGACATCCAACAGACCTGGGTCTGAGTCCCACAACCACCATTTGCATATTGTGTGACTCTGAGCGAGTCACATAACCTCCCTAGTGCTCCCGGGTCACCCTTGAAAACAGGCACTTGTGCCTAGTGGGCCTTACCTGGTTATCGAAGAATTAATATTATTGCCCTGAGGTGTTCTATCTGCTGGCTGGGGGTGAGGCTGTTCTTTGTTCTGTTTACCATCCATCCATATACAGACAGAGCTTCCAAGACAGGGATTATGTGCTTTGCACATTGGGAATGCTTCCTGACTCTGATTAATCAGTTGTACAGGTATGGAGTGATATAAATGCCTTGTTGTCAGAGCTTCCATCAGTATGATTTAGATATTGGCAAAGACCTAGGGCATGGATGCTAGTTTTAATGGCAGAGCTTACTACTGGAAATGGTGCCCCAAGAACTGAACCTGAGGAACTTGTAAAGAGCCAGTTTTTTTGGGATGTGCAAGTACACGTCCTTCATGTTGACTCAGGAAAGGTAGCCCCCTGTCTTTAATGATCACAGAGTGAAGTGTAGGGTCTACTTCTTTGAACTTTCTTGGCTTGATTGACGAACTTTAGGTCAAGGATGGCCCTGAGGTCTTCTGTCTTTCTGGGTACCATCGAGAATATAGAGTATATGCCTTTTCCATATTGCTCTTGCAGTACTACGTCTATTGCCTTGTTGACTAGGAGTCCATTCAGTGTTAATCTTATATCCTGTATCTTTGGTGACTTTCTGCAAACTGGTGACATCACTAGTCTATCTCTCAAAGCCTTCTCTGTGAATTCTAGAGTAGCCTTTGGCTACGACTTCTAGTACTCATTTGTCCAAAGATGTTTTTCTCCAATGATGTTGGACTTGCAGTAGTCATGCTCTGAAAGGGGTTCTGCATGAGGTGTTCTGTCTAGACTTGAACCCATTGAAAGATGAGCTACTTCTTTGACCCCTTTCTTGGCCTCTGCTTCTAATGGACTGGGAGAAATATGAGGGTTTGAAGTTGTAGGACCTCTCTTGGGAATACATTCTGTTTCCTCCTGTCCCTCTGGACATTGCTCTTGTGAAATCTGCTCCAAAAGGATGGCAGATATGAATTTTTCTTTCCCATATTTTTTCTGTTTTCTCTCTGCTTAGTAAAGTCCTCTAGTCTTTCTCCAAATAGTTGGTTCCCCTTAAAGGGTAACTTGTTTAATAGTGTCTTGGAATCAGAATCAGCATCCCAGAGATTTAGCCACAGAGTGACTTACCTTATTTCAGATGGCTATGGCCCCTTAGCTTTAGGATGTCCACTGAAGTATCTGCCAGATGTTTTGCCAGTTGCATAATGTAGGCACTGAGGTTTGATGCTCGGACTGCGGAGGCAGGGTTTTTGTTAGTTTTGTCTAGCCATGTTAGTAGGGCACAGGACATGTAGGTCCATGGATGTGGCTGCTCTGCATGCCAACCCTGTGAGCTCAAACATTTTCTTCAGCATATCTTACATTTGCTTGTCGACTAGATCTTTCAGCAATGCTGACCCCTCCATGGGCAGAACAGTCTTTATACTTAGGGTGGGTACCTGTTGGCCAACTACTGGCTTGGTGCATCAAGTCTTGGTTTTGTCCTCCTTCATGGAGTAAAAATGATCCAAGGCTTTCCTTTCTGGGATTTGAGCCAGGTCTGCTGTCTCTCATTCCTACATAACCACTTCATCTATCAATGGATATAATGGAAAGAAGTCTTGGTTCTTTTGTTGGAACATAATGGCTGGTTTAGTTTTTTTTCTGAAGAGTTGGAGGGACCTCAAACCCCTTTGTAGCTTGCACAGAATGGATGAGCCCTGCCATCACATCTACTGTACACAACTTAGCTGCCAGTGCTGGTTCCTCATCCAGTTCCTCCTGCACCTCCTCATCCAATTTATCATCTGGGTGATCATCCAGGATGGTGTTCAGTATTTACTTTTTCCATGCTGATGTTGTCTGTGTCATCGGTGGTTACTGCTTCCATGCCATTGGTGCAAGGCTGGGTTTCTTGGCTCTTTAGCGCCATCTGCCAGCTGACTGGAATAGGTTTTGGCCTCATTAAGGTCTCTGTGTGATCAAGCATGTGAAACATGATGGCCTGCTGAGATTTTAAGCAGGCCGCTCTATATTTGCATCCAGGGATTCTAGCGTTGGTGTGTTAGATGTAGATCCTGAGGAGCTGACGCCATCTGACATTTCCATACTGGAGTCAGCCTGTGATTTTAGGACCTGTGATGACTGGTTTGTGCACATGGGGGTGACAGAAGGGTGATGTCGCAGGTCTTGCATTTCTTCACCTTCACCATGTTTGAGGGACCTGTAGGCAACAAAAGGCATACTGTACCATATTTCATTGATTAGAAGCTGTGGCTTCTAATTACAATTAGCAGTTTCATCTGTGGCTTCTAATCGAGGGCAACTTGTAAATGGAGGCAGGTTTTATTGCATCTGTTCTCTTGCTACTGTTCTACTGCTCTGAGCCTCAGAAACTGTTTTTTAGTTTGTGATGAAAGGGGGCGGGTGGTCATGGAGAGTGAGATCATTTACTTAGGGGCTGGGAACCCCATTCTGTAGGCAGTCCATCAGTCTTCTGTCTTTTCCTTTATTTGCTGCCAGCCTTTTGGTGTTGTTTTTCTCTCCATAGCCACCATTCAGGGTGCAGCAATGCTTATGCTGTGTACAGCCGCAGCAACTTCATGAGAATTTACTCGACCTGACCCAATCCAGCATACAGCATCAAACCCTCCAGTACTGTAAATTAAAATTTTAAGTGTTTCTCTTTAAGCTGCAAAATCAGAGGCAGGAGCAGGAGTGCTGTGTGGGAGGTCGGAACTTTTGATTCAGCTCATGACTATACTGTTTCATCCACTATCAGCCAACCCTCATATAGAAACATAGAACCTGACAGCAGATAAGGATCACATGGCCCATCCAGTCTGCCCTTTTTGTTGCATTGCTTACACTGTAGACCTCTGCAGGTCTACGGCATTTCCTCTGCCACCCCCTTACCTATCCCTTATGACTTCCTTGTGCTTATCCCAGGCTTTTTTAAATCCCACCACTGTTTTGCCCCCACAACATCTGCTAGAAGACTGTTTCAGGCATCCACCAGCTTTTCTGTGAAGAAGTATGTTCTCACATCTCTCCTAAACTTACCCCTTCCAGCATCCTATTATGGACCCTTATTCTGGAGCACCCTTTTCTCCGAAAAATATCTCTCACTTGTACCTTATTCACCCCCATGATTTTTTTTTTATTAACTTTTAATTTATCATTTTGCACGAAAACACTTACAATTGATAGTGCCACAGAAGTATGCCATAAGTATATAAACACCAAAGATACACTTACAAAGGAGCAGTACAAGTACATTTGTAGTACATGTAATCAAAATTAAACATATAGGCAAGCCTCCAAGGAACTATACAGGGAATAAAAATTTAGAATATAGAAAAACACTTTCTCTGTTAACATAGAGGGCTCAGCCCACATATTCCCTCATATAACAACAATTAATTCCTGTATAACACACGTCTCCCCAAGAGAGATTACTCATATCGGCAAACATTAAGTTCATAACATATAACAAAACAAATATCTGAAAAAGCATCAATAAGCAAAATGATATGCACAATTTAACAGGAGACTAGAATACTACTACATATCTCATAGCTTAGAGAGGGAACATCATAAAGTTATTGGTCACTGAGTGTCACAAACGCACTCAGCAGGTCAGGCCCTCTGCTTCCACAGTGCCAACCTCCGAGCGCAGTAATGTGAGCAAGTAACAGACAGCATAACCCTCCTGTCTGCTTTGGGTCAGAATCACCTTTAGTGTCAAGTTCTGGGGATTCAAACTGTGAACTTTATGCTACCCAATGTGTACAAGCGCAGATACTGCACTTCTCTGGGATTGTGGTACAATCTTTCACCAGGGGCACCAAGCCAGGCTTCCAAAATGAACCCTTAAAACTCTATAAAAGACCTTAGGTATATTCTTACCTTTTCCTAGTTTAGTAACACCATCAAGCTTTTGAACAGTTTTTGTCAGTCTTAACCCTCTATATGTCACATGCAAAAAAGAACTGGCAGACGCCCAGGCAGTCTTTCAGATAAAGGTTATACTAAAAGATGATAAAAATATGAAAAATGTAAACACAGAACAATATATCAAAGAGCATACAATCACTTAAAAGAAAAAGCAAAGAAAACTACAGACAAACTCCTACCAACATACAGTTTAGATCTTTTCTATCTAATATATTATCTCTTTAAGTGCTTATCAGATCTGTGTGTCTTTCTAGAGTCCCAAGATGGAATATATCTGAACAGTTCAGACACAGTATAGTTTAAACCATGTCTCTCCACACCCCTTTTGTGAGTCATATAGCTCCTCTGTTTAGAATATAAAAAAAATACAAACAGGATGTTCTATCAGGAGGTATATTAAATAAGGTGTCATCAGCAAAAACTGATTTCCGAAATTATGAGTCTTTTTATCCACCAGTTCCCTTGAAGTTTTACAACCCTGCAATCCTCACCTAGGTGCAAGATATCTGGCAGGAATCAGCTAATGATGTCCTGTTTCTGAAGTCATAAAATGTATATTTTAGTTTCCCAGCTTCAGAGCAGCAACAGGTCATAAAATGGCCTTAAAATGCAATTTTTCAAGGAAGTTAATTACATTACAGAGATCTCCTGTCAGTGTAATATATGTAGCTGCACTGAAACCTGGGGGGGGGGGGGCACCCATGAGCAGAGGCTGTCTTATGTGAGACAATCACATACTATATTTTTATATTACAAATAGCATACAATAATCATAACCAGCTGGCCAAGTGTCACACTGAGTAGGCCCATTCAGGCAGTCCTATGAAAATTAATTGGATAGACAGTTTGCAGAAGCAAAAGCCTGCCTTGGGGGAGAACAATAGCGAACCTTTCAAATGGTCTCAGTCTTTACCAGTCTGATAATGCACAGACATTATTCCGCCCTCCCAAATCGGAGAGGATGGCAGTATTGGTGGGAAAGTGCCACCTTGTCTAGAGTAGGTGAGATATTCAGAAGGGTTGTGCCTGGTGCAACACATTTGCGCCATGCGCAACCCACTGATGTGCCCTGGTGTGATATTCAAAAGGGGAAAGGGCGTGGCACAAATCCCGATGCGCCGGAGCGCATCAGTAATGTATGCGGTGCAAGTGGGGGGGGGGGCGTGCCCATGCATACTCTGCACATCCCGATATTCAGCCTGGGATGTGCTGAGCAGATGCAGGTGCACTTCCTACCTGCGCCACACACAGTTGAGCCAAGAAAAACAGGAGCAACAGCTGGTCACCCACAGGTGAGCCACCAAAACTGCAGGGTGCAACACGGTAGCTGCCAGCTGTGGGTGGCCACCCGAGCTCCTGCGGCACCATCCTTCGTGGTTGCGCCCCCCCCATGCCCGATCGCGGGCATATGCTTTGAATTAAATACATCCAATATCCCTGGTGGTCCAGTGGACTGACAAGCAATGTGAGAAGGCGGTAGGGAGGGATGGGGGGATACTAGGATGTATAGGGAGAGGCATCACCAGCAGAAAACAGGAAATTGTTATACCCCTGTACAGACAGTTGGTGAGACCCCATCTGGAGTACTGCATCCAGTTCTGGAGACCTCATTTCCGCAATTACATAGACAGGATGGAGGCAGTTCAGAGCAGGGCAACTAAAATGGTGCAGGGTCTGCAAGAGAAGCCATACAAGGAGAGAATAAAGGAACTTAATATGTATACCCTTGAGGAAAGAAGGGAGAGGGGGGACATGATAGAAATGTTTAAGTATCTCAGTAGAATCAACAAAGTCCAAGAGGGTAGCATCTTTCAGAAAAAGAGATGAGCAAGAACAAGGGGACACAATTTGAAGATAGAGGGGGGATGGCTCAGGGGCAATGTGAGGAAGTATTTTTTCACAGAGATGGTGGTGGACGCATGGAACAGCCTTCCTGAGGAGGTTGTGGGGTCTAAAACTGTAGAATAATTCAAGAATGCATGGGACAGACATAAGGCAATTTTTGTGGGGGTAGGAAGAAATAGGCTGTTGGTTAAATAGGATCTGCAGCTTATCCTCTAGGTAGGGAAATGGGCAGACTAGGTGGGCCAAGCGGTCCTGATCTGCTGTCAAAGTCTATGTTTCTATGTTTCCAGCCCGATCGCGGGCATAAGTATAAAATAAACATCCAATATCCCCGGTGGTCCAGTGGACCACTTCCAGCCCAATCGTGAGCATAAGTATAAAATAAATGTCCAACATCCCTGGTGGTCCAGTGGACCGCTTCCAGCCGGATCGTGGGCATATGTAGTAAATACAACATAAAAACCATCCCTGGTGGTCCAGCGGTCTACCCCTTCCCACCCGCCACTGAGCCCCACCACCCTGCTCCCCCCATCAGGATAGGGCGGAGCTCCTCACCCGCAGCCGCCCGTCACCCGCCGACTGACTGTGTACAGTACGGCTGTACGCCCATTGGTCCACAGCGTGGGATTTATTCACACATCTGGACTGTGTAGTTCGATGCGTAGCCTGCACACTCCATTGGCCCACGCTGGGACCAATGGGCGACAGCATAGTGTATGCAGTCAGTTGGCGGGTGGCCGGGCGGCTATGGTGGGGAGCTGTCGCCTGCTGCTGACGGAGGAGGGGGTGGTGGGGTTCAGTGGGCGGGTGGGGAGGGTGTACCGCTGGACCACCAGGGATGGTTTTTACGTTGTATTTACTACATATGCCCAAGATCAGGCTGGAAACGGTCCACTGGACCACCAGGGATATTGGACGTTTATTTTATACTTATGCCCGCGATTGGGCTGGGAGTGGTCCACTGGAACACAAGGGATTTTGGACAGTTTATTTAATTCATTTGCCCGCAATCAGGTATTGGAGCGCATTGTCAGTGGGGGCAGGGGGCATCAGTCCCAGACGGCTGCTGCCTGGCAGGGCACCAGGCGCAAGTCACCGGGGATCGGTGCACCTGCATGCAGATGGGGCCATAATAACATGCTAATTGCCCCATTTGTGCCTTGCATACATTATGTCCCCATTTGCATGTCCACCGCTGAATATCGCAGTTGCTGTGCCTAGCGCAACAGCACTTGTGCTAGTGCATTCCCCTGCTCCTCACTGGCCACTTGCACTGGCGCAGTGCCACTGCACCATGCGCAATGCAGGTGGCCACAGTACCATAGTCAGTGGTGCTGAGCCATGGCATAGCACTATTGAATATCACCCAGGCCATGCCCTGGTGCATTTCAGTTGCTCTGCACCTGGCTTGCGCCCCTGCCTGGAGCAGTTCTGAATATCCTACCCAGTGTTTGTATTTTTAAATTGTAAATATTTAAATTGAAATCTAAATCTTGAAACAATACATCAGAAACTGGCATTAATAAAGTATACATAGGGTCCCCACATATTCCTGTCCCCTCATTGCAATAGGCAGTAAAAGAAAAAGTATGAGTAAAGATTGTTTAAATGAAATATCATTCCCCACTTTATAGTCAGTAATGAAACTCCAGTATAGACAGACAGGCTACCATTTCACCTGAGTTGAGTGTCCCGCTCAGAAAAACAAGTCATGCCCCCCCTCAGATTCATCTGAGTTAGCATTCTCTGGTGGGACCAGATCTTTCTCAGTCCAGTGCAACAATTTACCAGCCTCCTTGAGACCATTAAAAGGACAAACTTGGACATTCCACACCACACAGAGCCGAACTGCTAAAAGGAGTTGGTGCTGGATCTTCAACGATCACAGTGAGCTGTGAATTTTTTCAAAGGCTTTGTGCCAGAGTCAGGTGCTTTAGGATAGATTGTGAAACAAAGAAATCTCAACTTAACCATAGCACATAGTCCACTTCTTCCTCTCTATTGCCAGGATCCTGTCTCAATCTCCTACCCCAGTGCATACAATGATAAAAGTTCTGGGAGTAGTTGAGTCAGCTGCAGCTCATCGGGGATGAGTCTGTAAGCTTTTTCTAAGGAAAATGCTGGGTCATTTTCATTGTCAGTCAGTAAAGTATTGAGGAAAAAGCAAGAAAACCCCAAGGCATCATCCCCCTCAGTAGTCTCCAGCAACCAGACCACCCAAAGGTTGCATTCCTGTGGTTTTCAAGCATCTCTAGCTTTGCCACAATTAAATATTCTCTTTCACCAAGAAGGTGGTCACATCTTGAGATTTTAAGGATGTTTTTTCTGCCTTCCAAACTGTTTGATCATCACTATTGAGCTGTGTGACATAGACAGCCAGTTCTGAGTGCTGTATCATTTCTTTTTAATATAAAATGTATTACTGAATGTCTCCTGCTGAAAATCAAATGCTCTAGGAGTGACCTCACTCATCCCCCCCCCCCAGATTTCAGCTCAAAGATGAAAGCCATAAGAAAATTGCTGACAGCATGTGAGTTCACACACACTCAGTTTTTAGAGACCATGTGTTACATGTAAGGCCTTAATTAAAGATCCTGTCTGTCTGAGTTAATTACAACCATAGTTGCTAGAACATATCCATTTTATGATCTTGGAAGGAAAACCCAGGTTATTACATAGAAGTGCGAAAATCATAAAGATGCTTTCATGCCCTGGACGGAGGAAGCTTATTATGAGATCAAAAGAAGTGTCATTTGAAGGACATGAATTATGCTGAAGTTGCAGAATGTAATACTTTTGTATAAGATATATATTTTCATATATCCTGACAGGGAGGAGCTAGGTGATCTCCTCAAAGAGGTGGGGTAAAAGCCAGCTTTTAAATTATTCAGTTTTACTTCACTGACACACATTTTTACCTAGACTCTGGCAAGGACACATCTTTGGAGCACTTTAAGCAAGTATTTAGAGACTATGTACTGAAGTAGCAATTTGCACTGTTTAAACCTTGTTCTTTTAAAATATTTGTATGTCTTGTGATATAACAGTTCTGTGTTGTTGTGTTTTACATATTCTTATCTATTATAGTAAAATTATTTTTTTAGAACGTACTTGGTCTGTCTTTGACTTCTTTTTATTTGTAAGAAAAGTACATGGTTATAGCAGACAATAGACATAAGCTTGAATGGTGATACCAAATTGGAAAGAGAAGCGTTTTAAATCTGAGGTCTTTATTAAAGTTTTAAAGGGTTCATCTCTGTATACCTGGTTAGGTGCCCATAGGCAAAGATATCTGGCCCCCCGAAGACAGATATATCTGAGCTTGTGCATTGGGTACGCTAGCAAGAGATTAACAGTTTGAATCCCTCCAGAACTTGAGACCAAAAGTTGATCTGAACTCACAAAACAGACAAGAGGGTTACCTTGTCTGTTGCACTGTTCACAAGACTGTGCCCAGAGGTTGGCACTTTGGGAGTAGAGGGTCTGACCTGCTGAGTGGGTTTGTGACAGATTGGTTGGCAGCAGTGGCATTATTTTGGTGTCACAAGCTTTATTGTTCTATGTCAGCTGAGACCGTAAGCTCTCTTGCAAAGAAAGAAAAAAGGCAGAGTTTTATTTTAAAAAGGAAACAGAACTACAGTATATATCACTTGGCGTACAGTCCATTTCCTACTCGTTTTATTTTTTTTTCTAAAGTGCAAGTCAGAGTAGCCATAGTCAGGGAAGAAGAAGAAGATGGCTTCCGACTACAGCAGGCACACTGTAGAGTACTTGAAGCAGTTGTGCAGGGACTGGGGAGTCCCGTTCGAGGTGACAGCCAAAAAGCAGAACCTCATAGAGGCCCTGATGGTTAGCAGACACCCAGAGCAGCAAGTCACCGACTGTGACTGAAAAGGACAGCAGGGCCACTGTCAGTGAAGGGCCACAGCAGCAGGGGATGGTCACCAGTATCCTGAATCCAGAGGTACTCAAACTGCAAATTGAGTTGCGCAGGATGGAATTAGAGGCAGAGCGACAACAGAGGGAGGCAGACCATGAGGCGGGTGAGCGCCAGCGAGCTGCAGAGGAGAAGAGAGAGTGAGAACAGAGGGAGGCGGACCGTGAGGCAGAGCGACAACAGAGGGAGGCAGACCGTGAGGAGCGTGAGTGCCAGCAAGCTGCAGAGGAGAAGAGAGAGCGAGAACACGGAGAGGCAGAGGAGAGGAGAGAGGAGCACCAGTGGCAAAATGAACTGGAGAAGCTATGACTCCGACCAGCGGCACCAGAGCAGGTAAGTGGCTTGGATTTAACTGTGACTGCAGGACTGGGTTACATATTGAACTCCAAATTAATAGCCGAGTTTAAGGAAGAGGAGGACATGGATGCCTTTTTAAATTCTTTTGAAAAAGTTTGTATTCAGGCTAAAATTCCTAGAGAGTCCTGGAGCTTCCAGCTATCCCTGCTACTTACCGGAAAAGCTCAGGATGTATTGGGTCAAATGAACAATGAGAACAGTGACAATAACAGCAAGTTAAAAGCTGCACTGTTAAAAAAGTTTTAATTAACTGCTGAATCATACAGAACTAAATTCCGTAAGCTCAGGAGGAGCCCTGATATGAGCTATGAGGAGCTAGCCACGAAACAATGTCAGTTTTTAAAACATTAGTGGGAAGGAATTGAGGCAAACTCTGTTGATAAAATTGAAAATGTGATTTTATTAGAACAGTTTTATTGGGCATGCCCAGCAGAGCTAAAAACCTGGCTAGAGGACCGAGATCCAAAAACAGTGCAAGAGGCTGCTGAACTCTCGGACCGCTATGCCAAGAGCAGAATCTGCTCTGAGAGCGAATGGGACAGGCATGGCAGTGCAGAAAGGGAAATGTGCGCCTTCAGGGCCGCTAAAACCCTCACTGCCTCCACCGAAACTAGTTAGCCCCAGGTTTCAACGAAAAGATTTATCTGAAGTAAGAAATGCATGTTGGCTGTGTAAGGAAACTGGGCATATTTTGCCAGACAGTGCCCCAAAAAGGCGAGCCAAAATACACAACAGGGTGCTAGAAAAGAAGTGGGTTGTTTGTGTGTCCCTGCGAGCATACCAGTGTACATGAGGGAACACATGCACCCAGTCATAGTAAATGGTGTACAGACGCAGGGGTTAAGGGACACAGGGGCATCCCTGACATTGGTAAAGGGGGATCTGGTACAGCCTGGTCAGCTTATACCCAATAAATACTTAACTGTACAAGGGTTTACTGGTGAAGACAAAACATTGCCACTCGCTAGTGTTCTCCTGGACTGGGGTGAAACAGGGGGGACTGTGCAACAGGTGGCTGTAGCCAACACATTAGCAGTGGATGTGATCCAGGGTAACAATATCCAGCAGAGGGTGGTATGTGTAGTTACCCATAGCCAAGCAGCAAGGGAAAATAATAGTTCCCTGAACCCCACAGAAACCAGCGTGGAAACCACTCAGAGGCTGGTTCCCCAGCCTGTCTCTCCAGATGGGAAGACTGATAAAAAGGGGGTAGAAATTTCCCCGGTAGCAAGTAACCACACAGCTACAGAGGGTTACTCCGAAGAGGGAGGGGTGACCTCTTGTCAGAGGGTTGGGATTGACAGTGATCCTGAGGGCCCTGATGCTAGTGCTAGGGACCCTAATTTAGCAACTGAAGGGGACCTGTCCCATGCCTTGGGACTATGTGAGGGGTTTACAGCTGCTCAGAGAAGTGACCCTAGTTTAGAGAAGCTGAGGGCTTGGGCAGACTGGGAGGGCACACAGGGAGGTGATGGCAGACATAAGGTTTATTGGGAAAATGGACTTATGTATACACAGGCAGTACAGACAGAGGGAGGGATGCTAGGCAGGCAGCTTGTCATTCTCCAGCGGTATCGTGAGCAGTTGCTCAAAATTGCACATGATATTCCCTTGTCTGGTCATCTGGGAATCGTGCACGCTGCACAGCGGTTGGCCCAGAATTTCTACTGGCCTAACTTCACCCAGCAGGTGAAGGAGTATTGCAGGTCTTGTCACCGGTGCCAAGAAATAGGGAAGGCGGGCAAGAAAACCCTAGCCACCCTGATCCCCTTGCCCATAGTGGAGGAGCCATTCTAGAGGGTGAGAATGGATATTGTGGGGCCTTTAAATACCCCTAGCTCCTCAGGGAAGAGATTCATCCTGACTGTGGTGGATTATGCCACCCGGTACCCAGAGGCAGTCGCCCTATCCTCTCTGAGGACAGATAAAGTGGCAGATGCCTTACTTGGAATTTTCTCCCATGTTGGGTTTCCACAGGAGGTAATCACCGATCGAGGGGGTTCCTTCATGTCGGACCTGATGAAATGTTTATGGGAGAAGTGTAGGTGGTGCAGAGATACATGAACTGTATCACCCACAAGCCAATGGACTTGTGGACGATTCAATGGTACCCTAAAGTCAATGCTCCCGGCGTTTGCTGAACAGCATGGGAGGGACTGGGAGAAATACCTTCCCCACCTGTTGTTTGCATACAGGGAGGCGCCCCAAGAATCAACAGGATTTTCCCCCTTCGAACTCTTGTATGGACGCCGGGTACATGGGCCCCTAGACTTGATCCAGAAGGACTGGGAAGGCAAGGCAAGCACGCCACCCAGGGAACTCCCATTGTGGATTATGTCCTTAGGTTTAGGGAAAGGCTGAAGGAGCTTATGGGGACAGCCTAGAGCAACCTGGCAGCTGCCCAACAGAAACAAAAGGTATGGCACGACTGCAGAGCCAGAGCTCACTCATACATGGTGGATCAGGAAGTCATGGTCCTTATTCCGGTCCGGAAAGACAAGCTGCAAGCTGAGTGGGCAGGACCGTACAAAGTGGTTAGGAAGGTAAATGACATGAACTACACTGTGGAGTTACCTGACGGTAGACAGACAGAAAGGATATACCATGTCAACATGATGAAGCCATATGCAAATGGGGCTGACATGGTGTTCGCAGTGTGTAGTCATGGGGACGGGATGGATGAAGGAGACCCCCTTCTGGACTTGCTGGAAGAGAGTAAGCGGGACTCCTCTGTAGAGGCAGTAAAATTGTCTCCCCAGCTGACCCCGGGCCAGATCCAGAAAGTAAGGGACATTTTAGCAGACTTTGCCCCCTTGTTTAACGCCAAGCCTGGACTAACTCCCTTAGCGACACACGATGTGGAGACAGGGACACAGACGCCCATATGGTGAACAGCATATTGGGTGTCAGAGGCTGTCCAAAAGGACATTAGGAAGGAAGTGGAGGAGATGCTGGATTTAGGGGTAATCCAGAGATCCCACAGCCCCTGGGCCTCACTGATAGTCCTTGTGCCCAAGCCAGATGGCTCAACTTGTTTCTGTGTGGACTATAATGGACTGAATGCAGTCACAAAGTCCGACGCCCACCCGATGCCCCAGACGGACGAACTCCTGAACAAGTTGGGAGGGGCGACCTACCTTACGACTATTGACCTGACCAAGGGGTATTGGCAGGTAGAATTGACAGACAGTGCTAGGAAGATGTCAGCCTTCATCACTCCGATATGCTTATTTAAGTTTAAAGTAATGTCTTCCGGAATGAAGAATGCCCCGGCCTCTTTCCAAAGGTTGGTGAATCAAGTGTTAAATGGTGCTGAGGAGTACACCATGGCATACCTGAATGACATTGCCATCTTTAGTACCAGCGGGGAGGAACACCTATCCCACCTTAGGGAAGTGCTGGGCAGGATACAGAGGGCCGGGCTTACTGTCAAAGCTGAAAAGTGCCAGGTGGCCATGGGAGAAATGACATACCTCGGGCATGTGGTAAGCCAGGGACAGCTCCATCCTAACCAAATAAAGATAGAGGTGATCCAGGCATGGCCCAGACCAGAAACCTAGAAGCAGGTCAGGAGCTTTCTAGGGACAGCAGGGTACTACAGGAAATTTGTACCCAATTACAGTGCCCTGGCTGCTCCCTTATCTGACCTGACAAAGAAAAAGATGCCAAACAAAATTACCTGGGGCCCAACCTGTGAGGAAACCTTTACCAGACTGAAGGAGGCACTGTGCAGTGCTCCTGTTTTGACAAGCCCTGACTATAGCAAAACCTTTATAGTTCAGACGGACGCCTCAGATGTGGGTATTGGGGCAGTACTGAGCCAGACGCTGGCTAAGGGACAGATCACCCAGTAGTGTATCTGAGCAGGAAGCTGCTTCCCAGGGAGCAAGCGTACTCCACGGTGGAAAAGGAGTGTCTTACCATAGTGTGGGCCCTAAAGAAATTAGAGCCATACTCAGGTGACGTCATTGGGAGTTGACCCTCAGCGCTTGCTCTTTCTTGTGGAGATCCAGCCAAATAGCGTTTGGCTCGAACTGCCTTTTGAACATTTGGCATTCTTTTTTGGACTCAAGGAATTTAAGGAACTTTATTAGTCACATCTTGGAGGGACTGTGACCATTTTTAAGTGAGTTTACACTTTTGTATGAACTATTAAAGCATTGTGAACACGCTAATTCCTATGAATGGTTTTTCCACTTAAAGGAGGAGAAATGACAAATTTGTCTATGTTTTAAAGCAGGTGCTGGTTTTCTACTGTTTTTGCCATACTTGTAGGGACAGCATTTTGTGGTGCAGACTCACCACAACCCCCTGGTTTGGCTGACGCAGATGGGAAAGAACAATGGCAGATTACTAAGCTGGAGTCTTCCTTTACAAGGGTATGATCTAAAAATCGTACATAGGGCGGGAGCAAAGAACCAGAACTCAGATGGGCTGTCTAGGGTCTATGAGGAGTGAACTGACTTGGGAAGCTCATCCCATGTAAGGGATAGATCCCCCAAATTCAGTCTAGGTGGGGAGGAGTGTGACGTAGACAGCCAGTTCTGAGTGTTGTATCATTTCTTTTTAATATAAAATGCATTACTGAATGTCTGCTGCTGAAAATCAAATGCTCTAGGAGTGACCTCACTCATCCCCCCCTCAGATTTCAGCTCAAAGATGAAAGCCATAAGAAAATTGCTGACAGCATGTGAGTTCACACACACTCAGTTTTTAGAGATCATGTGTTACATGTAAGGCCTTAATTAAGAATCCTGTGTGTCTTGAGTTAATTACAACCATAGTTGCTAGAACATATCCATTTTATGACGTTGGAAGGAAAACCCAGGTTATTACATAGAAGTGCGAAAATCATAAAGATGCTGTCATGCTCTGGAAGGAGGAAGCTTATTATGAGATCAAAAGAAGTGTCATTTGAATAACATGAATTATGCTGAGGTTGCAGAATGTAATACTTTTGTATAAGATATATATTTTTATATATCCTGACAGGGAGGAGCTAGGTGACCTCCTGCAAAGAGGTGGGGTAAAAGCCAGCTTTTAAATTATTCAGTTTTACTTCACTGACACACATTTTTACCTAGACTCTGACAAGGACACATCTTTGGAGCACTTTAAGCAAGTATTTAGAGACTAAGTACTGAAGCAGGAATTTGCATTGTTTAAACCTTGTTCTTTTAAAATATTTGTATGTCTTGTGATATAACAGTTCTGTATTGTTGTGTTTTACATATTCTTATCTATTATAGTAAAATTATTTTTTTAGAAGTGACTTGGTCTGTCTTTGACTTCTTTTTATTTGTAAGAAAAGTACATGGTTATAGCAGACAATAAACATAAGCTTGAATGGTGATACCAAACTGGAAAGAGAAGCGTTTTAAATCTGAGGTCTTTATTAAAGTTTTAAAGGGTTCATCTCTGTGTACCTGGTTAGGTGCCCGTAGGCAAAGATATCTGGCCCCCCCAAGACAGATATATCTGAGTCTGTGCATTGGGTATGCTAGCAAGAGATTAACAGTTTGAATCCCTCCAGAACTTGAGACCAAAGGTTGATCTGAACTCACAAAAACAGACAAGAGGGTTATCTTGTTTGTTACACTTTTCACAAGACTGCGCTCAGAGGTGGGCACTTTGGGAGTAGAGGGTCTGACCTGCTGAGTGGGTTTGTGACAAGCTGTGCCAGCCCTGTGGCTCTGAGGACTAAGGCATCAGCCTTACCTCGCACCACACCATTGACCCGAGTTTGGGAGCGATCTCAGGCAGTTGGATGTCAGCTGGGAATTGGAGGATTGAGCATCCAGAGGACAGCTCTCCTCTCCTGTCCTGGGAGGGGGGGGACTCTGCTCCTCCTTGTTGTTGGCTCCTAGTGGAGACTAGAAGCATGACAACAACTGTGGACCATGGATTGGGTAGGCGGCGGACGTTCTGCATGTGGGTGTGGGAGTATGCCTGCAACGCGGTGGATGTCATTGCATATCTGAGCCCGGGGGGAGGGGGCAACAAGAAAAGTGGACAACCCTGCAACATAGGAGGAGGACAACCATGCCTCAAAGAATTGGCCCACAGGCCCACCACCTGACCCTGCCTGACCAGATCTCCTGGGTCTCCCTCCACTCCTGAGCCACAACCCATTAAGATTGTAGAAAGATCACCAGGTAAGGAGTAAGGTGGCCCCGCCTCTAGAGGGGGTGTAGAGCCGGGGGGTTGGTCAAGGGCTCAGTGGGGTAGGTGGAGATCCAGCACCCGATTCCCTAGTCGGGAAAGCCTCAGGCAGGGCGGTAGGGAGCCAATTGGGTGAGGCTGCCTCAGCGACGTCCCACATTCTGGTGACTGGAGGGAAAAAGAATTAAAAACAAAACAGTATCGAGCTGTGTTTCCAGCTGCTGGACTTTGGAGGTGAGATTGTCTAACTTGTGGTCCATATTTTGGACCATCTTGATGAGTTGTCCCAATGTGGTGTTGACGGTAAGCAGGGTTACATTTCCAGAAGCTAAATCCCTCAAGCCCGATGCTGCCTAATGTTGAGCAGGCTGCAAGTCATGCTGTGCTTTCTTCAGTGTGAATAATTCAGGTGGTGAAGCAGTATTACAAGACTTGCCCATTTTGCAAGAAATAGTTGCAGCTGTTGATTAAGTTTTTTAAAGTGTGAAAAGTTTGCCAAAAGGAAAGTTAAAATGTCATTAAATGCAGTCTCTCCAGGGAGCTAGTGTTAGGAGCATCTGCTCCTCTCAGAAGCTAAGTCCCATTCCCCTCTTGAAGTATTTAAAGGTCTGGATCATATCCCCTGCTCCTGCTTCTCCTCCAGGGAGTACATGCTTAACTCCTTTAGCCTCTCCTCCTAGGGCATTTGATGTAGACCCTATACCATGTTGGTAGCCCTCCTTTGTATAGCCTCCATCCTGTCTGTGTCCTTCCTGAGATGTGGCCTCTAAAACTAGACACAGTACTCCAGGTGGGGTCATAATAAATACCTATATAGTGGTAACACCACTTCCCTCTTCTGGCTGGTACTACCCCTACCTAAACATCCCAGCATACCACTAGCTCTCCCTATCACTTTGTCACATTGTTTGGCCACCTTCCGGTTATCCGATGTGATTACCCTCAGGTCTTTCCTGCTTGGTCACTGCTTGTATCTCTGCCTCCATTTTGTATTGCACCCCCAGGTTTTTGTGACCCATTATGTTGCACTTTTTTGCATTAAACCTTAGCTGCTGAACTTTTGACCAATCCTCCAGTCATTTCAATTCTCTTTCCATCCTTTGCACCCCCTCTGGAGTATCCACACTATTGCAGATCTTGGTGTCATCCACAAAGCAGCAGACCTTCCCCTCCAGTTCCTCTGCTATGTCACTAATGGAGACATTAAAGAGGACTGGCCCCAGTACTGACCCTGTGGTACCTCACGGGTCACTTCCCCCTCCTGAGAGTGAATTCCATTTACCGCCACCTTCTGCCTCCCATCCCCTAACCAGTTTCTTACCCAGGTTGCCACCTTATTGCCCATGCATGGGGTAGCAGGGGGTATGCTACCTAACTTGTTTATCAGCCTCCTATGTGTAACAGGGTCAGAGGCCTTGCAGAAGTCCAAATAGGCCATGTTCACTGCCCCCCCCCCAATTAAACACCCGGTTACCCAGTCAAAAAAGTCTATCAGATTTGTTTGGCATGACATCCCCTCCATAAAGTCATACTCCCTCAGGTCCTGCAGTCCATTGGATTCCAGGTTCTCCATGATTCTTTCCTTTAATAGTGTTTCCATCAATTTCCCTACTACAGTTGTCAGGCTGACAGGCCTGTAATTTCACACCTCCTCCTTGCTACCACCTTTGTGAAGTGGGACTATGTCGGTCCTTCTCCAGTCTTACAGGACCATGCTGGTCTCCACTGAACTGTTAAACAAGTCTGTCAGGTGTGCAGCTAGCACCTCCATGAGATCCTTTAACATTCTTGGATGCACCCCATCTGGCCCCATGGCTTTGTCCACCTGCAGATTAGCAAGTGCTTTCCTGACCCTCTCCTCAGAAAAGGGACTGGTGTCCATTTCCCTGTCCCCACAATCTCTTACATAGAAACATAGAATTTGACGGCAGATAAGGACCGCTTGGCCCACCCAGTCTGCCCATTTCCCTACCTACTGGATAAGCTGCAGATCCTAGTTAACCAGCAGCCTACTTCTTCTTACCCCCACCCCCCAAAATTGCCTTATGACTGTCCCATGCATGCTTGAATTCCACCACTGATTTTGACTCCACAACCTCCTCGAGGAGCCATCCATGCATCCACAACCCTCTCTGTGAAAAATACTTCCTTAAATTACCTCTGAGGCCGCCCCCCTCTATCTTCAAATTGTGCCCTCTTGTTCTTGCACACCTCTTTTTTGAAAGATGCTACCTCTTGGACTTTGTTGATTCCTTGAGGTACTTGAAAGTTTCTATCATGTCCCCCTCCCTCCTTTCCTCGAGGCTATACATATTAAGCTCTTAAGTCTCTCTCTTGTCTTCCGTGCAGACCCTGCACCATTTTAGTTGCCCTCCTCTGGACAGCTTCCATCCTGTCTATGTCTTCATGGAGATTGGGTCACCAGAACTGCACACAGTACTCAGATGGGGTCTCACCAGCTGTCTGTACAGAGGGATAATAACTTCCTGTTTTCTACTGGTGATGCCTCTCCCATCCCAGTAACCCCCAGCCCTCCTTGCTGCCCTCTCACATTGCTTGCCCACCTTTAGGTCATCTGATATGACTACCCCCAGGTCCCTTTCCATTTTGTTGTTGTTAGTATCTCACCCCCATTGTGTACTTCCCCTGGGTTTTGTTTCCCAGGTGCATTACCTTGCACTTCTTAGCATTGAATCTAAGCTGCCATACATTTGACCATACCTCTAACACTGCACAAGTCCCTTCTCATCCTTTCCACCCACCCTGTGCATCAACTCTGTTGCAGATCTTAGTGTCATCTGCAAAGAGACATACTTTTCCTTCCAGTCCTTCTGCAATGTCGCTTATAAAGACATTGAAGAGGACCGTCCTAATACTGAACCCTCGGTACCTCACTAGTAACCCTCCTTTCTTCTGAGTGGACTCCATTTACTATTACTCTCTGTGTCCTATTCTCCAGCCAATTCTTTACCCAGGCTGTCATCTTGGGACCCACTCCCAGGCTGGCTAACTTGTATATTAATCTTTGTGTGGGACTGTGTCAAATGCCTGCTAAAAGTCTAGGTAGGCCATGTCCACAGCCCCTCCTGATCTACTACTTTGGTCACCCAGTCAAAGAAATCTATCAGATTTGTCTGGCATGACCTTCCGCTGTGAATCCATGCTGCCTAGGGTCCTGTGCCCTCTGGCCCTAGGTACTGCGACAATTCTTTCCTTCAGAAGTGATTCCATCATTTTCCCTATCACTGAGGTTAACCTAACAGGCCTGTAGTTTCCTGCTTCTGCCTTGCTCCCACTTTTGTGAAGGGAATCACATCTACCCTCCTCCAGTCCTCGGTACCACCCCATCCTGCCATGATTTGTTAAAAGGGTTGTCAGTGTATCACTAGTTCACCTTAGCTCTTTTAGAATTCTGGATGAATCCCATCAGGCCCCATTGCTTTGTCCACCTTCAGTTTTAAGAGTTCTTTCAGAACCCTTTCTTCTGTAAATGGGCTGGTATCAACTTCTGTATCCAGAGTGTTACTACCGTTTGTTTTATGTACCTCTTCATTTGTAAATACTGAGCAAAATATTTGTTTAGTATCTCTGCCTTTCACAGTCTCCCTCTGCCCACACCCTCCCTTTATTAAGCCTCACTATCCCTCCTTGGTCTTCCTTTGCTTTCTGATGTACCTATAAAAGTTTTATCCCCTTCTTAACTGAGTTGGCTATCTTTTCCTCGGTTTGGGCTTTTGCTGTTCTGACTGCCTTCCCAGCCTCCTTTTGCTTTAACTGATACAGCTCCTGTCCTGCTCCTTCATGCGATTCCTTGTACTTCCTGAATGCTTTCTTTTCTTGAACCTTCACTGCCACTTCCTTTGAGAACCATAGTGGTTTCTTACATCGCCTTGTTTTGTTTATTTGCTTCACACAAAGGCTTGTTACCTCTGTGATGGCAGTTTTTATTATTCCCCATTGTTCTTCCACCCCTCCTTCCTGCCCATTTGCTAGTGCATTCCTTAGGCACTCACCCATTTTGGCAAAGTCAGCCCTCCTAAAGTCCAGTACTTTTGTCTTTGTATGGCTTGACTCTATTGCTGTGTTCACTGTGAACCATACTGTTCGATGGTCGCTAGTTCCCAGATGGCTACCCACTTCTACATCTGTGATCCTCTCTCCATCTCCATTTGAGAGAATCAAGTCTAATATTGCTCCCTCTCGAATGGGCTCCAGTACTAGTTGTCTAAGGCATGCCCCCTGTAGGGCATCTAGAATAACTGCACTCTTCGAAGTGGCAGCTGCAACTGCACTCCAGTTAACATCTGGCATATTCAGATCACCCATCAGCAATATCTCCCCTTTTTCTGCCATTCTAAGTATACTTTCTATCATTTCCCTGTCCATTTCCTCCCCCTGAGAAGGGGGTCTGTATACAACCCCTGTGCATATTGTGGTGCCATTGCCTGTCTCCAAATTTACCCACAGTGCTTCTTCTCCTCCCTGTTTACCCTTTTGTTCTGTTGCTTTTATTCCTTCCCTGATGTAAAGAACTACTACTCCTCCTCTTTTACCCTCCCTGTCCCTCCTGTAGACAGTGTATCCTGGTATGTTTATGTCCCAGTCATGGTTTTGTGTGTACCATGTTTCTGTGACTGCCACGATATCCAGATGTTCCTCCTCCATCAAGGCCACTAATTCAGGAAGCTTGTTACCCAGACTACGGGCATTAGTACTCATTGCTCTCCATTTTTTGATGGCTTTACCTTCTGTTGCAGCATCCCCCACTGACCATTCTACCTCAGTCTTTTTCTCATTTAGTACCCTGTTTTGTAGGGAGAGGCTGGGATTTTCCTGCTGCTTGTCAGTGCCTTCCCCTTTGACTAGTTTAAAAGCTTGCCAATGAAGCATTTAAACCGATTGCTCAAAAGACTTGTTCCCTTCCTGGATAGATGCAGACCATCCTGCCAGTATAGGCTGGTGTCCCATCAGGTGGAACCCCAGTCCCCAATGAAGCCAAACCCCTGTGCTCCGCACCATTTTTTCAACCATTCATTAAACTGCATGGTGCCAATTACCCTCGCCTCCCCCATGCTTTTGACAGGCAGCACCTCTGAGAAGGATACTGTGTGTGCTACTTGTCTTAGGTCCCTCCCCAACTCTGCAATGTCCTCCTGCACTGCTCTAATCTCATGATGAGCCAAGTCATTTGTCCCTAGGTGGACAATGATGTCCAGCTCGGAATCCCTTGCAGCTGTTCTCGTGATCCTGAGGATGCGCTTCCTGTCCCTCCAAGCCATGGCATCAGGCAGGCACCTTACTTCATTTTTCCCAGCTCCCCCCCAGTTCTATACCCCTAATAATTGAGTCCCCCACCAGGAGCTGCTTCCTTTCCCTGTGGTGTCCTCTGCCTCCTTCCTGTGGGCCTCCCTTGTGACAGTTATCATCAGTCTTCTCTGTGGGTGCATCCATAGGGCAGCTATGCTCCCCCAGAATGGTGTATGGATTGTGGAGTGGAACAATTGACTGGGTGTGCCTCTGTTCCACCCTCCTTACCCTCCCTGAGCCCACTGTGGTCCAACTGTTGTGCTTTCTTTCGCAACCTCTGAGGTAGTGGTGGTGGCGCTAGTGCTCCCTGGATGGGGGAGGTTCCCCTTCCTACTGTCCAGTGTGGCCTGGGGGAAGGTTTCCTTACTACTGTCCAGTGCGGCCTGAAGACGGGCAACTTCCTCCCTCAGGGCAGATAGTTGTCTGCAAATAGGACAGCATCTCAGCCTCCAGAAAGACTCCCGGAAGACTGCTGCCCCACAGCCTCTTCATATTTCTTTGGAGTCCCTCCCCTTCCCTCAACTGTGAATACTGAGTAGAAATATTTGTTTAAGGTATTTGCTTTTTCTTGATCTTCCTCAGTATAGCCCCTTGCCTCCTTTATAAACCATGCAATCTCTCCCTGGGTCTTCCTTTTCTCACTGATATACCTACATAGAAATTTTCAGCAGATAAGGACCGCTTGGCCCATCTAGTCTGCCCTTTTTCGCTACATACTGTAATACCTCGATCTCCTGCTTACCCTCCCTTTCCTAAGCACTAAGGTTCCATTATGCTTGTCCCATGCATTTTGAATTTCTGAAAAATGTCTTGTCCCCCTTTGATACTGTCTGGGCTATTCTTTCCTCAGCTTGCACTTTTGCGGTCCTTAACTGCCTCCCTCCATTTCTCCAGATACACTTCTCTGTCTTCCTCTCTCTGGGACTCCTTATACCTTCTGAATGCCATCGTTTTTGCCCTTATCTTTTCTGCCACTTCCCTCGAGAACCATAATGGTCTCCCCCACCTTCTGCTTTTGCTTATTTGCCTGACATACAAGTTTGTAGCCTTTACTTTGTTCTCTTTTAAAAGCTTGGATGTAGCCAGGCACTCTCCACCTCATTTAAAGAAGAAAGCAACACCAGAGTGCTAATTTAAAACATATTTTAAAACATTTATTAAATGCCACAAGATCAAACAGGTGTAACCTTCCCCCAACTCTATCCCCCTGACTATAGCTGTGGTTAATAATCAATTGTGGCTTTTGTTAAGAAATGTTTTTCTACCTGTGGCATCTATTCGAGTGTGGCTTCTGACCAATGAAATATAGTATATCTGCTAAAGCTGTGTGAAATTAGAAAATTCCAAATTTGAGGAATTCCAATGGAATTCTGTAGACTTCTACAGAATGTTCTCGGAATTTCATGGAGTTTTTTAAAGTTCTTTATTTTTGTCATTACCCAATTGTCTAGTAAACTGGAGACCTGAAATCTGGCATGCTTACTTTCTGGTAAGTACCCTAAAGTCTTGCCAAATATCCTGACATTTGGAAGAATTAGATGAAAATTATAGGGGCTCAAATCCTTGCATTTTATTTTGGGGGAAATGGTGTACAAATGTTTATCTGCTTATAACTCAGCCACCTATGGAGCTGGACATGTGAAAATTAGCATGCATAACCTTTTTGTATGGGTTATAGAATTGAATAAACATGGAGAGATTTGGTTAAGAATTGTTAAGTTACAGGGGCTGATAATTTGACTATGTAATTATTTGAAACATTTTGTAAAAACTTTCTAAAAAACGTGGATGTGTGCAACTTTTCTGTTCTTGCAGGTATAGACTTGACATTTGTCATGCATATCCAATGTCATTATATGCTGGTATCTAAGAAGACTGGAAAAACTGGCTTGGCAATTTTAAATTTAGATTGGAAATACAAAAAATTATTATTGCCAACATTTTCAGAAATATTTATGGTAGCATGATCAGTAATGCCATTAGAATTCCTCTTGTGAAATTTAACATGTGCAAAGCACATATCACTACTTCACCTGATAAGCTGAGCTGAGCTGTTTGCAGTCCTGTGGTTCCTCCCATGATGAATATTTTGCCCCCCTTTTCTCTCTTAGCTTAGCCAGATAGACTGCATGGGATTTCTGGTCCCCGATATCCTCCATGTTCTTTACAGTGACAAACTCCTTTAAAGGAAAACTGTCCACATCTGCAGCTCCCCAGCCCCCAAAGCTTACCCCCGGTTAAGCTTTTTGCATAGAAAAGCCTTTGGTTTATGTGCTGGAACTTACTGTATTTTAATTTTGCAAAGTCCGGGAGTCGGAAACATGGCAGACACTGCGCGGTTCCATTTAATGTGAAAGTGTGGCGCCGCTCGCTTCAGTACATTTGTATTGAAGAGAGTGGTGCGGCACCTCAAACTTTAACACTAAATGGAACCGCGCAACATCCACCATGTTCCCGACTCCCGGACTTTGCAAAATTAAAATACAGTAAGTTCCAGCACATAAACCAAAGGCTTTTCCTTATGAAATCAGGGGCTAAGGCTTTGGGGGGGGGGGGGGTGCAGAGCTGCAGATTTGGGCAGTTTTCCTTTAAAAAGAAAGTTACATCCTCCTATTCCTATCAGACCTATCATGTGGGTATAGTTCTTCCTTCTTGGTGCTTCAGACATTTTCTTCCCCCACTACAAAGTATATCAGGCTCTCTGAATAGTCAGTTTACTGGGTGTGAGTCTTATATAGAGTAACCTGCATTCAAGTTCTAATTGTTGGCATTCTGTGCTTCCTTGCTCCAACTGAGGGATCTACTATTCTTGTGCTACTCAAATCACCTGTCTTTTTCTTGGTGGAATCATGCATTTAACTCCTGCAGCTGGTACCCCACTGCACTAGCTAACTCTCCAACTTCTATCCTTTAATTTGAATCCCCCAGACTTTCTGTCCCTTGACAAGACCAGTATCCCATCCCTCAGTTGAAGTCCTTTTATAGTCATTTCAAGCTGCATCCCTATTGGTTTTATGCAAATGTCCAACATTACACAATTGTCACTTTATCACCAGGCAGAATTCATTCACGTGCGCCTCTGACCATGTGGCCGTCCCTATTTTAACTTTGCCACCACTGGAATTTGACTTAAGTGCTGAGGTTGTTTTGCAGTTTTTGCCAGCTTATAACATGAGATTAATAAAATTCACACAAGTGACCCACTCACCGGTTCCAAGTGTTAATTTTTCTATTCAACCAATTACAGTCCACCACCAGCTGATCAGTTGATCAGCATTTTATAGTGACCTCACTACTTCATCAAAATCTAACAGTAAATAAGGTTCATATGTTTAGCTCTTTAATATTACAATAATTACTAAAACTTTATATGGTTAACTCACAGCTTAACTCCACTTTCTTGAACTATAATTACATTCATCATTGCTAATATTCATATTCAATCAAATATCCATCCAGTTATTCGTAGGCACCTAACTACCAATATGTGACTTATTGCACATAAAAATGTTAATGCATATCCCTACAAACTAAAATTAAATTATTTCCTCTAATTCAAAAAGCTTGAAGTAATAAATGATCATACACTTGTCTGATGTATTCAGTAAATCAAAATAAAATAAAAAATACAGCTTCCCACTTTGTGGTGTGACTGTAGCAAGCCCCAATAATTCAGATAGGATTCTTCCTTGAAACAGTTTCATAGCAACATCAAAAACATAGACTATCACCAAACATGCATCCTAGACCAAATAACTATGAAATCTATATAATAGACCAAGCTTTGCATGAATCGTAGAAGTTATCATCTGTGTATGAGGGCCAAAGTTAAGAACAGGATCCAAAATAACTCCTAAATATTTAAAACTGGTCACATTCTCAAATGTTGTACCATCCAAAGAATTAATACGTAACCTGTGGCTATTCTCTTTTACCTTTGCTGGGGTCCCATAAAGCATTATCTTGGTTTTCTGAATATTCAACCCCATTTTATTTCTAATTAACCACCCCTACATAATATTAAGTTTCACTGTTAAGATAGAATTTATATTTGATATTGATGCACTTTGGCAGTACAAGGCAGCATCATCTGCATACAATGTAAGTCTAGCATTTTTTATAAATGATGTAACTAAATCGAAAAATAATGAAAGTAAAACAGGCCCCACAATGGAGCTTTGTGGGACTCCACATTTTACCAGTGCCTTTTCAGAAACTCTCCCCCCAAATTTAATTATCTGATACCTGTCCTTCAGGTAGTTAGCAAACCACCTTAAAACAGGTTCTCCCATCCCAATATAATCCAAGTTCTCAATCAGCAAGGAATGATCAACAAGATCGAATGCCTTGGTCAAGTCCATGAACGCGGCCTCAGTTAGGCGACCACCTCCATGCCATCCAGGACCACGTTCATGAACCTGACCAAGGCAGTCTCTCTCTCTCTCTCTCTCTCTCTCTCTCACGCTTTCTCTCTCTCTCTCTCTCTATATATATATATATATATATATATATATATATACACACACACACGTATATACATGTAAATCTCCAGTAAAAAACAATTTCTACTACTGCATTTATTGTTCACCCACCTGACCCTCCCACTCAGCACCCACTAAACACACACCCCCATGCCTTATTTACCCACTGGGGGTCTAAGGCTGTAATACTCTTTGAACTGCACATGTCTTCACTCTCCAAAGCCGGACTGTGAACTGAAGAAATCAGGTATGTGGTTCGATGTATTTCAGTGAGGTTTTGAACTTAGTAGCATAACGTGGCCATTTTTGAATATTTTTGCCTCAAATTTTCAACATTTCTTTTTTGGGAACCCACCTCATGAATAATGGCAATACAGTTAGGCAAATCTGTCCCAAAAGGTGTTTTTTTTTAGGTTGCTTTATGAAATCACCTTCCGGGCAGAAGTTGAAAATTGTTTCCACCCTTGTTCATGAGGTAGGGTTATAAGAAGGCTATGTTGAAAATTTGGCATACAAATATTAAAAAACAACAAAGTCATGAGCCTACATTTAAATTTGCAAACACAGGCTATAACTTCAGTAATTTTCAGTATTTTGACCCCAAATGTTCAACATAGCCATTTATTCACAGCACCTCATGAATGCGACTGCTGTCATTTTTCAAATCTTGGCCAAAATGTGTTTTTACTCCCGAAAAGTGATTACTTGGTTACTGTGCAAAATCCCCTTTCTGGAAGGAGTTGAAAATTGTTTCCACCCTTGTTCATGAGGTAGGGTTATAAGAAGGCTATGTTGAAAATTTGGCATACAAATATTAAAAAGCAACAAAGTCATGAGCCTACATTTAAATTTGCAAACACAGGCTATAACTTTGGTAATTTTCAGTATTTTGACCCCAAATGTTCAACATAGCCATTTCTTCACAGCACCTCATGAATATAACAGCTGTCATTTTTCAAATCCTGGACAAAATGTGTTTTCACACTTATGGCACAAGATCACCTTTTGGGCAGGATTGGAAAATGTTCTCCACTTGTGTTCATGAGGTGGGCTCATGAGAAGTCTATGTGGGGTCATAAGAAGGTTATGTTGAAAATTTGCAGTAGAAATATGAGAAAACAACAGAGTTATGAGTCTATGTTGCAATTTTTCAATGCACACTCGAAATTGTGGTTATTTTCAATATTTTGACCCCAACTTTTCAACATAGCTATTTTTTTCACACCACCTCATGAATGTGACAGTTGTCATTTCTCAGATCCTACCCACAAATGTGATTTTACACTGGTGGCACAAAATAAGTTTCAGCCATTGTTTTATAAATGACACCTGTCATGCTCAGAGGGGTGGTCATAAAAAGATATGTTGAAAATTTGGGGTAAAAATGTGAAAAAACAACTAAGTTATGAGGAAACACATTGTTCCAACATTTACTCACAAGTTTATTTTTGGCAGATTTTGGCCCCCTAATGTTCAATATATCCCCTGTGTTACCCCACCTCCTGAACATGGTAGGTGTCACTTTTTAAACCCCCTCCAAAACTTGTTTCCATAGTCACATGGCAAAATCATCTTTTGGATAGGATTTAAAAAATTCCACCTGTCTTGATCAAAATGTCAGGTCATAAAAAGACTGTTGGACATTTGGGGACAAAATGTGGGCGCCCACTTAAAAGTAGATATTGCCTCTCAGCTGCTTTCTCCTGAGTAATTACAATCTAACAACATGTCAAAGCAGGACACCACTGAAAATGAGATATGGCATCTCATATGCTCTATCCTGGGTAAATGTATAGCAAAAATGTGTACAAGTAAGACTCAGTATGACAGCAATACCAGTGGCAAACATTTGGCATTGACAAATGCTTGTTGACTCGTGCAAAGACAGAACTTGGCTCCATCGCTTCAGGGTGCACTTCCCTTTTCTCAGAGAGCCAGTGAAAAAGTGTGCTTTTATATCTAAATAGCTGTAATGTGACCACGCTTAATTTTCATTTAAAGCAGCATTTCATCAAATTCAATCACATGTGTAATCACAGATTATTTTATGTCCTAAAACTGCAATGATACTGACAAATGAGATACAAGTAAGGCATAATGCATTGATTATACAGATACAAATGTGCAAATCGAAAAAGGTCCAAAACAGAGATCTGCCTAAGGTAATGATTCCCTGTAAATTTGAATGCTAACTTGATCTCAAATTACCAGAACAGAGCTCCAATGAAAACATGTATAACATGTAGCTAAAGATAAAACAAGTACTTATAACCAATATAAAGTAAAAAGTGCCACAGCGCAACAATACATTAGTAAAAACCACATGTATAAAAAAGGCTGGATGATGTCATAGAACAAAGAACCCCCCCCCCCGCAAATTATTGCAGAAAGGTGTCAGAAGATTACACTAGTAATGCCTGATAATAACAGAAGTTGCAATCAGCAATATACTCTCTACAGAACCAAAACAAAAGAGGAGCAGACAAGGTTAATTGGGGGAGATTAAAAGGTGGGATAGAAAAGTGTAGGTGGAAAAAGAAAGGGGTTGTTTAGAGAGTAAGGGAAAATTATAGGAAGGGTTGGAGTGATGGGCTGGGATGCTGTTATAGCTGGGGGATGATGGTTAGGTAAGGATAGTGAGGGAGGGAAAAATCAGGGATAGTAGATAAAAGGAACTGGAAAGCTCAAAAAAAGGAAGGTGGTAGAGTGAAATGAAAATCAGAAAACTGGGAAAAGCAGAGAATAAGGTATCGAAGAAGGAAAAAATCAGAAGGAAAAACTAATAAAGACAGAAAGGAGCAGAGCATCATAAAATACAATTCATTACTTAATTCTTATTTAAGATAGACTTAATCAAAAACTATTATATTCATTCCATTTTGATTTCAATTCAGATTCAAGTCCAGTATCAAAGAGAGTGAAAATCAAGTTCATGTTCATATTTCCTACATTCAATCTAGGAGAAAACAAAAGGACAAAATTAACTCCTGTCTGGTATGTCAAGATCCAGAATAACTGGAAATTCAAAGTTCATTGTAGTACTCAATGATGATGTCTGTTACCCATAATAATTAATGCACAACATACCAAAAATATGCATATTACCGTCACTTGATGATAGGAATACTGTAAGGTCTACTTGCTCATTCAACCTTAATGGTTGTAATGATTTTAATCTAAAAAGCCATTCCATTTCTCTTTGCAAGAGTAATTGTAAACTATCACCCCTCTTGCTGGAGGGGAAATCCATTCAAGTATTCCAAATTTGAGTCCACTTGGGTCCTTATTATGGCACTTCAAAAAATGGACACCAACTGAGGATTCCAACTGGCCTTTCTGAATATCTCTTACGTGTTCTTAAATTCTTACTTTAACTTCTCTTTTGATTCATCCAACATAAAGTTTAGATAAGAACATAAACCACAAAAATGGTAAACCACTATACAAAGTGTTGTAACTTAATAGTTATCTCTCTTGTGGGGTGCTGAAAATCATCTCCTACTAATGCCAATTTACACACAGTGTATCAGCCACAAACATGGAATCCTATTGGTCTTTCAGGTAGTATTCTGGTGTCAGGCAAGGGTTTGAAGTGGCTACTAGTAAGTGTGTCTGTTAAGTTTTTTGCCCTGCTAAAAGTGACAAGGGATTTCTCAGAAAAAAAAGTATTGGGGCTAGCATAATGATCTAAAACATCCCAATGCTTTAAAAGAATGGATTTAATTATTGATGCCAGACTTGTATATTTTAAAAGAAAAATTAATGGCTGTCCAACATCTCCCTGTTGCTTAACTTTGAGTAAATCCATTCTATTTAGATTGTTAGCTCTCTCAAAAGCCTGGGTTAAGTTTCTTTTCCCATAACCTCTTACTAAAAGCCTGTCAGTAAGGTTTCTGGATTGAGATTCAAAATCAGCCTTGGAGGTAGAATTACACCTCAGTCTTAGACACTGCCAGTATGGAATGCTTTTGGTTATGGAAGGGTGTAGGCACTAGAGGCATGCAATTATGCTGTTCCCAGTAGTTAGTTTCATGAACACTCTTGACCCCACCTTACCATCTCTACTACAAAAAGCTCCCAATCCAAGAACTGTATTATCTCCCCATTGGTGCCAAAGGTGAAAGACAGGTTTAGATTATTGTTGTTATTATGCACCATAAAATGGATTATTGTCTCTTTGGTCCCATCCCACACGACAAGTCATCAGTGTACCTGTACCAGTGCACAATATTTCTTAAAAAGGATAAAAATCTGAAAAAATATGGTGAAATTCCTGAAAACCAAGAAATAAATTGTCATATGGAGGGGCCATATTGACCCCCATTGCAGTTCTATGTTTCTGCAAAAAAAAAAGTCTTTTGGTCAAACTTAAAAAAAAATATGAGTGAGAATAAACTCAACAGAATTTAACAAACACTGGGAAGATGGTGCACTGGTACAGGTAACATTTTCAAGATAGTGTGACAAGGCTTCTAGCCCTGCAGTGTGGGGAGTACAGGTGTTCAATGAATTAACATCAGTTCCTACCCATCTGTAGCTGTCTTTGCATTCAATTTTCTCAACAGTACTGTAGGTCAGTGGAGTTTTGGACACAGGAACCTAAAAAAGTTACAATTGGTTGTAGAAAAAACTTACAAATTTGCACAGATTTTCTGTGAGCCCTCACTCTCCTTACCTAAACAGTTATCTCTTTTGGTCTTTTGTCATTTGCACATTTGTATTTGTATAATCAATGCACTGTGCCTGTATCTCTTTTGTCAGAATCATGGCAGTTTTAGGACATAAAAGGATTTATGATTACACATGAGATTAAATTTGATGAAATGCTGCTTTAAATGAAAATTAAGCATGGTCACATGGTAGCTATTTAGATATAAAAGCACCACATTTGTTTGCACTTTTCAATGGCTCCCTGAGGAACTGGTATTGCACACTGGAACACTGGAATGAGTTTTGTCTTTGCAGATGAGTCAATAAATTAACCCTACTCACAACCACAGGTTTTGTGCCATACTTTTTTGTTTTGCATAGTTTCATGTGGACTGTATACAGTTAGATTATCTTTTCTTGTAGCGCACTGTTCAGTTCTGCCTTGGTTTACCCATTAAAAGTACCTCTTATTGCTCTGCTGCTCTTATCGCATGCCCCAGTTCCTTTCAGCTGCCTCCTTTTTGGATTGTGGCCTATATACCTTTCCAGTCCTGATGTTCCTCCCTCTGTCCATTGTTGCTTGTATACACAATCTCTGTGCACTTTCCCTCCCCATGGCACTTGACCTCCATGACTTTTATACCCTCATAATAATGCCCTCCACACACATGCCTCCTTCCTATCACCTAAACACTGCATACCCTTGAATGGTCAGATCCCAGTCGAGATACTTCATTGCCATATCTCTGTCATTGGCACTGGATTCAACTGGGCTCCTACCACCACTGCCTCTTGGTCACTGTTTTTTGTTCCCCAGACTGCTGGCATTAATACACATAGCCATCCATGTCACTTGTTCCATCCTCCCTGTGACTCCTTTATATCCATCTTTCCCCCTGCCCTCATCCTTAATCCTGCTTCTACTGCACCCCTCTCCCCCCTTCCTGGACTCCTAGCAGCCACTGCCCATATCCTTTTCTTCCCCCACCCCCTCTTTTTGTGCTATGTTCTTACTTTCTGTATCTGCTATCACTGAAGGGGAGGCCATTCATATCTTCCTCATTTGAATAGATGCACCTATCAACAGTGGATGTGCCTCTCCCTCTGCTAGTTTAAAAGTGCATCAATGCACTCTGTCAACTTACAACTTAGTACCCTGGTGCCTTCAAAGAAGGGGTGTAGGTCATCCTACTTGTATAGCCTTTTGTACCTACAGGAGTGCCCCACATTTCTCACATACCCAAAGCCCTCTTCCCTGCACCACTTCTTCAGCCATGAGTTGAAACAAATCATCAGGAGTAGACACCCCTCTCCCTGGGTATAACTTTCTTAGAAATGATCGTCCTCGCTCCAAGAGGGGTGGAGGCACCATGGTGCACTTTAAGTCCTACCTAAGGATCTCTGCCACAGATACTCCTGTCTTTCTGATACTATTGGATCCATAAAAGTCCAAAGTCCAACAGGGTAGCATCTTTCAGAAAAAGAGATGTGCAAGAACAAGGGGATACAATTTGAAGATAGAGGGGGACACGGCTCAGGGGCAATGTGAGGAGGCATTTTTTCACAGAGAGGATGGTGGACACATGGAATGGCCTTCCTGAGGAGGTTGTGGGGTCAAAAACAGTGGGGGAATTCAAGAATGCATGGGACAGACATAAGGCAATTCTGGTGGGGGGTAGGAAGAAGTAGGCTGTTGGTTAACTAGGATCTGCAGCTTATCCAATAGGTAGGGAAATGGGCAGACTAGATGGGCCAAGCAGTCCTTATCTGCCATCAAAGTCTATGTTTTTATATTTAAAAATAATGAGTTCTTACTGTTCGGAGACTTTAATATAGACTGGCTTAGCATGAAAAGTAAAGATACTGGCCTGTCCCTTACTAAGTTTCATCTTACCCAGATTATCTTTGATCCCATTAGGCTCTTACTTAATGGAAGCAAACTCTCTTTAATCGATTGGATCCTCGGACCCCGGCCTGATGAGATCACCTGTTCCAGAATGTTCCTTGGCATAATCAGTGACCAGTCACCAGTGTGCAGGGTTAGGAGAGCTAAATCATCAAAGGTTCCTCTGAGACTTCTTCACTTGGTGTTCAAGCAAGATGTTATATGAACTAACTGGTCATGTCTTTGGAACACTAATAATGTTAATCTGGCTGTCTCTCTCTTTAGTCAGATTTTCTCTGAACTACAGGCAAACATGTCCTCCCCAGTACAAGGAGAGTCCATGGTCCTATTAGCAAATGGTTAGACTGACTACTCTGCACCTGGTCTATGTAAAATATCATATCCTCAGAAACAAATGCAAAAAAGCCATCCTTCAAATTAAGAGTGCTCACTTTAGCATGCTCCTTGACTCATCTGCTGGTAACCCAAGACATTTCTGGAAATGTATAAAATAGGCCATGGGTCGATCTGATAATCTCCCCCTCCATGACATGTGTATAAATGATGTCAACTGTAATAACCCCACAACCATAGCTGACACTTTTAATGGATTCTTCTCTGACCTCTCTTCATACATGAGGGCCTTTCTATCCTCCCAA
This sequence comes from Neoceratodus forsteri, assembly GCA_016271365.2. Taxonomy (NCBI): domain Eukaryota; kingdom Metazoa; phylum Chordata; order Ceratodontiformes; family Ceratodontidae; genus Neoceratodus; species Neoceratodus forsteri. The sequence continues at coordinate 75,792,035 of JADMNL010000029.1, read as the reverse complement.
CTGGCAATGTTGCTAAACAATGGGCCTTTCACTGGTCCCCTAAGACATCCACAGTTCCACTTTCAAGTGGTTAAAGTCTCAGAGGTACGTAAACACCTGCAGTGTATCCCAACAGCCAAAGCTGGAGGGTATGACGAAATAGACCCCAAACTCCTTAATGTTACTGGTAATGAAATGGCATCATCAATTACCAGAATCAGTAACCTGTCCTTAATGTCTGGGGTTGTGCCAGAGCTGTCGAGACACTCTCATATCATCCCAGTACTCAAGAATGGTAATTTTCAACTTGTCAGTAAATACAGACTGATTGCTATACTTCCAGTTCTTAACATACGAACATATGAACGTATGAAGAAGCCAGCAGAAGAAGGCCATTTGGTCTATCAAGTCTGCTCATAAAGCAGGGTCCACAGCTTGAGCTACTGTCCCTGCCCTCCCTCCCCACTCCTCCCATTCTCCCTACCCATGATCCTTACCTTCCTCCTATGCCTATCCCAACCTCTCTTAAAGCTGCCCACTGTCTTCAACGCGATGACCTCTTCCAGCAGCGCATTCCAAGTGTTCACCACCCTCTCTGTGAAGAACTGCTTCCTGACTTTCCTCCTAAACCTTCCAGCTTAAGACTGTACCCCCCTTGTGTTATGGTTGCCACTCAGCATAAAGAGACTCTCCTTATCAACATTATTTATCCCTTTTAAGTACTTGAAGGTCCCAATCATGTCCCCTCTCTCTTTCCTGTCTTCCAGGGAGTACATGTTCAGTGCCTTCAACCTCTCCTCATATGCCTTACCCTGCTGACCAGCTATCATCTTTGTAGCCCTCCTCTGGACCTTCTCCAGTAGGTTAATATCCTTTTTGAGGTGTGTGCACCAGTACTGAATTCCATACTCTAGATGCAGCCTTACCAGTGACTTGTACAAGGGCAGTATAACCTCCTCTCTCCTACTACTGATCCCTCTAGATATGTATCCCAGCATCTTGTTTGCCTTTGCTGCTGCTTTCTTGCACTGTGTGGAGTGCTTAAGGTCACTAGTGATCATCACTCTCAGGTCCTTCTCCTCTTCTGATGCAGATACTTGGACTCCACCCAGGCAGTACTCTGTCCTAGGATTCTTGGCTCCAATATGCATAACTTTGCATTTCTTGGCATTGAAGCCAAGCTGCCAGATCCTGGACCACCTCCCCAGTTTTTCCAGATCCTCCTGTAGATCCTGTATCCCTTCAGCTGTGTCCACTCTCCCACAGAGCTTGGTATCATCCACGAATAGGCACATTTTGCCCTTAACGCCATCTCCAGTGTCATTGATGAAGACATTGAACAACACCGGCCCCAGCACCAAGCCCTGTGGGACACCACTGGTTACCTGTCTTGTGCCACATAACTCTCCCCCAACAACCACCCTCTAGGTTCTGTCCTTCAGCCAGTTTTCCACCCATCTGGCCATCTTTTCTCCAACCCCAAGATCCACCAACTTTCTGATCAACCTTTTGTGGGGCACAGAGTCAAAGGCCTTGCTGAAATCATGATAGAGGATGTCTACCGCTTGCCCCCTGTCTACTGCCTTAGTGACACAGTCAAAGAGGAGACAATCAGATTTGTTTGATACAATCTCCCCCCATAAACCCATGCTGTCTCGCATCCTGAAGACCATGCTCCTCTAGATATTCCACCAACCTTTCCTTTAGTATTGTCTCCATGAGCTTGCCCACAATGGAGGTCAGACTGACTGGTTTGTAATTCCCTGGGCCATTCTTGAGACCGCTTTCGTGGAGTGGCACTACATGTGCTGTTCTCCAGTGCTGTAGTACTATGCCTGACTCTAGTGAACTATTAAATAGATCTGCCAGTGGCCCTGCCAGCTCCTCAGCCAGTTCCGGTAGTACCCTTGGATGTACTCCATCCGGGCCTGGTGATTTGTCCACCTTCAATGCAAGCAGCCCCTCCCTCACTCTATCCTCCTCTATCACTACATCTGTGTTCCCTTTCCCCCATGCTCCTCTTTTCCCTCATGAAGGCACTGGTCCGTCCTTCTCCTTGGTGAAGACAGAACAGAAGTATTCATTTAGCATCTCTGCTTTTCCCCATTATCCTCCACCCACTCCACACCTTTCTTAAGCCTAACAATCCCTTCCTTCTTGTCCCTTTTCTCACTTATATAGCAAAAGAAAGCCTTCTCCCCCTTCTTAATTCCTTCAGCTATCTGTAGCTCCTTCTGTGCCTTTGCTCGCGTGACTTTCTTATTTGTCTCACTAGCAAACTTTAGGTAATTTTCCCTATCCACCTCTCTCGGTCTTCCTGAATTTTCTATAGGTCATCTTCTTTTCCCTTACTGCCTGAGCAACCCCAGAACTGAACCAGCGGGGCACTTTGGCCCTTGTGTTCTTACTACTGAGCCTAACATACTCATCTGTGGGAACCAGTATTCCTTCCTTAATGATGAATCACCTTTGGTCCACCCCCATATCTGCTCTGATGCCTACCAGATGGCTTCTTAGCACTTTGCCCATTTTCTGGAAGTCCGCCCTCCTGAAATCCAAGATTGTTGTCATAGTCTGGCTGTTTTCCCTGCTCATATCCAACTGGAACCATACTGTGCAATGGTCACTTCCTCCCAGTGGCTCCCTGATCATTATTTCCTATACGTGCTCCCCATTTGTGAGCACCAGATCAAGAATTGCCTCAACTCTTGTTGGTTCAGTGATGCCCTGAGTCAGGAACCCACTTTGCAGTCCTGCCAGGATCACCTGACTCCTGGCACGTGTCATGGATGGTATACTCCAGTTCACCTTGGACAGGTTGAAATCCCCCACAATTACCACCTCTTCTTTCCCTGCAGCTTCCGATATTTGTGAGCTCAGTTTCCTGTCCCTCTCCTTATCCTGACTGGGTGGTCTATAAACCACCCCCAACCTCACCTTTCTCTCTCTATTGGACCTTAACTGAACCCATAATGCCTCCACCTCCCCTTCCTCTGACTCCTCCCTCGTGCAAGTTATTCCCTATCTGATATAAACTGCCACCCCTCCCCCCTTCCCGACTACCCTGTCCCTCCTGTATACTTCATATCCAGGGATCGCAAGGTCCCAGTCATGGTGTGATGTTGCCCAAGTCTCAGTTACTGCAGCTATGTCCACCCTCCTGTCCGCTAATAGTGCCTGCAGGTCTTCCATCTTGTTTCCAAGACTCCATGCATTCAGAGACACCACCCTCCACCTAGAATCTGACCTTCCTTCTCTTCCCTCTATTTTTCCAATCACATTTATCCTCTCTGTGTGCATCCCTCCATGTACCCTTATTATGTGTTCCTTACCCCCTCCACCCTTTGCTAACTGTGTTCTTGCCCCTTCGACCTCCTCCCTTCAGACCTCTTTTATCACTGTGAGGGGGAGGTTCACTGACTTTCTCCTCTCGGAGTCTGTGGGCCTGCATACCCACTGGCCCCCCCAGTAGTTTAAATTAAGTGTAGTGGTTATGTATTCCGCCAGTTTGTCCCTGAGTACCCTCAAACCATCCCTACTGAGGTGTAGCCGGTCTGGTGAAAAGAGTGCTTTGTTTGACCAGGTCTTCATCCCAATCCCCAATACAGATGAACATCTCCTCCTTGCAAAATTTTCTCAGCCAGTCATTGAAATCCTCTGTTCTTCTTTTCCTGGCTGTGCAGGCCCTTGGTACTGGTATCACCTCTGAGAAGGCCAGTGAACTTCCTTCCTCCCTGCAGATCCTCCCTAATCTACTTTGCACTACCTCTACCTCCTCCCCAGCTAGGTCATTGGTTCCCAAATGTATAACTAAATTAGGTTTTCCTCCAACCTCCCTTACTAATTCCCTTATTCTTGGGCCCACCTTCCCTGCTGTCATCCCTGGCATACAAACCACCCTCCTGCTTGCATTTGGGTCCCCTTTCCTTTCCCCCATGAATACTCCTAATTATGGAGTCCCCTATGATTGCCACCCTTCCATCTCCTGCATCCGTGCTCCCTGTCCTTCCTTTCTTACCTTCGGTACTAGCTGGTTCCCCACCTAACTGCTCCCTCTGCACCCTGGTAAACTTATCTCCATATCCACACTTTATCCCCTTAACTGTTTTTCCATCTCCCAATCTGCTCCTCCCCTTTTGACTATCTGTATTTGCTTTCAGTTTTTCCCTCCCCTCTTCCTTTCCTTTTCTCTCCCTCCCCCCCTTCCTCCACTCCATTTTGCCTGCCTTCTCTTCCCTGTCCACCCTGAATAGTTCCCCTCTCCCCTTCCCCTTCCCCTGTACTCTACTCTCAACCCTGGCTCAACCTGACCTCCTACCTCACCTCCTGCTGCCCCCTCCCTCCTTCCTTCCAGACAGTCGTGCAAATCTATTCAATAAAGGCACCCCTTTAGAATTTCCCACCTCTGATGCTACTCTCACATTCCCACCCCTTCCCTTCACCACTTGCCATTTCTCCACCTAGGCTCCCTATTCCTTTGAGGAAGAGATACTCCTGTATACTGGGTGCTCCTTCCCACTCCAATTCCCTGCCTGATGCTGTCACTCCCCTGGGCATCACCCCTCTGCCTTTCTCTCCACTGCTCTGCTTCTCTGACTTCCCACACCATCCTTCCCAGCTCCCATTTGACCAGCCTTATTTCAGCCCTTAGCAGCTCCAGGCTCTTACACACAGGACGTCCCCCTTTATTCCACATCACCCCCAGAAAGACTGCTGACCCACAGCTATTGCAGTTTACCACTCTCCTGCTTCCCATACATGTACCTTTTCCCCCACTTCCTCCAAGCCCAGCTTTTTCTACCCTCCAGTTATACATAACTATAAAATAACTATAACATGCATTTGTGTGGTTGACCATATTTTATTTTTTATAGTACACGGTATTTTACACTACAGTGACAGACCCTCACTGAAGTGAAAACAAAAAATCTTGCCATTTCTTTCTTCTATTCACATAACAAAATCAAACTTTTGAAAGGTGGTTAGTAAGTAACTAGGTGTAGAATAAATGAGAAATGTAAAATTGTATGACCTTTGAACTGTGCATAACAACTGTTCGGAATACGTATAACAACACTTTAGAATGCGCATAATGGTTTAGAATGTGCTTAGCAAGGATTTTGAGCAGGCATATTTTTATACATAACAAAGGGTAACCATATACTATATAAATTTCTATTTCACTTTACCATCAAAAGGTAACAATCACAATAATCTACCTTCTACTAATACATATTATATCACAGAACCAGAACACAATGCAAAAACATCTGCTACTTAGTAACAACAAACAGGTGACAACATATCAAGCTAATGTAGCTTTTTTTTAAATAGAAAAAAAATGCAATCTTTTAAACCAGTAGAAATCAGCAGTCCCAAAAGCAACTTGAACTACAAGAAAGAACACAGTATCACACCTCTGCCACAGTAACTAAACAGCTCTAAAAGATTGGAGAGAGAAGAAAAAATCAGAGACAGCACAAAAAGATATAATGTACTATAAAGTATTAGGCAATAGATATACTCAGTTGTTTAACAGAGAAAATAAAGAACCTACCAAAACAGACAGAATACCCGCAAATGACACATAGATTCTCAATATCAGACACCACCAAAGGCACATACAGAAAGGGTTTAAACTACAGTATTAATATTAACCATATGAAAGTTGAAAGTTCACACTAAACAAATGTGTATAGGTGGCACAGATGCAATAATAAAGATGTGATAAAAAAATTGCATTGATGTCACAGTGGCACATTTGGGGCGTGTAAAAAAATAAAGTTTTGCACCAACCCCCATCTTTTATTTTTAATACTTTGCTGTGCAGGGCTGTAATGAAAAACATTAGCGCTTCCCTTCCAAATAAAAAAATGCCTGTTTTTGCTTCTCCTCCACAAATCAACAACCCCCTGTTATCCAAGACCCCAAAGCCACTTTTCGTTTCCCTAACAAACTTATCTGGTTGATCCTGCTAAGTTTTAATCATTTACTAACTTAAACTAAAAAGCAGAGTCACAACATGCTGGTTTTCCGGCTGAAGAGGGAAACCAGTAGAGCCCTGCAGTGAGACTTCACTTTTTAGTTAAAATTCATAAAAAATGGGAAACTTGGTTTGCTCAGCCATATAAGTTTTTTTAACAAAACATTAAGTGGTTTGTTTGTTTTGTGTAACCAGAGGAGGTAACTAGGGAGGTCAGGTGCTGGATGTAGTCTTTCTAGACATAAGCAAGGCCTTCGACACTGTACTGCACTGGAAAACTCAAGGAGTCCAATATGGAGTCCACAGGCTGTAAAAGACGTGGCTAGCCACTGGCTGATGGGTAGAAAACAAAGAGTGGTGGTGGGTTGTCACCATTCATGGTTAATGGGTATGCTGAGTGCTCAGTGGATCACCCCAGGGGGCAGGGCAGGGTCTGTTGCTCTTTAACATTTGTGAATGACCTGGAGGAGGGGGTTAGCAGCAGGCAGCTGAAGTTTGCTGATGATGCTAAATTGGCAAGAAGAGTGAACATAGCAGGGGGGTTGTACTACTGGGGAGGGTCTCGACGCTACGGTTGTGGAGTGAAAATGAGCTTAGATTTAATGTGAAAGGAGAGAACCTGCATTGCATAGAAACCCTGTGTAGTGAAAAAGTGTACAGCTCAAGTCAGGAAAAGGACCTGGAGGTAACTGTGGACAGTAAGGCCCTGTCCACATTCACAATCACAAGAGTGTACCAGTTTCTGTAATGGTTTCGCTCTTACCGTTACCGCGTGTCTGCACTCACACTTCAGCGTTCTGCCCAGAAGTGCACTCTCCATCGTGTTGCATCCACACTGGAGTCTTTCGGCGGTGATTCTAACAGCCGCCATCATCTGTTGTCGAAGAAGTGACACACAGAATATCAGAATGCTGTGTCACTTCTCAATGTATCCCAGCATGCCGCTGCTCATTTCCATGGGCACAGTAAACGGAAACAAGCAGAATGGCATGCCATGGGATCAGTGACAAGAAGTACCCTTTTTCCCCATGAGGATGCTTCCCTGTGCCTTCTGTGCTTATTACTGGGGGATAGTGATGAAACACTGGAGTATTGGTTGGGGCACAATGCTATTTAAATGCCTGCCTGCTAATGTGCATTGAAAAATGCTGGCTCTGACTCAAGCCTTGCGAGCCAACAGAGTAGTATTCAAGGAATAATGTTCCTCTGTGGTGGTTCTCAAGTCTTTGCCATGGTTTCGGGGGAGGGATGGCTGGTACTTACAGCAAATCAGTTCTCTGAAGATCAAGCACTGACATGCTGGGATGTGCTGAGACATGCATGCTTGCATCACTGATGCAGTTTTATTAATCTTACCAGCTACACAGTGACTTTGACTAACAGGTCCTTAGCAGAGTCAGCATGATTTGAAGGCTACAGCACAGGCACAGGAAAAGGAATACCCACGCCCAAATCCCATCAGAGCTACTGTCATTGCTTTCTGGTTCCCATGCGCTCAGCATGTGCAGGTGCCGCGCTCCATCATGGGATGCCTGATGCTGCCATGGAGGATTGGGGTTAGACGAACCCACACTCTCCCATCCGCACTGGTGAGTGCACTGCTATGTAACCATTTTCTGCTGCCAAACGTTCCTGCTACTGATCTCGAGACTACCTTCCACCAGATCTCGAGATCGAAGCAAACCACATTGTGTACCGTTAGACGCGGACGGCACCGCTTTTGTCAGGCTCAACGGTTGCACCCCGTGGTAATGGTACAGACTTGTGAGTGTGGACAGGGCCTAAGTTGAAGTCAAGCAAGCAATGTGCAGCTGCACTCAAGAGAACACGCAAAATGTTGGGATGCATTGGAAGAGGGAATGATCAAGACAAGGGAGTTCATCCTCCTCCTGTTGAGGAGACACGGACGCCTCTAGAAGAACTTTGAAAAGCATAATATTTGGACACAAAGAGCATATATTTCCCATTAGCTCTTTATTTCTTATTCCCATTATTTATTATTGAGGCAATATGCATGAAAACATGATAGTTGTTCCTTGAAGGTTCAACAGCTCCTATTGATTCTTCCCAACCTGGTGTCATAATACTCCGCTTGTGACATCAGAGTTATTCCCATAGCAACAGACTGTGATGTCATAACAGAGCATTATGATTTCAAGTAGAGAATAAGCTGTAGAGGTAGATGAACTCTAAGCTCTTGCTCTTATACAAAGAGGAGATGAGAATATTGCATCATGAGTGGCTGCAGTGTTTGTGGGTGTTTCTAATGTTCAGGAAATATGCAATAAGAGTAGACTAAGGATTTGAAACAAATAATGTGGGTATAACTACTGTATATAGTCATGCATAAGTCTATTTTTTTATGCTAATAATAGGCCCCCAAGAAGAGGTACTCATCTGCATGGTCAACCTGTCTGAAGGATTTACAATGCTCAGCCATTTTTTGCAACTGTGTAACCACATTTTGTGTTCCGTTCTGGCCCCAGAGTCAGAGTTTGTGTCTAATTTTGGACACAAAACAGATTGTTCCATCTAGTTTGGGCATAAAAATAATATCTGTAATTGTGTTAAAACGGACAAGGAAAAGGGTGATGGACTTACTGGCAAGTACATACGATACCTTTAGCATGCATTTCAGTTTTATAAGGAAAGGAACTAAAAAAAACTACCAACATCAACAAATTTTAAGGAAGGTAAGCAGTCATAAAATGTGGGTTTTCGGCTAGAAAAAACGTGATGTAAAAAGGGTTGAAAGTGTTCCTTTTTAAAAAAGGCAATAATATTCTTTTAGCCATTCTTGTCTCAGCTAATTCAGTAGCAAGCAGAGTGGCATTATTCAGGTTAAGAATCATGATTGGAACAACCAGTGATGTAGATCCTTTGTGCATTTTTTTAGTTCTCTGTATAGTTCCTTATGGCCAAGTTTAGAAGATCCTAATTTTTAACCAGTAATATTTTGGTCTTTGTAAGAGACAGGTGTCTGAATTGTGATTGGCATATCATCCACCTCATACCTTCTAAAATCAGTAAAGTTGGTAAATCATAGCAGCAGTTTTTTTATTCCTTGTTTATTTCCTGTACTTTGAAACAGAAACATAGACAATGATGGCAGATAAAAGACCAAAGGTCCATCTAGTCTGCCCCAGAACCTATTTTCCATATGGAGTTTTATCCTTCCCGGTCCACTGCCCTGCTCCCCTCCCTACTGCTACTGACCTGAGCAATCACCAAACCCTTCACTCTGTCCCAGCCATGCTTGAAACCATTTAAAGTCTTGGTGTCCACCACCTTAGCTAGTAGGCTGTTCTATGGCTCCACAGCCCTTTCTGTAAAATAGAACTTCCTCATATACCTCTTAAACCTTCCCCTGGCAGTTTCTACTCGTGACCTTGGTTCTTGACACAGTACTCCTGCTAAGTAGTTCCCCACAGTTCACCTTGTGTATTCCTTCAGGAACCTGAAGGTCTCTATCATATCCCCCCCACCTCACCCAGTCTCTGTTGAGCACATGTTCAGTGCCATCAGACCATCTTCGTAAGATCTGCCCTGTTGGTCCTGAATTATCTTGGTCACATTGCATTGCCCTGTCTCCAGCCTGTCCATGTCCTTCCTTAGTTGAGGACTCCAGAACTGATCACAGTATTCCAGATGCAGCCTCATCAGTGATCTATATAGAGATAGTAGTGCCTCTTTTTTCCTGCTGTTGATACCCCTTCCAATGTATCCCACCATCATATTAGCCTTACTATAGGCCTTGTTACAGTGACTTGATTGAGAGTCACTAAAAATGACTCCCAGGTCCCTTTCCTTTGCTGTAGTGCTTAGTTTAACCTCTCCCGTCCAATACTCTGTCCTTTATTTCCCCTAGGTGCATAATCTTGCATTTCTTAGCATTTGATTTCAACTGCCAAATCTTAGACCATCTCTCCAGGCTTTGTAGATCCAACTCCATCTCCCTGGTCCCTTCATCGTTATTTACCCTATGACAGAGGTTCATGTCACCTGTGAAGAGACACAACTTGCCCCACATGCCATCTCCAGTGTTGCTAATGGACATATTGAAGAGGATGGGACCCAGGACAGGTCCCTGTGGCACCCCACTCGTGATCACCCTCTCTTCTAATTTGACCCTGTTACCAACACCTTCTACTGTCCCTCAGTCAACCAGTTTCCTACCCATCTAACTATGTCCCTAGCTGCTCTCAGGTTCACCAGCTTCTTCAGCAACCTCCTGTGTGGCACTGAGTTGAAAGCTTTGCTGAAATCAAAGTAGAGTAAATCCACGGCATAGCCCTTGTCAACTATCTTTGTTACCCAGTCAAAGAAAACTATCAAGTTGGTCTGACAAGATCTCCTTGCCACAACCAATGCAGTTTACCATCTGGTAGACTATTGCTCTCTAGATAGTCCACAAGGTCCTTTTTAATCAGTGACTCCATTATTTTACCCACTACAGAGGCAAGACTGACAGGTCTGTAATTCACTGGTTGCTCCTTGTCCCCCCCTTGTGTAATGGAACTACATCCACTACCCTCCAGTCTTTAGGAACCACCCCCACCTGAAATGAACTATTGAATAGCCTTTTTACGGGATCAGCCAGTTCCGCAGCCAAGCCCTTGAGCACCCTTGGGTGCATCCATCCAGCCCTGTGGCTTTATCTACCTTTAGGGCATCAAGCCACTTCTGGACCCCTTCTCTGGTAAATACTGTCTACCTCATGTCAGGAATGCTCCTGACAGCCACCCTGATTCCACTTTAAGGCAGGGGCCCACTGTCTTCCCTTGTGAAGACAGAGCGGAAGTAATTGTTGAGCATGACTGCTTTTTGTTCATTTTCCTCTAGTATCCTCCCCAATATTTTAGCCTAACAATGTCCTCTCCCTGCTTCCTTTTTTCCTTAATGTATGTGAAGGATTGTTTTTGACCACCCTTAAACCTCCTCCCTCATACACAACTCCATGTCTGCCTTTACCTCCCTGACTGTACTCCTTGCTTCCCTGTTTTTTTGGGGGGTACTTTCCCCATTCCTCCTTCCCCTGCTTTTCCTTGTACCTGGTGAAAGACTTTTCCTTGGCCGAAGTTGCTGCACTGATCCTTTCCGAGAACCATATTGATCTCTTGTACCTGTTTCATTTTGTAACAAGTTTTATGCATGACTTTGTTGCCTCGAGAATGGTCCTTATAAATAGCCCCCCCTCATCTTCCTCTATACCTCCAATTCTATTCAATCTGATCAGTTTGTTTTGGACCAGCTCCTTCATCTGGTTGATGTCTGCTCTTCTGAAGTCTAGTACTTCAGTTTTTGATAGGGGCATTCTGGTCCTGAGGGCCAGCCTGAACAAATGGAGTTATGTTCACTAGACCCCAGATGCTCCTCTACCCTAACTCCACTGTTAGCAATGTCCCAGGTGATATCCATCAGGTTCACCCATCACCACATCTCCTTCTTCAGTCCCCTTGCCAGCTCTTCCCTATGCTCCCTATCTCTCACTTCTCCTTTTCTAGTGTTCTGTGGGTTACCACTGCCAGTATTTTTTGTCTGAGGGTGCCATGAGGTGAACTCACAGTTCCATGTGATAAAGGCGAGTCTGAAAGACTGCCTATCACATAGAGTGAACAAACTTGACCCTGCGGTCAAAAGAGCGATGGATATTGTAGTGGTCGTCGCAAATAGCGACGGTTGCTACAATACTTAACAAAATCATACAAAACTCTTTTTTTTTATGTGGGGGACTGTGCCTTCCATGCCCCCTCTTCCGGGGAGCAAGCCCTCCGCACCCCCCAAAACTTAAATAATCAAATCAGAAGAGGGTGCGGACCACGGGGCAAGTTATTGGATCCTGAAAAAAATATATTTATTCTGCCACTAGTCGGACCCGAACCTGGGGCTGCTTGCATTGCAAGTGGTGGTGTACACCACTACACTATGCAAGCAGCTCGGTGGGAATCAGCCTCAAAGGATACTATATCCTGCAATAGCGAGTACAGCTCCTTGCTATACTCGCTATACAAGATATAGTGCCATATTGCACCACTCGCTCTCTTGTAGAGTGCTATTATTGAGTCACTGAAAAGTGCAGCGCTCAATAATCAGCGCTCTACAAGAGTGCTACCGTTCTCACACTGACTCTCTTTCTCCTTTCCTTCCCCTGATGTGTCCATCCTTCAGAGCCTCTATGCTCTCACTGACATATAGAACTATGTCCCACTTTGCCTTTCCCTCTAGCCTATCTAAACATTGCGTAACCTGGGACTGACAAGTCCCAGTCGTTAGTCTGTGTGGCTCAGGTTTCTATGTTGGCTACAAGGTCCACCTCAGTGTCTGCCACCAATGTCTGGAGAGAACTGATTTTATTACCCAGACTCCAGAAAGAATATATAAAAAAATTTTCCTTGCTTCCCTATTGTTCCTATTGCTTGCAGATCCTGAGAGCCTTCCCTCTTTGTATCTTCCATTACTTCTTTATGAACCTCAACCTCATTTTTACCCACCTTATAGCTACCCGTCCCCAGTATAGGGGGAGCACTAACTAGGTTCCCTTCCCTCACAACCTTTACCATGGTTCCCCTAGCCTCAGTATTCCCTGCAGTCAGTTTAGCTGTTTAATGTAGATGGCAAACTTCTTCCCAGCGTGCTGATTCTCTCTCATGTCACATGAAGGCCATCACTTTTGAAGAGTCTCCTGTCCCAGAAGTCCCCCAAGTCCCCCAGGAAGTGGTAACCTTTCTTTTGACATGATTCTTTTAACCACCCATTTAATTCTGCTATCACTTCCCTCAGTACTCTATCTCTCCCCCAATCCATGCAGGGAGGATCTTGAAAAAGGCCTGGGAGGCTCAGTTTGCCTGCATTCTGCCCCCCAGCCTCCGAATGTTCTGCTTCACTTCCTCCACAGGTTGGTTTGTCAGATCATTGGTACCCAAGTGTATCTGCACCCCTCCCTCTCTGCTGTCCTCCCTATTGTGTCTATGTCGTAGTTGGCTGATGCCCCAGGAGGGCACCTGACCATCCCCTACTCCTCCCCTCACACCCCCAAAGAAAATGGTAAAGCTGGGTGCTTATTCTCCTCTGTCAGCAATTTCAGTACTTCCAGGATATAGGTATGTACTTACTGGCCTGGGTCCTTGGGATTTTCTTGCTTGATCCACCTTCCATCCTGGTCTCCACTAGGTTGCCAGCCTCCTCCTAATCCATACCATCAACTTCTTCATGTCAGCACATGGCCCTGGTTGGCCCCAGGGTTGGGTACCCCCTTTCATGTAAAGAAAGCATACTTGGAGGAGGAACAATATCCAGTTTGCAGTGTGTAGGGAGAAGGAGGAAGAGACAGCACATTTGTGTGCCACAGTAGACATGAGCAGGAATTATTTGCACTTTTTTCCTCTCCCACCATCATGATTAGCATGGTGCATGCTTGCAACTGCCGTGGGGTGCCCAACAAAGAATGGTCACTCACAGCCTCACTGACACACCACGTGCCTCCTCTAAGTGCCACCTGATAAGCAGTGCCTAGAAAGTCACCCGATCCAAGAGGAGAATTCCATGCAGATGCTCCTAGCCCTCCCTATTAGTCTCTGTCACTGACATCCTGAATGCTGGGCCTGAAAACTGATTTTCAGCATGCCAAAGGAGTCCCCTACCACTCAACTCCATGGAGCCAGCTCTAGTAGCAGTTTTTTTAAATATTCTGTTTGTACTCCAGCAACCAACCAGTCCTTGGGCCTCTCCCTAGCTTTCTGCTACAACCCAACCCTGTCCCTCTGCATTCTCCTGGGGCTTACCATGCCCTGCATTTGCTCTTGTGGCTTGCCAACCATGACGGGGCCCTCAGTCTTGACAAGGTCCTTCAAGAACTATTATCACTTTGCCCGTGAGTGCCCAGGTCAATGGGTGCAGAGCCGGTGGGCACAGCATGACCATCATTTTGTATTGCTGAGGGTTTTCCCATTTTTCTGTCCTGTCCCTGAGGACATTTCATACAAGGGCACCATGTCACATGTGTGCATATGCACACCTGATGACACTGGAGATGTCCTCTGCTCCCTTTCAGTTTTTGATGCACCTTCCCCTGGGGTCACCCAGGGGTGGTGTAGCAGCAGGAAGCTGGCATCCCCTCTCCAAGAGGAAAGGCGTGTCCATTGGGATACTTGACTTACCTCCCTCTGGCCAAACCCCAACAACCCAGGCTCACTCCAAACCCAGCTCACCGGTGTCATGAGCAGTACAGCTATTGCTGTGCTGATGGGCCTGCTTTCAGTAGCAGCTTTTCAGTAGAAACAAAACTGATATACATTCAGTGTAAACTAGGCAACAAAAAAGCATGTAACATAGTATTTGACAGCAGATAAGGAGTGCTAGGCTCATGTAGCCTGCCTGTTTTCCCTGCCTGCATCAATGGCCAATGACCCTACTTGGTCATAGGCTATTGTCTCTCTTCCCCCCACCTAGGGTTCCCTTATGTCTATCCCATGCATGTTTAAATCCCTCCACTGTGCTAGTACACATCACCTCCTGGGGCAAGCTTTTCCAAGCGTCTACCACCCTTTCCTTGAAGAACTTCCTAACATTTTCCCTTATCCTTCCCCCCCTCCATCTCATATTGTGACCCCTTGTCCTTGTACAAGTCTTGTACTGAAAGATGTCACCCACCTGAACTTTGTTCAAGCCTTTAAGATACTTGAAGGTCTTTATCATGTCCCCCCTTTCCTTCCTCTTCTCAAGTGTATTCATATTGAGGTCTTTTAATCTGTCCTCATATGTCTTCTGATGCAAGCCCTGCACCATCTTGGTCACCAATCTCTGGACCACCTCCACTCTGTCTACGTCTTTGCAAACATGCAGCATCCAGCATAAAAAGTGAAAGAAGGATATAAAAGCGGTGGTTGGTGTTTGGAGAAAGGAGTAGTTATGTTTTATTGAGTAGGATGAGAAGGAAGAATAGACAGAAACAGTCATGGAATGTACAGAGAGGACAAACTGTTCACATTTTGTTGTGGGTAACAGATCAGAAGCTACAAGTGGCCCTTTCAAGGAGGAACTGTACATTTTCCTTGATATAAATGCAGGCAGTGGCAGATCCAGGATTTTAAAATGGGGGATGCTGTGATGGTGTGCCTACTTGATATGCAACTTTCTATAATTTTTTTAAATCCTTTATACTATCCTTTTCATTAAATTTTTGATGAAAATATAAACATAATCTATAGTTCTGAATGTGTATTTTCTTACAATCAATATATTAGACTTCTCCAGCAAAGTGAAATGCAGCAGCAGCAAACAAGTAAGTTACAATGGGAGGTGCACCTACACCCTCGAAAACCCCCTAGATCTGCTACTGAAAGCCCCAGGGCTTCAAGTTTGGAATTTTTTTGATGTAACTCCAGGATAATGTTCTTGCACTCTCCTGTAAACAATATTATTCCCTGTGGTACAGAATATGAATTGCTTTGTTTTCCTGTATAAATAATTTCTATGCTAATAGTTCAGGAAAACGGAGCTGTCATCAGAAAAAAACTATTACCATAGAAATTATTTATACAGGAAAACAAAGCACTTCATATCCCACATGGAATAATATTATATACAGGAAAATACATGAAAATTATCCTGGAGTTACATGAAAAAAATGGCAAACTGATCGTTGTTGACCACAGAGCCCTAAAATCTGTCCAGTAACTTGAAGTTCTACTTTTCTGTAGAAAGCTCATAAAGCATCCTTTGTATTTCTCTTTATTTGCTGCCACCTGTTGGTCATAAGTCAATAGTTCTCTCCTTTTGAGAACCCTAATACAGAATCTTCTTTAAGCTTTGGTTTTCATACAGCGTATTTATAAATTGACTTCTTAATTTTTTTTTTAACTTTTTATACAGCCACATAAATCAAAGATGCAGAATGACCCTGAGTGCCGATTGTGCCCCACATCATGGGATTTACTAGTGCTGATATGATCTGGTGCAGGGGTTTGCAGATTGCATTACATTTCTGGAAATGTGGTACAGTGCTCGCAACATATTCTGAATGATGATATACCAAATGATCAGTTTTACTGAACAGAAGTGCAATGTCAAACACCTTATACATAAACCACAATGCATTTTTATATTGATAGTCCGAACTGGTACAGCAGACAGCTGAGAGTGGGAACTCGGCAAGTTTTGCACAGCTGATCTTGTAGTCTGCAGACACGCCATTGTGCAAAAAGTAATCTGTCAGTCAAAGCAATCAGCTGAGCTCAGCTTAGCTGTCTTACTGAGTCTGAGCCTTCGCTGTCAATCACCTTGTCAGCTAATAAAACACCCTGTCAGTATTTTTTCACATTTCTCATTTGATGTCATGAGGGCACGTAGCAACAGCAGCAGTAGTAGTGTGGGCAGTAGTGGAAGTAAGCGGAGCAGGCTTACCCTAGCTTGCAAAATTGCCATTCTAAATGAGATTGACACTATGCCTAAACAGAGCCTGTGAGAATATTCACTGCACTCTGGCATACCCAAAGCTACAGTGAATGGTCTTATAAAGAGTCACGATTGGGTTCTGTCAGTGTATCATTCCAACCAGAACCCTGATCAAAAAAGTAAGAGGGGGGAAGGATGCCGAGGTGGAAGAGGCATTACTGACATGGTCCAGTAATGCAAGGGGGAAAAAGGTCATGATAAGAGGCTCCCTTTTGTTCCAGAAATCACAGTGGCTTGCAGTAACCATGGGCAAGTTTTGACTTCTCTCCCTCTGAATGCTGGCAGCAACACTGGAAGCAGAGGAACAACATAGGTTTTAAACATGCCCATGGCAAGGAACTAAATGCTGACAGTGACAGTGCCCAGCAGTGGCTGAAAGATGTGCTCCCCAGGTGTGCTAAAGGGGTACACTCCATCAAGCATATTGAATGTGATGAGCTTGGGGTGTTCTACAGATGCATAGGACAGGGGACCCTCAGTTTCAAAACTGAACCCCCACTCAGACTACTGAAAACTAAGGAGCAGCACTCTGTGCTACACTGCAGCAAAATAGATGGTATTGCAAAGAGAGTCTTGCTCATCATTGGGAAATCAGCTCAACCAAGGTGCATCTATGGGGTCTTACATCTCCCAGAAATTTACAGAGCCTGGCCCGGTGGTGATGGAGGTTGAGGCACTGGTCGCTACACCTCACGCCACATCGGTGACCTGGATTTGGGAATGAGCCCAGGGGACTGGGAGTCAGCAGGGGCGAGGGAGGATTGACCATCTGAAGGATTGCTCTCCTCTTTCAGGGGTGGGAGATTGGTCGCCAGCTCACTGACAGCCCTCTGGCATTGGCCAGAGGGTAGTATGAGTTGGGAAGACATGCACCAATGTCATCACTTTGGTAGGGAGGGAGGATGGGAAAAAAGGAAAATCAGAGCCGGCAGGCTCCATGATGGCTACACCAGCACCCTGACAGACCCCTCAATATCTGGATTTTGCTTCGGGTGGGGGTAAAGCTGGTGCCCCTTCACCCTGGCCCTGCCATGGGGGGGCCATGGGGGATTTAGGGGGGGTGTTGGGTAAACGGTGTGGCCGGAGACTGAGTCCCTCCAAGGGAGGGAATGGAGCCATCTGCAGGCTCGGGGAGCCATAAACAGTTCTATAGAAAAAAATAAATTTACAGGGCCAACAGAAGCTCATAGATTACAGGGGACATGTCTGAGGAGTGGCTGAGGGAGTAGGATGAAAAAAGTGAGATCAAGGAAAATAGCCCTCCTTTTGGACAACTCCGGCCATGTCGATGTGTACCTGGAGTTGATATTGCAGCACAAACCTCAGATGACACTTCTTTACATGGGAAGGAGGAGGAGGAAAGTTCTGAACCACCAGTGGGACTGACTGCCAGTAAGTTCAATGAACTGTGTTACCTTGGTGATGATGCAACTGATGAAACCCCCCTGGACGACATACAGGAAGTTGTCAGTGCAATGCGTCCAAAGGAGGAGGAAGCCAAGAAGACTGATGAGACTGAGCTGGATGAGGAGCTACAATACAAGCTGCAGGTCATCCCCCAGGATGTACAAACGTCCATCCTGTCACTACGTCAAGCCATGAAACCGCATCATGATCTAGTCTGAGACTGGAGCCTGATCGTCTGGTCGAGCGCAAGTGGAAGCTGTATACTGAACGGTGCTTCAGTCAAATACGCATGCTGGACTACTTCTCCAAAAATACCAAAAACTAAGCCAACTGCTGCTTTAATTACCTAATTTAGTTCAATATCTAAGTATGATGTACTACTGATGTAAATGATTAAAGTATAGCACACAACAGGTAACACTGAATTTTCGTGCCTTTTTTCTAATCTGGTTAATCTGAATGCCTCTTATGTTAAACAAAATGCCCATGCTTGGAGGTGTCTGATATATAGTAAACAGCTTTGACAGTGTCAACATGATATGAAATCAGGGGTGGTGCTAGAGAGCGACCAACCAAGATGGCTGTTTAAAGGAACAGCGTTTGCAAAGTGCAAACCCACATTTGCATCCTTTACAATCTGATCTTAAAACTGGATCAGGACAAAATCTCAGGATCTCAGTGAACAGAGTTAGTTCTGCTGAACAAACAGGTGCAAACATTTTCTGAACCAGACAATAACTTCACACAGCATCATCAAGGGAATTTGTGTCGCAGCTGGCACTATCATCTGGAGAGTATGGCAGGGACCCAGACTCCAGTAGCAGCGGGCCTAAATTACTTATCTGAAATCAAGATTAGGTTGCCGGTCCTACTTAAAGACATACCAGCTATCAGATCATAGATAACAGGGGTAAGGGAAAGAATGGAAGCCCTGGAACATTGTCTGGCAGAACATTAATCTTAACCACTACTGATTGCATTGTCAGGAACCTCCAGCTGCTAGTGCTTAGGATGATTGCTAACACAAGGTACCGACTTCAAGGAAGTGTGGCAGGCCTGCATCATGAGAGGCAGTGTGCCACTTGGTAGGAACATTCTGCAAAGGAATAATTGTAGGAAAGGGGAAAAAGGGGATGAAATGGCGGGATTTAAACAGAAAGGGGCAACAGTCTACATGTAACCCCTAGGTGGCACTATCCCAAGGCTACTACCCCTGCCTGCATGGCTAGTTGCAGGTTAAGGGGCCTGGGTACAGAAACGGGTGCCTCCACCCAGAGGACAGGGTTGTTAGTAACAAGGCTAACCTGGGTACATCTCTTCCGGGACACTGTAACCCCCTCTTTCCCCTCTAGCGGCCTAGACAATATGTAACAAACACTTTCACAGTAGTCCCTATTCAGCATACAAATCCCCACACTGTTTGTACTTACCACCAGGGCTGGTTCCACCAGTTCAACCCTGGAGACCCCCCTGTAAAACAAGGTTAGGCACAGCAAATAACAACAGTACAGTGCTTTTGGTACAAACTGGAACCACGTTCAGATTAAATGCAAAAAGAGAGCTGATTTATTCAGGGGAACTGAACAAGGGAGGGGCATAATCAGGTTGATTGATTCTAAAACAGATCTAGTCAGGCAATTATGCAAGCACTGTTAGTCCCTGCACAGTCACATGGCTCAGGGTACCCAGTTGGACGTAAGGTGGGCTAGCCTGGAACTTTGCCTGGGGTAGGCTGGCATTGCAGCTGGTTGGAGCCCTGTGATGAAAAGAAAAGGCATGTACAACCACACACAACTTGTAATCCAGAGCCAGGAGGCTCAGTTTGTGATGATTAGACAAAACAATTAAATCAGATGACACACTTTGATTGAGCTGTTGTTGCAGGAAGCTACCCTGGTGTTTACTCACACTACCCAGTACAGGACACAGGATGGACGAAATGGAGACTGCAGGATGACTTGCAGGCTTGCCAGGAGAAGCAGGGCCCACACGATTCACCGTGGTGCCGTTCCTGTTTGTGATGTTGAGCAGGGGGCTGATCCCCAGGCAGGTCTCTCATCAATGGTCTTCTCTGTGGTGTGAGTAGCTGGCTGGGCCAAAGTGGGGAGGCCCAGACCAATTGAAGATGAATGCGGATCTAGTCCAGTAGGTGCTGGATGCAGCTTCCAGCAAGCAAGGCACAATTAAACAGTGGGGAACCAAATTGCAACCCACTAGCAGGTTGCAGCACATTTATAGTAAAGCAATCACCACAGTCACAATATCAGTGTCTCTGAGCAAAACTGGGAGTTCTGTGGTGAATGGATGTCCTGAAAGGTCGATCGCATACAGCAAATCTTCGGTCTTCTTCAGGTTCGAGTCTGGTCACAGTTCAGTGGCTTTGTCACACTCCAGTTCAACTACAGTCCGATTACTAAGCCTTTCAAAGGATTCCCTCTCGAGGGACAGCAGGCAGACAGGTCAAAAACTCAGCCTTTCCACCAATCTTCCATGCGAACTACGCAGGAGCAGCTGCTCAAGTCTCTCGAGCTATTTACTCGCTCCACTCCTCACACCAACTGACTCACTGCAGCAGGCAGCTTGGGAATTTTCCTTCAGTCCAAAAGGTTCGATTTGTTGATTCATCTGTCTGTCAAAAGCAAGGGCTCCCCCTCCAGGTGCATTTAGGTGCAAAAGTCTCAAAACTACAATTCCTACAGAAAGAAATTCACTCCCATAAGACCCCTGGGGTCAGACTCCATTTTAGGGTCCCCAAAGGTACTGATTGGCCCATTCTGGCAGTCCAGGACCAAGATGGTGGTGATAAACAGAACTGTCCATGCTGCAAAGAAGGCAGATTAGACAAACTACAATATCATTACTATTCTAATAGATAATCAGAAATAAGTACAGCTTCTAACAGAGCTCCTTCTGCACAAAAAGCGATGGCAGAATGGAGCGATATTACTGGCAGCCCAGGCAGGACTCGAGCATAGAAACACTCAGCCTCCTCCCAGATTAAATAAGCACCACATTATAGACAGCTCTTAAAGAGACAGAGCACAGATGCATTAAGGCACTCTCATACAAACACTTTTAAAATGTTAAGACACGGGATACCAGCCTGGCAGTGGGCATTCAGGCACACCCAAGGAAGACTTTCAGGAACCCCCATTTGTAGGGGGGTTACATACATGTAAGCAGAAGGCTAGCAGCTCACTTGATTCAATGACTGTTGGTGGGGGCTGAGACCACAGTGACGATTACCTATTTGGTGGCTAACATGATGGATCCTCCTGGGGGTGTGAGGTTACATATGAACATATGAAGAAGCCAGCAGAAGAAGGCCAGTTGGTCTATCTAGTCTGCTCATGTTGCAGGTTCCACAACTTGAGCTAATGTCCCTGCTCTCCTTCCCCACACCTCCCATCCTCCCTACCCATGAGCCTTACCTTCCCCCAATGCCTATCCCAGCCTCTCTTAAAGCTGCCCACCATCTTCAACGAGATGATCTCTTCCGGCAGTGCATTCCAAGTGTCCACCACCCTCTCTGTGAAGAAGTGCTTCCTGATCTCCCTCCTACACCTTCCACCCTCCAGCTTAAGACTATGCCCCCTTGTGGTATGGTTGCCACTCAGCTTAAAGAGACTCTCCTTATCAACCTTATTTGTCCCTTTCAAGTACTTGAATGTCCCAATCATGTCCCCTCTCTCTCTTCTGTCTTCCAGGGAGTTCATGTTCAGTGCCCTCAACCTCTCCTCGTATGCCTTGCCCTGCTGACTGGCTATCATTTTTGTAGCCCTCCTCTGTATCTTCTCCAGCAGGTTAATGTCCTTTTTGAGGTGGTGGCACCAGTACTGAACTCCATACTCTAGATACGGCCTTACCAGTGACCTGTACAAGGGCAGTATAACTTCCTCTCTCCTATTACTGATCCCCCTAGCTATGCATCCCAGCATCTTGTTTACCTTTGCTGCTGCTTTCTTGCACTGCATGGAGTGCTTCAGGTCACTAGTGATCATCACTCCCAGGTCCTTCTCCTCCTCTGATGCAGATACTCGGACTCCACCCAGGTAATACTCTGTCCTGGGATTCTTGGCTCCAATATGCATAACTTTGCATTTCTTGGCATTGAAGCCAAGCTACCACTCCCAGAGTTATGTGTAAGGCTGTGGTGCGTAATAGGGCAGCCATAGCACAGGTTACAACACTGAGTTGTGCAATAGTAAATTTAACAATATGGAGCTGGGGGGGCTAGCAACACATCAAGAGAAAGCATAGTGAATGGTTGTTGGCTGCTGTAGCCTAAGCCAGCTCCAGAATCATCTTTCGATTTAAATTGCTAGCAAAAAAGGTTGCTCTGGGCAGAACACCATTAAGTCAGAAGGGGCACAAGCAATGGAGGGGAGAAGAAGGGCCGGAATACTAGTCCTGGCAATCAGTGTGGAAAACAACACGGTATCCTGGTCCCCCATAAACAATAAATGACAAACCAAAATCCCCCAGTTCACTCAAGCCCAGTAGTAACATGGAGATGTGGGATTGTTTGGACATATGGAACTGCTGGACTGATCAGATCACAGTTCCAGTTAGACTGGACTCTTCCATGAGATTTACAGGGGTGTGGAATATTGTTCTGGATATAGTGTTTAAGTTAGCACACTGTGAAATGGAGCAGGTTTTAGTGTCAGTACGAGGAGGAAGGGAAGCCATAAAAGAACAGAAAGGAACACGAAGACCTGCAGAAGCAACCCAGAAACTCACCCACACGGGACTGGCCCCAGGTGCAAAACCTATTTAAAATACGTACAGAGGAGTGTAAGCAAGCAGGCAGTCGGCAAAGCTTTGCTCGGAATTGAGACGGGATAAGCAAATGAGGTAGACAGGGTGAGTTAGAAGCTTTGCCTTGATCTAGCTGCATTATGAGTATAGGGTGGGACTAAGGATGTCATGATATCAAATTTTTAGTATTACAATATTTGTGTAAAAAAAATCTCAGTATAGTTTTATTATCATGACCTGCAGTGTTTCTTATTTTAGGAAACATAATAAAAATCTGATAGGAAGAAAGTGGGGAATTGGGATTCTTGGTTGCACCCAGAGAGGGACACACTGCCAGAGCAGGAAACATGATGCTTTATCATGGTATATTGCATTCTGTCATACTGTAGATAATCACAGCTTTTTTTTTTACAAAAATACATTATCGTCAATGGAAATTTTCTCAGCATATCACCATATCATGTTATCATGATAGCCCTAGGTGGGGCAGTTATCCACCAACAGCTACCAGAGTTGCTAACTAGTGTGCTGAGCGTGGGGTGGTGGTGGACAGTCATGTCTCAACCTGCTCTCCCAATAGGTGCCTGTCCTATGCTCAAGACAGCAGTTTGTCTGTTTGATATGTATTGTATAAGCATTACATTTAATCATCAGCCACTAGAGGGCAGTATTATACCAGTGGCTATGGTATGTGAAGTTATGATTCAAGAAATGTGAAAATTATGCTGAATGTTCTCTGTTTCAGAATAAGCAGCACATCGCAGCATGGCTTCAGAAGCATCACTCTTTCACCCTTTTACAGACCTGTTTATTTCTTACCGCTCCATCCATCACGACAAGCTTACCTCTACTGGTCAGCATGCACAGGTAATGTAAGGTATTGTCGTATTACAACACTAGGGAAACTACTGTTAACATATATGACAGACATTAAATTAATGTCCTGGAATGTACAGGGAATACATCATCCAACAAAAAAGAAAAGTACTGGCATATCTTAAAACTGCTAAATGTGATGTAGCCCTATTACAAGAATTGCGTCTTTAAGATAGCAAGAGATTGGATACAGGATGAATACTCTAGCTCACCTCACACATCTCCAAAAAAAGGGAGTAAGTGTCCATCCTATTTAATAAAAACTGCTTGCTCGTAGCTGAGCAATCCATGTCGGACAAGGAGGGCAGGTGGGTTCTGATCAGGTGGAAGATACAGACAAGATCAGCGATGATAATAAAAGTGTATGCCCCAACCAGGATTTATTGATTATTTATTTATTTCATTTTTGTTGACCAGGTAAGTGCACTAGACAAATCCTGCCTGTTTTCAGGCACAACCCGGAGGAGGGAGATACAGATAAATGCCAACTGACCTTGAACCAGATTAAGCTGTTGATGGTATTTTTAGTGAATGATGATCCACAGTTTTTCTTAAAGCTAACCCAAACAGTGGTCAGACTTCAAAACCAAGGTCTCCACAATATATATGGGGGGGGTACCTAGTACAGGACCCCTGGATGGACAGATCTTCAGCAGAACAAGAAGAGCCCTTTCACAAACAGGTTAGGGCAGCATTAACTATTAAACTGAAACTGGTTCAAACTACCTTTCTTTCCCTATTGGAGTACACAGACTTTCTATATAGTCAGAGACCTGCAGGTACCCTAGCCAAACTCGATACTCTTTATCACAGAGCCATAAGATTTATCACAGGTCTTCCATACTCAGCCCACCACTGTGCATCATACACAGCAGCGGGATGGTCATCCCTTGCTTACAGATGGCAAAAAAATGCTGCGGTTTGAACATACAAAGCTATCTCAAATAAACTGCCCCAGTATATCTGTGTCTGTTTACCTTTGTGCACTCTGGGGAAGTATGCACTGAGAAGCACCTCATATATCTATCTACCTTTATGTTTACAAAACAAAATCTTGCATTGGCAGAGCAGCCATCAGCTTCGTGCTACCTCAACTGTGGAACAAGCTGCAAAACACTTTGAAATTTACTCACTCCATCAGCCTTTAAATCTCTATATCTACATCATAATAAGGAGTCCTGTGCCTGTCTACTCTAAACAGTGACTCCTATAAGTCCAAGCACACACTAATTACTACTGGTAAAAGACTGATCACATCTATAATCGACTCTTCCCTCTCCCCTTTTGCTACCCCCATATCTGTCCCTTCCACATTCCTTTGACCCTGGTTCCAGCTCTAAATTCTCCATACCGTATCACTATATATCTTTTTATATTAGGTTTTATTTGTGTTCGGTGCACCTGATATATATATATTTCTTTACTGTTATGAAAAAATGTGTCCTACCCAAAACTAACTGTATCTTCTGTTCCAAACATACAGTATACTACTGTCAATGCTACCTGCTGATACTTTCTATACACTGTAAAATTGTATCTCACTTTATTTGTATTATTACTATTTTCTTGTGTGTTGCATCCCATGTATATTGTCCCTTGTTCCTTGTTAACAAACCCAGGTCCACTTCGAAAATGAGCTTGCTCAATGGTGATCACCTGGTTAAATAAAGACTTTGATTGATTGGTTAAATCAAATGCGTGATGAATTCACTCCGTTAGACCTATGGAGGCTGAGGCATCCAACAGTACAAGACTGCACATACAGATCTCCCAGGTGTGGTACATGTAGCAGACTGGAATTGTTTCTAGTCAGCTGCCAACACGCACATGAGATTTTGGAGGTAGGGATACATTCAGTAGTTGTATTGGATCGTGCCCCGGCCTCCATCATGATATACCTATCACAAACAAACTAAAACCCCTAGATGGAGAATGAATCTGTTCCTGTTGGTCTCCCAAGAATTTAAAGACTGGCTGGTGGAGGAAATCAAGGTATACTTCAAAAATAATCAGGACCCAGTTACATCAGGGCACACAGTCTGCGACCCATTCAAGGCCTATATATAACCAAACACAAGAGGAGCTGTGGAGTATTTGCCACATTAACTATAAACTCAACCAGTACTACAGCACCTTACAGAACCTGTAATATTTTTCAACAAGCACTACCTCTGGGCATCTGATCAACAGGCAGGTAAACTACTGGCCTACCATCTAAGGAAAATGAAAAGTGACTCCTTTATAGCAGAAATTAAAGAACTAGATTACAGTTTAAACACAGACCCACAAGAGAGTAATATTGCTTTCCAAGATTTTTATGCCAAATTGTACTTGTCAAGAAACCAGACAACTGCAGCCTAAATTAATGACATTCTTAGCAGTATATACGTGCCCCAAGTCCCACCAGTCATTGCGCCTACCCTTGAGGCTGAGCTAACCTCAACAGGAGATACTGCACGCCATAGGTTCCATGTCCAAGGGGTAAAGAACACACGTGGGACGGGCTCAGTAGTGATTTTTATCAATCCTTTTCAGAGCAGCTGGTTTCTCACCTCCTTTTAGTGTTTAAAGGGGCTTTTATAGAGGGGGCACTACCTGACACCATGCAGGAAGCCACTCTTATGGTCCTGCCAAAGCCCAACAAGGATCATGCTTTCTGTTCCAGTTATAGGC
Source organism: Neoceratodus forsteri (assembly GCA_016271365.2). NCBI lineage: Eukaryota > Metazoa > Chordata > Ceratodontiformes > Ceratodontidae > Neoceratodus > Neoceratodus forsteri. The sequence goes on along the minus strand of JADMNL010000029.1, from coordinate 75,765,904 downwards.
CCATCTCTTTGCTCAATGCAGACACCAAAATATTAGCAAAATTATTGTCCACTCTACCAGAAAAGGCACATCCATTTGTAATATACCCATAGACTGGATTCATGAAGGGCAGGCAGGGGTCCGACAGCCTTAGGATTCTGGTGAATCTACATTAGGAAGCCCAGGCATCCCCCAGTTCAGCAGCACTGGTGGCAATCAGTGCTGGAATAAGACTACCTCCAAGTTGCACTGTCCTCAGTAGGGGTGGGGCCCATCTTCAAGAACTGGATCAGTGATTTCTGTGTATCACCTAGAGCCATGTGGGCACAACTTCTCCATGTTCTCACTCCAGAGAGGAACCAGGCAAGGGTGTCCCTCTCCCCCCAACTCTTCATTATAGCTGTGGAGCCACTGGCTGAGAAATGAAAACAATTCCCAGATACTGCAGGGATTACGTTGAATTAGATAGGATAAAAAACATTACTCTATGCAGATGACCTGCTCCTGATGCTATCAGGCATAGAACACGCTCTTCCAGTGGCCCTCTCAGTTCTGCACAAATTTGGCTCACTCTCTGTATTTTGTATTAACTGGACTAACATGGAAGTGCTGTCATTAACTTAGTGTCCACATGTTATAGCATCATTCATGGGACATAACCTCACAGGGCATACAGTATCTAGAGATATGGATTACTCCTCACTCAAAAGACTGTTTCCAGGAATCTCCCATAGTCCACCACTGGTATCAGAATTACACCTAGACTGTAACATGTGGAGGAAACTAAATCTCTTCCTTCCAGCAAAGATAGATACCTTTAAGCTAATAACCCTCCCAAAGCTGCTATATTGCTTAGTCAATTTACCCATTCAAGTTCAGGCCAAGCCGTGGCTCAAAATAGATCTTCTGATCTCTGCCTTCCTCTGACAAGGAATGCCTCCTCGATTTAGTAGACTGTTAGGGTTTCATACAAGAAAGGATGAAACATGCCCTGACTATGGGCATACCATGTTGCCTTTGCAGCAATTCAAGCCCTGCAGTGGCTTTAAACAGATCCTTTCACAATACCACTATGGGTGGTGATGGAACAATCAGTAATATCTCCATTGCCCATACCTTTGGCTCTTACAGCAACAACATCATCCCTGTAAACATTTACAGCCCAAATGTAATACACCAGAGTCATGTGGCTTAGACTTGCCAAACTTAGCAAATGGCCAAATACATTCCTAGGCCCACAAAAATTGATATGGAAGAACTCTTAAGTTCCTGGTGGTCAGTATCACTATTTATTGGAAATGCTGGGCAGAGGCGGAATTAAACAGGTCAAACACATTACCTGCCTGTCAAATCACACTCGTAAATCCCTCGCACAATTAGGAGAAGAATTTCATCTACCAGTTTTTGACCACCTAAAATACCTTCAGCTAAGGCATACAGTAAAAACTGGTTGGGCCCTAGACACATTACCCATAGGGACCAGATGGTGGACATGGCTGAGCACTGGGCAGTGGTGCCCTGAGGCCAAGGAGGGGATAATATAAAAATGCTTACAACACCTAATAGAACCTTCTGCACACTCATCACACATTAAAGGGACACTGTCAACCTGTTTTTATCATATCATTTCTAGTTAAAAACTCACATTTTATGATTGCTTACCTTCCCTAAAATTCATTGATGTTGCTGTTTGTTTTGTCTGTTTCCTCATTTAGTAGAACTGAAATACATGGCAATATATATTGTTTACAATCCTGCATCTGTTATTGCTGCATACTTCCTGAGCATTAGAAACACACCCAAACAGTGCAGTCACTTATGAGGCCGTAGCCTCCTAAACTCCCATTGCATCACAAGTGGATAGACTCTGTTGTGGGTGTTTCCAAGTCCAGGAAAGATGCAGTTGGAGCTGATCAAAGAATGTAAACAAACATGTTTTCGTGTGGTAACACTAGTTTGGTGGGCAGTCTGTTTTTCACTTTTTCTAAGAAAAGTCAGAATCAAACTACCAGCTACATCAGCAATCTTTATAGAATGTCGGCAATCATACAATGTGTTTTTATACTAGGGACACTTTGAGACCTAAAGAGGGTTGACAGCATCCCTTTAAAGGGGCTGCAGAAATAAGCATTACTACTAGTGAATACTTTGGGAGAGGTGCTGTGGGGGCAGCACACTCCATGATGCCAGACCTTAGGCTTCAACTAATGCAGAAAAAAATATTGGGGAAATGGCACCACATGCCAGATAAATTAGTACACATGGGCACTGCAGTCCTGAAGGAATGCTCCCATTCCCCTTCCCACACTTGTCATATTATGTGCACATGTCAGTCATCCACCTGTTCTGTGTGCCGGTCATCAGAACAGCTCATTCCCTGCTGGAGGGGGTGTTCCCATACACGCCCACCTTCTAGATATTGGGGATATAACTCGGCTACAGAATCAAACACTAACACATGCCAAGCTTCTATATAATCTGGCCATGGAAGGCAAACACCAGATGTTGATGTTCTGGAGACAACCTGAGCCCCCAATACACAAGTAGAAGCTGGAGTCACAGAGATGGCAGAATTTCAAATGGCATTATTCAAAGAAAGGGGTAAATTGAACAAGTTTGAAGAAACCTGGAAGCAGTAGCTAACTTACATTAGAAACTTCTTCCGTGAGCAGACATGAGTGCAGGGACCAACTTGATCCAGAAACTAATGGTTTGATACCTTTTTAGTTGGACCAACATAGACATAACAAAAGAAAACAGTGCTTATGACAGTTGTTTATAAAAACAAATTCTATCAATACCAGAATGTGTTTTTATAAACAACTGTCATAAGCTTCCGAGGAAGGACTTGGTTGGTCCGAACGCTTAAGCACGGATTTCTTTTGTCACATCTATGTTGGTCCAATAAAAGTTATCAAACCAGTTATTTCTGGATCTATTCTTACAAGGACCAATACGGCAACTAATTCTGTGGGGACCAACTTGACAAAGAGAAGACCTGGAATGGGAGTATAGGCAAACTAAGACATCGGAGTTGGACACATAAATGAGTGCAACATCACACATACCCCCATAATGTAAAGCATCATGGGCTGTATATTCAAATCACCACAAAATATTATGCTTTTGTGGTGATTTGCATATACAGCCCATGATGCTTTGCATTATGAGGGTATGTGTGATTTTGTATTCCTTTGAAACTTGGCTTCCCGGCCAATGCCCTTTGGGGTAACTGTTGCCTCAGTGCTTGCACACTATGGTTCTTTGTCTTTTCACATAAATGAGTGTCAACAACCTCTCCCCCATTCTCCACTTCCTTCTTCAAATATCTTGCCTTTATCCTTTCTTCCTAAAGATTCCTAATCATACAGTAGGAACACTTATGCCTCAATTTTCACCTGCTACTGTAGCTGCTGACCTTCCGATGTCTCTAAGCCTAACATGGGACACATGGTGGAATTCATCAGGATAGACCACTTTAAAGGCAACCTACAACAAACCCCTCACCATCCCTTCAGTGTCTTCTTGATGTGCAAGATTGCTTTCCAGGGACCAGATCCAATGGGAGGCTTGGGAGCTGAGAAATAAAGAAGTTGCAAGTTGTAAGATTTTGTTTACACTGTATGGCTGGTAACTACCAAATTATAGGTTACATTTCAGCTTGTTAGTTCAAAGTTACAGTTGTAAATAAAAGATTTTCTGTAGTTTTTTTTAATGTACATGTCTACTGGATACCCTAATTGAAAGGGCAAGCCTACAGACCTCCTGTTGACCTAGTTGTCCCCTGGCCTCTACTTTCTGGTTATAAGATTCATGCCTGACCTGAGGACAGGACAGGCACAAGGTTGAGAAGAGGAAACAGGCCTTGAAGTAGAAGGCCACAGATGTAGCAACCTTAGGGTCATGTTAGGTTCTCCCTTATGATGTGCTTACCATAGTGATAGAGGTGTGTTATGATTCCCTTGCCTGTTGTAGATTCATGTATCTTGATTATAAATGTGTGCATTGTTTTCTGTATTACAAAAAAAAATCAATAAAAATATTTGAAACAAAATAAACATGATGCGAAATCATCATCTGTAAAGATGATATCACAGTTAGTTCATGGTCATTTCCACTTGTTGGTAGTTTTAGAGCACAAAAGCGGTGAAATGTTCTAGGTTCTATAGCTGCCCTGTGGGATCAGATAAGATAAGGTGGGAGTTGAAGGTCCTCTAGAGAGAAGTTTGTTGCATTCAGTCCTTAGACTGATCCATTGTATGATTTGTGCATTAAAACACACAAACACACACACACACACACACACACACAACAGATGAATAAAAGCAAATTGTTCCCACTTACTTCACAAGCAATATATAAATCAGAATTCATTCTCAGCACATCTACAGATGATTTATTCATATCAATCCAGCAGTAATTTGGGTTTTACCTGTTCATTTTAATTTTATTTCAATTTCATGCTTATCTTCTACCATCATTAGGTTTCATTCTAGTAATTTTACAGATTAATTATATTCACATATTAAACATCAATTAACCATTTGTGAATACTCTGAAAGCTGACTACATAACTATTATAGCTTTGTGACTCTTCTCATTACAATGTGCTCTCTGCATGAGTATTGATTACAGATCAATCATATTGTGTCACTTCATTGCTGTTAATTTGAGAAATAGATTATTGGATCCACTATTCGCATCTTGCTGTATATATATATTTTTTTTTTCACTACAATACGAAGGAAAAGGAGAAAGCCAATTATAGTCTAAATATGTTGTCCTTGAAATCAATATCTAATTGTGTTGTATTTTCTGCTACGGTGACCACTCTGCCATGATCTTGCCTCTTGGAATTACATAAAGTGGATTGTTAGGATCAATGCTTGTCTTTTCCCTTTCACCCACTTGCCCTTGTCACGGAATTATTAAACAGGATGGGGCTTAATAAATGTCTGCTTCAGGAAGGTTCTCTATCAGATTCTGTTATGTCTGGTCCAGCTCCAGCTGATGACATGATTCCCCATTAGTCTCAATCCAAATGTAGTACGGTAGGTGGTTCTGCAACCATTAGCCAGACCTGTGTTTTATATTTTATTTCCCAGCTGTTGCAGCCTCTCACCACTAGGGGGTATTTCCATCACACCCACTAGAACAGTATTCTAACATTTAGTATTTTCATGTACATAATGGTAAACGCTCAAAAATCCCCTACACTGGGGGAGTAGAGATTACATGTAGCCGAGTTCTAGGTCTAGGGGGTGAGCACATCCGGTGTCACCACCAGAGTGACAATAGTGGGGCACTGCTGACACTGGAGGGCCTCTCCAATTTAGGTTACACAGTAGGCACATGCCATTACTTTTGTCAATACCCAGTAAAAGGCAGGAAGGCCCTAATATTGGTCCCATGGTGCCTGCATAGATCACAGCATGGCAGGAGCCACCCTGGCCTTGCAAACAATGGGTTGGGTTGTCCCTGGTACTATCTTGGGAATGGTCCTGTTTACAGAATACTTAGAACCTGACATTTTCCTGCTGTGGAGTTAATTGGATTTTATTACCAGGAGATGCTATTTCATTGTGGCCTTTGGAGCTGGAGTTAAATCAGATGGGGCTTGTTGCTGCACCCTGACTGTTACAGTGGGATCTCTTGCGCGGAGCTGACCTGTGGGGTTTTCTGGACATATAGCCCACTCATTCACTGCATGGTATTGGAAACTGACTGACCTCATGCCCGTGCATGCCATGGTTTCCCTGTGTGTACTACTGGTCAGGACTGGGATATACAACATCACCTTCCCGTAGTCCTCACAGTTAAACACAAGCTTTTTTTGACAATAGTCCCCTGGACACATGACACAATGCTGGTTTCATTGCACACACCACACACAACCACTTTTCCTGTTGGCTGCTCCTGCTTCTTGAGAGATCTGTTTTGTTTTGCAACTACTTACTTGCATGTTTATATCTGCATAAACCTCACAGTAACAGTGTTGATCTGACATTGCTCACTGTACCAGTTGCTTGGTTGGGTTTCATGTGTAGCTACTTGCTTACTTTAGAGAATCCTACCCTTCTTCAGATTAGACTCCATGGAGTGGGGCCACAAGAACCTTGGACCAGTCCCTTGAAACCATATTAATGACCTGGAGGTCTCATCCTCGCCCTTGTTAACCCAGTCATGTGCTGTTACAAAGCACGGATAGCTTCTGGCACATTCTTCATTTCCTTGACCAGCTTCTGAGCCTCACAGTTGGAAAATGGCTTCAGTCATCAGTGCTTTGTGGCTCATCACCTTGGAGATCTTTCTGCATCTGTGGCACAGTTCTAGCATTGTCCTCAGATTGTTGACAAGCCCCCACATGTAGCCACTTCCTCTGCTAGGGGTGTGTCACTGGCATGGCTGTAAGTGGGAGGGTGGGGGTTCACCATGAACATTTATTTTTACCTGAGACTGTGGATGTGGTGTCTATGTAGAGCAAAGGGGGCCACACTAAAACAAAGGCATATAGCAATCTCCACAAGCATATGCAGAGTCAAATAGCTAACTTTTATTAGAGATTCTTACATCTTCACACAGTGGACTGTCAAGCATCTCCAGCAGGAACTGCATGGGTACTTCTCATAATATGAGCACAAAGTATCTTCATTCATGTTACCTTTACCCATATATTTCATTACACTAGGCTTACAGAGTTCCCACTGGGGGACCACAGCAGAGATGGGCTGCAGGCCACCCCCTTTCTCTTTGCTGGCCCACACAAAAGGAAAGGTCCCGGGGCACCAGTTACTTAAACATATAACAAGCTCCAGCAAGGAACTCATGTATATACACACACACACACACACACACACACACAAATGGTGCCTTACAGCATTAAGCTGGGTGGCACAACATCACATCCCAATTCATATTACCCACCCAACATTGAGCACTGGCCCTGGCACAAGCAGTGGTCTGCACTCAGGAGGGACCCCCCGGGGGAAGCTGGACCCTCAGTTAAGCAATACACTAGAGGTGGCCATCCTTCTACCATCCCATGCTTCATAAATCTAGAAATAGTAGCCATGTAACTTCTACTGAAGCTGAGCCCACCATCCCCCCCATTACGGAAGCAGAGAGACTACTGGGTTTCCACCACCTTTGGAGTGCATCTGGAATTCCAGAATCTAAGTATTAGCAATGATAACTCCTAGACAGAAGTAGTTAGGTGATGCTTAGCAAACTGATTTCTGATACATCTCAGTCACTTGTCTGACAGTCTTTGGGTTAAACACAGCCAAGTGCTCATGAGTTCCATAGTAGAACATAAGGATAACTTTGCCCCCGATGGGGATTCATGCAGGGAACAGCCAAAGCCAGTTCACTAGCGAGTCTGGGTTCTGTCTGTCTGTCTCTCGGTCTCTCTCTCTCTCTCTCTCAATGTAGGAACAGGGTCTGTGAACAGAAAAGGAGGCTGGTGGGGCTTTCCGAGCAGTGAACACCTGAAGCACTGCAGCACGACATGCAGAGCTTCAGATAAGTGGCTTTTAGACATATTTTACGTTCAGAAATATGTGCAAGATGTCCAGAAATAGCTTGGAGAAACTGACATCCTTGTATAAGAACCCTGTTAAGGGCTGATATCTGTTTTTTGCTACTATAGATGTATTTTTCTTTTTTTTTTTTATTTAACCCCTCACCTAACAAAGACACACTTTTGAAACTCAATTTGCATTGACTTCTGTCTCATTCAGGTGTGATGTGAAGGGGTTAAATTGAACTAAAATTATTTGCAACCCTGCTAATCAGCTTCAGCATGGAGGAGTTCGTTTTATCTATGTTCTGTGGCAGTCTCTAACTCAGAGAGATGAAAGATTTACAGCTATCCTTGACACGGCTCTGTGCTGGTGGACCACTGTGCGTATCAGTTTATTTCTACAAAAGAAGAGACACAAGAAGCCTGTTTTGTAAAACTTATATTTATTGATTATAACTTCAATTGATACAAGTCATTTCAGCAGGCAAGTACATAGGCATATTGTACACATCTTATTACAGTTAGTGTTGGTCGTACTCCTGATCATGTTACAGCATGTGGGGATTATCAACATCTGGTATTTTAGCTAAGATATATACTAAGATAGGCTATTACTGCCAAGAGCAGGGGAGATCCAGCATCAAACTTAAGACATAGTGCACCCTTTGAATAGGTTTAAATCCCCCTAATAAACTGCAATAGTAGGTTACTTTTAAACTTGAGCTGACTTCAGCAGATCCTGTTAACTAAGGTGTCATGTAAAATTCAGATTCATTACAGAACTTAGTAACTTTAATAAATTACCCACTTTATAAACTGTTGTGGGCCATTTCTATTATATTCAAACTTTTATTTATTTAATTTTGGTAACCGGGTAGGCCTACTGAGACCAGAGGTCCCTTTTTCAGGGGGGACCCAGAATTAATTACAGGTACATAAAGCATTACATATGTACATTATACATTTCACAGAGCACGCGAAACAGGCCATACAGTGGGATAAAGCAAATTATTAGTTGGTTGTAACACATAGCTAACAATCAACAGTAACAGGGAGTCAGAGACAGGCTATACACTGTTATTTAAGTAACACATTGCGATTTAAGTACAAACAGGTTCATGTCAGCAGGATCGATACCTTATCATTTGTAACAGGAACATTGGCTCAGACTCAATGGGTGGGACTTGAGTTCCTTTTTGAAGCCTCTCAGGGAAGCACAGGACTGAATACAGGAAGGGAGTGAGTTCCACAGGGAAGGGATGGAGGCGGAGAAGGATCGCGCTGCACAGGAGGTCCTGACTCTTGGCACCTGGAGCAGACTGTGTTCTGATACTCAAACTTGGCTGAGTGTTCAAACAGTTCAACACTATGATCTGATTTTGACTAACGAGAAGCCTGTTGACAACAGCTGCCTATATCTGGTGTGGATAAGAGAGGGGAGCAGCAGTTGTATAATTGGGCTGGCCTAACACTGTATAGCCTGGAGGTTAGAGTAACAAGCTGGCCTGTGAATGAACTTGGTACATCCAGTAGACCTGAGTTTGATTCCCACAATGTCCACTTGCATACTGTGTGACTCTAAGCAAGTCACATAATCTCCCCAGTGCTCCCAGCTCATCCCTGAAAACAGGCACTTGTGCCTAGTAGGCCTTACCTGGTTATCAAAGAATAAAAAACCTTACTTGCTTCCTCCCAATTTAGGGATGGTCTGTGTTAGGGCTGTGGGTACGAGAGCTGGGCAGGTTTGCTTGGGTGGGGTAGGGGCATGCACATTTGTGCCGAGGCTGGCTGTATTTGCGTGGAGGGAAGGGGGACTGGCTGTACTGGTGCCAAGTGCATAAGCGTTCACTTGCGTAGTACAAGGGGGTTGACAGTGTTGGTACAAGGTTAGCTGTTTGCTTGGGTGGGGTGACTGGCCATGTAGGTGCTGGGTCCATCAATGTTCACTTGGATTTGTTGGGGGTGCTGTGCTGGTAGTCTTGGTTCCTGGGCTGGTTGTGTTTACTTGGGTGAGTTGGGATTGGCAGTGTTGGTGCTAGTGCTGTGTTCACTTGGGTGTGGGGCAGCTGGGGGAGTAGACTGGCCATATTGTTGTTCAGGGCTGTTTGTGTTGCTTCAGTGGCTGAGGGAGCTGGCTGTGATCATTTTAATGGAGCGGGATACTTTGATGGAGGGGGAGTCACTGGGAATGGGGACTCTTTAGCCATATTCTTTCAGAGAGTGAGAGAGAGAGAGAGAGAGAGTGTGTGTGTGAGTGTGTCTGTGTGTGTGTGTATGTGTGTATTTATGTTGGTAGGGTGGAGTGGTCTGTGTGCGGGTTTGGGGAGCAGGCTATGTGTGTCTTGGTGGGGGATGGTGGCTATTGTAGGAGAAGCCAGGTGTATGTGTGGAGGACTAGCTATGTTGGCAGTGGAAGGGACCAGGCATATGTGTGGGGAGCTGGCCATGTTGATGGAGGCAGGCATGTCACACAAGATTGCCATGGCATTCTGGGATGAGGGTGCCAGACATGGGGACCTGATAATGTTGGTGCCTTAAACTGGTGGTGAAAGCTTATTTTTTTGCTTGCAAAATATTACCAAAGCATGCCATACTTGGCTGCGCTTTGGGAAGTATGTTTATATATTTTGTGTGTGTGGGGTGGGGGGCAACAGGTTGAAAGGCTACAAGATGGCTGGTGTGTCCAGGGGGGCCCTTGTGATCTTAGGCAGCTCCACATACTGTGTTGTATTACAGAGGGTATGGGGGAATGTGTGTGTGGTGCAAAGGACCTGACTGTTTAGGTGAGTTGGCTGTGGGGAATGACGTGAAGTGGACTGTGTATGGGTTTGGGGAGCAGACTATGTGTGTCTTGGTGGGAGATGGTGGCTATTGTAGAAGAAGCTGGGTGTATGTGTGGGGAACTGGCAATGTTGGCAGTGGAAGGGACCAGGCATATGTGTGGGGAGCTGACCATGTTGGTGGGGGCAGGCATGTTGCAGGAGCTGGCCATGGCATTCGGTGGTGAGGGTGCCAGACATGGGGACCTGGCTATATTGATGCCTTAAACTGATGGTGAAAGGTCCTTTTGTGGTGAATTTCCCATTTAAGTTGGTGGTGATACTCCACAACATGTTGTTAATTAAGCACGAGCAACAAACAAAAACAAAACTGAGTTTGATTGACTTGATGTGTTGGCTGCATAATTGCATTCATGCCTTGTATCTTGCTTGCCATCATCAACCTATAATAACACAACAAATGAGATCTGATATCAAAACATCTGTCAGCTTTAATAGGAAGGTGATATCTGTGTGTTGGTGATAGTGTATGATCGCCAGACTCTGAATGTAGCAGGCATCTGACTGAAGCAACTTAACACAAGATTATGGAGGTTTCTTGGAACTGCAAGAACAATTCATGAAATAAACACGTACTATGCCTGGCCCAGTGGTGCTGAGGGTTGAGGCATCCACCTTACCTCGCTCCATGCTGGGGACTTGTGTTTGGGAGCAGACACAAGTTGTCTGGGGTCAGTCAGGGCAGGAGAGGATTGAGCGTCCGGAGGACTGCTCTCCTTTCCTGGAGAGGGTGGGTTGTGGGATCTGAGAGTTTAGCAGGTCCCAGTGGAGACTAGGGGCTCTGCAGCCAAGGAGACACGTAGGTGCGGAGAGGTGTGGCAGGACGCTCTGAGTGTGGGTGCAGGAGCGCGCCTGCCATGCACTGGGCTCTATTGCATGCCCACACCTCAGGGAGAAAAAGCAGAAAAACCATGGCACCCAGACAAGTAAAGGCATGACCCACAGCACGACACCCACGCTCAACACCAGGCTCTCCAACCAGCCTCCGGCTCTCATCTTCCTCTGGCTAGATTGTAGATAGAGCACCAGAGGAGTGGTGGTCCCACCTCAGGGGACTCAGAGCCGGGGGATTGGTCAGGTCAGAGTGAGGGACAGAGAGCACTCCCAGGATGGATGTCTAGTTGGAGGACCTCGGCAGAGTGGGAAAAAGCCAGAGTCTAGCATCCATGCCGGAAAAGGTCTAGGGCCAAAGAATGAGGAGGCATAAACAGAGCTAAAAAATAAATGAATAAACACGTACTGTAAGTAACTGATTTACTGTGAACATTTTCCTTTCCTAGACTCATTCAGAAATGTATTTCTGTGGCTGTGCCATGGATGAGGTTACAGTGAGGTGTTCAGAAGGCCTATGACTTCAAAAACTATAGGACTTGGAGTATTTCGACTTCTAAAATTTGTTGACTGGAATTATTTTGAGTTTCAAAAGCTGACAGCTGGAAGTATTTTGACTCCAGTAAAACTGAAATGACTTCCAAATTTCAACCCACAGAAGTATTTGACTTCCACCAAAAAAAAAATTATCTGAAGCCCTGACGGCACGTACTACTGCAGACAGTCTCCCTCCCCTCCCTTTCTCCTTGCTGCCAGCGTCTCTCAGTAGCAGAGAAGCCAAAGGGAAGCCAGGGTTTTAACCTTTATGTGAGATAGTAACCTACATACTCTGATTCTGGGAACCCACAGGGATCTCCAGGATTATGTTAACATGGACTATATGAGGCCTGTCTTGATATAAGGAACTTCTGTATATTTTAAAATCGCGTGATGGGAAGGTTTTATTTAAATTGTGAATTTTTGTATTTTACTGATTGTAAGGGCACCGTGAACCTTAGAAGGATGCTTTTTATAAATAAAAATATGATGACGACGAACTCTCAATGAAATTCACTGAGACTTTTCTTGAACTTGTTCAACCAGAAGGATAACATTTTAATCTTAACTCAGACATAAACAACCTTCTCCCTTTAAATGGTTCACTCGGTCTGGGAGCATCCTGTCAGTAACAACTGCTGTCCCCTTTGTTACTGCTTCTGTAGTTCAGCTTCTTGAAAACACAGTACTTCTATGTGACAGCACTGAAATCATATTTCGAAGGGAAGAAGTGCTGTCTGAGGTGAAAACGCCCAGTTGGTCCTATCATTTAAAGCATTTCACTAAAGAAACAATTTATGGGAGTCCACTATAACTTACAGGGTTCTCTTGTAATAATTACATAAAAATATATAATAGGGCTTGAGGTTCCTTAAAGGAAAAGTACACCCTCATATCTTCTAAATGTTATTTATTTCCATGTCAACAGACAACTCTTTTCATGTGGCTGTTAAAGATGCATGCAACTGCCGTAGTTTATTTTCACACTTCATACTAGGCCTTGTAACTGTCATGGGAGGCTCCATTTGGTGGTTGTTGAAATCTCATTGTCCCTGAAAGCTGCATTAGCATATGAGAACATGATGCGTAATCAACCTTTAAACTCCCCAGTATTCCTGTCTGCTTAATTAGTCTTCAAAAAATCAAGGTGCAAAAAGGTGTGAAATACAGCTTTTACCTTCAATGTGAGTTTTGCAAACTATCTGAGCTGTAATGCAGGGTTTTTGCCTTTAAACTTCATTCAGTTTATGTGTTTCCAGAGAGTTTTTACAGAGTATTTGTTCTTTCAGCATAGAGATACATGATACAAATCGATGGTCTGACATCATGTTCTCATAAGCTAATGCAGTTCTCATGGACAATGAGATTTCAACAACCATGAAAAGGAGACCCCCAGGGCAGTCACAGGGGCTACCATGAGCAGTGAAACAAATTAAAGGTAACACATATAGCCCTAATAGCTATAGGAAAGGAGGTGTCTGTTGGCACGGAAACAACATTTAAATGATATGAGGGTGTAGTTTCCCTTTAAAAGATCTCACCAGTGGTATTTGCATGAGTTTGCAATGTTGCAAAATTTTACAAAAATAAAAGCATGAGTTGGTGTGCAGCATCAGTCACTCAGTCATTGACGGACACTACTGCTAATCAGGTGACCATACCTGCATGCTCACCTCTGTTACAAGGGGGACATCTGATCTGGTGCTGAAGTGGAGTCAGTGACAGAGAAGAGAAGAGACTAGAGTACATCATGGTGCCAGACTGGCCCACCAGGACACCTGGAAATTTTCAAGTAGAGGCCCCCCTCTGTTGGGTACCTGGCCACCTTCTGAGCTCTGAGAATATTTAGTTTTATAATCTATTTTCTAGCTAAATGGGATATTTTGGTCTCCACACGAAAATATAAGATGCATGGACAGAGCTAGTGTCTCAGATTAAAATGGAATACTGATATACATGTGTCACCCTGGGCACTCCCCTATCAAATTTCCAAGTGGGCTCTCTGTACCCCAGTCTGACCCTGGTACATCATGCATAAAATAAAAAAAAAATGAACAAACACTTAAGTGTCGGATGAAGGAGGGTTGTAACCCCACCCCCTTTTTAAGCATCCACACCATTAGAGTACTGCATACCAGATTAGGTCCTGTTCCCTAAAATACATAGTCCCCACACACACATTGTGGCTTATAGCCCCCGCACTTTTTGACTTGTCTAGTTCACCTTCACTGATGGAGTGAAGGATACTGTGACAGTGAATGGATTTGCTTCCGTAGTTCTATGGCATGACATGATGTGATTGGTGGATTATTAAGCGAGACTGGAACATAGGTGATGCATTCCATGTATTTGCCCGCTGCGTATCTCCCTCAGCCAATCTTTAAATTTATTATGAACCCTTATAATTTAAACATTTAACACTTTGTAGCCATATGTTACTTTATCAGGTATGGCCTTCATTAAGTGGATCAGTCATGTCTAACATATGGGTGACAGGTGTCAGTTCATTGGCAATATCTATTTTATCACTCTTTGAGCATCTCGAAGTAATATCATCAATTAAAGGAAAGCCATTAACCTTTTTTGCTTCATATTACTTCTAGTTGAAAACCCACATTTCCTGAATGCTTACCTTTTCTAAAATTCATTGATGTTCCTGGTTGTTTCATTTGCTTCCTTTCTTGTTAGAATTGAAATGCATGCTAAAGTATAATGATACCCAACCTTGTTTTGTTTCAAATTCTTGATCTACTCTAAGGGCATACTTTCTGGACATTAGAAACACCTTCAAACAGTGCAGTCACTCACGCTGCAGCAGTCTCCTTAGCTCCAACTGCTTTAAGTAGTGTCTAGACTCTGTTGGCAATGTTACTAAGTTCAGGAAAGGTGCAGTGGGAGTTGATGAAGGAATGGAGGGTGCGATTTTAGACCTGGTACTCACCAACGGGGACAGAATTGTAGATGTCATGGTGGGCGAACACCCGAGGTCCAGTGATCATCGCACAGTGTGGTTCAACATGAGTACAGGGGCAGAGTCAAGCCACTCGAAAGTGTGGGTCCTGGACTTCAGGAGGGCAGACTTTGCAAAGTTGGGGGTATGTCTCAGGAAAGCCTTAGCAGGGAGGGAAGATCAGGAAGGAGTTGAGCAACAGTGGACCCATCTAAAAGGAGCCATATTGGAGGCAACAAATCTTTGCATTAAGCAAGTAAACAAAGGCAAGAGAAAAAGAAAAACACTATGGTTCTCTAAGGAAGTGGCCTCAAAGGTAAGTGCAAAAAAGCTGACTTTCAGAATGTACAAGGAAACGCAGAAGGAAGAGGACAGGTTAGTGTATCTGGATAAGGAGAGGGAGGCAGGAAAGGCAGTCAGGAGCGCAAAGGTGCAAATGGAAGAAACAATAGCACAGGTAGTAAGGAAAGGGGACAAGAGTTTTCATAGGTATGTTAGTGAAAGGAGGAAGACAGAGTTGGGAATTTTAAGGCTTGAGGGGGAAGAAGGGGAGTGTGAGGAAGGTGACTTGGAAAAAGTAACAATCCTGAACAAATATTTTTGTTCAGTATTCACAGAAGAGGGGGATGGTGAGGGACCACAATTAAGCAGCAGGAGTAAGAAGGGGAGGGAGGTGGACACCAGTCAATTTACAGAAGAGAGAGTTCTGAAGGAACTCACAAAACTGAAAGTGGACAAGGCAATGGAACCAGATGGGATATATCCTAGAATACTAAAGGAGCTTAGGGAGGTGCTGGCAGCACCACTGGTAGCCTTGTTCTATAACTCACTGGAAACAGAAGTGGTTCCAGAAGACTGGAGGAGAGCAGACGTAGTCCCTGTACACAAATGTGGGAGCTGAGAGGCTGGAAACTGTAGACCAATCAGCCTGACCTCAGTGGTGGGGAAATTAAAGGGACACTGTCAACCTTTTTAGCATCACATTATTTGCAGGTAAAACACCACATTTTATGATTGCTTACATTCTTCAATATGCATTGATGTTGCTGGCTGTTTTATCTGCCTCCTTGGTTATTAGAACCAAAATGTATGGTAATGTATAGCTATGACCAGCTTTGTTTTGCTTCAAATCATTGAACTACTCTTAGTGCACACTTTCTGAACATTAGAAACACTCTCAAACAGTGCAGCCACTCATGATGGAACAGTCTCATCTATTCCCAGTGCATAATGAGTTTCTAGATTGTGTTGGGAGTATTCCTGAGTCCAAGAAAGATGCAATAAGATCTGGTCAATAAATGTAAACAAACGTGTTTTAGTGTGGTAACACCAGTATGTTGATCAGTCTGTTAAGAATCAGAATCGAACTACCAGCTACGTGAGCAGTCTCTACAGAAAGTGAGCAATCATAACGTGTTTTTTTAACTAGAGATACTTTGAGGCCTAAGGATGTTGACAGTGTCTCTTTAACTCCTTCAGATCTATTATAAATGTGTTTATATGCTAGCAAGAATGGTAGCCCCAGTTTGAGAGAAGCTTCAGTAAGTTTGATTACAAAGGACAGAGTGACCCTAGAAGTGATGGCAACTATGTAAAATCTGAATAATTCTTACAGACAGCCTTATAGGATGATTGGTTAATCAGTTTATTTTGGAGAGAATCCCAGGGCAAAGAGACTCCGTATATAAAAATGTATAATATATTTGAAGGAGCTACTTGAGGATATTATTTTGAGATGCTCAAGGAGAGAGAAAATATATATCAGCAATGAACTGACACCAATATATTAGATGCAAGACTGACCCACTTAACAAAAGCCATATTTCTGGTGAAGTAGCCATGTGGCTACTAAACACTGAATGTTTAAATTACAAGGTTTCATAATAAATTTAAAGAGTGCGTGAGTGAGATCATCTCAAATGGTGTTCGTTTGAAAATTTATGGATGGGAGACTGTTTCCTCTTTGGTGAAAGTTCTTCAGTTTTCCAGGATCTGTGTTCCAGAGGTCATGTTATTGTTTTCCTTTAAATTCAGCACAACCATGTTGAACAGGGTTATAACATGTAGAAAATTTGTCATATCTAACAAGGTAGAACCCGGCTGAATTTTCTCATGTTCTGCTCATAGCCTGTAAAGCTCACAAGGTAGAACTTCTATAGGTTTGCCCCACCCTAGTATACAGTAATATAGTAATTTATGGTTGGAAAGAACTCTAGGCTCATCATGTCTGCTCTGCTGCTACATAAGCAGGGAGATCATGTCTGCTGTACAGATATGTACTGTGATTCCTCACCTACCATACCTCCTAGGATGCCCCTGTGATTCCTTTGGTATAGTTGCAGTCAATGACATGGTCAGGTATTTCTAGATATTTTGTGATATTTCTCAAGAGATTCTTTCTGGTGGCCCTACTGTGGAACTGCAGGTAGGCAGAGAATTTCTGTAGAGATGCAACATACATTTCAAGAAATATCTGACCATGTCTTTGTTGCAACTCTGAGTAGAAATATGTCCAAGCTTAACATGGAGTCTTAACTCAAATACAACCCCCACCCCTGAAAAAAACACAGCATTCCAAGCCTACAGGTGCCTCAGTCAAAAATAAGGACAAAAAATTGAAAACAAAGCTGGGCATTCAGGAATCGTCCAAATAAATACAAGGGAAAGGGGAAATTGTTTAACCAGGAGAGGCACACTAAGCTGAAGCTTGTTTCCAGGTGCGACATGGGAGCACAAGGAAGTTTAGTGACTTGCTCAGGGTCACGCAGTATACAAATAAACATTTATTTAAAAGTGCTAAAAATAACTCAGCAGTGCAGAGTCGGCCACATAAATATTTATTTCAAAGTGCTAGAAAAACTCACCATTTCTGCACTGAATTACTAACTGCAGACTCAAGACAGTCCCCTACATGATATCATCTGTCCCTTCTGGTAGGCTGTTCACCATTGATTTGGAAAAGGCTGCCTCACATCATGAGGACTCCAACTGTCAGCTCGGTTTATTAGAAACATAGAAAATGCTAGCAGATTAAGGTCAAGAGACCCATCCAGTCTGCTCAAGCCTGTCTGATTTTGGGATCATGCTCATGTCAGTCCTCCCTGCGCCCACAGTGTGTCAATTTACACAGTATTCTCATGTGTCTGGCCCATCCCTTTTTGAACTCTCCCACGGTTCCAGCCCAGTTTGCCTTCTCCAGAAGTTTGTTCTGTTCTGACAGCACTCTCTCTGTAATAAAGTACTTCCTGGCCTCCCTCTTGAACCTCCCCCACCAGTTTAAGGGAGTTATCCCACATACTGGCGTCACCACTCACTGAGAACGTCTTGCTCCTGTCCACCTTGTTTATTCTACAGAGGTTGCTAAATGTCTCAGTCATGTCGCCCCTCTTTCTTCTGCCCTCCCATGTGTACATGTTGAGACCCTCCAAGCACTTCTCATAGCACCTACACTGTTGTCCATGCATCATTTTGGTGGCTTGTCTCTGCACTGCCTCTAACCTGCCCCATCCTTCCACAAGTGTGAGCTCCAGAATCACACACAATATTCCAAGTGGGGTCAAACTAGGGATCTATACAGAGGCTGTATTACATCCCTTCTTCTGCTAGTGATCCCTCTCCCTATCTACCCCATTATCCGATTTGCTTTACCACATCCCATCTACACTGTGCAGGTCCGCCTTGCAAATGAGCCTTGCTCAATGGTGCCTGCCTGGATAAATAAAGATTTTGATTGATTGATTGATTGATTGAGATGTCTTCATGTTCTTCATTGTTAACTCCCCAAGGTCTCTCATCCACTCAGGTACTCTTCAGTACCACCCCGTTCATCCTTTACTCTGTTCTTGAGTCTTCACCCTTATGTGCGCTACCTTGCACTTTTTTAAAATTTATATTTATTGACTTTTGCAAATGACAGTGATCACATAAATCAATCCTGGTTACATGGTCGAGCAGTGCTTTTCCAACAATAATTACTGCAATATTCTTTACTAGGCCCCCAGTGTTACTGCATGTGGGGGATACCAACAGGTATGATAAACAGTCCATAATGAATGTTCAAAGAAGGCTATTATGCAGCAGGGCCATGGATCTGTGCCTTAAAGAGTGTTCAAAAAGTTTATGTGGTACAGTTCACCCTCTACATCATTCTGTAGTCCAGGCTAAAATGAAAACATTTTTCAATAAATTCAAAATATTACAGCAGCATCACATACTGACCCCCTTGTGATAAATAATTATGATAAGGTTATTCACCTTAACTCTATTTATTTCCAGAAACAATGTAAGAAAACGTTTAGCAGTTTGCTAGTAAAACTGTGTGCATAAAAAAGGCAATGAGATAGAGACTTTCTTCTCTGATCCTTGTAAATGCACAGTCGATTAGTTAACTATTTAAACTGAAACATTTCTATTTGTTTTTACATCAGTCAACAGACTTACAGTGAAAGCATATGGCAAAAACCAGCAATCACAGGGCCAGGAAGGGCAGAGTGGGTAACTGCTCCATGTATGGTGAGGCAACATGTACTGTATGCATATATCACTCTGAAACCAGGAGCCCCACGAGGCGGCAGCCATCTTCTCCATGTGATCACACACGAGACTTGGATCTTCTCTCCACAGAGAACTATTCCATTCAACTAAATTTGTGCCACCTCATCCTACACCTTCCATTATCATGGCTGTAATCAATTTGCCCACCTCTGTGTCCTAACCAAATCACTCACCTGGCATATCCAAGACATTAAAGCAGCACATGAACTATTTGTGGTACATATTTACAGTTGTAGCCAAAGACATGGCCAGATATTTCCTAAAATGTCTGTGATATCTCTCTTGAGGAATTCCCTGCCTACCTACAGTACCACTCTGGGCCACCAGAATCTCTTTAGATATACTGTAAAATATCTGGAGGTATCTGAACAATTCATTGGCTACAGCTGTAGATAATAAGAGACAATTGCACCAGTCCAGAAATTCAGACCAACCTGTCCTCTTCAGGGAGTGGTTGCTGTGCATTTAAGTCTTTCTTTAGAGCCTCCAACTCCCCCCCCCCCACTTCTTGTGGGTCAGAAAACAGGAATGACTTTCCTGCATAAGTGAGTCTGAGTGTAGTGGGAAATTGAGAGCAGCTAGCAATTCCAACTGCTCTAAGACCTGCTCTCTCTCTGCACGTTCAAAACCTTCCTCCATTTCTAAGTTTCATGACTCGGGTCCAGAAAGCAGCAGAACTGTACCCCTCATGTAATATGCAGAGGTCCCTTATTTTTGGCTGCTGTAAGGATAATGTCCCTTATGTGAGATCCTAGACTGACTAAGAGCACGGTTAGAAGCTGGTTTTGATAGGTTGGTCTTTTCTGGGTGTATTATTATAGGATTTTACAAGTACTGTAATTCAGAAAGGTTGATTCCCAAGAAAGAGCCCAGGAGATCTGTAAGATATTGAACAGTGTTAGACCCCTCAGATTCCTTCTGTAAGCTTCAGAGGTGCACATTAGCCATATGAGTGCCATTTTTTCAAATGCTCGAGTCCTAGACGAAGAATTTACTTATCTTTCATTATTCTGGTCAAAGCAGTAGATGTAGTGTTTACAGTGTCAGTGGCTTATTTTTCTTCAGTTGAAAGTCTGCCCATCCGTGTCTCAAAAACTGTGAATTTCTGGCCAATTCCTTCCACCTTGCAACTGAAGTCATGGATGGTCTGGTGTAGCATGGTTTTAGTTGACTCTGCTGCGCTGCTTGTCACTCCCACCTGTTCAATCTGGGCTGTAGTATCTTGTAGCTTGCTGTGTTTGCCATTGCCACCCTCATACTCCATGGTCTTACAAAGGTTCAACATGGAGTAGAAACTTGAAATCTCCATCAGTTGGTCTCACACAGCACGTGTAGCTGATGTGCTCATTAGATTCTTCAGAAGAAGATTTTAAGGTAATTCTTATGTAGTTTTTGCTACTGCTCTGAGGAGCTCAATGAAATGCTACCTTCTGTGCTGACTGCTAGCCATGCCCCACCATCTTACACTTTTTCACATTAAATTTCAGCTGCCACCACCCTTGATAACCTCTCCAGATTTTCCAGATTTCTATTTATGACCTTTGCCCCCTCCTCAATGTCCACTCCTCCACATATGTTGGTGTCATAAGTGAAGCAGCATCTTTCCCTGAACCCCCCTCTCCTATATCACAAATAAATATGTTGAAGGAAAGAATTTTTGAGTACCTAGAGGCCAGTGGGGCACTAGACCCAAGGCAGCATGGGTTCACAGCTGGAAGGTCATGTCAGACGAATCTAATTGATTTCTTTGACTGGGTGACCAAAGTAGTAGACCAGGGAGGGGCTGTGGACATGGCCTACCTAGACTTTAGCAAGGCATTTGACACAGTCCCACACAAAAGATTAATAGTCAAATTAACCAGCCTGGGAGTGGGTCCCAGGGTGGTAGCCTGGGTAAAACATTGACTGGACAACAGCACACAGAAGGTAATTGTAAAATGAGTCCACTCTGAAGAAAGAGGGGTTACTAGTAGGGTACCACAGGGTTCAGTACTGGGTCCAGTCCTTTTTAATGTCTTTATAAGTGACATTGCAGAGGGACTGGAAGGAAAAGTATGCCTCTTTGCAGATGACACAAAGATTTGCAACAGGGTTGATACACAAGGAGGCATGGAAAGGATGAGAAGGGACTTGGCAAGGTTGGAGGAATGGTCAGAAGTATGGCAGCTTGAATTCAATGCAAAGAAGTGCAAAATAATGCACCTGGGAAACAAAAACACAGGGGAAGATTACACAATGGGAGGAGAGGTAGTAACAACAACAAGCATTTGTCAATGCTGAATGTTGATTGCGTTGAGTCGGTTGAGCTCAAGCTCACTGCCCGTGTACTCACTCGTTCTGTTTCTTCCAGTGCTGCAGGCTGCTCTTTTGTACTGGGCTCTGCCTGCATTGGCATGTTTTCTGCCCACAAAGAAATCTGCAGCTGTCCCGACAGAGCTCTGTTGAGGTGGGTCACTCCCCCTCTCTCACTCGCTCATTCTGTTTCTGCTGGCACTGCAGGCTGCCCTTTTGTACGGGGCTCCCGCCTCTGTTGCTGGCTTCTTCTGCCCACAAAGAAATTTGCAGCAGTCCTGACACAAGTCTGTTGAGCTAGCTCACTCCCCCTCTCTCGCTCGTTCTGTTTCTGCTGGCACTGCAGGCTGGCCTTTTGTACTGGGCTCCTGCCTGCATTGCTGGCTTTTTCTGTCCACAAAGCAATGCGCAGCAGTCACAATAGAGAACTGTTGAGCTCGCTCACTCCCCCACTCTCACTTGCTCATTGTGTTTCTCCTGGTGCTGCAGGCTGCTCTTTTGTACTGGGCTTCTGCCTACATTGGCATGTTTTGCTGCTCACAAAGAAATCTGCAGCTGTCCCGACAGAGCTCCGTTGAGGTGGATCACTCCCCCCTCTCTCACTCGCTCATTGTGTTTCTCCCAGTGCTGCAGGCTGCTCTTTTGTACTGGGCTTCTGCCTGCATTGGCACCTTTTTCTGCCCACAAAGAAATCTGTAGCTGTCCTGACAGAGCTCTGTTGAGGTCGCTCACTCTGCCTGTCTCACTCAGTCATTCTGTTTCTCCTGGTACTGCAGGCTGCCGTTTTGTAGTAGTCTCCTGCCTCTGTCGGCGCCTTTTTCTGCCCACAAAGAAATCTGCAGCAGTCCTGACAGAGCTCCATTGAGCTCGCTCACTCCCCCTCTCTCACTTGCTCATTCCACTTCTGTCAGCGCTGCAGGCTGCCCTTTTATACTGGGCTCCTGCCTGCATTGCCGCCTTCTTCTGGCCACAAAGAAATCTGCAGCAGTCAGTGCTCCATTGAGCTCGTTCACTCACTCCCCCTCTCTCACTCGTTTGTTCTGTTTCTTCCGCCACTGCAAGCTGCACTTTTTTACTGGGCCCCTGCATGCATTGCTGCCTTTTTCTGCTCACAAAGAAATCTGCAGCAGTCCTAACAGAGCTCCGTTGAGCTCACTCACTCACTCCCCCTCTCTCACTCGCTCATTCTGTGTCTGCAGCTGCTGCAGGCTGCCCTTTTGTACTGAGTTCCTGCCTGCATTACCGGCTTTGTCTGCCCACAAAGACATGTGCAACAGTCCTGACACAGCTCCGTTGAGGTCGCTCACTCCCCCTCTCTCACTCCCTCATTCCGTTTCTGTTGGGCCTGCAGGCTGGCCTTTTGTACTGAGCTCCTGCCTGTGTTGTCACCTTTTCCTGCCCACTAAGAAATCCGCAGCAGTCACGATAGACGTCCAGTGAGCTCGCTCACTCCCCCTCTCTCACTCACTCATTCTGTTTCTCCCAGAGCTGCAGGCTGCCCTTTTGTACTGGGCTCCTGCCTGTGTTGGTGCCTTTTCCTGCCCACAAAGAAATCTGCAGCTGTCCCGACAGAGTTCCGTTGAGGTCGCTCACTCCTTCTGTCTCACTCACTCATTCTGTTTCTCCTGGCACTGCAGGTTGCCATTTTTTACTGGGCTTCTGCCTCTGTTTGCATTTTTTTCTGCCCAAAAATAAATCTGCAGCAGTCCCAAAAGAGCTCCGTTGGCCTCACTCACTCCCCCTGTCTCACTCGCTCGTTCTGTTTCTGCTGGTGGTGCAGGCTGCTCTTTTGTACTGGGCTCCTGCCTGCGTTGCTGCCCTTTTCTGCCCACAAAGAAATCCACAGCAGTCACGATACAGCTCTGTTGAGCTCGTTCACTCACTCCCCCTCTCTCACTTGTTCATTCTGTTTCTCCCGCCGCTGCAGGCTGCCCTTTTGTACTGGGCCACTGCGTGCATTGCTGCCTTTTTCTGCCCACAAAGAAATCCTCAACAGTCCCAACAGAGCTCTGTTGAACTCACTCACTCCCCCTCCCTCACTCACTCATTCTGTGTCTCCTGCTGCTGCAGGCTGCTCTTTTGTACTGGGTTCCTGCGTGCATTGGCAGCTCTTTCTGCCCACAAAGACATCTTCAGCAGTCCTGACACAGCTCTGTTGAACTTCCTCACTCCTCCTGTCTCACTCACTCATTCTGTTTCTCCCCACGCTGCAGGCTACCCTTTTGTACTGGGCTCCTGCCTGTGTTGGCACCATTTCCTGCCCACAAAGAAATCCGCAGCTGCCCTGACAGAACTCCGTTGAGGTCGCTCACTCCCCCTGTCTCACTTGCTCATTCTGTTTCTCCCACCACTGCAGGCTGCCCTTTTGTACTGGGCCCCTGCATGCATTGCTGCCTTTTCCTGCCCACAAAGAAATCTGCAGCAGTCCCAACAGAGCTCTGTTGAGCTCACTAACTCACTCCCCCTCCCTCACTTGCTCATTCTGTGTCTCCCGGCGCTACAGGCTGCCCTTTTGTACTGGGCTCCTGAGTGCGTTGTCACCTTTTCATGCCCACAAAGAAATCCGCAGCAGTCCTGAAAGAGCTCAGTTGAGCTTGGTCACTCCCCCCTCCCTCAGTTGCTCGATGCTAATCTGTATCAAACACTGATTTCCAACAGTGACTGTGGTATTCTGCACCGGAAGCGCAGAAACACTTTTCGGCCAGGATGTGAAAAATGACAGCCGTACTGTCCATAAGGAGGTGCAGAACAATGGCAATGTTGAAAATCTGGAGTGAAAATATTATAAATTCGTGAACTTACGAGTGTGAGTGAAAACTGTGAAACACATGCTCATAACACAGTCATTTTATGATGTATTCTCAACAAATTTTCAACATAGGCATTTTAGGACCTCTGCTCATGAACAGTGTCACTGTCATTTTCGTAAACTGTCTTCCCACAGCAACCGCGCTATTCTGCACCGGAAGTGCGAAAACACATTTCGGCCAGGGTGTGAAAAATGACAGCTGTACTGTTCACAAGGAGGTGTGAAAAAATGCCAATGTTGAAAATCTGGCATGAAAATATTGCAAATTCGCAAAGTTACGAGCGTGCGTAGCAACTGCGCAATGCACTCTCGTAAAACAGTCATTTTTTGGATTTTTTCCACCAAATTTGCAACATAGGCTTTTTGAGAGTCCACCTGATGAACACTGGCACTGCCATTTCATTAATCAGTCCTGAAAGGTGATTCCACGCAGTGACCACGAAACCACATTTCGGGGCCGATTAATGCCATGACAGTGATAGAATTCATGAGGAGGGGTCCCAAAAACTCCATGTTGAAAATTTGGTGCCAAAATTCCAAAAAATGCCTGAGATATGCATCAAAGTTGAAAAAACACTATTTATTCCATTATACAGCTTACCGACATTTCCTCAGTTCATGGTTGGCATTGAAGAGTGCAGATATGTTCTCGGTCCACCGAAGATTGTTCGCCAGACACTGGAGGTAAGTATGGGGTGGGGGTGTGGGGATGCAGGGTGCGCAGTGGTGAGTGCGGGTTGTGGGGGCAGGGGGAGCCGCCGAGGGACTGTTTCCTTCTTTACAGGTAAAAAAAAAAAAAAAAATGACTTCACGGGACCATTTTTAATTTTACAGGGCATGTGGCATGCTGGGGTGAGCTACCAGCATGCCAGCAGACTCTATTCTGTCTGGGGGGCAACTGTAGCTGTGTGGGATTGGGCTTCGGCACACAAGAAAAACAGGGGTGGGGGTTTTACGGTATGCCAACGGGGATTGGGCACCCCATCAGCAGACAACAAAAGGGGGGGTGACATTATGCCAGCTGGGATTGGGCACCCCATTGGCAGACAACAAAAGTGGAGGGAGGGGAGTTACATAATGCCAATGGGGAGTGGACTCCCCTGTCGGCAACATTACGGCACTGAAGTCGACAGGGATTGGGGCCCCCGTCGGCAAACAAACATGGAGGAGGGGGGCACATGCTGCCGAGGGGGATTGGGTACCCCCTCGGTGGGGGTGTGTGTGAATATTGTTTGTGAACACGATGGCAAGCTGCTGCCATGTTCACAAACAATATCAATGTTTCAAGGTTCCACCCTGCAATGAAGGGTTGCTCCCTCATTGCAGTGAAAGGCTGACGCTGTAATGATGAGGCGGACCCTGATTGCAGGGACTAATTTTTTACAAGTTGGTGGCATGCTGGCTGAACTAGTGTCAGTAGCATCATGCCACGGTATTGGAAGAAGCCGGCCAAGCCTTTACAGGCTGTGGGGGGATTGGCTACAACAGTGCCGCACCTCCACAACCTGCTTCTGGAGAAAGCTGCATATTATGTTTCTTAACTAGCGTAATAACAATCAACATAAAAATGGAAAGAGACCCGGAGGTGATCATATCAGATGACCTTAAGGTTAGCAAGCAATGTGAGAAGGCAGTAGGGAGGGCTGGGGGGATACTGGGATGTATAGGGAGAGGCACCACCAGCAGAAAACAGGAAGTTGTTATCCCTCTGTACAGACAGTTGGTGAGACCTCATCTGGAGTACTGCATCCAGTTCTGGAGACCCCAACTCCACAAGGGCATAGATAAGATAGAGGCAGTCCAGAGGAGGGCAACTAAAATGGTGCAGGGTCTGCAAGAGAAGCCATATGAGGAGCGACTAAAGGAGCTTAATATGTATACCCTTGAGGAAATGAGGGGGGGACATGATATAAACTTTTAAGTACCTCAGTGGAATCAACAAAGTCCAAGAGGGTAGCATCTTTCAGAAAAAGAGATGTGCAAGAACAAGGTGACACAATTTGAAGATGGGGGGGTGGTTCAGGGGCAACGTGAGGAAGTATTTTTTCACAGAGTCGGTGGTGAATGCATGGAACAGCCTTCCTGAGGAGGTTGTGGGGTCTAAAACTGTGGGAGAATTCAAGAATGCATGGGACAGACATAAGGCAATTTTTGTTGGGGGTAGGAAGAAATAGGCTGTTGGTTAACTAGGATCTGCAGCTTACCCTGTAAGTAGGGAAATGGGCAGACTAGGTGGGCCAAGTGGTCCTTATCTGCTGTCAAAGTCTATGTTTCCATGTTAAAGAAAACTAATCTAGGAACTGATCCTTGGGACACCCTGCTCATGTCTTTTTTCCCCTAAGGGTTCTCCATTTAGGATGACCCTTTGCAGTCTCCCACTCAGTCATTTTTTCACCCACCACAAATTTTATTCCCCACCTCCAGGTCTCCCAGCTTCTTTATTAGTCTCCTGTGTGGGATGGAGTTGAAGGTTTTGCTGAAGTCTAGGAATAATACACCAACTGCCTTACCCCTATCCATGGCCTTGTCATCCAATCAAAGAACTCAGTCATGTTTGTTTGACATGACCTTCAACTGATAAATCTCTGCTGTCTGGAATCCTGCAGGCCATTGGCATCAAGGAACTTCACCATCTTTTTCTTAATTATAGACTCCAGTAGTTTCCCCACTATAGAGGTTAGACTGACTGGTGTACAGTTGCCAAGTTCCTTTCAGCTCACACTCTTGTGTAAGAGGACCATGTTCTCTTTCTCCAATCCTCAGGCACTACCCCTATCTTCAGGGAGCAACTGAAGCAATTCACCAACAACTTGCCTGATCTCCTTCAACACTCTTAGATACATCTCATCCATGCTCATCAATTTATTCACCTTTAGCACCTGTTGGCCCTTTAATATTCTCTGTGCCATGATGATCTGCTATGGTGTGCTATACCTGGTTAAACAACTAAATAAAATAAAATAAAAAAAAAGATCTGAGTGTTGGCACCTGCCACTGACCCCTACTCCTGTTGCAATCTGGCACCAGACTTTCATCCTGTATCTTGAACACTGAACAGATGTAATCATTCAGCACGTTTACTTTTTCCTCGTCATCTTCCACCCATCCCTCCTCCTTCTTTAGCTTGACCAGTCCTTCCTTAGTTTTGAGCTGTTCCCGCATATAATAAAAAACACCCCATTGCTTTCTTTACTCCCGCTGTTTAGCCTCAGCCTCTACCTTTGTTTATTTCAGTACCTTGTTTGCTACCCTCATCTTTAACTAATATGCCCCGTCCTCCTTTGCCTGACTAAATTTGCACAGTATCTGCAGAATCCTTCCTTTTTTTCCTCACCACCTCTACTGCTCCTTCAAAAACTATACAGGTTTCTTTCTCCACTTACCCTTCCCTGCTATACTAGTGATGAGACCAGTTGCTTCCAGAATTTCCATTTTTAGCAGGTCCCATTTGCCGGATGCTCTTACTGTCACCAACATGACCCATGGATTCTCCCGCAACATCACCCTTATCTTCCCAGACCTGCCCCTCTGAAGTCCAGGACCTCAGTCCTGAAGTGGACCCTCTCTGCTTTTCATTTAATCTTGACACACACTGTTCTGTGTTAGCTGGATCCTGATGGGTCCCTACTCAGACCTGGTATCCAGTCAAGACCATGAAGGAGGAAATGCACAGTGGAACACTTTGCTGACATTACAGTGTGCACAGTTTTGGAGTTGTTTTATTTGTATTAGTGCATTTTTTGACTGTGCCCATTTTCTGGTGTCCACGCGGCATGTGTTTTGACCGCGCAATTTTTCCTTCGCAGTTTTGACCTGGAACCCTCAGACCTCATCCAGACTGTCTTAAGCAGTGACTCCAGCTTCCAGATCATTGATGAATATGTTGAACAGCAGCAGCCCTAGCACCAGTCCCTGATGGTTGCTGCTAACAACCCCTCTCCACTCAGAATAGTGCTTGTCGACCATAACCTTCTGCTTCCAATCACCAGTTAATAATCTACCTTGTGTATGCCTCATGTAGACCACACTGGTGTACTTTGAACAGAAGCTTATCATGCACCACAGTGTCTTACTGAACTCCTCAGCAAATAGACACTTGGACTTTGTGGGATCTTCTAGTTCATTGTGCAAATCTGTCCCAGGACTGACTTCAGCTCCGTTCCTCTCCCACAGCTTCTGGGTGTGGGGGTGTGAAGAACTGCTTCAGAGAATGAGTGGTGAACACTTGGACTAGGCTTCCAGAACAAGTGGTGTTAGTCAACACTGTTTCTACCTTCAAGCTTAAACAAGATAAGCACCTGGAAGAGAAGTGGGTAACAGAATAATCCTACTGAGTCAGTAGGGGCAAGAATGCGATGAACTGATGGAATTTGTTCTTTCCTAAATTCATACTATATGTTTATATACAAACATGAGCTGAAAAAAAGGCAATTTTATATACTTTCTGAAAATGCCACTGTTTGCTAATCTGGGATATGGACAGTAGGTGGCATTGACTGCCCACGAAACGTATCTAAAGCTAGATGAATTTCTGAATACTGCAATGCTTTCACAAAATACCAAGGACTTGTGTTAAAAGCAAAAAGATCACAAAAACCCTGCTGAATTGATAAGAAACTCTGACTTATTGTACAATATCAGCCTTTCCGCAGTTTAGTCAGTATTCTTTTTCAGTAAATGGAATCTGGATGACAATTGTATCAATAATTCATAAACTCTTTCTTAGATCTCCTGTCTCGTGAACAAGGATCCTAATTATGAAAGCACAAAAAGCAATCTTACAAAACTTGAACAGTTAAAGAGCTAAAAGAAAACTTTGAAAAACAATAATTGGGTGCAGTTCAGCTTGCATTCCATATATATTTATATATTTGTCTTCTCCATTATTTATTACTGAGTAAATTTGCATAAATACATCATCTTTTTCCTTTAGAGTTCCCTTACAGTTTATCTGCCTCTATAGCTTGCTTCTACGTCATGTCATAATCTTCTGTTGTGACATCACAGTCTGTTGCCATGAGAGTAACTATGATGTCACAAGCACTGCATTATGTCCTCAGGTAGGGAGAAACCAACGTGGATAGATACTCTCTTCAGGAGCAAAGATCAGCTTTTCATGCAGATTACCTCAGTAATAAATAATTGGGAGGAGGAACACAAAACTAAATGAACTGTGTCTAAATATTATATTTTGTTATAGTTCTCCTGAAGGTATCAGCTGCTCTTTAATCCTCTATTCAGTTGAGTAAGCATGGAGACAGAGTTGCTCTGGCCCTGCAGAAGAAAATTACCCTTTCAACTCAGGTCTGAAGTGAAAACAGACATCACATGGAGGCAAAGCTGATGGATCATATAGTACAACAATACTTCATGTTACTGGCCTGCTGGTGCAGCAGTTGTGTACACCTGTGACCCAGGTTCAGCAGCAGGCTCGGGAAGCTGGAGGGCTGGCCGGGGGGAGGAGGATGAATGTCCAAGGAAATGCTTTCCTCAACCGGGGGGGGGTTACAATGCTCAGTGCATGCCTGGTTCCTAGCAGTGTGCTGGGGGAGGGGTCACCTGAGTCTGCCGAAGTCTAGGTGGAAGGATGGGCAGACACCAATGTCAGCTTGCAGGTGCACAGGTTGACATCTTGGCATCATTGCATGCCATGTCCCTCACAGAAACATAAAAGCTGTCAGCAGAAAATGACCTCCTGGTCCACCTTCTCTGCCCTAAGGTCCCTCCCTACTGTGCTACCATAGACTATAATTGATCTCCAGCCTTATCCCCCAGCCCTGTTGCCAAGGTCACCCTTTGTCTATCCCATGCATGCTTGAAACATGTTCCCATTTTGGTACCCACTGCCTCTGGTGGGAGTCTGTTCCAGACATCCACCACCCTTTCTGTAAAGAAGTATTTTCTCACATCCCCTCCAAGTCTCCCCCCTTTCAGCATCATATCATGCCCCCTTGTCCTTGAGCATCTCTTTTCTGTGCAAAATGCCACCTTTTGGTATCTTATTGATACCTTTAAGGTATTTAAATGTTTCAATCATGTCCCCTCTTTCTTTCCTTTCCTCTAGAGAGTACATATTTAATTCCTTGAGTCTTTCCCCATAGTGCTTCTGATGGAGGCTATGCACCATTGTGGTTGCCCTTCTCTGTACTGCCTCCACCCGATCTATGTCTTTCTTGAGATGGGGCTTCCAGAACTGGACACAGTACTCCAGGTGAGGCCTCCCTATTGATCTATACAGAGGTATCACTGCCTCCCTCCTCCTACTGGTGAACTGTTGATACCCTTCCCAGTGCTCCCCAGCATTACAAGTCAGCAAAGGGGTCTGCTGTCAGGGCTGTGCCCACATGGGACCATGGCACTGTGTGTCTCTGTACCCCCCTCCATAGACGTTTCTTGTCAGAGACGATATTGCTCAATAATCAGCACCCCTGCCAGGTGCAACATCACTAATATGCCTGCCCACCCCCTCCCCAATCACCAGTATGGCACCCTGTGCCCATGCAGCCCTCGTACCCCACATGCCTCACATGTATTTGCCCCCCACCACAAACAGGGCAGCACCTCTACTGCTGTGCCAGGCAAGGAGCAGCCGGATCCTTGCGGCATTTCCCACAGTTGCGCTGATTGTTTTTGTGCACACCTGCACGTGTGGCAACTCCCAGATTTGTGGCACAGGGACCCAGTTCTTCCTGAATATAGAGCAGGGTCCCTGACACAGCCGGGGTGCATTGCAGCCCTAGATCACTGCAAATTGTGGTGATCTAGGAGCTCTTTAAAATTTCAGCCTATTTAGTACAAACCTACAGATATTGCTGTATTCAGCTTATAACATGTCTGCTTCCTTTTGGAGAGATCCCTATAGACAGCGGCTCCATAGTCAAGCAATGGGAACAGAGTATGGGTAGCAACCACTTTCTCAGCCTCAGTTGTTAGGCAGGTTTTCACTCTATAAAGTGTCTTTAGTTTTTTTATGTTTGCTTGTGCACATGTGCAAAAAACATATTGCATCAGCTTGCAGTAGTAGCGAGTTGCGGAGGTGTGACAGCTGTCCATTTTGGGGCTGGTCTCTGTGGTGCCAATGGAGCAGCACACTGTCTATGACAGCAGTATTGTAGCATGCCACCAACTTGAAAGAAACTCACTGCTGCAATCAGGGAGTGCCCTGTCATTAACAATCAGCTGTTTTTGCTACTGGGATGGTCCCTGATTCCAGTGACGAATCACAGTTTGCCTTGTCTGGTGTCCCATTTCAATAAACATTGCAGCAGCTGTGCTGTCTGCCTCTCACAGAACCCAGAAAACTGACTTTGGGGTGGCCAATCCCCCTTGTCGGCATGCCCCCTCCCTAGTTTATTTGCCAATGGAAGAGCCCAATCCCCATTGGCATATGTGCCCCATTCCTGTGTTTGTGTGCTGAGGGATGCCCAGTCCCCCTCAGCATCATCCCCCCCCGACACGCTTGCCAACGGGGTGCCCAATCCCCTGTCAGCCTGTTTAATACCCCCCATTGCGTTGGCATTTTCCTGCCCCTATTGTGTACCACACTGGTAGCCCACCTTGGTGTGGCTAACATGACCCCCCAAATGATAGGACATGCTGGGAGCCCACCCCAGTGTGTGTGAAAAAGGAAGAATGGTCTGCAGTGTTTTGTCCCCCAAACCTGAAACAAGAAAATGGTCCCTTGCTGTCTGTAGCACCCCCTCTCCCAACCCACACCCATCCTCTGCACACTCCACCTCCTCACACCCCCCCACCCCATACTTACCTCCAGAGCCCAGCATGACGATCGTCAGTGGACTGGGAACACGTCTGCACTCTTCCAAGCTGACCGCAAACTGAAGAAGTGCCAGTAAGCTATATAATGGCATAAATGGGTGGGTTTCCAACTTATGTGGATATCTTAGTCATTTTGCGAATTTTGGCACCAAATTTTCAACATTGGGGTTTTGGGACCTCATCTCCTGACTTCAGTGACTGTCATCTGGTTATTTAGTCCTGGAACGTGATTTCACAGTCACTGCGTGGAATCACCTTTTGGGATTGAGTAACACAATAGTAGTGCCACTGTTAATGAGGAGGGCTTCCAAAAAACCTATGTTGCAAATTTGGTGAAAAAATTCCAAAAAATGACTGTGTTACAAGTATGCGTTGCACAGTTTCTACACACACTCATAACTGCACGAATTTGTAATATTTTCACTCCAGATTTTCAACATTGCCATTTTTTTACATCTTCTTATGAACAGTACAGCTGTCATTTTTCACATTTTGGCCAAAATGTGTTTTTGCATTTCTGGCGCAGAATAGCTTACTCACTGTGGGAAATCAGTGTTCAGACAGATTATGAAAATCACAGTGACACTGTTCGTGAGTGGAGGTCTCAAAATGCCTATGTTGAAAATCTGGTGACAGAAGTCCATAAAATGATTATATTTATTTTATTTATTTGTTTAACCAGGTATAGCACACTAAGCTGAAAGCTTTTTTACAGGAGCGACCTGGGAGCACAAGGAGGTTAAGTGACTTTCTCAGGGTCACACAGTATGCAAGTGGAAGCTGTGGGATTCAAACCCCAGGTCTGGTCTGCTGGATGTCACCAGATTTGCAGCTCAGAGCCTTAGACCACTGCACTATACTGCCTCCTAAAATTATATTATGAGTGTGCATTGCACAGTTTCCATGCACATTCATAACTTTGGGAACTTACAATATTTACACTCAAAATTTTCAACATTATCAATTTTGCACACCTTATGAAAAGTACAGCTGTCATTTTTCACATCCTGCCTGAAATGTGTTTTCAAACATCTGGCGCACAATGGCATGGTACCTATGGGAAATCAATGTTTGGGACAGATTAAGAAAATCATAGTGGCAGTGTTCATGAGCAAAGGTCACAAAATGCCTATGTTGAAAATTTGGTGAAATAATTCCACTAAACGACTGTGTTATGAGTGTGCATTGTGCAGTTTCCACGTACGCTCGTAAGTTCGAGCATTTTAAATACTTTCACTCAAGATTTTCAACACTGCCATCTATTCACACCTCCCTATGAATGGTACAGCTGTCATTTTTCACATCCTGACTGAACTGTGTTTTCACACATCTGGTGCAGAATGGCACGGTCATTGTGAGAAATCAATGTTCGGGACAGACTAACAAAACCACGGTACCACTGTTCATGAGCAGAGGTCCCAAATGCTTTCATAAGGTAAGAGTCACAAAAAGACCATGTTGAAAATTTGTAGTGCAAATACTAACAAACACCTGGGGCATTAGGGTTTCTAACCATAACATCCCACCCTGTACAGACTGACAGGCATCAGGGGTGTGCCTTTGGATTGCCAGCTGTAATGCTCATGCCATTCCAACCCACCCCCACCCTAAAGCCAATGACAGGCACCAAGGTGTGCCTTCAACTCTTCAGCCCCAGGGTTCACCCCATTCTCCTGTGCTGCACCTGTTTCAGCATATGTCCTTATGAAATGGGGTGGCTGTAAAGCTGAACACCCCAAGGCACACCTCAATACTTGTCGGTGTCTGCAGGATAGGGTGAGGTGAAATGCCATGAGTGTTATGGGTGATGACCCAAGGCACACCCCAATGCCTGTCCATCTCTGCAGAGTAGAGGAGGGGTTGGCGTGAGTTCAGTACTTCATTGCCATTCCTGTTCTGCATCTGTCTGACTCCTGCACGTCCAATGCTAATATCACCAAGCAAACATTCGTCATTGACAAATCCTTATTTATTTACAGATGTACTGGTTTCTGTTATGTTCTCTATGAAGACCTGATGTGGATAGATGGGTACTTATAAACTTCTGTATTTTGTAAGGTGGTGTCAAGTAGGAGGTGAATGCTCAGCATGTCTTTCAGTTTGCCTACTTTTGCTTTGAGTCAAAGAACATT
Source organism: Neoceratodus forsteri (assembly GCA_016271365.2). Classification (NCBI taxonomy): domain Eukaryota; kingdom Metazoa; phylum Chordata; order Ceratodontiformes; family Ceratodontidae; genus Neoceratodus; species Neoceratodus forsteri. The sequence continues at coordinate 75,731,682 of JADMNL010000029.1, read as the reverse complement.
TGCTTACATTTTGCTTTCATTCAGTATTAATTTGTTGCCAAGCATCCAGTTTTACGTAGATCAAAACATTTTTTACAGTTTAGTTGATACATCCTTGATGTTTAAGCTGCTAGCATAAATAACTGTATCTTCAGCATATAGTTGAATAGTGACATCAGTGAAGATACCAGGTACGTTATTTATGAAGTAATTAAACAGCAACGGGCCTATTACAGATTCTTGAGGGACTCCTGCTAGGACATTGGCAGATGAGGAGATTTTTTTTTTTTACCTTGACTTACTGCATTCTGTTTGTGACAAGGGCCCCCGTTTTCAGAAGGTTAGCACATTACTATCTGTGTTAGCAATGCTCTAAGTGGAAATAGAATGGCTGGATGGGGAGAGAACCATTTTCTGCTCCCCTCAGTGCATGGTGCTATCTTGACAGTGCATATGTGCAGAAATACCACTGCTCCCATGCAAATGAAGGTCCCCCTCTGGCATTCTGGGCACTGCAATATTTACAGTGGTTTGGAATGTGCTAAACAGATGGGATAGCAATGCTGTTTACTGCATTCCAAACCCTGATCTTATCTGGGTACACTGAGCTGGCAGGGAGGTTCAGAGATGCAATTTGGGGGTGTCAGGGCACTAGACTACCAGGGAGTCAGGCAGTGGTGGACATGGGGGAACTCAGGAGAACTCAGTTCCAGGAGTAAAATTAGGAGCCTCCAATGAATTGCGGCCATGTCCGGCAATGGAGTTAAGTGCTGTCATAGGGACTGGCAATCAGGCGTGGGAGGCCACTAGATGCCAGGAATAGCTCATTGAAAGGGGCTGGGGCATCACACCAGTGACTGGGGTGGGGGTGGCATAGCTCCACACAAAGTCATTGTGCAGTCATGCACAGCATTATGTGGAGCTGCAAATGAGAAAATAATGGCATGCAAATGGCCCCTTAGTGCCTTGCATGCCCTATGGACTTATTTATTTATTTTTCTTTTGTTAACCAAGTGAGCAAACTGGCCAAATAATGCCTACGTTTAGATGTGACCCAGGAGAGTAAAAAAGACATATTACAGTTAATCAGGACTTACAGGTAAAGTAAGGCAGGATAAAATTACAGGTACAGCAGAGTATGATGAGACCACCAAAAAATCTAGAACACAATAAGATTAAATATAATGATATGTAGCAGACAATAGGCAGTCACAAATACAATTTGAAATGAAAAAAAGAGAAGAACATGGTGCACTGGAGACTGTAATCTCCAAAGGTGCAGTCCATCTTTATTAACTCCCTCTCCTCCGACAGCCTATTCTGTGATTCTTTCCTGAATGTGGATGATCTTGCCCTCTTTCATAGTGACAAGTCCCTATCTAACATATCCTCTATTCTCCCCCAGAACTACAGCATGCCTCAGCCCACCGCTGGTTTATGTCTAACTTACTTCTAATTAATGAAAAGAAAACCAAAGCCATGCTGTTTGGGCTTAAACCATAGCTTGCTAACATTCTGAAATTGAATTCATCCCTCTCTGTGCTCTTTCTGGATGGTCCTGCCCTGGAAAATTTTGCTACCTTTAAATACCTGTGTGTGATGCTCGACCCTTCCCTCTCCTACACAGAACACATCAACCTCATCATCCACAGGTTGACTCAGGCACTGGTGGCAAGGTACATAGCAACACTGCTCCTCAGCTGTTTGGCATCTGGTGCTATTTTAAACCTGCACGTTGCACTATACCTGTAATTGTATTGTAAAACAGCAGTCTCTGCTACAATGTTGCCAACAAACACATTGTATACAGCATTTAAGTAGCTCCTTAATGGTATCTGTATGCTATTTTAATTACATTTTGTGAGATTTCTGGGGTTTATTTAGTGTGTTTTGGGCCATTTTGGGGGGGGGTCAGAGGACAGTGCCTGATTAAATATTTCTAGCTGCTACATCATGAACAGCATTGAATTACATACTACCCACTGACCTAATCTTTCTCTTTGCAGCATTTTAGGCTCTGTAGTAAGCTGCACCACACACACTTGAGCCCAGGGTCGTGAGGGCTCTGCTGCCCCCCCCCCACTATACTGGCCAACCGAGAACTTGGGCACAAGCAGTAAGGTACATAGCAGCACAGCTGCTCAGCTGTCTCACATCTGGTGGATGGTGCTGCTAGCATGGCACCAATTATCAGAATCTGGGCTCAGAGACTTACAGTGTGGGTATTCATCTGTATTCCCCTCCCCCGGGTCATGCCTAAAAATAGGCAGGATTTGTCTAGTGCACTTACCTGGTCAACAAAAAATAAATAAATAAATAAAAAATAGAGCTGAAAACCCCAAGGAATGCCCCACCACTGATTTGCTGAGACTTCAGAGACCCAAAACCCTAATGTTTTTTCCTTTTGCTGATAGGTGGGGTGGGGAGGGGGGTTAGGGTTGGAAACTCTAATGTCACATTTCCCTACTTTTGTGGCATGAACTTGAACCCTTACTGGTGCATTAACAAAGTTGTATCGCAAAGAATATATTTATATATATTTCTTTTTAATGCAATGTAGATCTCTGGTATTCAAAACTAATTAATAAAGTACCATTATATAGTGGCAAGAAAATTTTTCCTCTCTGATTGGTCAGTGCTCACCTTCACAAGTGATGATATCCAGCCTAGCAAATGTGGATTCCAGTGCAACACTATATGAAACATCTATATAATCCCAAACTGGGAAGATAATCTTTACAGCAATTTGCTGGTGAGGAGAGGGATACAAGTTTTGCGCCTGTACAGGCCATCAAGTTTAGGGTGGAGCATCTTATGTACGGTGTTCACCTTGAAGCAGAAATCAGGATGTCGATCCAAATAAAGTACACAACATTTCAAGGTGGTAGCCTCTTCCAGACAGAAGCCATCCAAGATCGTTAAGGTTGGTAGAATAAGGATTGTGCAGGACAAATGGCTGTGGAACCACAATTCCAGCAGTGCTGAACTGGTGCTGGTGAAGTGGGGATGCCACACCCACAGGACAACAGAAGACCAAAACACCAAGCATCCCCACGCTCACAGAAATCCCAAATAGAAGTTCTTCACACTGTAGTACTCCACAAAATCCAGCTTTATTCACAAACTGTGCAAAGTGCAAAAAACAAACTCATATTGAAGAACTATTAGATCTGCTGGCCACTTGCCCCAGTGCTTCTACTCACAGTGTCTTCGTCAGGGAGTGTGGCTAAGCGAGGTCATGTCATCTTTTAAACGTTGCAATGCATAAATATTGATTTATGTAAATTTACATTTGTACAAAGTAAAAACAATAGAAATTAAAGTGCTGTGTCAAAAAGAAGTCCAGGAAGATTTAGCAAACAATTGTCTGTTATTGCAAAAGAAAGACTACATGGAGCTACACCCACATAAATACAGTATAGCTAAATACCAAAATGGGTGCAGCAGTTAGCAGTTGTTAAAACTGAAATGTTACAATACTGTAATAAGTAAAAAAGATCATACTGTAGGACTAATAGTTGTTAATTAAAAGTCTAAACACTTGATGGCAAGTGTCCCAAGTAAACCGCAGCAGATCAGAGCCGCACTGTACGTAAACAACTAAACTTGGATGTCCATACAATGCCTTGAATGGTGCACAATGGCAGAGGTTAATTGTAAAAAAAGTGCTGGAGCAACCTGCCTTTAAAAGCAAGCACAGGGCTTGAGGCAAGTAAAAGCAATATCAATAAAACAAAAAGAATACATTCCATTCTGACTGCTGCTAGATCATGGCACCAAACATTTCAATGGTGATCCCTACCGCAACATTTCACAAGCATAATGTCATATAATTCCTAAAAGAAAATAACAGACTATATTTGTACATTCTTGTAGTCCTTGAAATGTGGAGAGTGCTGTCTATAAAAGTTAGAATTCTGTGAGTTTTGGATTTTGCATTTTACACAATTTGTGAATAAAGCTGGATTTTGTGAATTACCGCAGTGTGAGAACTTCTATTTTGGATTTCCACGAGTACAGTGATAATTTGTGGTTTGGGAATAAGGATTCTAACTGCTCAATTCATCCAATGCAAACATGGGAACATAGAAGTGAAATACGACCACTGGCCAATCATGTTCTTTCCCCCAGTACCTCAATGGAAATACCCAGCCTCCCATTTTCTTTAAGATACTTATATTTAGAAAACACAGCTAGGGCCCCACCAATAGATGCAGTGAATTGGGAAGCCACTTGGACTGTCAGCATTCTGGGTTTGCACTGTGAATCTAGAAACCACACTGGACCATTAAGAGAAGGATTCCCACGGGACACTCCTTGCCTTCAGGTGCAGTGGACTGCATTGCGTCTTGCTGCTCCAGAGAGCGCACTGCTGGTTGGCGGCCATGTTGGCACTGGAAGGGCATGGATAGACAGTGACTTGGGATCCACTGAGGGGAAACAGGTGGGTGTGGAGGAAAGCAATCCATGGAAACCAGGGGAGTAGCCAAGTGGACAATGCTGCAACAGCCTCACTTCCTCTGAGGTTTCTCTACCCTTCCCAGCAAGGGGCTTTACACACCCTTACTTTCCATATCCTTCTCTTGGGTGGAGATCCCCGTGCTCTTTGACTCCTGTCAAGCTGGAGAGGGTGCTGTTGTTATCCTGCAGAGGATTACAGCAGTGAAATCAGAGGCCCCTGGCTAGCAGAGAGGGGCCAATGTTGAACATTTGGAAGACATGAAAATAGAAGAAAAAAAAGTTGGGGCACTAGAAATACTTACATTACATTCACCACCCTGTTCTCACACACTGAAGAATGATTTCTGCTACCTTTCTTTCTTAATCAGTCAGTTCTAATAACATCAGCAATATCAGCAGTCATGCTACTAGGTCCAGCAAGAGGCATTACAGACACACACACACACACACACACACACTCACACACAAAATCAATTGTAATTCAAGTAAAAATGTCTGTCTGACTGAGAGGTTAATGTGTGCAACTGAATGAACCTGAAAATCAGACAGGACAGCACTGTCATCGTACAGTTCACCAGACAAAATTCAAGAAGGGTTTTAAACAAGTTGTAACAGCCCATTACATTTGGTCTTTGTATGCTCTTTATTGTAAACATTATTCCTATTCCTCTGTATATGTGAAGTATGTTCCATTCTGTCAGTTCCTGTTGTACCTAGCATTTGGTGTACTGAAGCTTTTATATCATTGATTACCATTATGTTATACTTCGATTACATGTATAGATGCCACAGTGCTATAGTGACTCCTCACAGCCATTCTACTTGTATGAGTAAATGATTTCTCCTTTGAAATATCAGAAGGAAGGAAGGTAGGTAGATTAGTAAGCAGGAAGGAAGGAAGGTAGGTAGATTAGTAAGCAGGAAGGAAGGTAGGTAGATTAGTAAGCAGGAAGGAAGGAAGGTAGGTAGATTAGTAAGCAGGAAGGAAGGAAGGTAGGTAGATTAGTAAGCAGGAAGGAAGGAAGGTAGGTAGATTAGTAAGCAGGAAGGAAGGAAGGAGAGAAGAGAGGAGAGGAGAGGAGAGGAGAGGAGAGGAGAGGAGAGGAAAGGAAAGAGAAAGGGAAGGAAAGGAAAGGTGAGCCTTGGCCTTTTCTAACTAGAACCAAATTTAATTCAAACCTGAAAAAATTCTTGTCTCAAACTTGTATTTGAATCCAGTAATTTATATGTTTTTATATACACTACATTATGTCCCCAATATTTAACAAGGAGTGCAAGTGCAGAACAAATGTTTGCACTGCAGTTGCACTAGTGCTTAACAGCTAAATGAACCTGCACTGCCCCAACGTAGACCTGGACTGTATATAGCCCACAGGGAATACTGCTACCCGAAACTGATATATATATACAGTATGTATATATATATATATATATATATATACACACACTGTATGCATGCGCACTAACAACTCATACAGTGGCTGACCCGGGAGGTGAGAGGAGGGCTGTTCTGGTCACTGTATTGGGGTTCCCTGAACATTTGCTGGATGCCCTGGTAAGGGTGTGTGTGATGGGTCATGATATGTGAGCAGGTGGGGTGGACACTGGACCACCAATGATTACTTTTACTTTTTGTCCGCAGGCAATCGAAGGGGGGGGGTTGGGAAACCACTGGACACCAGAGTGTACTTAATCGTTGCACACAGGAGACTGAGGGTGGGGGTACCACCAGACACCAGGAATGACTATACAGAATATGAAATGGGTGTTTGGGGGTGAGGGGTGCAACTGGACAGAAGGGATAACTATACACATATGAAATGGGGGATTGGGGGCAGGCAGCTGCAGTACAGCCACCATACCGTTGGGAGGGTGGAGGCACATCATTAAGAAGTGGTTTTCAGAAACGGTAAATGGTGCCACTTTGGGGGCTGTTTACTGTCGCCAGAAACCTTTGAAGATACCACTGTGCCAGCATGCATGGGAGGACCCCTTCGTTTACATAGGCACAGTGATATTATAGTGCTTTGGCATTGCAGGATTGCACTGGTACTCGCAGGCTTCTAAATATGGGCTGGAAAGAGCACCATTACAAATCTGTATTAGCATATCCACAAATCCTATTTTCGGGTGTGCTAATCTTTGAATACTGGGTCCTCTATTTTCTAATAAAATAGTAGTTGCTATAGTAGTTTGCATTTGAAAATGGTCAACTAATGTATGGGAATCCTTTTGATCTTAACTTTAAAACCAGCTAGTTTTCAGTTGGTTCTTCTTTTAACAGGCTTTGCCTGACCTAATCACATGCAGTGCCTGACCTAACCACAAACTTCGCACATAGTAAAAGAAACATGAGCAATAGCTTCAATACAGTCTTTTCTAAAAGGTAGTGTATTAGCAAGCAGCAAGAGAAAAATAAACATGGTATTATGTCATAGTTGCGCTAAAAATATCTTATACATTCTCATAAAATCTTTCTGCTGTCATTTTCGCTGTTCAGGTTGGTGACAGAATGTTGATTGTGAAGAGCAGTTTGTGGGTGGTAACCTGTCAAGATACATGTATTGGCATGTAGACCCATTACTACAGTCTAATGCATGGTTATGGAAGAATAATGGGACAGTAGCTCTGCATTCTGTTTGGTTTTATTTATTATATACTGTATTATTGGTTTAGAGGAAACATTTTCAGTACAATATTTCCTTACGGGCCTCTGGGCTGGACGGGACAGAAGATCATTAGGGTAGGTGGCAGAGGCAATAGAGTTGCTGGGGTAGTCTGTTGACATTTCCAGATACCCCAGGATTTCAGAATTTTGGCTGAAGTGAGTGAAACATAATGGGAGTTCCACACTGGGGTAGCCCAGATTACAGTACATATATACAACAGGCATATGTACTAGACATACATGTTTAGGTGGGAATGAAGACCAGTGGTCCATTGAGTTCCTCCTTCACACCAGCTTAGCGGGAATACTCTGGCAACATTTTATTGAAAGTACTTGCCCAGTCTGAGACTGAAGGTTATTGCACTATCAGCTGATACCACATGCTGTGAAAGTCTGTTCTAAGTGTTCTCCACTCATTCTGAAAGAAGTTATTTCTAATGTTTCCAGTTAATTTTATTTTATTTATTGTTTATCCTGGTAGACATTTGAGCTATAACAGCCTTTTTCAGGCATGACCAGCATTAAAGCATACAGGTAAAGGATGCAAACAAAAATCAAATAGACACCATGCAATAAATAATAAATGCAAACAATAAAAACAAAACTTACAGGACAGTAATACAAAGTTAATAACATGCGCAATGTGATTGCTCTGACAACAGTGAATATAGGGATGATTTGAAAACCTTAATGGACTGACTGTTGGTAATTGACAAATAGTGGGCAGGATTCTCAAAGCATATGCACTCGATGCATCTCAGCTGCCCCGACGCCGAGCCCAAATTGTGGTATTCACAGAAGATGCACCGGGGGATGCTCCCAGCACATCCCCTCCATGAATACCACAGTTGTGCCCAATCTGAGATGTGCTGGTGCAACTCCCTGGTAGGGCAAGGAAACAATGGGGCAGTGCATCTCATGATGCGCTGCATCAAATGCTGCCATTCACAGCCACAGACATGCAAATGGGACCATTAGGCATGCAAGGCACAATGAAGCCATTTTGCATGTTATTATGGCCCCATTTACATGTGTCTTGCAGGGATACACCCAACAGAATGCACCGGGTGCCCTGCAAGGGCTGTGGACCACACACATAGCCAGATGTAGACAAGTTGACCCCCCTCACCCTTCCCCAGCCCAATCGCAGTCTGAGTATAAACTATGAAGTAGCCATGGTGATCCAGTGGCTCCCCCCTCCCTGCTTGCATCCCTAGTATACTGGAAATAGTTACGGCAACATCCCTTGTTGACTAGTAGAACCCCTCCCTGCCCGCATCCCTGGTATACTAAAAATAGTTACAGCAATATCCCTGGTTGTCTAGTGGAACCCCCTCCCCACCTGCATCCCTGGTATACTGGAAATAGGTATGGCAACATCTCTTGTTGCCTAGTAGAACCTCCCCCTGCCCATATCCCTGGTATACTGGAAATAGTTATGGCAACATCCCTTGTTGCCTGCCCCACCCAACTGCAACACCAACGCCAGGGTCGAAGGCTCCTGGTGGTTCAGCAGACCCCACCCACTCAGGCACCCCACCCCACCCCCGTCCCAGCATGCTTCCAATGTTGGTGGGCAGCTCAACCCACCCGCATACTGCCACGGCTGCTTGCCAACAGAGATGTCTGTGAATGACAGCTGCTATATGCCTGGAAGCCCATTGGTGGACCCTGTTGACCAATGGGCTTGCAGTGTGTGCTGTACTCTGTCATTCATAAATTCATGGGCATGCCCTCTGCACAACACCTCCAGATGTGCCACATAATATTATGGGTGGTGTGCGGTGCATCTGCGATGCACTAGCGTACCAGTCCCCTTACAGAATCACACTAGTGCTCAAGTCAGGGATGCGCCAGTGCATCTTGGAGGTGCTGAGTGGATCCCTTTTGTGAATCCTGCCCAAAGATTTTTGTAGGAACTGGGACTGAAAATAATCTGGTGCCCTCTACCCTGGGTGGTCCTTTTGAATGGAATTTGAAATTGGGTGGACTTGTGGGACCTAGGCAATCAATTTTCATTATTCAGAGAAAAAAATGAGAGAATGGAGGTGGGGTGTATACACAGTTTTAACTTATAAAAGAAGGTATTGATTTTGAATTTAACTCTGTCTTCAAACAAAAGGAGACCAGGGGCATAATATTCAAAAAACTGTGCCATGTGCAAAGTGATTGTGCCTGCATTGTGAGGATTTTGCCCCGATGCCCATATTCAAAGGGGAGTGTGGCACATGCTAAAGCCGATAGCATACACTCTCAAAATATTTTATGCAGTGTCCGGGGGCAGGACCATGCATACGGACAAAGTGAGCATGATATTCATCCCAGTAGCACTGCACAATGGCATTAGCATAGGACACTTGCTGCTGCACTATTACCACCTATAAAAAGGCTGACTTAAACCCGGGTAACCCTCAGAGGTGGGCTGAGACACTGCAGCCAAGAAGTAAAGATGGCATTTGGGGGAGCCCACCTACCTCTAACGGGTCATTATGTCGCACACTTCATCATGCACGACAGCACCGTGCAACAGGAACAGAGTGGTAGGGAACAGTGAGAGGGTGCAAAACCATGAAAGGGTGTAGTATGCATGGTAATACACCCTCTCACTCTTCACAGGCAGAGGACAAGACCTCTGCTGGGACAGGGGGCCAGTGAGCAGCTGCCATGGCTCAATGGGATGAGCCACAGGCAGCTAGGGAGGCAGGCAGTGCGTTTGGGACCAGGTTTCGATTCCCAGTTCCAGATGCATGTATTTTTGTTTATTTTTTGCACTGTGTATGAATTTAACTGTTAACCTCCCCCCTCCTGGAGTTAGTTATAACAAAGACATAAGCCGCTGGCAATATATTGCACTGTATTGGCAGCGCGGTACATTGCTGCAGCATAATGTCTTGTGACATTATGACCCCATGCTCCACCTACCTGTGCATGCTGCAGGAGGCTGTACAGCAGGAGGACAGGGCAGATGCACACTCTGGGCCTGTACATAGGCCACAGAGGCACTATGCTGCATACAGACATTACTGTCCATGAGTTGCATGCGAGCTCAGACACAAAGGGCAACCCTAGGAGGCATATATCAAGTGCACTCCAGCCCCTAGCCCTACTGTCTGCTGAGCTTCATTGATCTTCACCATCTGAGAGAGAGAGAGAGAGAGAGAGACCAATCATGGAGGGAAGGCAGACTCTGACAGGTGCAGAAGAAGGGATTCCTTGTCGGCAGCAGAGCAGTTCTACCTGTGTGAAGCTGGGCTCCTTTCTCTGCTGAGGCGGCTTCTCTCCATGCCCGCTCTGCTCAGACTCAGCCAGCGGCTGCTCTCTCAGCATAAGGAGCTGTTGGAACACTTACTCCATGCCCCCTTAACATAAAAACAACAAGTTTCCTTTCCATCCTATCAGTTCCGGGTGCACTTTGGTTTGATGTGCAGTTGATATAACAAGGGCTTGGTACATCCAAAAGGCAGAACATTATTTATTGATTGTTTTTACAGGCAGCAGAAACATCTTAAATTTAGGGCCAAATGAAAAATGTACCAAAGCAATTAAATTGCTCCTTTTTTATTCAGTTTCTAAACGTTCTGACATCAACGGGCTGACAGTATGCCACTAGTCAAGAGTGCAGCTTCGCAGTGTGGCCAAGACAAAGACATGTTTTAAATAGCAGGATACACAGATGCTAATGAGTTTGAATACACATAAGACTGTTTAAGTTCAAACCAAATTATTTTTATTTTTAGGAAAAAAGGAACTGGCTAGCTCAAATAAGTTTGCAGTACATTAGCCAAGGGCTTCTGCTTTCCTTGTGCACTACATTAAGTTGTAAGCTGAGAGCAGCACCAATACCAAGTGATGCACCCCATGCTGTCTCCCTCAGACAGCCTTATTTAATTTCATTATATTTGTTTTGGATGCTTCCTGTCTCCTCTGTGTATCTGGCAGCGTGTCTTACAGTACTGCAACTAGCCCAGACCCCCTCCCCACCCCACAGTGTCCCTCAGACAGCCTTTTAAAATTCTTTCTAATGTTTGTGATGGTTCCTCTCCGCTCTTTGTATTTGCCAATCTGCCTGCCTGGCCTATAACACCACACCGAGCCCAGCCCCTCCCAGCCCTTCCTCACTCCCTGTCTCCCTCAGACAGGCTCTTGAAATGCATTCACATTTGTTTTGTATGGTTCACTTCCTCTCTCCTCTGTGTCCTGCCTGCCTGGCCTATAACACACCCAACCCCCACTCCATCCAAGTCCTCGGCAGCTCATCTCTTTTTCAATATTTTTCCTTTAGTTCTTTTATTTTTTATCCCACTCTCCCTAACCCACAGGTGACAGGCTCAGATGCAGAGATCAGGCGACTTAGGCAGCTCGCCTGCAAAACTAAATCTGCCGCCATGATGATTACTCCCGCTACAAGAGCTCCCTCCCTCTGCTTCTTGTAATGACATGATAAGCAGCTATCAAGCACGCATGCTCAAAATGCAAAACAACTGTGCACTGTACAGAAGTTCCCTTCCCCCCCAATCCTAACTCTGCACATGTGACCACTGGACACACAGTTAGAAAAGAAAACAGTGAAACAAGCAAAAAAAAATGTGTACATCTGAGCAGAACAGGCAGAGTTCATCTTGGACAAAACAGAACCAAGCCAAATAAGTTTTGAGTGACTCAGTTTGACAGGAGAGAGTTTGACCCATTCCTAGCTATTAGCCATCCAAAATTCAAAGCATGCTTTTTAAGAAACATCCCAGTCCAATTAAGGTTCTCCAAGACAGGAAAGTTACTGAATTAGCAAGTTGGAGCTACTGAAATGATCAACTGACTTGCTTTCATGCATGTTAGACCATCCTGAGAAGAAAAATTAGCTATAGCTGTCTTACCTCCCTTTATGGTTATATTATTTTGGGCTATGCTGAAGTAATCAGTTGTTATATAGTTGATACATTCTGAAACTGAAACCTGAAATATTCTTATGTGATGATGGTTATCTTGGGGGCAAAATTTTAAGATAGAAGTAGTCTCCCAGTGCCATTATGCAGAGCCAGCCTTAGTATGGTTCAAACTGTACATTCGCTCAGGGCCTCAATAGCAGAGGGACCCCCCAAAAGGCCTCAGTTGTCCAATTGGCCTCCTTTCTGGTCATCTATGTTCTAATTCAAGTAAAGTGCAGAAATGGCACAAAACTAACTGAAAATAAAGATATAGGGAGGCTATGGTAGGGATGAGGATGTTCCTTGGGGACTTTGGGACTTCTGATATGGGGACCCAGCAAGGAGGTTTGCACAGGGCCCTGAGATGGCTAGGGACAGTGCTGCCACTGTGATGCATTTTTTTGTTTTGTGTCTTGTACTGTACTATAAAGCACTGTGGGAGTGCAGTGCGTCACATACTGTACTGTGCTACAAAGCACTGATGGGTGCAGTGTGTATAACATTAAATGCACTTTAGAAATGTAAATTGCAGTGGCAAGAATTAAGATATTTCTTTCAAGATGAGACAGAGAAAACTATGTCAAAGCATTGTTATCTGTATCCTTTCAAGAGCAATACGTACGATTATGAAATGGATGTTCAAAATTCTCAAATCTGCTCAGCCAAGACTACTTTCGAATCCATTTCATGATCACAGTAATACACTCCAAAGTGTACAATATCATAGGGTATCATTTCTTTGGAGGTGGTTGAAATCACTCAAGTTTATGGCCTCATGCTTCACAACGCATCTAAGGTGGGACAATACCTCATGAAACTATATGGCTAAAACTAATTAGCAACACTAGTAAGAGTAAATTGATCGGTTTATGTTGCCGACCCCCTAGAGCAAGCAACTCTGTTAATGAAGTGATAAACTATGAACTAGGTGATATTTTGTTTTTAGGAGATCTAAACTACAGCAGCATCAGCTGGCACACTAACAGTACAACCTGTTTGCAAAGTATTTTGCATGATGTGTGTGAAAAGCCTCACTAATCATTTTTTTTCTGCAAAGCGCACACTTCACTGAAAGGATAATTTTGTGGCAAAAACTCAGCAAAGTAAAGTTTTTTTACTTTGCCCATCCCTAGTGCAGAGGTGTGCATGGACACCAGTATTTGGATTTGGGTGCCTCATATTCAGAAATATTCAGATTTGTATTCAGAGATCGAATTTCCCTCCTCTCAATGTCAAATAAACATCCACGCTCCAAAAGCCCTCCCAACCCCCACCCTTAGACAAGGCAAGGTAAATATTATTCCTGTAGCACCCTGACCCAAATGCTCAGGTGCTGTACAATTAAAACACAAGACATATAAACAATCCTCAATAAATATGTAAACAGATGAAAACTTAACAACACAAATTACCTCCCACTTGCTGTCCTTAGGGACGCTGCACTGTGTGACCTTTTTTTCATGCCCTTGGCCCACTAGCAGTGTATATGTGTGTATATGTGTGTGTGTGTGTGTGTGTGTGTGTGTGTACAAGCACACAGGCATGTTTGTACATTTAGGAGGGGGATCCTTACTCTGACTCCAGTCAGTCACCATGTCACGACTCCATGAAGGGAGTGCTCCAGAGCACTGGTCATTTCCTTAAAATGTGTCCCTCTTTGCTACAATTCTCTGTCTGGCACCTGAAGGTGAAGCTGGTGACAGGCAGCTTGAGGCTAGCAAGACATGCAGGAAGAAGCCAACTTGTGTGAGGTTGGGATGAGGCTGGTGTTCACCTAAGGAAATACAGTTGTTATGGATGCCCTTCAGTAAATCCTGCCCCATGCCCTGACCTCAGCATAGCTCTGCCTTCTGGTGGTGTAGTTTTCTTAAGAGTATCCTTTGTGATTGAACATCCCAAGGTAAACATTGCCTTTGCCCGAGACCTCAGATTAGTTTCAAGTCCACCCGGATAGCCTATCAGTGTATCATGCATGCTTCAATTCTGCCCAGTGCTTGAGATCTACCTCTGAGTTCCAGATTGAGTGTGGTGGCAAAGACTATGGGCCTGATTCACAAAGGTCATTGCAAGCTGAGCCAGTGGCAGCTTGCAATGATCGCCAGTGTGCCAGGGACCCTGTGCCTGATTCACTATCGGATAAGGTCCCGGCAGCAAAGTCCTGCAGTGTGTGGGAACCCCTTGGCCCTGCGCCAAACAGATAGCACATCTGGAAGGTGTGCCACAAGCTGCGGGGTGGCCGTGCAGTAATAGCACCATAGAAAGCAGTCCATGGTGGTCTGGTGGACCCCTACCCCAATCCCCATGTTCTGAAAAAAAAATCACGTCCCAGGTGGTCTAGTGGATTTCCCCAATCCCCATTTATTACAAAACAAAAATTACGCCCCTGGTGGTCTAGCAGACTCCCCACCCCAAGCACCATGTATTGAAAAAAAAAATCACATCCTTCGTGGTCTAGCAGACCCCCCCCCAACCCCAAGCACCATTTATTAGAAAAAAATATCAAGTTCCTGGCAGTCTAGGGAACCCCCCAGCCCTGATCTGCCCATAGAATATACAGATATCATTCCCTGGTGGTCTAGTGGACTCCCACTCCAAAAGACAGTGCCCACATACCCCCTTGTCCCATCCCAGAGCTGGCACCTGGCACATCCCTCCACTCTCTTCCCCGGCCAGGCACCAAATGAACTGTCAAGGAGTGATAACTGTAAACAATATATGCTAACTGTCAATCAATGAGCATATACTGTATACAGTAAGCACTTCTTGACAGCTCAGTTGGCGCCCAGCCATGGTGGAGAGCGCAGGGCAGTGCCGGGCACCAGCTCTGGGTTGGAAGGGGGGAGCGGATTGCTGGGGCACTGGCTGTCGGGGTGGGGGTCCACTAGATCATTAGGGAAAGATATCTGTATATTTTATGGCCAGATCAGGGTTGGGAGGTGGGGTCACTAGACCACCAGAGATGTGATTTTTTTTCTAATAAATGGAAATCAGTGTGGGGGGTCTGCTTGACCACCAGGGACTTATGTTATTTTTAATAAAAAGGGGATTGGGGATGGGGGGATCTGCTGGACCACCAGAGGCCTCATTATTTTAGCAGAAGGGGATCGGGGCTGAGGAGGACCACAGCACACTGGTGCAAGATATGAAACCCTTCCAGAGGACACACTTCTAAGTACCCCTGGCTGGTCTAAGGGTACTTAGAAATTCACCCTCTGGGAAGGTTTTTTGAATCCTGAATTAGGGAATATGGCAGCCTGCATCTGCCGCAAACCCTCCAGTAGCGTGCCGCAGCTGATTTTGTGCTGCAAGGATGGCACAAGCCCCCTTTGGTGGCCGCAGCCTATGTTTAATGCAGGCTGCATTTGTGAATTGCCCTCGGGGCATCTTTTGACACAGGCTATGCCTTCTACCATTCCTGGTGGCGCAAGCCCCTTGCACCATTCAGGGGCACTTTGTGAATCAGGCTGTACGTGTGAGAGTTACCTAACATACTGTAGTAACATACAAATTCACGGTGAGAAAATGCTCTAGGTCTGTGTTGCTCCTCCCCCTTTCATAAAAAGGGATTAAAAAGAACACTGTGCAAACATGTACAGTACTTGTTTATAGGATTGCCTGCTCAGTTTACTACCCAGGGTAAATGAAACAGGGCTAATACACTGCTGCTGTCTCCTGATGGAGTTCTGATGTTACTGACTAGAGTTGGAGTAAGGATCCAACCCTCACACAAATGCCGTGTTTTGGTGGGCGGTACTTGCGGTAAAATGGATGTGGGGAACATGAGGCTTGTGTCTCTGTAAACATCAGGTGTAAAGTAATGGTACTGGAGACTCTTGGAAGACTGGGGCCTGTTTGGTGTAATGGGGAGGTGCATTAATAGGCCAATTTATTTTCCCCCAAATACTCTCAAGTATACTACAATATTTGGGGTGCTCAGAAATACAGCTCTGGTCAGTGCACACCCCTGACCTCCTTTAATGCATGGACACGATCTGGGTTTCAAACGCCATAATAACCAGGTTATCGGGTTATTATGGTGTTTTGAGTGAATCCCAGTTCCCTTTATTTATAGGACACCACCTCATTGGCTCTTACTCTGTGTGTCGTCGGTCGGAACACCTCAACAAACATGGCGGCTCCATTTCTCAGTTACGGAGGACCCACACTGATCATTCGCCTCTCACTCTCATTATAGGTAACTTATTAATTGTTTTCAATATTTATCTGGTTGATCCTGCCTTTACAACTTAAAATATCTATCTGGTTGATCCTGGTGTTAGTATGCTTCGGAGGGAGCTTCGGGAGACAGCGATCGTAATCGGGAACGGGCCGTGGCTGATTATCCACAGCATTACTTATGCGCGGTTCCACAGAGTAACTTACAAAAAAAAAGAAAAGAAAAGAATGTCTGTACTGGAGAAGGAGAGACAGACAGAGAGAGAGTGTGTGTGTGTGTGTGTGTGTGTGACAGAACTGCTTCACTAACTTTGGCATTCACTCCCTGCACCAGTAATTATAAAAAATAAAAGATACACAACTGTGTTCTTATGGATTTGTTTACACACCCTCGGTGTGTGATGACCTAATAAATCTCTCGAGCTTCACTCTCGAGGTTTAAAGGTCATCACCACCTCAGGCGTCTAAAAAAAAGAAAAACATAACACACAGTTGCCTATCCATTATTCTTTATATTATGTATGCTCAGAAAATAATATAATGTTCTAGTGCAACCGGAGACAGATAAAAGCGCAACTAACAGCCCATTAAGGGCACTTGGTATTAGAACTTCCTCAAACATTTACATCACTGTTTGTTTTAAATAACTGATTTGTATGCAGGGTGAATTCTTGAGTAAATTGTCTCTGGCAATGATTTTGAAAACTGGTTTTGTGGAAGCATATTTGCTGTGACTTTTCTAAGATCTGTTAGTTTTAGCTGGGAAATATTTGCTACATATGATGGCCCTAGTACAGGCCTATAGGGCAAATTTGCTCTTCAGCTGTACAGTATGTCCCTCTGCACAGTCAGTGTTTCCCTTGCTTTTCACACATTTAGCTCCCAGTTGACATGAGGAGTTTCTAGAAGAGTACAAACTCATTTCCTGAAAGTCCATTATGAATTTAAAACAAGCATTTGTCAATGCCAAATGTTGGCTTGCTGGCACTGGCATTGGTAGTGCAGGAGTTAGAGAGTTGCACATTAGGACTGGCAGTGAAGTAATGAACTGACGCTGACCCAAGCCCCACCATGCAGAGAGTGACAGGCATTGGGGTGTGCCTTTGGGTTGTCCATAACACTCATGCCATTTCACCTCACCCTATCCTGCAGAGACTAACAAGAGCCGCGATGTGCCTTGGGGTCTTCAGGCATTACGCTCACCCCATTCCATAAGGAAATATACTGACATGGGTGCAGTGGAGGAGAATGGGGTGAACGCTGGGGCCGAAGAGTCCAAGGCACACCTTGACACCTGTCACTGACTGCAGGGTGGGGGTGGAATAGCATGAGCATTACAGCTGACAATGCCAAGTAACACCCCTGACACCTGTCAGTCTGTGCAGGGTGGGATATTACAGTTGGAAACCTTAATGCCCAGGGCATTTGTTGGTATTTTCACTCCAAATTTTCAACATGGGCCGTTTGTGACCCCACCTTATGAACAATGGCACTATGAGTTAATTTTCTGAAAGGTGATTTTGTACAGTGGCTATGCATTTTGGCACCACAGGTGTGAAAACACATTTCAGGCAGGATGTGAAAAATGACAGCTGCACCATTCATGAAGACATGTAAAAAAATGACACTGTTGAAAATCTGGAGTGAAATATGAAAAATTGGTGACATCATGAGCGTGCGTAGAAACTGCACAACACACACCTATAACGCAATTATTTTGGGGATTTGTTTAACCAAATTTTCAACATAGCCATTTTGGGAACTCCGGTCATGAACAGTGTCACTGTGATTTTGTTAATCTGGCCTGAACATTGATTTCCCACAGCGACCGTGCCATTGTGTGACATGTGCAAAAACACATTTTGGGCAGGATGTGAAAAATGACAGCAGTACTGTTCATAAGGAGGTGTACAAAAATGACAATGGTGAAAATCTGGGGTGAAAATATGAAAAATTGGTGATGTCACGAGTGTGTATAGAAACTGCACAATACATGCCCGTAACGCAGTTATTTGGAGTATTTTTTTACCAAATTTTCAACATATGCATTTTAGGACCTCCACTCATGAACAGTGTTAGTGTAATTTATTAATGTGTCCTGAACATTAATTTGTACAGTGACCCGCCATTGTGCTACATATCTGAAAACATATTTTGGGCAGGATGTGAAAATGACAGCTGTACTGTTCATAGGGAGGTGTGAAAAAGAAGCAATGTTGAAAATCTAGAGTGGAAACTATTAAAAATTGTCAAGGGATTCACGTGATGCGTAGAAGAGCTGCTGAAAAACGGACGCTCGTAACACAGTCATTTTGAATTTGTCCACCAAATTTGCAAGATTGTGTTTTTGGTACCCCACCTCATGAACAGTTGCATTGTCGTTTTGTTAATTGGTCCCAAAAAGTGATTTCGAGCAGTGACTGTAAAATTACCTTTTGGGGCAGAGTAATGAGATGACAGTGCATGTGTTCATGAGGTGGGGTCCCAAGCACCCCATGTTAAAAATTTGGAGGCAAAATTCCAAAAAATGGCTGAGGTATCCACCTAAGTTGAAAAAAAAAAACATTTATGCCATTATACAGCTTACCGTCATTTCTTCAGTTCGAGGTTGGCTTTGAAGAGTCCAGGCATGTTCCCAGTCCACTGAAGATTGTCGTGCTGGGATCCAGAGATAAGTATGGGATGAGGGGGTGTGGGGAGGTGGGGTGCACAGAGGGTGGGTTCGGATTGGGAGAGGGAACCCCACGGCGAGGACCATTTTCTTTTTCAGGTAATTAAAAAACTGAACATCGCGGACAGTTTCCTTTTTTTACAGGTGTATGAAAAACTGTTTTGCACACTGGGGTGGGCTCCCAGTGTGCTCAATGATTTGGGGGTGATGTTGGCCACACTGGGGTGGGCTCCCAGTGTGGCACAGAATGGGGGTAGGGGCTGGAACATGCCTACGATGGTTGGCTTTGATTACAGGGAGGCACACTGGGGTGGGCTCCCAGTATGCCACTCAATCTTGTTTTTTTTTTTAGCATGCCAACAGGGGGATTGGGCACCCCTGAAGTCGGCTTTGTAGGCATTGTGTGGCAGGCGGCGGCAGCAGCCACTGTCGCCATGTTTATTGAAATACTTCACCAGGAAAGGCACGTTGGGAGGCGTGTTATTGTGCCGCTGCATGACGAGCTTGTCTCTCATTGCAGCAGCACTTTCTTTACAAGTTTTGACCACTTTACATATTTCTTGTGTGAGCGCCTGCATGCTGGCTTATTGGAGAATGAGGAACGCATCTACTAAAGTGTGCCCTGCATTCACCCACACTGACGCACCTCCAAAATCTGCTACTACCGCAAGATGTTAGCTTGTGCACAGGCGCAAGCCAGCATAAAAATATTATTCAGTGCTTCCATGTAAAATACAACTCCTGATAATTTCAGTAGCTCAGTACCTGCAAATTAAAAGTACAGGCTGGTCACATAAATACTTTGGGGTCCAATTCTGAGCTACATTTGAGGGGGTGGGGTGACACTGGGTGCTTCAAGCCTACTCCTTTGTATGTGCAAGACTGAGACATTCAAAAATAAGTGTTGCCCCATAGGAGCAGGAGTTTGCCCTGTGAGTGCAGCACAGTGTAATTCACCCATCCAGATTTCAGCCGGCACTATTGTTGATAGCATCCACTGACTTGTTTTGTAAACTTTGTATTTATAAAATACATACATAAAAAGTCATATCTAGACTAGATACTTTTCTAGGCTGGAATATCAGCAACAGTTAATACACCCACGACGTTGTGGGAGACATTAGTGATGGGTGAAAGCCCTCTTATGTCTTACCACCCTAGTAAACTAAAATGTTGATGATTGTTGTTGGACTCAGAGTTATGCAGATTTGCAGCATGTGCTTGTCAGAGCAAGTTGTGATACTACATACTATAACACAGTATCTGTTACACTGTTCCACATCCTGGTCACAAGTACTCCCAGACATCCAGTGGTCTCCCAACACCCTTGAGCTGAAAGTCCAGCCTCCCACATACTTTTATATTTTTACTTGGTGCTCTGTGGTTCCTCCTATAACTGTTAATAAAGGTCCCTCTATTATACGATGCAAGCTCTCCATTTCCAATACATGTCCCCCTGTTCACCGTAGTGAAACTCCTTGACCTATCAATGCAGTCTCCTGGATCACCTGCTCAGGGCCCACCAACTACCTGAAGCAATTCTCTCATCATCTGATCCAGATCCCTAGAGTACCCAATGCAGTCCATTCACCAAATCCAAGTTCCTTAGCAACCCATGCAGTCCCCCAAACTATTGATCTAAACCCCCCAGCTAAGAGTTCAGCTCTTGCTCACCTGATCCTAATCCCTCTAGCACCCTATGCAGTCCTGAGTCACCTGATCCAAGTCCTTCCAGCATCCCATTCTGTACCTCTGATCACCTGATCTAAGTATCTCATAAGACTTGATGCACTCCCTCTGATCACCTGCTCCCAGTCCCTGATCACCTTATTCAACTTCCCCCAGCTCTCGATGCAGTCCCCCCATTCCCTGATCTCCCTGATCCAAGCTGTATAATTATTTTTTTTTTAATTATTGTATTTTCCGCCCCATGGAACTGACAGATGGCTCCAGCCCCCTCTCAGAGGGCTTGTCTTCCCCCTGACCAGCTCACCCCTGTTGATTCCCCCATGGATTCCCCCTCATGGTGTGGTCAGAAGGAAGAGTGCCAGCTCACCCCTTCCAGAGCACAATCCAGAAGCCGGGGAAGCCAGGACTGGGGATGTGGCAAGGCCATCTTGGAGCCTGCCAATTCCATGTCCATGTTTTCTTCCCAATCCTTGTTGCAGGCATGCACGTGCACGTGTGAAGGTGCACGCAATCTGTTGCCCACAACGCCCCCTCCCTTCATGTTGCTATCCTGTCCCACACTACCCTCCAGGCCTCCACCTGGGGCAGTCATTTTGGCGGGAGTGGCAACCCACCCAACCTGAGAGAGGAGAGCAGTCCTCCGGATGCTGAATACTTGCCCTCCCCAGGCAACTCCCGGCAACCCACGCTCAATCCCGAACATGGGTCATCATCATGGAGTGAGGTGTGCTGTTCAGCAGCTCAACCCCCAGTGCTACTGGACTGGCCCTAAAGCTGTATAATTTTGTGTTGTAATATTCACCTTGCTTCCACTGCCGACATATCTGTAGCCTTCCCTTCCAAACACAAACACCATCATCAGGAGTCCAGGTCACACCTGAAAATGAGTTTTGCCTCATTGTGCTTTTGCTAGACAAAAAATATCTGATGTCTTTCAGAGAGTCCTGTTGCCCCCCCCCCAAAAACAGCAGGTAAAGTTCCCCCTTTCATCCGATGAAAGTAATGAAAGTTCCTGTTACCAGTACATGTGCCTTGTTCACCTATTCAAACTCGCTTGATTTATTTACTTATTTATTTATTTATTTATTTAAGAGATTTACCAGGAAGGCATACTGAGCAGAGTACCGCTCGATTCCAGATGCGCCCTGGGGTAAGGGGATTACAGGAGTGCAGTACAAAAATACAAAAATACAATAATCAGTACATGCAAAAGTAAGCAGGTAGCAACAGTGGCCAAAATTCAGCACATGAGTTATTTGCAGCTAGCATCAGGTGGTCCAGAAGGGTGGATGCAGAAGCTGAGATGCATATGGAAGGTACAATGAAAACGGATGAGGAGTATAACAGGCAGTGTTGTATTAGCATGGACAAACATAAAAAAAAAAAATTCACATTTACATCGTGTGGTTAGAAATACAATACTATTCGGGTAGGCAGGCGTATCTATAGCAGCAGTTGAGAGAAGACAGTGGCAAAAGTGCTGAGTAGAGAGGGCCTGAAGCTGTTAAGAGACATGCAGGGAATTATTTAGCGATGGGGAAAGCATGTGCAGCTGGTAGCAAAATGCTCTTTGAGGAGGGCATTGCGTTGGGGAGTGCTTGTAGAGTCTGATGTCGGCTGCCAGTGAGTTCCATAGTTTGGGCAGTCTGAAACTAAAAGCTACCTGACCTGATCGGGTGGATCGTGAGGAATGTGAAGGAGCCTGGCGTCAGTGTTTCTGACGTGGTAGGTAGGTGGGGGCGGTGGTTAGAGATGTTGATAGATAGGAGGGCAGCGTGTGAGACCAGAATTTAGCAGTGATTCTAACACCGTGCAGCAAACGCCGATTTTGGAGTGACGGGAGGTCGAGGGACCGGTAGAGGTCGCAGTGATGGGTATTGGGAGGGAGGTCCAAGGTGAACCGGCAGAAGGAGTTGAAAATGGGGTTTAACCTGGCTAAGGATGTAGGGGGGGCGGCGCCGTAAATGATCACACAATGCAGTCCCCCAATGAACCTGATACGGGTACCACACAGTACACAATGCAGTCCCCAGTCACCTGATTCAAGTCCCCCCCCCCAGCAGCTCATGCAGTCCCCCTGATCACCTGATTTACGTCCCTCTAACATCCATTGAAGTCCCCTCTCATCACCTGTCGAGCCAGCTGCTGTTCAATCCCCCCACCTGATGCAGTCCTTCTAATTACCTACTCCAAACTGTATTATTTTGTGCTGTAAGTTTCACCTTGCTTCCATTCCTAGACGAAAAAAAAAAAGAAGAAATGAATGAAGTCCCTTCACTACTTGTCTGTCTCATTGCTTGTAAAAACATTTGGATATACAATGCCTATAAAAGGGGTGGTGTAATACTATACAGTGAGCCTTTTCTATTAAGGATACTGAATATTAAGGATGGCTTGACACTAAGGACATGCCATGCAGTACCAACTGCACTTTCTTAAGTAATATACAGCCCACATATTAAGGACAAATCGCTATTAAGGACAGAGTCTTTTATCCTGAAGGCATCCTTTAAGACAGGTCCACAGTAAATGCAAAGTCTTGTCCTTCTCCCCTGTGCACTAGACATAGTCCCTGATACCTGATCCCACTCCCCCAGCATCTTATGCATTACCATGCCCATCTGACCCACATCCCCCCAATCTCCTGATCCAGGTCCCTCCAAAACACAGTGCAGTTCCACTGATTATCCAGTCCAAGTTCCTCCGATCACACAAGCCAAGTCCCAAAGAATCTGATGCAGTCTCCTGAGCACCCGATCCTCCAAGCACATGAGTCTGTCCCTCAATCACCCAATCCAACTCTTTCACCACTGGATTCAGTCCCCTGATCATCCAGTCCAAGTCTCCGTAGCACATGATTCAGTCCCCTACATCACCCAATCTAAGTCTACTGAGCATCCAGTTACTAGTTTCCTTATAGCCTATTCCGAGTCCTTTCCCCAAGTAGTAGTAGTACTAATTTTATGTGTATGGTGCCCATCCCCACAGGCTCTGGGAGCCTTACAGTATACAATATAATAATGTCAGAATGGACAGAGTAAACAAATATTCCACTTAAAAATGTTAAATAAATATTACTTACAACAATAGCATTCCATGCAGCAAAATAGTAATATAAATATATTCTCTTCATAGTTCAGGGTAGGCCAAATGCAAAAGATGAAATTTCAATCTTGTCTTAAAAAAGTAAGTAAAGGGGCTTCTCTGAGGTCCTAAAGAAGTGTCTGATGTAGACCCCATAGTATCCATTATTCATGCAATCTCTTTTTGGTTATGTTTGTGGGGTCAGTGTGCGTAACAACCTCCTAGTCTTCTTCTCTAATTCTTTGCGCTGCCGACTAAGGGTCTGCTGGTGGAGTTGCCACACGAGGAGTTTCCCCGCCCTATTCCCTGCTTTGTGGTATCTCAGTTGAGTGTATTTCTATTTTATTCTCCAGGAACCTAGTGAGTTTATGGCTATGTTTAGCAAGCTATTGCTGAAGTTTCGGGTCCAGAGTAATTTTATGTTGTGTGTTTCTGCATCAGATATTTTGGTTTCTAACTCTCGTCTTTGCTGATTTTATTCCTTTTTGTTATGGGAGGCATGGGAGATGGAATTTCCCATTAATGAAGCCTTAAGGGTGTTCAGTCCCATCTCATGGCCTCTGTAGCATCAATTTCTTTGTTCAGGGAAATACAGTCTCCTATGGTCTGCACTGTTTGCTGCCACTATCTGCTGGGGAGTATTACGAAAGACTGAAATGCAAAATCCTGAGTGTCTAGAGCCTTAAACTGATTGCCTGACACTTGGTATCCCGACACTTGGGATTTGCCCGTGGCAGAGTTTGTAATCCAAAATAAGGGAGGGTGAGGGGCAAAGCTCCATGAAACATAAAAAAACCCCTCTGCCACGGGCAAATCCCGAGCGTAAGGACACCGAGTGTCGGGCAATTGGTTTTGGGCTCCAGGCACTCGGGATTTTACATTTCATTCTTATGTAGTATATACATTTGTTGCAGTATAGTCTAGAGGTTAGAGTAGCAAGCTGTGAATGAGCTTGCTGCATCCAGCAGAAAGACCTGGGTTTGATTCCCACAACCTCCAATTGCATACTGTGTGACTCTGAATAAGTCACTTAACCTCTCTAGTGCTCCCGGGTTGCCCTTAAAAACAGGCACCTGTGCCTAGTGGGCCCTACCTGGTTACCAAAGAATAAAATAAAGTAAAACAAAAGTCAGTATCATTCACAGATGCGAGACATTCAGTCTTCAAAATTGTTTTTTTCGAATCAGGTCGATTGTCATTTTCCAAGTACATTGGGGCATGCACATAGGGGTATGATCCAAAGCTGTGATCTGTTTAATGTGGCTGTTTTATAGTGTATGAAGCTATTTGTGGGAGACAAAAATGAGCTCTGTACACAAATACTGGGAATGTGGGTGGGAGTAGAATCCTGCATTAGCCTTCTCTAAGTCCTACTCTTCCCCTGTGGGTCCCCCCACCAAGTTCTTTCTAGTTGTGGGTTGGGAGTACAGTTAAAATCTCCCCCAACTAATACCAGTGACCCTTGCTCCTCTTTGGATCTGAGTAGATGTGTTTTAAAGAAGGTCATCCTATGGTCCTGTCATTAAGAGCATAAAGGTTAAGCAATAAACAGGGTAACCCCCATATGTCCCCTTTATTTGCAGAAACTTGCCTTCCTCATCCTCTTTAACCTCTGTCACTGAAAGAGGAGTATCTTTCCTAACCAGAATTGTGACTCCCCTTCTATGGGGTGTGCAATATATGAGGAAGTATATACCTCCCCCACACACCCCTCCTGAGTTTGCCATATTCTTGCTGCATCAGGTGGTTTTCCTGAAGGAGAGCTAATTTTGCACCTATCCTTCCCAGTTCTTACAGCATACATGCCCTCTTGAATGGGGAGTGCCCCTTTACATTGTATGTGACAATATTTAAGTCCACCATTGATTACCTTGTTTTACAGACAGTACATATTGCTGCGAGACACACTTTTATTAGAAAAACAAACACATAACAAACATGAAACCAGAACATTACTTATGTCATAGATCCAGTGCTCCAACCATTACTGGGGCTTTAGCTTGAAACCACAGATCCAGGACTGAAACTGGATTTCCAGACTTGTGAATGGACAGTCTTAGCCCTTCAAACCAGGTTTCAGACCATACCATTTCTATCCATGTAGTTCCCTTGTCATCCAAATGTGACTTCAGGATGCAGGTGTGCTGCTCTATTTGAGCTATAGACATAGGTGTTGGCCTGAGGCCCATAGGTAAGATGGTATGAATCGAAACCATCTCATGCTTTAGAGTGTGTGCTGCCCTCCCCACCCTGTAAGGATTTGAGCAACCCCCACCTCAATGAAGCACATCATTGGGATGAATTTGCGCTCTTGCCCCATCTCCTGACAGAGTCATTGATTTCTTGGTAAGGGTGGAAGCCAGGTCCTCCCCAGAAAGTAAGTGTCTGGGGCACCCCCTCCCCCCCGAGACAAGCATCATAAAGCCTCCCTTTCCCCTCATGGACCTTTTATCTGTTAAGATGTAGTGGTAGTGGGAATATGGGGTCTGGAAGGTTACAGGAGTGCCCCCCCAGGATTCCAATGACAGGCCCATGCCCCTGAGTGCCATCTGAACATTACAGTCTTATCAAGAAGCATGCTTTCCATTCATGCTCATCATTCCAAGCATGTGGCTGTGACCCCATATACTCTGTGTCCACTCCTTTTTTTCCAAAAGCATTTATGCCCATCCACGTGATAAGCCCCTGTGTAACACCCTGGTCACTAGTAAGCCTGTAAAAACAAAGAAATAGGTACTCAATTGAGAAAACAGTCAGTGTTTTCGAGTCTCAGAACTTTCAAGTCTAAGTGAAGTCTAGCTGCTGTTAAACTCTCTCTCACCACATAATCCCTGTGTATTTCTCATACCTAGAGATGGGCTGAAGTTCAATTTCCATAGTGAGATTACGCATGGATTAACAATTTATGCATAAAATATTTATGAAATTCGAGTGATGTGCAAAATATTTTGCTGGTGTGAAATCTGAAAATTCCACCCAAAATGTGTTTTTTTTTTATCGCGAAGTGCAGAATTTCACCCAAAATGGCAAATTTCACCCACAGTGGTGAAATTCCACCATTCAGATGAAATTCGCACTTCACAAATAATTCCATTTGGCAGCCAGAATTTAGCATTTTCATCCATAAAAATTTTGTGAAATGCCGAAATTCGTGAAATGTTTCACGGAGAGTTTGCCAACTTTGCCTATCTCTACCCATAACAAAGGTGTCATCACCTTTAAATTCCTTTTCACAGAAGCCAGTTTGAGTTCACTGGGGTCCAAAAGAAAGTTCAGGTTAGAACATAAAAAGCATATCTCATATGGCCCCTTGTTGTAGTGTCTACTTTACTTTTCTGAGCCTTGCCACAATGTTCATAAGCCAGAAAGCTGTAGTCAGCATCCCCCCTTCCCCGCGTGTTACAGTGCTTGTAATTCAATCCCAAATGGTTGAAACACTTAAGCACATACCAGTCAGTGTGAAGTCTGGTTGTCTTTCTCAGAATCAGTCACCAGACTACAGAAAAAGCAGAACAGCACAGTTGGTTGTAAGTCCTCCCTGTCTCCTTGCTCACCCACCTCCAACTGTCTCTGCCAAGTAAATTTCAATCAGCCCTTGCTTTTCCTCTCAGCGGGTGTGGCATCTTCTTTTCAAATATGGCATCTCAGCTCCTCGGGGTGTTTGGTGAAGTGGCAGTTTGGCACCTTTTCAAGCCTGTCTGAGTCCATTGCCTTTGCTAAAATTCATTTTCTCCGAGGGTCTGGTGAAGGTATTTTCTGAAAGTTTAACCCCCAATTGCTGCAGGCAGGTGGTTGCTTCTTTCAGACTCTGGAAAAGATGAATTCCATGTGATGTGAAGATATTTATCTAGGCAGGAGCTATTAACTGTACCTTAAGGTTTTTTCTCCGAGTTCTTTTAACTACTGATACAATTCGTCGTCACTTTTCCATGATCAGCAGTGTAAAGTCATGCTCCAAATACATTTTTGTGTTCCTGAAAACAAGCTCTTTTTTACCCCAAGCTGCCTGTAAAATCTGCATTTTTACTGAGTAGTCCACAAAAATCTGGCCACGATGGATCTTGGTCATGCATTTGGGTCCAAGAGTTTCAGCACCAGCATGTGGTACATTCTTTCTATCTGAATTTGTGGTTTTGTCCCAGACCAGTAGTTCCAGCAGGAATGATGAAACAAAAGCCTCCATCTCCCACTGCTCTGTCCCCTCCAGTACCCCATGTAGTCTTCGGTTATTCCTCCTGGCCCTTTGTTCAGTATCATCCATCTTCTCTGTCATCTCTTTTTTCCCATTTTAAGAAGTACAGTAGTGCAGTGTGTTATGAAAGTCATCCTGCTCTGTGACTTCTGTGAGCCCTCTCTCCAGCTCCTTCATTCTGGTGTCTGTTTCTCGCAGCTCTAGCCTCGTGTTCGCAAGCTCTGTTTGGAGTCTTTTTTAATGGTGTTCCCAATGTTCTGTAGCTCTGTGATGAGTTTGCAGGAGGTGATGGTGCAGTTTGCCTCTTCCTTCTCAAGGTCACTGAGGCATTCACTAGCTTCCAGCTGTGTTGGCTTGGGTGATGGAGGGCCTGCCAGGCCATCCTTTTGCAACCACAGGGGTTTATTAGGTTGGGAGCTGCTTACTTCAAAATCTTTGAAAAGCTGTCATACTGACATATTTATTTTCTTGATTTTATGCTGTTTGGATAAAATATCAGTTTTTAAGAGGAGAATTGCTGACAGTTTTATCAGTCGAGAGATGGAGCTCTACCTCTTTGCTACTCATCTCATGGGGACGTCACTGGAAGAGGCAGACAAAAACCTTTTAAGATCCCATCTCTCTCAGTCATGCGTTCTGAACTAGTGTGCTCATGTTTCAATATTTAGGGTCAGTTGGGGGGAGGGGTTCAGTTAAAAAGATGTGGTCAGCTCCACAAACAAATGCAAACAGTGCTGCCCACTAATGTTTCACAACATCTTGCATTGCTTCTGCAAATCCAAAGAAGCAACTCAAGAAGTTGCAAAACATTTGTTGGTAGCACTGCCCCAAAGTTTTATTATTTATTTATTTATGAGTTTAACCAGGAAGGCATACTGAGCAGGGTTGCTCGATTCCAGATGCGACCTGGGGGGTCAAGACCCAAACAGAGTACATAGATTTGGTACAGAGTTAACAACACAGTAAATGTCCAACTGCCAAACAGATCAATCAGCAGTTAGATACAGGCAGTCAGAAGATAGATACAGGAACATTTCAGATGGTTACACCTGAGTACAGAAACACAATAATTGTACAATCAAATGACATTAGGTATAGCAAGAGCATCAGGTGGAGAAGTGGGGAGGAGAGTAAGTGACTGCGATGGCTGGGGTTGGGTGAATGTCTTATATCAGCTGGGAGGGCATTCCATAGCTGTGGGATGCGGAAGTTGAATGCGGCCTTACCTTTGGTTGTACACATAAAGGGGACGTGGAGGAGCCTGGAGTCAGTGCTTCTGAGTGAGTAAGCGGGGGGGGAGGTTGTTGAGAGAGGGTAGAGACCAGGTAGGGGGGTAGGGAATGAGACCAGTATTTGGCTGCAAACCTAGCAGTATGGGTTAGTCTTCGGTCTTGGAGGGATGACAGGGCTAGAGAGCTATATAAGGTGCAGTGGTGGGTTGTTTGTGGACAGTCGAGGATAAACCAACAAAAAGAGTGGAAAAGGGTGTCAAGGCTAGCCAAGGTGGAGGAGGGAGTGATAGTATAGACTATATCACCGTAGTCGAGCACTGGGAGGATCATCTTTTGGACGATAGCGTTCCTAGCTGGCAGAGGGAGGCAGCTTTTGTTCCTGTATAGGGCGCCGAGTTTAGGTAGAAGTTTCTTATGTATGAAGTCAATATGCGTGGCGAAATCAAGGTGTGGGTCGAGCCAGACGCCTAAATATCTGAAGCTGGAGCATTGTTCCAGAAGGGTCCCATCCAGTGTTTTGAAGGGGTGGCAGGGGGCTTGGCGGGAGAGTCTTTGCTGAGAGCCGAAGGTTAGTGACATTGTTTTTTTAGGGTTTAGGAATAATTGGTTAGTCCTGAACCATTCCTGGATGGAGCTGAAATCCTGCTGAAGGAGATTTGCAACTGTGCTTGTGGAGGGGCCTGTGGCATACAGTACTATATCGTCCACATACATTTGTATGGATGTGAAGCGACAGGCTGATGGGAGGTCATTTAAGAATATGGAGAACAGCAGTGGGCTGGCGGTAACTGGGAGGAGGTTAGAGATGTGTGAGGTGACTTTTACAGCCTGATGTCTGCCCACCAGGTAGTCATGGAACCATGTGGTGGCTGGTTTGGTGAGCCCGGCTTCAGTTAGTTTGGAAAGGAGCAGAGTATGTGAGACGGTGTGGAACGCCTTGGCTAAGTCTATAAAGATGGCTGAGGTGATGTGGCCTTTGTCCATGTCGGTGTGTATGTCACCAGTGACTCGTAGCAGGGAGGTGATGGTTGAGTGAGATTTTTGAAAGCCGAATTGGAAGGGAGTGAAGAAGGAGGAGGAGGCGTCCAGATGGGGAGAGAGTTGGGCGAGGACAAGACTTTCCTGCATTTTTGCCAGAATCGGGAGTAGGGAGATGGGGCAGCAGTTGCCTGGGGAGGAGGGGTCGCCCCCTTTCAGTAGGGGAATGATGGTAGCCTGCTTCCATTCGGAGGGAAGCTTGCCCAACGTGAAGGAGAGGTTGAATAGTGCGGCTAGGGGGGTGGCTATGGCTGGGACAGACAAGTATAACATCTTGGCATTTGCCTTTGTTGGGGTTCAGGGAGCGTAGAGAATTGAGAACTTTGGCTTGGGATACAGGGCGGAAGGAGAACTGTGAGGCTGGTGGGGCGTACTTGGTTGGGGGTGGGGCCCTGGGGGGGTGGACACTGGAGGGACGATAGAAGCGAGTCAGTGCAGCTGGAGAAGTAGGTATTGAAGGCATCGGTTACCTCGCAGGGATCTGAGATGTAGGTGCCCTGAAATGATAGTGTCGGAGGTGGAGGTTGGGTGGGTGGGTGGGGGGGACAGGGATTTGAATGATTTCCAGAAGTTTGTCGGGTGGTTTATGTTTGCGCTAAAAGCCGATAGAAAATAATTATTTTTTGCCTGGCGGATGAGGTTAGTACAGGAGTTGTGGAGGGCTCTGTAGGTTTGGAAGGGTGCCTGTGTGCCCAGTTTCTTGTGGGCTTTCCATGCGTGATCCCTGGAGTGGCATTTGCTGATGATTTCAGCGGAGATCCAGGGAAGGTGGGTGCCTCTGACTCTTTTTGTGTGCAGGGGGGCATGTTTGTCACAGACTTTAAGAAATTTGGCCTTAAAGGTTTTGATTGTGACGTCAATAGATGTGGCCACTGGGATGAAGGACCAGTCTACTTGGCCTAGGTCTAGCACGAGCGACGCTAAGTCCAGGGAACTATATGACCTAGTGCGCAGCATCTTTTGGGGGGAGGGAGCTGTGCACTTTCCTGTTCAGAAAAATCATGTGGTGGAAACTTAGGGAGTCAGGGAGCAGACCCTCATGTAGGATCCTGTGGGGGTGGGAAGAGAGAGCCCAGTCCAACAGTGAGTGGTTGTGCATTTTGTGGTTTAGCCTGGTGGGGTCTTGAATCAGTTGTGTGAGGTTTAGGGCCTCGATCTTGGTTTTAAGGTGGGCCTTGTCAACGGCAAGCTAATTGTGGTTATAGTCACCGATGGCATGGAGCTCACTTCCTATAGATAAGGTCTGCAGGGTGGCCAGGTGTATAATGATGTCCGTTGGGGAGGTGCCGGGAGGGCAGTAGGTGCCTGCAACATGCACTGGGAAGGTACATGGGAGCGATAGTTTGATTAGGCGGGAGTCTATGTGGGCTGGAAGTGAGGGAATTTGTACCATTGTAAACTGCAGACTAGTGGATATGTACAGTGCAGTTCCTCCTCCTCTTTTTATCCCTAGCCTATCGTGCCTAATGATTGTGTATCCAGGTATGGATACTTCAGCATCGGCATGCTGGGGTTTTAGCCATGTTTTGGAGATGATGAGAATATCAGGGCGGTGGGTTAGGGCGATTGGTTGTAGCAGAGAAATTAAATTTAATAAGCTGCAGCTGTTGAGGTGCAGGAGTCTGAGACATTTGGGGAAGTAAAATGGGGCGTGGGCATTTGTGGTGGTGGGACCAGGGTTGGGCTCGATATCCCTGGCTAGGAGGAGTAGCAGTGTGATAAGCTGCTTGGTTTTAAGCCAGAGGTATCTGGTGCCAGAGGCATATGTGTTATCTGAGGCTATATGCGGTGGGCGGTGGACGGTTGGGGAGTGGAGGGCAGAATGACCTGAGGTAAAGGATGGGGGCAGGATGGTAGCGCTAATGGGCCAGTAGTGAATGTTTGCCAGGTCATGGGCATGTAGGAGGTGAGGAGCAGCATAGTTGTGCTGGGGGTCGAGGCATGGCGTAAAAGGAGGGGTGGGTTCCCTGTTAGGGAGGTGTGCAGGGGGCAGAGATGACAGCGGGGCCAGTGAGAGAAGTAGCAGGGGTAGAACATGCATCATCTTAGCCAGAAGTAGTGGAGGAATGCTTTGTCCGAGAGGTAGCGGCCTCTAGTGTTAGCAGCTGATAAGCTGCAAATGGGAGAGTGGGCTGATAGGTTTTTGCGGTCATGTGGTGAGTACTAGTACTATAAAGCTAGGAGCTCACCAAGGGTGGTGGTGGTGGGGGTGGCGGGGAGCCAGCACACAGCGCCAGCGGGGCCAGAAGCACAGTTCAACAAAAGGTGTCTCGTGGATGGCCGGAGCCCTTGCAGCACTATTGTTCAGTTTAAACTGAATGGTGCCAAAACCGTGCTCCAATTACAGTGGTGGGTGTCCTGTTTTCTTTGTGGTGGAGTACTTCTTTTTGAACTTCTATGTAGCATTTGTGAATAAGGGAACTGTATTTTCCACACATTTCAGATATCTTACAACTTGACAATATGTAGGTAGCCCTCTTTCTTTTTCATTCCGCTTGTAAGTCTTTACATAGAGGTTCACCATGTTAGGGAGTAGTTTTCCTTGGCCATGCTTGTAAACATACTCACAGAGTATTTGAAAAAAGGTAATTGCAGATCCTTATACATTTAGAGTGCTCAAAGCTTGTTCCTAATGGGAGACCAGGGATTAAGAGCAGAGTTGTGGTTTTAGCTCAAGGACTGCAGGAGACTGAGCACATGGTGGAATAAATTATTTTACACCAGTGGGCAGGAGGGCTGTGGAGGGTGCCAGCTGCCTGGTATATGAGCAAAACAGAAACTCCATTGTGTTTTCTTGACCTCATCAGAAGATAAAAATACTGGGGAGGAATCTGATCCAGTCAGACCAGAATAAGAGACTCAGTTGCAGCTGAGTAAAATGACTGAACTTTAAATTTATTTATTTTGGTAGCCCAGAAAATATGAACAATGGTCCCATATGATTATCAGTGTTTCACAGATGCAGTCTGCTTTGTCAGGGTAGTGAAATAAACAGAACATAATTTCTGTCATTAATTTGAAGAGCACAATGGGCCCGATTCTAGAAGGGTTACACCTGGTGTAACAGCAGTTGCACCAAGCAGAATGGCGCATGTAGCAACTTACGCCAGCAGTTGCAACATGTGCGATTCTACAAAGTGGCCTGCGACATGTTACAGGCCACTTGCGCCAAACAGCTGTTATGCCGCATGAACCCCCTGCGACATGGCGCCAGGAGGTTTACGGCAGCAGTTGCACTGCATTCTAGAAGGGCAGCCACAAAGTGCCCACATTGGGATTCTACAAGAACCCCTGGAAGAGATCCGGCAATGTACGTTATACCAGCATTTAGCCGGTATAACTTACGGATGCCCCCAGGGGTCCTGTAAACCCTTCAACTGTCCAGCGAACAGTGCATGGTTTCCCTCCCCCCCATGCCCAGCACACCCCAGTGGGGTCCCACAGGGCTACCCATACCCCCAGGCCCCTGAAACAGCCATTGGCAGAAGCCCTGCAGGGCAGCGCTGCCATCCCCACCCATGCCCCAAACCGCAAGTTGCCGCTGCATATGCAGCAATGACAGCCACCCTGGTAGTCTAGTGGCCCCCAACTGTACATTAATAAAAGAATCCCCATTTCCTAGTAGTCTAGTGGCCCCCAACCTATAAATTAATTCAAAAGTCCCTGTTTCCCTGGTAGTCTAGTGGCCCCCAGCCATGCCAGCCCACCCAGCACCCCCACCTGTCCCCAGCCAGCGACTGGCACAGCCCACCTCGCCTCCACAGCCTGCTGCCGGACTGAGTGCAGTATCAGTGCTACTGCGAGACACGCTCAGAAATTAATTTCTGAGTGCATCTGTGCAAGCGCTAATACTGCACTCAGTCAACAACTGGCTGTGGAAGTGAAGTAGGCTGTGCCAGTCACTAGCTGAGAATGAGGTGAGGTGTAGGAAGTGGCTGCTAACTAGGTAAGAGGGGTGAGGGGCCACTAGACTACCAGAAAATGGGACTCTCTTTTTTATTCATTTACACTTTGGGGAGCCACTAGACTACCAGGGAAATGGGGATTCTTTTATTAATATACAGTTTGGGGGGAGCACTAGACTACCAGGGAAATGGGGATCTCTTTTTTCTATTGATTTACAGTTCGGGGGCACTAGACTACTAGGGCAGGTAATGTGCCGCATTTATGGCGGGCGACCCGTGGATCAGGGCATGGGTGGGGGGGTGCACTTGCGACCTGCGGCAGCGGGTTTGCGACATGCTGGCTAGGTATGTCCTCTGTGCGACGTACCTAGCCACATGTTGCAAGTTGCAGGTCTTTGTTGCAGAGACCCTGCACCTTCTAGAGTAGGGCGCAGGGTCATTGTCGCAGTTGCGGGTGGCGCAAGTTGCAATCGGCGGCAACTTTATTATTTATTTTTATTTAGTTTTTGTTGACTGGGTAACTTGCACCACCCTTCTAGAATCAGGGCCAATGTTTTTTTCTGTGAAAATGGTTCCGGTCAAAGTCCCAAGCTCTTGTGCTTCCATATCTGATTATATCTGAAAAATATATACAGACATTTCCCTCTCTGTTGTTGCCCCAAGGCTATGGAATTCTATACCTGCTAGCCTACGCCAGTGCCAGACTGCTACTACCTTCAAAAAGGGATATTGCAGCCACCTCCTTAAATCTCATGTATGGTCTTGTGACTAGCGTTCTATCTTTTATATCTTTGTGTATTGGTTGCGTAACCTTTGTCCCTAATGTTAGTCTGCTCACTCTAACAAGTCTTGCCTTGCAGGAGCTCGAAAGACTATATTTGTTTGTTGTTATTAATAAGTAGTTGGATTGCTCCTCCAGTGCCTTGTAATTTTTACCTTTGCTTATCTATGTGCAGTGTTTGCTATGTAATCTCTTATATATGCTGTTGTCAATGTCACTTACTGTTGCTGTACAGTAACTTGTTGTTGACTGACCCTGACCCTATGTAACCTCCCGGGTCATGACTGAAAATAGGCATTCAATTGTCTAGCACACTTACCTGGTTAACAAAAACTAAATAAATAAATATACTTAAGTGTAATAAACCAAAATGTACCTTGAGCCCTAATACAGTATATGTACTTCCTTGTTTGAACTGGCTTCTAAGCATTCAACTCGCCTAAAAGTATTTAATCATTGCAGGTTTTAGCTGCTAAAGAAATAAAACAAGAATAAAAAATAGCATACAGTATTCAGAGTATAAGGTCATGGAGCTGTTCATTCCAGCCCTCAAGTACTGATTAGCCTCATTTTTAATATTTCACTGTAATCAAACAAGATAACACACTGTATAGTGACTTGTTGAATAAATAATCTTGACTTTCTAACAGTTCTGTGTTAGTCTTTACCTGATTAACAATGACTATAATCAGTTTCAATTTCTAAACATTTTAAATAAGCAGTAAGACATGATGGGGTGTTGGTTGTGCTTCCACAACTGCACGCGCAGGGGTGCAGTAAGGCATGAGGCTGCAGGCTGAGTGTCTTCAGCCCTGGAAGTGCCATTGTGGCAGCACAACCAACACCCCAGAGTGTCTACTTGCATTTCCAAAATAGTTTTTGTGTTAAGAATGTGAGACGATTAAAACTATTTCTTAAGATCACAAAATAAAGAACGCGAATCGATGGACTCAATGAATTCGGACTTAGACTTAGTAACTGCTGCCACCCAAATTGAAACCAGATTTGAAAATGTTGAATCAAGTACTTAAGTACTCGAATGATTGAGACCAGGAATCTTTTGCAATTTTTTTTTTCATTTTTCTTGAGACCCATCAAAAGTTTCTGTTAACTGATGTTAAATTAATATAATATGAATGATAAAGACTGGATTGCTAAGGTTAAATTAATCTTTATTTTGTTTTCCAATTTTTCTTAACAGCCACTGAGTGTGATAATGATATAACAATTATAAATCTGTGATTGAATCCCCGAGATGGGGACTGTAACATAATATATGTGCTATGATGCATTGTGTGTATATATATATATATATATATATATATATATATATATATATATACATACACAAAATCAACACGCCCCCACAATGCAAAGCATCATGAGCTGCATATGCTAAGTACCACAGAATATTATGCTAGTCAACTTTAAGCAGAAATGCATGGTGCCGAAAGGCCTCTCACACAGTTTGCAAAGGGTGCCAACAGAAGACATGGACACGCGTTTCGTCCTACCAGGACTCATCAGTATGCCTCATCTGTTTGACACCCCAGTGGAATGAACCAGCTACCCTAAGATGGTCGATCTGGGTTATGTTGTGGTGAACCCAATTAAAACAAAAAACAGTTTAAAAGACAGAGGACCTCTGTGTGCAAGCATTGAGGCAATGGTTACCCCAAAGGGCATTTGGCTGGGAAGCCAAGTTTCAAAGAAATACAAAATCACATACGCCCCCACAATGCAAAGCATCATGAGCTACATATGCTAATCACCACAGAATATTATGCTGGTTCAACTTTAAGCAAAAATGCATGGTGCCGAAAGGCCTCTCACGCAGTTTGCAAAGGGTGCCAGCAGAAGACATAGACACGTGTTTTGTTCTACCAGGCCTCATCAGTATGCCTCGTCTGTTTGACACCCCAGTGGAATGAACCAGCTACCAGAACCAGCTATATATATATATATATATATATATATATATATATTTTTAAATCTCTAGAAAAATAAAATAAAAAAAAAAACAAAACTATAAACTGTTTAAAAATCAGTAGTTTTGTGTGAAATAGTCCCTTCACAGATAGGCTGTCACAGCACGGTGGTAGCCTAGGTTGCACCTGTGTGAGCCATTATAGCCTGTGTGCTTTTTGTGTGAACTGCCCCCCCACACATTTTGTTCCACTTTTTTTCATTTCAATTTATATATATATATATTCTTTTACTTTGTGGATTTAAAGTGGAAATAATTGTTTCAGGCATTTTACTTTAGTTACTGAGTGGACCATCAAGGTAGTACTGTGTACAAATGTGGAACTAGGAATAGGACTCACTACAATGAGAAGCTGTGCACTGATATTTCTAGTAATTGAGCAACATTGGTATCAGAACATTTTCATACCTACTGGTTGTGCTGCCTCAGTTCAATGGGTAGGAACACATTTCAGCCAATCAGGATGTAGGTTTCTCACTACCCGTTTTATAACACCAGTTATTCCAATTTGACTTAATGATATATACAGTGGTGCCCAGTGTCACATTCTGTTGGACCACAGGATTTGTCTTGAAAACAGGGTAGATAACCCTAAATGACAATGTATTTTATCCTGTATAAAAATAAATGTTTTAAAAAAATTATGACTAAAGAGATCATGATACTTCTGTCATAGTATCCTCAGTTGCAGCAAGTTGTATTAATTGGTGTCACTGTTTTTAAATGCTAAAAATATGCATCATTATCTGCTTGACTGTTAGAGTTAACAGGTGATATTGTACAGAAACGGTGCTGCACATGTGTGTACCTCCACAAGCCCTTTAGCCTGTGGGCTGTAGAAGTCAGTTGATACATTGCAAGAAGACAGGCAAGTGCAAAGTGATGACTTCGACTATCCTTGACTGTTCTTCACTCAAGATACCAGTTGACTGAAGGGACCCTGACACTGGGCAACATAGAATATAATGTAGGAATACATCCATTTGCAAGCAAAGAATGACCCCTACATACAGTTTTCCAGAAGACATTCTGGAAACTGCATTGCTGTCCTATTTGCAGGCAACTGTCAGCTCTGAGGGAGGAGGTTGCCCACCACCAGGCTGAATGGCAAGGACTAAGGAGGCCTCCCCCACCCAAAGAGCACCACTGCCACAACCACTGCCTCAGAGACTGCCAAGTATGAAGAGCAGTTGGACCACAGTGGGTTCTGGGAGGGTGCGGGTGGTGGAACAGAGGTGAAGCCCCCCTAGTTGTACCTCTACACAAACCATATGCAAGTCTGACAGAGCAAGGTTCCTCTATGGTGGCACCCTCAGTGAAGACCAAGAAGAATGCTGAGGACATCCACAAGGGAGACCCACAAAAGGGTGCCAAGGGACACCACAGGGGAAGGAAACAGCTTCTGATAGAGGATTCAATTGTTAGAGGGGCAGACCTGGGGAAGAGAGAGGAGAGGAGAGGGAAGTAAGGTGCCTGCCTGGTGCCATGGCTTGGAGGGACAAGAAGCAAATCCTCAGGATTGCAGAAGCAGCATCACAGGAGAGGGAACTAGATATCATTGTCCACCTTGGGACAAATGACCTAGCTAGGCATGGGATCAGTGCAATGCAGGATGAAATTGTGGAGTTGGGGAGAGGCCTCAGATAGGTAGCAAGCACGGTTACCTTCTCAGAGGTGCTGCAAGTCCATGGCAGGGGTGAGGCTAGGGTACTGCACACCAGTCTGGGAAACAAGCTTCCTGAGCTAGTAGCCTTGATGGAAGATGAACAATTAAATATTCTGGCAGTCTCGGAAACATGGTACACGGAGAACCATGACTGGCATGTCAACATACCGGGGCACACAATCTACAGAAGGGACAGGGAGGGGAAAAGAGGAGGTGGAGTAGCTCTATACATAAGGGAAGGGATCAAAGCTACAGAACTAAAAAGTAAAGGGGGAGGACAAGAGGCACTCTGGGTCACCTTGGAGACAGGGAATGGCATCACAATCCGCACAGAGGTTGTATACAGACCCCCATCTCAAGGGGAGGAAATGGACAAGAAAATGAAAGAGGACATTCTCAAAATGGCTGAAAAAGGGGAGATACTGTTGATAGGGAACCTGAATATGCCAGATGTTAACTAGATGACATGTACTGCAGCCACATCCAAGAGCAGGGTCATTCTCGATGCCCTGCAGGGGGCAGGCCTTAGACAGCTAGTGTTGGAACCCACTTGGGAGGGAGCAATACTAGACCTGTTACTCTCAAATGGAGAGAGAGGATCACAAATTTAGAAGTTAGTAGACATCTGGGATCAAGCGACCACTTCACAGTGTGCTTCACAATAACCACAACCATGGAGACGAGCCATACAAAAACAAGGATACTTGACTTTAGAAGGGCTGACTTTGGCAAAATGGGTGAATACCTGAGGAATACACTGGCAAATGGGCAAAAAGGAGGGGTGGAAGAACAATGGAGAAAAATCAAAACTGCCATCATAGAGGCAACAAGCCTTTGTGTGAAACAAATAAAGAAAACAAAGCGGAGTAAAAAACCACTATGGTTCTCAAAAGAGGTGGCA
Organism: Neoceratodus forsteri; assembly: GCA_016271365.2. Taxonomy (NCBI): domain Eukaryota; kingdom Metazoa; phylum Chordata; order Ceratodontiformes; family Ceratodontidae; genus Neoceratodus; species Neoceratodus forsteri. The sequence goes on along the minus strand of JADMNL010000029.1, from coordinate 75,692,330 downwards.
GGGAAGGTTAAGGAGAAAAAGGCTGCATTCAAAAAGTATAAGGAATCACAAAAGGAGCATGACAGGGAACTGTATCAATTAAAGTAGAAAGAAGTGTGGAAGGCAGTCAGAATAGCAAAAGCCCAAACCGAGGAAAAAATAGCCAACTCAGTTAAGAAGGGGGTTAAAACCTTTTATAGGTACATTAGGGAGCATAGAAAAGTTAAGGGAGGAATAGTGAAGATTAATAAGGGAAAGGGGATCTGGGCAGAGGGAGACAGTGAAAAGGCAAAGATACTGAATGAATACTTTTGCTCAGTGTTCACAAAAGACAATGAGGAGGCGTTACCTAAACCAGACAATAGAAGCACTCTGGGTAGGGGGTTGACACCAGTCCATTTACAGAAGAAAGAGTCCTGAAAGAACTCCTAAAACTCAAGGTGGACAAAACAATGGGGCCTGACGGGATTCACCCCAGAATCCTAATAGAACTAAGGGAGGACCTAGTGACACCACTGACCAAATTTTTTAACAAATCATGGGAGGATGGGGTGGTACCTGAGGACTGGAAGAGGGCAGATGTGATTCCCCTTCACAAAAGTGGGAGCAAGGCAGAAGCAGGAAACTACAGACCTGTAAGTTTGACCTCCAGTGGTAGGGAAAATGATGGAATCACTTCTGAAAGAAAGAACTGTTGAGTACCTAGAGGCCAGCGGGGCTGGGACCCAAAGCAGCATGGATTTACAGCAGGAAGGTCATGTCAGATGAATCTAATTGATTTCTTTGAATGGGTGACCAAAGTAATAGACCAGGAAGGGGCTGTGGATGGCCTACCTGAGACTTTAGCAAGGCATTTGACACAGTCCCGCACAAAAGATTAATAATCAAGTTAGCTGCCCGGGAGTGGGTCCCAGGTGGTAGCCTGGGTAGCAAACTGGGCTGCACAACAGGACACAGAAGATAATAGTGAATGGAACACATTCAGAAGAAAGGGGGGTTACTAGTGGAGTACCTCTGGGCTCAGTACTGGGTCCAGTCCTCTTTAACATCTTTATAGGTGACATTGCAGAGGGTCTGGAGGGAAAGGTATGCCTCTTTGCAGATGACACAAAGATCTGTAACAGAACTGATACAAGGGGGGTAGAAAGGATGAGAAGGGGCTTGGCAAGGTTGGAGGAATGGTCAGACATATGGCAACTTAGATTCAATGCAAAGAAGTGCAAAGTAATGCACCTGGGAAACAAAAACCCAGAAGAAGAGCACACAATAGCAGGGGAGGTACTAACAACAACAAAAATGGAAAGGGACCTTGGGGTAGTCATATCAGATGATCTAAAGGTTGGTAAGCAATGTGATAAGTCAGTAAGGAGAGCCAGGGGGATACTGGGATGCATAGGAAGGGGCATCACAAGTAGAAAAAGGGAAGTGGTTATCCCTCTGTACAGACAGTTGGTGAGACCCCATCTGTAGTACTGTGTGCAGTTTTGGAGACCTCATCTCACGAAGAACATAGACAGGATGGAAGCAGTCCAGAGGAGGCAACTAAAATGGTGCAGGGTCTGCATCAGAAACCATATGAAGAGAGACTGAGAGAGCTTAATATGTATACCCTTGATGAAAGGAGGGACAGGGGGACATGATAGAAATGTTCAAGTACCTCAGGGGAATCAACAAAGTCCAGGAGGGTAGCATCTTTCAGAAAAAGAGATGTGTAAGAACAAGGGGGCACAATTTAAAGATAGAGGGGTGATGGCTCAGGGGTAATGTGAGGACATTTTTTTTCACAGAGAGAGTGGTGGATGCATGGAACCGCCTTCCTGGGCATGTTGTTGGGTCTAAAACAGTGGGAGAATTCAAACTTGCATGGGACAGACATAAGGCAATTGTAGTGGGGGTGGCAGGAAGTAGGCTGTTGGTCAACTAGAATCTGCAGCTTATCCAGTAGGTAGGGAAATGAGCAGACTGGGTGGGCCAAGTGGTCCTTATCTGCCGTCAAAGTCTATGTTTCTATGTTATACCCTTCTATCCTCCTGGCTGGAGAAACAGTGAGGTTATGGCTGCCTTAAGTTGGTGAGATCTTATGAAAGAATATGGGGACCCAGTTTGTTACTGGTGGGAAATAGTTCCCTGCTCGTATAAATACAGTGGAAACATGCAGGATGCAGCGCACTATCCTGTGACACTGTATGACAAAAGGGATTAACTGCCATTGAAATTGCTTTGTTTATTGCAGTAACTCTACTGCTGTATGCTGCAGGTTTGTGTTGCATCCTGGCTGGCATTGCTGTACTGTATTGAAACATGAGCTTTTTCAGAGAGCCATTGATTGCCATGTCCTGTATTGTGAATACATAGTGTACTTTTTTTGACAAGGATTTCACACAATGCCTTATTCATATCTCAGATTGAAATGTGCATATTTTACTGGACTTTCTGACAAATGTCACATAATTTCTGAAATGGTACTTGCTGGGTTTATGAGTTGGGAGAAGTGCTGAGAAGGTGGTAGAATTCACATCTCTTGTCCTGACCAGTGTCAGGTAACTTCTCATTAACAGCAAGCATTTGTCAATGCTGAATGTTTGTTTGCTGGCATTGGCAGTGGTAGTGTAGAAGTTACAGAGCTGCGTAATAGGAATGGCAGCGAAGTATTGAACTGAAGCCAACCCCACCACCACCCTGCAGAGAGTGACAGGCATTGGGGTGTGCCTTTGGGCTGTCAGGCATAACGGCCACACCATTTCACCACACCCCACCCTGCAGACACTGACAAGTGTCACGGTGTTCCTTGGGGTCTTTGGCCCTTATACATACCCCATTCCATTAGGAAATACGGTGAGATGGGTGCAATATAGGAGAATTGGGTGAACTTTGGGGCCGAACAGTCCAAGGCATACCTCAATGCCTCTCACTGGCTGCGGGGTGTGGAATGGTATGAGCATTACAGGCAAGAATCCCAAGTCACACCCCTGATTCCTGTCATTCTCTACAGGGTTGGGCGTTATGGTTGGAAACCCTAATACCTCAGGCATTTGTTGGTATTTTCACTCCAAATTTTCAACATGTTTTTTTTGTGACCCCACCTCATGAACAGGGATAATATCAGTTTGTTAGCCGAAAGCTGCTTATGCACAGCGACTACGGCATTTAGCACTACAGGTACAAAAACATTCAGAACAGGATGTAAAAAATGACAGCTGTACTACTGTTCATGGGGAGGTGTAAAAAATGGCAATGTTGCAAATCTGCAGTAAAAATATAAAAAAAAAAATGGTGAAGTGACGAGCGTTATGATGGTGAACCCCGGTTGCAGGGTTGAGGGTTTAGGGACGGGGTCCCCCTCTGGATTAGTTCTTGGGGTAGACCAGATCCCTACCTCTGAATGGGTGCGTAACCTGGGTGTGGAGTTTGACACTGGCCTGACCCTTCGTTATTAGGTGTCTGCAGTTGTCAAGACTTCATTTTTTCATCTTAGAAACATCTCCAGGATTAGGCACCTGGTTCCACCAGGCGATTTGCCGGTTTTGGTCCATGCCTTTGTGACATCTCGTCTTGATTACTGTAACTCTCTGTACTTAGGGCTTGCTGGGGTTGATATCCGCCGCTTGCAGCTAGTGCAGAATGCAGCAGCACGTTTGTTGACTGGGGTGTCTAGAAGGTCCCATATTACCCCTGTGCTACACACTCTGCACTGGTTGCCAATACAGTGGCAGATCACCTTTAAAGTGGGTCTATTGACCTACAAAACCCTACATGGGTTAGGTCCCAACTACTTGAAAGAGCTTCTGGTGCCTTACACCCCTCTGAGACAGCTTCGCTCAGCTGACGAGGGGTTGCTGGAGATACCGTGGGTGAATTTGAAGCCCGCTGGAACCCGTGCTTTTGGATTTATGGCTCCCACCCTCTGGAATTCTCTGCCCCGCCAGCTCCGAGAAAGTACAATGGTGGATAGTTTTAAAAAGGCTTTAAAGTCATTTTTATGGAATCAGGCATTCCCTGTTGTACTGTAATTTGTTTATTTTAAATATTTTATTGGCTGTATTGTCAGTGTATGTATCGATGTGTTGATGTTATGATGTTTTGTATAGCGCCTTGAAATATTTGAAAGGCGCTTAACTAAATAAATGTTATTATTGTTATTTATTACATAGAAACTGTGCAACGCACACCTGTAATATAATTAGGTTGGGAATTTTTTACAGCAGATTGTCAACTCAGGCATTTTGGTGCCTCCGATCATGAACAGTGTCACTATGATTTTCTTTATGTGTCCCGAACAATGATTTCCCACAGCGACCATGCATCTCTGTGCTGAAAGTGTGAAAACACACTTCGGCCATGTTGTGAAAAATGACCTGTTTATAAGGAAGTGTGAAAAAATGCCACTGGTGAAAATCTGGACTGAAAATATTACAAAGTCATGAACTTACGAGGGTGTGTGGAAACTGCGCAATGCTCACTCGTAACACAGTCATTTTATGGACTTTTGTCACCAAATTTTCAACATAGCCATTTTAAGACCTCTGCTCATGAACAGTGTAGCTGATTTTCTTAATCTGTCCCAAACATTGCTTTCGCACACCAACAGCACCATTGTGCACTACATGTGCGGAAACACATTTTGGGTGACATATGAAAAATGGCAGCTGTACTGTTCATAAGGAAGTGTAATAAAATGGCAATGTTGAAAATCTGGAGTGAAAATATTAAATTCGCAAACTTACGGGCATGCATAGGAACTGCGCAACGCACGCTCGTAAAACAGTCATTTTCAGGATTTTTTTCACCAAATTTTCAACATAGTAATTTTAAGACCTCTGCTCATGAACAGTGTCTCTGTGATTTTCTTAATGTGTCCCATACATTGATTTCGCACATTGACTGCGCCATTGTGCGCTACATGGGCAGAAATACATTTTGGGCAAGATGTGAAAAATGACAACTGTACTGCTTGTAAGGAGGTGTGGTAAAATGGCAATGTTGAAAATTTGGAGTGAAAATATTGAAAATTCGTGAACTTACGAGCATGCGTAGGAACTGTAAAATGCACGCTCGTAAAACAGTCATTTTTAGGAATTTTTTCACCAAATTTTCAACATAACCATTTTAAGACCTCTGCTCATGAACAGTGTCACTGTGATTTTCTTAATGTGTCCATTACATTTATTTACGCACCAGCTGCGCCATTATGCGCTACATGGAGCGGAAACACATTTTGGGTGAGATGTGAAAATGACAGCTGTACTGTTCATAAGAAGGTGTGGTAAAATGGCAATGTTGAAAATCTGGAGTGAAAATATTGAAAAGTCGCGAACTTATGAGTGTGCATAGAATTCATAGCCTACGCTCGTAAAATAGTCATTTAGAATTTTTTGCACAAATTTTTCAAAATAGTCTTTTGAGGAGCCACCTTATGAACACTGGCAGTGTTGTTTCATTAATCATTCCGGAAAGGTGATTTCACGGTGGCTGCGAAATCACCGCCGACCCGATAACGCCATGACAGTGCAAGAATTATGAGGAGGGATCCCAAAATCCCATGTTGAAAATTTGGTGCAAAGTTCCAAAAATGCCTGAGATATGCAACACAGTTGAAAAAACCCTATCTATCGCATTATACAGCTTACGGCATTTCCTCAGTTCGCGGTCGGCTTTGAAGAGTGCAGGCGTGTTCCGGTCCACGAAGATCGTCTCACACGGAGTCTGGGTAAGTATGCGGGTGGGAGGTGTGAGGAGGCAGGGTGCGCGTGGGGTGGGCACGGGTGGGGGCAGACACAGCGATGGACCGTTTTGATTTTCAGGTGTTTTTTTATTCAGATGATGCGGGGCGTTTGCCCGATGGGGTGGGCTCCCAGCATGGCAGGAGCGGCTGGGCGTGGAGCCGATGGGGATTGGGCACCCCGTCGGCCATGGCATCTGTTGCCACGCTGGGGTGGGCTCCCAGCGTGGCACCCTTTCGGGGAGAGATAGTGAAGCCCGCCGAGTTGGGCACCCCGTCGGCAGGACATAAGGGGTGGGGAGAGACAGTGGAGCCGATGGGGATTGGGCAGCCCGTCGGCCATTACATCATTTTGCCACACTGGGGTGGGCTCCCAGCGTGGCACCTGGATGTTGGGGCGTGGAGCCAGCGAGGATTGGGCACCCCGTCGGCTATACAGTGTGTGCGTGGGGGGCAGCCGCGGTATGCATGCGTGTGTGTGTGTGTGTGTGTGTGTGTGTGTGTAGGGGGAGCTGCGCATGAGCAAGCGATATCTGATTGCTGCTCACTGAAGCGTAGCTCCCCCTTTCAACTGTACGCCACTGCATTTTGGAGCTGTCATAGACAGCTCCAGCATGCATTGGCGGACTGGGGCCGCGCCTGCCAGCACACTTACTGAATTGGAAGAGGGGGTGACACACCTCTGAAAACTCGGATGATGGCACTATGTTTCTTGCATATGCATGCAAGCAAACATAAAAATGAATTCTTTAGTTCTGTGGAATACAGTTTTGATTTCTCTCCTCTGAACAGGACAATCAATCATACTGTAGCAGTTTGCCACTACTGACAAGCAAGCAGCTACAGTAATAAAAACCACAATGTTTTTTTTTCTTTTTTTATATAAATTGATTATAAACACTGCACATGTGTAATGGCACTTTCAGTATTTGGGCATGTCGTGCCCACATTCTTTATGAAATGATTCTGACAAACCTGACTGGTGAATAAGTGTTCAGACTTGTGTTTAGAACTTAGCACAGCACACAAGTTATCACTGGTTATTCTAACCTGAGTATTAAGCTGAGCCATTCATGAGTGCCCCACATTTTGCAGTCTGGGATGGTTTGTAGTTTTGGGCATGCAATCTCCCTCTCCCTCTATTTCTCTTTGTCCTTTTGGTCAGTGATGGAATTACACTTTATGAGCTTTGGGGGCTGGGGGGGCCCATAAGGGCACTATCTTTAAACTGATCCCCCTCTTTCCATTATAAATCAATGGCAGTGATGTGTGAGCTACCAGGACTCACATCAGAGGAAGGGGGGTTAAGCCCTGGCAAGCCACTCTGTAATTCCCACACTGCTTTTGATGACTATCCTTAACTGTAGTTGTGTAAGCAGGCAGCTTGAGAAAGATCTTGATGCTACTATTTGTATGCCCCAAAATTATAGCAAAATGTGGACAAAAAGTTATAATGTTCAGAAAATTCCTAGTTTTTTTTTTAATTACTCTTTTTACCCTTCCTTTTGTGATGACCATCAACTACCATGCATGGCTACTGCCCAACCTCGTTGCCTGCCCTTTTGCCGTAGTTGGTTGGGGACAGCTGGAGGGTATCGCTCTTGGCACACAGTTGCATTTAGTGTCAGCAAGGGAGTGCGTGTCATTCCCATATAGAGTGTCTCTGCTGCCCACTGCAATTTTAAAAAGGGTCCCCATGCATGACTACCCACTCTCTGGAGAAATTGCTGGCAGCTATGCAGAAACAGATGCTGCAGACCCCTTCCTGAAGCCATCCATGGAGCCCTCACTCCTGGACTGCTTTTCTATTGTGCTACAACAGCATTTTGGTGTGTATAGCTTCCCATACACAACACTCCGTAACCATATAGTATAACACACTTCTTGTTATAAGCTTGCACTACGATATACAGTACAGACTTCTCTGTTCATTGAAGGTATTCACCCTTACAATGCACCTACATACAAGCATCTGTATAGACCAATATGAAACTATGCCTGTTGCGTATTGTTGTTTATCCCCTAAAAAGGTTTTCCTATAATTCTGGACTAAATGTTTAGGCCACAATTGACTGGGAAATCTACACTCAGCTTCTACATCCCTGTCACAACTAAAGTTGTTTGCAGTCCTTACCTCAGTCCCAAACGTCACAATGCACTTCCACTAAGTCCTGCAAAACTCTGCGATAATTCAATAGCATCCCATATGCTCCTCCTAAGGGCCAGGAAAGTTAAAGGAAATGAGCCAGCAAGGAATGGCTTAGAAAAAATTATTCTTCCCAGACCCATCACTTCATAAAGAGGGCTGATTGCACTGCACAGTGATCGACTGATGGGGGCAGAATACTGCAGACACTGGGGATTGGTGAAAGGGTCAAGGAGAGGGAGGGGTAATACTTCTGGAGCCAGGGATTGCCATACAGGGTTGTGTGGAGGTGTTGTGGGATAACAGATGGACCAGACACCGAATTTCAAGTTCAACACACAATCTCTGTGTGATGTTTATTCAAAATGCAGAGGATAACCTTAAGCAATGGCATATCCCTTCTTCAGTACATCAGTTTGCAGCAACAGACTAAGTATGTCCTTTCTCTGCACTTAGCCAACACCTACTGACACTGATCTTTGATCTAACTTGGCAGTTGAGATTCAGCCTCCACTCCTATGTGGGCCTTGTTTGCTTGGGTGGTGGGGGCGCAAATAAAAAAAAAAAAGACAAAGACAAAGAACCTCAGTGCAGAAGCACTGAAACAAGGGTTACCCCAAAGGGCATTGGCAACAAATCAAGTTTCAAAGAAATACATCATACATACTTCTATAATGCAAAGCATCATGGGATATAAGCAGATCACCATGAAATTTCAGACTTGTTCAGTCTATGGCAATTTGCAGGTTTTATACACACAAAGTATATACATTAAAGTATTTTGTGACATAGTACCATTACATACTAAATCCAAAGATGATAAACACAGCCTGTTTTACATAAGCTCAGAGGTCACCACAATAACCTCCCTGTATGAGGACCTGAGAGGGAAAAGGAAAATTTAAAGAGGACACTATAGCATAGTCAGGAAAGGGAAGGAGTGCCCATAGGTGACCAACCTTATGGACTAGAAATTGTAAAGAATAGATTAGGCTAAGAAATAGAAGAACTGTTGCAACAGATTTAAGAAACGGTTGGGCCTCAAGAGTGTCAGGAGCTCCCTGTCACATATCCCCTACCTTAAGAGGGAAGCAGTTATTGCAGACTGCTTACCACCTTCCTGTCTCAGGAAGGGATGGAGCTTCCACCTGTTCATCTTCAAAAGCTCTGTCTCAGGGTCCCTATTAATGATAAACATTCCATCATAAACATAGTGGATATCATCATTCTTTACCCTGAGGCATTAACACATTTCCCAACAGAGACTAATGCTACCTTCCCATCTCCTTTCAGGGAAAATCCATTATAATTTATTGACCACAAATCTGGATGGCTGTAAAGTTCAGTGCCACAGAAACAATTTCTCTGGGATGAGTAATTACCTGCTCCAAACCCACCGGACATGTCAGTTTAACAGGGCCCCAGTCCTAGGTTCAACCCCTCTATATAAACCCACTATGTCTCTTGATTCATTCATTTCACTTGCTACTGATATAGCCACCTGAGGGTAGACACTCTAGGTGTTACCTCAACACAGGTTCCTATCCATTTTCCACCCACCTCCTCCTTTGTAGGTTTTTCATCAAAAAAATAAAACACATGTACCACCTCCTTGCTGTTAACATATTGTAACATTTTGGCAATATTAGCATCTTTAGCCTGCAGTATATTCCAGTCAATACTGTTAATAGATTTAGCTGCATCAATACAAGAAAAAGTCCCCTCAGCCTCATAGGCTTCTTCGTGCTTGCTTGGAGTCTTCAACACCAGCACAATATCACTAGGCACAGTCTTACATGGGGTCTCACATTCAAGTTCCATACTTGCAAATCTGACCTCCAACAGGTAACATCCTGGGAACACAGGAAACAATGGAATATCCTGCTCAGTCAGGAGGTCCTCCTTAAACTGAGCCCATGAAAAATCCTCCTCCAACTCTTTATCCAAACTCTCCAGCAGGGACCTCTTGAGCACCTGTCACTGGTGTTTTGCCTCTCTGCATAGTTGGTCTGCCACCAGCCATTGCCCACTCATCCAGTGGATCATCCTCATCAGGGTCTCCAACTCCTGAGTGTTGTCCTCACACTTCTGGTCTGCCTCGACCCCATGGTAGTTCCTCATCCCTTTGCATCTCTTCATCATCTTCAGGCTTGGTCTTCCTCTGAGCTCCCAGGTCCAGTCTAGGTAGCTGCTTCTCTCCATCTGTCAACCATGGTTCTGGTCAGAACTCCACGGACTTTCTTCTCCAGTAACTCCTGGTGCATCAGTCCACCTGGTATATCTGGATGATATCCACCAGAAAATGTCCCTCTTTGGCCAGTCCAGACACTTCCAACAAGTTATCCCACTTCTGACACTAAGTCTGTGGAGGGGTTGTGGGATGACAGATGGACCAGACACCAAACTTCAAGTTCAACACACAATCTCTGTGTGATATTTATTCAAAATGTAGTAGATAACCTTAAGCAATGGCATATCTCTTCTTCAGTACATCAGTTTGCAGCAACAGACTATGTATGTCCTTTCTCTGCACTTAGCCAGCACCTACTAACACTGATCTTTGACCTAACTTGGCAGTTGAGAGTCAGCCTCCATCCCTATGTGGGCCTTGTTTGCGTGGGTGGTGAGGGCTCAAATAAGAAAAAAGCTAAAGACAAAGAACCTCAGTGCAGAAGCACTGAAACAAGGGTTACCCCGAAGAGCATTGGCAATAAATCAAGTTTCAAAGAAATACAACATCATACATACTTCCATGATGCAATGCATCATGGGATATATGCAGATCACCATGACATTCAGTCTTGTTCAGGTTACAGTAATTTACATGTTTTATACACATAAGGTATATACATTAAAGTATTTTATGACATAGTACCATTGCATACTAAATCCAACGATAAACACAGCCTGTTGTACATAAGCTCAGAGGTCACCACAATAACTTCCCTGTACAAGGACCTGAGAGGGAAAAGGAAAATTTAAAGAGGACACTATAGCATAGTCAGGAAAGGGAAGGAGTGCCCATAGGTGGCCAACCTTATGGACTAGAAATTGTAAAGAATAGATTAGGTTAAGAAATAGAAGAACTGTTGCAGCAGATTTAAGAAAAGGTCAGTCCTCAAGAGTGTCAGCAGCTGCCTGTCATAGGTTGGGCAGAGGGAGCAGGGATACAGCTGTACATCAAGGATCACTGTACTGGGTCAGGGAGAGGGAAGGGAGGGATATTACTGGAAACCAGGGATCATGATATGTGGTCAAGAAGAGGGGGCGGGGATGCCACTGGATGTCATGGATCAGCAAGTGGGGTTGGGGAGAGGAAGAGAGATACTACTGGGAAACCAGGAATTGAAAAATGGGGTCAGGGAAAGAGGAGTCCCAGGAGGGGGATACTGTTGGACACCAGGGGTTGCTGAAGGGGGCTGGAAAGATGGAAAGGCATACTGCTGATACCAGGGATGTCTGAAAGAGGTCAGGAAGAGAGACGGGGACATCACTGGCAAAAATTAAAGCTGGTACTGGAGATAGGCTGCTGGTACTGGCATTTAAAAAAAGTAAAAGTTGACACCAAGAATGGGTTCTTGGTGCTGGCATTTAACACAAGATGGAACTGAATGAAAAATACAGGCTCCTCATCCATTTGATTATGTACTTTATCTAAGGATGCCAGAAATACATTTTTGCTAAAAAGTTAGATAGTAAAATTTTTGCCAACTACAGTAACAAATACTGCTTCCAGGCACCAGTGACTCTGACCATGCAGAAAGATAGGTTATGAAGATTTGAGATGTGGTAAGCAATAGCTCATAGACAAGTCCAACAGGGGAGTCTGCTATTGAGAACACCCAGGTCCAGGATCATGTGGCCACAGTGGGGGGAAGACTACAACACTTTGTAACAACCTGGGCTGAATCGGTCAAGGACAGATGGATCAAGGAAATAATTACACAAAGGTATGCCATATAATTCAGTTACATTCCAAGGTGAGAGAGGTACATAGAATCCCATGTCATAAGGGACAAGGTAACATCACAGCAAGTCAGAGCAATTCTAAATCAGCTGCTACACAGCAAGGCCATAAAGCCAGTTCCAAATTAAGATCAATACTCAGTGTTCTTTCTAGTACCAAAGAAGACAGGAGATCTCCAACCAATACTGGACCTCAAATTTGTAAACAAATTTGTGAAATATCAGAAGTTCAAAATGGAAACACTATGGTCCACCACTGCGGCAGTCCACAAGGGGGACCTGTTAACCTTCATAGACCTGAAGGGTGCCTACCTTCACATCCCCATCAGACCTACTCTCCAGAAATTTCTTTGATTCAGCATTTTGGGTTACCACTTCCAGTACCAGTGTTTGCCATTCGGTCTAGCCTCAGACCCTCGGGTGTTCACCAAAGTTATGGCCCCACTAGCGGCAAAACTATGCATGGAGGGGATTCATGTAATCCCGTACCTGGATGACTGGTTGATACAGGCAAGGTCCCAAGAAGAGTCACAAACAGCAACCATCAGAGTGCAACAGTTGCTCATGGAACATGGATGGATCTCCATCAAGGTCAAGAGCATCTGACACCCACGACAACAATAGAACACCTGGAGTGGTATTCAACATGGTGATGGGCACTGTCAAACCATCAGAGAACCATATCACCCTGCTAGTGACACACTGCAGGAGAATACTACATTGCAAAACGATGACGCTATAGCACCTGATGTAACTGTTGGGACTAATGGCAGCCTACATAGGCTTACACTACTGGGCAAGATTGCACATGAGACATTTGCAATGCCTTTTGCTAGACAATTGGAATTACAGTCTACAGAACTACAACCAGAGGGTGACCATACCTGTAGGGATACAGAGATCACTGAGATGATGGGCAGACCCACGCAACTTGAATCAAGGGGAGAGGTTGGAGAAAGATATAACAAGAACCCTAGAAACAGATGCAAGCCTGCTAGGTTGGGGTACTTTAATGAATAGGCAGTCAGTCCAAGGGAAGTGGTCAGAGAAGGAAACAAAACTCCTGATCAACATTCTGGAGACCAGAGTCATTCGACTATCTTGCCAAGGGGCATACGGACAGCAGAGTGGCAATGGCATATATAAACAAACAGGGAGGAACAAAGAGCAGGGCCATGGCCCGAAAAACAGAAACACTAATGCTATGGGCAGAAAAGCACCTGCTCAGTCTCACAGCAGTACACCTGGCAGGCAGCTTAAATACAAGGTTGGACTGGTTGAGCAGGCAATCCTTACAGCAGGGGGAGTGGCAACTCAACCCAACAATCTTCAAAAAGATTCAGAAAAGATGGGGTCCATTCCAAGTGTATGTCATGGCATCAGCAGCGAACACACAGTTGCCAGTGTACATCTCCAGATACAAGGACAAGAAAGCAACAGGAGTGGATGCAATTTCCACCCCTTGGAACTTCCAAAAAGCATATGCATTTCCACCGATATCCATGATATGATTTAGGAGGCAGTATAATGCAGTGGTTTAAGTCTCTGAGCTGCAAACCTGGAGACCTGGGTTTGAATCCCACAGCCCCCACTTGCATGCTGTGTGACCATGAGCAAGTCTCTTAACTTTCTTGTGCTCCCAGGTCAAATCTGTAAACAAGCTTCAGCTTAGTGTGTCTCCCCTGGTTAAGAAAAAACAAATAGTGGAAACAGAAAGATGAAGGAGTTTGGAGTTGAGACCATCTGGGCTATCTCCTCTGAACAGAGTCATAGATAATAGTGTAGTGGGCATATAAAAAAAGAGATAGGGATGAGGAAGAGGAGAAATAGAGGGATATAGGGGGGAGGAGGTGGAAGAAAGAGGAGAGAAGAGGTGAAGCAGGGAGCAGAGAGACAGAGAGAGAAAGAGAGAGAGAGAGCTCAGGTGCAGAAAAGTGATTAAAAGTGGTAGCAAACTTTTCTGGGTTAGAATATGGAACCACCTAGACTCAGTGCAGGGATGGAAACTTGGTAGGGGGTCTGTGAAGGGAGTGCACTTTCAGAATTCAGATGGGCAATTAAGATTACACTGCAGGATAGAAGCAAAGTGCTCTAACTTGGCCAGCCTGGTAGTCCTGGTACAGGCACTGTGGAACTGTGTATACCTAGCTAGAGCCACTGATGAGCTAGGGTCTTATAAACACACCTAACCAAGTCTTTGTTGTTGAAGCAAGTGATTTGTTCAGCAGAGGCTCAGGGAAGTTGTGAGCTTTTAACTTGGGGCTTTCAAGAAGGGAGTGTTCCTGTTCCAGGCAGCAGAGAAATTTAACTGAAGTTAAGAAAGGGCATTACCTATATGTGAGGAAGTAGACATAAAAGTCCAATCACCGAAGTAGATAACAGACAGAAGGGTAGATAGGTTATGTGATCTATAGGACCAGATCTAAATGACACTTGGGGGGGGACTTTAAGTCAATGCACTTTGCACACACAGTAAACCGTGTGATGGTCACTGAGGGCATAAAAGATAATGCCAGGTTACACAGTGTGATGGGGTTGGAGGAGATGATGCAGCCTAGTAGAGAGAGATTAGAGAAGGTGGGATTAATCTAGGTCCGCTCTGTGATGTGCTGCATGAGTTGGAAGGAGTGGACATTTTGACTGAGTTTTTTTTTGCAACAGGAGAAGTCCAATTGGAGTTGAAACCAGCCACTCAAAATTAGAAGTTCACTGTTAGCTGAATGAATGAGATGGAGGAGAGGAGGTCGAGAATGGAGTCTTGTCAATTAGATGCTTTTTGGTGTAGTATTAGCCACTGCTAAGCAATTTAATTCACAAATTATATTTGAAAGAAATAATGTAACCTACTGTAAACCCAGGCCCCTGGAACTGGAAAAAAAACCCATCTAATTGTTATCTTGATTATTCCTAGACAGTTGTAGGATATACAATACCAGAGAAAGGAACTGTGCCCGGGAACCCCATGTTTAACCATGTGAGCTTGTAGCTCAGTGGTAAGAACACCGGGATGATTCTGGGGGTCCGGATTTAATTCTCAGTAGGTCATGTCATTTCTTTGTCACTACAGTTTGTGATATAAATTGCTTAGCAGTGGCTAATACTGCACCAAATACACATAATTGTCTGTATATAGTGCACCATGTCATGTTTTATCATTTGCATAACCCATCTCCTGCAGTGCCTTCTTGTGACATACAAACACAGTAATACATTTTAGGTCATTTTTGAAATTAAGAAAAAAATA
The DNA here is from genome assembly GCA_016271365.2 of Neoceratodus forsteri. Lineage (NCBI taxonomy): Eukaryota > Metazoa > Chordata > Ceratodontiformes > Ceratodontidae > Neoceratodus > Neoceratodus forsteri. The sequence continues at coordinate 75,677,276 of JADMNL010000029.1, read as the reverse complement.
AATAAAAAATTCACTGCAGCTCCTATGTGTGACCCTTCCAGTAGGATATGCACACAATCTGCACTGATAAGGTGTATTTTCAAAGCTTCCAGCCAATCAAAAATCTGGATTTCATTACTCATGTTTATAATACTAACATCAGCACTGCATTTCATAAGTTGAAAGAACAGTGTTTGTTGATCTACTCCCCATTTAGCATAATTTCCTTTGTATTCTCATTAAAGAAGTGATACCACTTACAATTATTGTTCAGTACTAAGTACCTTTGCACAATTGATCAATGTTACCTGCACTTTGCGAGGATGTGACGGTTATTCTTTTGATAAAAAAATACCAACTACTAAGAAAAAAGTAACTCCAGATAGCAGTGAGATGGAGTCTAGAAAACAATGTTGAGGTTTGGTACCCTGTGCAGACAAAGAATTTTTGTCTGCAAGTTGATTGCACAGAAGAAAGGCCATGTTCTAAAAAAAAGTCTCTTTGCACTTTTGCAAAGCCCCTTTAAGGAACTGGTTAGTTTTCCTTGTTTAATTCTCCATGGATGCACACACAAACCATATCAAATGTAATAACAGCCGTATTGTGTGTGGTCTGGACAGCAGAATTTTTAACTGACACATGCAAGATCTTATGGCCTGTTAACTAAGATTTAAATAAATGTTGTACTAAAGAGCTCAGTAACGAGAAACCATATAATTCCCAAGCAGGGATTCTATAACAATTTAACTTGAAACATGCATGAATTTGAGACAGCAAGGTGCTCTTCATGAGCCAAACCAATCTTCTGCCCCGGGTCTATTTTATATACAGTATATAGTAGAGATTTGTGAGTAATTAACTGATCAAGGACAGTCATACCCTATTTGAGTAGTCTGAGTATAGAATTTAAGCTTTTAAGTTATATTCCAGAATTTCTAGCTACTGGGTAATTACTCTTTTGTCCTACTATACAGGTTGCCTTTGCATGAGGCAGAGCCATTTGCTCAAGGCAGATCCTACTGAAACTAACTTACCTTGCTAATTCACACAGGATTTTTTTCTGAAATATATTATTGTTAGCAGGGCATCTATTTGAGTCTCTTTTTAGCTGGCTGGTTACATATACATGTAGCACTGAGAGTGTTAGCTGTGTGAGTGCATCTTACCTGTATCTAAATTCCCACTGGATGCCTGGCTGTTGATTACTATACCCCTTCAACATGCTCATCCTATAGCTAACCACCCTCCTGTCCACATTATCCATCTACTTGTCCCCTTGGTCCCCACAAGTTGACCACTCCCCTCATTACTCTGACATCAACCCTGGTCTCTTTCCCCCCAAAATTGACGTGCTCTGGAGGCTTTACTTCGTCTTTGCATTTTTGGTGTTTCCAGCACTGATACCTTGTGAACCTCCAATGGAAGGACTTCCTCCTCTTCATTTAGTTAGTTAGTTAGTTATGCTTTGATAACCAGGTAGGTGCACTGGTGCCAGGCATCTTTCTCAGGCATGACCTGGGTGCTACAAGTGTATTAAATATAGCAGCATAACAGTATCAGAGTTCATAATATATGGATTAAGATAACTGGAGGTAGAGTACAACATATTATACAATAAAGTGGCACAGTGTTACAAGTTTTACAATTTTGCAAACCACAAGACTAAAATATGGAGAACATAAATAACAAATGATGTACGCAGTGCACAGTGGGTGGTGCAACAAGTAATACAATAGAGATTGAAATACCTTTAACATAACACAGGCACATACCTACGGAAAATGGGAGCAAGCACCATCCCAGTGGTGTGAAGGGCTGAGGTGCTGGATGCTTTACTTTCTGCCCTGCTGGCGACCCATGTTTGGAAGTGGACTCGGATCGTTGGGGGGCGGATGGGGAGGGAGATGATTGAGCATCTGGAGGACTGCTCTCCTCCCTTGGGGGGAGGGGGTGGATTGTCATTCCCTCTGCGCTAATGCCACCAGGTGGAGGCCTGGTGGTAGTGCGGGTCTGGGGCGACAAAGATGGAAGGGTTCTGTAGGACTCTGTAGTGTGCGCCGCCTCCATCTGCACATGCTGACGTGCACGCCCAAGCAATGGGGAAGGGAGAAAATGGAAAAACGGGTGCTAGCAGGCTCTATAAAGCCCTGGCCACACTCCTGACTTCAGGCACTCCCTGGGCTAACTGACTTATTCACTGAGGGGAGGATGGCCCTTCCCTCCCTGGCCCCACCAAGGGGGGGGGGATCCATGGGGGAGCATGCGTGGGAGATCCAAAGCCTTACCAGCTAGCCTCCCTTGGAGGAAAAAGCAATATGGAAAAAAAAAGAAAAGAAAACAGGAGCAAGTAGTGAGGTTTAACAGGTGATCCTTCACCTTTTGCGCAAAATATTTGAGATTTAAAATCAGACATTTGTTTTTGGTGCTCCTGCTTTTTCTTGGCGGCAATGTGGAGGTGAATCCAGACTCCCGCTTTCTCCTCATCCAATAGTAGTTCACCATCTTTCCCAAGGGAATCAAGCTATTTCACAAATACATCAGAAATCTTTTCCCCAAAATTGACTCGATCAGAATTTGGGTTGGCCAAAACAATTCTAATATCCTCATTCTCTCTGAGACTTGGCTATCTGCCTGAATTAACACCTCAGATATATCCATCGCAGGCTATGCAATTCATAGGCAAGATTGTTCCAGATGAGGAGGTGGTATTCTCTTTTATGCAGCCAATCACCTTAAATTCTCAATTGCACTTCAGAAGTTCATCTGTCAGTCTCATAAATCACTGACCGGTGTACTTTTCCCTTTCCATACCATCTTTATCATTGGTATCTACTGCATCCCTGGTAAGTTCCCTGATGTCACCTCAGTACTACAGAAAATGTTCTGGATTCCTTTCCTGGAGGTCAGCATATTCTCTTAGGGGAGTTCAGCGATAATTGGTCTGATGGAAACAAGGCCTCTCAATCCACCACTCTTCACCCTTGGATTAAAGTTCTGAATCTTGCTCAGCTGATTAAGTTTCCTACCAGAGTATGGAGGACTGAGGTGCTAGGCGCCTTACCTCCTGCTACATCAGTGACCTGGGGCTGGGAATGGAACTGGGTTGCTGGGGGGCAGGTGGGGCGAGGAAGGATCAAGCGTCCCAAGACAGCTCTCCTTCCTCGAGTAGGGGGGTCAGAGTGGTGGGCTTCTTGGCTGCCACCCAGCGATGGCTGGGTGGCAGCACATGCACATCACCACGCAGGGATGGGAGCCTACATACAGGGTGCCGGGGCCATCTCAGTGGAGGCAGACCTTGGACAATGCCCCCATTTCATGTACATGGGCTGAGAGGAGAAAATGGAGGAAAAACCACCCTAGGTGGCAGGATTAACAACTGACCCTCTGCAGGCCCTGCACTGGTGGCTGGGCACAACCTCAAATCCTATGGCAGAGGATGATGGTTTAGGGTAAGTCCCGGGGGAGCTGGGTGATGGGGCTGGAGGGGTCGGTCAGAAGGGGGCCTCTGGGGGGGAGAACCAGGAGATAAACAGCATAGGAAAAAAAAAAAAATTCCTACCAGATTCAACACCAAGTCTTCCAATCATAGTATAATTGAATGAGTCCTAGCATCTTACCCACACAGAATAGAGGCAGTTGATATTCCTTCCGGATAGTTTCAGTGACCATTGCATGATCTATTGCATAAGGAAGGTTAGAACTCTCAAAGTCTCATCTAGAATTGTTCTGGCTCGGTCATTTCAGATCTTTACATCTGGATAGTTTCTTGCAAGACCTTCATCAATTAGGTCCCCACCCTACCCTTGCCTGATCCTGATGTGGTGTTAACATATTTTATTTACACATTTAACCTAGTCTGCAATAAGTGTGCTCCTTTTAAGTGTTTTAAAGTTTGTGTCTCCCACTGTCTTCTACTTAAGAGATGCTGCTTGGGCCAGACAAAAAAGTTACATGCATGCCATCTAACAGACAAGCATTCACTAAACACCACAACTACTGCATGAAAATCATCTGAAAGGCCAAAACTGAATACTTTCAAAATCAGTTCTTATTCAGTGGTTTGGATCAGTCCAAATTCTAGAAAGCTATTAAATGTCTTCTTAATGCTGTTACTTCCTCGTTCACCTTACAGGCAGATACCTGTCACCTAATACTTGCTAAGGTGTTTAAATTGATTCTTCATTGATGGTCTCAGGATGTTTATCTCTTCTTAGGCTGCCCCCAGCCTGCCATTATCGCCGTTGACTCCTGGGAGTTTTGACCTCTCCTCTATCCCCATATCCAATGTCCTCCAAGAACTACCCTCTTTGAATGTTTTCTCAAGGGTTTGCTCAGATGGCCTCTCACCCAGACTGTTAACCCTAGTGGCTTCTGCCCTGGCTACCCCATTACCCATATTTGTAATTGTTCCCTACCACTAGCTCCTTTCCTTGCAGATGAAAATACACTATGGTTGTTTTGTTCCACTCTACAAAGGTGACTCTACTGATGCTCCAGCAAACTACCATCCAATATCTCTGCTCCCTTCTCTCTCCAAATTACTTGAGAGAATCATCAGTAGGCAACTCACCAACTTCTTTGAAAAATCAGGTTATCTTACTCCCTTCCAATTGGGAGTCCATCCTGTGCACTCTTCCTCTACCTCCCTACTCAGAATCACTGATCATATTCTCTCACACATGGATGCAAGTCAAGGGACCCATGCAATTTTCATTGACTTTGCCAAAGAATTGTATACAGTAAATCACTCCCTGCTCATAGCCAACATTGCAGCATTGGATGTCACTGCATCCTTTTTATACTGGTTGAAATTCTACCTAGTGGATAGGTCCCAATCAGTTAAATTAGGAGCAACTCTTTCCACTGAGCTTTCTGTCTCTGTAGGGGTGCCCCAGTGGTCCAATCTGGGCCCCCTCCTCCTCTCTGTTTTCATAAATGATCTCCCCAGCTGCCAAACTGTTTGTAAATCCCACATGTACTGTATGTGGATGAGTCCATCATCTTTGCCTCTGGCCTCTCATTCCTTTTCATTGAGAAATCACAGAATGACTTCACCAGTGTACAAAAATGATTCATTGCCAATCAGCTGGCTATGAATCAGAAAAAGCTATATCTATGCTTTCTGGCCAGCCTACTTGCTCTGTTCAGCCACTCATCCCCTGAAGTTATGTTCCTTATCAGTCACCTCCATTGATTCTGTAACTTCATGTAAATACCTGGACGTGATCCTTGACCAATACTTCAGTTTTTCCCTCCACAGAAATTACTTACATTATGGCTAAGTATTTGTCTTCAAACCTGAGGCCCCTTATGAAGTAAGAAATTGCCTTCCTCTATCCACTAGAAAATGGGACGTTACGTCTTTCCCTTACTCAACTATGGCAATGTGGTGTTCTCTGGAGCCCCAACTGTACTCTAGCTAAGTCCTCCCCCTTTTAATATATTTTGCAGATTTGTCCTGGGCTGCCCTCCCTAAACACATCATTGTACTATGTATACAGAGCTAGATTGGGCCCCTCTAACTTCAAGGCCCTCTCTCCATACTGCCCTGGTCTGTGCTAAATATTGATTGAACAAACTACCAGAGTACCTCAGTGAGACATTCACCCCTGCCCCTAATTCATCCTATTTCCTATGGTTGAAAGAAGAAAATAGATTTCAAATCCCCTGCTGCAGACAGAATGTCGGCCAAACCTCTATTACCAATAGACTTGCACACACTTGGAATGATCTCTCAACCTCACTCACGTTCATCTCCAGTCTTCAGTCTGCATGGGTCAGGTTCAAGGACTATTTCAAGGCTCCACTAACCTGTCACAAATGCCCTAGGGATGGTTCATAATAACTTCCTTTTGAAGGGTCTATAGTGTGTTAGCCAGGTCCTGGGAGCCATTCTTGATCTGATTTAGGTTACAGTTGTTCTCCTACCTTTGTGCTAATATTTCTTTTGGATTTATGAATTTGTTGCCACTTGCTATAATTCACATTTTCTGTGCCTCTTACTTTGTTCTTTTGCCATGAATAATATTGCTGGGCATTTTTATTTTCCACCTGTATTCTGCACAGTCTGTTATGTACTCCTGTGTATGCTTTCAATCTGTTTATTGGTGTAAAGCGAGTAAGGAACTATCTGTGCCTACCGAGACCTGTAAACTCCTCTGTATCCTTCCATGGTTGCTATCTGCTCTTCCTTTATTTATTGCAATCTGTATATTTCATTGACTCATTCTTTATTCTTTGTCTACATTGACATGTTTCTATAGGTGAATTATGTATCATTACTCCTGCTATTCCCTTCCCCCCCCAGGTCACAGCTAGAAATGAGCCCTTAGAACTATGTTTGCCTACCTGGAAAAACATGTCAGGAAGGAAGGAAGTAAGTTAGTTTTATTGATTCAAATCACTGTAAGATGCGTTTTTGATACCTTTTTTGGTAACTGGGATCTTTTCCAAAGTTTAAACATTTGAGAATATTACACTATAAATTATCTTGATCTGGAAGAAAGTAAAATGCCCACCCAACCCCCTTCCTTGCTGGAGACCAACAGTTCATGTCCAAAACCAAATTAAAAGATAACATTCATGAACAGTGTCCTTCATAATGTGGTAAACCCATAAAAATTCATTTTAAATGAGGTATTGGGCTTACCTGTAGCTAGCAGGTGTCCAGAGATATAATTAAGTATACCCTATATTGATTCCACATTGCCACCATTTTTGGAACCTTGTGATGTCACCACATGGGGTGACACTCCTTCTGCATGACATCAAAAGATCACAAGGTTCTAAAAATGGTTACAGTGTAGTATCAATGTACAGCAAACTTGGGGGGGGAGGTAGTAACAACAATAAAATGGAAAGAGACCTGGGGTAATCATATCAGATGACCTTAAGGTTAGCAAGCAATGTGAGAAGGCAGTAGGGAGGGCTGGGGGATACTGGGATGTATAGGGAGAGGCATCACCAGCAGAAAACAGGGACTTGTTATCCCTCTGTACAGACAGTTGATGAGACCCCATCTGGAGTACTGCATCCAGTTCTGGAGACCCCATCACCGCAAGGACATAACAGGATGGAGGTAGTCCAGAGGAGGGCAACTAAAATGGTGCAGGGTCTGCAAGAGAAGCCATACGAGGAGAGACTAAAGGAGCTTAATAAGTATACCCCTGAGGAAAGGAAGGAGAGGGGGGACATGATAGAAACTTTTAAGTATCTCAGTGGAATCAACAAAGTCCAAGAGGGTAGCATCTTTCAGAAAAAGAGATGTGCAAGAACAAGGGGACACAATTTGAAGATAGAGGGGGGACGGCTCAGGGACAATGTGAGGAAGTATTTTTTCACAGAGAGGGATGCATGGAACAGCCTTCCTGAGGAGGTTGTGGGGTCTAAAACTGTGGGAGAATTCAGGAATGCATGGGACAGGCATAAGGCAATTCTTGTGGGGGTAGGAAGAAATAGGCTGTTGGTTAACTAGGATCTGCATCTTATCCTGTAGGTAGGGAAATGGGCAGACTAGGTGAGCCAAGTGGTTCTTATCTGCTGTTAAAGTCTATGTTTCTTTGTTTTGGTCAGCAATATTTCTGGACTGCTGCCAGCTACAGATAAGCCTAATACCTCATTTAACAGAGTTCTTCATGTGCTTTTGAACTGGAGGGGCACTATTCATTAATGTTCCCTGTTAATTTGGTTTCTCTGCTCAGTTTCCAGAAAACTAGACTCTGTAATAAATAAAAAAAATCACAACAATTCAAACATAATGTAGTGATTCCAATGAACTCTGCTGTAGTGATATTCAGAATTTAATAGACATAAGAGACCAACTCATCCACTTATGTGAAAACAGAATGTCAGAACTACATTGTACTATCTTTTGGATAAACACAGGTCTTCAGCATGTAGCACCATCAGTATTTTAGCTTTCTTGGCAGACCTGGCTATGGTTGCAATTACTGAGTCGTGGTGCAATTAAAACCTGGACTGGGATGTAACCATACCAGGTTATGCTGTGTTCAGAAGGGACAGAGTAGGTAAAAAGGGGGAAGGAGAGGTTCTTTTTTGCTGCTAGTTTCTGGCAAAGGGAATCTTGCTTTCAGAGCAAGCAGCTGACTAAAAAAGCTACAGAATTTCTTACTGATGAATCACTTCTATCTCAGCAAGAGTCAGTGCCTGTTGGGATTAAGCAAACAGATACTTTATTAGAAGCAGGGAGTCTCATGTAAGTGAAAAAAAAGAAAAGAAAGTGAGTGTGTGTATCTCTGTTTGGGGAAGGGGCTATATCAACTTAGTTTGCTAAATCAGGAACAGAGCAGAGAAGTTAATTGGGGGTGTGACTTGAGCAGTAGAAAAGCATCTGTCTCCAATTATAGCTTCCTACTGCTAGTTTCTGGCAGAGGGAACCTTGCTTTCAGAGTAAGCAGCTGACTAAAAAGCTACAGAATTTCTTACTAATTGCCCTCTTTCCCACCCTAAGCCAGTTCTACTTTTATAGCCACTGGATGTGACTGACAACAGGAACTTCCTGTTTGGCTGTAGGAAGGGAAGGATCACTGAGACACATTATTTTCATCAACCTTGAAGGGAAAAGAAAAATAGCTCTTCCCCCCCCCCCCAGCTGCTGGAGGTCTGAGTCCAAGCAAGGAATAAGGAGACTACTGAAGACTACAGAAAGTTCCTGTCCCAGAACAGGAAGGGTGAGAGTTGTAAGGGTACATAGGCAGTAGGAAAGTAGGTGGAAAAATACATAGAGGGAGGAGAGAGTTAGCATAAAAAGCAACAGGAGAGGGGACACAAAATAAGTCATGATTGGAGTGGTGCAGTGCAATGACTGTGGGGCGGCAGTGTTCCGGGAGACACTCGGGAGGCTGCGATGCTGCCCTATTTGCAGGCACATCTCTGGTCTGAGGGAGGAGGTTACCCATCTCCAGGCTGACCTGGCTAGGATTCGTGAAACCTCTTCCCCCACCCAGGGACCACCAGGGCCACCGCCGCTACCTCAGAGGCTGTCAAGGAAGAGGAGCGGTTGGACCAAAGTGGGTTCTGGGAGGGAGAAGGTGGTGGAACAAAGGTGCATTCCTCCAGCTGTACCTCTCCATAATTCATATGCTGTTCTGGCAAGGAGTGGTTCCTCTATGGAGGCACCTGCAGTGGAGACCAAGGAGGATGCTGGGAACCTCCACAAAAGAGACCCACAGGAGGGTGGCATGGGACCCCACAGGTAAAGGGGGTGGAGTCGAGGAACAGTGTGCAAAAATAAAAGAGGGCATTGAGAAGGCAACAAACCTCTGTGTCAGGCAGGTTAACGAGGGCACAGAAAAAAAGAACTGCTATGGTTCTCTAAAGAAGTACCAGAGAAAGTAAGGGCAAAAAAGCTAGTATTTAGAAGGTACCAAACAACACTAGAGGAGGAGGAAGATGGGGGGGATATCTGGAGAAACAAAAAGGGGCAGGGCAAGCAGTTAGGAGCACAAAGGTCCAAACAGAAAAGAATATTGCCAAGCCAGCAAAAAAGGGGGATAAAACAGTGTATATATATATATATATATATATATATATATATATATATATATATACACACACTGTATATTATAGGGGTGCAGTCACACCCCTGTAGTTAGGGTTGAGTAAGTAGTTTAATGTTAAACCCCAAGTTTTGCACTTTAATAACTTTAAAACCGGTCAACGAATTTGCACAAAAATTGGTATGCTCTGTCCCATGGGGTAGATCCCCAGCTGTTCCAAGTTTTGTTTTGATTGGATGTACAGTTGTTGAGCAGCCCATAGTGAAAAAAGTGTGTTTTTTGCTTTATTTTGCCCATTTTTGCTGATTTTTGCCCATCGCACTGCAGCCGCATGGTTTGGAATTATGGCCTGAATAATTCAGGGTAGAAAGAGGATGCCCCAAATAACAATCCAGCATTGATTTGGTGAAAAAAATATTAATCCGTTCCAAAGTTATTTCATTTTGAATTTTCTGGTTCTGAGCATGCTCAGTTCAGTCTTTGGAATAGGTGTACATTTTGTGAAGGATTGGCCTCACGAACAAGGATTTTGTCAGTTCATGAAGAGGGATTTATAAAATCCCTCTTCGTAAGAAAAAAATCCCTCCTTGCCAGCCGCCATCTTGTTTTCTTGCTTAGCGAGGGTAGACAACCGAAATGTAAAACTTGCCCCAGGGATGTTTTATGGAGAAACCAAAGCATGGGTTTTGGTTAGTGGTAGGTCCTCTACCTGCCCATGCCTTTGGTTTCTTTTACTTACTAAAAAAAAACTTTTTCATTTTCATTTTAAAATCCCTGCTTGTGAGCTGATCCCTGTTCGCGAGCTGTCGAAACCCATGTTCGCGATCTGATCCCTGTTTGCGAGCTGTCAAAATCCATGTTCGTGAGGGGAAGGTCACATGACCCTACCTTACGAACAGGGATCAGCTCAAGAACAGGGATTTTGACAGATCACGAACAGGGATTGGCTCGGGAGCTGGGATTTTGGCTGACATGGGGAGCCCAATCCCCATGTAGGCACTAGCCCCTTCCCAGCACCGTCAGTGTGGGACACTGAGGAGCCCACTCCCAGTGTCCCAAAATATTTTTAATTCAATTGAATTTTTTTGCAGACATGGGATGCCTAGTCCCCATGTCGGCACTAGCAACCCCCAGCACCGCCAGTGTGGGACACTGGGGAGCCCACTCCCAGTGTCTCCAGTTATTTGTAACCCCCCTTCATTAGTGTCCCTAAACAATACATTGTCCCTGTAATAAAGAAAACCATCCCCGATGTCTTACACTTTTTTTTAAAACCTGCAAAAAAGAAAATGGTACCTCATTGTCTCCCCAGTCCTCCCTCCATCCCCACCCTCCTCTGCTCACCCACCTCCCTGCACCCCCCCCTCTTTCCCATACATACCTCTGAAGGTCAGGAGCAGCAATCTTCTCTGGACTGGGACACGTCCGCATTCTTCAAAGCCCAACCGCAAACTAAAGAATCAAAGGTAAGCACCGTATAATGGCAGTCAATGGGGGTTTTAACTTAGGTTGATATTTCATCCATTTTTAGGAATTTTGACCCCATATTTTCAACATGGGGTTCTTGTGACCCCACCTCGTGAACACTGGCACTGTCATTTCGCTTCTTGGTCCCAAAAGGTGATTTTGTGGTCATGGTGTGGAATCACCTTTCAGGACCGATTAACAAAATGACAGTGACACTGTACATGAGGCGGGGTCCCAAAAAGCCCATGTTGCAAATTTGGTGAAAAATTCCAAAAAATAGCTACGTTATGAGCATGCATTGAACAGTTTCTATGAATGCTCGTAACTTTTACAATTTTTAATATTTTCTCTCCAGATTTTCAGCATTGCCATTTTTCATATCTCCTTATGAACAGTACAACTGTCACTTTTCACATCCTGCCTGAAACGTGTTTTCACACCTGTGGTGCAGAATGGATCAGTCACTGTGCAAAATGAACTTTCAGTATGGATTAACAAAATCACAGTGCCACTGTTCATGAAGGGAGGTCCCAAAAAGCCCATGTTGAAAATTAGGTGAAAAACTCTCAACAAATGACTGCCTTATGAGCGTGCATTACACAGTTTCTACACACACTTGTAACTTTGCCAATTTTTCATGTTTTCAATCCAAATTTTCAACATTACAATTTTTTCACACCACCTCATGAATAGTACAGCTGTAATTTTTTAAAATCCTGCCAAAAATATTTTTCCGCACCTGTGGCGCAAAATGGCATTAGAGTTACACAGAATTACATTTTGACAGGGTTTTGAAAGTTTTCTGTACTGGGTACATGCGGTGAGGTGAAAAGATCATGTTAAACATTTGGGGTGAAAATTATTTAATATGGTACATTAATGACTATTTGTTGCAATTTTGCTATGCCTGCTCATAACTTAATGTGTGGAAGTGCAGGGGCCAAAGACCCCTGTGTTTCCACAGCTACATACATATGTGCATCTGTGGAGGAAAAGAAGCACAGGGTCCAACGGACCCTGCACTTCCATTGTGACATATGGATACTGTTGTACTATCTGGATGGAGGGATGGGAGTGCAGGGTCTGAAGGACCCTGCGCTCCCACCATGACATGTGGATACTGTTTTACTATCTGGATGGAGGGATGGGAGCACAGGGTCCAAAGGACCCTGCACTCTCACAGTAAAATAAAGATACTATTATACTATCTCAAAAAGTGAGGAAATAAATTGCAAAAAACTTTGTTAATGCATCTGTTAGGGTTGAAGCAACAAAAGTATGGAAATGAGGCATTAGGGTTGAGCTTCTAACCCCCCACTCTACAACCCACTCCTTCACACACCAACAGGCATTGGGGTGTGCCATGGGGTCTTACCTCTTACCTCCGCCCCTACTATACTGAGTCTGCTCCTCCCCTTCTTACCTCTCCCCCTTACCTGCTATCCTCATACCTCCCCTCTCCCCTGCCAGTTTAATTACTCGCAGTATCACTTGCTCATTTTGGCACTTGGGGCTCCTCCTCTCCTCTTCTCTTCTTGTACTTATCTACCCTCTGCTAACCCTATCTCCCTACAGACAATTGTTTGGTTTTCTCCACTCAGGCATCTTATACCTGTAAGTGTTTTGTTAGGCCTCGCTTCCCCTATCCTAACTTCCTCTGTAACATGTACTACTCTTTTTTTTTATACTTCATTTTTATTAATTTTTTTTCCTTTTTTTTTAAATACAGAAAAGAAGTTACAGATTGTTTATAACATTGCAATATCAACTCAAAAGGAATTGCACAATTCTTACCAAGATATTTACAGCTGGATACTGCTAGAGACTATCATACTCTATATTTTATCAATTACAAGAGTCTGTATTTATCTATCTAATTACCAATACATTTTCTATGTTTTTAGTATAACATTCCATGTTATAAAGCTAATTAAGTCTAGAACTAATTATCATAAACTTTTAACAGAACAGTCTTCTGACCAAATAAAAAACAAAATAAAATTTATAAATTAAAATAAAAATTGTCGGCTTGATCTATTACTTTCACTTTTCCTACCTAAGAGATCCATATGTTTCATTACTATAATGCTACAGGAATAATTATACCATATTTTATTCCCATTAGGTACTGTGAATCATCTAATGAAGTTAATCATGTATCATGTATTACCAAAGGCTTACTGGGAATTATTAACTATGGAGAGCGGGGAAGGGGGGAGGGCATTGTAATGGTTCTCAGGTCCCATCTGGTCCATTTGTTCTGGTAGGCCGCATTTTTATATTGCAGATTATGAGTCAATTTTTCACTAGTTTGTATATGATTAATCATTTTTGACCATTTGTCCAGTACAGGAGGGTCAGGTTACAACCATTTTTTCATTATAGCCTTATAGGCAGCCGCCAGAAGTATAGACCATAGATAGTGAGTGTCCTTCCCCTTAAGATCCTAAGTAGGGATGCCCAACAGGAGATTCTCTGGTTTGAAGTGATTCTGTATATTAAGTATGCTAGCCATTTGCTGGGACACAGAGTTCCAAAAAGACTGGATTTTTGGGCATGTGAGAAAAATATGAGCATGTGTTGCCTCTTTATTGTTGCATAATCTCCAGCACTGAGATGTGACTCCCGTTTTCGCTAGGCAAGGAACTGGGGCACCAAAAAATAGCAGGTAAGAACTTTCCAAACATATTCTTGCCATTCTGGGGACATAGTTGTGGTCCAAGTCGAATGCCACACCCTTGGCCAGTTTGTTTGTAATATCAGTGTATCAAGGTCTTTTTCCCATCAAGTTCTCAAAGGGTCAGACATATGGGCCTGTTGCCTTAGTAAAAACTTGTATAATTTACAGATTGCATAGTCACTTTCCTCAGTGGTCCATATTTGGATAAAGGGAGAGTAATCCTCATAGTTTGGATATTTAATTGACTGAATCCTGAACTGGGAGTTAATAAGATGCCTGATTTGTAAATAATAAAATAGGTCCTTAGGGGTCCAGGAGAATTTAGACTTGGCCTCTTCAAAAGTAATGACTGCGTTCTGTCTCATTAATTGAAAAGGCGCCAGTAGGCCTCTAAGCATTTGAGCCCTGTACCAGGTATATATCTTTGCTGTAGAGAAATCTAGGTCTACTAAAAACCATGTATATTTCCATTTAGTGCTTGCATTACCCCTCTGGGAATAGCCTCTCCTCCACCCCTCCAGGACTGATAAGGCACTATCTGGCAGTACTGATAGCTGTTCTCTCATCAAAGAGTTAGAAAACAGGGCTGCAGCTGGGGAAAAGAGTGGGATCTAGAAAGGTCTATCTGTTTCCAGTGTGCTGTGTAGGCAGAGTTCCCCCAAAGAAGTGCAAGCCTCATCTGTGAAGCGTTTCAATAGTGATGTAAATTTGGAAGAGCGATTAATCCTCCCTCCTTGGGTTGCATTAATAATTGATATTTGAGCCTTGGTTTACTACCTGCCCGTAGGTAATGCATCAGAGTGCTTTGCCACTGTGAGAGGGTTTTAACTGGGACTATGCACGGGACACATTGAAAGAGACAATAGTTTCGGCAAAGCATTCATTTTGATGGATTGGGCTCTAGAATAAAAAGATAAGGGAAGGATAGACCATCTTCTTATATCTGTGTCAAGGGCCTTCATTAATGGAGAATAGTAACATGTACTACTCTGTTGTATCTGCTGTACCCACTGCCACTGTAATTTGTACTACTCCGTTTGTATTGTGATCATGATGTGGAACCTATGTAAAGAGCTCTGAGCTCAAGTGGTGTTATCCTAGACTGCAATAAATCTGTTAAATAAACAAAATAACCCAGTTTCCCCAATGGGAAAAAAATGATAACCAGTTATTATTTATCATTATTTATACCATGTGAAGGATGAATAACTTAAAGGAATTAAAGTGCTTTTCTGAGTATTCATCAACCTACAGAGTGAGTAACATCTCATACTCCCTGCAGCCCATGCTGTTGTTCCTGTAGCCTCATCACAATGGCATTCGGTGTTTCATGGTATAAATCAGACTTTCCACAGGGCATCAGTAAGTAACCTTTTCATTCACTCCGGAGTATTTATTTATTTATTGATATCTCAGATTACAAACACCTTTGAACCAATGGTTCATTTACAAAGGTCCCATGTCAAGAAAAGTACAACAGTTGACATAATGAGAGGAAGAAGGAAACAATACATTATTATTACAAGTATGGTATCATGAAAGGCATCACTCAAATGAGCTCGCAAACAGGTAACATAGCAGCCAGTAGGTGACTTTGTCAAATTAACTTATCAGGGAGGAGGATAGAGGGGGATAGATGTGGGGGGAGGTAAGGTACCAATTAAGGCACAAACTCAATGAGTACACAAGCAGGTAATGTAGCAGCCAGTAGGTGACTTTGTTAGAATAACTTGTAAAGGGAGAGAATAGTTAAGATGGAGGAATGTCAGAAAGGGTGATAAGGGAAGGGGAACAGAGGGGGATAGGTGTTGGGTGTAGGGGGTAAGGATGACAAATGGTAAATTCAGAGAGAGACGAGGTTAGGGAGGGGTGAGGTGGAGGGGGAGAGACATTGGAAGGGAGTAGGTGGAGGTTAGTACCACCAGCAAGGAGAGAGGTGGATGTAAGATAGCTAGGTAGTGTGTGTGGAATAAGGAGGTCATAGGTGATGGAGGCAAATAAGGGCCTTATGCAAGGAAAGCTTGGGAGGGGCAGTCACAGTTGCAGAGCGCAGTAAGGTGTTGGCGGAGTTTAAACTTAAAAGGGCCAATACTGCATGCAATGCTGAACTCGAACTTGGGGCTCTGCTCCGCTCCACCACGCCTTGCTGGAAGCATTGTTGGTAGCATTCCAGAGGCAATAAAATCCTTTTTTCTGCATGCCCTGTGGAATATCCCCTAAATACACTACACTAGTGTTGAATAAATTAAGTAAATAAATTGTATTTTTCAAACTATTAGGATGAAAATTTATTTACGCTTAGAACACATGTTATTTTCATTCAGAACATATTAATTTCACTTAGAAAATATTTTTTCCTCTTAGGGTCTAGAAATAGAACACAGAGAACAATGTTAGCCAGATAGAGACTTACAAAGTAAAGAAAGGGGGTTGTAGTAGTGGTGGTAATTTATTTATCAGTGTTCTATCCCACAGGCTTAGCCCACCTTACAACATATAGAATAATATGTGAGGTAGTGTGTTTAACAAGAATTTTACACACACACGATGTGTTGAATGCTACATAAACCCTGATAGTGAAGGTCGAGGGGTTTATTTAAGCATCCAAAAACTGGGATGTGAGTAAAATCTGAGTTTTACACACAACCCCATGTTTTATTTTACACAAGTGCTGGAGAGCATTTTTTTTGCCACAGCAATTATATAAAATAGAAACACATCCCTGTGCAGCCGTGGTCTGGTTGGGTTTACGCGCGGTCCATGGCCAGGTTGAACTGGCTGTTGAAATGAAACATTTCTTTTTTTTTTGTAAAGAGGTTCATACTAATAGTTTAGTTAAAAGAGTCAAGTTTTTGTCAGTCATCACGTTATTGTTCAATCATAAAAACAGATCATTACAAGTAAAATCAACATAGAAAATCAAACAAATTACCATATAAGATGACAGTATATAAAAAAACACATTTGCAGGAACAGCTGTTTGCTCTCTATCATGTGCATAACTAGGAATAGTGTAATGTGTTACCCCTATACTCCAGTACCAGCTGAATGTTCAAATATTCTAAACATTCTCTTCCCAACTTTTTTGAATAATCACTAAATAGTAAGCAACTCTCTTAAGAATATAGTCATCTTCTACAGTTAATTTTTTATTTATTTCATTTTCATCTGTACAGTTCAAGCAGTTGAGTACAGGAACCAACCAGTATTCCCTTGTTTTGCAATACCAGTAACATTTCAGCTTTATGTGACACAGATTTTCCCTGTCTTTGTTATTACATTTCCAGAGTTCATCTTTAGGATTAGAAGATTTATTAAATCTGGCATGGAGAGCATTAGACACAAACATGCCAGTTTTGAATTTTGCAAAAACGTTTTGTAGAATAGGGTCCTCTAAGACTTCTAAATAGTACCTGAGGGTGTGTCTGCAGTCACTCATACTTGAAAAATTTAAACAGCTGAATAGCATTCAAATTCCTCATCTTGTGCCATGCTTTGATTTTTCTAGAACTATATGCTTTATATTTATAACTGTGGATAATGTTTTTATTAACATATCTGGTTAAAAAGTAAATTCCATAATTTTGCAGATGCGTAAAAGTATGTCCCAACCAATTTGGAAACTTAATTCCAGGATCTTTTCAATGTACTTTCTCCTGTAAACATTTTTCAGTCAGTCTATCATCAGGGTATCTGTTTATTCAAAGCCAATATTGACTATGTTGCTCTGTGCCATTGCTTGGATACTGGTTATGCCCAACTCGGCTCTCACAAAGCAGCTTGGGGTAGATTTGTTACATCACAGTGCTGAACTTAATAATTATATAACTGTTTTTTTTCCATTTTATCAGTTGAGGATAAAGCCCAAACTTCAGCACCATGAAGAACCTGCATATTATATTTAGATTATATTGCCTCAGCCAGTGGACAGATAGAATGCCCACCATATAGGTGATTGAAGCTTTTTAAACCAGTAATAGAGGATTTAGCTTTAACTAAACTATGATCAAAATGACTTTTCCATGAGAGATTCCAGGTGAACATTATGCCCAAATAAAGGTATCAAATGGTATATTATCCAATTTCCATTTATATTTGTTCTTGTGAGCACCAGATGCAATAATCTTGCTTTTTAAAATGTTTACCTCGAGTGATAAGCCTTTGGACTCCTTAGTTAGGATATTAAGTTTCTTCTGTAATCTGCAACATGACAGTGATAACAGAACCAGGTCATCTGAGCAAGCTAACATATGACACATTGTCAGACCAATTTTGGGAGAATCTGTATCAGGAACATCTAATGCTTTCAATAATTTATTAATATAGATGCTGAAGTGTGTAGGGACAAGTATAAACCCCTGCCTAACCCCTTTGTTAGTTGGAAGCTTGTCTGAAGTCTGATCATTCCCAACTCTAACTTAACCCCTGCATCAGTGTAAAGATCCTTAATGATACCAGTCAGGTTGGGGATATCCCCCACTCCTTCATGATATCCCACAGAGTATTTCTAGCAATAAAATCAAACGCTGAACTAAAATCAATTAAAGCAGCATAACATTTCTAGTCTCTTAATTTGACATATTTTTTCAGTAGGTGTTGAAGATTGAAACAATTATCTAGCATTGAGAATCCTTTTCTGAAACCAGCTTGCAGGAGGGAAATATCACCCACATTTTTGAGTTCTACTTTTAGTCTTTCTAATAGTATTCTAGAGTAAATTTTAGACACAATGTCAAGCTAGAGCTGAGTTCATTTTTTTTTATTTACTTACCACGGAGTTTGAGTGGTGGTGAAGTGTCCAGTGTAACGACAGGAAGATGGAGGCTGGTGCATGTGTGGAGCGATGGAAACCTGGCACATGTTTGCCACTATAACCAGCTGTTTATAAAAGCAAATTATATCCTAGTTTCCCTATGAGAAAAAATGCGTGCCAGTTATTATATAACAATAATACAGCAGCAATTTTTCACTTAAAGATACCCGGCATTGAAATCTAACCCATTTATATAAAATTATTCTTGCATAAATAAACCCATACACCCTTCAAAATGTTCACCCCAATACCAGGGAGCAGATGGAAACTTAAGCAGGGTAAGCCAGAGAGAACAGCTGGGACTCAATCCTCTGTTTAAAGAGCTACTTATGCCTCAAAGAAAACTTTGAAAAACATAGTAATTAGATACAATTCAGCTTACATCCCATATATATTCTATATATTTCTGATCCCCATTATATATTACTGAGTATATTTGCGTGACTATATGATCTTTATCTCTTAGGGTTCCCTTAGAGTTCATCTGCCTATATAGTTTACTCCTTACTTCAAGTCATAATCCTCTGTTGTGACATCACAATACGTTACTGTGAGAGTAACTGTGAAGTCACAAGCAGTGCATTATGACCTTAGGTAGGGAGAAAGCAACAGGATTAGATGAACTCTTTGGGAACAAAGATTTTGTTTTAATGCAAATTACCTCAGTAATAAATAATGGGGAGTAAGAATACACAGGTGCTCTGGACTGTCCATTTTGATGCTTGTTGTATCTTCACTGAGCACCATAAACTTTGTTCCTGGTGCTCTTATGGTCCCCTTCTACCTAAGAGGAGTAATATAGAACTAGCGTGAAACACAAGCAGACCTGTGTCTAAATATTATGGTTTGTTAAAGTTGGCCTGAAGGTGTCAGCTGCTCTTTAAAGCTCTCCACTGGGGTGCCTCCCTCAGATAATGAAGAAACACATTCCAAATAATGGGTGCAGCCTTGATCAGAGGTCAATCAAGATGCCCACCTCGAAAGAGCAAAGAAGCGAGCCAGGAGCATATGAGCAAGGAGCTCTGTTAGGTAGCCAGGGCCCATATGGTTTAGGGCTCAGAATGTTGGGAAACCTATCATGACAGCAACATGCCACCACACCAGCAGCCAGTGCAGTTTCCTCAATATCAAGGTTAGATTTGCATGGAGCAAGAGATTCCAGCAGTCAGACAAGCTGCAGAGTTCTGCACTAGCTATAAGCCATGTGTCAGTCTTGATAAGCCAAGGTACAGAGAGTAACAATGGTCTAAACCTGATGTAATGCAAGTGTGCAGTAGTGTTTTCAAAGCCTCGAAACCAAGATGGGGTTTGGTCTTGGTGATGATCCTAAAGTGGAAAATGTCCCCTTGACCACTGCGGCACCTGAATTTCCAGTGCAAGCTTATGGTTCTTAATGATGCCCAGATTGTTCATCCTACTCCTGACCATGAGATGTGTGGCATTAAGTTGTAACTCTGCCAACTCCCCTCCCACACCTACCAATCTTTGAAGACCCATATCCACCAGCAGCACTTCCATCTTATCTGAGTCCGCTTTAACCAGCTGCAGGCTATCCAGTCACAGACATAAGATAGGCATCTACTCTGTGGGGCTACAACATTTACCTGTCCAGGAGCAAACAACAGATATAGCTGAATTTCATCAGCACAGCAATGAACACTCAGACTATACTATCAAATGACCTCTCCCAGTGGCAGCATACAGTATATACTACAGACAACATGAACAACAAGACTGAACCCTGAGGCCCTCCACATCCTACTACTGCAGGGCACGAAAAAACATTTTCTAGTGATACCTGATTCTCGCTTCCAGAACAGAAGGAAGTTGTAAGCTAAAAACAAGGAAAAACATTTAAAAAAACATTGAAACATAGTGGTGAATTGCATATAAAATACAACATGGGTTACAGTTAAATAACACATTGATCTCCACACATGAGTGGCAAGACCTTCATAACTAACTTGTGGCTGCCTCACTTATCAGTTATGGGTCTTACTATTCACTAATGGAGATAAATGTGTTATTGCACTGCAACCATTATATAGACCATATTGATTTGATATGCTGAGACAGAAAATGTCACAAGAAAGTTTAAACTCCTCACCTATAGTTAACAGAATACAATAATTGCAAGTGTTTTTATACCTTTAAAACAAAGAAATGTTAGCCCAACTTGGATGGAAAATGTGCTGTTTGTGACTGCCTAAAACCACTTTTTCTAAAGTCCTTCTGAATCAACATGATGGGGCTTTCATCACTGTAACTGCAGGTCTTGCTGAGCATGTGAGTAGTAAGTCAGTTTTACAAAAGACAACAAGTCTTATGACTACTCTCAAAAGGCAACACATATGACATTTCATGGTTTGTTAAAGACTGGTGTAAAAATGATCCAAATGCACAAGACTCAATCAATAATGAATGAAATATGAAATACCTGTTTGTATGTAGAAAACACCACTGCTGCATGTCAACTGAATTCTTGTCAGGTAGCTCAGCAGAATTCTAATATTATGTAACTAATGTTTTTTTTTAGCTTATACATTCCTGTTGCCTGTCTCCTACCTCTACCCTTGCTCCTTTCCTTGCTCGCTTCCCCTATGTCCATGTGTGACCTCATCCCCGTCCCTTTTGTTTTCACTGTATTCATCTTTTGCCTTGCCTGTTACCCCTGTAAACTATTGTACAGTTGTTTTCCTCCTGATGAGCTGTAAATTAAGTTTGTATATTTACTTGCCTGTTCACTGACCCATTGTAAATTTGTAAATTTGCTGTACTTGTTATTAGCCACTGATTGTTAGGCTGCTGTGTTCCCAATTATTATCTGTTGTTAACCATTGTATACTATGATTTTGTGCCACTTGTTGCAGCCCGGGTCGTGCCTCAAAATGGTCCTCAGGATCAGTACACCTATCAAAGACATAAATAAATAAAAAAATTGTTTTTGAGCTACACAGTTTTAAAACCTTGTTTGTTTTTGCCACTTTTTTCTTAAAGTCATCACAAACCATTCTTAACTATTTATTTGCCAAAAATAAAAATAGTTATTAAAATTAGCAGCTTGAAAAATATTTTTGAAATACAAAGATCTTTTACTGTTTTTTTTTAATTACAGTATTGTTGTCCTTCAGAGTAATACAAGGCTTAAACACATATGGTTTAGACAGTACAGCACCACTTAAATAACAGTTGCTTAATGCCAAAGGGCGTGGGGCAAACTGTTAGATGAAGTACTTGTTTTGGCAATGGAGTGTAGGTCATTGACAAGCCTGCCAAAATCAAAAGAGTTCAGATATATATACATCTCAAGACCACAACAAATTGGCACGACTTTGACAGCCTCGGCTTCCACATTTCCAAGAAATGTAAAAGAAAAAAATGATGTGTTGGTGATTCTAGCCCATAAAGCTTGGCACGAAAAGACAGTATGAGGAAACCATGCTGACAGTAGCCAAACTATATCTAATTTTTGGCATCTTTGGCACTAGTGAGAAAGAAAAGAACCGCCCCAGGTCTGTGCAGTGTGAAAAATAACATTTGAATCAGACAAGCAAAAGAAAAATATCTCGCACTTGCACCCATGCAGGCTCCAAAATCTCAAGGTACCACTCCAATTTGGGATAACATATATGAGTGTATTATACCTATTACAGGTGCCAAAAAAACAAAAGAACAGTGACCACAATCCTCCCACACCTGTAACAGCTATATACACACTCATATATGTATACATTTGATGTGTTCTTGATAAAATAAAGATCTGTATTTTGTCCCAGATCAGAGTGGTACCTTGAGTTTTTGGAGCATGCAAGGGTGCACGTGTGAGGTATTTTCTTTTTCTTATCTTTGGCATTAGCAAATGAATTGAGGGGTGAATTGGTATTTCACATTTCCAGATCCTCATTATGATGAGTAACGCAACTCTAAAGGATAGTTCCAAAACATCTGCCTACTTTATATACCACTTAAGCAATAATACACAGTGGTGTGTGTTAGCGTAACATATCACTGCTCCCTTGCCTTGTGCTATGATCACCTGAAGTGCAATAATATCTAGGACCACTGATTTATGATGACTCAAATAATCAAATTCCACTTTTAAGATTAGAAATTCTTAGATTGCACCAGCGACTGCTACTCTAATATCTGGATTTTTCTGAGATGCTACCATCCAGCTTTTAATATTTGTGTAAATACTGTAACGAGAATGAAGGAAAGCTAAATATATAGCATTCAGAAAAAGCAAAATGAAGATATCACATAAACTAAGTTAGAGCAAAACACATGTTACAGTATGTAGATGCATTGCTCTGGTATAAAGTAAACATGTGAAATTCTATTTCTACTATTGCATAGATAATCAAAATCCATTTCCCTTGATGGACTCATCAGTTAGTGACCCTAATAATACCTTATTATAATACCACATCGCCAAGTGTTTTACTGAGATTAGACAATGGTTTTATATTACAGGTTGAGAATACCGGTTTAACTGGTTTGGACTGAAAAATATTGCTTTGACTGATACAACAGACAGCTGTAAAGACATTGTGTCATCATAGATGTGTTTTGGTGAAAGATTACAACAGGAATCAGTGCCTTTCACACAACAGATTGCAGTATGAAAATAAACCATTTTATAACATAACTTACCAGGATGAATCAATTTAACACCTGTCTTGGTATTGGGAACATTCTCTAACTGGAGCTTCATCTATGATGTCCAATAACTTAGAAGCATTTGACTTCCGGTTGGGCTTCCAAGTAGCATGGTGGTGTAAAAGCAGAGCTCCGCTACACCCCTCGCTAATCTCCCCAGTTTGACACTTTTAACGACAAACAACTTAAAAAAAAACAAGATCTAGATATCGGGGACATATGTAAGAAGTATTGTAAAGAAGAAAAATAAAAGAAATTGTACAACTACAGGCAGCAGTGAGCAGAATAAAATCGAGCAGCAATGTCGGCCCAGGAGCCCTCCAACGCAGAAAACTCTCAAGCGCCAGCAGAATGGCAGGACCAGATGACCATACCAAATAATAAAGCGAGAAACAAACACATAAAGTTAGATACTATATACAAGGAGCTATTATTGTTTCATGCAGAAATTAAAGATCTTTATGGAAAGCTTCACAGAGACGTAGTGAGCCTGGAGCAATGAGCTGATGCATCGGAGAGACAGTTAACAGCAGTAGAGAACAGATTAGATGACATGGAGAATATAATTCAACTCTTACAAGATCAACGTATACAACTGCAAGAAAAACAAGAAGATATGGAAAATAGAGCACTCAGAAAGAACCTAAGATTATATTGCATTCCTGAAGGCTCAGAAGGTCAGGACATTACTGAGTTTACTATTGCTTTGCTCAAAACAGCTCTTGAATTGCCCTCAGATATTCAATTATCATTAGAGAGAGTTCACCGTGCACTGGGCCCATGGCCTACAGATCTGAATGCTAGACCTCAATCTATTGTTATGTGCTTTCTTAGCTACGCAATCAAGGAGACAGTATTAACAGCAGCATGGCGACAGGGCAAGGTCTTTTACGGACAAACTCGCTTCTATGTTGACAACGATTACGCTCCACAAACTATGCATAATCACAGAGCATATGCAGACATCTTACCAGCTTTGAAGGAGGCAGCCATTAGGTTCACAACACCGTACCCAGCCAGACTTGTGGTGCAACTTCCATCGGGAAGGAAGGAATTTCATACTGCGGAGGAGGCCAGAGAGGAGCTCCTTAAAGTGGGAATTCAAATAAAAACAAAATCCACGTTAGGATTACAGAAAACTGACCCACCACGCTGGCATACGGTGAATTTGGGTAGAACATGGAATGGCAGAGAAGTAACAAAGAGAGGGAACATTTCTTATTGTCTGGCAACTTTTCACCAATCGGCAAGGGGAAGAACCTGACTGATAGAAGCTGAAGCTTGGCTTATGATTCCTCGATGGTCCTCTGGTTAGAGGTCTTTGAAAGCTTATGTCTGATGAGAAGGACTGGGAATTCAGTTGTCTGAACTCGGATCTTTATTAGATGACAACTCTCTCACAGGAGGTTGGACAGAGAAAAGAAATGCTTAATAAGTGTACCTGCAGAGAACATTGCCATAACAAAGAAACATGTAAAACATTTGATCTGGCTGTTTGAACTGGCCCTGACGATCGCTTTGAAGGAGGAAACGGATATAACTTTAAAGAGCAGATTATTGTGCTCTGCTTGATTTATTTTCAGGGTTAACCTGACATAAGGGCCTGAGAAAAGTTGCCCTAGTTGAATAATACAGAATTTAGTTAATCATAAAATAAACAATTTACTTTGCGAGGGGAAAGGAGGAAGCATCTCCAGACGTTACAGGAAGCCCATTTCAAATCAAAGACAGACAGGCAGAATATTTTGAGTTAACATTTGGATTTTTATTTAGCTTGTCTGCATATTTGTTTTTATTTTTTATTAGGGGAGCAGTATATCTCCAGGAGGCGTGGGCATTTGGTGTTACCAGATATCCTCCGGTGACCCCAGACTATCAGGAGGCACACTTAGGGAGTGGGTTTTTAAACTCCCCCACCTTGGAAGTCAATTTTATTTGGAATACAGTGTATGTACATAGTTATCAAGACAAAGGTTAGATATATACTGATAATTTGCTTCAGATTTCAAAAGGTTTGATAAGATTGCAGCAGATGTTTAAGAATAATCTAGACGGGAAAGGCATAAAATCTATCAAAAAAAGTGACGTTCAGAAAGATGGCTCGGGGGGAACATCAGTATGGTGATCCTTCAGGAATGGGATTATTAAGATTGGGACAACAGGAGAGAATATGTTTCCATAAGGGAATCAGATGGCTACTCAGATAGTAAAAGCACTCTCGCTTAATATAAATGTGCTTAACAACCCCATTAAAAGGGCCAGACTGTTCCAATATATCAAGAAACACCCCAGTGATTTTTATTATCTCCAGGAAACACACTTAACAGATACTGAACATGCAAAATTGAATTGGGGGGCAGGTTTTGGGTATATGCGTCATCCTTTCCTAAAGGGAAAAGACGAGACGTAGCCATTTTAATACCTAGAACCTCTCCTTCTCATTTAGAAACACAGTGCGTAGACCCAGAGGGAAGGTATGTAATCTTAAAATGTACCCTTTATGGGACAAAGGTCACATTAGTGAATGTGTATTTCCCCCTCTTACATCTGTTTGTCTTTTTAAAAGATTTTTTGCAAAACTCCTAGACATTATGCATGGCTGCCTTATCATGTGGGAGATATCAATTTAACTTTGACACCTTGGTTGGACTCCTCTGCACCTTCCAAATATAGGCTAACATCAGCTCAAAGATTATTTATTTCTCAACTTAGGGCATTGGGTCTAATCGAAGTATGGAGACATTTTTATCCTCTTTCAGGGGGATATACGTTTTCCTCCCCTAGACACAATTCCTACTCAAGACTGGACTACTTCTTCATTTCAAAAGAACATTTGGACTGTTTACAAGATTTAACTATAGGACCTAGATTTCTTTCTGATCATTCTCCCCTATTTTTGAGGCTAGATTTTAAAATACCAAAGAAATCCAGTGGGTGGCGCTTGAATACATCTTTTTTAAAGGATAAAGCTTTTAGGGACAGCTTTAACTCAAAAATAGCTCAGGTTATTGCAGAAAATTCATCTCAGGAGTCATCCAATACAATAGTTTGGGATACTGTGAAGGCTGTGATCAGGGGGGAGATATTTGAGTATTCAGCATACAAGAAGAGATATTGGGAAACAAGAGATGGTGAACTACATGAGAAATTAAGGGATATACAAACAAAGTTTACCCCATTACCATGGAGGCCCAAGCCCAAATTAATCAGACAAAGGCTGAGTTCCAGAAACTTTTAGACAAAAAAACACAACAGGCACTATTTTACTTAAAAACATATAGGTATGAGGGAGGGCCAAAAGGTGCGAGAAATTTAGCCTGGAGGCTTAGGGGACATAGGACAGCCACAATCGTAACACATTTAGTGGCTCTGGAGAGAAAAACAAGAGCTCTTAACTCACAGCAGATATTGCAACTGTTCCAGAAATATTATAGGCAGCTATATGAGAAACCACAAGGTCCAGAATTTAACAAAATTTAGGAATTTCCCCCCCTTACATTAAGAAAGCTAACTAAGGAAATGGAAATCAGATTAAAAGTCCCTATCATATCAGAAGAAGTCAGACGTGCCATAAAAGAAAGTAAATCATTAAAAACCCCTGGCCCAGATGGATTTCCATCCAAGTGGTACAAGACTTTTAGTAAACAACTGACTCCTTTACTACTAAAGGCCTTTTTAGAAATTCAACAGGAGAGTCACCCTCCTCCATCATGGGATTACATTAATATTTCACCTATCTCAAAAGTAGGCAAACCAGCAGAATTAACTACTTCATATAGGCCAATATCCATACTAAACATGGACTACAAGTTATTTATGTCCATATGGACACATAGATTAGAGGAACTGTTACCCTGTTTCATTAATTCAGATCGATCTGGGTTCATTCGAGCCAGAGAAACCACAGATAATATACGTAGAACGATCCATTTGTTGGACCACTTAAATCAGAGACAGATACAGGCAGTGTTGCTCAGCCTCGACACAGACAAAGCTTTTGATCGCGTCAGTTGGCCTTTTTTTTTATGGGAAACTTTGTGCAAGTTTGGATTTCCTAGGGAATTCTCTAGCATGATACAGAGAATTTATACCTCCATGAAGGCATATGTTAAAGTGAATGGACAGTTATCTTCAATGATACAGCTGGGAAGGGGAACTAGGCAGGGTTGCCCACTTTCCCCCTTACTGTTTGCCATATACATTGAGCCATTGGCTGAAACCATAAGGCAACATCCTAATATTCATGGGGTCCCTTTAGGAGGGAGGGATTTCACTATACCATTATATGCAGATGATGTATTATTAACACTCCTAGAACCTGAAAAGTCCATTCCTGCTACTTTACAAGTGATAGATAAGTTTTCAGAAATAGCTGGATACAAAATAAATATACAAAAAACAGAGTTATTATCTTTAAATTTCACCCTCTCTCAGTCTCTGAAGAACCAGATCCCTCTGAAATGGAGAAATAATAAGATTAAATACTTGGGTGCAAATATTCTCCAGAAACTGGAACATTTGGAACTGTTTAATTTAGAGCCTCTATCGATAGAGATAGAGATAGAGATAGAGATAGAGAATTTAGTTGGGAACTGGACACATCAGATATTGTCTTTTTCAGCTCGAATACAAGCTATTCGGATGACCTTATTTCCTAAGATATTATATTATTTCCAGACTTTACTGATTATTCCATCACAATTCTATTTTGCATCCTGGGCTAGAATTTTTTCGAGGTTTGTATGGGCTGGGCAACAGCCAAGGGTCAGATAGTCTCTGTTACAGTTACCAGTGGCAAAGGGGGGTTGTAATCTTCCAAACCTTAGAGATTACCATAAGGCAGTAACATATAAAATAGTGATGACATGGCTGAATCCTCAGGTAGAGAAACCATGGAAATTTATTGAATTTATACTAAATGATCTAGAAAACATTATCCCTATTATATTTGCCCCCCCAAATTCTTATCCACAGTTACAAAAATTTACATTTGGAACCCGTTATACGTTAAAGGCTTGGTATGAGATAAGGGCGTCTACTACATTAACTGAAGTTTTCGGTTATTTTAAACTAATAGGTACAGAAAGTGTATCTTTGGAGATGGGTGCTGTTTGGGTCCATCAAGAATGGCAGAAAAAAGGTCTGCTTTTGTTATATCAATACCTGGATGTGAATGGAGTACTGCCTTTTGCCACACTACAGGCAAAATATCAATTCCCCCATACACATCATTATAGATATTTACAGATTCAGACATTTATACAGAAAGAATTAGCATTAAATACTCTGCCCTCTCTCATACCTATGTTGATGTCCCTTTTTAGGGACGATATAGAAGGCAGGGAACAAATTAATTTAATTGCACAAATATATAAAGCAATAAGAGATTTTTGGAAGGAATCCACTGAGGATATCTTAGGGAGATGGAATAGAGAATTAGGGACTCAGATAACTTATGAGAAATGGTTGGAACTTATTCCTCACTCGATGAGAGTATCACAGTCATCATACTGGTCAGAATATATATGCAAATGTCATAGTAGATATTTTTAACAAAATTGCTAAATTTGTATCTATATGGCAGGGCCTTTGTTGGAGAGAATGTGGAGAAAAAATGGCAAATATAACACATATTTTTTGTGCTTCTCTGAAAGTTACCCAATACTGGTTAGATATAGAAAATAGCATACAAAATATTGTGGGACCAGAAATTAAATTATCCAATCAGATGATTCTGCTTTATATTGGGGAAGACGGAAAAGTTCCACCAAGTAGAAATAAGTTATACTTGTACCTGGCAGCAGCTAAAAAGGTTATAACTCGCCTATGATGAATGGCTAAAGTACCCACCCTCTCTGATTGGCATTCACTGATGACTGAGATATACTATCTAGAGAGAATAGTAGCTTCTAGAGCTGGAAGGAGGTCACAATTTGAGCTCCAGTGGAGGCCATGGGTTTTCTATATCTCGCTGCTGGATGAAACATTTGTTCCCTGATAGAGCTATTTGAAAGTGACCAATTTTTGTAGGATATGAATTTTGATCTAGTGTCATTTAATATATAACAGAATGATGTTGTAGAAACATGAATTGCCAACCTGAAGAACATTCTATGTATTGTAAGACAAAAGAGCAATACTGTATAGATGTGCTCCTGCTGTCATATATATATATATATATAAAACAATAAAAAATAAAGACTATTAAACAAAAAAAAATAACTTAGAAGCATTTGCCTTTTCAGCTTTTCATTCATTTCACTCACCCTTCAGAAAGCAAGCTGGCATGTCAGTGTACTGAAACTGTGCACACAGATGTGGTGCTACATTTTTTCAGTTGAACAGGGATTAAAACCACAGCCCCTGGACAGTGGGATCTGAAATTCTAAAAGGTCTGCTGGTCATGCTTCTGTAAATCTAGACGTTTTTCCACAACCATAGAATTCTGCTCTGTACAACCCATCTGATAACAAAAGGTCAAATCAGTGAGATATAAAAAAATTATAAATTGTAAAAAAAGAGAACTGCTCACACATTATACCCATTCTAATAGTGTTTTATCTAGTATCAGAATGTGTTTAATAAAGTAGTTTCCCTTTGATATTTCATTGGTGAGTTTATTTATTTAATTTCTTTTCTCATTCCCTTGCAGTGTATCAAAAAATCTGAGAACCAGATGCTGCCTGTGGGATCATTACTTTGATTTGGAGGAATTATCTTTGAAAATGGACCTTTTATGTTTTAGTCTCCATTGCTGCCTGCTGGCATAACTACTATTCCAACAACTAAAGTATTTTTAATCTTTTTAATTTCATGGTTATGTTACACTATGCACTTAGTATTTTGTTTTAATAGTACCCAACATTCTGTCCTCAAGTGTTTACCTGTTTGAAGAGCATGGGTGTTTCTCTTTTACTTTGTGATTGCTTTTGTGTTTGCATGTGTTTGTAAATTGTGTTATTGTGGCAGCTGGCAAATATTGCCTGGGTCACACCTGTAAAAGAGGAGTAGTTCTCCTGTGTGCATACCTGATCATCAAAAATATATTCAAAATAAAAATAAACAATTGCTCTGCATAAAAGCACTACAGACTGGGGCAGTGCAAGCTTTTCTTATCTGGGTGGGGCAAACAGTCAAAAGTCTATGCTTTTATGGCTTATACCAAAACAATAGGTCAGGGGTCTTGGAGCTGCCTAGAACCCAGAAGCTATATGGTTCAAGAAGGATTCTGCTGCATTTTGAGGGTCATTTCATACCTTTTTTGGTGCATTTAGAGTTTTCTTTTATTTGTGAAAAAGTGGGAAACAGCATGTGAAATACTGGCTTCTAATGGAAAAGCACAGGGCACAAGAAATGGCATAAAATTGTAGATGTGCTACAGAAATATTTTATGAAGCAACACAAAGTCACATACAGTACGGGTGGGGCATGCAGACTAGACACCTCACCAGTACTGGACTCTAGCTGCTGATCTTTAACGCACCAACTGTCCGACTTGCACACCAAGCAAAACCCTCAGTTGGGTTTGTTGCTTCCTTGCATTGCCATCTTTGTCTCTATAGGGATCCTGTTTTATTGCCTGGGTGCATTACCAGTATTGGTATACCCCACCTTTCTTGGGATTTTTTTTGTTCATACATAAAGGTCATTCCAGAACACATCTTGAACCAAGCTACAGAAGTAAATGGAAATGAGCCTGGTTCCCTGGTAGGATTACAGCCCTCATTTATTTCCCCTTTTTTTCAGTTGTTCAGTACCGATTTTTCTCATTTATTTTCTAAATGGCATGCCCTGGCAGCATTTCTAGATTCTGTTCATTTACTTTTCTCGGTCTTTATTATATCCTTATTCCTCTACATGGTGAAAAAGAAAGTGAGGTGATTGGTGCTGGTGATGCCATATATAGGATGTTAGCTTAGGCTGTGTCACACAACAGTGCCACACATCGGCAACCATCAGCCTTAAAAGTCCTAACTTCCGCAGGGTCATACTGTCTTCAGCATTATGATCAAAGAGTGTGCATCTATGGAGGAGGTACTCAAGAAGATCAAGAGTTGCTGGTAAGAAGATCAAGAGTTTCATAGAAAGAAATGTTCCTTTCTTTTTATGATGGGAATGTTTTTATTTTATTTAAAATGTGCTAACCTGGTAAGAAGTTAAGGACATAAATGTCCTTTTCAAGGGTGACCGGGACATATGAGATACTGACTCCATGATGATACGGTTTAAGAATGTCCCATAGGGGTTGGGGGTACAATTATCAGAAGGATTACTCTCCAGAAACAAGGCTATTTCCCTCACCATGCACTGTTTGAAATCCACATCATGGAGCAGTGTTGGAGAGAGCCTTCAAGCTCGATGGCCAAGGGAACCCACCTAGGGCTGATGGGTTAACCATAGAGAGACAAGATCAAGATTGGGATTTGACCATACTGTAACTTGAGAGACCTTGGTGAAAAGTGGGTTTGAAGTTAGGATCATGTAGGTTGTACTTTTCAAACAAAATATAATGTCTGCCATTAAAGCAGGAATTCAAATAAACAGAAAGGAGATGGCAAAAAATGACCCAACCTCACAGAGTTAAGTGTATTACTCTTCAAGAGGCTTGGGTCAACTATTATTGTTTTCTAAATAAGTTGTTTTACTGTTCAGAAGGTCTGGGTACTTCAAAAAATGTATGACTAGTTTCTTTGAAAATAAACCAGAGCTTTAAATGCACAGTTTGTTTAGATGATCCGACCAATGATCTGGTTGCATTTGCTGTGCCTTGGCCATTGTAAACAAATGTGGCCTCCAAGGATTGCAAACACTAAGTGTTGTTGTGAAAGGTTTTGTTGAAATGGGCGTAGTAAAAGATGAAGATGCCAAAATCTTAGTGGAGGAAGTTTTCTTTTCCGGTTTTAATGCTGACAAAGGTTAATTACTGCAGAGCTCTTGTACAATAGTGATCAAAGTGTTGTTCAGTTCTAGGGACATTCTAACACAAATACATACACAAAAAATAAGAAACAAACAGAGCATTTTGACCATTGAGTTATTATCTGTACCCCCTAGCTCAGTGGGCATTACTATTCATTTCTATTTATTTATTTATTCCAAATTTGGTGCCTACGACAGGCACACTGAACTAGAGCTCATTTCCAGGTGTGAACGGGGGGAGGGGATACAGCAGGGAGTGAAACAACAATAACAATAAAGTGAAAACAATGGGTGCATGTACATGAACAGTAAAAGCAAGGTACACATAATAAATTCCAGAAAAAAAACTGTGTAAAACATGTCCAAAATACATCAGTTTTAGGGGTAGACAGAATAAGAGCCAAGGGATACTGCTCAGCAAGCTTGTAATCAGTGATGGAATTATAGGAGGCTTGCCAGGGCTCAGCCCTCCAGCTCTTATATGAGCCCCGGAAGCTCAGACATCATTGCCATTGACTTATAATGGGAAGAAGGGCTTAGTCTAAAGACAGGACCCTCATAGCTCCCCCCAGGTCCCAGAGTTCGAGGTATAAGTCCAACACTGCTTATAGTGCTACTTAGGTATGGTTTATTTTGAAAAGCAGCATTTGGGAGCTTCACTGTTTTTCTGCATTCTATCTTTTGTAGCACATTTTTTAGTTTTTTATTATAATAATAAATATGTTTATAAGTTTATATATAAAAGCAAAATAACTTGCAAGTGAGTGCAAAGTTAACAGAGTGCAGTACAAGGACAGTTAAAAACAAAAACAAAAAACAACAGCACTCCAGCTGTCACAAAAAATGTGCAGCTCTAAAGATGTCATGTAATGTCAAAGCATCATCTTACCTGGACCCTCTGCTCTGCTACCTGTTTGGGAGCATAGAGTTGACATGGGAGAATATACTGTTGAGAGCCAGGGGCAGATCTAAAATGTTGTTGGGGGGGTTAACACTTTCCCTCAGAAATGTAACTTTTAAATATCAGATTAGGCCAAAAAAACTACTGTTGGCTTGCCTAAGGGGGCAGTGGGTGTTATTTTGTGACATAGTTGGTTCCACTAGTGTTTATAATAATTTTTGATCCCTGCACCCTTATGTCAGCACTAGTTGTGAACAGTTCTGCCGGTGTAAATTGGAGATGCACAGCACTGAGTAAGATACCAAGCTTTGCAGGGAGAGTGTCAAACTGCATGGACTGTTGGAGTGTCCATTTTCTTGGTGTTTGCAGCTGTTCATGTTTACAAGTTTGCATATGGTTTCATTTTTGTGTTTATGACATATGTGTTTGGGGCTCGCAGCATAGCCGGGAGGTTAGAATAATGAGCTGTGAATGAGCATGGTACTCCCAGCAGACCTGGGTTTGAGTCCCACGACCTCCACTTGCATACTGTGTGACTCTGAGCAAGTCACTTAACTGCCCCAAAGCTCCCTGGTCACCCCTTGTGCTTAATGGGCCTTACCCAGTTACCAAAGAATAAAACAGAGAATAATACATGGGGTGGTGTGTGTAATGAAAATTTTAGACACACCCTAGGTTTTGGATGCTACATAAACCCCCAGAGTGAAGCTCAAGAGGGTTATCTAAGCATCCAGCACCAAGGGTGTGTGTAAAATTTGACTTTTACACCACTCCATATTTTATTTTATAATTGCTGGGGTTGCATTTTTCCGCCTGAGCAATTATATAAAATATACAGTGACAAGAAGGGGAAGAGCAGCACCTGTAGCAGAGTCAGCGGTACTCTGAGATTAGCGATCTGGCAGCGGTGGGGGCTCTATATCCCCATTTGTTTTTTTTTTTTTTTTTTTAGTGAAAGTCCTTTGGTCCCTCAATGGTAGCATGGCAAAGAACTGCAGTAGTGAGAAGGAGGGAGCCAACCAGGAGACACATTAGCCGAGCTGCGGCAGTGAATGAAGGCAGACAGTAGAAAGCATCAGGCAGAACAGAAAGGTCCCGGAATGACCCCAGTTGCCCTTTACCACTCCAATATCAAAATTCCTCCAGCCTCCCTGACACCGACTGCTTAATGTATTAAAATAAAGAAAAAGAAATAAGTAAATAAATTTAATTCACAGCGTCGGACAGTGAGGAAAAAAAAAACTTCCAAGAGGCAGAGCTGCTGTGGCTCGTGATTTTCCCGTAGTGAAAGCGGCGCGTGTTTGGCGTTATAACCAGCTGGTTATAACGTCAAATTACAACTCGCTTTTACTAAGGGAAAAAATGTGAACCAGTTATTATAAAAAATATACATATATATATGTGTGTTCTATTAGTCATGAGTAGCTAATATCATTTAATGACATAAAGAACTATAGTTTCCATTTTAGATCACGTAATCTGTGTCTCCTGTCAACAACATCTTTGGGAACTAAAACCTCCGCCATAACAGGCTTGGTTAGGAGTGTGTTGATATCAGTTCAAACATTTTCCAAACATTGCGATCCTAGTATGTACTATATTTTTGCAGAAGGTAGAGCCTAATAGTTCTGAGTTTCTGTGACCAGTATCAGAGTTTCATAAGTGTTTCTTATAGAAAGTAATTAAAAGAAAAGGGAATTGGTTTTACATAGTACCTTTTATACAAATAGTACTGTGAATGTTGCTGCTATTTTCAGTAAATAGAGAAATTCAGAAGTCACAGAATAGATTAGAGATAGATTACGTGCAGGGTGATTAAATACTTGCTAAAGGTCATGCAGTGACGACTGTAAGTGGCGCTTGTAGGTTGCAAATTCAGGTCTCCAGGATCACAGCTTTGTACACCAAACTTAAGGCCCAGTGTAGCCTCCACATTAAATGGAAATTGTAGGTCCTTTAAACTATATATGGCTCGGGCTGCCTGATGGTCCAGTGGAAGTGCTATGTGCTTCCGTACCAGTGACCCGGGTTCAGGAGTGGACTTAGGATGTTGGAGTGGGCGGTCAGGGCAGGGGAAGCACTGCTTCATAGCAATGCTCTTAACCAGGGGAGTGAGGTGCTCTGGTTCTAGTGCCATAGCAACCCTTGCAGTGGGGTGAGGGTGTGTGTCCCCCCCAACAGCATATGATTACCTGAAAGCAATTACACATGCACAGGGATGCACATCCATACAAGGATGCCAGGGAAGGAGGGAGGAAAGGAAAAACACTACAAAAGTATTAGCACCAGTCACCAAAATGATGGCACTTGTGCACTTGGGGCTCTTCTCATGTGCATACCTGCTGGCATGATGGTGGGGGAATTGGTGATAGGGGGTTGGGGCACTGGGTACAATGCCTGAAGCAAGTGTGTGGAGACCACCAGGGGCCAAAATGCTTTGTGGAAAAGGAACAAAATGTGTATATGGTTCTCTTTCAAGAAACTCATCTGTCAGAACAAAAAGTCTCAACTACCAATAAAACAATCACAGTCAGCCTCAGTAAACATAGAACCATAGAATTTTTGGTAGATAAGGACCACTTGGTCCACCTAGTCTTCCCATGTTCCCTACCTACAGTCACACCGTAGACTCTACCTGATCTTCAGCTTTTCCTCCCCTTTCCTTGCTTCTAAGGTTCTCTTATACCAATCCCATGCCTTCTTAAATCCCATTACAGTTTTTGCTCTCACCACCTCCTCAGGTAGGCTGTTCCAGTCGTCCACCACTCTTTCTGTGAAGAAGTGTTTTGTTACATATCCCCTGATTCTGCCCCCCTCCAGTTTTATCACATGACCCCTTGTTCTTGTGCATCCTTTTCTCTGAAAAAGGCTTCCTTCTTAAACCTTATTTACACCCCTGAGGTATTTGATGAGATCCCCCTCTCCCTCCTTTCCTCCAGTCTGTACACATTGAGGTTCTTCAGTATCTCCTCATAGAGTTTTTGATACAGATCCCACACTATTGTAGTTACCCTCTTCTGGACTGCCTCAACTCTGTCTATGTCCTTTCACAGTGGAGGACTCCAGAACTGGACACAGTACTCTAGGTGGGGTCTCATCAGAGATTGATACAGAGGTATCACCACCTCCCTCTTTCTGCTGGTGATACCTTTCCCTATGTACCCTAGCATCACACTGGGTCTCCTCACTGCCTTGTCACACTGTTTGACCACCTTTAGGTCATCAGATATGATAACACCCATGTCTCCCCCATGTTTGGTGGTTGCCAGTACCACACCTCCCATTTTGTACTCTGACCCTGGGTTTCTACACCCCAAGTGCATGATTTTGCATTTTATTTGCATTGAAACTTAGTTGCCACGTTCTAGACCACTCCTCAAGCTTGCCTAGCACACTGCACTGACAATATAAGCATACACATTGTATAATATATATATTTCTATATAACAAATCACACACGCACGCGCGCGCGCGCGCACACACACACACACACACAAATACAATAAAAAAAAAACTAGATAAACATGTGGGGAGTAGTGCAATGTAATGGCTGTGGGGCAGCAGTCTTCCGGAGTCTTTCTGAGGCTGAGATGCTGCCTATTTGCAGACAACTATCTGCCCTGAGGGAGGAAGTTGCCTGCCTTCAGGCCGCACTGGACAGTAGTAAGGAAACCTTCCCCAGGCCACACTGGACAGTAGGAAGGGAACCTCCCCATCCAGGGAGCACTAGCGCCACCACCACTACCTCAGAGGTTGCGAAGAAAGCACAGCAGTTGGACCACAGTGGGCTCAGGAGGGTGAGGAGGGTGGAACAGAGGCACACCCAGTCAATTGTTCCACTCCACAATCCATACACCATTCTGGGGAGCATAGCTCCCTATGGATGCAACCCACAGAGAAGACTGATGATAACTGTCACAAGGGAGGCCCACAGGAAGGAGGCAGAGGACACCACAGGGAAAGGAAGCAGCTCCTGGTGGGGACTCAATTATTAGGGTATAGAACTGGGGGAGCTGGGAAAATGAAGTAAGGTGCCTGCCTGGTGCCATGGCTTGAGGGACAGGAAGCACATCCTCAGGATCACGAGAACAGCTGCAAGAGATTCCGGAGGGACGTAATTGTCCACCTAGGGACAAATGACTTGGCTCATCATGAGATTAGAGCAGTGCAGGAGGACATTGCAGAGTTGGGGAGGGACCTAAGACAAGTAGCACACATAGTATCCTTCTCAGAGGTGCTGCCTGTCAAAAGCATGGGGGAGGCGAGGGTAATTGGCACCATGCAGTTTAATGAATGGTTGAAAAAATGGTGCGGAGCACAGGGGTTTGGCTTCATTGGGGACTGGGGTTCCACCTGGAGGGACACCAGCCTATACTGGCAGGATGGTCTGCATCTATCCAGGAAGGGAACAAGTCTTTTGAGCAATCGGTTTAAATGCTTCATTGGCAAGCTTTTAAACTAGTCAAAGGGGGAGGCACTGACAAGCAGCAGGAAAATCCCAGCCTCTCCCTACAAAACAGGGTACTAAATGAGAAAAAGACTGAGGTAGAATGGTCAGTGGGAGATGCTGCAACAGAAGGTAAAGCCATCAAAAATGGAGAGCAATGAGTACTAATGCCCGTGAGTCTGGGTAACAAGCTTCCTGAATTAGTGGCCTTGATGGAGGAGGAACATCTGATATCGTGGCAGTCACAGAAACATGGTACACAAAACCATGACTGGGACATAAACATACCAGGATACACTGTCTACAAGAGGGACAGGGAGGGTAAAAGAGGAGGAGGAGTAGTTCTTTACATAAGGAAGGAATAAAAGCAACAGAACAAAAGGGTAAACAGGAGGAGAAGAAGCACTGTGGGTAACTTGAGACAGGCAATGGCACCACAACACGCACAGGGGTTGTATACAGACCTCCCTCTCAGGGGGAGGAAATGGACAGGGAAATGATAGAAAGTATACTTAGAATGGCAGAAAAAGGGGAGAGATTGCTTATGGGTGATCTGAATATGCCAGATGTTAACTGGAGTGCAGTTGCAGCTGCCACTCCGAAGAGTGCAGTTATTCTAGATGCCCTACAGGGGGCATGCCTTAGACAACTAGTACTGGAGTCCACTCGAGAGGGAGCAATATTAGACTTGATTCTCTCAAATGGAGATGGAGAGAGGATCACAGATGTAGAAGTGGGTAGCCATCTGGGAACTAGCGACCATCGAACAGTATGGTTCACAATAAACACAGCAATAGAGTCAAGCCATACAAAGACAAAAGTACTGGACTTTAGGAGGGCTGACTTTGCTAAAATGGTGAGTGCCTAAGGAATGCACTAGCAAATGGGCAGGAAGGAGGGGTGGAAGAACAATGGGGAATAATAAAACTGCCATCACAGAGGTAACAAGCCTTTGTGTGAAGCAAATAAACAAAACAAGACGATGTAAGAAACCACTATGGTTCTCAAAGGAAGTGGCAGTGAAGGTTCAAGAGAAAAGAAAGCATTCAGGAAGTACAAGGAATCACAGAAGGAGCAGGACAGAGAACTGTATCAGTTAAAGCAAAGGAGGCTGGAAGGCAGTCAGAACAGCAAAGGCCCAAACCGAGGAAAAGATAGCCAACTCAGTTAAGAAGGGGATAAAACCTTTATAGGTACATCAGGAGCAAAGGAAGACCAAGGAGGGATAGTGAGGCTTAATAAAGGGGAGGGAGGGTGGGCAGAGGAGACTGTGAAAGGCAGAGATACTAAACAAATAATTTTGCTCAGTATTTACAAATGAAGAGGGGAGGTACATAAAACAAACAGTAGTAACACTCTGGATACAGAAGTTGATACCAGCCCATTTACAGAAGAAAGGGTTCTGAAAGAACTCTTAAAACTGAAGGTGGACAAAGCAATGGGGCCTGATGGGATTCATCCCAGAATTCTAAAAGAGCTAAGGGTAGAACTAGTGACACCCTTGACTACCCTTTTTAACAAATCATGGGAGGATGGGGTGGTACCCAAGGACTGGAGGAGGGCAGATGTGATTCCCCTTCACAAAAGTGGGAGCAAGGCAGAAGCAGGAAACTACAGGCCTGTTAGTTTAACCTCAGTGATAGGGAAAATGATGGAATCACTTCTGAAGGAAAGAATTGTCGAGTATCTAGAGGCCAGAGGGGCACAGGATCCTAGGCAGCATGGATTCACAGCGGGAAGGTCATGCCAGACAAATCTGATAGATTTCTTTGACTGGGTGACCAAAGTAGTAGATCAGGGAGGGGCTGTGGACATGGCCTACCTAGACTTTAGCAAGGCATTTGACACAGTCCCACACAAAAGATTAATATACAAGTTAGCCAGCCTGGGAGTGGGTCCCAAGATGACAGGCTGGGTAAAGAATTGGCTGGAGAATAGGACAGAGAGTAATAGTAAATGGAGTCCACTCAGAAGAAAGGAGGGTTACTAGTGGGTACCGTGAGGGTTCAGTATTAGACCGCCTCTTCAATGTCTTTATGTTACATTGCGAAGGACTGGAAGGAAAAGTATGTCTCTTTGCAGATGACACTAAGATCTGCAACAGAGTTGATGCACAGGGTGGGGTGGAAAGGATGAGAAGGGACTTGGTAAGGTTAGAGGAATGGTCAAATGTATGGCAGCTTAGATTCAATGCTAAGAAGTGCAAGGTAATGCACCTGGGAAACAAAACCCAGGGAAGAGTACACAATGGGGTGAGATACTAACAACAACAAAATAGAAAGGGACCTGGGGTAGTCATATCAGATGACCTAAAGGTGGGCAAGCAATGTGAGAGGGCAGCAAGGAGGGTTGGGGTTACTGGGATGCATAGGGAGAGGCATCACCAGTAGAAAACAGGAAGTTATTATCCTCTGTACAGACAGCTGGTGAGACCCCATCTGGAGTACTGTGTGCAGTTCTGGAGACCCAATCTCGCAAAGACATAGACAGGATGGAAGCTGTCCAGAGGAGGGCACTAAAATGGTGCAGGGTCTGCACCAGAAGACATATGAAGAGAGACTTAAGGAGCTTAATATGTATAGCCTCGAGGAAAGGAGGGAGAGGGGGACATGATAGAAACTTTCAAGTACCTCAAGGAATCAACAAAGTCCAAGAGGGTATCATCTTTCAAAAAAAGAGGTGTGCAAGAACAAGAGGGCACAATTTGAAGATAGAGGGGAGCGGCTCAGAGGTAATTTAGGGAAGTATTTTTTCACAGAGAGGGTTGTGGATGCATGGTATGGCCTTCCGGAGGAGGCTGTGGAGTCAAAATCAGTGGTGGAATTCAAGCATGCATGGGACAGTCATAAGGCAATTCTGGGGGTGGGGGTAAGAAGAAGTAGGCTGCTGGTTAACTAGGATCTGCAGCTTATCCAGTAGGTAGGGAAATGGGCAGACTGGGTAGGCCAAGCGGTCCTTATCTGCCGTCAAATTCTATGTTTCTATTATTCATTTTTTTAAGCCCCCCCCCCCCGGAGTGTTCGCTGTATTGCAGATTTTTGTGTCATCTGCAAAAAGAAATACCTTCCCTTCTAGTCCCTCTGCAAAGTCACTTATAAAGACATTAAAGAGGACTGGACTCAGTACTGATCCTTACGGCACCCACTAGTTACCCTCCCATCCTCAGAATGAACTCCATTTACCACTACCCTCTATTACCTATCCTCCAATCAATTTCTTACCCCGTTTACCACTTTTAGTCCCACTCCTCGGCTGCCCAGCTTGTCTATGAATCTCCTATGTGGAACAGTGTTGAAGGCCTTACTGAAATTTAGTGGATCAGTAGATCCTCAATATGCAACCCCCCACCCAACAAAAACCTGAATGTCAAGTAATTACTTTCTAAAAAAAATAAAGCTATGTACATCAAAATATCACCCCTCTCCTCAACAGTTCTGTTTGTCCTGGTGCTGCTCAGGAGCCGAGATTATAACCCACTACTTCTGACATCACAATCAGTTCAATATCAGCAGATTCTGATGTAAAAGCAGAGAACTGTTATCTCAGTTCTTTTTTTATTTTAGTTTTTATTGAGGATCATACTAAATAACTTCAGCAATAAAGTACATATAATAATTTATAATGATTTGTATCATACAACCATCCATATAGAGGAGATATGTCACAGAAAAAAAAAACAACAATATTAAACATGTTGTAATAAGAAAGTGACCAATTCATCAATAAGTTATAGCATATCTGACAATAGTATTATTTGTGCAACTCAAAATAGCCACTTCTAGTGTTGATTTGAAAGGGGTCAAAACGGTCTCAAATGTAAAGATCATGGTTGTGAGAAGTGGGTCAGAGCCAGCTTTTGCGTGATCTTAAAATGGGGCCTGAAAATATGCTCTGCTTTGCCAATTCAGCTGAATCACTTTAACAATGTAGTATCTGTATTGGGTAACACAGGCTTCAAATTTTGGGGTGCTTGAGGTCAGCTATATGGGGGGGGCTTGAGGTCAGCAATAAATATGAATAACTGTAGTTTACTTATGGCAGGTGGGGTTATCACACCTCTACTGTGGATTATTGTTGGTGGTGTTGTGATAGAGTCTGCAAAACCCACTAAGGCTGCCACAACCCAGTGTGAGAAACAGTAATAGTTACTATTTATTGCTGACCTCAAAGCGTATCACTCCCTGTAATCTCCGACTCTTCCCTTTGCCTCATGCTAATTATTATATTCAGCCTTGCTACACCACAGGTTTTTCTCTTATTTTTTATATAATGATTATTACTTGATATTATCTCTTCTGTTATTTTTGTTGTATTTTATGTATTAGATAATAAATAGTACTATGATGATGAATGTAATGTAATATAAAATATTTTTTGATTAACTTTAATGTCATATATTTTTACATACAAAAACATTATTTGTGATCATGAATTTTTTATGCTTAGAAGAACTAGTCAGTTTCTTTGGTTTTTATTTTAATGTATTTTTTTTATTTATGTACAGAGAAAATAGCTGTATAAGAGTATGCTTCACTGGGTTGCTTTAAAGACCATAAATAATGGTGTGTGTGGCATTCAAATGGCCTCATAATGGGAAGAGTTACTTATTGTACATTTGGGAGGCCTGTTCATATGGTCACAAACATGGAATAGGATTTTGCAGCACATATCACTCGGTACACTATTTGGACTTTGGCATGACTAGACAGTATATAGCATGATGGAATGCTATGTATGTGCTTTCTTTCTGCCTACAAGAGTCTTCTAAAGCCAGTATCTTCTATAAGAGAGAATGAATGAATGAAGACCAAGAGCCATCATTGTTCCCTGAATCCCCAAATGAGTTGTGAAATGACTGCCAGGAAACTCGTTCTTGTGCTCCTGCTGGTACTGGCAGAGGAGTTCAGTGGAGGATGACCCTGTGATATGAGTGACATGGCAATAAATGTACTGAATTTTTTATTTATATGACAAGGAAACATAATTTTTGAATAAACACATGATGAGTCATGAAGATAATAACTAGCACTATGCCTAGTGTCTAAATGCAGATGGCACACTTGTGGCTGTTGTGGCACTGGGCTGTCACTGGCAACTGGTACCATGTTGCCTGTTATAAACATGTGAGGAGTGAGGACGTAAGTAATAATACCCGACAGGGAGGGCGTTATTGGGATATAACGGACTGCCCAGGGGCGTAATAAGGCCCGATGCCGCAGGCGGAGGGCCTTATAGCCACTGGAAGGTCTGTTATATCCCATAACGCCCTCCCTGGAGGGTATTATTACACTTAGAATATGAGTTTATATTATTATTTTTTAAAATAATAATTTTATAGAAAAAGCTTAAAATATTGCAAAAAAAATAAACAGATATGTTGGTTCTGGAAAATAGTGACTTTGGTGCCACTAGAGGGTGCTGCTGTTTGTGATATCGCTTCTTTTTTTATTAGGTTGGTGTGTGAGTTTTCAATAGTGTTGGGCAGTAAAGTGTTCATTTTACTTTTTAGGCATTGTTTGCTATGTTTTGGGATGTGTGGTTATGGTTGTGAGAGAAGACTGATGATTGAGATAGAGAGAAATCGGCGCCAGAACGGCAATGCTAATATTGTGAAAAAGTAAGTAGCTCATTTTTTTGCTGCAGAGTTCATTAGCCAAATTCAGTACCTCCAGACAGCGTGTTTTAGGAAACGGAATGATTTCATTTTCATAGCTTTGAAACCGCAACAACGTGCCCACTTTTCTCCCGACTACTGCAGCTCTGACCGCACTTACTCAATGAATTAAAATTAACTGTTGTCATTTACGTGGCATGGTATGGGGTTTGTTGGTGGAGCCACAGTGCTAATATGCATGCTGGAGGAACGAGATATAGAGTTAGTGGCAACAAGTGGGTGGTTATGTTACTAGGCAGAATTTGTTTTGGAGAGGGCGTTGTAGAGAAATAACGGCCCGCTTGTGTACTGTTTCAGCCAATGGGAGTGCTTGTTTTATTTAGCCCATATTCTAAGTTGATAATAAATAGCACTATATACAGTCTAGTGCTTCAAGGCAAACAGGCAACTGGCAATGCCACAGCACAAGAGTTGCTGTGGTGGCACTGGCAGCTGAAACTGACAGCTGGTGGTATATTATTCATAATAAATGCAAGACATGTCTTGGAGATGTTCAGTTACCCAAAATGTTTGATGATGTTGCATTTTTTTAATCAAATGAAGAGTGGAGCATTTTAACAGACTCTAAAAAGGTGACAGTGATGGATACTAATCTGATCGTACTATCTCTGTGCATTGTGCAAGCAGGGAGGATGGTGCTATCCCCCACATGCAGCAGTGATGCATGATGAGAAAAACACAGTTCATGATAGAGAAAGAGAGAGAGAGAGAGAGAAGGAGAGTGATGATAATGAAGAAGATGCATTGTTTTTTGTGAATACTTTCTTTGGTTTTATTTTGTGTTATTACTATTCTTAAATTTGGTTTTATTTATACACATAGAAAACATGATTTCAGTAGATTGTGGTGTCATGTATAAAATACTTTCACACTGCTGAGAATCTTTTTGATTTTTTAGGTGCACTGAGCTGGTTGTGGTGGGGGTGGGTGGCAGGGGTACTTCCAGAGAGAAATTGGGGGCTGGGGCAGTCACTGGAAGGTTAATTGCTAACTGGCTGGGGGGCAAGAAGCAAACAGTTTCAGTAGAAGGTCAGTACTCTGAGTGGAGAGGAGTACTCAGCAGTGTCCCTGGGGTATCAGTTCTGGGGCCACTACTTTTCAACATTTTTATTGATGATCTGGAAACTGGAGTTTTCAGCAGACTGCTCAGGTTTCCTGATGACACTACACTAGCAAGGGTGGTGGACTTCCTTGAGGTTGGGGCAAACTCCATGAGGACCTGAATAAGCTGGGTGAATGGTCAGAAACCTAGTCTTAGATTTTACATAGCCACATGCAAGGTTCTGCACATGGGGAAGAGAAATAGTGGTAGCACCTATTTATACAAACCTAATGTACACATTTTTCTTAGTTTCATTCCCTTTTAGAAACGTAGAATCTGACAGCAGATAAGGGCCACTTAACCAACCTGGTCTGCCCATTTTTGTTGCATTTTTTGCTGCAGACTCAACTTGATCTATGGCATTGAAAAGACAACAGAGAATAATTTGCCTCATGTGAATATTGTTGCATACTTACTATAGTGTACTATACTGTATTATACTGTACTAGGCTGTGCTATGCCATGCTATGCTGCGCTTACACTATACTATTGATTAGATAATTCATTTTTTTTATTTCCTCATGCATTTTATTGATTAATACTCTTCTTAAGTAATTCTCTAATTTAATAATTTCCTCAGTAGTATTGTTTTCTATTTTGTTTTCCCTATTGAAATGCACTACTAGAGTTTCAGCCATTTAATATAATCTGGCAGGGAACTCAAAAAGCATGCCAAGCTATTTGACAAAGTTACCATGTTTCAGAATATCACATGCTAATTCAAAATTCTGGTAATATTAGTGATCTGACCTGAGTTGTTATATCCTCTGCATCTACTTTATATATTTTGATTATATTCATTTCACTGAAATAATCAAATTCATG
Organism: Neoceratodus forsteri; assembly: GCA_016271365.2. NCBI lineage: Eukaryota > Metazoa > Chordata > Ceratodontiformes > Ceratodontidae > Neoceratodus > Neoceratodus forsteri. The sequence continues at coordinate 75,632,292 of JADMNL010000029.1, read as the reverse complement.
AAATTTTGAATCATAAGACTGTTCTATAATACCATTACTAATCCTTTCAGTTTGTTTTGCATTTCATTGCTTTTCTAAATGATTCCATGTAGTTTAATTATGCCGTCTGTATCATTATTTATATATTTTATTGCAGATTTTCATAAATCTATTGAAGATTTGCCTGATTCAAGATCAAGATTAACTTCTTGTTGGGCCTGTTCTGATTTCCAAGTATTTTCTATTTGCCCTTCTTCCTGTTGGACTACCACTACACATGATGTATCTTGTCAAAATATTAAACTCTTGTTTTCATCACCTTCTGCATTTACGATTCAATAAGATTTTCGTTCTCCTTTTTAACTTAATTCTTTTGCCATGTTTCTTTTTTACCTTATCTAACTGCAGAACATTTATTTTCATGTTCATTTGCCTTGGTTTTCTCTTGTTCATTTTCAGATCTTAAAACATCAATGTATGTGTCTTTTCATTTGTATTTTGGATTATAACATTACTGTCTTGAGCTATTTGATTTGTAGTGGGTTGTTCACTTTAACGGTACTCTCACTAACTGATCTTTTACTGTATTGTACTGTGAGCAGTCATTTCATTTACTCCAGATTAGTCCTGCTGCCTATTATATCTTGATCTGAAGTCAGATCTAATTTCTCATTGGCTGCATAGTAAACAGGCTGCTCCAGTGGCAAAAGCTTTTCATGACCAAAGGCAGAGACAGTGGCCAGAGCATCCCTTTTGTGCATGGTGGAGGGAAACCAATCATTCTTGCAGCCCTTATTACCCCCCAAGAAAGATGTAGTGACTTCAGACTTGATTCAAAAAGGGATCCACACCTGTTAAGGGTTGCCTACATGCACCAGGGGCATGCAGAGGTACTATTCCAAACATGCAGAGACCTCCACACATTGCCATCCCTAGCTGTGCATGCCCTCTGCTCTGTCTCAGTGGCCGTATGCACTGTTACACACCTGGCTGGATTGGGGAAGTCAAGAGGGTTGTGTGTCTGAGCCCCATCCCACAGAACTAATCAGCACCATGATGGGCCAGCATAGGGGGCAGAAGTTAAACAGGCTGAGGGGCTGTGTAGCACTTCTGTGCCCCCACCACCTGGCCTCTGGGCTCCCTCTATGTAGCCCGGGAGGGCTATGGTGTCTGCAGGTGCTGCATGATCCTGCTGGCATAGAGTGCTGTTGTCCCAACAGAGGTATAGTGGCCCATGGAAGCTTGCCATGGAATGCTGTATCCCATGGTCCCCTGCTCCATGCGGAGCTGGGGATCCAGTATATAGCAGCACTGACCCAGGCATCCAGTTAGATGCCAGCAACCTATATAGCACTGACCCTATGCCAACCCCCTCATCATGCATGAGGCTCTGCACATGATGGGGCTCCGGGGGCATGACTGGAGATGCCATTCATCACAGACTGGAATTGGGTTGCACAGAAATGTGACCAGGGTAAGCTCAAATCATGACTCCCACCCACCTTTGTGGATCAAACCTTTAAGCATGCAGTGGCAGGCTGATCTACCATGCATGTGTTCTCCTGCCAAGAAAGCTCCCCAGCTGTACCGCTACCTATGTCACCCAGACTCTGTCTTGCAGTGAGTGCTTCTTTCCACCCACCCTAGAGGAAGACAGCATTTTGTACAAAGTTTAATTCCAAAATCCCCTCCTACTGGACCTGTTAGTGACCCTGGACTCAGGAAAAGAACTGGATTCACCAGTGCCACAGGTAGCACCCACTTCAGCAACACCATTGAGCTGGTCAGTAAGCAAGACAGGGTGTGGGTTGTGCTCCAATAACCCATGCAATATATGTGTGGGTTAATGGAAAAACACCCACACACCCTGGAGTATGTTATAGTGTATAGTAGAATGTTGTTCTGTATAGAATTCCATCCCTTTTAAAATGCTGTTCTACCACAGTTCCAAGGTCATGGAATGCTGTTCTACCCTACTGTGGTAGAACAGCATTCCAGAACCTCTAGATACTGCATGAGTCAGTTTCATTTTGAAAGCAAAAGAACTCACAAAACATATTTTTTCACACAGTACTATACACCCTAAAAAATACAGGATGAGCAACTCTATGCACAGCCAATGTGTTTTGCCACCTCGGGGTTCTGATTCCCATGGACCTCTCGAGCTTCGCTCTCGAGGTCAGAGGGAATCAAAATCTCTCTGTGGCAGAACACACTGGTTCTGCATAGTTGCTCATCCAGTATTCTCTATATTGCACATATAAACTGGGTTTGTTCTTTTTTGATTCAAACAAAAAAGGGATTAAAAGTTAAAAATGCTCTGTTGGTGCCCAGAAAGTCAGTAACTGTGGTTCTGTTCTTTTAATTTCATCTCACGTGCCACTGACTGACAAATCTGAGATTGGGATTTTTGGAGCACATTTTATAAATTTATGTACAGTAGTATTTCATTCCTCCGAATGACCCAGACTATTTTCTTTCCTTGTCTTGTGCTGAATGATTTTTTTTTTGTCATTTGGTGTTCTTTCTTTTTTGGAATTTTCTTTTCTTTCTTGTGGTACAGCACAATCATTGCTCTTCAGTTTGATGCCAAAACCATAATGTGATGCACAATTCCACATCAATAGTCCTTCTCGTAGTAATCCCAAGTAATGCCTGCTTCCCTTTTCCAATGTGGATATAACCAAAATACCATGAAATGTGCTATCAAAATGCATTTGATTATTAGTAATGAGGAAGAATGGAAGCTAAACCCAACTTTTTAAGCTAGTAACTGTTTAGACTTGTAAAATTCAAGTTCAAGTGGTAGGTGCTGGTCTAGTGCTCTGAGATAATTAAGAGTTAGGTAATTAGTCATGTTGGAAGGTGGAAAAGAGGCTGAGTGAAGAAGCACAGAAATTTGCAAGCAAAGAAAGGCTTTAAGGTCTATCAAGCCTGCCCAATGTAGAGCTACTTTCACCTTAAGTTCTTGTGTCAGTCCACCCCCGTCATCCATACTAGTCTCCTAAATTTCTTCCATACCCTCCTAAAACTCTCCACAGATGTTGTGGTAACAACCTCCTCTGATAACTTTTTCCACCCTTCCACCACCTTCTCAGTGAAATAATATGTCCTGACATCTCTCAATCTCTCATAAATTTACCCCCTGTCAATATGTAGCTATTCTCTCTCATAGTCTTGTTATCACTGAGCCAAAATAATTCTGTCATGTCTACCCTATTGATACTCATCAGTTATTTAAAGGTCTTGATCAAGTCCTTTCTCTAGCTTCTATTCTGTATGAAGTACATGTTCAGGTTCTCTAATCTCTACTCATATGAGTACCCCAGCGGCCCCTGATTTATCGAGGGGGCCCTTCTTTACACCACCTTCAACTGGTTTATGTCCTTTCTGAGGTAGGAGTTCTGGAAATGGACACAGCATTCCAGATACGATCACATCAGGGATCTGTAAAGAGGTAGTACACCTGCCTGTTTGCCTTGCCCGCTGCTTTACTGCATTGTGTAGAGGGTTTCAAGGTGCTTGTAATTGCCTTCCCTAGAATATTCTCTTCCTCCATCACTGTGACAATCCCTCCTCCAACCTGTACTCAGTCCTTGGGCTCTTCCTCCCCACATGCATGACCTTGCACATTTTGGCACTGAATCCAAGCTGACAAATCCTAGACCACCTCTCTGTCTTTTCAGATCTTCACTCGTGTCCCAGATCCCATCCTCTGTGTCAACCCTATTGCAGAGCTTGTTGCCTGCAAAAATGCAGATTTTGCACTTGATGCTGTCCCCTACCTCAGTGATCAACAGGTTGAACAGCGCTTTTCTGTGCATCAAGGTCTACGGCACTTCACTTGTGACCTCCCTCACCCCTGAGTCCCCCCCTGACCACTACTCTCTATGTTCTCCCTCCTAACCAATACCCCACCAACCTGATCATCTTGTCTCCCACCTAATGATTGTCCCAAATGTCCAATCAATCTTTTGTTGGGGACTGAGTCAAAGGCCTTTCTGAAGTCCAGGTTCGGTATGTCCACTGCTATGTCTATTTCTATGGCTTTCATTATCCAGTTGAAGAAGTCTTGCAAATTTGTTTGACTTGACTTCCCTCCACAAACCCATGTTGTCTGCCATCTTGCAGCCTATTAGCTTTGACAAATTCTACCAACCTCTCCTGTAGAATTGTTTCCATCAGCTTGACAATGATTGAGGTCAAGCTGACTTGCCCAAAATTTTCCCAGCTTGTCCCTAGTCCCACATTTACTGCATGTAGGGGCACAATATCCACAGTGCTCCACTCTCTAGGGCACCTCACCTGAGTCAAGACAGCTGTTAAACAGATAAATTAATGAAGCCACCAGAACCTGTACCAGTTCTCTCAACACCATTAGATGCACCCTGTCTGCTCCAGGAGATGTATTCACCTTCAGTGTTATCAGTTCCTTTAGGACCCTATCTGTGGCAATAAGTTCTGCACACATCCTTGTAGCCCCTCTCCCTCCCCTTGCTACTCTCCCCTGTTATTTATATTTTTGCAAATTTTGACCAGGAAAGACACACTATGCTATTTTAGCTTGTTTCCAGGTGTGTCCTGGGGAGTGGGTGATATGAACCTGTTTTATTGATGTGGGAATGTTGGCCATGACACTGGGAAAAATCACCTTCATCAATAAGTGCCATGGGATGTTTTACATCCACCTGGACAGTGATCAGAGAGGCAGAAGGGACCTCAGTTTGATGTTTCATCTGATGGGCGGCACCTCATCAGTGCAGCAACCCCCCTTACTGCACTACAGTGTCAGTTATAGGTATTACCCCAAGTGCCTGATGTGTAGTAGTGGTCCTTCTTTCTATTTTGTAAATACTAGGCAGAAGTATTCGTTTAACACTTCTGCCTTTCCTTTGCTTTCTTCTAACCAGTCCATCCCCTGCCTTATTATACCAGTTGCTTTCATTTGCCTTTTTTCCTGATGTAGTGAAACAAGTTCATGTCTCCTTCCTTGAATCCCTCCTCTGTTTTTAGTTTGGTGCTTGCCTTGGCATTCCTCACTTCCCTGCTAACTGTACTGACTTTATCCAGCTGTTCTACTCTCTACACCTCCCTGTAACTCCTCCTATATTTCTTAAAATCAACTTTTATCTCTCACTGCCCTCACAATCTCCTCTATGTACTAAAGTAGTTTCTTGTGCTTCATTCACTTCCCTTTCTGCTTGAGACAGATGTTGTGACTTCCTGGAGACCATTTTTTAAGATGGTCCACTTGCTGGAGACCATTTTTTATGATGGTCCACTACTCTTTCACTCCCGCTTGTGTCGGCTAGAAGATCACCTAAATTTATCCTCATTGAGCTGAAGTCTGCTTTCCTGAAATCATGAACATGTATTTTGGTGTTCAGGACTTCTTTCCCCATGTCCAACCAGAATCACATCAAAAAGTAATTACTCTTACCCAAATGCTCAGCTATACTGATGTCACTGACATACTGTACCCCTTATTTGAGAGCACCAGTCCCAGGATCACCCAATCCCTTGTTGGCTCTCTAACTCCTTGGATTAAGAAACTATCCTGGAATGCATTCAAAAGTGCTTGGCTTCTATTGTTGCTGACCTTTGGGCTGCTCCAATGTATGTCAGGTAGATTGAAGTCACCCATTATCACCACCTCTCTTTGCACTGCTGCCTCCTAACTGCACTTTCCATGTTCTTGTCAGGTCTTTAGCTTTGGTTCAGATGTCTGTAGAACACTCCAATTTTATCTTTCTCTCTGCTCATTTATCACTTGTCCTTATCCCCTCCCTTGTGTACATGGCAGCCCCCAACTCCTCTTCCACCAGATCAATCCTACTTATGGAGGTAAAATCCTAGGATGGTGAGATCCCAGTCATTGTTTTGGGATGCTTAGGTCTCCGTAATTGCCAGCAGGTCCAAGTGAGCCACTGTCATTACAGGCTGTAGGTCCTCCATCTTATTTCCCGGGCTTTTGTAATCAATTAAAATGATCTTCCAAGATGCCTGTCATCCTCCTATCAGTCCTTTCCTGCCCCTGTAGTTTTCCCACATACTCAACCACTGGCCAGATATGTTCTGTGCCAGGAAGGCATGATCTTTCCTATTGTTTTGTCCCTCCCATCTCCCTTCCAATTCCCTCCTCCCCCACATATTTTCTTCTGACCCAAATCTATCTCCCTCTTCAACACTGCCCTCGTTCTTCTTCCTTGAAGACCCTCCTGACCCCTAGAAAATGAGTATGGGGGAACTACTGCCACCTCCTTGAGAAAACTTAAGGTATCATGCCCTTCTGGAGCCCCCTCTAGTTTAAATTCTGTGTTATGGATCCCTTAGTTTATCCTTTGAGGCTGTAGTTCCTCCCTACTAAAGTGCAACTGATCTGTGGCATACAGTTTTTTCCTTATAGACTCCTTTCTCTCCCCTATATAGCCAAAGCCATCCTCTCTACACCACCCTTTCAGCCATTTGTTGACATCTCCGATCCTCAACTTCCTATCTTTATTGGCCCTGGGTACTGGCAGCACTTTTGAGAATGCTACTGCACTGGCCCATTCCCCAAGTTGCTCCCCTAGCACCTTAAATCTAGTCTGACCCACTTCCACTTTGCATCCTGCTAGGTCATTTGTACCAAAGTGGCTTCCCCCCATTCATTCGGTTTGGGATGCGAGCATGCGTATGATCTTTCCTGCTGCCACAAACTCCTGTTTGGGCTAAGTGGGAAAAGGCAAATAAAAAAAAAAAACACAATATGGTTCACAAGGGAGGTGAGAGTAGCAGTGAGAGAAAAAGGGTGGCTTTCAGGAAAGTAAAAGGGCGCCAGGCAGAGTTTCCTAATTTGTGGTCTCTATCCAGAAGGCCAGAAGTGAGCCAGTGTTTTACCCGGCTTCTCACCTTCTCCTCCAGGCGCATCTTGCTCAGTATCATCTTTGTTGACCCTGAGGTGGTGAAGTGAACAGTCTTTTATCCCCATATATAGGTAGTATTTCAGGGATACTATGTCCACATCTTGTTGGTCTGCTGTGGCATTCCATAGTAACAGCGCATTTCAAATTAAACTGAACATTATTTTCCAAAACAGTTCTTCATTTAATAAAGGAAAGAACTATTGTTATAGTAAGCAAATGAATTATCCGCTCATCAGACTAGGTAGCACGTATCAGATTATTATACTCAAGGTAGCCCAAATACCATGAAAAACCTGAAAACACAGTCAGTGTCAAATTCATTGTACTAATCCCCAGAAAAGGGGATAACACCATAAGATGACATTGGAACACTCTTTAGGAACTGCAGCAAGAAAAAGACCAGGAGCTGGATTTGCAAGGATTTTGCCACAGGTGCAGGACCTGATTCTAGTGTGTGCCCTTGGCAGGGTAAATGCAGCATAATGTTTGGTTGTTATTCTCAAATGATATGACATGTTTACAGCAGTTGCTGTTGCTTTATGAGAAAGTGATGATGCATGCATTGTTGTAAAGTTCTGCGATGTTGCAAGTTGTGCCAGATGCACACTATAGTTAGACCACCTGTTAGATGGTTTACCTTATCAATGCAAGCAGCAGGGATACGACAAAATTGTGCCATGATTCCCCGATGTGCTGCTGAAAATCTGACCCCAACAGTCCACCATGTTCATCTCCTGCCTTACAGGCAATCGCAGGATTCAGTATCCTGTGAGAAAGCTGCAGCCATTGTTTCATGGGAGATGCTACCAGTACAGTCTATGGCAGCTGTAACTATGGAGAGGAACACCTTTAGTGGTAGAAACCATGGAGCTGCCCATGGCCCAGCTGTTGCATTTTGCACTCTGATGTGGTTGATTCAAGTTCTGGAGTAAGCCTTGGCTGCCTGTGACTGGGCAGCCATCTGTTGGGGGTGCTGCTCGCAGCAGGGCTTCCCTGACCTGAAAATTAGTGGCACCTTGTTCATTGGCCACAGTGATACTTGCAGCAGGCCAAGACAGGTTCTTCCTCCTACTGCAGGGAAAGGCTGTGATTCACAGGCATGAACTCCAGAGCAGCACAGTAAATGGATCGGGGGAATATGAAAAAGGAGAAAAATGTCCCTTTGCTGCCAAGATGACAGAAGTCAGTAGTAGCCTCAAGCCCCATCCACTTTTCTTGCTTCACTGCAGATATGGATCTAGAATTTTTGTAAGGGAATAGCAATTCTGTCGAAGAGGTAACTCTTCTCCAGAAAAATGCTTAATGTTCTAGAAGATTTAAACTGCATAGGATTTTAGGGCATGTATACACGCAAGCAGCACGACAAGGGTTAAAACTCAGGTTAGGCTGAAACAACTACTGTAACATAAATGAATCCACTAGTGCACCACTGAACTCATGGAAATGGGACTGTGAGGTCACTGGAGCCCAAAGAGGCAAGACAATTCCTGGAAGGGGGATAAAACGTCTGTGTAAAAAAAAAAAAAACATCATAAAGGGAATGGATCACATTCCATTATATATTTTCTATTTGTACACTTCCTCCTGTTACTGATCTTCTTATGTTTTGCATCATGCAGTACAGTACTTATTTCAATGTCTTTTAGAAAGCACTTGACTGTCCCCAGCTGACCTTAGGGTAGATGTTGTTTGTCAGCATACTGCAATGGAAAGCACAATGGTGTCATAAACTATTGCACTATAAGCTCAATGGGGGCAGCCAAATGACTTCTATACAGACTTACAGTAGGTTACCAAGGTATACAGTATTAGTCAGCCTAAAAAGGACAACTGAAAATATAACACATATATTATCAACTGTCTAGTAAATCATATTAGCTGAAACATTATGCTTATGAAAGTACAGAGTAAAGTGAATACCTGCTCTTAAAAAATTGTGAATTTGTTGTGTACGCACGTGTATGTGCTCATGTTTTGTGTGACTCAGTGCGTGCGTGCGTGTGTGTGTGTGTGTGTGTACATGCATGTGCCTGCTAGGGTCCTTGGCTAAAGCATGCTGGCTTTAGAAAACTCATTAGTTCAGTCATTTACTTTGCCAAAGATACAAATTAAATACCAATGAGTGTAATAAGAATGAAGAAAGCAGAAAATATATTTGTTGTAAATGCTTAATCCTCTAACTGTACTTATATAAACAACTGGAATCTAAGTGATATGTATACACATCTGTTTGCTTATAGGTCAAAAGTTTGGCGCCCACTGCTAAATAATTTCTTTGGACATTTGACCATTGTAACAAACATCTCCCTGACTAAAATGCATAGAATAGGTTTGTCATGACAGGGCGCTTGTGAAATAAACACATCTTTTAGCAGCTCGGAGCTCTTTTATGACTAGATCTGCAAACTTTCACCTCTCAGCTAATCAACTCAGCTCCTAGTCCAAACTTGTCAGAGCTTCATCCCTTTCCTGGCGAGGCAGCTTCCAAACGTCAGAGTGACAGCAGACATTGCCATCCCTCCTTTATGCACTTCAAATCGCAAGAAAAACAAACTTCACCAAATGGCAGTCATCTCTCATCAAACAAAGCTGACCTGGACCCAGTATCAGGCTGCCCCATCAGAGATATGTCCCATTGCTTTTCAATGAGACAGAACTTACAATAACATTTGTGCTGTTCTCATGTCTAACCAGCTAGAACATCCTGAATCACAGTTAGTAAAAAGGAAATGTTTATTGGAAGGTATGTTACAGCAGTGTAACTGTCTAGCAGTGTAACTGTCTAGGATGTGTTTTATTAATCACTGCTTCAGCATGTTAATATATAGTAAGCAGTTAGTCACTTCAGTAAGTATACACTAGATGTGTGGATTTTCTGAGATAAGATACAGCTGTACAGTAGCTTTCTGCAAGGACTTTCTGGCCTGACTCAAATCTACAGCCCCAATACAGTATTCACCACTAAGAGCTAGGTCAGAAATGAAGGTGAAGATGCAAACCAAAACTCTGCAATCAACAAATGTACACCTGAAATGCATTTAACGAATGCAACCCCAGCCCCAGACTCATTAGTACAAGATGGGCTTATAATGAACATTTGACTTTCAGATGTGTAGCGGTCACACTTGAGCTGTCTGTATCTGTAATTCTCTGAGGTCATTTACAAATGTGATTGCTTTACATTGTCTGTACTTGTAAAACAAAATTACTTAGTTTTAGTTTGTAATCCCTCTCAGGCACTCAGTGATTGTGATGTAGCATACAGGAAACCAGCCAACTGAGACATATGGCCATATGATACACACATAGCCAGAGATGCATTTAAAAAAAAATCAACAATTGAAGAAAAGAGTGATGGGCTGTACTGCTTACAGCACATGTATTACTTTCTGTAAATAGGTACAATTGTTACGGAGAAACAGATACTGTGAACTGATGGCAAAAGAAGTACATGTGGTCTAGCCATCCTGCCCTGTTGTCTACCTAGGTGAGATAGTTCCATTGACCCTAATGGTACATGTCAATCTTCCCCTGCCCCATTCTCCCCAATTCACTTAAGGAGTCCCCTATGCCTGCCCCATCCCCCTTTGAAGTCCCCTACCGTATTCACAGTGACCATCTTGATGGGCAGTCTGTTCTACTTTTCCACCGCCCACTCACTGAAACAGTACTTTCTGATGTCCTTAAATACCCCCCACCAATTTTCTATTGGTGCCCTGCTATTACCGTTGCCACTATTAGTGAACAATTCTAGTGCCCACATTGTTTATTCCATGGACATATTTAAGCCTTTCATTATGTACCTTCTCTCCTTCCCGACTTCCAATGAATACATCTCGAGGCTCTGTAGTCTCTGCTCGTTCAACCTATTTTGGCTACTTTGTTGCCCTATACCCTCTTAGCCACCTTCTTCTGCATTGATTCCAGCTTTATCTATGCCCTTCTTTAGGTGGAGATTACAAAACCACACACAAAACTCCAGAAGTACATAGGACATTCCCTTCTTCACAACACCTGCTACTCCTCACCCCCTCCCCCACATTCATCTATGCCCTCCATCTCTCTTTCATTACTACCAACTTTAACCTAGTCTACACTTATTTTAGCAAGGTTTAGGACCACTAATTCCCTGGTCTCCTATCTGCTTCTACACACTAATTATACACCCCCCCCCCCACCAGCAACCTGCCCTGCATCAACCAACCTCTGTGCTGGCTAACATGAGGCTCTTAAATTATTATATGACCTCAGCCTGAATTGTTATACTTCTCTGTACCTATCCATTAGCACTGCCGTTTAGTGAGTACTCCAGTCTACCACTTCTTGACTCACTCAGATATTAAACATGGTCTAGAAACTGGGCCTGCATCTTATCTCGCATAGCTAAATCCATTTTAGAACTAAGTAGCTACACTCTTTTCCTTCTCCTGCCCCTCCCCTTCAGCTTGATTATGCTAACCCTCACTCTTTTCCTACTCCCCCTCCTATTCAGTCTTACCCCTCTCTACTGCCCCATATCTCCTCCTCTCCCCTTTATTCTTTTACCCCTCCCCCCAATTTCCCCAACCCTCCTAGACTCAAGCTCTCCCATTCTCTCCCACTCACCCTGGCCTCCTCACTGTTCTCTGCTCCTCTTTCCTAACCTTCATCTAGCTAGCCTTTGACTCCTACTCACCTCTCCCCCCTGCTCTCACCATAGACATTGCATCCTATCTCACCTATTATGCAAACGCCCTTCCACTCCAACTAAACTCCTTATTTTCATCCTGCTTCTGCTTGCCGGTGATGCTGAGACCAATCCTGGCCCAGCAGTCCCCCTCTCTCAAATATCTCTAAGGGACTGAATCTTGTTCATGTTAACATCCGTAGTCTTCTTCCTAAAGTAGACATATTGCACCTTCTCATGGTCAGCCTCAATCCCGACTTATTAATACTTTCTGAATCCTGGCTCTCCCACAAGATTCCTGGCTTGAGGGTGGTCATCTCTGGCTATTCCCTAATCATCAGGACCATGCCACCAGGGGTGGTGGAGTGGTCATGTATCTTTCCTCTACCTTACAGTATGTTCCTATTATCTCTCTTTCTTCTCCTTCTGCCTATGAACTTCTCATCAAAATCTCCCTCCCCATCATTGCTGCCAGTATATATTGCTGCCCTGGCATACCTTCTTCCACTATTACTGAACCTCTCTCCACTATTTCCTCTCATGCCTCCACTGGGGAACTCCTCATTCTTCTGCAGTTTAATAAAAATGTTCTCTCCCCTTCTACTCGATACCTCGATAGAGGTGTTTAAGGGGATGCTAAAGGCCCACCTCATCAGTCTGGCTTTTGACTGTTGTCATACTTCGTTTCGGCCAGTCCCTTGAAGTATGACTTCTGGGAACCTCTTTATTTTTGCAGAATATTAATTTTATTATGGTTTTAATGAGGTTTTATTATATATTTTAATTTATTGTTGTATTTTTTATTCATATTCGGCACTCAGAGCCTCTGGGATTGGGTGCTTTATAAATAAAATTGTCTTTCCTTACTACCAAGCTCTGTGGTAACATCAAATTCCTTAACCTCTCCCAACTAATTTCTGTTCCTACTCACTTGAACCTTGAAACTTTAAACCACACTCTTCTGGACTGGGTCCTTTCCTCACACCCCCACATAATTACTGCATCGGGCACCCTCCCGAATGCCCTCAGTGACCTCCATATGGTATACTGCATTCGCAAGGTTCACCATCCCAAAGCCCCACCCAAATTCATTCAGATTTGCTCTTTCCAGTCCAAGTGACTGACGTGACCTGAAAAAAAGAGTATCATCTCTCAAAAGCTAGTCTCAGAGAAAAGTTTGTTAGTCCAATAAAAGGTATCACCTGCAACATATTTATTGTTTTTTTCTCTCTGCATTTTTTAGTTAAAAACCATAAGCATCCAGTGAACTAAGTGCCCACTTTATTTGTTATAAAACCTCTTAAATGCTGGAATGGTATTTATTGATCTTACTTTGAGGGGCTCTTGTAGTAGGCAACACCATTAGGACATAGCCACCAAGTGCCAGGACCACATGGAAAATTTCTAGCCAGCAGTCTACAATGGGGGACCGCCCCCTGACATTGGCATGTTGATGTCCACACTGGTATAAGATGGGCAGTCCCCTACACCCACTTTAGTTCTTTTCCCACCGTCAACTTGCTCTTGTTGGACCTTGTGGATCACTGCTACAATCGACTGCCATTTTCTCTAACTTTATTATTTTTTCTACTGTTCATAGATCGCTCTTCGGCTCCTTGTCATTGCTGAATTCTATGCATTCCCACAAGTCTAAGTGTGCCAGCGGAAAGCAGCTCACTGATAAAGATGGCCACATCATGTACATCATTTGTTTAGGCCCTGACCATGATACCAAAGCCTGCCAAGCATGCCAGAAATTCAACCAGGTCACACACCAAAGATACCAGAAGGTTCTGGAGACTCATCTACTCCAGCAAAGACTGGCTGCTTTGGAAAAGGAGCAGCAGATTTGGGCCACAGCAGAAACTTCTACAGAGACTTTCCCATCTAAGAAGAAGAGTAAGAAGCACCTGGACCGGGAACGGTCTGCGGCAGATGCTGCGTCTTCCCCCTGTGAGGGGTCAACATCAGTGGTCACACCAGCATTCCTTCCTTATCTAAAATTAAAAGTTTATTAAAGATTTTACAATATAGAAACAAATCCACACCAATAATAGTTGTACATGCCATGATCATAACAAATGAGGGACCCTACCCCCTCCTCCCCACTCCTTAAAAGCCTCCCTCCTCCCAAATCAACCCCATCTCCCCATCCATCCCCCCACCCCATCCCAATCCCAGCATGATAGGAGTTCTATGAATCATCTAGACAACTTTGATAAGTGTCAATACCACACAGGTTACAGGGAATGCAAAGAATAAAGGAGACCCCAAATTTTCTTGATCTGGCTAGTTGATTGCAAAGGCTAGCAATCATCTTTTCTGTTCTGAGGTTGGCTAATAGTTCATGCAACCATTCAGTACAAGTGATTGTGTCAATGTCTTTCCCGTGCTTTAGTACAAGCTTCTTGACTGACATAGATATGAGAGCCATGTGATATTTCTGATTACGGACACCAACCTCTGTAAAGTCCCCTAAGAGGCAGATTTTTGTTGTAAATAAATCTTCTAACCCTAACAGTGGGTCCTCCTTTTGCTTAATGCAGGCCTGTAAAGGGCCACCTTAGGGCAGTCCCCAAAAATATGCAGCAGTGTACTGTCCACCTGTTGACACCTCATACAGGAGGCAGGTATCACATTACTAAACTTGGCCAACCTCTCCAGAGAGTAATAAAGATTAAGGAGAATGTGGAATTGCATTAGATGAAGTCTATCATGAGTTACAAATTTATGACAGCCCTTCCATAATGCAACCCAATTGACAGGTGAGTCTGGGAAATGGGATAACCAATATACTGTTGGATCCATATGCTCTATATAGATCCAGCTGTACAAGAGTCAAAACATTCTGGAAACAGCATGTGGGGACCCAGCAAGAGGACACAATTCTGGGGAGATTTGGAAACTTAGGGGCAATGGGGGTGCAGCCCCCCAAAATTGCACCAAAATGTATCTTAATTGGTATACCTTAAAATAAAGGCACCAGAGATCCTGGATTTGGATATAATCTCTGGGGAGGTGAGCCAGCTGCCTGTTTCATTCACAAAATATGTAGGAGAAGGGAAGTTAGCTGGGGTAACCATGAGGTTGGGAGCATTTCACCTTCAATTTTAAAACTGGGATTACCCATGGGGGGGGCGCAATGATATCCTGGACATGGTTATATTTAAGAAAAGCACAAATCTGGGAGTGGAATCTAATGGAGGTGCCTATAGGTGAGGAGCACAACTGGGGAGGAAGAGACTTAGGCTTTAAGTGTAGAAGGGCAGCAGGAGAAAGGCCTTGAGATTGGATCTGAGCTTGCTCAATCTGAAGCCAAATGGGCATATAGGAGGATGAATCTGGAGCCATTTCTGGAGCTAACCATCTAGGGTATTTACTGGCCTGGCTGACCCAGTAGTAAAAACCCATGTGAGGAAGACGTAAGCCTCCTCTAGTTTTGGGGCAGCCAATTTGTGGTAAGTGAGACACGGTCTCTTACCTGACCAAATAAAATCTGTGATAAGACCATGGAGTTTTTTAAACCAGGAGAGAGGAAGCCATAAATTGAGGAGGTTGAGGGGATAGAATAGGTGAGGAAAGGCATTCATTTTTATCAGGTTAATTCTGCCCCAGAGAGAAAGAGGGAGAAAAGACCGTCTGTTCAAATCTTGGGCAAGCGTTTGGAGAAGGGTGTCCAGATTGGCCTTTCTGAGATGAGACTCACTTCTAGTAAGATCAGTTCCCAATATCTAAGCGTGCTGGGCTCCCAAGAAAGTCCAAAAGCAGTCATCACAGGCTTTTGAATTCTATAATTTAGGGGGAACACTACTGACTTATCGACATTTAATCTGTAATTCGATAGGGCACTGAATTATTTAATAATTTCCAGCATGGGGGTATAAAGGTGGATGGGTGTGTCCACTGGAGAAGAAGGTCATCAGTCTATGCATATACTTGGACTTCATGGCCTTCTATATTGATGCCTTGTACCAGTTGGCACTTTATTAGCCTGTGAATCAGGGGTTCTAAATATAAGTTAAAAAGATGGGGGGATAGGGGACAGCCCTGCCTGGTACCTGACTGAAGCGGGAACAAGTCTGATAGTTTCCCATTGCTGTAAATACGGGCAGTTGAGGTGTTATAGAAAGCCCAGATCCCTTGTAGAAATTTGGGAGGGAATCCAAAGGCATGTAAGGTCCTAAAGAGAAACAGTCAATTAACTCTGTCAAAAGCCTTCTTGGCGTCCAGGGAGACCAACACCACCGGATGCTCAGTGTTCCTGGATGCCGAGAAGACATGAGCCAGAGTACGTAAATAATCTACAGAAGATCTACACCTTATGAATCCAACCTGTTCTGGGCCAGTAAGGTAGGGCAGAATTAGGTTAATACGATCAGCTAGGAACTTTACCAGAATGTTAATGTCTTGGTTGAGAAAGGATATTGATTTGTAACTTGTGACCAGCTCTATGCATTTACTGGGTTTAGACAATAGAATAATTAAAGCTTCAAAAAGGGTTCTATCAGACTGCACCCGAAAGGATATGTTGGAAAAGGGCCTGTAATAGTGGTGCCAACTGGTCAGCAAAGGCTTTATAGAAGTTGAAAGTAAAACCATCTGGCCATGGAACTTTGTCAGAGGGGAGATCTTTAATTACTTTTAAAATCTCCATCACTGAGATGGGGACAAGAGCTTCTGCACTTGCACCCTTGAGAGAGAAGGAAGATGGGAGTTCTTAAGGTAGTCATCAAGAATGGGGGAGGGTGGGTTTACCATAGGGCCATACAATTACCTGTAATATTTTTCAAATTCAGTCACAATATCTGTAGGTGATGTCTTCAAGGAGCCATCCTCAGGACAGCAGATGGCAGCAATGAGTCTGGCTGATTCTTGTTGCCTAATTCTCAAAGTGAGTAAACCATAATTTTTTTTCCCCATGATCCAGATAGCTGGCCTTGGCCTTCAAAATAGCATAGTCTGCTTTTGCTCGCAGGAGTTCCAAATAAGCTTCTTTTAATTTAATGAGATCATGTCTAAACTGATCTGAGGATTGAGATGAGAGTTGAGAGTCCATGCTTCGAATTTCAGAAAATGTATTCAGTAAATGCTTGTATCTCTTCTTCTTCCAAGAGGAGGTTAGACCAATAAGAATTCTCCTCAGATATGTTTTCAAGGCACACTACTCTACATCTAATTTTCCAGCAGAGTCACAATTAACAGTAGTAAATTGGGTAATATGATCAGAGATAAACTGAATCACTCCAGGGTCTTTCAAAATCTGATTGTTTAGTCTCCAACAGTCTCCAGGTTTAGGTAAGAAGGGGAGAGAGAACTTGCAGGTGACAAGGGAATGATCTTAAGGGGGTCCTGGGTGGATATCCGAATCATTTACCCCTGGGAGAAGTATATGGGAAAGAAAGATGTAGTCAAGCCAGGAAGAAGTGACATGTACTAGCGAGGTAAAAGCGTACTCTGTGGCCGAGGGTGCAAGATTCTCCAAATATCACATAAGCCTAAGTGGTCCACCAGGTCTCTTAAAGCTCTTTGTGCTGGGATAGGCCTTTATGAGAATGCCAGGAACAGTCAAGATTTGGGTTGAATGTTAGGTTTCAGTCCCCTCCCAGAACCATTGGAAGGGTCAGAAAGGGAGTTAGAATATTTAAAAGTTGCATAAAAAAGGAGGGTGAGTCCACATTTGGGATTGTAAACATACCCAGTAAAAGTTCTGTGGTATGTAAGAGGCCTTTGATAAAGATATATCTACCATGGGGGTGACAGATAGTTTGAGTGGGGACAAATGGGATTGACCTGGCCAAAAGAATCATCACTCCACAGCTTTGTGTGGTACCACCTGCAGAGAAGACTTGCCCAGTATACTACCTTCTCAATTTAGATACTTCTGAGCTCAGCAGATGGGATTCTTGGATGAATATTATATCAGTCTTCAAGAGGTGCAAATGCTTTAGTAGCTTGTATTGCTTAGTTTTATGTTGTGCCCCATTAACATTCCATGTCGCAAAGGAAAGATGCTTAGCCACTCCCTTGGATATGCTCTCGAATGGTGCATAAGAGGTGTTCGGCAAGTACATTTGTCCAGTTGGCCAGTATGCAGAGAAAAAACATACTATAATCCCCCCCCCAGTTTCCCAAATCCCCAAATCAACCCACACTGACCAAGCAAGTGGTACATAAAAATGAATGACCTATAAAGCGTTCTCTCTAACCCCCAACCCCCAAACTGTCGTGGCCCATGACGAACAGTCCACTAATACTGAACTCTCCCTCCAACCGCCCGAACCCAAAAACATTTCAAGGATAATATTAAAATCCTAATATACTTAGTAACTTACTAATCTAATAAAACCAGCCAACAATAAAGGTATGCTATAGAATGGCAGGGCTACTGAACTAAACTAGATGCCTTCCCTCAACCATTTGTTAACTAAAATCTTCACTAGACAGTTGAAAGAAAACGTTATGTTCATACTCAGCTAAACCCTTAATGTAACACTACATTTCAAAAAAAAGAAGTTAAATCTGACTGGTTGTCCATTGATTAAGTCTTTTTTTTTATTTTTACTTTCTTTATGCCCCATTATCGCCGGCTTACCTGACCTCTCTCTGGTGGGGACTGTTCCTGCCTGCCTGAAGCCCCCAGACTCTTCTCCCAGGCATGGGCCCTCTGGCACTTTATCTACAATCTAACTGAGCAACCAGGGAGTGGAGGGAGTGCCTGAGATGAAGCTGGGAGGCCCGACATTGGGCATGGGGACCGACCGCTGGTCCCACCATCACCTATCAGGAGCCAAGGTTTTCCATTTTTCTGTCCCTACCTCCTCCCACCCGCAGATCTCAGACATGCAATGGTAGCCTGCGTCCACCGACCTCCACCCCCAGTGCCATACGGCATCGCCTGTTTCTGGCTACCCCTGACTGCTGAAAAATTCTTGAAAAACTGAAAATCTTTCATTGAGGTCAGCAAAGTGTGCAAAAAAATGCCAATACTAAGGATAAAGTCAAAAGAAGCACATCTTTATTAAGGCAAAAAAAAAAAATAAGAAGAAATGGCATCAACAGTAATGCAGACTTCCTACAGGTGCACAATATACTTGTTGGTGCAAACAATGCATTATGTGCAAAACAGCATTCAAAGTGCCCACGGAAGAGGAGGAAAAAAAAAAAAAGGAAGGTATAAATGAAAGCAGACAGAACAAACAAAAGACAGCGAAAAACAACACTGTCCCACACTCTGCTGCTAGACCAAAGTGTGCTCCACTGTAGTATGTGTGCTAAATTGACAATAAATGATTTACTCAAACCTTTCTCGGAGTAGAGTCAGGTGCTGATTTTCTTCTTTCCCGTCTTGCTTTAATGGACTGCTAGCTCAGCTATAAAAGTCCACCACAAAGGGAGAAGAAAACAGAAAACGCCATGGAGAAACAGTCTTGTGCAAAGCACAGCACAGCACAGCATGCATTCAAAATGCCGAAAAACTGCATGGTGCGGGGGGGGGGGAAAACGCCACAAAGGCAGGAGGTAAGAGACCTGGTCCAATCATTGCTGGAGTCTTCTCCGAGACCTGGTCCAACCATTGCTGGAGTCTTCTGCTCAGTCTCAGCTACAGCATCAGTTAGGTTTTGCTTTCAACATGGGCTTTCATGGTTTACCCATGCCACAGCAGCAGTCATCATGGGCACATCCCCCTACAGTGACAGCCGCAGTGCTCTAGGATTCTAACTCCAAGTCAGAGTTGGACCGGGAGGGGGCACACACCCAGCGAGGCAGTCCCGATCGCCATACAGGCCGCCACAGTGACTGGCGGGTTTTGCCCGATTCTTGTTACTGTGGTGGTCTTTGCAATCTGGGAGTCACTGTGGCAATGGTATATGGGTTTTCATGCCCTCCATGCCTCATATGACACGGTGGATGCTGCCGCCCACTGCACAGCTTCTGCTGTTTGTATCAGGCACCATGCTTGGCTTCGCCTGTCCGATTTTACCTAAGCATTACAGACTTCCATTATGGATGCCCCCTTCTTTGGCCTTTACAGTTCCAGGAAGACATGCAAGCACTACTGTCCACCTTGCAGAAGTCCAGTACAGCCCTTTGCACTGGTTCCTGTGGCCAGTGGGTCAGGTAGCATCTTCCTCCAACCCACCATCCTGGGTAGTGACCCCAACGTCCTCAGCTCTCCAGGTCTCAGGGTAAGAGCCAGGCCTCTTTGGTTCTGGCTACCCTGGCTGTCAAGGCCCACAGGTCTGTGGCAGAGGCACTGTCAGCACCTACCGCCTCCTCTTAAACCCTGGTAATCCCCCGGCCCCTTCATAGGGTATGTAGACTTTGGGGAACGGGACACAGGGACACAGGTTCCCCGCTTTCCCCTTTGCTTCTTTAATCTCCGTTGTTTCCATTATTGATGTCCTACAGGGGATATCTCATTGTGAGATGTTGACCCAGGGTTCTGCCTTGTGGACGGGTATTTCAGACTCCCTTTAGGTAAGGTAGTTTCATACCTTACTCTTTCTTTCCATTTCCGGAGGGTCGGGTTCTATGTTCCTTCCCCCTGGCTATCGGGCCTTGAGCCTTTCCTGACCCCCTTCTCACACTCTGCTGTTCCTGCCCCATGTTCAGGCCTGGGTGGGGACACACTACTACCAGTGTCTGGGCCTCTTTCTACAAAACTCCCTTTTCCTGTGAGGGACAACAACTCCCTCAATGGAGGTTGGGACCAGGGCATGACTCTTTAGTCTTCCCAGTGTGCCCAGGCTGGGTGTTAGCTCTCCGGTGTTCTTTTGGGTATTTCCAGGGCCTGCCATTCTCCACTGGCATCACCGCCCCTCTCATCGACCCTTTTATTGGGGCTAGACTCAGCTCCGAGATAGCTGGGGCCCACCTCTCCTCATGAAGGAGGATGGGTCGCTTCAGGAATGAGCTATGAGGGACTCCTTTCATCCTAGTCTACTTAAAGAGGCCATCCTCTTTTCTGGCCATGGCACATTTTATAAGGGGCATGGTTAGCTCTTGCTCAGTCTGACCCCTCCAGTACTCCCTTCTTCCCTTGGGGTGGCTCCTCATGTTTTCACGGACCAGAGATTGTTCGGCTTCGCCCTTAGTTCAACCTTTTATCCCCAGTCAGAGTCCCCTCAGGTCTCCCTGACCACCCTATGATGGGAGAAACTTTGTGCGCTCACTGAGCTCTCCTACCCCTGATCTCCTTGGGCACTCCCAAGGCAGACTGGCAGGTATGCAAGTACCCTGGAGCCTCTCTAGGCTAGGGGTCTTCTCATGTGGGCTTTCTTACCATGGGACTGGACAGCTTTGGGTCTCAGCCCTGTGGTTTGGTTTTTTATCAATTTGCCTTCATGGTGCCTGATACCCAGGGCAGCCTGCCCAACCATTCCTACGTCTTGATGGGAGACTATCACCACAGCCCCTTCCTGCATCTGTTTTTTGGCAGGGTTCTCTGGCTTTTCTCAGCCCTGCATTGTGGAATTGCCACATTTTTGGCTCCTGCTGTTGCTCAGGGGGAATGTTCCAATGTTGTCTGGTGTCAGGTGGACAACAGCAGGACCCTTCACCTTCGGACATGGCATCCGTCTCTGTTACCCCTGCCTAGGTCTTTACCCGTTAGCTCTTGTAGAGAAGCAGTCTGATCCTTTTGGCTAATGCCATTCACCAGAACCCCCCAACTTCCCCCTTTGGGGGGACCGTATGTCTTTTTGGAGACCCCCCTCTTGGGGGGCAGATGAGAGGGGTGCCTCTTGCCTATATTTTTCTGCTCCATAGAGTCTTTTTGTTTTTGTGCTCCCTTTTCCTGGCACTAACCTTGCTTAAGGCCAAACATCCCTTCTTTTCAGAAGTGAGAGATTCTTTCCCAGGTGATCTTTTCTGATGCTTCCCGTTCTAAGATTCTGGCTCTTCCCTCTTTCAGGATGGACTCTTCTCGGAACTTTCTAGCCCTTGGGACCAAGCCATGTGGCTTCTTGGGTCTTGGGCTGTTCCTTCTCCCCCAGAGGAGCCAATTTGGCTTCAGTGTGTGACTGACTTCAGGGGACATCACCTTGTCCCAGTTCCGTCCTCCTCTGGTTTTTTGTATCCTTGGAGGGACTGGGTAATGCCATCTCCTCGGGGAAGGGGAGGCTGCATATTTGGCGGATTTCAGGATCAGGACGCTGTTGTTTTTTCCTGCCCTTTAGCTCCAGGGTTTTAAATAATTGATTAGCAGTTTTTTTCTTGGGACAATGCTAACTGTACAGAAAGTATTTATATAGGTTTTCTAGAAGTGTTATGTTTGTTAAACACAGTGAGGCAAGTGCTATGCATTTTCACAATGTTTTAGCACTTTTATGAGTAAAACGCTAATCAATTTTTGGAGTTAAATAAATCCCTGAGCTCATTTAGACTTTGCCCCAGTTTATCTCAGACAAGGCATTCTGGCTGCTACCCTCTTCTTCAGAGGGCTAGTTCTGGGCTAAGGGCCTTCTTGGGCCTCCTTTTCCTCTCTGCATACTGCTGTACTCCCTCTTCCTCCAGGGGGTTCTTTCCTTCCTTGTGGCACTGTTTGGGACTCAGTCCTAACGGTGTTGCCTACTGCAAGAGCCCCCTCAAAGTAAGATAGAGGCATTATAGCACAGTGGGTTAAGGCTCTGAGCTGCAGATCTGGAGACCTGGGTTTGAATCCTCCAGCCACATAGGTGCATGCTGTGTGATCCTTTGTAAGTCACTTAACTTTCTTGTGCTCCCAGGCTGTATCTGGAAACAAGCTTTGACTTGGTGTGCTACTCCTGGTTAAACAGTTACCTTCCCCCTTTCCCTTTAGAACCTACTGTAACAGTAGATCTTTGAGAGGAGCTCTTGCAGTAGGCAGATTTTTCCCTCCCTCCATCCTCCTGTGCGCTTTCCATCTCGGCTTTTCTTGCTTCCAGGAGTCCTCCTTTTCTCCTGTTAGACCTTATCTCAGGGTCTCTGGTGGGGGGGAATGGAGATGGGCGTGGGTTACTGCCCTTCTTATACCAGTGTGGACATCAATGTGCCAATGTCAGGTGGTGGTTCTCTGTTGTAGACTGCTGCGTAGAAATTTTCCGTGTGGTCCTGGCACCTGGCGGCAAAGTCCTAACGGTGTTGCCTACTGCAAGAGCTCTCTTGAAGATCTACTGTTACAGAAAGTTCTTACAAAACTTCACTTTTTAGTTGTAATGATATCAATATGTTTGTTCCCAGAAAGTGAAAAAGAAAAATCTAATACCAACATAATCATATTCATTTACTATTTCTATGAATTGTCTGTTGATAAAGAAAGTTGGAGACTTTTTATAGCTCATTTAAAAACCAACATTTTGTTTTTTCCCTGTTCATTGTTAAAGTACACCTGTTACTCAGATTTTGAAATTTAGTCACCTTCCTCTGTAGCCTCAGAAAAGAGGCAGAAAAGAGCAGTATGTCATCTGAATACACAAGATTAATGATTTTTTTTAATTCATTTTTCTATGCCCCAGAGCCTGGTGGGCGGCTATGGCCCTCCTTTGGAGGGACTCATCCTCCAGCCCTGCATGTCCCTGCTCAGTCAACCCCAGAGTGGCTTGCCCCCCACTGCAGGGCCAGGGAGGAGAGCTCTGGCTTTTCTCCCCCTCCTCCAAGCACAAATTCAGAATCGGGGGTGGCACAGAGATGTGGGGCCATCATAGAGCCCGCCAGCTCCTGTATTTCCTCTTTTCTCTTGTCCACCTCCCCCTACCGACATAAGGACATCAGCACATGTCTCCCAACCCATACTGCCCTCCAGCTACCACCAGAGGGCAGTCAACAAGTGGGACGACAGGCCTGCCTCCCCCCGAGAAAGGAAAACAGTTCTCTGGATGCTTGATCCTCTCTCTCTCTCTCCTGCTGACCCCCGGTAGCCCAGGCTCTTTCCCGAACCCAGGTCACCGGTGTGGCGCGAGGTGTAGCGACCAGCACCTCAACCTCCAGTGCCTCCGGGCTGGCAAGATGAATGATTTTTGTGCTTAGTATTTGTGGAAAATGAAAATCCCAAATCATGAAGATAATTTATAATTCTATTGATGTATAAATTGAAAAGTAACAGGGCCAAATTACAGCCCGCCATACCACAAAGTTTGTGGAGACCTTGTCTGTGAAATTTCCTTTTGGTTTTATTGTAAAGTGCCCATAATTCATTGTGTAATCTAATAAGGATGTCCAAAGGCAGGGATCTAATACTTCTTAATAAAACACCTACCACAACAGTTTCCTACTGATTGTGTCAAAGGCAAACTTTAAAGCCACAAAACAGCAGAATATATTTAAGCAATAATGCACGACTGGGTGTGGTATATCATGGGATATCTTCACGCCTTGAGTGGTTGGGCACGAGGCTGCAGGCTGCGTGCATCGAATGACCCAAGATGTGATGATATTCCATGATATACCACACCCTGGAGTGCATTATTGCTATTATGAACTGACTTCAAAGTTTTGCCAATAGCAACTAAAAAGAAAACTTTTAAAATCATTTAAAAATGGATTTTTCAGACTGTTGAAGGAATATTTTTTAAGAAAATAGTTCCTGGAGCGCTCTGGACAGTAGGTGGTGCTTTTGTATGTGGAGTTTGTGTAGGAGGTGCCACTCTCGCAACACTACTCCAGGATGTGAAGTGTGTTATCTGTGCCTTTGACCCAGTATCGCTGCCTGCTCTGCGACTGGGTGAAGGTGTGTGAGATTTTTTTTTTGCAAACCAGGATCGCTTAGAAGCATGCAGTCAAGGGGAAGAATCCAGCTGGACACTTTGAATTTTCTGCTGGCAGTTGGTAATTTTGTTTCATAGTGAAACTGCTGGCTAGCCAATACAGCTGTTTTATTTTAAGAAAGACCCACATAGTGTGTTCCATTTGTTTTTTATGTTGTTATTTTGAGGAGTCGCTTGAGCTACAAACTGCGCCTTCACGCCCGATGTGGTAAGCAGAAGTTGATGGTTTGTGTGAAGATGGGGTGTTGCTCTGTAGGCCGCTGTTACATTTATGTGAGTGCAGCTTAGTTTCCAGGGCACTTTGTCTTTCTTTTTTCCGCTTGGGATTTTGAACAGTGGCCCTCACAATCTGAATTGCTCCATGGGAAGAAAAAAATGCTGACAAACAGGGTGTTGCTGGTTTGGGGGTCTTTTCATTCTTTTTCTGGGCTTGAAGAGCCACCCGATACATGTTCCTGCCACTGACTGCTGCTGTGGATCATTTGTGTGGGGAATCCTGTTGTTGGCATGTGGAGGAAGGTGAGGGTAGTGAGGAGGCTGGTGGCCAGAGGCTTTTTGAAGCCGTGATGATGTAGCCCGATATCATCACGGCTTCAAAGACCTCTTGGCCAGTCAACTTCCTTCATTTACGGCACCTAGTTCATAAGATTTTTTTGTATCTTACTGTGTTTATAAGCTAGATGATATAAAACCACCCAATGCTGTGCTGTCAGTCTGGCGTCTTGGAACTCTTTCTGGGCCTCATCAGCTTTTGTTATTTTAATATGGCTATTCTTTTAATCTGCTTAGAACAATTTTCATAAAAACATTATGAGGCCTCCAGAAGGCTGATAGGCCTATACATTAGAAGTTCTTTAACTAAACCATTTTTATGTTCACCCTTGCACTTGTACAAAGTGAACATATTGCTGTGATACTGGATCTCAGAGGTGTGTCACTGTCAGGTTCAATGCAGCGCAAGCTGCAATGGGCTTGATTGTGATACTCCAATAATGAGTGAGTCTGATCATGACGTTGCTTTGCCAGTCAATGGGTGTAAACTTTGTGTAGTTGAAAAGAGGGAGCTGTGTCTGTCAGACAGTGGCCACCTTCCTTCATCACCAACCAGCTGAGTGGGCATCATTATCGACCTGTTTTTCTTTTACCTGTATTTTGCCTATGGCAATCCTGCATGTGACATCAAGGTTTGGCAAGTTGCCCCTGGATCCCATTAGTTTTCTTGTTGGATAGCTAGTGGACAAAACAGTTGTGTCCCTACCTCACACATCCCCCGCAGTGCAGATTTGGGAGCTTTGAGATGGGAATTTAACTGCAGCAGGAGCGTGGCTGGAACCCAAGATGTCTACTTTTTTTATTTTGGGTTACTAAGCCCCTGGCACTCTCCTTCCCACCCAAGCCTGCAGCAGTATCTTATCCTCACTCCTTTCTGACCTGCTCCAGTGTGGCAGGAGCATGGTCGAACTCAGAGATGCTGCATTTTTTGTCTGGGCTATTAAGCCCCTGTCTCTTTCCCTCCCACCTATGCCTGCACTAGTGGCTCACCCTCCCCTCTTTCCAACCAACTCCACTGCAGCAGGAGTGCAGACAGACTCAGAACCCAAATGCCATTTTGTTTATTTGTATACACCCTGTAAAAATGAAGATGGTCCAAAAGATGTTTATTGGCACCACTCCCACTGCTGGTACCCTTCCACACCCGAGCCCCCCCCCATTCAGCAAAAAAGCACCCCACACCCTTCCACCCATTACTTACATACCGAGGGTTCAACGCTGTAGTCCTTTTTGGACCAGAGACACATCTTCACTCTTTAACGTTGGACTAGGAACTGAGAAAATTGAATATGCAGTTTAGTGTATTTCAATCCATTTTGACCTTGTTCTCATAACAAGGTCACTGTTTTAATTTTTTTTTCCACAGTTTTTAACATGGCCTTTTTGGGACCCCACCTCATGAACAAGGATAGTGAAATTATTCAAATCTGTCAAAAAAGATGATTTTGCAGTCGCTGCATGAAATCACCTTTTGGGGGAATTTGACAATTTTCTCCAGCCTTGATCTTGAGGTGGGGTCTATAAAACTTTGTTGGTAAGAAGTAAAAAATAACGAGAGTTATCGTGTACATTGAAATTTTTTAACACATGCAAGTGACTTTGGTAATTTTCAATATTTTTGACCCCAAACTTTCACCCTAGCCATTTTTTCACACCACCTCATGAACATGACAGTTGCCATTTTTCAACTCCTTGCTAAAATGTGTTTTCACACTTGTGTCATGAAATAATGTTTTGGCCAGTATTTTATAAATGATATCTGTTGTCTTCAGAAGGAGGGATCATAAAAAGACTATGTTAAAAATTTGGGGTCGAAATATGTGAAAAAACAACTAAGCTATGAAGAAAGGTTGAACTGTTCCAGCATTTACTCATAACTTTATTTTTGCTGATTTTGGCCCCTAATGTTCAACATATCCTAACTTTATTCTGTAACATTTACGTATTGTGTGTCTGTATCTATTGTATCTGACATTGAGCCTTTGTAAAGGAGTCTTTGACTCAAACGTATTTTCTGAATTCTGAAATAAATAAATAAATAAATATCCCTTGTGTTACCCCACCTCCTGAACATGAGAGATGACATTTTTCAAATCCCCTCTGAAACATGGTTTCACAATCACACTGCAAAATCCCCTTTCTTATGGGATTTTAAAAAAATCCACCTGTCTTGAGCATAACATGAGATCATAAAAAGACCATTGAAAATTTGGAATCAAAATGCGGGAACCCACTGAAAATTAGATATTGTCTCCCAGCTGGCCTATCCTGGGATAATGCAATCTGAAAATGTCTAAAGTCAGGACATCATCTCCTCTGGTCTATCCTGGGTAAATATTTAGTAAAAATGTGTAAAAGCAGGACCCCAGTACAGCACAGCCCCACTAAACTTTGCATCTATGCTGCTCTATCCTGGGAGAAATACATTGTAAAAGCTAGACCCCACTGAAAATGTAACTTGCCTTTTAGCTGGGCTATCCTGGGTAAATACATTATAAAAATGGGTAAAACAGAGTTCCACTAAAAATGAGATATATTAAATCTCAGCTGTGCTGTCATGGATAAATACAGAGTAAAAACTGGAAAAAGCAGGATCCCACTGAATACAAGATAGCATCTGAGCTGTGCTATCCTGGGTAAATACAGTACAAAAATATGTCAAAGCAGGACTCCATCAAAAATGAGAGATTACATCTCAGCTGGGTTATCCAGGGTAAATATATTACAAAACTGTAAAACCAGGACCCTACAGCACAACCCCACTGGAAAGGAAATGTTGCATCTAAAATTATCTGTCCTACACAAATACATTATAAAACAGAAGCACACTAAAAACGAGATATTGCATCTCACCTCTATTACAGTAGGTAAATGCAGTATAAAACTATGTAAAATCAGGATCCCATTACAAATGACATATTACATCTCATCTGGTCTATCTTGAGTAAATATGTAGTAAAAGTATGTACAAACAAGACCAGGTACATACAACAGCAATGCAAACAGTGAACATTTGGCATAGACAAATGCTTGTTATTTAATGGGAAGATAACACTTCCTTTCCATAAGTAAGAGGAATCATTATGCCCTATTTGGCCTACAGGAAAAAAGTATAGTGAGAAGCTACTCAAATTAGAAAATCAAACAGTACATTTAGAAAGAACACACCAAGTAACTAATGATCAAACATTAAATAAAGTTATACAGGACAGGAAACATTGCATAAATCATTTGCAGAAATAATAGTCCCTCAGGTTTCATTCTACTCAATAACTTTTTGGAGCAACAAGACACTTTACCAAAATACCTCAAGGCAGTCATCATTTTACTGTTCTTAAAGAAAGGGGAAAAATCCACCAAAATTGTATTCCAATAGACCAATTTCACTCCTTAATTCAGCTGCAAAAATCATTGCAAAATTCTAGCCACCAGACTGAGGGAATTCCTCCCAAACTAATTCCTGCACATAAAAATGGGTTTATGAGCCAGTCCACCAGCACAGTGGGCACCGGCCAGAGGGAGGTTGGATGGGTATCCCAGGGACAATTCTTCTCCTCCAGAGTGGGAGGGCCACAAGCTCCCACTGCATGAGAGACACCCAGTGGAGACTGAGTGTACACTGGCTGGGACTGCGTACAGCAGGAGCAGGATTGCAGGTCATAGCTGTAGGACTTGTGTGGAAGTCATGTCCACATGCTGATGTCATTGCATGTCCGTGTGTCCAGGGGACACCACAAGTGAAAACCCTTGGGGACAGCAGCAGGATGACACTTCCTGGGCACCCTCCCAAATGATGCCCCAGGTGGAAGCCTCAGCTGGAGCCTATGGTTGATCTCAGTATCTCCCATCTGGGAAGCCCCACTGGAAGGGGCAAGCTGCAGGCCACTCAGTCTGGGCAGCTTGGAGAGGATGCTGGTGGGCTATCCCAAGGGACAAACAAGGGATATATCCCCACCTGAATGGGAGAGGTAAAACAAAGTTGAAATAAAGAAATGGTTTTATGAAAGGCAGAAGACTGACTTCTAACATCAGGCACACTGATAGTATCACAGAAGGCTCAAAATCCATGAAAGCAATACTTATTTTGTTGGATGATGAAAAACCCTTTGATCGGGATACTTGTGATCTTATGTTTAATGTATTAAGACATACTGGTTTTGGAACAAACTTCAGAAACTGGATTGAATTAACATTTACAACTCCTACAGATAACATCAAAATGAATAGGAATGTTTTACCCAGTATCAATTTACAAAGAGGCACTCGGCAGTGGGTGTCCTTTATTCCGTTAATATTTGCTTTAGCAACAGAGCCCTTAGCCACTGCAATACTACAACAATGACAGCAGTATTCATGGCATTACAGTTCATGATATACTGGGTACCCATTAAACTCAGCCAGAAGTTGACTACAGGACAGAAGTCAAAATGTGGTAATCGGTGGAGGGGGATTCTCAGAAGCTAGACCCATGACCAGTGGAGTCCACTGGGCTCTGTGATTGGTCTGGTGCTTAATGTATTCATAAGTGACATTACATGTAGGATCAAGGGCAAGATTTGCCTGTTCACAGATGACACAAAGCTCTGTGGGAGGTCGGACACAGAGGTGGAGCGGGGAGAGGAATTTAGGGAAGACCTGACTAGGCTAGAGAAGTGGTCAGGCACTTGGCAACTGGGTTTCAACAGAAAAAAGTGTAAAGTTATGAAGTTGAGGGAGTAAAACTCAGGGAACAAATACTGCCTGGGAGGTGTGCAGGTAACAAGGTCAGAGTAAGAAAAGGACCTGGTTGTAATTACCACAAGTGATCTGAAACACTCAACACAACTACAGGAAAGCTGCAGTCTAAGCAAATTGGATGCTGGGGCTGCATAACCAGGGGAGTTACCAGAAGGAAGGCAGTGGTCATTCTGCTGCTGTACAGTTCTCTAGTGAGACCGCACGTAGTGGTGACCTTATCTTAAGAAAGATATCAACTTGCTGGAAACAGCCTACAGAAGGGCCAGCCTAGAATTTACTTTTTTTTTATTTTGCACACACACACCACCACCCACCGCGCCCTTTTGTCGTGCTCCGGGAGTGTACATCGGCTAAACTGAGTTTCTCCAATGTACAGTTTCTCTAACGGTGATCACCTTTCCATAATCACCATTATCACATAAATACAATCAGAAATGTTAACTCAAAAGAAGGCACCTCATTCACAACCCCATTGCATCCCCACTAGAGGATCTTTTATTTATCACAACTAATTTTAGAGGTGTACAACCCTTTGACTGATAAAACTGTACTGGATTTAACCCATTTAAAAATTAAATGGAAAGAGGATGTGGGCTCTAAATCACTAATGATGAATGGCAACTATATCTTAACTCTTATAAAGAGGTTTTGTCTCCAACAAATTCCAGCAGATCCAATTCAGTATACTACGCAGAATCTCTGCACCCCTTCTAAACTATACTATATGAACCCCAGTATCTTTGATAATTGTCCGAGGTGTTTGTCAGATGGCGATAACATCTCGCATATTTTGATCACCTGTCATAATTTCATCCCCTTTGGAATTCAGTTCTGGATATCCTTATGAAAGCTACTTCAGTTAGATGAGAAAAGAAGATCACAGCCATTATATTGGGTATTAACCACTAGGGTGATGATATTCCAGTGCTTAAAAGTAAACAAATTGGCTTGGGTCTCATCAATGCTAAAATATTATCATGGGTAGCGAGAAACACATAAAAGTGGAGGTGATGTACAGTACAGACCACCATTCCAGGCCCTGGAGGTGGATAACGGCTTAACAGATGGTGAGAGAGAGAGAGCAGCTGGGTGATGTACTGCTGGTAGCAGACTTTAATATGCCAGATTTGGACTTGATGGTCCTAATCACAGCAAATGCAGTTAACCAGCTCTGTGTGGAAACATGCCGGGAGACTTTCCATACACAATTGGTTCAAGTCCCTGCTGGTACAATCAGTGTTATTGCCTGGCTATGTTAGACTTCTGGCAGCGCATGCTATAATAATGTTGCAAGAAACATGGGCTATCAAGCAAGATAACTGTCATGTAGAGGGCTTCCAGTGTTGGAACATACCTGCTAGGAAGCTAAGTAAATATGGCAGAGCATCTGGAGGGGTGTGCACACTGATGAAAGTCAGCCTTGGACTTAAAGCAAAGAGTATACTGAAAGATGACAACTATGATATGGTGTGCATTGAAATAGCAAGACAGAACATGCTTCCTTGTTTACTGATTAATGTGTATAGCCCCTCCCCACACACAGTAGCATCACCAATAACAAAATATCTGACAAAAAATAAAAGATGTGATAACACAAATTCAACTTCAATATCCAGAGGCCATAATTATACTGGGAGGAAACTGTAATGCCTGAACAGGTTTATGTATAGGAGATAAAAGCAACAAATGGAATTTGGATGATGCTTTTAAAATTCCAATTAGAAACTCACTTGCTGCAAAAATCAACAAACAATGGGTCCTGTTTTTAGAAATACTGAACATGTTGAATCTGAGAATAATTAATGGCAGATGCCAGGGAGATAATTTGGGGAGTGTCACATACAGTTACCAAAACAGTGGAAGTGTGATTGATTACTTCATTGTGGACATCTTTTCCTATTGGAATATTCTTTGGCTAGAGGTAGTGGAACAGTGGGATAGTGAACATAGACCACTGAAAATTACTCTGAAGGGAGTATGGGAAATGAAATCTGAAAATATGAACAAAAGGGTAGGGGCAGATGACAACATGATGATATATAATTCTAAAAAAATCAAATGGACTCAGCATACTGCAAATCTAGTAAAACTAATACTGCAGGGAGAAGAGATGAATAAACATAAACAGCAATGCATATTGAACATTGGACCCAATTTGGGAGAAGGAAAAATTCCCCTGGAATTATATGAAATAGCAGAAAAGCTTATTGTACAGGAAATTAATAAGAACCAGAAAACAAATCTAACGAGGCATGTAAGGCCGAGTGGTTCGATAATGAATGTATGAATATGAGAAAGTTAATTCTTATGATTGGAAGAAGGATCAGAAGGTTCAATATTGTAGAGGATAGAATAGCTCTGAAACATCTGAAGAAAGAATATAGAGATCTGCTGAAGGGGAAAATAATAAATTACCAAATAGGACTATGGGACTCATGCCAAACTGCAATTGAAACCAAGGACAGTATAACATTCTGGAATATGGTTGCATATGGTCTAGGGAAAGTGAGATTTAATGTTGAAGAAGTTTTTTTCCAAAAAAGATTGGTATCATCATTACCTAAACATATTTGGAATAGAAAGTGGGGAAAATGGAATACAAACCTGCAATATAAAGCCATTATAAACTGATAATATTAGGAATGAAAGAGGAAAACATAGATGGCTAGCAATAACTAGACAGGAAGTGATTCAGGCCAAATTGGACCAGAATCCAAATAAATTACCAGGGGCTGACAATATGGGAGCTGAAGTTTATCAGACCAACCCAGAATGGTGGGCGGTTTTATTCCTTCCCCTATTTGAGTATATTGTACATTACATAATTATTCTTTAACACTGGAAAATGGGAATAATAGTATCTCTTCATAAGAAGGGTTTGATTAATATGCCAGCAAATTACCACCCAATTGCCTTATTGAATGTACTGTAAGTTTGAAAATGTTCTTGAGATTCTTCTAAGTAGGATACAGTATTGGATGGAGGATTACAAGATCTTGTCAGTTTACCAAGCAGGTTTTTGTATGTGAAAGTCCACAGTGGATCAGATATTTGTTCTGAATTATATACTAGACAAATATGTAAGACAGAAAAATAGGAACATATATGCTGCTTTTACTAGCATTAAAGCAGCAATCCACTCCGTAAACAGAAGTACTCTGTGGAGCCTCCTACAAGCTAGAGGTATGGAAGAAAATCTACTTAGTATGATAATACTGTTGCACACTGATACCAGTCTTAAAGTCAGATGCAGTAATGATGGGGCTTTGTCTGATGCAATTATAGGCCAGCCATGAAGGGGCTTGTAGTGAGTGATTGCTTTTTTATTTAGCAGTTTTACATGAATTTTTATACAAATAATCCATTCAATTATTTCCTTTTGGACTCTGTGTCAACTGTGACTGACTTTGGCCTTTTTATACATTTTTTTGCATTTTTTCAAATATGTGTCAATAAATCAGAACTAATCAGAATAAATCAGAACTTCACCATGTTCTGGTTCTTATTTAATAAGGGTCAGAACTTCACCAAGTTCTCCCAGCCCTAGCGCATAGGGAGAGGTATCACCAGCAGAAAAAAGGAGGTGGTTATGCGATTGTAAAGATCACTAGTGAGACCTCATCTGGAATACTGTGTCCAGTTCTGGAGACCACATCTCTGGAAGGACATAGACAAAATAGAGGCAGTCCATTGAAGGGCAACATAAATGGTGCAAGGACTGCAACAAAAGTCATATGAGGAAAGACTAGAGGACCTCAATATGTATTCCCAGGAGGAGAGAGAGAGAGAGGGCATTATGACAGGGACATTCAGAAACCTCAGGGGTATAAACAAGGTACAGGAGGGTAGCATCTTTCAGAAAAGGAGGTGCACAAAAACAAGGGGGCATGATATGAGGCTGGGGTATGCTCAGGGGCAACATGAGGGAGTGCTTTTTCATAGACAGAGTTGTGGATGCTTGGAACAGCCTCCCTGCAGAGGTGGTGGGGGCAAAAACAGTAGGGGAATTTAAGAATGCATGGGATAGACATAAGAGTACTCTAGCAATAGGGAAGAGAGAGAGAGAGTAAGCCACAGATCAACTAGGGTCTGCAGTAATGCATTAGGTAGGGAAAAGGGGCAGACTAGGTGGGCCATATGGTCCTTATCTTCTGTCTCCTTCTGTGTACCTCTGTGTGTATCTGTGGTCACTCAAATGGTGGTAGCACAGCAGAGCACATAGACCTCCTTACCCAGAGGAAGAGAGCATCCTCCTCCCCCTCAGCTGGTCCCCAATGATCAGAGATCACTCCCGATCCCAGGACACCAGCATCATAAGAGGTAGTGCTACTGTTGCAGTGAGTTCACCCACTTTAGGGCTAAACCAAACAGCACTCAGTAAAAAAGAGCACAGGCAAAAGAACGACAGTAAGAAATGTGACAGGCATTTTGTCGCCACAAACACAGAGCACATACCGCAGTTCACAATCCAGCACCCCCCATTATGGGAGCCTCTCCCCCCCACATCCTCCCTAAAATAGATATAAAATTCCCCTCCCGGCACACATTGTGGACGAAAAGAGAAACACAGTTTTGGCCCCATCCTCATTGCGCTCTCAGTGACAGATGCTCACAAAACCCTAACGCCCACATTGCAGACACCCTCATCATGATGCCCACATTATGGAGTCCTATTTCCTGCATCTATTGATGGGATAACTGCTGGGCAGTGTAGGACAGTACAACCCGATTCATTTATTTGTGTGACTAGGGTGGTGGGAAAAGGACAGGCTGTGGATACAGTACCTGGCCATCACTAAGGTCTTTGATTCTGTCCATCACAGGAGACTTGTCAATAAACTGAGGGACCAGGCTGGCCCAGTGATGTGGAGGACTGAGGCACTGAGCATTTCACCTGCCACCATGCTGGCAAGTCAGGTTCAGGAATGGACCCGGATCACTCAGGGGCTGGCCAGGGGAAGGAGGATTGAGAGATCCAGAGACAGTTCTCCTCCTATAGGAGGAAGGGAAGGGGACAGTGTGGGTCACTGTTTGATCACCACCTAGTGGAGGATGGATGGCATGGAAGTAACAGCCTTCTCCTGCTTGGCTGAGGCAGGAGCTGAATGTGTGATGCATCTGTATATGGTACAAGCCCACATCATGGCACATCGTCAGCCTGCATCAGAGAAGAAAGGGGGTGAAAAAGAGGAAACAAATGGGCCCCAATTGCATGTATGATGGTGAACTGAAGCCCCGGACCTCTCCCCACATAGATCCCCACTGGAGAGACAGCAGGGGGCAGATAGGATTAGGGACACCAAGATGCCTGAAGGTAAGGCAAATGCAGTGGTCAAGTGGCCAAAGAGTTTTATAAAAAAAAAAAAAAGCCTGAGGGACATGGAGTAAAGGAATGGATATCAGCAGAGTGGAAAGCTGACTGGTGGGAGAACACTGAGAGTAGGAGTGAATGGGAGTTCTAGGATGTTAAAAGGTAATGGGCAGGGTAATGCAGGGATCAGTCCCTGAGCACATCCTCATTAACATATTTATCTGCAACATAGGGTGGGATTGCAAGACAAGATCTGTCTCTTCACAGACAATACTAAGATCTGCACAAGGGTGGACAATGAGGATGGGATCATGGCACTGATGATGGACCTGGGAAGGCTGGAAAATGAAAAATGATTCAGGATTTTTCAGCTGGACTTTGGTGCCAAAAAAAGCAAAGTAATGCACAATGGGAATAAAAGCCCAAAAATGAAATACCAGATGGAGGGACTAGTGCTAGAAAGCATAGCAAAAGAAAAGGATCTGGGAGGGATACTATCACACAGCCTGAAATCCATAGCACAGTGTAACAAATCAGTGGGGAAGCCAAACAGAATGCTGGGTTGAATCTGTTTAGGAAGAGGAGTTAGCTGATGAATCTTCCACTGTACAGGTCCCTGGTGATCTCACACCTTGAATATTGTGATAGGGTCTGGAATGCACTCCTAAGGAGGGCTGTATGAGTGTGGAGCCTGCACAGAGAAGGGCAACC
The DNA here is from genome assembly GCA_016271365.2 of Neoceratodus forsteri. Classification (NCBI taxonomy): domain Eukaryota; kingdom Metazoa; phylum Chordata; order Ceratodontiformes; family Ceratodontidae; genus Neoceratodus; species Neoceratodus forsteri. The sequence continues at coordinate 75,596,706 of JADMNL010000029.1, read as the reverse complement.
AAAATAATCACTGGGATAGGGGAGAAGACATATGAGGAGAGACTGCAGGTCCTCAACCCTGAGACTAGGAGGGAAAGGAGGGACATGATAGAGACCTACAAACACCTGCATGGATTAAAGAGGGTGTGGTGCAAGGAACTGTTTATCTGAAACACAGACACAAAGGATAATTCCCTTAAAGTGGTGGAGCATTCAAGAAGGATGTCCACAAACACTTTTTCATGGAAATGGTGGGGGACAAGTGGGACAGACTGCCACAGAAGGTGATATCAGTCATAACAGTGTGGGGATTCAAGCAAGGGCGGGACACACATTAGGCCATAGTAAGGGTGGTAGGGGTTAAAAGCTAAAGGAAAGAGATGGCCACTAGAGCCATCTTAGGTGAAGTAGGTATGGTGGGTAGACTGAAGGGGTTGCTGGGTGTTTTTCTGCCCCACTGTAAAATGTGCATTATGTTAACGTGGAAGGATCCTTCAAGAAGTTCTGTCATCACTTGGCTTAATTTTATGTTAGATATTCATTGGTTTGAAAAGTATTGTACACTATAGCCTCTACAAGGATATTAGACTGTTTATTTATTTGCTTTTGTTAACCAGGTAAGCACACTAGACAGCACGTGCCTATTTTCAGGTGCGACCCGGGAGGATTACAAGTGTACAAATCAGAGTAAACAGGTAGACAGGGTGCACACAAAGCATTGAAACAGCGGTTACATTACGAGGTACATGGTGATCATCGGGCAGACAGGGTTCATACAGAAGCAAGAGACATAGTGACATTGGGGCGAGGGGTAGAATTGCAATAGGTACAGGCATGGAAGTAAAAACAAAAGTATATAACAACAAACATCAAGCTAGCTAGGTACAAGGAAGAGCTTTCAGGCTCATGCATTTCATCAAGAGGTAGATGACAGTGTGGTACCAGCCTGGGCAGCAAATGCATACAGGACAAGTCACAAGTACCACTCTGCAGAGCCAGGTAATTGAGGCAAGCTACAGAGGATGGGCAACAGGTGGTGGGTGGGTGGGGAATTCTGGTTGTAGGCACACAAGTCAGGGTCATCTGGGGCTGCGGAGTGTACCATGTACAGAAGGTGGGACAGGAGGCATCGAGTATGCCAGCCCCGTATTCAACAGGTGGGTCAGTAGGCCTCGAGCTTGCCTGGTGGAAGAAGTGTTAGTAGTAGAGGCCGGCGTCATCATGCCCAGACTGTTGGGACCAGTTTGGCGGCTCAGGCACAGAGGCAGGAAGAGGCCAATTTTAGGAAGCCCCATAAGGAGGCTTTGAAACAGGGGTGGGAGGTAGTGGAGCGAGTGTTTGCAGGAAGGGAGTTCCATAGTTTGGGCGCATAGGCAGCAAAGGCCCAATCCCCTATTTGGGTGTGAGTTTTAGGGACCAGGAGGACCAGAGAGTCGCTGGATCTTAGTTGGTAGGTGGGGTTAACAGGTTTGAGGAAAGAGGCAAGTGTGGGGGGAGTGGCATTTCTGACAATATTGTCAATGAAGTTGCCAAGGACAAAGGTACGGTGGTATTCCAGGGGAAGCCACTCCAGTTGGGAGTATAGCTCACAACGGTGTGTGAGATGAGAAGCGACGAGGACAAAACGGCATACATTGTTGTACGCAGTGTCCCATTTGGAGAGACTGGATTTTGGAATGTGGGCAAAGGATACCAAGCCATAATCGAGCGTGGGTAGGAGGATCCCTCTAGCAATGGCGAGACGTGCGGCCGGGGTGAGACAGCCTTTAGCTCTGTAAGCCATGTCCAGCTTGCAGTTTGTGGCTTTACAGGCATTCCAAATGTGGATTGAGAGGTCCAGTTGTGGGTCAAGGGTTACACCCAGGTACTTGACTGCATCCGTAACATTCAGGAGGGAACCTTCAGCTCCCAAGATGTTGAGAGAAGCTTGGCATGATTTTATTTTGGCTGAGGAGCCAAAGAGCATGGCCTGGGTCTTGGTGAGATTAATGGTTAGCCTGTGGTCCTCAAGCCAGGTTTGAATGTGGTTAAAGTCGTGGTTTAACTGAGAGTTAATGTCTTTGATGTCCTGTGAGCTGACCAGGATGACAAGGTCATCTGTGTACAGGGTGGAGTGCCCAAGGGAAGATACTGACAGCAGCTTGTTTATGAATAGGGAAAACAAGATGGGTCCAAGGACAGAGCCCTGAGGTACCCCGCAGGTCACCTGGGAAGGTTTAGAGAGGGCTTTGTTAAAGACAGTATATTGCTGCCTTCTGGTGAGGTAGCTGGAGAACCAGGCATGGGCAGGAGGGAAGAGACCAATAGACCAAAGGGTAGAGCGCAGGAGCGAGTGATCAACCCGGTCAAAGGCTTTTGAGAGATCAACAAAGATGGCTCCTGTCAACTTACCATGGTCGGTAGCAGACCTGATCTCGGAGGTGACTACCGCAAGGGCTGTAGATGTGCTGTGCCTTTTTCTGAAGCCGTGTTGTGCTTAGGAGAGTAGCTCATAACTCTGAAGGTAGTGAGTGACCTGGGGGGGCAACTACTTTCTCAAGTAGCTTGCAGATCGCCGACAGGATCGCAATAGGTCGGTAGTTATTGGGATCCTTTGGGTCACCATGCTTGAGTACAAGGACAACCCTAGGCACCTTCCATACCTCCGGGATGGTTCCCGAGATTAATGAAGTGTTGAATATGTGAGAGATAGGCCAGGCTAGGGGGGGATGCCCCAAGGCAGAGAAGTTTCGGCTCAAGACTGTCGTGGCCAGCTCCAGTGTGAGGGGAGAGATTAGCAAGGAGCCTCTGAGGCGGAGACAGCCTTTAGGTAGAAGGAGGATTGTCTGGGTGCCCTATCAAGGGGGGGACCCAGGGTCACTGGGGATACATAGATACATAGATACTGTTGGCAGATGAGGGCCACCAGGCCCATCCAGTCTGTCCATTTATGCTACGTGACAAAGCGGCCAGTGATCCTATCTGGTCACTGGCTTTAGCTTTTTCTTCCTGTCTCTAATATTCCTTTATTCTTGTCCAATGCATGTTTTAAGCCTGCCACCATATGACTGGTCACCACTTCCTGGGGCAGGTTATTCCATGCATCAACCACCCTCTCTGTAAAAAAGAACTTCCTGTCATTACTCCTTATGCTGCTACCCATCAGTCTCATATCATGCCCTTTTGTTCTGGCACTACTTTAAAACTGGAATATGTTGTTCCCTTCCACCTTGTTCATGCCCTTGAGGTATTTGAACATTTTTATTATGTCACCTCTCTCCCTCCTTTGCTCCAGCATGTACAAATTGAGGTCTCTGACTCTTTTCTTGTAAGGCTTGTGATGTAGACCCTTCACCATTTTGGTTGCCATCCTCTGCACCATCTTTATTTTGTCAATGTCCTTATGAAGGTGTGGCCTCAAGAACTGGACACAGTACTCAAGGTCAGGCAAGGGTCCTGTACAGTGGAACTATCACCTCTCTCCTTCGGCTTGTGATTCCCTTTTCAATACACTCCAACATCCCAGTGGCCTTCCCCACTGCCTTGGTCATCTGCCTTGTGGCCTTCATGTCATCTGTGATTATGACCCCAAGTCCCTCTCTTCCTTAGTAATTGCCAATAGTTCTCCCCTCAACCTGTAACTTGCTCCAGTGTTCCTGCTCCCCACGTGTATGATTTTTGCATTTCTTTGCAGTAAACCATAGTTGTCACTCATCTGACCATCTCTCCAACTGTTCCAGGTCCTTTCTCATCCTATCCTCCCCCTCCAGGGTATCCACCCTGTTGCAGATTACGGTGTCATCTGCAAACAGGAAAACCTTTCTCTCCAGCCCATCTGCAATGTCACTGATGAAGACATTGAAGAGGACTGGCCCCAGAACTGACCCTTGATGTACCCCACTGGTCACCTCCCTTTCCTCTGATTGGGTTCCATTCACCATTACCCTCTGTTTTCGGTCCTTTAACCAGTTTTCAATCCATCTTGTGTCCCATCCCCAGGCTTCCTAGCTGATTGACCAGTATGCTATGTGGGACGGTATCAAAGGCTTTGCTGAAATCTAGGTAGGTAATGTCCACAGCCCCCGGTCTACTGCCTTTGTCACCCAGCAAAGAAATCTATTAGATTAGTTTGATAGGATCATTCTGCGGTGAATCCATGTTGCCTGGGATCCAACATCCCCATGACTTCTAGGTGCTCCACTGTTCTTTCCTTGAGGAGTGTCTCCATTATCTTTCCTACTGCAGAGGTGAAACTAACTGGTCTGTAGTTCCCTGCATCTTCTCTACTACTGCTCTTGTGAAGAGGGACAACATTTGCCCTTCTCCAGTCCTCTGGGACCACTCCAGTGTCTAGGGACTCACTGAACAGGGCTGCCAGACGGGCTGCCAGTTCAATTCTCAGTTCCCTTAAGACCCTGGCATGTATACCATCTGGACCCATGGCTTTATCCAAATTCAGCTTTGCAAGCTCTTCTAGGACCCTCTCCTCTGTGAGTGGACTGGTGTTTACTTCCTTTTCATCTGTTACTTTAAATTCTAGCTGTGGGCCCTGCCCATGCGCTTCCACAGTGAAGAGTGAAGAGAAATATTTGTTCAGGTTCGCTGCTTTCTCTCTGTCTCTCTCCACTATCTGTCCCCTGGCTCCTCAAAGCTTAGCTACTCCCCTCTTTGCTTTCCTTCTCTTGTTAATGTACCTGAAGAATTTCTTTTCTCCCTTTGTAACCAATTGAGCTATTCTTTCCTTGGTTTGCGCTTTAGCGCTTCTCACTGCTTTTCTTGCCTCTCTCAGACACTTATGGTACATTTCCTTGTCCTAGTCTCTTTGTGTCTCCTTATATTTCCTGAAGGCTAGCCTCTTGGTCCTTACCTTTTCAGCCACCCCCTGAGAACCAAAGCAGTTTTCTTCTCCTTTTTCCCCTTGTCTATCGATCCAACACATTGTTTTGTGACCTCCGCTATGGCCTCCTTGATGTGTGCCCATTTCTCCTCAACGTCCCTCCATCCCCCTTTTTCCCAGTGTTTCCTTAAGCTGAAGTCTCATCCTGGTAAAGTCTGCCCTTCAGAAGTCTAAGACTCTTACTTTCATATGGGTTGATTGCATCCCTGTGTCCATGTTGAACCACATCATATAGTCGCTGGACCCTAGCTGACCTTCCACCTCAAGCCCTGTTATCCTGTCCCTGTTGGACAGTACCAGATCCAGGATTGCCAGGTCTCTGGTAGATTCTCTGGTAGGTAATGACTGGTTACTCTTCAGAGTACATGTAGAAAAAGGATTATTTGTATGAAATATACTGCTTTTGAATTCATATTGGTATGTCACTGTGACACATTCATTTTACTATGTACACTTTCTTCAGTGTTCGTGTTAACTACATGTGGAATTTGATCTGACATGCTTTTTATCTTCTTAATAAGTAAACAAAAAAAATAAAATCAGCAGTATCATTGTGCAGAAACAGTGCTGTGCATGTGTGGGCCTCCACAAGCCCTGCAGGCTTTAGTACACAGCAGGAAAATTGTAAGGAGACAGGCAAGTGCAGTGATGGCCTTGACTATTCTCAACTGTTCTTCACTCAAAATACTGACTAACAAAGGAACACTTAATGCGGTACCATTTTACAGTGCAAAACTGAGTACCAACTGCAGTGACCTAACATTAATTAAGTAATAATGCATGACAAGGTGGTTAAAGCATGAGGCTGTAGGCCGAATGCATTCACCGTGCGAGAAGTGACATTATCACACATGACAGACACTGGAGTGTATTATTTATGTTATACAATGATGCATTAAAATAAAGAATAAAAAGCAGAATAAATACAGTTACATTTTTTTAATGTTTTAGAGTGGAAACATATCTAGTAACAAAAATATTCCTTTCACTGTTTCTCGACTAGGTAGAGCTGTTCTCACTGAGCTGTTTTGCTTAATGGGTTCCATTTGTGTGTGTCTCTCGCTTCCCCACCACCAACAACAAAAGCTGTTCTTCCAATTATGGTAATGTGTTTTGTCTGGTACCTCAACCCCCCCCCCCCCCATTTGATTGTTTAAACCATGTGTGAGGAGACCAAGTTTAAAATTAAACTGCATGACAGGAAAAAGAGCAAAAAGTAGAGATGACACTTCCAGTTCTTGGGAAGCAATTGGTTACATCACCCATTCCAGTTGTAGCTTGCAAGGGGAAACAGTAAGTCAGGAAGCCACTCACAATGGATATTTTTAGAAAGAAATTTGCCTACCCTGGGATTGGGAAAATGGGAGAGTAAGAACCACTTGGTGTGGTGCAGAGCAGTACAAGGTGAAGGCATGGTGAAGACAAAGAAAAAATCTGTGAAGCTGCTCGTTAAAGCAATTTTATAAAAAACTGCAGTTTGACATGTTAGTAGCTTTAACTTGGGGTGATTTTCAGGTATTACAATAAAAAGGAATTTTGTGTTTACTGGGGGGGCAAGGCTGTATGATATGATGATAACAGCTTTGGAGGGAAGTTGTGTGGAGTGTGGAGTATTATGATTCTAATCATACATGTGAGAAGGTCATGTATGTGCCTGGACTTCATACAGTGATGTTATGCTCAGATAACATCACCGTTCCAGGTACATACTGACCAATCAGAATGCAAGAATGTATAAATGGTTTTCACAACTGAATACACACTCATCTGAAATGTGCAGTGGCGTATTATTACAAAGGCTTGGAGCTTGGTACAAGAAGAAACTTTTTCCTTGTCTGGTCCTCCACTTCAGGATCTGGAAGACTGGCATAGAGCTCATCATTTTGTGATGTATGTTGCATGAACGATGCTATAGAAATAAAATGTGCTGTGGACTACAGTTTTAGGCAGTCAAACTATTTCTATATGTGAGCTGAAGCTTAATTACCAAGTACTTGCTAATGCATTATACTAAGAGTGTACTAAGAAACACAATGTTTTCATTAAAACTCAAAAAAGGCAAAAGCCAGAATTATAGTATTTGTCTAGATTTGATAAATCCATGTGGCTGTATAGTTGCTAGTATGTTATCTGAAACATAAAATAATGTTGTAACTCGTAGTCATGCATGTTATAGACTTCACTGGATTTTTTTTATTGATGTTATCGTTTTTGGCCAGGAAAAGCACACTAAGCCAAGGTTTGTTTCCAGGTGTGTGCTGGGAGCACAAGGAAGTTAAGTGACTTGTTCATGGTCTCACACTGTGCTAGTGATGGCTGTGGGATTCAAAGCCAGTTCTCTAGTTTGCAGCTCAGTGCTCTTAACCACTATGATATACTGCCTCCCTAAGCATTCCTGTTTGGTGCTTGGTCTAATTTCATAGATTATATGGTGATCTCCAATGTTAAATGCATACAGCTGCAAGCCAGATTAATTGATGTAATGAGTTATATAATGACCTTGAAAATAAGGTAATAATTGGATCTTTGGAATGCTTTGATCTTATCAAAATGGTGAATAATGTTCTAATGGTTTTAATGAGACACTTGAGATAAAATGAGCTTAGTCATGTTTGAGTTATTTTATGTATTTGATAATTTTCTTTAGTTGTGCTAATGCTACAAATTTATATCAGATTGCAATGTGTAATCTTTGATACATCAAAATTTCAAAAAATAGTCCCATACCAAAAGAGAGGAGATGCTTCTTGTGGCAGGTATGGCTATAGTTAGACTGCCAGGACAATGCTAGAGCTGCTTTTTATATATAATGTCAGTTCTTTTTAAAGGTGCCAGATTGACAGCTCTGAGGATTAGTCTCTTTTTTTATGTATGTGTTTCCTGCTAATCTGTGGCCACAGAAGGTACACTGAGCTGTAATAGTTTGTTACCAAGCATGTCCTAGGGTGTGGGTTACATGGAGTCCATGGACCTGTTTTATTGGTTCATTGTTTTATGTGGGTCGATATCTCAGAGAGAATCCTCTATTCTTAGAGACTTCTGTATAATCATATGATTGCATGGGTATGCATTTACTGTCATTTTCTCTGGGTGCAATCTGAACAACATGGCTAGGTCTTTATCCCATTTGAGTAATAAAAGATTTCCACTACAAAGTAAGGACATGATTTGGCAACAGTATGTTATCATGGTAGGTTAATTGTGAACTGTAATTTGAAACATAAACTAGAAAAGAGAATTTGTTCTGGACAGGAACATGTTAGAGGAAACAGGAAATTATGCACACTGTCTTTTTACATTGACCCTATGTCAAAACATTCTGTGTGCATGTCACAATGAACAGGAAGGAATCTAGTATTTCAAGTTTCACAAAAATATAAAAATGAAAAGTAAAAGGACTAGCAGAGGACGGGATGGCATGCTGGCAATCCCTTTCTTCAGATTGGACCCACCCACCCTGTGACCAGGGATGGTACCACAATAGAGGTGTGAGGACCCGATGAATAGCTGCAGCTTCTAAGGTCAGTATCTTCTGCTGTTTTCTAGTATGAGAAAACTGAAATACATCCAAATGTAGAACGGTGCCAGAAGCTCCATAAATTGGCTGCCTTTACCATAGAACTATTGATATCCTGTATTCCATGATTAGAAACTGTCATGATCCAGAAAGAACCCTCTAAAAATCTTGTCTGCACATACTCAGTACATGTACTATTTATGTTTTATATTTTAATAGTTGCTGCTCTCTAAAGGTAACATATTTAACTTAAATAACAATAGAAGTTAACTCAGCAAGAGGATTTGATATTAATTTAATATTTTTATTTAATTCCATTCCCATTCTAATTGAGAGTGGCATTACACATTTATTTTTAGCAAAAGACTGCATTAATTCAGCAGTTAGGGTTCAAGTTAATGCCATAATAGTAGGGTAATGTAGCATTAGAATTTCAAACCCTAAGTCTCCATCCCTACCCCCCAAGCAATCAAAGGAAAAAACATTATGGTTTCAGCTCTTGGAATCTTGGTGAATCGGTGATGGGGTCTTCTATGGGATTGTCTTCCTTGATGGTCACACCTCATCCCCAGCCCATAGCCTCCTATCAAAAGTGAAAGGTACAGCTCCAAGCCAGTGCCTTATAAATATACACTTGTCACAGGTAGAGAAGTATGTATTGGTGTGCTGTTTGCACAGCAAACACACAATGTCAAAATCCCTCACAGAGACAATCTCAACAGGTTTCGAGACTGTAGCTGTGAGGGACCCGAGGGTGAAATGTTGTCCTTTTGTCATCTTTCGCCCCCCCCTTTGAATATCAACTCAAACTCAGAGTTAGATATCTAAAGAAGAGGGGTGTGGGGGCACAGCCCCCTGCATGGGGAGTTCAGGGGTGCAGCCCCCATTAGAAAACACGCAATGTCTGACAAGCAAAATTTCACCCATCGACACTGAGGATCTCACCATGACGAACTTCAACAACACTGTTGTCATTTCAGCATGGTAGAACTGTATGTATCACCACATGCTGGCAACAGAATCTGTTGTAGCGTTCTTCATGCAGAGCCCTGCATGAAGAAAAGAGATGAGGTCTGACCTTGTTTGTTCAGGGAAGAGGTGGGCATTAGAGTCAAAACCCCCATGGATGACCCCACCACTGATTCATCATGACTCCAGAGACCCAGAATCCTAAATTTTTTTCCTTTTGCTTCTTTGGAGGTAGGTGTGGGGAGTTAGGGTTGGAAACCCTAACACTTGACATTAACTTGAACAATAAGTGGTGCTTTAATGCAGTTTGTTGCAAAGAATTTCCTTTATTTTTCAGGCAGTGTAATCATATTCTCATTCACACAAGTCCCTTTTGGACCTGTGTGAACAGATGCAAATGCATAGGGCCCTCTGGGCCCTATGCTGAAAGATGACTCTGTCCATTTGTGCAGCAACCAATGTCAAGAATACATAGTGTTGTATGGTGGGCTGCAGAAGAGCAAGGCCCTCTGTGCCCTGCACTTCCATGCAGCTGCAGATACAGACACACAAAACAAAGAGTCCATCTCTCAGCCAATGTACAGGGCCCTCTGCCACCCACAGTTGCAAAGGTGCAGGGCCCTATGCCAAGAGGAGAGTTCTCTTCACTATATGGTACCTGGTCCCAAGTGGGCAACACTGCACCTTCCCTTCCCTGGCTGATGGATGGTGTGGCATAACAGTGCCATTCCCCCAGCCTCACCCCATCAAGCTTGCTCACTGAGATTGCCTCTGAACTCAGTTCATTGCCTCAGATCACAAAGCACTGCTCACTGGGGTAAAGGCTGGCATTACCCATAAGGTTTCTTAATATTTTTTTTAAGCTTGACCATGTATTTTCAAGATAGCTATTTTATGACTCCCCCTTGTAAACATGACTTGTGGCATTTATAGAATACGGGCAGAAACATCAATTTGAACCAAAAGTGTGAGGGCATATCTCATCCAGGATTTGAAAAATGACAGCTGTCACATTTATGAGGTGGCGTAAAAAATGGCTATGTTGAAAGTATGGAGTCAAATACTGAAAATTAGAAAAATTATGAGTGAACATCAAACTTTTTCAACTTTTTCAACTTTCATAACTTGGTCATTTGACTATATTCTTATACCAACTTTTTAGCATAGCCTTCTTATGACACCACCTCATGAACCTAATAGGTGAATATTTTCAAATCCCCACCTGAAATGTGATTTTGCTAACTAACTACAAAATCATCTTTTAGTACATATCTGAAAAATTTCAACTTCCTTGTTCATGAGGTGGGGTGACAAAAAGCCCACATTGAAAGTTTGGTGGAAAAATGTTGAAGATTAGTGAACTTGTGATTAAACACTGAAATATTTCAATGTTCACCCATAACTTGGCCCTTGTACCATATTTTTACACCAAAACTACAACATAACCTTCTTATGACCCCACCTCATGAACCATATGAACCCAGTAGGTGAAAATGTTCAAATCCAGCCGGAAAGGTGATTTCGCGCAGCAACTGCAAAATCAACTTTTGGAATATATTTGAAACATTTCACCTACCTTGCTCATGAGGTGGGGTCCCAAAAAAGGCCATGTTGAAAATTTGGTGTAAACATATTAGAAAATGATAAAGGGATGAGTAAAAGTTCAAACCCCATAGAGTTACCCCCCCACCCCATGGACCTACCTTACTTTCTTGTATCACAGTTGCTGGTTCCAGCAGCAAGGCATCTTTTTGATCAGAGAGTGGATTTATGAAACTGGACAGTTTTAGGGGAGTGAGGGTGTGTGAGGAGTGTGGGGTGGTGGGTGCTGAGTGGGGTCAGAGTGGTGTGGGTGGGGGTTTGGGGTGTTAGATCAAAGATGAACTGTGTTTTTTATTACATGTTTTATCAATTAATAAAAATATTAATTAGGGACAGTTTTCTTCATTTCTGGAGGACCTAGCTGACACTGGGGATTGGGCACCTCAGTGTCAGAATACTGTTCATCAGCACCAGGGGTAGGCAACCTGGTGCTGCCACCGTATATTTCGGAAGGTGGGTGGGATACTTGGAGGGTATAGGGATTAAGACAAGTGGTACCATAGGTGGGCACCACAGTTCCCTTATTATTGACATAAAAAGCCATTTTGGGAAGGGGCAGACCACCTGGAGGGGAGGGGGTATTCAATCAGTACTGGAGATGGCACCTCCGTCTGCCTTTCTGTTCAACACAGGGAAGTTGAGGCAGAATGAGAGATGGATGGCTGGCTAAGCTGGGGGGGGATAAACAGATAGACAGACAGACAGATAGATAGATAGATAGATAGATAGACAGACAGACAGACAGAGTGATAGATAGACTAGGGGAGAGAGAGAGAGAGAGAAATCATGATTGCGATCGCCGGCTTCCTTCCCCAACTGAAGCCGGCAGCATGACTACAGCTGCAGCTTCACAATTTAAGAAAGTCTCATTGTTCTCATACTGAGAACACACGTGAATGGCTTCTTTCACTAAGTTGGGCACCCAGGATTTTTGGGTGTCCAGAAATACTATTTACAGGTATATTTTCAAATACACAACACCAGAATATAGCTAAATAGTTAACAGGTCCCATTTACCTAGGTTCAGGTGTTTGTTTTTTGAAAATACATCTGTTTTATGTAATTTCAAAGTGTTTTATTTTTTAAGAAAGAACAGTCGGCCATCATGATTGGTATTTTTCTCACAAGTAAATCATGAAAAATAAACCCTCATGATCAACAGTTTTGGTAGATTTTTTTTTTATATCTCATGCCCTTCCCCTGAATTTTTATCATTAGAATCAGATACTTTTCCAAAAACCCTCCTGAGCATGCTCAAAAATTTAAAACCTTATAACTCTGGAACCATTTAATATTTTTTTCATGAAACCTTCCAAAGACAATGCCTTGGCACAGGTTGCTTCCACCCTGAAAGTTTTGTGAAATGATTCCTTACCATCTAGGCTATATATGAAAGAAAAAAAAATGTTAAGTATAGGAAAACATTTTTTTTTCTCACTTTTGGGCATTTTGCATCACAGAAACTGTACAAGATGCTATCATGCAATCTTTTACGTATCGAAACCCAACCAGCCAGACCATGCATGCCACATTTTGGTCTATGATGTTGCATGTCACCAACGTCATAAAGGTGCAAAAATTGGGGGTTAACAATAAACACCTTACACAGTCATAAGTATACTGGTGCTACTGCACCAGTTTACAACATACATACATTTAATTCACAGTTTAACAGACAGCACATGCATGAGTCCAACAGCATTAGCAAAGGTTACCATAGGAACAGACTAAGGTACATAATGGCTTGAAAATCCAGGGCTTGCCCAAGATCTTGACAGCTGGGAGTGGGCTGCAACCCAGGATTTCACCTCTAGTACATTAGGCAAGCAATATCTTTTCACAGATCTGTCCGTTTCTGTGAGAGATCAGCAGGCAAGGTTTCTTTCATCAAGCAGATGTAAAGATAGCAGTAGAGATAATCTGGCAGGGTTTGTGTTTCTGTCTAGCCAGTGGGCTTCACAAAAATATTATTCAAGCTCCAGCAAAAAGGATCTGTTTTGTGGAACTGCCGTGAAAGTTCTAGTAACTCAGAATGATGCTAGTAGAAAACATTGATCTTCACAATTCTACCATAAGTCCTGAACCAATATAAGATGCATAGTTTGCTATACAGGCCATATTTTGTTTTTAGCTATATATCTGCACACACAGCAGAGCCAGCTAGGATGCAGTGCAGTACGTTGCAGTAAATGACATGTCACAAAATACTGCATGATAAAAGGACTTAATTGCCTTTGAATTGCACTGTACCCTGCAGCATACTGCAGCACTCTGCAGTAATACTGCAAGGTACTGCATTGCATGCTGGCTGGCTCCGCTGTACAATAGTGTTTTTATTTTAACATAAGGAAGAGCCAGAACTATGTGACATGTCTTTGTTCCTCCTCGGCATACCCCTCCGACAATGCAGTGACACAGAACAAGGTAACGTACTATGGTTACAATAGCATTTATAAACCGTATATATCTTTGTACTAGCAAGGTGCATACTGGCAATCCACAACCAGCTAAGGTTTCAGAACATAGATACATAGATACATAGACAGTATCGGCAGATAAGGGCCTATGGCCCACCCAGTCTGCCCATTTGAGCTTATAAGTTCAGTTTGTTTTCCTAGAAGTCTGTTTCCCCTTACCCCTAACCTCTAGAATTCCTTTATGTCTATCCCATGCGTTCTTAAATCCCGTGATTGTTTCAGCCCCACCACTTCCTCTGGCAGGGTGTTCCACTTGTCCACCACCGTTCTGTGAAGAAATTCTTTCTCATGTTTCCTCTGAATCGTCCTCCTCCAACTTCATCCCATGCCCTCTAGTCCTGGAACATCTTTTCACTTAAAATAGTGTTTTCCTGCACTCTGTTTCTCCCTGTAAGATACTTGTATGTCTCTATCATATCCCCTCTCTCCCTCCTCTCCTCCAGGGAGTACATGTTCAGTTCCTTCAACCCGTCTTCATAGGACTTGTGATGCAATCCATGCACCATCTTTGTTGCCCTCCTCTGAACCTTCTCTACCCTGTCTATGTCCTTACATAGGTATGGTCTCCAGAACTGTACACTGTACTCCAGGTGGGGTCTCACTAGTGTCTTGTATAGCGGAACAGCTTGAGCACGGTAAGCTGAGACTCCAAAAAAGGTAAGACAACCTAGTTTTTCCACCTTCTACAGTGTGATGGCTCATATAAGTAAATTGAAGCCAGTACTCTCAGTGTCAGTGGTTGTGAATCTTTATATTCGAAATTCATCAATTACAGGATACAATACCTCTGTTGTGTATAAAAAACATTATAGTCAGGTCCAATGCATATATCTGACCAGCCCAGCACTTCAAAATGTAATACCTCTTCATCAGGGGCGTGGCTCACAGACTTCACCTCAGTGTTTTAATAAGAATCCATACAGGTGCTAACAATTCAGTATTCAATTCAAAGCATTAAACACATTAAACACAGACCCCTATATCATTGAGGAATTCTTAGTTGTTAACATGGATAGTAATGAGCACGGTCCCTGCCACCACTAATAGCCAATTAATCCTTCTTCTTTACAAATTTTTGGATCATTTCCATTCTCAAAGAAGGGCACATTGGTCAAGGTGACAGTGTTCGTGCACAGAATGTTCCATGTTTATCACATAAATGTTATAAACATTTGAAATACCCCTGTAGTAGGTTAAAGTTATGTTCCTTTATTTACCACATATGATATTTTAAAATAATATTTTATTCTAAATGTGAATTGAAAATTAGATTACCTCTGAGGAGCAAATGGTGGTGGTGGGGGATTGTATTGTCAGTGCTAAGGTGCATTACTGTGCTAGAAGTTCTTTAAAAACACAAATGTTTATTTTTACATCTTCTAAGATTTAATTCTTACAGTCCACTATTTGTGCATATCCTAAGATTTCTGTGTAGTGGAACTGTATTTAATTTGGCACCATTACCCTAATGGTTACAGCTCGTGGACTTCGTTTTCATTATGAATAATAATATTTTTTAATTTTTTATATGTTGAATCTTTTGTAAGTATTAAACTACTGACATATATATATGCAGTATCTACTAAACAAAATTTGACTCTGCCTCACAAATATAGTTAATTGAGTATCCAGTGCAGGATTTTACAGCGGGGGCTCTTTAACTTAAAACTGGTTCTCATTCCATTTGGTCATTGAAACCACTAAGCTTTAACGTTTTAAGATTGAAAATCCGTTTGGATCCTTTTTTATCTAAAAATAATCCCCTATTGCCTCCTCATTGTCTGAACGGTACATGATCTATACCCATGTATTGGATTTTTTGTGATTCTTTGTCTGAAACCTCTTTAAGATGTCTGGCTACCGGATGGGAGAGGTCTGATTTTCCAATAGCCCTGTAGTGCTCCTGGATTCTTTCTTTCATTGTTCTTGTAGTTTGGCTGATATACACACAGCCACAGGAGCACAACAGGGCATAAATAGCATATTTGGTGGTACAGGTAATAAAATGTTTAATCTGGAACTCTCTCATTCTGGTATTACTGGGATTGACAAAACTCTTTCCTGCTGTGCAGAGCTACATATAATGCAATGTTTGCATGGGAAAAACCCAACTGGTTTACTGCCTAACCATTTAGCATCACTCCCCATGCATTTGAATTCACTTTTAACTAATAAGTCTTTCAAATTCCTTCCTCTGTGAAATGTAATGAGTGGACAAGCCTTATGGACTCGTAAATCTCTAGCTACGCTTAGTACATGCCAGAGAGTGTTTATTATTGTTCTTAGGTCCATTGACATTGGGCTGTAAGTGGACACAAAGGTGATTTTATCCAAATTTGCCTTAGTATCTTTGCATTTTAAAAGATCCTGTCTGCTCAAATCATTCACCCTGTCCAATGCACTTTGCAGAATGGCTTCAAAGTAACCCTGCACTCTTAGTCTACAAAACAATTCATCCTTTGCTTTCAAAAAATAATTTTGAGCTGAAATATTTATTTTTAATCACACTAACTGTCCAAATGGCAGATTCTTAATAGTATGGATCGGGTGGGAACTTCGAGCATGAAGGATATTTTTACCTGCAGTTTTCTTGTGAAATTCTTTACTTTGTGTCACCTCCCCAGGACTGCCTTTGTGTTCACTTACAGCCCGATGTCAACAGACCTAAGAACAACAATAAACACTCACTGGCATGTACTAGGAGTTGATAGAGATTTACAACAAGTCCATGAGGCTCGTCCACTCATTACATTTCGCAGAGAAAGGAATTTGAAAGACGTATTAGTTAAAAGTGAATTCAAAAGTGTGGGGAGTGATGCTAGATGGTTGGGCAGTAAACCAGTTGGGTATTACCCATGCAAACGTTGCATTATGTGTAGCTCTGCACAGCAGAGACAGAATGTTGTGAATCCCAGTAATACCAGAATGAGAGAGGTCCAGATTAAACATTTTATTACTTGTACCACCAAATATGTTATTTATGCCCTGTTGTGCTCCTGTGGCCTTGTGTATATTGGCCAAACTACAAGAAGAAGAAGAATCAGCATTTATATAGCACTTTTCATACACAGTATCCCAAAGTGCTTTACAAGCAGTGCTAGACTGGTAGTGAAGTGACTGAATGTGTGGTGGTGGCCATATCACACATCATCACCCACACACAACCTGGATAATTGCAGGACATTTTATGGGAAGGGGAATGTTGGCCAGGCCACCTGGAATGTTCCCTGCTCTTTGCAAAGAGTGCTCTGGGTTCTTTTACTTCCTCCTGGACACCCACCAGGACAACACCAGGATGGGCAGAAAGGACCTCGGTTTAATGTCTCATCCAAAGGATGGCACATCCCAGCACTACAGCACCCCCCAATATTGCACTCAGATGCCAGCGATTTTTAGTTGCAAGTCCAGACCCGGTGTGGGATGAGAACTCATGACCTTCTGGTCCAGAGGCGGATGTGCTACCAACTGAGCCACACTGACACATACAAGAACAATAAAACAAAGAATTCAGGAGCACTACACGGCTATTGGAAAATTGGACCTCTCCCATCCGGTAGCCAGACATCTTAAAGAGGTTCCAGACAAAGAATCACACAAAATCCAATACATGGGTATAGATCATGTTCATTTAGACAATAGGGGATTATTCTTAGATAAAAAAAAGTCCAGATGGTTTTTCATTCTTAAAACATTAAAGCCTAATGGTTTCAATGACCAAATGGAATGGGAACAAGTTTTGAGCTAAAGAGCCCCCGCTGTAAAATCCTGCCCTGGATACTCACTTAACTATATTTGTGAGGCAGTGAAAGTAAAATCAAGTCAAATTTTGTTTAGTAGATATGTCTATATGTCAGTAGTTTAATACTTCCAAAAGATTCAACATATAAAAAATAAAAAAATATTCATAATGAAAACGAAGTCCACAAGCTGTAACCATTAGGTTATCGGTGCCAAATTAAATACAGTTCCACTACACAGAAATCTTAGGATGTGCAAAAATAGTGGACTGTAAGAAACAGATCTTAGAAGATGTAACAATAAACATTAGTGTTTTTTAAAGAACTTCTTTTAGCACAGTAATGCACCTTAGCACTGACAATACAATCTCCCCCCCACCATTTTTTCCTCCATCAGAGGTAATCTAATTTTCAACTACATTTAGAATAAAATATTATTTTAAATTATAAGTCTAATTAATTATTCATGACAGCAGTGCTGTTTGTGATTGGTTGCCGTGCCTGTCTGAAATCATTAAGAAGTGATCGCACGGCACCCGCTCTGTGGTTCCTGCTGTCACAGCTCCCACTGCTGCCACAGAAAAAGTAAATAAATCTCTTAAAAATGAAGCCATTATTGTGCTTAGACTTATAATCACAATAATGACCTCAGAGCTGGTCATTTTCTCAAGGTTAAAGACTGGCTGGGTGGAGGCGGCCTTCGGCTGTGCCTCGGGCCACTCTTCTCCCCAGCCAGTCATTAATCTTGAGGAAATGACCATCTCTTCAGTCATTATTGCTTAAATATCATATATGGTGAATAAAGGAACATAACTTTAACCTACTACAGGGGTATTTCGAATGTTTAAAACATTTATGTGATAAACATGGAACATTCTGTGCATGACCACTGTCACCTTGACCAACGTGCCCTTTCTCTAAGAATGGAAATTATCCAAAAATTAGTAAAGAAGACGGGCTACTTGGCTATTAGTGGCGGCAGGGACCATGCTCATTACTATCCATGTTAACCACTAAGAATTCCTCAATGGTATAGGGGTCTGTGTTTAATGTGTTTAATGCTTTGAATTGAATACTGAATTGTAAGCACTTGTATGGATTCTTATTAAAACACTGAGGTGAAGTCTGTGAGTCACACCTCTGACAAAGAGGTATTGCACCTTGAAGTGCTGGGCTGGTCAGATGTATGAATTGGACCTCATGTTTTTATACACAACAGAGGTATTGCATCCTGTAATTGATGAATTTCTCTCATATAAAGATTCACAACCACTGACACTGAGAGTGCTGGCTTCATTTTATTTATACTGAAACTATTTTTGCTTAGCACCGAGTCTGTTCTGTGAGTGCTACTGTTATTTGGAAGATTGATGGCTCATATAACACTGTTTGATTTGTCAAGTGATGTAATACATAATATTATTTCATTTAGAAAAGATACCACCAATATGCTTATATTACTTAAGTCACTTTCAAGATGACTTGTACACATACTGCAAACTGAAATATTTAGTGTTCAAAAATATCATAAATGGTGGTATGTTCTAAGCCTTTTATCCCTAGGTCTTCTCCATTCTCTAATCACATAATGCAGTTACTGTACAGACTACAGTCCACATGTTTACAAATTCATGTGTAGTCACATTGGCTTCAGCCGGCACTTGCCACATTTACATTTAGCATTGTGACAAAGTCCCTTTGAAGAGCCCCCAATGCCTCAAGAAGAACTTTAAGAAACATAATATTTAGACACAAAAAAGCTTTATATTTGTAATTACATTTGTATTTCTTATCCCCATTATTTATTATTGAGGTCATGTACATGAAAATGGTATTTCTGTTTCTTGAGGGTTTATCAACTCGTATTGCTTCTTCCCAACCTGATGTCATAATACTCTGCTTGTGACATCACAGTTATTCCAATGGCAACATAATGTGATGTCATAACAGAGCATTAAGATTTCAAGTAGGGAATAAGCTAAACAGGTAGATTAACTCTAAGGAATAAATACCTTGTTTTGGGGGGATCTCTTCAGTAATGCATAATGGAGAATGGAAATCTATAGAAAACTATAGAGAATATATGAAATAACAACTGAATTGCATCTAAATATTATGTTTTTCAACATTTTCCCAAAGGCTGCTCTTTAATAGCATTCTGTAACTTAATATTATATTACATTATATCACATTCTACTTAATGTTCCTTTAAATTTTCATTAAGTAAACCTGGTTTATGTGCTGCAGCCCAGACCTCATAGCTATGTCAACCCAATACATATGAAGGACAATGTTGGGCAGGTTTCTTGTCTGCAGCTGTTGTTGGTCACTTCAAAGAAGTCTCTGAGGTGCCACAGTGAAAAGCCTTGATGAACGTAATGGGTCTTTAACATCTGGTCTTTCTTTGGGTTGAAAAGCCAACAACCTTCTGTTCTATTACACTGTGCTCCCCTAGGAACATTAGACCTTGAACACTGAATTCCTTTGTGCAACACCCTTATCTGACAACTGAGATATAGTCTCTTGTAATGTAGCTGATAATTAGACTTACATTATATATATATATATATATATATAATTTGACTATAATATAGTGATATATATGTCATATTTTATGTAACTAAGATGAAAGTGTATATATTAAAGAGCCCCTGACCCCATTGGGACAACTTTAGAAAAATGTAATATTTAGACACAATTCAGCTTATATTCCATGTTGTTTTCTGTTATGCTCACCATTATTTCTTTATTACTAAGGAAATTTGCATGAAAACAGGATCTCAACCTTATCTGCTCTAGCTACATGTCTCTACCTGACATCTCAGTTTTATTTATGACATCACAGTCTGTTGTTATAGTGATAAGTATGATGTCATAAACTGGGGATTATGATGTCAGGCATATACATGCTGCCAGAGTAGATAAAGTCTAGAGGACAATGATCTTGTTTTCATGAAACTGCCCTCAGTAATAATGAACAAAGAGGATGTAACTGCAGAAAATATAAGAAATATAAACTGAATTGTGCCTAAATCTTACATTTTTCAGAGTTATCCTAATGGTGTGAGGGGCTCTTTAATGAAGCCTTTTAAAGTGGATGAAGAAAATGATCAAATATGAAAACTTTACAAAGAAAAATGACATGCAATAGAAATTCAAGTTAATATATACTGGAAAAAAAGCATAATTTGTTAAACATTTGCCCCTTAAATCAGAAAATGGATCATTCATCAGTACAGGTTTCCACACAGTGAATGGATGGCATTGGGTGGCCTTCCTTGTGGGTGGAGTTAGGATGTATTATAGAGGAATGTGATTTGCAGAATGAATAGTTCTGGCTTCAACATCTTCAGTGGGTTGCAGAACAGAAATAACTTTAATCTTGTTCCCTCATAAATCTCCCACATCATCTGGAAAGTAGCAGTATAAACATCTTGTCACTGTCCTTACAGCCTCTGTGCCCTTACAAACAGAAATTGTGGCAGGTTCTTCTTTAAAATGAATGTTTGTATGCTGTGCACTTATAGGGCTGTGGGTTATCAGAATGCTGCAAGTAACTGAATGTAACACCGAGGTGTAAGGGGACAAATGCCATGGTTTCAGTGATTAACCTTTAGGTTGTTGATATTTTGTCATATATAAACCTACATCAGTATTTTTTTCTCATGTAACCCCAGGCTGGTATGCCGTTTATATCTGACAGCTCTACCAGGTGGGCTGGGTTCGGGGAGGTATATGTCACTCAGCACAAAGGCTAGGTTTGGTTACTCTGCACAGGGGCACCCAAGTAATTCCGAACACAGGAAGCAATAACTGTAATGTCCAATACCAGAAGTGGGATTCTAAAGTGTGGCTTTTATTCACATCCAAACAGAATAAATAAAGCATAGATGGACCCCCACGTGGCTACTCTCCTGGTAATGCAGATTAAAAGAGACCAGATCACATCCTCATCACTTTAGCCCTCAGACTCTGCAACACACAGCCTGGACTTGTACGCTGCTTTGGGTTACACAGCCCGAACTTGTCCACTGCTCTGGGTTTTCCCTGGCTCAGCTCCATTGCCAGCCACTTGGACACCTTCCATACTTCATGGCAACATTTTCTGGTGCTCCCTAAACCACCTAAGAGCACCTCGGCTCCATCAGGGAATCTTCCTCTTTAATCCCACACCTGGGCACTTTCCTCAGACTCTGGCCAAGTACCTGAGGGAAAGCAACAGGTGTCTCAGAGCAAATCCGTAGAGGTGAATTTGGTTACTACAGATTGGGGGTCTCCCACCTCTCACTCCCACAATTCATACCCGTCCATTTCTCTGAACTGTAAACACCTCATCCTTTAACACTTTGCTGTGTAGATTCTTGCTAAATGTATTTCACATTCCATCTACTTGTCTTGCTTCCCATTTGTGCTGGACTTGAACGTACTTAAATTAAGTGGCAATGTCCATTACCCTAGACCCCCCACAAGTTAAGCAGTCCAGTCCCCACATCTTCCAACTGTACTGGGCTGTCTTTTTCTGACCCCACAGTAACAGTCCCCTTAGTTTCCTTCTGTTCAGCTGAAAACACTTGGCCCTTTTTCAGAGCAAACTCACCCTTTAGTTGCAGGTTCCCCACAGGCATTTCTTCCAGAAGAAATCTTCCTCTCAGAGCTTCTGGTGCCTCAGCACAACTCAAACAGGCAGCTTCTTTCCCTTAGCTGGACCCAGGGGGGTTGCTCCTGGAAAACAGGCAGACACCTTCCCCATCCCCTCAGGGATAGGGCTCTGAACCATTGAGAGTGGTCTCCGCCACTTCAATTACCAGATCCTGTGTTCCCCTTCAAGTGGAAACACACACCTTACACAAAATTAGCTCTGAAACAGAGCTTAAAGCTCAGAGAGCCTGCACACACTCTGCTGCACTACAGTCTCTCAGACTGAACCAGAACTGGCTTCAAATTCCCCAACATTCTACTCTAACCTCCAACTGCAGTGTTCCAGTGTGGCTTATGCAGCTGCAACAGTTCTAAAATGATGTCATCCCTCAGTCTCAGCTGAGACTAAGAACAGAGTGAGACAGTGTGAAATCCATTTAACTGGAGTTTCACAAACTGCCTTCCCTGCCTACCACTAGGTCTTACTGGTATTCTAGTAACCCCGGATAACAGCGGGGTTACACTTACATAGATTTTTTGTATTTTATCAGAACATTTAAGAGAGAATAACTTGAGTTGTTGAATGTGAACTTTCTTTTTGAAGACATACAGAATTTGCTGCACCCCCTTACGAACATACGAACATACGAATGTGCCAGTAGAAGCAGACCACCCGGTCTATCTAAGTCTGCTTGAGTGTGCAGCCAACACCCCTAGTTTGCAGCTGCCCCACCCCCTCTTCCCCCCTTGGAATAATAGCTATGCACCAATACAGACAAGAGTTGGCAAAGATAACAATGCTTGTTTGCATGATTTTATTGTGGTATTGTGTGTTTTTGTACTGTAGGTGATGTCAAAATATATTGGGGAGAAGCAAAGATTCTGGTTGAAGAGTAATGGATGTGTGGATTTGTGGGCAACAATGAATAAATAACAAGGCATGTAAGTGAAATGGAATGCATTTGGGTGGTCTGTGGGTGAGAACACATGTATAAGGTGGATCTTAAAGTGACAGCACATGTATATGCTGAGTCTGTGAATGAGTGGGGAGGTCTGTGGGTGACTGCATGTGTATGGGGACTGTAGGTGACAATAAATATGAGTGGTGGTGAGGTGCATGTGTGTGGGTGGTTTAGGAGTATGAATGCATGAGTTTGGGTGATCTAGTTGTGATAGTGCATGTGTCTGTAGGGTATGTGGGGGACAGAGCATGTATCCAGGGGTGTGGCAGTGAGACGGCATGTGCTGGAGGGTCTAAGACTGACAGTGCATGCTGGGGTGCAAGGGTGGCAGCACATGAATGCAGGCATCTGGGTTGACAATTATGATAATGGGTGGTGACTAGAGATGCAGTGAATTAAAATGTTGCTAGTGAAGTTGGTGTGGCATTCAGAACTTTGGCCTTCATGAACCTTCATAAAGGTTGTTGCCGACAGGATATCTTGTCCTAAAAACCTATACATTCTAAATCTTCCAGCAGCCTAAAGGTGAAAAAAGCCCCAAAATGCTAAATTCACCATGCACCCCTGAGCGTTATACCATACAACCTCTCCAAAATATAAATTAAACCACCCTGCCCCTATATCCTTCAGTGTGCATATACCTGCCTTCTTCCCCCATATTGATGAGGTTAATCAGTAACCGTAATAAAACAATAGGGGCACTTGCCCCATTTCACACCCTCCTGATTCTTAAATTTGCACCCAACAAAACCCCCCACCTCCTCTTCCAAGCACCCCAGAAATCTAAAAGAAATTATCCCTCTATGGGCAACCAGGCAACAACAGCCCTCACTTCCTTTCCATCAAGCTGCCTTCATTCAAATGTGCCTTTCCTATTCATTTTAGAGGGAAAGTATGGTAAAATTCTGTGATCAAAAATGTGTTTGGACCTAAAATTGTACAGACTTTTTTTCTATGATTTATAGCTTTTTTTAAAAAAATATTTTTACCCCATTTTTTGTGTCAAGTGCTTTTCCCACTCCCTCATGATCCCTATGGGTGTCAATTTTCAAATCACCCATGAAGTAGGTGTTGGTCAAGTATGCTGTGAGCCGTGATCACCCATTTTTGGGGACAATTTGAAAGTTAACATCTATAAGGTATGTGAAGGTTGGGGGAAGTACTCAACAGGAAATACTGGGTAAACACATTCAAAAACAAAATGTTATGACTGATAGAATGAAAGGTCTGTAAAATGTGAAGTCTGATCACATCTCCACACTTACAATGTTACCACACATTCCCATGGAAATGAATGAGAAGGGTACATTTAAATGGAGGTAGCCAAGTGGTAAGGAAGTGAGCTTGTTGCCTTTTTTTTCTGTAGCAAACCAAATGGCCTGCATGTACTTCTCTGTGCTCCTGCAACAAATCTCCTTCTTGGCTCATGGTAGTAACTGTATTTTTATGTTCTGCCTTTTCCCTAAGGACATCACCAAGAATTTTAAGCACAGGAGAACAAGAGCACTACCACAGGGTAGGTGAAAGATATGTTACAGAATACTTAATTAGATCTTTGAAGATGAATACCATGTCCTGCCACCCTTCTAGATCACAGAGTGCAAAGACTATTTGGAAGACATCATCCTAGTTTAAATAGACGTGATTCTGATATAAAAGGTGAATAGAAACATAGAAACATAGAATTTGTTGGCAGAAAAGGACTGCTTGGTCCACTCAAGTCTGTCCAGATGTTCCCTGATTAATGTTTCTCTGCAGACCTTAACTGGTCTCTAGTGACCCTTCCTTCTCAGTGCCAATTTGCTAACAGTCCTCTTAGTCTATCTCACACATGCTTGAAGCCCTCCACTGCTTTCGCCTCCACCACTTTTGCTGGCAGTGTGTTCCAAGCGTCGACTACCCTTTCAGTGAAGTAGTACTTCCTCACTTCCCTATTAAACTTCCCCTCTCCAGCTTCATCACATGCCTCAGGGTCCTGCTGCTCTTTCACATTTGAAAGAGACTCCACTCCTGTAGATTCCCCTAAACAGAGAGGGTAATCGTACCCTTTTTCCCATAATTGTATAACTGCAATAGACTACTGGATAACCACTACCTGTGGTTTACTGCACATTAAGAATATGGAGGTTTTAGCTAAGCCTGAGAGTGACCATTTCTGTTTAAGACTGTACATCTCATGTCAAGTAGATTATAGTCCACAAAGAAAGAGGCATATGTGATCAAGCTCCATAATTGTCAGATGGTGGCTGGCCAAGCAGGTGACAGGAAGGCTGTGTCAGCCATCACCTTCATTGGCCAGCACTCTGAGTGCAGGGTTATTTAGGGCAGGGTCCTTGATTGGTGGGTGGGGGGGTGCGTGTATGGTTGGGTGGGTGGGGGAACCACTAGATCAGTAGAGCCTTTGAATTGAATACTGTACTAGGTGATTGGGTGTTGGGTGCCACTGGACCACCAGGGCATCTGAGATGAATGCTGTATTGGGGGATCAGGGGTGGGGGAAACCACTGGTCCACCAGGGAATTTGAATTGAATGCTGTATTGGACAATCGGGTTGGGGAACCACTGGACCACCAGGGAATTTGAATATAATGATGTACTGGGCGATCGGGGGGTAGAAAGTACCACTGGATCAACAGGGAGTGTGTTTATCATTGACAGCATCACTAAGGGTCTGCTGTGCCCCATGCAAATGAGCCCACAATGGGAATGCAGGTGGCTTGTTAGTACCTTGCATGCCCAGTGGGCTCATTTGCATGCTTGGGTTGAATATGGCCCACAGGGGACCTAGCACTATCCACTTTTGGGCAGCACTACTCCTGTGGGCCATATCCAGCTGTCTGGTCTGTGTTGGGGCAATACAGATCCACTTAACACTGTGCCAACTTGGGCCAATATTCAGTTGTATAGCACCCCTCTGTCGATAAGCACTGTCCATCTAGTATCACCAAGCCAGGGGGAGTGCAAGTGCAGTGCAAACAGTTACACTGTGCTTGCCTTGATTTCTGAATATTGCAGCCCTGGAAGGTTATATTATGCCAGAAGTATAAGTCTGGTATTTCAAAAATCATTTCACAGATAATGAGGTAGATAATTGTCCTATAGAGTGAATGGACAAGGAAATTAAATCATTAAATGATATTATGGAAACAAAAGTATTAACTGTCATAGATAATTTGAAAAAAATAAGAAGGTGCCAGGGCTTGATAGAATCCCCTGCTGAAGTCTATAAAGTTCTGGAGACCTCATCTCCGCAAGGACATAGACAGGATGGAGGCAGTCCAGAGGAGCGCAACTAAAATGGTGCAGGGTCTGCACCAGAAACCATATGAAAAGAGATTAAAGGAGCATAATATGAATACCCTTGAGGAAAGGAGGAAGGGGGGGACATGATAGAAACTTTCAAGTACCTCAAGGGAATCAAAAAAATCCAGGAGAGTAGCATCTTTCAGAAAAAAAGATGTACAAGAACAAGGGGCACAATTTGAAGATAGAGGGGAATGACTCAAGGGCAACATGAGGAAGTATTTTTTCATGGAGAGGGTGGTGGACGCATGGAATTGCCTTCCAGTGGAGGTCACGGGGTCAAAACAGTGGGGGGATTGAAGAATACATGGGACAGACATAAGGCAAGTCTGGTGGGGGGTAGGAAGAAGTAAGCTGTTGGTTAACTAGGATCTGCAGCTTATCCAGTAGGTAGGAAAGTGGGTAGACTGGGTGGGCCAAGCAGTCCTTATCTGCCATCAAAGTCTATGTTTCTGTATTTCTATATTAGGCCACCTTAAGTTTAATAAAAAGTATGGGGTATTGCTATAGATGCTACAATTTATGCTGCAAATGTTAAGTTATAGTCAAAAATGCTTTATGGGTCAGAGATTTTGGGCCAAGTGGATCTGGAGATCTTTCATATGAAAATGAGAGGTTTTCAGAGGAGGTTATTGTGCCTCCCTAGAGGGATCCTGACCTGTGCAGTGTGGGCTGAATTAGGGTACCCTCCTGTAGACATTCATGCTAGAGTAAGAATATTCTCATATTGGCTGAAGTTATAAATGATTGATGAGAATAGACTCCCAAAGATAGTTTATAGGGGGAAGCTTGATTTTAAAAACAAGGGTCTTCTTTATTCTTTGGTAACTTGATAAGGCCCACTATGCATAATGCCTGTTTTCAGGGGTGAACCAGAGGTTAAGTTACTTGTTCAGAGTGACAAAGTATGCAAGTGAAGGTTGTGGGAATCAAACCCAGGACTGCTGGATTTTTTTTTATTTAAACATTTGTTGACTGGGGTAGCATACTGAGCTGAGGCTCATTTCCCGGTGCGACCCAGGGGTGAGGGGAAAATTGAGTACATACAGTAGTAACAAAGACAGCATACTGTAGCTAACAAATTAATCATAAGATTGCTTCAAGTTATTTACAAGTTAAAATATTATTTACAAGTTTATATACTGAAATACAAACAGATCCGCCAGTTGACACAGTTCAGGTTAGGTTATGTCCAGAGGGCATCATTGTACAGTTCCTGTAACAATACATTAATATAGGAATTTTGGGTCATAGCAGGAATCTTTCAAAAGAGTGAGAAAGATAAGAGGAGGAGTAGGTGAGTTCAGAGTACATGGTCAACAGGAACAGGAAGAGGTGATAGACTCACCTGGGACAGAGACAAGAGGGAGGTGTTAGGAGGCAAAGTTGTTTCTTGCAATGTGAGGTAAGAGGAGGAGTTTCTACTGGAAGGGGTTAGTTTGTTTCACAGGGTGGGGAACCAGTAGGAGAAAGCAGCTTTGCCAGAGGACGAGGATGGACAGGGTATACTAAAAGATCTTTCATTTCTGTGTCTCAGTGGATACACCAAGGTCATTTACATCTTGTTACTCCAACCTCTAGGCTATGCAGTACTATCAGCCCTAAGCAGGCCTACATGCAGGATGTCTCTCAAGCTTGTTACATCTGTTGAATGAGGTTGAGCTTAGTAATTTGTATCAATATGCACAGAATGGTAGCGTTATAAGTAAAAGTTAAATAATAAATATTGTTGAAAAATTGGATGATATATGGAGAAAAAAAGATTTGAGTAAGTCAAAATGCAGTCCCTGCTTGGCTCTTTGGAAACAAAATCAGCCTTAAAGCTTACCTTCTGGATATTCTTGATCCTCAGCTAATATCATATATATTACCAAATTTAGGTTTCAGACATATGAATTAAATCTTCTCATAGCACAACGTCAGGGTAACTTACATACTGTGTGTATTCATTGCAAAAAAAATTACCTTAATCAATCAATCAATCAAAATCTTTATTTAACCAGGTGAACATAGTTGAGCAAGCTCATTTTCGAGATGGACCTGGAAAGGAGAGGTCAACAATACATACAAAGGAATACTCACTTACATCATAATTGGGTAAACAATATATACAACATGAATTCACACTTGCATAGTATGTATGTAGAGCAGTAATTATACACAGGAGGTTTATAATATACACGAAACAGAGTATTAAAAAGAGCCGTTATGCTAAGACCATAAAGAGTATGCAGCTAAAAAGTATAGCAACTGCAGTACAGTATATACAGGTTAAACCTACTCAACTGTAATTATGGTGTGTATTTAAAGCATCCTTGAACACAATTATTGATTGATTGAAGAAGCTTGGTGGGGCATGGGAGAGGTGGGGAGGGGGACACAAGAGGGTGAGTAAAGAGAGGTACATGGTACATGGAGTGCCCACAAAGGCATGTAGTGATTGCAGGAGGGACAGTGGCAACAGTTAGGGAGTGGAAAGCAAAACGCCATGACAGTGTCAAGGGGGGTAGGCAAGGAGTGTAGGTGGGAGCCAGGGGGACATGGAAAAGGAACTAACGATAAGGAAAAAACACAGAGTCAGGATAGAAGGAGCAGTCAGGTAAGTTCTTATAGGCTGTAACATTGCCCAAGAGGGGTGGGAAAGAAGTAACAGTAAAGGGATGCACTGCAGCAAATGGAGCTGTGGCTAGGGAGAGGTGACATCAGGGGAAGCAGTTACAGGATTCCTTGATACAGTGGGAATAAAGTACTTTGAAGGCTGATAGTTTGATTGGGTAAGTCAACTTCAGAGTTTTTTGCAAGTTGTTCCAGAGAGAGGGTAAAGCGTGAGATATGGCAGACCTGCCAAAGCATGACTTGAACTTCAGTACTGCAAGAGAGATAATGGAGGAACTCCTTAAGGCATATTTACCTATCACACCAAGAGGAAGACAATCCAAGATGTACTGAGGCAACATCTTCGTGATGGCCCTAAATGTCCAGAGAGCTGCATTCCTCTGTCTTCTGTAGTTAAGAAATGACCAACTTACTGCGGTGTAAAGGGAGCAGCAATGTGTGGAGTATGGGAGACCAGTTATGAACTTCAAGGCCCAATGGTAGAGTGTGTCTAATTTAGCCAGGGCAGACATGGGGCCTTGGCTGTAAAGGAAATCTGCGTAGTCCAATAAGGTAAGGAATGTGGTTTGGACCAGTCTCTTCCTGGCATCCAGTGTTAGAAAATGTTTGATCTTATAGAAGAGGCCAAGCCTCTGCCTTAGCTTCTTTAAGAGATCCTCAATGTGATCACAAAAGGAAAACTTTTGGTCTATCCACACCCCCAGGTATTTGGATTTAGTAACATATTCCAGCAATTCACCAAGAAGAGCGTGGATCTGGGGAATATTACCTTGAGTTGTGGGGTTATTAACGTATGAAAAGGGTGAAAAAAGCATCACCTTTGTTTTTTTGGCATTCAGAGCAGTTTGCAGTGCAGTAGTTATAGTTGTAGTAGATAAAATTCCAATTGCAGATCCCTACAAGCTGCTTCCAGAGAAGGTCTTCCTACCTAAAGTACTGTGTCATCAGCAAATAGGTGGATGTTAGAAGATTTGATGTCAGCATCAATATTGTTAACGTAAATTGTAAAAAGCAATGGACCCAGTATAGAGCCTTGCAGTACACTCCTCAGTAGAGGTTTCAGGGATGAGAATTTCCCTTCAGCCTTGACCTGCTGCTACTGCCCTGTTAGATAGTTTGAAAACCACCTCAGTGATGGGGGTCACAGACGATGTTTCTGAGGGAGACAAGGAGCAGCCCGTGGTCAACCATATTGAGTGCTTTGCTTAACTCTAGAAATACTGTGCAAATGAAGTTCTTCAAATCCAAGTCACACTGCCAGTCATTGGTGACCTGTGCAAGGGCTGAACTAGTACTGTGATGAGGCCTAAACCCTGACTGATAAGGATTGAGCAGATTCCCACTTTCAAGGTAGCTCCTGAGCTGCACACTCACTATTTTCTCCAACAGTTTGGAAAGGGTGGGAAGTAGGGAGATTGGTTTATAGTTATTCAGGTCACTGGAGTCTCCAGATTTAAAAAGGGGGATCATGTGAGTTGTTTTCCATATGGGAGGAATATCACCCAGCAAAAGGGAGAGGTTAAAAAGGTGCATTATGGGCACAGCCAGGATGTGAAGACTAAACTTCAGGAGAAATGGGTCCAATTGGTCTGCCCCAACACTCTTTCTAGTTTCCAGTTGTAGGAGGAGATCCTCAACTTCTCGCAGAGTGGTAGGCTGGAGGGAGAAGACTGCGCTTGTGACTGGATCTGGTAAGTCCGGTGCTTCAAGATTAGAGCGGAGGTTATTGGCAGGGGAGGCATCGAAAGCGAGACTTGCAGTAGCAAAATGGTTATTAAAAGCATCAAGGATAGTCTATTTATCTGATACTGAAGTTATTTGTAGGGAAGGTGCTCATAGCCACGTGCCCTTGAATATCCTTGATGGTTTTCCAGAAGTTTGCCGAGCACTTGGTGGAAATGTCCAGTTCTCTGTGGAAATAGCTAGCCTTAGCCTCCCTAACCAGACTGGTACAGTGGTTTCTAGCCTTTCTGAATGATGTTCGGTCATCTGGAAGTTTTGATTTCCAAGCTTTTTCCAAAGCCAGTCTTTGTGCAACAGGGAGGCCTTTAATTGGGCTGTAAACCAAGGACTTGATTTACTTTTAGAATGAATCTGGACCAATGGTGCATGTTTATCCTGAGCCCCTAACACGATTTCCTGGAAGATATCCTAGGCCGCAGGCACTGAGTTGGCCAAGTAGAAATGCTGCCATCTCAAGGACTCTCACAAGTCAGAGAGGAATGCAGAGATGCCAAAATAATGTCGTTTCCTCTTGAGTGAGAATTTGGAAAGGGATGGTAGTTTTGGGGCGAATCTTAAACCTGCTATAATACAGTGGTCACTGAAATCCGAGAAGAACACTCCTGCATGTGAAAACAGATGGGGTTTGCTTACTAAAATGAGATCTAGAAGTGTGCTATTTTGAGGGCACTTTTTTGTTTGGATGTGTTGCTTCAGAAATGAGTTGGGAAAGACCAAAGGAGTTGCAAACAGTCTTTAGGGGAACTATTGGAGTACCAGTCCATATTGAGGTCCCCTAGTATAATAATCTCCGATTGAAGAGATCCCATCACATTATTTATATGGTTCAGAAATTGCAGCCCCTCGGATGGGATCTATAGCATCCTAGGACGCATATTGAGACAGAGGAAGATAGTTTGACATTGAGAGTCAGGCTCTCAAATTCCTTTGGGAGTGAGGATGAATCTATAACTGATGCAGACAATTTCTCCTTGACATAGACAGCAACTCCTCCTCTTCTGGTGAGCCTATCAGTTCTGAACAGGGTATAAGGTGGGATATTCACCTCACTATCTGGGGTACAGGTCTGAGCCAAGTCTCAGTGACCACGAGTATATCAGGCATTGTATAGGAAGTTAATGCATGAATAGAGGCAAACTTTTTTAGGAGGCTGCACACATTAATATGCATAAAGCTCAATAGCTCAAGCTTAAAGATGGTTAGGGTTGCTACTGTATAAACCACAAATCCTCATAGTTTGGGAATGTTCTGTTATGGTTTTCAACCCAATTCCCACAACACTTGGAAATGTGTTACTATATTAGGATAGTCAAGCCCAACGCACACTCCTTCTCCCCTCACTTCCCCTTCATACCCAAGACTAAGCTACAGGTATAGGGTCATGCATCAGTGGTGTGGTACCTCATAGTGGGTCAACATGTTCAAAAATGTGCAAATGGAAACCCTTATCCCCACTCCATCTCCTACCCTTGTGACTCAAGACCAAGCTTCAGATCCAGCTCCATGCTGCAGTGCTGTGCTGGTTCATGTGAATCTCTTTTGGTCCAATGCTAAGTTGCAAAGTTACCACACAATTGTATATTGACTGTGTATGGTCTTCTGAACCCTGTGTATAGTATAACATACATTTAACAGCAGCATTTTGTTTCACATGTTGCCTAGTAGGATAGAAACATAGAAACATAGACTTTGACAGCAGATAAGGACCACTTGGCCCACCCAGTCTGCCCATTTCCCTACCTATTGGATAAGCTGCAGATTCTAGTTAACCAACAGCCTACTTCCTGCAACCCCCCACTAACATACTAACATACTAAAATGCCAGCAGAATAGGCCTAATGGTCTTTCGTGTCTGCTCGTTTGGTCAGCCCCCACCCTGGTGCTGACCTTGCTATCCCCTCACCTTCTCTGGCTTCTCCTTCCCAGTTCCGGATATTCTTGCTGCATTGGATTTTGCTTCCTGAACCCTTCCTGTACCTGTCCCACCCCTCTTGAACCCCTCCACTGTCTCTGCCCACTAGCCCCTAGGTAGTGCATTCCATGGCTCTACCACCCTCTCAGTGAAGTAGCACCTCCTCCTTTCTCCCTGAATCTTCCCCTCCAGCTTCCACCCATGCCTCTAGTGGCTTCCTCCTTCCTTCAAGCACCCTCACTGTTTCTCCCTATTTACCCTCTTCATGTACCTGAAGACCTCTATCATGTCCCCCGGTCCCTTCTCTCTTCCAAAGTGTACATATTTAGCTCTTCGAGCCTCTCCTCATAGGTCCTGTCCCCAAGCCCCAAATCATTTTGTTGCCCTCCTCTGGACCCTCTCCAGGAGGTTAATGTCCTCTTTAAGTGTGGCCTCCAAAACTGCACGCAGTACTCCAGGTGCTGCCTCACCAAGCAGTTATACAGGGAGTATCACTTCCTCCTTCTGGAGGTGATCCCCAGCGATGCATCCCAGCATCCTGTTGGCCTTGGCTGCTGCCCTCCTACAAGTCTCAGAGTTGTTCATCTTGACATCCACCACCACCCCAGGTCCCTCTCAGCCATTGAGAGTAGTATTCCCCGGGTGTACACTTGGCCTGGGTTTCTGGCCCCAGATGGAGTACCTTGCATTTCCTGCATTAAACCTCAGCTTCCACTTTCTAGACCATCTTTCCAGAGCCTCCAGGTCCCCTGCAGGCCACCCTCCCTTCTCCCCATCCACCACTGCCCCAGTTTCAAGTCATCTGCAAAGAGACTCATCTCACTCCTGATTCCTGTCCTTATGTCAGATACGTGGCGTTGAACAGAAGGGCCCAAGGACTGATCCCGTGGGACCCCACTAATGACCCTCCTTGGGAAGAGATTATCCCACCAACACGACCCTCTGGGTCCGGGTCCTGAGCCAATTGCCTATCCATCGGATCATCTGGTTTCCCACCCCATTTCTCCTAGTTTATCCAACAGGACCCCGTGAGGAACAGAGTCAAATGCCTTGCTGAAGTCCAGAAAGAGGCCATCCACTGGTCTACCCAGGTCCAAGGCACTTGTCACCCAGTCATAGAACTCCACCAGGTTTGTCTGACACGATTTCTGGGATGAATCCATGCTGTCTATCGTCCAGGCACCTGACTTATCCAGGGCCCCCAGCCACCCTTGACAATGCCTCCATCACCTTGCCCACCACTGATGTCAGGCTGACAGGCCTGTAGTTCCCTGCCACCTCCCTTGATCCCCCCTTGTGGATAGGCACTACATGCGCCACCTTCCAGTCTTGGGGCACCCACTCTGTCCTCAGAGAGATGGTGAAAAGCTCTGCCAGGGGTTTCGCCAGGACATCTGCAAGTTTCTTCAGCACTCTAGGATGTAATTTATCCGCCCCCAGTGCTTTCTCCGTCTTAAGGGAGCTGAGGGCTTCCCTCACTCTCTCTCTGCTGTGATTTCCACTTCCAGTACCTCTTCTCCCTGCTTAGCCTCCCCCACCTGCCAGTGATGCCCCTCCCAGACCTGCCGATTGGTAAGGGTCCCCTCCTCATTATCTCTGTCTCCTCCATGTATGATGCAGCATCCCCATTTTCCCTGGTGAAACTGAGGTGAAGTACTCATTTAGTACCTCAGCCTGCTCTTCTGGGTCTTGTGCCCATCTCTCCCTGATTTAATCCTGCTAATCTGCCCTTCCACCCTTCGTCTTTCCCCAATGTATCTAAAGAACCCTTTTCCCTCTCCTAATTTCCTCAGCCAGGTTCTTCTCTCCCTTGCCTTAGCTGCCCTCACCACTCTAGTGGCCCTTCTAGCCAACAGCTCATACTCCCCTCGATCCCTTTCACTCCTTGAGCACTTGAATTTCTTATAGGCTGCTTTCTTTCCCCGCACCACCTCCTGGACCTCCCTGGTCCACCAACAGGGTTTTTGGGCCCTACCGCATTTTCGTCTTACTCTTGCACAGGTGCTGGTAGCATCCTGCACCCCTCTCCTGATGATTTCCCACCTACTATCAGTGTCCATGTCTGACCCAATCCCATCCAAATGCTCCTTAAGGATCCTTCCCATTTCCTTAAAATCCACCCCCCTGAAGTCGGTTACTTCCGTCTTTGTGCAGCCTTCTACCCCTCCTAGGTCCAGGCAGAACCAGACCGTGGCATGGTCACTCCCCGCCAATGGGTCCCTTACCTCCAGGCCCCCAATCTGGTCACTGTCTGCCAGGACCACATCCAGTACCCGTGCCTCCCTGGTCGGTTCCCTCACCTGCTGAGTTAGGAACGCGTCTTGAAAGACATCCAACAACCTCTGTTCCCTGGTCACAGAGGATGTCATAGTCTCCCAGTCTGTTCCTGGCATGTTTAAGTCCCCAACACCACCACCTTTCCTCTGCCCAGTCTGCAGTGTCTCCTAACATCTGCCACCAGACTGTCCTCCAGCTCCTCCGCCAGGGCAGGGGGTCTATACACCACTCCTATTTTTACTCTCTTGCCCCACCTTGTTATCAAGGTGACCCAAATCGCCTCCACGGTTCCCTCCGCCTCCTCAACTCCCCATGCAACTATAATTGCATTATGTCTGTCCCATGCATGTTTGAATTCCCCCACTGTTTTAGACCGCACAACCTCTCCAGGAAGGTGGTTCCATGTGTCCACCACTCTCTCCATGAAAAAGAATTTCCTCACATTACCCCTGAGCCGTCCCCCCTCTAACTTTAAATTGTGCCCCCTTGTTCTTAAACATCTCTTTTTCTGAAAGATGCTACTCTCCTGGACTTTGTTGATTCCCTTGAGGTACTTAAAAGTTTCTATCATGTCCCCCCATCCCTCCTTTCATCAAGGGTATACATATTACGCTCTCTCAGTCTCTCTTCATATGGTTTCTGATGTAGACCCTGCACCATTTTAGTGTACCATCCACTTCTACTTTGTTTCATACAGCTTCAATAAGACATTGCATAATACAGTATACATGTCTAAGACATGTAACATGTTTTGAATAGTTCCAAGTGTGCTTCCTCAGGAAAGAAAGTGTGTAATATGTATACTACTACACTTTTAAATCTTTAACATGTCTGCTGCTTTGAAAAGAGTCCACAGTATTGTGTGCAAAGTAAACCACATCATAAGTGGATGTAACACACTTTGGCTGTGCACCACAAGTATTCTAATTACAGACCTAAAATGAGTAGGATGTGTATAAAACACCAGGGGCCAGATTTACAAAACATCGCCTCAGCGCAAACCCAGTTTGCATGGCACAAACTGGAGTTTTCGCTGAGTTGATTTTCACAAAAGCCCAGTTTGCGCACACAATCAGGGATTTTAGCTGGGGAAAAGTTTTGAGGAGGCTACAATGCAAATGTGGGGAAGGGGGGTCCTGCATATTGGCACAATCCTGTTCACAAACCATTTTCTCCATGCAAGGGCCTTTCGCAAAGGTCCATTACGTGGGGAAAATACCACCAAGCCAGACCTGGCAGTAAGTCTGCACAACCCTAGTGGTCGGTGGAGGTACTGCAGTGCCCCCCCCCCCATTGCTGATTGCTTTCCCTGTCATAATAAAGCAAATTTCCCTGGTAGTCTAGTGGTCCCTCCTCTTCCCCAATTGACGATTGCCAGCCCAACATGTAACTGTAACACATTTTCCCTGGCATTAGTGGTCACGTCCCCCTTTCCTGTTCTCTGATTGCTGTTCCCATATCATAACATATATTCCCTGGAAGTCAAGTGATCCCCCTACTCTGTTCTCTGATAGCTGTCCCGTAATATTAAAACAAATATCCCTGGTTGTCTAGTAGTTCCTCCCCCATTCACCAATTGCCATCCTGTTATAATAAAATCTCTTTCCTGGTAGTCTAGTGGTCCCGGTCCTCCTCCCTAATCACTGATCACTGTCCCCATTACAACTGAAAACAGACATCTCCCTGGTGGCTAGCGGGCCCTCCCCCCACCCAGTCACCCATTTGATACCAAAGTAACCATTCCCTGGTGGTCCAGTGTGCCCCCACCATCGACGATTGCTGGTCTGCCCAAACTTGTACACATACTCCCTGGTGATGTAGTGGCCCCCTCTTGCTGATTGCCAGCAGCAATCGCAAAACTAATGATGTCCCTGGTGTCCAGTGCTTCCCCCCATCTGAAGCCCTGCTTGAAACAGACATACACTTCCCTGGTGGCTAGTGGTCCCTCCCCATCCCGATCCTCTGTAGAGCCCACATCCCTGTATCCCTGGTAGTTTAGTGGATTCCACCTCCCGTTCCCAACAGTATTCCCATGTGTGTAACTGTAAATATGTTAGCAAACATGACAACAACCCATCATGTAGCAGAGTGATTTATTTCTGACATTACCAAAGAGGCACCCAACAAAGCTCATCAAGGAGTGAATGGAAAGGAAAGGAACTGTAAATAGCTAGAGGCTGAGGGTTCAATTCCTAAAGGTTGACACAGGCTTGTGACAAGCCCTGCATTAAACCCAGCACTGCGCCTAACACCTTGTGCCCGATTCTCAAAGGTTCTGTGCATTTATGACACTTAACCCCCTTTATGGTGGCAGATGGGCGAGTAGGGAGCCAAAA
Organism: Neoceratodus forsteri; assembly: GCA_016271365.2. Classification (NCBI taxonomy): domain Eukaryota; kingdom Metazoa; phylum Chordata; order Ceratodontiformes; family Ceratodontidae; genus Neoceratodus; species Neoceratodus forsteri. The sequence goes on along the minus strand of JADMNL010000029.1, from coordinate 75,559,762 downwards.
GGGGGTGTGGGTGGTGGGTGCTCAGTGGGTGAGCCGAAGGGGGCTTTGACAGTGATCCATTAGGGGATAATACTGGACTGTCTGGGATTGGCTTTAATACAATTCCAAAAATACTGGATTGGGTGAGGGATGGAGGGTCCACTAGACTGCCAAGGAAAGGCTTTTGTGCAGTTCCGAAATACTGACAGGGACTGGGTGAGGAAAGTGGGTTCACCAGGTTGCAAGAAAAATGCTTTAATACAATTCCACAATACTGTCAGGGTTCAAGTAAGGGAAGGGGGTCCACTAGACTGCTAGGTAAGGGCTTTAGTACAGTTCCACAATATTGTCAGGGACTGGGTGAAGGATGGGTGTCCATTAGACTAGCAGGGATCAGGTCTTTAGTATTGCACAGTACTGGAAGCAATTGGAGTGGGAGAACCACTAGGCTGCCATGGTTGGGATCTGCAAAACAGCTCTGTAATATCAGGGAAGTGGTGGGTTGAAACAGGGATCACCAGCACCAGTGCTGTTGGGGAGGCAGGGGTCACACATCACTATGCACATTGATAAAGCAGGGTTTAATTACCATTAGGGCTACAATACCTGCTGCCACTTACAAAAGCCTTTGAATATACAATTGCATCCTGTATGCAAGAGGGCACCTGCATTTGCAAGGTCACAGTGTAGTCTGCGTATCAGTACCATCCACTGTGCACACTGCCAGGTACTCTTTGGATACGGTCTCCAACCTCCCAGATGCACTGAGGCTGATTAGGTTGGCAGTATGCTTGTTAACGCTGTGCTAGCTTTCTTAATATGGGGTCATTGTGCATCTCGTTCTACCTGTCCCTCTCAAACACTGAAAGTATCACCCTTAGCATTTAAGTATGTAATAAGTTATCTTAAAGTTATTATTATTTTTTTTTTAGTTGTTTAACCAGGAATAGCACACTAAGCTGAAAGCTTTTTTACAGAAGAGACCTGGGAGCACAAGGAAGTTAAGTGACTTGCTCAGGGTCACACAGTATGCAAGTGGAAGCTGTGGGATTCAAACCCAGGTCTGGTCTGCTGGATGGCACCAGATTTGCAGCTCAGAGCCTTAGACCACTGCGCTATACTGCCTCGTTATTCACCTTGACCTTAAAGAGGACCTTCCCCATTGGTCCAAAAAATTATTCTTGCAGTCATTTTATGCTATAACATACCTCAATTGTTGTGTGCATGTGTTGGTTTTGTCAAAGGTTTACTCTTCTTTCCTTACATTGAATTGTTTTTTAGCCCTGCTGCACTTGCCTTTGCAGTTCAGCTGCCGGGTTGCTGAATCCTGCTCATGCCATTGTATGAGTAGGAATGAATCACACTGAGCTGTACGATGATGTTGCAGCAGTTTCACTACGGAAAACTTTTATAATTTGCTGTGCATACTACAGTAGTAGTGCAGAATTAGTAAGAGATTTTTAAGCATTTTTTAAAAACCCTTACTGAGAATTCTGAAACCTTTTGTTAGGAATTTTTTGTCGTCGTTTGGTAGAGTGTTCACTGCTAGCAGCAAAGGCAGGGGGTGATTTTAACATTATTTTACTAGCCCAAGACCTAGTGCAAATTGACTAGGGCTAGTGCCGCATACTCTCTACATGTCTGTCTTGAATAGTGCAGGTTTTCCTTGGCTGAAAAGTAACTTAAAAATTTCCCTACAGTAATAGTCTCTAGTTCTTATGCTGTTCTGTCTCAATGTTCCAGATGACCTGGTGTGGTTGACAGCTCATTAAGAGCTGCAGTTATCTAGCAATTCAAGGACAAAAGCATCAATGGGAGTCATCATTAGCACTGTACTGTTATGCCTTTCAGCTAGTGTCTGGGGTGTAATAAAGGGCAGCTTCCAGTTTTCTGAATGTGTTTCTGTCTGACAATTTGTCCCACATTATTAAGATCAGTGGCTCTCATTTCCCTACCTGTTGAGTGTCTGTATCCAACACTCCCATGACAGAATGCTTTGAGGTATATAGGAAGGCATTACTGGATACAGATTACAAAGGCATTAAACACAGATATAAAACTGACAGTGAGCTGTCACAGGTCACAGCAACTCTCTCTGATTCACTGTGCTTTGCTACGGAAGCATGAAATAAATCCACTTTATAAAACCACATACTGTACACACAAGGCATTCTTTAACCACTGGAATTGCATATTGCATTGATAATGGGGTATCTTGGGGAAGGGGGAACAATGCTGAACATGGTATGTACACCAAGTTATGGAAGTTTTCCCTAGTGATACCATGTATCTTCATTGTACAGCACAATGTTATTCACTCTTTCTCCATCTAGTGATGTCACCAGCACAGCCCAGGGTTTTCAGCAACACCAGGCTCAGTGTAGAAGCTCTGGTGCACCACACAATTTTTAGCAGCTCAAACACTAATTGCAGAGAACATTACAGAAATACAAAACAAGAATAATGCAGGAAGGAGAATTTTAGGCATGAATGTTAAAATGATTGGGAAAGGTCCTCTTTAAACAGTAAAAACCTTCACTCAACATGTAGATTTGAATGCTGTCCCTTATTTTACTCCACTATGCCTCTACTCCTGTAGACATCCCCCCACAAAACAGTTCTGAGGCAATCTTCTGTTTCTTTAAAATTCACCCTCCTCAGTCAAGGATCCTCATCCTCTTGTGGTTAGCCTCTGTATGGTAGTCAGTGCCTTAATCGCTGATTCCTGAATGGACCAGCCTACACATCAATGTTGGTCACATAATACTTTATCAAAAGAGTCCTTCAAATGGGGTGAGAATGACATGGAACACCCTCCAGTTGGTTCCCAGGCCTCCATAAAATTAGTGGCATTTTTGGGGACACATTTTCCCTTTCCCAAAGGAAAACCCATTCTGGTTCATCTGAAGTTAAATTCTTTGTGTCCTGTTCAGAGACTACTGTAACCAAGCTCTTTATTTTAAGGTAGTTTCTAACATAAGTGTTTGTCCCATCGTAAGCCTATATGGTGACACATTTATTTCTAATGGGAACACAAAATGTGCAGTATGGTCTGTTATGGCCAGACTGGCATTTTCTACCACACTTAGCCTATGCAATAGTATATACTAAAAATGTTCTTTCATACAGCTGGGAATAACTTAAGAACATTTAAACCCCCACCAATACAAAGCATGTGACATTAATATAAATGATCGTTGAACATTTCCATCACAGCTTCCCTTCTACATCAGAATAAATTTTTTAATTGACCCGCCTTACCCAAAACATACCAGTAGTAAAGGGGAAGAAGGTGCTTGTTTGAAGTAGTGTGGTCCATATACTGGTGGTCAGAACATAAGGATGTAAAGTATAAACCAGGAAAAGCTGGTGGAAAATGTTACCACAGCTACTGCCAATGTCTGACCTCAAGCAAGCTATTTAAACATTTTTACGCTTCATTTCATCAAGATTAAATATTGGATAAACTAACAGCAGCAGGGCCTCAGTGTGAATGACATGTTGCATCTTTGGGGGGGCTGCTGTTCTGGGGGAAAAGATAAAAAAGGCAAATGAGAAAGACGCTGGATAATAATATTGGGAAACTTTGACTATCCACTAATAATAAAAGAAAATGAGGACACTTAGAACACTTAATCGAAAGAGAGGGAGTTTCTGGAATTTTTAAATACAAATTGCTTTCAATACAGCAGACTGAGGGGACACAGATGGGAGAAAACATACATTAGAGCTAGTGCTGAAGTAATAAGGATGACAAGGTAACAAGCACAGAGATGGAGGAGCAGTTAGGAAACAGTTATAAGACAGTCAGAGTTGAGATAAACAAAGGAATGGAGGGAGTTAAAACCAGAATTTGGAATTGTAGTTGGGCTAACTTTGAGAATAATATGAGGGTTGAAATCAGAAAGAAACTGCAGAAAGTAAATACAGGGGGTTGGGTAGAGGGCATACGAGGCCAGATTTTCAGAGGGCAAGATTAGCACAAGCCCTGGGTGCACCAAAGATATGGCACACCAGGCTTGTGGCAATCGAACAGGATTTTCTATCCCATGTGGCAGCTGACGTAAGCTAGACCATCTTTTCATGTTCTAGCTTGCATCAATCGTGGGGACAGTTTTTACGGACCTTGCACCCAAAATTTGGTGCAAGCTGCTGTAAAGCAGGAAAACTGTCGCAACTGCGTCTGACCTTTGAAAATTGGATGTACTTGTGGCAAACAGCATTGGTATAGTGGCAGTTTCAAAGTGTTGTGGTACAGAGTATGACGTAAGCCCTGCACCACCCTTTGAAAATCCAGCCCCTAGTATTTTTCAAGAAAGTCATTCTGGAGACAGTGGTATTATTGTTACCTTAGGATAAAAAAGGCAAAAGAGACACACACCATTTCCAGTGTTGATCAGTTAAACAGCACCGTAAAGAAACATAACAGAGAACAGGAGGCCATTTTATGGGAATGAAAACCATTACATTTTTTTACTATTGTAAATATGAACATGCGTGATAGTTGTTTAATCAACCCAGTGTCTTGCTTTTTGTGTTTGTTTTGAAATACCGTATTTTGTCTTTGTTTAGGGTCTCATACTAGTGTAACCTATTTGGCACCCAGTATTTATTTTTTCATTTCTTAGCAGTTCCAGACATTAACAGTTTAGCTAAAGCCACTTGGTTTTGCCTCAGTGAAGTCTTTAGCTCAACTGATGCCCCTGGGTCTGAGTCCTGCTAAGTAATTTAAAAAATGAAATTTCGTCTGGAAAACGCTGCGTTTGTATGTGACCTTAAATAAGGGAAAAAAAAAAGGACTATTTCAAAATGACACATAGAACAATACACTGGGGAATTAGCTCATTGGGTCTGGATGGCCATTTTGGGTCAGGTTCAGCAATGGATGGTTCTGATGCCATATTGTGGCTACTGGACCCTATGTGTTGAACAGGCTTCAAACATGCAAATATTTACAGTGTAAACAACAGGGTTTACCTTCCATTTATAGTCTAGAAAGGGAATGACCCATTGGAAACAAGGAAGCCTACAAAGATGAACACAATGTAACAAGAGTATGATGAGTATTATTTATATGCAAATATGAGAACAGTTAAGCAAGGGATTTCTTGGATAATAAGAGATGTTTCAGATATAGACGAAATAAGAGGATATTGGGGGGGGCAAGCAAGGGCTGTTGAGTAGAGGTGTGCATTTCTTGAACATTAATTCTCAAATCCCATGACTATTAGGGTTGCTGACTATTCGTCTGACTATCAGATAGTTTTTACAACACAGGTATCTGGGAATTAATATTAGCTTTTAACACATTAACGCTCCCAGATGGCCAGGGCTAGTCTCATGGACACCCCCCCCCAATTCCAGTGATTTCCCACCCACCTCCCCCTTCCCCATGGTCCCAGAGTTAAAAATTAAAACATGCTCCATAGTTCCTCAGTGCTGGTACGTACTTAGCAGTGTGGCAGCAGTTGACAGTACCATTGTATGACACCCTCCCCCTAGCTTACCCCCCCTTAGTCCCCAAAATACTTGAAGAATTATTTGCCCCTCCAACCTGACTTGATCCATAATTTGGGGGGAGCTAGATGTATGGAAATCTGACTAGCCAGTTCATTTCCCCTCCCACAGAGTGCCTGCTCCATAATAGATTGCAATTGTCAATGGAGTGAGTGGGTGCACAATTAGGAGAGAGGGTGTAGAGCAATTGCATCATCAGTAATTCTAGGTAGACTCACCAATCGATCCGCCACACATCACTGATGATACAATTGCTCCTCCTCCTCCCTCCCTCATGATCACATACCTTCTCACTCCATGGGAAGTTGCAATGTACTGGGGAGCAAGTGAGCTGCAAGAGAGGGGAACTGGCTAGCAAGATTTCCTTACAACTAGCCCTCTCCCTGAAATCATGGATCAGGATCAGGAAGGGGAGGCCAAAGTATTATGCAAGTATTTTGGGGGCTGGAGGGGTGTCAAGTTAGGGTCGGAGGTTGCCATAGAAATGAAACTGTTAGCCCCTGGCATACTGCCAAGGGCTGGCAATGAGGAGCTGCAAAGCACATTTTAAAGTCTGGGACCATGGGGAAGGGGAGGTGGTTCATAAACCACTGACATGGAAGTGGGTATCTTGTGGACAGTGGCGACTGCTCCAGCAAACATAGAATTGAGGGCCTGTGGACAGCAAGCAGGGAAAACGTGAAAGAGACAATATCAAGTGCTCTAAAAATCCAAGTGTTGGCAGATATGTCTGTGAAAAAAAAAGTTTAGTAGTGTTCACCCCTTTTTTAACATTTAATTCTTGTTTTGGTACTCATAACAATTATTTGGGACTTTTGCCATTGCATGTGTGAGGGGTGTTTCTGTTTGTTGTTATAACTGGGCTCCATTGTAAGGCAGTTCAGACTGGACCAGCTTACCTTGTACAAACAAGTCTGAGAAAGAAATATTACAAATTTCAAAACAAAATGACACTACTCATACTTAGAAAAACATATCTTTTAGTGGGTTTAATTATTGTTTACCACAACTAGCCAACATGCATAAGTTTCCCATTTAAAATAAAATGTTTCATTGGATGTAAGAATTACTTTCTTGCTAATAAATAATACATTCTTTTTTTTTTTTTTTTTTACTTACGTCATAAGAGAGCTTGAGAAATACAATTACTGACAACATTAGAAAAATATTGTGTGGTCCCTTCTGAGAGGGCACGAAACACACAGATCTGTTTAGACCTCAATTAAGCAGCAGGCAGCTGAAAGTCAGTTTTGTTTCTTAGAAATCAGCTGTGCTGACTGTATGATTTACTGATGTATGACAGGAATGTACTGCTGTTAACTTCATTATATCAGCAAAGGAAATGTTAACCTGAAATTATGATTAGAAGTATTATTAATAATGATAATTATCCTCAACACTAATCTAGATAATTATAGGAGTTTGGTACTGCATTACATGCACGTCCCCATAATGTTGAAACCTGGCAGCTGTAGAACATGGAAGAAAGTCTAACTTGATGTCTCTGTACAGTATGTTGCAGCGTTGCCTCTTGTTATGTTGAACACCCAAGGAAACAAGCAGTACAGAGCCTGGAACCATATCAACTGACTCACAGAAGGTTGGAGAGGCCCAACAGAGGGTAATCCACTTTCAGGGTGGTTGTTGAAGCTGTGTTACAGTGACAACACCCTGGTTACCCAGGGAAGCTGACATGGAGTGATACATCACTGTTAGTTGCTGGAAGGTATACTTTAACTGTTACACGTAAGCATTCCACAGTGAGCTGTTATATGGAGCCAGTGTAATGGCACCTTCTGTGGGAGTGGGGGGAGGAGTTCACATACAGGAAATAAACTCATGCTCTTCCTCACTCATCATAAAAGCATAGCTTTCTACCTTAACAGCCTGCCCAGTGCATGCACTGGTAAAATTCTGCTATATGCAGATGATGCTGTCATCTTTGCCACCCATCGCAACCCCATCTCCCTTCAGGACACCCTACAACTATCCTTTAATGATGCCGAAACCTGGTTTAAAGAGCACAGACTTGTCATTAATCACAAAAAAACAAAACAATGCTCTTTGCTCACCCCCAAAACAAAGCCAGCAACTTCTCACTCCAAATCCTCCCTAGCTCCAAACACCCACTTGAACAAGTCCGCTCTTACAAGTACCTTGGGGTTTCCTTCGACCCAGCCCTCACCTACCACACCCATATTGATGCACTTGCTTCAGCTACTAATGTGCGGCTAGGTATCCTCTACCGCTATAAAAACTGCCTCCCCCCATTGCCCTCCAACTAGTGGTTACATCCTCAATACTGTCCCTTGTGGACTATGGCCTACCAGTACACTGTGCTGCTGACACAACCGCCCTCAATAAAATTCACCTCACCCTGAATAAGGCATGTAGGCTAATTACGGGGGCCCCCAAGCTCACTCATACATGCCAGTTCTATGACAAGGCAATGCTGCTTAATCTAGACGAACGACTATGATACCAAACCTGCCTCATAATGAAAAAAACTCTTCTTGAGCTATCCCTTCCCGGGCTGACAGCCTCCATCCTCCAAGCCCAACCCTTAGTTTGTACTCAAACCTCCTGCAAGGCCAACCTACTGATCCCAAGATTCAGGACCACCCATGGACAGAGATCCTTCTGCTATAGAGCTCTTTCCTGGTATAACACGCTCCCTACCCCATCTCTGACGCCCCCACGATCTCCAACTTCAAAACTGTACTTTGGAGCCAACTATTTAATACATGTAGCTGCACCTGTCTCTAAATGAGGCATAGCTCACTATGCACTGACAAAGCTCGCTGAGTGGCACCTCACCTCACTACACTCAGCCTCGCACCATTGCACATTGAACTGTTACCACCATGCTGTTTCTGCTCGTTCCCTCATGCAAGAATGTACCATTGTAACTAAACTGGTTTTCTCTGTACAAATGATTATAACTACATGTGTCTGCTAAACTTTGTAACCCATATGATGTAACAAAGAGTTTGTAATGCATTTGTCCTCAATGTGACGAGGTACCTTTGGAAATGAGCCTCTGGCTCAAAGGTTGTAAACTGATGTACAAATAAATAAATAAATAAATAAAGGCATTCTCTGTATAGCAATAGTAGAAGCCAAAACTGCACAGGAAAACTGGACTAACAGCTGTACATTAACAGAAAAGTAGTATATATTTGTTTTGTGCATTAGCCAACAGCAGTTCAAGCATCCCACTCCAGCAGGGGTCCTGCTTTGTGTGTAGCAGCAGCTTGGTATTCATGCAGTGAAATTATTCCCAAGCATCAGCACTGACATTTGTCATGTAGTGGTAGCACTAGCAGGAACTGTACAGGCAAACTGTGCTAGCAGCTGCATATTACAAAGAAATAGCATTTTTTGTTTTCTGCAAGCAGCATGAAAAATGGCAGACTGAAGCGGAGATCCTGCATCATGCGTAGCTGCATGTGCCCCGTCCATGGGGAGGTCCTGTGTCATGTGTAGCTGTGCATCACATGTGCAGTGCTGTCATTATCAAGTGCAAGCACTGAAATTCCCCTTATAGCAGTAGTGCCAGCAAAACTGTATAAGGAAATTGGACTAGCAGTTGTATATTAAAAGGAAAATGTTGATTTTTTTGTGTGTATTCAACCAGTGGCATTATTTGCTGTACCTGTGCATTTTTACAAAATAGAAGTACACTATTAACTCTCTTAGGCTTCAAAGTGTCTCTAGTTTTAAAAATATCTGTTATGATTGTTTTTACTCCATAATAAGTTTTTATTTTAACTTTCAAAAGGTACTTTACCTGCATACATGAAGACAGTTATCATTTCATTGATTTTAACAATACTAGAACATGAAACCAGTCACTAATTCACACTGAACAGATACAAGTAAGCTCTACAGTATACCATAACCAGAATAAAGAACCTGGGTTGTAAAAATTACCATTGAGTTATTCAATTAAGGAAAGTGTTATTCCTCGAAAAGTTCCACTTAAATATGTTATAATTGTTGGCATTATGTACAGACCGCTTATACAGTAATTAGTTTGATTCTGTTTCCTCTTTTTCTTTTAAAAAGTAAAAAACAGACTACCCACATTACTGGCATTACCACACAAAAACATGTTTGTTTGCCTTCTTTGACCAACTCCCACTGCATCTTTCCTGGACTTGGGAACACCCACAAAACACACTAGCCACTCATTATACAGTAGGAGTAGAGGGAAAATTGCATCATGAGGGGCTGCAATGTTTGGGTGTTCCTAATATTTGAGAAGTATGCAATAAGAGTAGATCAAGAATTTGAAGCAAAGCAAGGTTGGGTACAATGATGCCATTAACATGTATTTCAGTTCTACTAAGAAAATAAGCAGATGAAGCAACTTGCAACATCAATGAGTTTTAGAGGAGGTAAACAATCATAAGAAGTCATTTTTAATTTGAAATAATATATGATGCAAAAAGAGTTGGCAGTGTTCCATTAACATGTTTAAAACTGTGCAGTTTGGGAAAGAATTGTGCTATATGCTTTTAAGGACTCACATTCTTTTAAATGCACAGTCTGATAAAAAAGACATAACTTGGGGAAAAAAGAAGGAAGCAAATTTATGTTTGATTTTGACTCCATTTTTTTTGCAAAATTTGCACAAATGTTAAATTAGCAATTTTGTAAGCATGATAAACATTTTCCCTGAGCATTATCTAGGGGCAGTTGGACCTAGCAGTAATTTGATTTATTAAAACATGTTTGTTCCTGAACTTAACTTCTTTAGTGTGGATTTACTATTAGAACATGACTCTGCCAAGGGTCAGCACTGCAATAAAATTTGATAGTAAATTAAAATTAGAGGTACTGAGATTCAAACTCAGATCTCTTGGTTTGCTGTTCAATGCTTTATTTAAAGGGCTTTAGTCCAGAGTTTGTGGGGGGGGGAGTAGATAATGCATGCCACTTCCCCTACCAAGTGTACTTTGGATGCTAATACTTTGCAGTAGCCATGCGGCTGCTGGTACCTCTCTCAGCCATGCTCACTCTGCCTTTCATACCTCTTCCAGTGTGATCACCACAGCTGCTGCTGGATGTTCCTCACTTCCCTCTTCTTTTCCTGTCTGTCAAATGCTTTCCTCCTCGATCCTTGCTGCTGTGCTCCTGGGTGCAGTTTTGCTTCATTTTCAGATGGTAATCAAGTGGTTTACTGCTTTACCTCATGTTGTCTCACCAGCCTATTGACTCCATTGCCTCTATTCTGCTGCAGTCACCTGCTGCTTCTGGTGTTTAGCCTGCCCCTACTTGGCCCTGGTGGTCCACATGGCCATGTGTTCATGGGTGTCTACAAATCCATGAGCCCCATGCTTGGAGTCTCATATAAAGTGCGGCCTTGCCTTTGCAAGTGGGATGCTCCTCCCCAAGCTTCTGTATACAGCCCCTTTGTACTCTGCAGCCTCTAAAGCCATCCTGCTCAAATGGAATGTCTTATAAATAATACATTAAGAACTATTTATTCCAATACTTGATTCAAAACCAGCTTACTGTCCCCAGCCGACCTCACAATTGCTGTGTTTGGGACATCACATGTGTTGTCATGGTAAACACTGTGTGATGCAATAGGATGTGCACCATGAAGTTAAAAAATTCTTATGAAAGATTTTTATGCATCCTTTATGTGCAGGCTGGCAAAAAATAAATGAAGGGGAAATGATTTAACCAGGAAAGGTACACTAAGCCAAACCTTGTTTCCAGGTGCGACCTGGGAGCACAAGAAAGTTAAATGACTTGCTCAGGATCACACAGTATGCGGGGGGGGGGGGCATGGGATTCAAACAGAGGGCTCCAGGTTTGCAGATCTTACACTATACTGCCTCCAGCAATACCACCCCAATACCTGGGAAAAACAAGTGAACCTCTAAAAATGCTTGTTCTCTTCTTGATTGTAACAGCTGAGAAGAAGGTATTTCTGAAACTGTATATGTAAGTCAATTTACAGGGCAGGGTTTTACTACCCACCGCCACCTGTTTTCACAGGAAAATAATGTAACAATTGTATTTTTGGAAGTATTCTAGCACTGCCTGGAAAATACAGCCTCAGCTAGAATCTCAATATGAAGAGGGTTCTAAAACAATAAAATGATAAGGACCCCTTCACTGCACTAATACCTCAACAGAAGAGAATATTGCAATAGTTTTAGGACAATTTCTTGATGAGATGGCAGAAGTAACATGAGGTTGGGAGGTTCAACTTGGCTAGTAAGGAACTCATTTATTATTTGCAAGGGCAAACACTGAGATCTTTAGTCAGGAAAATACCAATACAGGTAGTTTACACTATCACATTGACGGCTGAGCTGCACATGGTTTCTGCTTTCACTGGCTTACAGAATTGCCATTACTAGACTGATCAGTGTATGACTCTAGTACCAAACAAACTACATTATAACAGCAGCCTAAGCCACGGACACTAATTCATTCAGATGTGCCTGTAGTTCAACAGGATTTACCACAGTGTCCAGTTTTCATTAAAAGGAGCCCTAGATTGAATTGGCACAGAGAGTGAATCCCCCACTCACTATAGAGTGTGATCACTTAAGTCAAACAAGTAGCTCTGGAAGAACTACTGTACCTGTACATGGCAGATCCTGCACTGTGTTCAAGGACCCCTTGCATCATACACTTTCTGTTGACAATAAAAAGATTTTGGTACTCTACTCTCCTCATCTTTTTCTCATTGGTACTGTAAGCATAACATAAATTTAGGAATAAGCTAAGCACCAAATGTGAACATAAAGAAAGTAAGAATGTTTTCGCTTGAAGCCAGTCAAAACGTAATATTTTTTTGTCACAGAAATTCATATGAACCAGCTGTGTAACTAAAGTGCTTGTTCACAGTACTGGTAACTATTATACTAGAACAGTGCAGTATTCAATGCTTTGGGTCCTCCTTATCATTGATGTTTTGATATTGCTGGCTGAAAAGATTGTGTGGAATTTCCCATGGATGGCTGATAATCTTGACCACCATGTACCGTTTTATAGCTTGTTTGTAATTAGGGTTAAAAATGCTGATGGAATCAGAAAGGCAGAAAGTGGAATTGGCAGTGTGTTCTGTAATTTAATACTTTACAGGTGTTTAACCTGACATACTGATTGACTTTGACATGCGAAGATCGACCTTTCATTAATAGTTTTCCAGATTCCACTGGTTAAATTTGCAGAACAATTACAAGCATATTTTAACTCTTTGAGTGCCTAAACAAAACGTTTGTTACAGGATTGTACTATCTTGTTTAAATTTCCCCTCCAAAATTCCCTGGAGCCCAAGATGCAGACAATGTGTGTATGCTGCCCCAGCTTACAGTACTGTGACCTTCTGTACATTCTGAACAAAGTGGCTAAAAGATGGATACCCCTGTAAATGTTATTTTATAGTGCTGAGTGACTCCATTCTGCAGATGTAATGTACCGTATCTACAGTATCATCTCTGACTAGGCAAATGTGGTGGTCTCTCGCTGTTGTATATAATTTATTCATGTTTATTGAAATGTATGTTACTAGGTAGGCATGCTGAGATACACAGACTGGTTTTCAGTTGTGACCTGTGAGTATATGGAAAGCAAGTAGGGAAGTATGGATACGTAGGTTAAATGATTATTAAACAGCAACAAGATGCAAAGAGTACAAGCAAGAACTGCAAAAATATTAGCTTCTACTAGACCTTCTCCAAAAATTTTATTAAAATTAGTCAACAAAAAATGCACTTTACGCACTTGTGATAAATATCTTAATGAGACTGGGTGCAGTTTCATTCTTATACATTGATTGCTTTATCTTGCAAATAAAAGCAAAATTCCTGTGTTGTGAAGATCTGGACTTAATTTGCCAATGTCTCCATAAGGGGGATGTACAAAGTAAGGATGAGAAAAATTGGTTCTAAAACCTGGCCAGGTCTACAGCTTTGGAAATGAAAAGAACCTCCACTTAAAACACAGTGTGAGTTATTTGAAATGCACATAAGTAGCATTCTAATATATCCATATTGTTAAAGTTAAAATTAGTGTTTTGAAGGCAAGAACTTTTCAAGGTTCAAATATAACTTTGTTTGAATTAGAAACAAAAAGTGCTGCACCTGCCCATGGCTGCAGAGGCATCTCATCACAGTGCAACCAGGGAGTTCACACACAGGCCCTGCAATGCCACACTGAGGCTAGCTGGGGGACTCAAGTTGGTGCATAGGTGAGATGCCTTGCTCCCTGGGAGAGAGGATACTGGTTGCCAATCATTTGTGCACCCCCTGCTGGCTGACCAGGGAGTGGCATTAGTATCTGCTTTGGAAGCAGCAGCTCACCTTCCCCATCTGACTGGAGGAGCAGTGCAAATGTGGTGGTCCAAGTGTCTCGGTGGGAAAAGGAGACTAATACAGATGTTACGGACCTACTCTAAACTCCATAAGGGACTTTTCCTAACCCAACCCAATCTTATCTCCATTTTTCTTTCTTCTACAGACTCTACTCATTTTTTCCCCTTCCTACTCCTGCAATGCTGCCTATCCCAGCCAAGACAATGACAGATGTTGAAAGGTATATACTGTTCTTGCTTTGACATCAACTCCTTTCATTTATGTCAATCTGATTGTGTCTTTGCATTTTAATTGAGTCAGCTTTATTGTTACCAATTGCTGTTATTGTACAGTTATGTTTTATTTTTATTGTAAAAATTTCAATAAAAAAATTTACTGCAAAATGAAAAGGGAGAAGACTACGGGAAAAAGGTGGGTAAGAGACAGAAAAATGTGCCCATCCAAAGTTTGGTTGCAATGTCCTGTGAGGCTATAAAGTATTCAGCAAAGGGTTTGACTGTGTGGGGGGTTATGGCAACTGCAACAGAATAATAGTTCCTGGGATTCCAGTTTAATGAGTTTTACCACAGCTGCTGCAGCCATCTTGGTGATCTGACAAACATACTACACTGTAGCAGGTGGCACCTAGTTATAATGTTATACTGCTGGAAGTGTGTCTTGAGTGTTTTGTAGCTCTAAGGATAGTCTCAGGACTTGACGAAATGCTCAGTGTCAGAAGTATATAATTAGGCTTGAGCAAGCAAAGACAAGAAAGTGGATCAAGATATAGCACACTCACAGGTGGTCTACAATTCTTTACATTTTTCTTACTTTCCTACATACTTTTTCTTCACTCCCTTATTTTAAAAGAGGATTATTAGTATCAAATATCAGCTGAGATATGATCAAGCCCAACCATCAATGGAAAGGTGAACCCCATGTGTGGGTACCTACTCTGGCATTTAATTTTTGCTAATCTGCAGTATAATCTGCTGTTCTCTCTTTTTACATGGAGTGCAGTTACCTAGAGACTCATGCTTTTATTTTATGTTATTTTTATTTATGCTACTCCTGTACGTTATGTAAGGCACCCTGCGCCTCTGGGAAAGGATGCTAAATATAAAGAAAACTACTACTTTATTATTATTAGTTTAGTTACTAATAACTCAAAATAATAAATATGATTGCCACTAGCAATTTGTAAAAAGTCTCTTCTTTTGATGTTACTTTATGACAAGGCAAACTAGGTTTATATAGTGGGCATATGATATTTGGAGTGTGCTAACACACATTTCTTTTTTTTTAACCTCTTTATTAAGATTTTATTGTTGTTTCCAACACAATAACGAACACACATACATCCCAGGATACACACCCAGGCCCACATCCCTAAACTGGATGTAGAAACTATATATATCCCTCAAACTATGTACAATCACAGTTACATTTTATTGTCCCCGAACAGTTTACTCCATTCCTCATTAAAGTAACCTTCAAATCCGTTTTTTCGAGTTCGGGATTTGTCTAGTCTTAACCATAGTCCGATTTGTTATATCTGATTGTCACTCCAATCCATAGATGTACTTCTTCCGGACTATCTTTGAATAACTGTGTCCCTAGGAAGGAGAGAGAATCCCATGTGCCCAACCAAGTAAAAGCCTATCTTATAACCTAGGCAAACAAGATTATGTGAGAGTTATAATTAAACGTATATAGAACCTATCTAGTATCAATCATATAATTCCATTCACTAACAAACCCCTCAGACTTTGTCATATGAGAATTTAACCAGCTACTCTTCTCCAGACAGACAGATCTGAACCCGAGGACCTTTCAACTGCATTGAGTACACTGCCTCTAGGGTCCCCCATTTTCTGTCATATAATTTCTTTTTCCCTTCCATCAGCATATGCTGTTTAAGTCTCTCCAAGACCTGTAGGAGGTCCCCCACCCATTGATCATAGCCATAAATTCTATCTTCCTTCCAGTGTCTTAGGACAAATGCTTTAACTACAGCTGACATAAGGGACACATGATATTTAGCTAAGCCCGTCGATATCCTTCCCATGTCCCCTAATATACATATCTCTGGGCTGATGTACTCCAAGTAGTTTAATATCGGATCCATTTCTTTTTCAATTTGAACCCAAAGTGGCTGAATTCGAGAGCATGTCCACAATACATGTAATAGGTCTCCTGGTTCTATGCCACAGCGAAAACACCGATCTGTCTGTCTGAGTTTTCTAGAACACAACTTAGCGGGGGTGTAGTAGATATTTGAACAGATAAAAAATTGCATAGTATTATACTTCGGTATAGGCAAATCTTTCATGTGTTTCCAAACTTCTATCCAGTCCGGTCTCCTAACACACATTTCTGAGGGTAACCTGCTCAGCATCACACCAAGATGTTTATTGTTTTTCTACGTGGGCATGGCAAAAGGGAATAAACTTTCCAAACGATCACAATCACATATCTCGATTTACAAATTCAATAAAAAAAAAAAGGCAAAAATGGGTATATTGATGTTTGTTTCTAAAAAAATGCATTATTATTATTTAATTAATTTATTTATTAATATTTTGGAGATACACTTTTGAGCCGGGCCCCTTTAAAAAAGGTTCCACGTCATACATTATGGAGCAGTATTAGGATTAGACACAAGCAATACAATTATTTAGACAAGTATTTCAACATAAATACCTTCATTTGATCTATAAACAAGTAAAGAGCTGCTACAAGGTAGCATTGTCAGGATAGGCAGGAAAATAGGAGGGAATAGGAGGGTGGGAGATAGGGGGCATGTGTATGGGGCATGAGGGGGAGAGGAGTGAGGGAGGGGTGAGTGGGATGATGTAGTCCCATGAGGAGGTTACGTTAGGTATTTAAGTGCAGTTGCAGGTTATTTTTGACACAAAGTACTTTCTCAAGGCAGATTTAAAATGACCAGGGGTGGCAAGTCCAGTATAGCAATTGGGAGTTCATTTAGCCAAGTTGGCGACCTAACAGGGAAGGACCACTTTGCCAGGTTGGTCCTACTAAAAAGTACTTGTAGGGATTTCCTGAGGGCACTCTGGGTAGAGTATTTGTGATAAGCTGGGCAGATAAGTGAGTTAAGTGAGGGGGAGGATAGACCAAGGAGAATCTTTTTTGCAAGTAGGCTCATTTGGTACTTGATACATAGGTCAAGAGGTAGCCATCCTGTATTGATGTAGAGGCCACAGGTGTACATTAATGTGTCAGCACCTAGAACTAGACAACACGGTTTGTTAAGGGCGACCTTTACTTTGTGAAGAATTGAGTCTGTGGCTGCACTGTAGACCACTAGCCCATAGTTTATCACAGGGAGGACTGAGGAGGTGACTGCTAGCCATCTAGCCTCCTTGGTCATGTACAGTTTGTGTCTATATAGGGTACCCAGCTTTTTATTTACCCTTTTTACCGCTTGGTTGATGTGATGTGCAAAAGAGAGATTGTCATCCAGGTAGACACAGAGATATTTTAAAGTGTTAACCTTTTCCAGGGCTTTGCCTTCCCAGTTAAGGATAGCAAAGGGTTGGAGCATGTTCTTTTTTTGGTGATATGTGATCAGCATGGTTTTGGTTTTCTTGTAACTTAGGAGTAACATATTGTGTGAAAATCATTGCTCCAGGGCCGAGAAGCTGCTCTGAAGGTTGAGCTTTAATTCTTGTTGGCTGCCGCTTCGGGTGTAGATCACCACATCATCTGCATAGAGGAGGACCTGTGCATCCGGGCATGCCAGAGGAAGAATACTGATGAACATACTGAAAAGTAGGGGTCCAGGGATATGATAACAATTATTTTTGACTAACAAATATTGTGGTTTTAAGATATTTACAATTGTTTCCTGTGACCTTCAATCTTTTAATTAGTATATCTCAGTAAAAATTATGGAGAAATGCTAAACATCCAGAAACATGTTCTGCAATGTTGTTTAATGACTGAGAGAACATTGCTGCAATCCAGCGCCTCATTTGTCTATTCATACCACAGGACAGTTCTTTTACTTTCAGTAAACTGTTAGTCAATCTGTGTTTTAATAAATAAGTGCACAAGTGCATAAAAACTGTAATGGTTAGTCAGCTTTCAAGCAGCATCATTGATAGGGACACTAATACTGTTGCTACTGCAGCTGCTGAAAGGCACTTCCGCAGCATAACTTGCTCAGTCAGCAACACTAATATACTAAAGTATTGCCATTTCAAACACAAAATGCTGCTAATAGTTTCATACATAACATCACTTCTTCTGGTAAACTGTCTGAAGAAATTAGGAGTTTACCATCCACCTCAGACAAGCTTCTGCAAATATTTCATGCTTAGATTGACAGGATAGGTGAGTACTTTGCTCAATAACAGCTGCAGTATTTGCTTGAGACTGACAGAAGGGGTTATTAAATTGCACACTGGCAGCTCCTACATTGTTTAAAGGTAAATACATTTGGAAACAACAGCAGATTACATTCCTTTTATTTCTATTACAAAATAAAAACATTTCATAGTGGGACTAACATACTCCAGGATTTGTATCACTGAAAATAATACACTTCCAGAAATTTCATGCACACCCCATGATGCGAATGTATGCTGCAGTGCAAATGGCACCCTTACACAAGTTCTGCCTCCATACTGCCTCATCACAGTGATGCTCCGTCTAGCAGTGCCCACCCGCTTAGCCAACTTTGTTACACCTTTCTACATGCTGCTCCCTCCACATAACAGAGAATCAGAGGGAGTAGTTAAGTGTAGCTGAGAGGTAAATAAAACAGGGATACACATAGCTGCGATGCTAGCGATTGGGAATCAAAGACTTTTCCTTTTGGTATCACCTTAATTACTGTTGCAGCCAATGGCATGGCCAGATCTTTTCTGAAATTTCTGTGATAGCTATGACACACTAAAAAAAATCTCTAAAGAAATTCCCTGCCTGTCTGCAGCACCACTGTGGGCCACGAGAGAAAGACTCTTTAGCTATATTGTGAAATATCTGAAAATATCTGAATGTACCTTTGGCTGCAACTGTAGAGTGGCCTAATTAGTATTTAAAGAGACACTGTCAGCTTTTGAGGCTGATTTTATTGCCTCTGTACAGCATATGTCTATAGAGAGCAGTGTGATTGTAGAACAGAGTCATGCCAAACAATTTTGAAATATCCCCAAGATATGTCTTATTTTTCCCTGAAAGTATATTACAGCCAGTCTACTGGAAATGCCCATGGTGCAGATCCACAAGCAGGAATGGCGCTGAGCCGTGGGTGAACTCGTTCATGAATGAGTTCATGATTTGGGGTCATATAACAGTATATGACTGAGGATCGTACCATGCATTCCATTGATCCCTTTAATGCTATTCCGATAGAAAACTGAGCACTCGATCCTGTTTTATTTTGTTTATAAAAGTTGAAGCGCACTTCTGGGCATACGCATTAGTGTCAATTCTAATGCACATACCCAGAAGCGTCGCTTCAACTTTTATAAATAAAACAGGATAGAGTGCTCAGTTTTCTATTGGAATAGCATTAAAGGGATCAATGGAATGTACGGTACGATCTTCAACCATGTACTGTTATATGACCCCAAATCACAAGCTCATTCATGAACGAGTTCACCCACGGCTCAGTGCCATTCCTGCTTGTGGATGCATGCCACGGGGATTTCCAGCAGACCGGCTGTCATATACTTTCAGGGAAAAATAAGACATATCTTGGGGATATTTAAAAAATACTCGGCATGACTCTGTTCTACAACCACACTGCTCTCTATAAGCACACGCTGTATAGAGGCAATAAAATCACCTCAAAACCTGACAGTGCCCCTTTAATAAACATATTATAGTGACACGGTAGCACCACTATAGTTAGGGTTGAGAAGGCTAGTTGATGTTAAATCCCTAACTTTGCACTTTAATAGCTTCGCCCCATTCAAGAGATTTCCACAAAATTTTGTATGTGCAGTCTGGAGGGCATGGTCTCTTAACATGCCAAGTTGTGTTCCTGTTGCATGTGCAGATTTTGAGATCCGTAAATCATATTTTCTTCCAGTTTTTTGTCATCACCTACCACCCAGACATTTTGGAACTTTGGTCTGAAAATATCAGCGTAGAAAGGGTTTGTACAAGAATGGTATCTTTCATTGGTTTGGTGAAGAAATATGAATCTGTTCCTAAGTTATAAGGATTTAAAATTTCAGTTCCAAGTACTCAGTAGGGTCTTTTGAATAGATGTTTGATACCCTACTAAGCATGCTCAGAACCAATATTTTAAATCCCTGTAACTTGGAAATGGAAAATTATTGTTTTCACCAAACTAAAGAAAGGCACCATTCTTGGACAAGCCCTTTCTGCCCTGAAAATTTCAGACCGAAATTCCAGACCATCTGGGCTGTGTATATATTATAGTGGCATGGTAGCACCACTATAGCTAGGGTAGAGTAAACCCCTAACTTTACACTTTCATTTCTTCACCCCCATTCAATGGATTTGCATATAATTTTGCATGCACTGTCTGGAGGGCAAAGTCTCTTGATGTGCCAAGTTTCCTTCCAGTCAGATGTGCAGATTTTAAGATCTGTTTATTGTGTAATTATGAAAAAGTGGAGTTTTTTTTTTAATTTTTTTGTCATCGCCTAGTGCCCACTGCCCAGATACTTTGGAATGTTGGTCTGAAATTTTCAGGGTAGAAAGGACTTGCCCCAGAATGGTGCCTTTCGTTAGTTTGGTGAAAACATATTAGTCCATTTCCAAGTTACAATGGCCTGAGATTTCTGTTTTGCCCATGCTCAGTAGGGTCTTTTGGATAGATGTTTGATACCCTACTGAGTGTGCTCAAAACCAAAATTTCAGATCCTTATAATTTGGGAATGGATTGCTAATTTTTCACCAAACTGATAAAAGTCACCATTCTGGGAGACGTCCTTTCTACCCTGAAAATTTCAGATCAAAATTCTAAACTGTGTGGTTTTTCACACTATCTCATGAATGTGACAGCTGTCATTTTTCAAATCCTGGCCAAAATCTGTTTTCACACCTGTGACACAGAATGAAGTTTTGATAGCACTCAATGATGTTCTGATGGTGATTTGAACATTTTCATGTGCCTGGTTCATGACGTGGGATAATGAGAAGGCTATGCTGAAAATTTGGGGTGGGATATTCAAAGCAGTTGCGCAGGGCGCAAGTGAGATGCACCAGTGCAACGACAGATATGTGCCAAAGAGCGATATTCAGCGGGCCACAATGCACTGTGCAAATCACAGTGCACCAATGTGCAACCGTAATGAATGCAAGCACAAGTGCAGAGGGCGTAGCCATGAATAAACAGCGCAGTGTGATATTCAACAGCAGGCCGATGGCGCAAGTGCGGAGCAACTGGGACATGTGTGGAGCAAAGTTGAGCCTATAAAAGGATGGAGCAAGCAGGGGACAGTGGCTTGTGCTCAGGGGAGCTGGGGTGAGAGAGGAAGAGAGAGTGAGAGAGAGACAGTGCGAGGGACAGAGACAGTGTGAGACTGTGACAAGGTGAGGGCCATTGGCCAAGTAGGACAGCAGCAGGGGTGCAGGACAGTCACAGAGACAGGAGGTGCAATGGGCAGTAGGACAGAGTATGGGACCCAGACTGAGCCTGTGGGCAGGCCAGACCATGCGTGTGGGTCCCCAACACAGACATGTGACTAGTGCAGGGGCCCAAGCAGCAGCATAAAGCCGGGGAAGCCCAGGGAGACAGCTGCGGGGGTTGGACAGGCTGGGCCATGGCCAGTGCAATATTCCAGATGGAGGCAGTAATGAGGGGTGTGAGGAGGCAGGCGGCTGAGCGGTGCGGCCATGGAAGGGCCCGTCAGTGGTATGCCCAGAACAGGTGGTACCATGAACAGTACAGTGACACTGAGATCGTGGGCCGGTACCGCCTGAACTGGGTGATTCTGAGGCAGCTCTGTGAGCTGTGCAGTGATGAGATGCAGGCACCCATGAGACGGAGCCACGCCCTGTCAGTGGAGACCAAGGTCATGGCCGTGATGTGCCTGCTCGCCATGGACACCTTCCAGAGACTAACAGGGACACCACAGGCATAACCCAGTCGGCCGTATCATGGCTCCTCACACAATTCCTCAATGCACTGCTGCCACATGCTGCAGAATTCATCCACTTCCCCAGCATGCAGGCAGAATGTACAGCAAACATGCAGAAGTTCCACAGGGTTGCATGTACGCCTGGCATGCTAGGGGCCATTGACTGCACCCACATAGGCATCCACACACCACCAGGGCTGGAGGGGGTGGCCTACATCAACAGA
This sequence comes from Neoceratodus forsteri, assembly GCA_016271365.2. Taxonomy (NCBI): domain Eukaryota; kingdom Metazoa; phylum Chordata; order Ceratodontiformes; family Ceratodontidae; genus Neoceratodus; species Neoceratodus forsteri. Next base: position 75,537,637 of record JADMNL010000029.1, on the reverse strand, counting down.
AAGGGCTACCCCAGTGTCAACTGCCAGGTAGTGTGCGATGCCAAGGGTCGCATAATCAATATATGTGCCACACACCCTGGGGGAGCACACAATGCCTTCATCTGGCACCAGTCTGCACTGTGCCACAGGTTTGAGAGTGGGGACATCCCCACCGGCCACCTAGTAGGTGAGTATGCAGCAGGAAAGGACAACCCTGCGCAACAGGGCAGGGCGTGGGGGGGTGATGCAATGCATGGGGTGTAGATGGTTTGGCTGTGTGGGGGGGGCATCCACACAGACCAAAGTGCTAACCCAACATGTTCCCCCACAGGTGACAGCTGATACCCACTCAGGGCCTGGCTGCTCACCCCGTATCAGTGCCCATCAACCCCAGTGCAGGAGAGATACAATGAGGCACACGCCAGCACACAGAGCATCATCGAGCATGTGTTTGGACTGCTGAAGGCACAATTCCATTGCCTGCACAGGTCTGGCGGTGCCCTACAGTACAGTCCCTCAAGGCCTGTGGCCTATTCCTGGCCTGCTGTGTGCTACACAACATGGCCACTGACTGTGGGATAGCTGTTGAGGTTGAAGAGGGGAACAATAGTGGGGACAACGGGGATGCTGGGGCCAACGGTGGTGGGCAGCCCCCCCGGATGATGGGATCCCCAGCTGTGCAGGATGGCCCAGCAGCACAGGGACACCATTGCAGAGGAGCACTGTGGTACATGCAGATAGGTGACCAGGTCCACAAACAGGTCACAGAGACTGGGGCATGGTAAACAGGCATGGCTGGCAGGGCCCCACAACAGACATGGCCGGAGGGGGGAGACGATGGACAAGGGACAGGTCACCGTGGAAGCACCCTTGACAGAACAGTGGACCCCACCCACACAACCCCACACACCCACACCAACACAGGCACAGTTACATGGGCACATACACATGCACACCCTGAGGCCGCCAGTGGCCATGTGTCAGATGCTGAACACCGGTGCACTGTGGCGGCTGGTGCTATGATGGCATCATCATGCACATGCCATGGTGGCCAGTGGCTGGGAGGGTGTGCACAAGGTGGGCATGACGTGCGGCCACAGATGTCATGGCCCAGATACGGACACGCACATACCACACCTCCGTGCATACAGGGCTGTGGCAGGCAGTGGACAGGGAGGGCGGTGGACTATGTCTGCCATGCAGGTGCACGGCTGCCATGGACACATGGACAGCCCCACCTAAACCGCCTAGCAGACGCAGGCTGTGCGGCAGCCACAGGGGGTGTCACAGATGTACCCCCAGGTGTGTTGCTGCAAGAACACGACCAGGCCCTCGCAGGCATCTGCAAGCCCCCGAACAGGCCCACTCCAGGTGTGCCCGGGATGCCCAGAGCTGATTCCGGTGATGACAATGCTGGGGTCACATGACGCTGGGACCGAGGGGTGGAGAATGCACTCCACAGTGACTGCCATAGACAGCCATGCACCAGGGTGGCCAGTGGTGCCAGGCTGGCTGTGACTGCAGCAGTGAGCCGATCCAGGCCTGCAGTCATGTCCTCCCACATGCGTGTTGCCTTGGCCAGGAGCTGCTGAAAGTCCCGGTCATTCCTCCCTGCAGACTGGCACAGCTCAGTGTGGAGTACACGCATCTCTGCCACGACCTGCATCTGTTGCTCCACGGATGACCTGAGCAGACGGGGGAGCTTGTCAAACGGGTCGGCACCCTGGGGGGCTTGGGCATCATGCTGACCCACGGGGGTTGTATGGCCCTGCTGCACAGCCCCCCACACAGGTGGGGGCTGCACAGCGGGGCCCTCTTGGGCCTGTCCTGACTACGGTGTACTGGCAGCGGACACTGCACCTGGTCAACCCTCAGCACTGTCCTGCTGCCGCCACTGGCCCTCCAGCCACTGTGCACACGATGTTGCCAGGGAGGCTGCACCCCCACCACCAGGCGGGCCTGACTGCGCTGCAGGTACTGTGGTCACTGCAACACCGGGCGGTGTGGCTGGTGGGTTCGCCAGTGCCACCCGTGCACCATCGGTGCTGTCGTGTCCTGTGTGTGGTAGGGGTGCCTCCCCCTGTACAGCATCACCACTGTCCTGGGTATTGGCCATGTCATCATCGGATGTGAACCCCACCCCAATCACTGTCTCAGCATACTGGACACCATTGCTGGCTGGCATCCTGCTGAAACACTGCCTGGGCCTCATCCATGCCCTTGCCACAGGCATCCATATGGACAGTGTGGTGGCTCTGGTAGGGGTGGATGGGTGCTCCTCTAGGTCCCCGACTTCACCTGGGGGGGGCACTGCTGCCCCTGCAGTTGCACGCAGGCACCCTGGATCTGTAAGGGAACATAAACACGTCAGTGCCACCACCATGCACCCCCACCCCAATGCACTCCTTACCCACATCCCCCTGCATTGCTGTACCTACCATGCAGGGAAGGGCTACCTCCCTGTCTGGAATCCACCAATGGGAATGCCCTCAACGGCACTGTGCTGCATTGTCACTGCCACAAGCTCCTCCCGCGGTGTCAGCTGCGGCACCTCAGGCTGTCCACTGCCCATGGCAGCACGTGCAGCCCAGATGGCTGCCACCTCCTCCTTGATCCGCCTGTGGTCCATGCCCACCTTCTTCTTGCATTCCTGCACCGACCTCTGATTGATGCCCTGTAGGTTCACGGACCTGGCTACACCCACTCATGCTTCCACCCTGGCTTGCTGGGTGCCTGTGGAGCCACTCAGGAGGGGCTCCTGGTCAAGGTAGGCATCATACAGGGCATCCACTCCGCCCTTGTGAAATTGAGCCTGCGCTCCCACGCAGGCCCCTGCTCCTCAACTTCCTCTTGCTCCGACATGCTATTCCTGTTAGTGGGGACATGAAGTCAGTGCTGGTTGCCATGCACGAGAGCCCCCCCAGACCCCACATGCTCAGTGCCTGGTGTCCTACCTGTGAAGGTTGCAATACCAGTCTGGTGCCTGTGCCACCACATGGCTCCTTTATAGCGCATCACATGCAAATGAGGGAATGCGCAACTGTAATGGGATGCAAATGCATCCGATGCGCCACTGATATGCTGATCAGCTCATCTGCATATGCCCGCTAAATATTGCGGAATTGTGCATTGCGCAGTGGGGTTGCTTATGCACAAGTCATGGTGCATCTGTGTGACTTGCGCAGTCTGAATTGTACAGCGCATGCGCGCACTGACGTCGCGTACGTTGGTGGCACTTCCCACGCATGATGCCCTATAGGCAGCACGGTGCTCAGCCACTATTGGGCATGTGGCGCACATGTGCCATACACCCAGTTGCGCACGTGCGCCATTGGCACATGGCCCATGGGGTACACTGGACTCTATAGCACATTATGCCACCCATGCTTGGTCGCGCTGCCGCGCACGGTGTGCGTGTCACCCTTTGACCCCCACATGTGCCCCTTGACCCCCTGGTGACTGCAGCACATGTCAGTGCTGCCCCATGCGTATCGCACATACCCTGCTGATGCGCGATAGGGGATGCCAGCGCATCACCAGGCATATTACGCATCCTTCTCAAGTACGTCTCATGCGCTCCCTGGTGCCATTATGCTGCTGTGTTTCAAGATAGAGCCATGCCACACAGGAGCACACCGAGAGTGCCAAACTGGACACAGATGGAGCATGTGAACTTGGTGGCTTTGCTGGGGTCACATATTGATGCCCTCTATGGGCAGGTACCCCTGGACCAGCTGCTCACTGAGGTGTGGCAGGGGGTCACTGAGGAGCTGGAAGAGGTGACAGGGTTGCACTGTAGCAGGGAGCAGTGCCACAACAGGTATGATGACCTGTGGAGGAGGGATCCTGACTGAGTCAGGTCACTGCAGGCATGTGTCCGGAGGGGTGATGTGCCACAGCCAGGTGAGTGCATATATCCCTGTCCAGGCCATGTCAGTGTTGTGTGGGTTGCCAGCGGGTGTCATGCTGTGCTGCTGTGGGTGGGGGCAGTGGTCTGGAACACTGACGGACATGGCAGCGCACAGCTGGTGTGCCGTGCCTCAGCACTGCCCCTGTGCAGGATCATGGAGTTTACTGTGCTGGGGGGGACTCATGTCTTACTGCCCAGTGCTGATGTCTGTATCACACTGTCTCCCTACTAGGTTCTGAAGATCGGAGAAGAGCCAGGATGGCGGGTTCCACTGCTGGACAGCAGCAGGCCAGTGGTGATGCACAACAGAGGGTTGCCAGACAGCCAGGTGGTGCAGGTGGTCAGGCGCCAGTCAGCCACAGCTTGCAGGTAGGCACCTTGGTGGTGTATTTTGTTGTGTGGGGTTGGGGTGGGCCACACCCCCCTGTGCACATGGCCATTACATTCTGTGCCTTGCCGGAGTGATCCATTGCACCATGCTGCACACAGGGCACATGTGTGTGGCCACTGTGGGTGGGCTGTGGGGGCATCCGGGTCCCAGCCATGCCACTGTCAGTCCCACGCAATGGCCATTCACTTGGTTGTCATGGCTGTGGCATGCTGCGCCTGGTTGGTGGTGGTGTGCAGTGCTGTGCATGGTTGTGGATAGTCAGGATGGTGGCTTGTGTGGGCACACACACTGTGGTTGGCTGTGTGCCCCCTGCAGGGCACATGCCAGCATTGTCTGCTGCGCACGGTGGGTGGGCTTCGGTTGTGTGAGCATGCACTCATCCATGTCCCCTTCTTTGTCCTAGGAGCCCAACCTGTGGATGCCCATACAAGGCTCCTGGAGCGGATCCTTTGGGTCGCCACAGCCACCCTTGCGGTGGCACGCATCATACGACAGGCCATGTTCCAGTCACAGAGGAGGAGGTGGCAGAGGCGCCAATAGTTGAGGACCTTCCAAGGGGCCCGTTGGCCTGCTTCACCCTCCCTCCCTTCCACTGAAACCCTTCCCATTCCTCCATTGTTCCAACCCTACCATGTCCCCTGTCTCCCCACCCCTTCCCCATCCTACATTCCTGAATGTGTTCTCTCCATTCCCTGCCCTCATCCCTGTTCAAATGTACATAGTTTTGTTTGTTGCTTGTTGTTTCAATACAGTTATATTTTGGTAGCCATCTGTGTCCGTGTCTGCTTTGCAGATGGCATTGGTGCCAGGCTGCAGTGGTGTGCATGGTGGCTGTGTGGTACGTTTGTGGTTGCCTGGGGTTTGTGTCAGGTGGTCTGCACACAGTGGCCAGTGTGTGTGTGTGTGTGTGTGTGTGCCCTGTGGCTTGCGTGTGTTCCCTGCTGGGCTGTGTGGCCTGTGTGGTGTGTGCTGTTGGCTTGTGTGTTGTCTGCTTTGGTCCTGGTGCCATGTCCTGTGCCGTCCTGTGGGTGTTGCCCATGGCTGCCTGCCTGCCGGTGGCCATGGGTGTCATGCCACCTCCATATGCTGCAGTGGGATGTGTGGTCAGGGCATGTGGCCATGTGCCTGCCTTTGCCACCCTCCGGTCATCCCCTGCACTATGGTGGCAGTGTGTCCTGCTCTTGTGGCCTGCTCCACACTGTGCCTGGGGCCCTGTGCCTCTGTCCCTTGCCCTGCCCATGCTATGCTCCTGCGTTTCCTGCCTTGCTCCATTGCACAACCCTAGTTGCGCAATTGTGCCTGCTGCCTTGCTCCCTGGCGCAGCCCTGATTGCGCTATGGTGCATCCCTGTGATATTCAGCCATCTTGCGCTGTCACTTGTCTTGGTGCTCAGCCTTTGAATATCACGTTGGTTGCACACCTGCGCAGTGTACCTGCACTGCGCCGCTCTTGAGCCTGTTTCTGGTGCATTTCTGAATATCCCACCCCTGGTGTACAGATATGGTAAAATTCCCAGGGTATTAATGAACGTTGAAGCATTTCAACATTCACTCATAACTTTGCTAATTTTCAATATTTTGACTCCAGACTTTCAACATTTTTCCACACCATCTCATAAAGGTGACAGATGCCATTTTTTTAAATCCTGGATGAGATGTCTTTTCACACTTCTGGCATTAAATTATATTTTGGCCAATATACTATAAATGCTACATGTCATGTTTATAAGGCAGTCATAAAATAACTACCTTGAAAACTTGGGGATGAAATGAAATTTAAAAAAAGAGTGAATATATGAAGAATGAATGTGTGAAAAGTGAATGTGTAATGAGTGAATGTGGCAGGACCTGCATGTCTGCAGGTGGACAGAGTCTTCCCATGGTGCATAGCCCAATAGACCCTGCACATCTGCATCTGTTCATGCGTGAATGAGGATACAATTCCACTATCTCAAAAAGAAAGGCAATTATTTGCAAAAAGTGTTGTTAATACACCACTTAGGGTAACTTAATGCCACAAAAGTAGTGAAATGTGGTGTTAGGGTTTCCAACACTAACTCCCCACCCCCAACACCAAACAGCAAACGGAAAAAAGCAAACAATGACATACATGATGCATGAAGAAAGCTGCAATAAATTGTGTTGGCAACATGTGGCGAGACATACTTCTCTAACTTTGAAAAGTGTATCACTATGAGGCACTAGCTTGGAGCTGCACCATGTGCTTCAGACTGGAGCCTATGGGCTGGGGGAAGGGAAGGGGTAGCATATGGGTTGACAACCCTAAGGAAGACCTTACCACTGGTTCTCCAAGACTCCAGAGACCCAAAACCCTAATGTATTTTTCTTTTGCTGCATGGGGTGAGGGTGGAGAGTTAGGGTTTGAAACCCTAATGCCAGCATTTCCATACTTTTGTGTCATTAAGTGTCCCAAACTGGTACCTTGTCTTGAAGGCATGGAACATGTCAATGGCCCATATCATGTAACTCCACATATCTGTGTTCCATCAGAAACAAACACAATATTCCATATCAGAGTAGGTATATGGAGCAGTAAGCTGCACCCACATTTATGTCCTGACTCCAAGTGGCAATGAAAAAAATTAAACAGAATGAGAAGGGCTACCACTGTTCAATGGTATGTGATACTAATAACATCATCATTGATATGTTGACCCACTTCTTCAGTCACTCTTGTGAAGGATTTATCTTTAAAGTCTATTCTCTTTGATGGCTGCTGTTTTCCATAACAATGGAGGCAGATTAGATTCTTGGTAGGACATATGGTGCATGTGTGTGTGTAAAGGTATGTGCCATGTGTGTTTACCGACCACTCTGTTCTTCTGGAAGAACTGTGGTCATCACCAGAGGAGCTCTATTTTAATCCCTTACTGAACCTAGCAGTTCAGCGGAGGAGAGGTACAACATAGAGCACCATTTAATCAATGTTGTAAATAACAGATGGTATACATAATAAATGTACAATTTCAGTGTCTGGACAGAATGGGTCAACATGATGCTCACACTAAACAAACTATGTAGTGCCTTTATCATGTGTTGCATGTTCCACAGTCCAGTGATAAGGCACAGGACATCATTTGCAGTGGAATAGCGTGGATACATAGGGGAAGAAGAAAAGGATGAGGATGAAGAGAATGAGAGGTGGTGTCAGATTATGTGATGGGGAGAACATATAGCAGGGAAAGCATGGGCTCCATTATGCAAGGACTTGAATACATTAATAAGGCATGCAAGGCAGACCATGGTGGGCAGGTTCTGTGACTCAAGGCTTTGAGCAAGGGACAAACCACAGAGCCACAAAGATAATTGATGTATCAGATCTCACCAACAAAGGAACCCTGTTTATTATTACTCTGGTATATTGGAGTATGTAACTTAGAGGTGTTTCCTGGACCATCATCAGTAGGGGTATCTCACTGCAGTTGCAACCATTGAGATGTCCAGATATTTCCCAACAATTTTGTGATATCTCTAGAGAAATGTTCTGCCTACCTGAGTAGGCTGCGGGACTGATTAGAGATGCAGCAAATTAAAAGTTTGTTAAAAGTTGGGATCTTTGCATTATGAGTAGCATGGCGAAGTTTCCAGCTGCACCACCAACTTTGCACTGAGACAATTTTATTGTTTTTTACATTTTAAATACCTATAAACCTATGCCTGACCGTTGACAGCTTTAAAACTGAGTTAAAAATGTATTTATTTAGCTTAGCTTCCCTAACTATGGTTAAGTTGTTATTTATTGCCCTTGTCTTAATTTATATTTATATTTATTGTATCTGATTTTATGTGCAGCGCCTGAGCTTGGAAAGGCGCTATAAAAATAAAGTTTGATTTGATTTGATAAGCCACCCCAACCCATTGTAAGGTATAGAGCCCACCCTACCACCCTGACCATTTACAGATATGTACTTTACCCCCCACATATCCACCTTATAGCATCCAGCTTCCCCCTCCTCCTCATGTTTAGGCACAGTTTTTAAATAATACTTCTGTATATCACTTCCCCCATCCATGCCACGTCTATAAAACAGCCAACTACCCACTTCATCTATCCTGTCCTTATCCCTGAAGGGCAAAAAAATGTGTGGTAATGCTCCACACCCTAGCACCCAACCTCTCTCTCCTCCCTCAAGTCCTCCAAGTAGACAAAAAAGAAGGATATAAGTTATCAGTTAAACCTGTAAAAAGACAAATGGTCCCATGCGGCAGTGAGCATGCCCACTCAGCAGTGTTCTGCAATAGAATGAATGGAAGATGATGTCCTCATCTATAGTAACACCCAACTGGCCACTTGTCAGCCAGGATTACAGTATGTGCCATGTCATATATGGTTGCTGGCCAGAGAAGGGGTGTGTGAAAAGATCCTGTTATGTTGTAATTCTCATTTATGCATACAGAAAGTGCATACTGCACAGGACATGCACTTGTATAGCGAGGTCATGGGTTTGGGAAATTATCCATAGGGGGACAGGGTCAATATGCAATGTTCCCTTAAAGTAGACCTACAGTATGTGTGCCCTTGTAAGTCCTCGCCGACTATTGAGGCCTTACTAAGTTATCAACAAATGTAAAACAGTGGCATGGTGTGGAATCTAAACAGACACACACTGTACAAGACATTTACACACATCTTTAAGACTTAGGCCATGAAATACAATTAAAGAAGCTAGCAGTGAGAATTGTACAGTATAATGCACAACTATTCTCATGGTTCATTTAGTGCTGTACATCTACTCCACCTTATCACACTTGTAAATAAGCCAAATCATAGGGATCCTCCCATAATACAGAAAGGGTACATTGTTGCTTTTTTCACAATTCATTTACCACATTTATTTTTGGTGTCTGGAAAACTGTGTTATTCTGTATTGCTTCCCACAGTCAATTTACCATGGCAGCCATTCTTGCTTTAGTACAGTAGATTTATGATACCTTGTCATGCTTTTTTAACCAGAGTAAAATTATCAAGCCATACTCTGCTTTCTCATGATCTGCTTAGTGCAGAGGAGTTATTGTACATTACAATGTTAATGTAAACATTTTTAGCAATATGTTTGGAGAATGCTACATTACCACACTTCCCAAATCATGTTAAATATCATATGCATCCCTTCTTGAGGCTATACAAATAATTAGGCCAAGACAGACTTCATTTGTGTTAGTTAATAATTCTACACATTTTAGAAAGAAAATGGTGGAACTAGATTAGGAATTGGTTAAACCAAAGACACCAGCAAGATCAATGATGTAGTTTCAAACTGGAGGGAGGTAACTAATGGCATTCTTCAGGGTTCTAAGCTGGGGTCATTGTTGTTCAATATCTACATAATGAACCTGAAAGTAAACAATGAAAGTATGACACCTTAATTTGCGGCTGACACAAAAACTGGAACTGTATTTGAAAGGAATAAAGAGACAGCCTGCAGAAGGGCTTAGACAACATGATGAAATGGACATTGACACCAAAAATGAATTTTAATATTGATAAATGCATTGTGTACTAGAGGAAAACAACATGAAACACCTTATTATAGAAATGGGAAACAGATTAAAGAAGTGACAACTGATGAAACCTTGGTGTAATAACAAACTCCAAATGAAAGAGGAATGTGCTGAGGTAGTAAACAAATGCAACAAGATAAAATCATGCATTAAAGGGAACATTGCAAACAGATAAAGTAAGGTAATTATGCCACTCTAAATCATTAATCAGGTTGCATTTGGAATATTCAGTACAGTTCTAGGCACCTTATAAGAAATTAGAAATAAATAGACTAGAAAAAAATTCAAAGAAAGATTAAGTGATATGCTTTGACATCCTGATGTTTCACACCAGAAATATGTTTGCACATCTTTGCATTTTATTTTGCTTGACTTTGTGTCTTTACTAGTAGAGTGGTAGTGAGTGGCTAATATTTTTTTGGCTTTGTAATGTATTTTCTTATTGTGATAACCTACTTTCAAGGTGTGGTTTTATTTTTTATTGTTTATAAAATTCAAAGGGAATCAATGAAGATGAAAAAGGGAATTAATTTATGCTGCACAGCAAGGCTAAATTCACTCAATATGTTCACACTTGAGAGGAAGCAAACTCATGGGGGCATACAACAACATACTGTAACAATATTTATTTATTAGTTATTCATTTATTTCAAATGTTTTACCAGGAAAGACATACCGAGCTGGTAACAACTCATTTACAGATGCCTGCTCGGGGAAGGGGAAGAGAGGAGGAGAGAATGGATACAAAATATAGATTACAAATACATGTAATGGAAATACATAAATCAAAATAAGACAAATTACTTAAGAATATAATTTTTTAAACATTAATTTGCATACAGTAAAATGTAGAACTGATGAAATAGCAAATTAATATTAATCAACATAACACAATAAGGAGTAATGGGAACTAATGAAATAAGGAAATGGGAAGTCCGGAAAACATGAATAGGGATTCAAAACAAATCAGAAACAACTGCAGAAGTGAAAAGAGAAGTCACGGAGCAGATCTTTAAGAGCAGGAAAGGAGGGAGCAGAGCAAACAGAAAGGGGAAGAAAACCCCATAGTTTAGGGAAACAAAACAAGAAAGCAGCTTGACCTGTAGTAGATTTCATATGAAGAAGAGCAAAAGAATGAAAGCAAGCATTGCAAAGAGAGTAAGGGGATGAAGGAGGAAGGGAAAGGAGAGAGGTAAGATATGAGGGGAGAGAGCCAAACCAAAATTTGGAGGTAACGGAGACAAAGTGGGTAAAGTGCCTGGTATCAAGAGAGGGGAGGGAGAGGAAAGAATATAAGGAAAAATTACTGTGTACGCAAGGGTTCATCAAGAGCAAAGCCACAAAAGGAGTGAAATAGAGGGTCCAGTCTAGCTAAAGTGGACTTTGGAGCAGCAGTATAAACAATATCCCCATAGTCAAAAATAGGCAGGATCATCTAAGTGAAGATTTCTCCACATGCAGGAAGTGGAATGCTTCCCTTACTTCTGTATGGCACCCCAAGCTTGGGGTGGAGCTTCTTATGTAAAGCATCTACATGCACATAACAATTTTGATGGTGATTGAGCCAGACCCTGAGATACTTGAAAAAGGAAACATCTTCAAATTGTACCATCAAGGGTATGAAAGGAAACAAGAGGGAGGACTCTAGCAAGTCTCTGCTGAGTGCCAAAAGTCATAGAGACTGTTTTTTTTTTGGCATTGAGGGATAAGTGATAAACAAGGAATTGGTACTGATATTTGTTAAAATGCAGCTGAAGTTGATTCATGAGGTCAGGGACAGAGGTAAAGAGGAGCATATCATCTGCATACGTATGTATAGACACAGAGAAACAGGCCTTGGGGAGATCATTTTGTAAAATGGAGAAAAGAACTGGACCCGAGACAGACCCTGGGGGGATGCCTGACTTTATAGGGAGAAGGGGGAGACAGAGTCACCAATCTGGACAGCTTGTGCCCTCCCTTCAAGGTAGGAGCAGAACCACTCAATAGAAGATACAGAGAGTCCATCTGCCTTAAGCTTGTCCAGAAGAATGGGATGGGATACAGTGTTGAAAGCTTTGGCTAAATCAACAAAAAGAGCAGAGACAGCAAGGCCTTGATCCATGCCAGATAGGATAGCATCAGTGAGCCTACGGAGAGAGGTGGAAGTGGAGTGAGACTTTCTAAAACCAAACTAAAAAGGAAAGAAGAAGGAGAGTGAGTCAAGAAAAGTGGAGAGTTGGGATGGAACAAGGTGTTCCTGGAGCCATCATTTATTTCCCTGTATACCTTATTTATTATTTAAAAGTACCGCATATACTCGCGTATAAGCCGAGGTTTAGTTCTGTTTTCAGCTGCCCTCAATACGGTACCTCTGCTTATACATGAGTCAGTCTGTGATACCAATTGTCTGTGGCTTTTGGCAATGACCGCTAATTAACTTGCCCAACACTACAAAGGCTCAGGTACCAGTAAGTATCTTACTGGTGCCAAAATGAGCCTGAAACACAAAAGAAGCTCATACAATGCAGCTTTTAAGATGCACATGATAGAGTCTGCTGAGACCAGAAACAACTGTGCTGCTGCTCGGCATTACTCCATTAACAAGAAACAGGTCTGTGAATGGAGAAAGCAGAAGGAGAGGCTTGCCAAACTCCCCAAAACAAAATGAGCCTGCTGTGGGGATCACCCTGCCTTCAACAAACTTGAGCATGAGCTGAACACTTGGGTTCTGTGGTGTCGGCAGTACAGATACATCATTACATGGATGTCAGTCCATATGCAGCCACTCAAACTGGCAAAGGATGACAGGTTTGCCAGTTGCTCTACTGGGGCTGACAAATTCCTTTTGTCAGTCAGCTGGTGCTCCCAATTTATGGAGCGCCACAATCTCACACTGTGGCAATGAACAAAAATTTCTCAGAAACTGCCCCATGAGCTGGAAACTAAGGTAGACAGATTCCAGCAGTTTACCATCAAGCTTCGTAAAAAGCATTTGTACAGTTTGGCACATATTGGAAACATGGACGAAATGCCCATGCCTTTCAATCTCCCCACAAACCACACTGTCAATCCATCGGGCACTAAGACTGTGCTGATCAAAACAACAGGTCATGAAAAATCCCACTTTACCATGGTATTGTCTTGTCTTGCTGATGGAACAAAACTGAAGCCCATGGTTGTCTTCAAACAGAAAACCTTACCTAAAAAAGGTCACTTTCCCACAGGGTGTTCTTGTTTTTCCACACCCAAAAGGCTGGCTGGATGATGAGCTTGTCCGTGTGTGGCTGACAAAAGTGTGGGATTCACATCCCGGTGCACTATGAAAGAAATGCTCTATGCTAGTGTGGGACATGTTCAGAGCCCACCTAACCGAGGTTTTAAAAAAAGCTGCTAAAAGAATCCACCCTGACCTGTGCGTGATCCCTGGAGGGACTATGTCAAAGTTACAGCCCCTTGATGTCTGGCTCAAGGAAGCCCTTTAAAGACAGGGTTAGAGAACTGTGGGCAAAATGGATGTATTCAGGAGGTGGGACACTGATCAAAGGGGGGTAACCTGAAATGACCAAATTTAGAACTTGTGTGTGAGTGGGTCATTCAGACATGGAATAGCATACCCATGGAGATGGTGATAAAATCTTTCTAGAAGTGTGGCATCAGCAATAATCTTGATGGCACACAGGATGATGCAATTTTTGAGAAGGAAACTGATCAGGACCAGAACGAGGAACTGGAAGCAGATGACAATCAATATGCCAACATCCACACAGATGAATTTCTAGCAGAGAATGAACAGGAGCTCAGCTGTGCAGATCCAGTAGGGGAAGAGGATTTTGACTAAGGTATTGTACCAATGATGTTACTGATGGTCACTGTTTATATTGTGTTCTTTTTATGGTACTTCAATGTATATGGCACTTCTGCCAGGTTTCTTTCTCTCCTATGTCTACAAAGAGGAAAGCAATGGCACAGGAACAAAACAGGAACATAACAGCATAGATTTTTATTTTTTGGGGCTGAACTGTGGTAAATTTCATTTTCAGTTTTGGTGTAAAGGTGGTGGTGGAGTGTGCTGAACTGTGCAATAAAGTAAACTTGGCTTATAAGCGAGTCAGTGCAGTTTTTTTTTCCTTCAGTGAGCTGTTTGTGGGGTCGTCTTGTACGGGGTTGGCTCATACGCAAGTATATACAGTATATATATATATATACATATATATATATATGCACTAATCAAACAATTACAGCTATATACCTGCACTGATCAGTTACAGCTATACACCTACACTAATTAAAGCTATACACCTACAGTAATCAAACAATTAATGGAACAATACTGATAACACAATTAACACACATTATTAGGAAGCTAGCCAAACCAATTAAAAAGCTACAAAAGAACCTGGAAAAAAGATATGCAAAACCCTCCCAAGCCCAGAAATCCCCTGAAATCCTATCTGCACTCACTACACACCATTGCCTCTTTACTGCAAGAAATATTTAAGTGCCATAATGTGATTACAAATGCAATCTCCATAACAATAACCATCGTAATGTATTATATACAACAAACAATGGGTAAAGGTGGAACACTTGGAAGTATACCCATCTTGGGGGCTAATTAGGGCAATAAAGCCACTTGCCCTTCATGCTCATGGCAATGTAGCCCTAATTAGCCTCCTCTATGGGTATACATCCTTGTATACCACCCTTACTCATTATATATATATATATATATATATATATATATATATAGAGAGAGAGAGAGAGAGAGAGAGATATGAGGCAAAAAACTCTGTTTAATGCATTAGTTAGGGTTGTTCCACAGTGACAAAAGTGAGGAAATTCAGTTTTAGGGTTGACAGCTCCCTTGGACCCCCCGCCCACACCCCCAACCAGCATCGGGGTGCACATTGGGGTCGCCGGCCCTAACTCTCACCCCATGACATGTGTGAAGAAGCAGAGGTATAGGAGAATGGGGTGAGAGTTAGGACCGACAACCCCAATGTGCACCCCAATGCTGGTTGGGGTGTGGGCGGGGGGTCCAAGGAGGGCTGTCAATTCTAACACCGAATTTCCTCACTTTTGTCACTGTGGAACAACTCTAACAAATGCATTAAACTGAGTTTTTTTCCTCTAATTTCCCTTCTTTTTGAGAATGATGCTGAGAAATAGTGAATGTAATGCAGCGGCGGGAGCGCGGGGCCCGTGATGTCTTGTGATATAGTAACAGGAACAGCAATGCAAACAGAAGCATGAACAGTGGCGCACATGGTAATGGAAGCACGAATGAGAACGCAAAGGGTAACGCACACGGTGGCGTAGATGGGAACGGTAACGCAAAGGGGGATATAAACACAAGTGGAAACAGTAACTGTAACAGTAACGGAAGTGCATACCCTGTATTTACAAACAGGTGCATACAGAAACACAGTGTGTACAAAGAATGTATGCATTGTAATGGGGATCGAAGCTTAAAACGAGCATTGGAAGTACTTAATTGGTAATATCTCAGCAACCGCACGACGTAGAAAAAAAATTTGAATTTCACTGAAATCATTATTTTCCTAGCTACCCTTTTGTAGGGCTATGTAACTCATGACAAAAAACCTGTATCTCACACCATTTTCGAGATACGAGCCCTGAAAGGCACGGCATACGCCACCATGTTAGTCTATGGGAAAAAATGCCAACTTCAGAGTACTGTAACTTTGCAGCCATGCAATATTTTTTCACCAAACCAATGAAAGGCACATTTATGAGATGTTGGCTGCCCTCCCTCCAAATTTCAGCCCAAAAGACCAAACGGTTCTTTTGCAGCAGGGTGACAAAGAAGTGTTGTCATTTTGGCCATAGCCTGGAAAAGTAGTGTCCCAATTTGTGACACCTTTTGCAAATTTTGCGAAAGTGTCGTGAGTGCGACACTACTTTGTGACACTACTTTTTCCAGAAATTTGAAAAACATATTTCTGGGGTGTTTAAACCCAAAATAAAGACATGGCTAGCATCCTCAGGGTCCGACTAGGTGAACACAAAAAGACCTGTGTCCCTAGATGGTCCCAAATTTAAATGCCAAGCATTTCTGTGATCACTAACTGAAAATAAAATGGCTGACTCATGACACTACTGAGGTAATTTGTGACACTAAAAACTGCATGTACGACACTTTCGCACTTTTTAACTTTTCCTGTTGACTTATAATAGGAACTTGTTTTTTGAATAACTTTTGAACTGTTTAATATTTTTTCATGAAATCTTCTAAAGGCACATCGGGGACCCTGGCCACATGTTCCCTGAAGTTTTTGGACTGTTCGCGCAAACCGTGCGACCTGTAGGTGAGAGCAAAGAATTCGCAAAAAAGCGTAAATGCACATTTCGTTGGTGCTTAATAACTCTGCAGCTGTATATCTGACTGATTAAAAGCTTGGCAGATCCCAAGATCTACCATGCCCAATCATGCATACCAAATGTCAGGCAAATCCGTTGAACGGTGGCAAAGTTATTAAGGTGCAAAGTTTAACCCTTTAACCTTAAAATGGCTCCTCAACCCTAACTATGGTAGCACTACCATGCTACCATAATATATATATATATATATATATATATATATATATATATATATATATATAATAAGTCCCCAGGTTGAAACCAATTCTGCAGCATGTTGCAGCACTCTGCAGAATGCTGCAGCAGACCTACTGAATAAAAGCAATGTAATTTCAATGGCAATTGGTCCTTTTGTCATTCAAGAAAATGTGACACTGCCAGGATGAAGTGAATACCACAGTTTCCTACATGACAAAGGGACCAGTCTATTAATACATTACTACTACAATAGTCTGCTACTGCTCTACAGAATACTTTAATTCATTAAAAAACTTGTTAATGCATCCAGTTAGTGTTGATAGCACAGTGAAAAAGGTATGGAAATGTAATATTGGGATTACCCCCTATCCCCCCCCCACCCTCCACTCACCAACAGATGTTGGAGTGTCAGGCCCAACTCTCACTCCATTCCATGAGTAAACAAGCTGACATGCTACAGCATAGGAGATGGGGTGAGAATTAGGCCTGATGACCCCATGGCACAATCCAACGTCTGTTGGTGAGTGGAGGGTGGGGGTGGGGTGGTGGGGAGGTAACCCTAACATCACATTTCCAAACTTTTGTCACTGTGCTATCAACCCTAACTGATGCATTAACAACATTTTTTGCAATGAATTTTCCCTCTTTTTGAGAAAGTGTAAAATAACTGGTATGTGGTTGTGGGAGCACGGGCCCTCTGAGGCTTGTGAAGAAACAGAGATCAAAGCTTCTTATAACTCTGAATATCAGCATCTTGTGGGTCAAGAGACCATTGATCCAAATGGGGCTGAACCTAGCCAGCTTCTTCCAATGCGTGGGCCGGGGACCAACTGATTGATTCAGTGGTAGTCTTGTCAGGCAATGTGGCAGAGGATGGAGAGGAGGATAAAAAGATGATTTTAGGCCTTTTTTTTCCCTTTATATTGTACAGCAACATTAAGAACTGTAGATGCTGATTGGGGCTCATTACAGGTTTCAATCTGGATACTCTGTGTAGAAGATAAAGTGGGAATATTATTCAAGTGTTTCAAAATCTTAGAGAGTTGCTGGAGACTGAGCTTCTGTCTGCTTACAGTTACAGCTCTAGGCAGTTTACTGAAGTTGTTCTCCGCTGGCTCTCAGCACACAACCAGAGGTTGTACAGAGCTGCCAGCTGGCCAGGACTCAGTATGTATTTCAGGTACAGTCTGTTGTGGGGCAGCGGCTGTCTTTGATGCAACTGCGTCAGCAACCAATTGAGTTGAAGGAGATGACTCAGTGCCTCGTCCTGTCAGGGGAGCGTTCTGCAGAACTGACAGCTCAGCCTGCAGTGCTTCCCTCTGCCGTCTACACAAGTGCTCTTCCTCAGACAGTTTTTCTAACAACAGCTCTTTTTCAGCAATTTTATTAGGCTCACCTACATAAGTAGTAGCAGACACATTCAGTACCTCATCAGAAAAGGAAGATGGGAGGCTCAGTTGCAATAAGACCATTTCATTTGTTTCAAAGAACTCCTCAGGAAACTCCTCAATGTCCATGTTTTGTTCGTTAGCCTCTAGCAAGTTCAGGACAAGGGAGGAGGCTTGCTCCCCTGCCACAGTAGAACCCAGCACTTTTCCTGGATCCACTGAAGTGGCAATCTTGGAAGATAGCAAAGAGTTCCCCCTGCTGTCAGAATAGGGGCATTTTATTGATGAATAGGACTGCATTACAAAATAAACAAATACATAAATGTCAAACAAAATACATAGCAGTGACCTAGCTGAAACAAAAAAAAAAACAAAGAAAAATACATTATGAACACCAAGATACACAATTATTCCATAAAAAAGTGGTTTGAGAGGGCAAACCCAACGTTGAATCGTAAAGCATAAGTCTGTGGAGAGCAGAACAAATATTGGCAAACAGTGCATCATATGAAACAGTCTTTTGTTGCATTATCCACATACAGCGAGATTGCCAAATAAAAAAACCTGATAATACAGAATATAACATAAACAGTATCGCTATGATAGCATACAACGGTATTACCCAATGGACCAAACATTAAAGAAGGGTAGGTAATACAAAGAAAATCTGCTCCTTGCCATCAATCAGCCAAAAAGGATCAAAATGGTTTAATGTATTCACATTCCAGATACAAATGTTGCTGTGTTTCTAGAAGTGTAGTGCACTCAGGTCTTGGAGAAAAACGTTCTGACATTTGCTTATGCTTACTATGACCCATAACACGCAGCCTCCCATAATTGCCCAACCAAACACAATCCCATACATATGGGGGCAGTCTCTTATTGGTTAGTTGCTTCAAAATCAGGGCTTTCCTAAAATCAGGGCAGTCAGGAAACACAACTTCTACAGTACCTTCTGTAGAGAGAATACAATTATAAAGCTGTTTCCCATTTAACATCAGTAAATGATTTGGGATAATGCCTCATCTAATAATTTGCTTCACTAAAGCGGTCCCAAATGTTGGCAGATTAGGGAGCCCAGACAATAATCTAGGTTGTTTAGAGTGCCAACATTGTAAACATGATTGCAGCCAGTGCTCTACTAAAAATCTCCAAAATACTACACCCGGTTTCAACACAGGACTCGAATTAAAAGATAAAAAAATACTAAAAAAGAAAGCCACCGGATTAATCATGTTTGTTCCACCTTCTGAAACAGAGAGATAAGTCAATTCCCTTTTAATAGGGTTTAATCTTAATCCCCAAAAGGCTCAGAAAAAATGCTCAGCAATCTAGTTCTGAAAGCTGAAGGTGGCGGGAAAACATAACTGATGTATAAAAAGAGCAGGGTCAGAATGGTCCTAATAAGTAATACCCTCTTCTTTTTGGAAAATTGCTGTCCTTTCCAACTCCCTGTTAATCTATCTCTCCTATCAAGGGCTCTTTCCCAGTTCAGGGAAGCCATATCCCCAGGGCCAAACAGTACCCCAAGGAGGGGAATGGGGTCTCTAGAAATAGGAATATCAGACAGTACACCTGAAGGAGGAACCGGAGTAGAACCGAGAACCACACCTCTACTCTCACACCTCTACTCTTATACCTTAGTATAATTGATTTTGGCACCTGAAAGATGGGTGTAAAGTTCAACAGTCTGCAAAAAGGCAGAAGAAGAAAAATGGGAATCAAGAAGCAAAACCAAATCATCAGCATAAGCTAAAACCTTATGGTGAGGTGCGGTTGATAGGATATCGATACCTTTCAAATCCTGATTTGCTGACAACAATCTGATAAAAATATCAATAGAAAATGCGAAAAGCATAGAGCTCAGGGGGCAACCTTGCAGTACACCTCTCCCTACACCAATCCGCTCTCCTAACCACTCATTCATGTTAGGTATAACAACTACCTTTCTATACATCAAGATTATCTGCCCAACACATTTTTCAGGAATACCAAAGGAAACCAAAACCACAAACAAAAAACTGTGTTCCACCCAATCAAAAGCTTTTTCCTGATCAAGACTCAATACAAATCCCTGTAAGAAGCCTAAATCCCCTTGAGAAAATATTTCCCTCAACCAAATAAGATTATCTTGTTGTTTCCTTCCTGGGACAGCACATGTTTGCATGGCACTAATAAGCAGTGAGGCAACTGTGGAAAGTCTGGCCAACAATATTTTACTTAGAATTTTTAAATCGGTATTTAACATGCTTAAGGGACACCAATTCCCCAAGTCAGTTTTATCTCCTTTTTTAAACAAAAATATCAAAATAGCTTCATTCATGGAGGGAGAAAAAGTACCAGTGTGCAAAATATGATTATATAACAAAACTAATACCGGACTCAACTCCAATAAAAAGGTTTTATAGAAACCTACACCAATACCATCAGATCCAGGGGCAGTCCGAGAAGTCAAACTTTTAATGGCTGCCTGAACTTCCTCCAAAACAATATCTGCTTCCAAAATTTGTTTATGTGCGTCAGATAAACTGGGTAAAGATAGATTAGCCAAACAGTGATGGATAGCAGAGTCTATGTTAGTAGAATTGACAGCAAATAAGCCTTCAACATATTGATTTACAACCCGTAAAAGACAAGGGGGGTCTCTTACAACATTACCTGCGGAGCCAGACAGTGCAGTGAACAATCTAGAATCTGTTCTGGATTTACATTCCTTAAATGGATCAAAGGATCTGTAACTCATTTTTGTGTCAAACCTCAATTCCTGCATTAAAGACTTTCCCCTATCATACTGCAACTTAACCATCCGAGCCTTAATATTAGAAATTAAAGAATTATAATCTGAAGAGGTGGTATCAGCTAAAGAAATTACATGTTGTAACTGCTGTCTAAGTTCTAAATAGTCTAAGTAATCCTTAGTAGCTTTGCGATGGGCATGTTGTTGGAAAAAATGTTTCCAACCTTTTTTTGTATCTTCCCACCATGAAACAATAGAATCATAACACTCAAACACAGATAACCTAGCAGTCCAATCTCTAATCCAAAACTGCCTAAGTTTGGAATCTTCCAACAAAGAGTCATTCAATCTCCACTTATTTTTCCTGCAACGGGGAACACATTCCCAAGTAAAGGAAACAGTCAAAGCATTGTGATCTGAAAGTTCAATAGGATGAAAAAATACCCATAAAAGGCGCACAACCTGAGATAAGAAAATGAAATCTATTCTAGTTTTGTAGGTACCCCTAAAATACGTGTATCCCCCTTGAGGATGGAATACATGATAGGTATCTACCAAGTGGGCAGTCTCAACTATTTTCCGCAAGGCCTGAGAGTCACAAAATAACTTTTGGGTGTATAGACCCCTATCCGATTGTGCCAAACTACAGTTAAAATCCCCCAACCAGATAACCATACGGGAAGTGTGTAATAAGGGTTGAATTTCTTGGAACAAAGTCACTCTCTGTGCCTTAGTTTGGGGGGCATAGACAGCAATAACTCTGAACCTTTCTGAATGAAAGGAGATGTCTAACCAGAGGGTCCTCCCAGGATGGACATCTAGCAGTCTAGAAACATGTAATGCAGCATTTGATAAAAGAATACCAATGCCATCACATGTATCAGAGCCAGTGGACCAAAAAGAGGGGCCTAACATCCAACACCTAGTTGCATGTCGAAGATCAAATTGGGACTTTAGGTGAGTATCTTGTAAACAAATGATATCGGACTGCAAAGACCGAAGAGTTGAAAAGGCCCCTATTCACTTCTTCATACCTTTAATACCATTAACATTTAAGGTAGTAACTGTTAAGGAATGCATGAGGAAAGGCAAGAAAGAAAAAATACATCAAACAGCAGACTTTATGGGGGTTTACTCAATTGCCGTTGTCTAGTACGTTTGGCAATGGAGTCCTCTGTGGTACAATCTGTATCTGGGGTGGAAAAAATGGAAGAGGTGTCGGTATCCTCCCCAGAATCACCACCCATATCATCCCCTAAAGGAGCAAAGGAGTTACCCAATGGTAGCTAGTCATGTACTGGGGAAATTATGGGAGGAGTTTTAACCTTTGTCATTGTTTTACCTTGCCTAGTGCGCTTCCTGGGCTGGACAGTCTTAAAGGATGGGTCTATAGAGGGTGGGGGAGGAGGAGGCATATCTGACTCAGTAGGTAAAATTCCAACCTCCATTACCTGTTCTTGCTGTAAAGTCTCTGGGGGGGTGGAACCGTAATATCAGAGGAAGGTACAGCAGTGGCAACCAGGGGAGCAGCTGGTGGTGGGACAGTAGAAACCTCAGCTGGCTCCAGTGATTGTGGGACAGGATCAGTCGATGCAACTTGCTTTGCTAAAGCATGTTGGGCCTGATTAATAAGGCCTTCATGGGAAGAGCAGTCTTCCTGATTGTGGGATGCCCATGGACAATGGCCACATGCATGCCCAGTTTGCTCACAAAGATTGCATTTAAATAAATTGAGGCATGCAGAAGCCAAATGCCCATATTCTAAGCAGTGAGCACACCTAGCAGTATCACAGGCTGAACTAAGGTGTAATCGAGACCCACATTTGAAACAAGAATGTGGCTGACCAACATAAAAAATGGATCCTCTATCTTTCCCCGAAAAAAAATATACTTGGCAAATGAACAGGGCCCGTATTTGTGGAAAGAAGTTTTACTTTGATTTTCCACTCACCATCCCAGATTTGTTCAATATCAACAGCTGTTCAACAGCTTAATCTGGTTCAAGGTCAGTTGGCATTCACCTGTATCCCCTTCCCCTGGGTCATGCCTGAAAATAGGCAGGATTTGTCTAGTGCACTTACCCGGTCAACAAAAACTAAATAAATAAATAAAATTAAAAAAAATATATATCAATAGTAGGGGAAGGTCTGCCCAGAATTTCACATCTTTGACGTAACCAAAACAAAATATCTTCCACATTGACACCTTCATTTTTAAACATCACTGTGATGGTTCTAATTAAAGGTTTAGTAAGTGGAACAGCCTGAAAAAGAATCCAAAGCGGGTTATTTTTTTGTGCATGATATTGTGCCCAAAATCTGTCTAGACTAGATACATTTTTGAAACTAATATCAAAGTTGCCATTCCCCAGAGAGATTAATGCAAAAATCTCAGAAGAAAAAAATGTCATGGCAGATTTCAATAAGGTTTTAGCTATGAACAACCTAGTTGGAGGATCCTCCAGACCACCTTTGTATAATAACCTGACTGCATTCCTATGTGGAGCTGGTTCTCCACTAGGCTGAAAAAGGTCAGCTAACTTAAACAAAGGAGCCATAGAGGCTCCTTCTTGATCCAGACCCAAGGTCTTGGGGTCCGGCCCTAGTCTACTTTTATCTAATAGGCTAGATCCCTCAATATGTGACTGCAGGGCTTTTAAATCAGTTATAGGTAAAACAGTCTGAGGAACAACAGTATTACCCCGGGGTATGATGGGACCCATCAATGGAGGTCCGTTGATGGCCACTGGAGAAGACGCGGTGGTGCACATCCTTTGATAATCAGGGTCCTTCGGGTCCGGTGACCAATGACCAGGTTGGTCAGGAATGCAGCCTGCTGCTTTCAAGGCCACTGCAGGAGTCCAGCCTGAATCATGTTGGGGAACTGTAGAGAGATTATCCAGAGGAAAAGAGTCATCCACCCTGGAGCTCCAAGAGCATTCATTAGGTCTGTCCCAAAAGGAAAAGAAAGCCTCTGAGACAGCAGAAGGTGGCTTATGGATATTGGATTTACCCACCGCCTGTCTTGCCACTCCAAGTCTCAACTTTCCAGATGTCTCAGGACGATGATCAAATACAGGCAAGCCATCAGTAGCCAACTGCCGGTGCACGGTAACCGCATCGTTGCCCGAGCTAACCGTTTGTGGAGGTACGTGAGTTGAAACAGCAGGCTGGGGGGAACATCCGCAGTAACCCCTGAATCAACCCCTCATAATTGCGAGTGCTGTGCAACAACAGGAACCATCGGAGCAGAGCCTGAGCCCGATATTTGTAGTTCTGTATCACACTCACAAACTGCAGATTGACATGGAGACTTTTGCTGTAAGGAGTTCGAACAGCGTGCAGCCAAAGAATCCGGAGGAGCAGTAGGTGAGTCCAGGGATAAAGCATGATCATGAGAGACAGTCACTGAAACATTAACGATAACTTCTGTATCCATACTAGTGGAATCTGTGTCAAATAAATGAGCCGCAGACAAAGCCAAATCGACAGCCTCCTGAGTCGTAAGGACAGGAGCAGAGGCCTAAGCTCCTGTCCCGGGAACGTCCTTCCCCTGCACTGGATCCAAAGAAGTGGCCATTGAAACCTGATGGCCCGAGAATCCCCCCCAGTGGAGAGTAGGGGAATTTCCCCGGTATTCTAGCCAAATTTCCCCCACTCACTAAAAATACCACTAATAACTTAATCTGGTTCAATTTCAATTGGTTACCATTTGTATCCTTCCCCCTGGGTCGCCTCTGAAAAAGGCACTTCTAGTCTCAGTGAGCCTACCCAGTCAACAAAATTCAATAAGACAAAATAATAATGACTGAGCAGCAGGATACTTCCCTTATACCAGCTGGCTACATATCTACTCAACTCACTTATGAACCTAGGGGAGCTCTCCTCTAGCCTACAATACCATTAAAAACCCTCTCATTATTTGCACCCTGTACTAATTCTCTCTGCTGCACCCCCCCCACACTTTTTCTCTACTATATACCGAGTACTAGCCATCCAATGGACAGGTATTTGGTGTGAATTCTGCTGGCTGTGTTATTAACATACTTATTTCCTTTCTCAGGTTGTTGCCTTGCCATGCCTGTATTAAGTACCTGTCCTCTTTGGAACCTTAGCTTTATGTGGAAGACTATACTGGCAAGCAGATAAATACAACATGTTGTGATTACTCTGTTGGAATTAATAATGTGTTGGTACAGTATGTGAAACTCAGGATTGAGTGTACCTTATCTAACCATTAAAGATGCCCAGTTCTCACTCACAAACAAGGTAATGTGTTTAAGCATAGTAGACAAAGAATAGCTATGTCCATTTAAGCCATTATCCATTTGCTTGTCTGTAACTGCAGAAAAGGTATGGCATGATAACTGTAGTGGATCCGACTGCTAACTAATGTAGAGTTGTTAACCAGAAAACTCACTAGTAAAAACCTTTATGGAAAAAAAAGTGTCATTGCACTTTAAGTTTATAAATACAGCAAGTACACTGTATGTTGCCAGACATGAGCTGAACTTAAGACAAATTTAGGAAACCCTTAATAGAAACATGCATTACTGTTGACATATCTCTCAACTGCACCACATTACGAAGGACTATCTCTCATTTGATCACTCAGAAGCCTTCTAACTCACATTGATAGAGAACTGTCCAGTTTCAATACTAAACCTTATAACACAATTTCTCATTAAGCAACATATCTCAATTAATTTTGCATAGGGTTTTAGGCTTCTGTCTTTAGCATTTGATGATGTGTCCCACATTTTGCCTGTTATTTCCTCATTTTGAGGAATAGTATCCCACATTTGGGTGATTAATGGTTGAGAAGCAAGCCTATTGAATAAAATACGTTTAAACTAACAGTTTCACACATTACTGCAGCCCCTCAGTAGAACATGCTTTACAGTGGCCAAACAAGTAAAAATACAGTTATAAAAGTGGGATTCTGAGATTTCTTTAAATCATATTCTTATCCCCACCATATGTTTGCCACATCATCCTTCCTGATGCCATCAGTTACCATTGTATGGTATACTGCATCAGAATTATCCACAGCCCTAAACACTCCCCTTACAAAAATGTGTCTTGGCAAGGTTGTTCAGGACCCTTGATCTCGCCTTCCTTCTAGACGATCTTTCTGATATTGACTTGTCCCTTCTGTCTATATCCACTGATAAAGATGTTGCTCTGTCCTACTTCCAATCTAAATTAATTGCAAAATGGAACCAACACACCCCTCTCGGGAGGTCTCGTGTCTATGGGTCCCACCTCCCATGAATATCTGCAGAGCTTATTTACTTATTTAAAACCCATTACTCTGCTTGGCATCTCTACAAGGACTCGGGCTCTCCTAGGGACTTGCTAACACACTGCTCTGCAATGCCAGTACTACGGCTGCAGGGAGGTCAAATCAAACTACTTCTCATCCAACAAATTAAACTCACCACAATAAATTCTAGATGTTAACTCATTCCCTTTTTAATCCCAACACAGTTATTCATCCCTGTTTTTAAACTAGGAAGCTCACCCAACTGTAACCTACCTGAGATTGCTAATGCTTGTAATCAATTCTTCACTTTTACTCACTCCCCCCTCACCTTCAGCCTACCTCTCCCCTCTCAGTTCCCCCTGTTCTTCCTTTTTCTTCCTCTGCTTCTTTTACTTTCTTCCCCATCTCCACTTGGGCTACCCTTGTTGCACTGCACTTTCTTAGTCCCTCCAAATGGCCCAACCCGGTTAGTTTGTATACAGTTTCCTTCACAACTCTGTTCCTGCTTTTAATGCTCCTCCTTCCCTACTCATAACCCATTCCATTCAACTTGGGACCCTCTCCAAACCTAGAAGCAGGCTACTGTCCTCCTTCTCCACAAAGGGGGTGACTCCTTCCCAGAGAATTAAGGTCCCTTCTCCCTTCAGTTTGAAACTGGACATAAGTGGTAAGGTAGGTGACTATGGCTGGGGAACTTTGCTGCTGATAGAAGTTCTTCCCTATCCAGGGAGGGGAAGGGGGCCTGTCCAGTACTATAGTGATACCTATGGTGGGTGCTTTCTGACAGGATGTTTACTGTGATGACTGAGGCCACCAAGAAGGCTGTACACCATCTAGTGGGTGGATGGTGGAGCATGGGATGGAAAAACAGGAGGAAAACCAAAGTTGAAGCCAGGCAGGATTAAATCAGGACCCCTGCTGACCACACACACTGGTGGCTGTTGCTCCAATTTGTCCAGTGATCTGGACACTGGAGGAAGAAGGAAGGAAAGACAGCTTCCAGTACAGGCATGATGTTTTTAGAGATATGGTAAGCCCCAGAGAAGATGAGTAATGGGGGGGGCGGCAGGAGCCAAAGGGGCAGGCCAGCTGAGGATGACAAACATCTGTATGTAAAAAAATGTATCAAAAAGGGACTAGAAAAACAACCAGTAATTGAAGAGAAGACTATTATATTACAGCCTCTACCAAAACATCTGGCTCCGATTCAGACCCCTTTCTGGCCAAGCAGTCCCAGGTTGGACCAATTCTTGGAAATCTGTGCAGGTAAAACAAATACACTTCTTTTGTGGGAAATGGTGTTCCTTAAATTGTCCTTTTATAGGTTCCCTGAGGTGCTTGATCAACTTGTACAAAAATATTCCATCTGGGAATGCTGATGTAGATATAAAAAAAGGAATGGATTCCACACTACCCCTCATCAAATTTAGGGGCTAATAATAAATATGAAAATTTGATGAGTGGAACATGGAATCCATTCCTTTTTTTATATCTACATCAGCATCCCCAAATTGAATATTTTTGTACAATCTGTGCAGGTATCTAAACCAGGCCACACCTACATTGCACATCCATAATAATGCATCTATATAATTAATCATAGAGATGATAACTTGAAATTGACATGGCACTGGTATCTGATTTCAAGATTCAAAGATTATACAAGAGTTATCCAAACTTGAAAGTATGGGGAACCAACTGAAAGACAAGAACACTTAACAAATTCCTTCCCAGTGGGATACTGGAACTTAACTTGGACAAATGTTCACCCTGTCATGAACTCAGGAATCTGGAGGGCATTCACTCAGAAAGTTGTTGTGAGAGGTTTCAAAACACCAGTTATATCGAGAAAATATTTAAAAGATATTCCATGATGGAGGTCCATTTTGGGAAGGAGGATCAAGTATCCTAGATACTTAGTGTCAGTGGCTCAGTAGGTAGCACACTCGCCTCTGAGGCCGGGAGATCAGAGGGCTGTGGGTTCAGTTCCCACATCTGCCACTTGGGTTAATATCCCAGTACTGACACTGGAGTGCAGCATGATAGGGGTGCTGCACTTCTGAGGTGCCGTCTTTCGGATGAGACATTAAACCGAGGTCCCATCTGCCTGGATTGGTGGTAGTTCAGGTGGATGTTAAAGATCCCATGGCACTTATCGAAAAGAGTAGGGGAATTTCCCCGGTGTCATGGCCAAATTTCCCTCATTCACTAAAAATACCACCAACAGCTTAATCTGGTTCAAGGTCAGTAAGCATTCATCTTTATCCCCCTCCCCCGGGTCGTGCCTGAAAATAGGCAGGATTTGTCTAGTGCACTTACCCGGTCAACAAAAACTAAATAAATAAATAAATAGATGATACTGTCCTCCTCCTCCTCTGGTGAGATAGGACAACTGCCACCTGGGTGACCGTAGGTGGAAGGACAGGTGTATAAACTTGGGGAGGAAGGCAATGGCTGAGTCCATGCACTGGCATTAACTGTGTTCGCACATGGAGCCCTAGAGGTGATGTTCATGTGAAGTAACTTTCCTGGGGGGGGAGGACATAAATAAGACTAAATTCTAGAGGAACACTAAATTAGTCATTTATAGCCTTCCAAAACCCAGTGACCACTACATGGATCAGAATTTTGGGGGCAGTTGCCTCTGGATTCTATGTGGATGATATCCTTGAGCTGCAGATGCTGGCATCCTGGAAGCTGGATGGAATCAAGAAAAACATGTGGGCTCATTAGGTGCAACAGTACTGTTGGGCCCGGTGCTGTGGTCTGAATGAGAGGGAGGGAGTATTGATTCAGAACCGTGGATGGAGTGTGGGGAACCCTGAAGGCCCATCATGAGAGGTAATACATAGGGGTCATAGCTCACATGGCAAACTAGGTGTTAGGGTTTAGAGGTGACCATGGGCTTGGAGATGATAACAGAAGATTAAAGGATAAATCAAAAAAGAAATTATGGGAGTTGGTGGAGACATTGTAGCAAAGTGAAAGCAGACCACACACATAATCTGAGTATAGAAACATAGACAAAAAGACCAATAATCCATCCAAACTGTAATAAGATGGGCAAAATATTACACTTCTTGGAGGCTACAATGGAGATGAGAGGAAAAGAAGTACAGTACATGATCTACATGAAAATATATGGGTGCAGGCTCTACCACAGGATAAACTGACTAAAGTAAATATATAAAGATTTTCTTCTTTGGTTGCTACAGCAATTAAATGTATCAAATGTGGTTTAAAACACCCCACCACCACCACCAAAGAGGAATGGCACCACACAGTGAGTAACATATGAGAATGAGAAGCTCACGCACATTGTGAAACTGCAAACGGATGCTTGTTGCAATAAAACTGGTACTCTGGGAGGTATTTATCACACCCTGCTGGCAATTCATTAGACCCTTAAACAAATATGTTAGAATACAATAGATGTCCAAGAAGATATGCAAAGCTAGAGAAGACATAGAGTTGAGCTGGGCAGGATACAATGGAATATTGTAGCATACTGCAGTAGAGGTACTGTAGTAACTAAGATCATTTTGATGGCTGGCAATTAAACCCTGTTGTCACATAGTAACTCAAGACACTATGTTGCATCTTGGCTGGCTGTTCTGTATGTACTATAGATACAGTAAAGATTAAAATAAGAGGCCCTGCCCCAACCGGTAGACCAGTATGTGGGTATTTTCCCTGAACTCCCACACTGGGATTAGTTGAGGGTAGAGTATGTCATAGAGGGAGACTCCCCACTCCCCGACCGATGAGCATCACTGGCATTGCCCAGAGGGAGGATGCAGTCATGGTGTCCCTGACCATAATGGGGGCAGGGAGACAATGGGGGCAAACAAAATCATTAAAAAATTACAATAAGATCCTCTGTAATTATTCGGTTGGGGGCAAAGGACTGTGTTCTGTGGATTACCACTGAAATTCAATACTGGCTTATAAATCTGACAGACTATCATTTTTAAAGATACCTTTGTTGTGAAATATCTTCTCCAAACAGAATCCACACTAGTCAAGTTTATGCTTAATGGCTGCTTCAATCTCTTTTTTCAGTCATTGAAGGGGTTTTATGCTTAATTGGGACTGACAATGACCTTTCAATGCTGTGGAGGTCCCTACATTTTAGTAGTATCTG
This sequence comes from Neoceratodus forsteri, assembly GCA_016271365.2. Taxonomy (NCBI): domain Eukaryota; kingdom Metazoa; phylum Chordata; order Ceratodontiformes; family Ceratodontidae; genus Neoceratodus; species Neoceratodus forsteri. The sequence goes on along the minus strand of JADMNL010000029.1, from coordinate 75,507,740 downwards.
AATTTAGCGGTGTGCAGAGGATTTAAGATAACTTTATGCAGGTGTGACAAATGAATAAACCCAGCTACCTAACACCAGGGAGGCCACAAGGCAGAGAGAATGTTGGCTGAAGAAAAGAAACAAATGTCAAGGTGCAAAAACTAAACCACCTGGAACATTATGATTTATAGATTAATTTTAAAAAACTTGGGCAACATTTTCTTACCAGCAGAACAAAAGAACACAAGTTAGGCACATGGACAACTTGGACGGCTTCAGAAATTCTTGACATTGCATTCACTATACAAAGGCACTGATGGGCTTTATTAAAATAAAAGCAATGCTTGTCAGTTTCCTGGTTTAATTTGCAGATGAGTTTCAATCGTCTCCTTTGATGTGTCATGAAACAAAACGTGACTAATACTGTCGACTGTTGAGGTAGGAATACAGGTACAAATAGATCTGTTCCACTTCACATCTAAGTGCAAAGGTTGCTCAAGTGACAATGTCAGCCTGTTATGAGTTGCTATGTGCATTTTCCAGATCTCAAGACCCTGAACATCACATCTGGATCTGTTCTGCAGAGTAATACATCAGTAAGCATTTTGGCCAGATTGCTCTCTCCATCACTACAAAAGCTTGCAACTCAGATATTCAAAATAATATTAGTGGGAACAACAATTATGTTTAACTTTAATGTTTTCTAATTGTTTGAAACAGTACTTACTCCAGCAATTGGCTGATGAAATATTTCAGACAATGCAGTACATATTTTCTGCACCTTTCGAAAAGCATCTGACCATCTGCAACTGACCTCACAGTCTGTTGAAACAGTAGGTACTATGATATCATAAAAAAACAATATGAGGTCAGTTGGGGGACAGTCCAATGCTTTTTACTCAGACTTTTTGTACAGGCAAGCAAGATGTGTTATAAACCTTGGAAAGGAAAGTCAAAAAGTGGAAAAATATGTTCTCCTGCTGAGTCCTGTACATTGCAATAGCCGAAACATTATTTTTGCAAAAGCACATTCTGTACTGATGTGCAGAACTGCTTTTTAAATCTCCCAAGAAGGAGGTGAAGACACTTGACATCCACACAGTGATATATCTAACAGTTATAGTCCAATATTGAAGGTACTGCAGCTATTATAAACCATTTAAACCCCCCTTTTTTTTTTAAATATGAATTTAACAAGTTTAATATAATGTAGTTTAGATGGCTTGTCAGAAGTGTCAACCTTCCAGTGGGCATACGCTATGAGATGAAGATCCCAGGAAACATTAATCTGATTAGCTCTCGATATCAGGCAGATTTGTTACCATTTTCAATGTATGACATTTTGAAGCAGGTGTGGTTATTGGGATGGGGTGATAACTGAATACCAAACTAGTCTCAAAAGCTAATATAGAACTCAAAAGTAATACATGTACTGAGTGTAGTTACCAAGTTTATTTTTTGTGGTTTCAAATACTTATACTTAATAGCAAACCATTAAGTACTGGGTTTTTAGAACATTAAGTACGTCTTTTAACCCCTGAATCTGTCAATCAACTAAACCACAAGCACGTACAACTGCACAAATTGAAACCACAATTGAAATCCACTCACACTAATATTTTTTTTAATATTCATTGCTTCTTGAAAACATGGCTCTGTTCACCCCCACCCAGATTTAGTTTTTGCACAGTTGAGGACAAACTCTGTTTTTAAAAATGAAGTACCCATTAAATTATATAAAATAATGAATACCACACATGTTAAGAACAGGTGAGTCTTAACACCTTGTAGGTTCTATGACATCAGCAGGAACTTTTCATCTCTCATGATGTCACAAAATACACTTGGTGTTAAGAATCAGCCAACCCCGGAGGGTTAATTATTCTGTATATACTGCATAGGAAAAGAAAAGTACCAAGACTCACTTTAACTGTCATGTAACAAAGGTATCCATTTTGTGTTTACTGAAAAAAATTAACAAAAACAGATTTGGTGATCAAAGCCAGGGAAAAGAGTCTTCTCAGTCTGCTTTTCTCTCAGGTTCTAAAGAATAATTTCTCAGTGGAAAAATGGCATATCTTTAGGTACTCTTAGCCAAGGCTCAGAACTGGCAGCAAGGAGATCAAATGCATTAATCGCTGTTTCATTTGATGTTTTTCCCATTTATGATTAAACGGGTAAAACAATGTTTTCCTCTTGTTGACATACGTGCTAAGTGTTGCTGGTCAGAAGCATAGCCAAACACTGATGCAATCCTTTATGAATTTGTATGAGATCACTAACCAAAATGAACAGAGGTTCTGTACAACACCAAAATTAATAGGTCTCCTCTGCCACCACACACGGGTTAGATTTTTAAAAGGCCTGAAAAGTACCACAGGCTTCAGTGCTTGGACTTTGCCATTTACAGTTACAGGTTTTCTGATATTCTTGCAATTGCCGAAAATGTCTACCATGCGAGAAAGCAACAAAATGGGTGAAAATCTGGAAACTACACTGACATTTTTTTTTAAAGGAAAACAGCCCTTCCAGTTGGTATTAAAATATAATATGCCTTGGGAATCAACAGTGCTGTCACAATTTGTCTGGTATAGGATTCCAGTTTCGATATAGAAACACAGAAACATATAATTTGTTTGCAGAGAAAGACCACGTGGGCCACCCAGTCTGACCATTTTTTCCCTGCCTATACTGTCAATGCAGATCATAAAGGACCTCTGGCTACTTCCCCCACTCCCATTTACTGCCAAGATTCCTTTCAGCCTATCCCGTGAATACTTGAAGCCCACCACTGTTTTCACCCCAACCACTTCCAATGGAAGACTGTTCCAGGCGTCCTCCACTCTTTCAGTGAAGAAGTAATAATAGATCTAATTTTGCAGCATATATCACCAGTGTGCCACAGGGGTCCAAACTAGGACCACTTCTCTTTAACATCTACATGAAAGATATGTGTTTTACTGATACATCCATCTCCTTTTATTTATATGCAAATGATGCAATCAGCTATACAGCAAATCATTCAGTCAGATTCATGATAAACTGCAATGTCCCTTGATCATCTTCAGGTCTTTCTTTAAGGAACACAAACTCTAAAAACAGACTGAAATAGTATTATTCAGTATGGACCAAAAAATAAGGTCAGACAACACAGATCTAATAATTAAAACAGAAAACAATATTTTGCTACAGAAAGTTAACTTCTACAGATATCTAGGAATGTGACTGGACAAGTGGACAATAAACTGAAATGAGCCATCCACATAGAGAAGTTACTAGGAAATTTGAGTAGTTGAATGAGGATGTTGCACCAGGTAAAGAAATGTATGTCCAGGGAAGTTAAACAGCAGGTGGTAACCTCAATGGTCCTGCCAATGCTGGAGTGCTGGACTATGGGCATGTTCTATAAGCTGTAGCATTGGGGAGGAAGCTGGCAAGACTGAATGTATGTTATAACAGGCTTGCCCGCTTCATCCTCAACACCCCACATATGATGCATCATTGCAAATTGTGCTCTGATTTGGGATGGATGCAACTGAGTGATTGAAGGAAATAACATATCTTGACTCTCATACACAAAAGTATTGGGGGTCATTTACCAGGGTATATACCAGCAAATATCCATAGTCATCAAAAGAGAGTTTCTCTAAGATCTACAATGGGCCTAAAGCTTACCGTTCTATTACAGCTGCTCCAAATCACTACTCTTCTAGGGGAACCGCTTGATTATGTGTCCAAATTCAAGTATCTAAGATTATGGATAGACCACAAACTAACTTTCTTTGCCCACATTGAAGAATTGTCTAAAAGACTTAAACAGAGGCTTGGCATCTTCTTCCACATCAAGCATCTCCTCACACCTGAAGCCAAAACTCGTCTTGTCCAAGCCATCTTCCTTCCGGTTACTGGACTATGCTGACTTCTTGTATGGTCAAGGTCCTACTACAGCCCTTTCAAAGTTTGACACCCTCTACCACAGTGCACTATGGTTGATTACAGATCACCCTACTCCACTCACCATTGCACTCTCTATACTCTAGTGGGCTGGACTTCCTTGAAATTCAGGCATGAAAAACATGCTGTCCTCTGGACTTACCAAGCCATTACTAAACAACTTCCCCAATATATTACTGACTGCTTCTTAGCTCATGCACCTGGAAACTATACTCTAAGAAGCCTTTCATATATATGCCTGGTAATTCCTAAGATCAGAAATCGTTACGGGCCGAATGTCCATAAGCTATTCCTTCCCACACATATGGAACAAAGTACAGAAAACACTGAAGCTAACCTACTTTGTCCAACTCCAGTCTTTCAAAACCCTATTCGCCTGCACCTTCACAGAGTCTTGCAATTGCTAAGCCACTTTCTACAGAACCTCTACCTACTTGTCCTCTGCCATGACCACCCTATGGAACTGCACTTATCTGTGTGTAAATATTTGCTTACTATATTGTATATATTGCCTGTTTGCCCAACATTACCATCGTGTTGGGCTATTGTTTTATGGATTATGATTACTGCTTCTTGACTTGTCCCATGTTATATTTCTAAAACCTACATGTTTTGTTACTGTCACTTTTTATAATGTTTTACTTGTCCAGGTCCATCTTGGAAATGAGTTTTATCTCAATGATGTTTCGCCCGGTGAAAGAAAGATTAATTGATTGATTGATTGATTGATTGATTAAATAACTTTGAAACTGGCAGATCGACCTTTTATTACCTGTGATCTGTTGCATGGAATACAATTCCATGCACCCTAAGACATGTCAATGGTAACATTATTTTGGCTACTATAAAAGATTGGCTACATTGCCAAAGAAAATCAACTTTGTTTTACTGGACTATAAGATGGATATTTATAGTTGCTAGTATAGCCAAAAGTATCTGTGATTTGTATTAAAATATATTAGATTAAAATGCTGTTGTAAATTGTGTTTTTATAGTACTAGTCATATGCTAGCTGTTGTATATAAATTATGTTTTGTTGTTGATTTTTTCTATGATATTAACTTATTGTACCTTGCAACTAAATCACATTGAATGCAACTAGGTCCTCAATGAAAATGAGCCACAGCTGAACTGAGTTTTACCCCTGTTCATATTTTACATGAATAAAATGTTACTATACCATACCATACCATACCATATCTCACATCCCCCTTCCAGTTTCATTGCATGTCTCCTTGTTCTCATGCACCTTCTATTTTGAAAATTACTCCCACCTGTGCCTTATTCATCTGCGTGAGGCATTTTATAGGTCTCTATCATATCCCCATTATCCCTCTCTCTTTCAGTGTGTGCATATTGAGATCCCTCTGTCTCTCCTCATGGGGCTTATGATGTAGCCCTTGCACCATTTTAGTTGCCTTCCTCTGGACAGCTTCTCCCCTGTCAGTGTACTTCCTGAGAGGTGGTCTCCAGAACTAGACACAGTACACCAGCTTGGGTCTCACCATCAATCAATACTGTGGCAACACCACCTCTCTACATTTGCTGGTGATACCCCTCCCAATGCACTCCAGCATCCTGCTGGCCTTGCCTAGTGCCTTTTCGCACTGCCTCGCCACCTTGGGGTCATCAGAAATTATTACCCCAAGGTCCCTTTCCTGTTTAGTAACTATCAATACCTCTTCCTCCATTTTATACACTGCCTCTGTTTTTCTGTGCCCTAGGTGCATGATATTGGACTTTTTTGCATTGAAACTTAACTTCCATACCCTTGACCACTCCTTGAGTTTTCTCAGGCCTCTACTCATTCTCTCCACCCCCACCAGAATATCTACACTATTGTAGATTTTGGTGTCATCTGCAAAGAGGCATACCTTCTCTTCCGGCTCTTCTGCAAGTAACTTATAATGACACTGAAGAGGACTGGTCCCATTACTGAGACCTGAGGTACCCTGTTGGTCACCTTACCCTCATTAGAGTGAGTGCCATGTACCACCACCCTATGTCACCTATCCATCAACCAATTCTGTACCCAGTTTACTACCTTGGGTCCCACTCCCAAACTGCCCTGTTTCCTTATAAGCCTCCTATGTGGTATGGTGTTGAAGGCCTTGCTGAAGTCTAAGTAGGCCATGTCCACCACCCCAACCTAATCTAGTTCCCTGGTCAGCTGAAGAAATCTATCAGGTTTGTCTGGCATGCCCCCACCCCCATGAATCTGTCTTGCCTCGAGTCTTGGAACCCACTGGATTCAAAATACTCTACTATTCTTTTTTTAAAGTGTCTCCATTAACTTCCATATCACTGATATTAGACTGACTGGCCTATAGTTGCCAGCCTCTTCTGTGCTGCTGCTTTCATGGAGTGGGACTACATCTGCCCTTCTCCAGTCCTCTGGAACCACTCCTGTTTCCTTTGAGTTGTTGCACAGGGCTGAGAGAAGTGCAGGCAATACCTCCCTGAGCTCCCTCAGCTCCATTGGGTGTAGTCTGTCTGACCCCATAGCCGTATCCACGTTCAGATTCGCAAGTCCTCTCAGGACTCTTTCCTCTGTGAAGGGACTTGTGTCTACCTCCCAAACTCTAGTATCCTTGCTGCTCTTATGTGGTCCATCCCCCTATCCCTCCACTGTGGAGACTGAGCAGAAGTATTGTTTTAGGATATCTGCTTTTTCCTGATCCTCCTCTGCACAGTCTCCCCCTGTTCTTCATAACACACTATCCCTCCCCTTGTCTTCGTCTTTTTGTTTATGTATCCAAAAAATGTCTTGTCCCATATAGTTGCCCCTTTTGCTATCCTTTCTTCAGTCTGCACCTTTGCACCTCTCACCACCTTCCCTGCCTCCCTCTGCTCTTCCTGGTATACCTCCCTATCCTCTTACCTCTGTGATTCCTTGTACTTCCCAAATGCTACCCTTTTAGACTTTAGCTTCACAGCCATGTCCCTCAATAACCATAATGGTCTCTTTTTTCCTCCTGTTTTTGTTTACTTCTTTCATGCAGAGGTTTGTTGCCTTAACTATGCTATCCCTTAATTTGAAATTGGGACTCCCTCTTTGAAAACTCCAGAATGGCATGTCTTTATCATGTCACCCAGAGGAGCTTGTTCTGAAGAAGACTCAAAGTCCAGAAGGTTTTAGGTTAGACATGTAACTCTGCCATTATCCATTACCCTATACTTTGCTTTCTGGTTATGTTATTGTACCAAGTTATAAACTTGAATTATTGTACATTGTGTGCAGGCGACTTATTGATCATATCAATATAAAATGAAATGCAGAAAGACAATCTGCTTCAAGCCCATGTGTATCTGTTCATGATGCTTGGCTTCAAGAGGAAATAGTATAGATTTCTGATTTAGTTCTTATCTAATTTGTGTCTCCCCCTACCTCAAATCTACATCTTAGCGTCTCACATTTTACCATACCAGCTCTACACTCCTTACAGAATAGCTTCTTTGCTATTTTTGTACTGTACAAAGTTATCTGGGATGCCATTGGAAATTATCTTAGGCTCAATGGCTGATATCCCAATATAAATAAACCTGAACTTGAAAATCTTAAAAGGGACAATCTCTTCTATTTGTGACATCACTTTTTTTATGTGGAAATGATGACAGGCTTCAGCTTAACAAAAGACCAAGATCCCATTTTCATTCAAATATCTGTAGTGACCAGCCAGCCTACTGGCAGGACAAGCTAAATCATTGCCTGCCTTGCCATCTGCCACACCAGCAATCTGCATTCAGGAATGGACCACAGTCACTCAGGGGCTGGCTGGAGGAAGGAGGATCAAGTATCCACTGATGGCTCTCCTTTTCTGGGGTGGGAGGAGAGTGTGTGCTACTGAGGCTAGGTGTCATAGCCAGCAGCTGCCTCTCAGAGGGCTGGGTGCAGTTAAGGTAGTGTAATGTCTTAACATCCACTGCATAGCACATAGGATATTCCCATTAAGTTAAAGGGTGAGCTATAATGGGCATTGTGACATAGACAGACAGTTCTGAGTACTGTATCATTTTTTTTTATATAAAATGTATTACTGAATGTCTCCTGCTGAAAATCAAACGCACTGGGAGTGACCTCACTCATCCCACCCAGATTTCAGCTGAGAGATAGAAGCCATGAGGAAATGCTGACAGCATGTGAGTTCACACAAACTCAGTTTTTAGAGACAGTGTGTTGCATGGAATACTTTAATCAAGGATCCTGTTTCTCTGAGTTAATTACAGACTTGTTTAAGCTAATTTTGTTAAGAGAGAAATCATAAAGAAGGTTTATGACATTGGAGAGGAACCTAGGTTGTTACATAGGGGTGCAAGATTGTCAATGTTCCTGTGAAGCCTGTGTGAGGGTGGATACAGTATGAGATCAAACAAAGTGTCATTTGAAGGACATGAATTATGCTGAAGTTGCATAATGTAATACTTTTGTATAAGATATATATTTTCATATATCCTGACAGGGAGGAGCTAGGTGACCTCCTGAAAAGAGGTGGGGTAAAAGCCAACATTTAATTTAGTCTGTTTTACTTCACAGAGACACATTTTCACCTAGACTCTGACCATGAAACATCTTGGGAGCACTTTTAAGCAAGTATTTAGAGACTAAGTACTGTAATAGGAATTGCACTGTTTAAAACCTTGTTCTTTTAATAGATTTGTATGTCTCGTGATATAACAGTTCTGTATTGCTGTGTTTTACATATTCTTATCTATGATAGTAAAATTCTTTCTAGAACTTATTTGTAAGAAAAGTACATGGTTATTGCAGACAATAGACATAAGCTTGAATGGTGATACCAAACTGGAAAGAGAAGTGTTTTAAATCTGATGTCTTTATTAAAGTTTTAAAGGGTTCATCTCTGTATACCTGGTTAGGTGGCCATAGGCAAAGATATCTGGGCCCCCGAAGACAGATATATCTGAGCCTGTGCATTGGGTATGCTAACAAGAGGTTAATAGTTTGAATCCCTCCAGAACTTGAGACCAAAGGTTGATCTGAACTCACAAAACAGACAAGAGGGTTATCTTGTCTGTTACACTGTTCACAAGACTGCGCTCAGAGGTTGGCACTTTGGGAGTAGAGGGCCTGACCTGCTGAGTGGGTTTGTGACAGGCATGAGCCTTACTTAGGTAATATAATACCTATGAAACCTATGACAAATACAGGATAAAAAATATGTGTTCATCTGATGAAGAACTACAGGAAGAGAAATGTAGAAAATCTGATCAATATTAGGTGAATTGTCTTATCGTTTCTCCTGGGGTGCCAACGCGCTCTGTAAATGCATGGTTAAAATTTTCAGTCAGAGCAAGAAAGAGGTGAAAGTAATTTAGTTTTATACAGTGTCTTTCATACAAACTTTATCATAAGTACAATCTAGGAAAGGGAGGTAAGGGTGAAAATATTGCTGCCATTTTCAATGCAAAAGGAGCCTCAGTGAGCACAGGTGTAGAGCAGTTACAAAGACCTTAAGAACAGGGTGGTTATCTGACTTGGTCAGAGTTACACAGTGAGTTGGTGGTGATGGTTGTGGGATTCAAACATGGGTCTCCAGGTTTACAGCTTTGCACTATAACCACTAGGCTATATGGACCCCTTAGTAATCCTAACTGTTTATAACATTTGGATTAATGGAGGACCAGCAACCAGCAACTAAAAACAGCTTACAGCTTCAGAACACCTGCTGTGTTGTTGAATCCACAGCATCTCAGGCTGAGGCTTACATCCAATACAATGGATTGTGGGATTCCACCTAAGCAGCAAAAGGAGAGATATCAGTCAACAGCCTAACCTGGGTTAAATTACTTTTCTGCTAATTTAAAGGGACACTGTCAACCCCCTTAGGTGTCAAAGTGTCCCTAGTTTAAATAACACACTTTATGATTGCCAACATTCTGTAAAGATTGTTGATGTAGCTGGTAGTTTGTGTCTGACTCCTTTTTTCTTTAAAGAAATTGAAAAACAGACTGCCCACCATACTGGTGTTACCACACAAACACAGGTATGTTTACATTCCATGATCAGGACCAACTGCATCTTTCCAGGACTTGAGAACACCCACAACACAGTCTAGCCCCTCATGAGGCAATGGGTGTTTAGGAGGCTACTGCCTCATGAGTGACTGCACTGTTTGGGCATGTTTGTAATGCTCATGAAGTATGCAGTAAGAAAAGATCCAGAATTATAAACAAAACAAGGTTGTTTATAAATATACATTGGCATGCATTTCAGTTCCACTAAACAAGGAGACAGACAAAGCAAACAGCAACATTAATGAATTTTAGAGAAGGTAAGCAATCAAAAAATGTAGTTTTTTAACTAGAAATAATATGATGAAAACCGGGTTGACAGTGTCCCTTTAAGTTAAAATTCGACTATGCACTTAATGTGTAAATCAGATTCAGCCTCACACTTTAGACATGAGGCTACATTAATGATTGTTCCCCTTAAATACCGTGTTTTCCAGTCTTTAGCATCTGAAGTGTAGATCTACAAAAGGATGGAGGGGTGGCAAGAAAGACCGAGCATTGCAAACATGGCTGTTCAATGTGTGGCTGCTAGAAGAGTTGGCTGAAGAAAGGGACACTACCACAAGAGCCAGGACAGCACTGTAAATATGGAAGATGACGGAACTTTGGGGTGCAGTGTTTTTGTCAGCAGCTGAGTGGTAATGGTGTCAGGGGTAGCATTTAGTGTCTTCATCTGTCTGAAGATAACCAGAGTAGTCACATAACTGATTAAAACGGGGTTTTATTCTTTTAGGGGTGATTGCTATATTGAACTTGAAAACTTGTACCACCCAGAACTGCCAGCTGGGTCAGAATCGAAGAAGAAGAAGGCAACTGTGGCATTTCACCCAAGGTTAGTGCTCTTTCTTGTTGCACACATGAAAAAAGTTCAGTGCTGTTGATTTGCTTTTAATGTGCAATTCTACACGTATCCTCCGTTAAACTCTACCTTTTTCTGCACATAGCTGAAAGATAAATTGTTGTAGATCAAAACTACACCATTTGATAATTTGAACCAGAAAAGAGCATTAACTTCAGATTTGTTTTGCGATTGGATTTATGCGTTTCCCTTCTTAAGAACTCTATCCACAGTTAAAATGGTTTACAAATGAACAGTGGTATTTCATCTGCACCAGATTTAAGGTAACCTTTTGTACCATGCTAACCTATTAAAGAGTTTGATTTTTTGTAGACATCTGCAACCCTTATGTTAAATGTTGGCAAACCACTACTCCATTGTCAGCCAGGTACTTTTCATTAGATGCTAATGGACATAAGTACATTTGCCAAGGGCCATACGTGTATTCTGCAGAAGGCAAGGTCAAATGTGCCATCTGTTTATGGGTAGGTGGGAAGATAAAGAGAGCACTAAACTGAAAGGAAGAGAGAGAGAAATGACTGGGACATTGAATTTTCAGTTCTGCAGTGTCTAAAACTGACATACTAAATTGTAAAACTAATAAAAAGGTGTGTTTTTCAAAAGCATCTATATTCTCTAAAATTCTCTAGAGATGTGATTTTTAACACTTCTTTCAATTCTTATGTATAAGTTGTGGGAAACATAGGGAACATAACTCTATGAATTATTGTGCTCATCTCTCAAGCAGGATGTGAAATGAGTGTTGGGGGTCTCAGCTCCAGGCGGAAGGTAACACTATCACTACACTGCCATCGATAGTTCGGTAAAGTGTGTACAGCTGTCAGTCTGCTACAAAGGAAAATCATAATTGAATAAACCTGAAGTGGTCCCTTATAATGAGGACTGAGATGGATTGCTAGAACAGTAATAGAAAGCTAGTTCTGCTCCTGTCCATTCTGTCACTTTAATGGCGGATAAAAAAGGGGATGCAGTCCCTCATGATACCAGTGTCTTATCTCTATAACATTTAATCACTTGTTAAAAAACAAGTATAATTTTGTGTGATTATAGAAAGCAGCTGCACATGCTAAAAAAAATAATTCATGGGCCAGCTCAGTGGTGTGGCTGACAGCATACTGTGTTGCCATATGGGAGACCAGAGACTGATTCCCCAGTGTAACTGTAAGGGTGTATGATACAAAAATACAAATTCAGTCAGGGTTACAATCTAGCGCACTCCATAGAATTGTTAGTTTTTGAACAGTTTATCCACCTGGTGGGCAGGGAGGCACAATTTTAAGCTGGCCGGGGAATTGAAAAAGGACTTGTGGAAAAATTGTTTCACAGAATGGGTGGAGGACAAGGGGAATAGTTTGTCCTGTATCTTGGTCAGTCCTGGGACTTTAGCTGGAATTAAACACAATGGTGTTACCTAAAGGGGGTTATTAAACAGATAGGGCGGTTTGGCAACTTTCTGTCTGACCCAGCTCCCACTTCAGTTGGGGTCCCTCAAGGATTGATATTGGGTCCCCTCCTTTTCTCTCTCCATATCAACTCAATTCATGTCAGTCAGTCACACAGCACTCCCATCTTGTACGTTGATGATCTAATCCTTTTTATAAATGCACACAATGTCTTGGATCTAAATCATCAGCCATCTACTGATCCGCAGTCAGTTTAAGGATGGCTCCAAACAAACAGACCCTCATGAATGTTACAAAGACCCAGGTCACGTTGTTCAGCTCAGCTCGAGAATAAAAAAGTGCCTCTCACCTTTGATGGTAACATGTGAGAATGGATCCTGTCCCACCACCGTTTCCTCCTTCACTTTATTTATTTATTTATTTGAACAATATCGGAATTACAATTCTTTGAGTCAGAGACTCCTTTACAAAGGCTCCATATCAGGTAACAAGCATTTTAACAAACATTTAACAAGATTGAGGATTTTTTAACAAAAAAAAAATTACGAGATTGAGCATCATATATATCAGCAGGAACAGGTCAGAAAGATCCCTTGTCATGAGTCAAAGGAGCTGGGGGTTGGGCAGGGAAGGTTTCTATGAGTGGGCGGTGGCTGGGGGTTGCATAGTCCAAACAGGCAAGTGGGTTAGTGGTATTTACAGGTTTGGGTAGCAAGGAGGTGGTCCCTGAGGAGGGATTTGAAGTAGACATCTCGTTTTCCAAGGTGATAGTGCTGGACAGCGCATTCAGCCAGGTAGGGCCCTGTAGCAGAAAGATCGTTGGCCCATGGTTGTTTTACAGTGGGGGGATAACGAGGGTGGGTTTAGTGGAGCTACGGGTGGCAACCACTATGGGAGCAGGCTGAAGGAGGGTGAAGAGGCCGGGGGGGGAGTCCAATGGTGATTTTCTTGGCAAATTGGCAGCTCTGGTATTTCAATCTCTTGTCAAAGTCGAGCCAGTTGGAGAGATTGTAAAGGGTGCAGGTGTGTACTAGTCAGCTGCTACTTGTGGCTAGGCAACAGGTTTTGTTTAGGGAGATCTTGATTCTGAGGAGGGCAGTGCTGTCTGCCACTCCATAGACCAAGATCCCGTAGTCAGTGAGGGATAGGACTTACCTGGGGGTCACACTCAACATGTCACTGAACTTCGCAATACATGTGGCGACTGTTAGTAAGGCAGTGACTATCAGGTTGGGGCTCTCCTACAAGATCATTAACAATCTCACTCCTGAAGCCCGAATAGCCATCACCCATGGCATTATGTTCCCCCAAACTTACATATGGGATGCCCATCTACTATTTGGCCTCAAAACCTGTCCTACAGAAATGGGATGTGGCCTATGATAATATCTGTAGATTCGCAATATATATACTCACCACTGTATCCTCTATTCCAGACATGTTTGGTTTCCTCATGCCCTGTTCAATCTCATTATGGGAAGTGTTCAAAATGTCATAGCTAAACATGCCCCTGCCAGCCCTAACCTCTCTCCTTACACCTGACAGTGCATCCTATCTCCTAAGTTCTAATGTCCCTGGTTCCTTGGCCATTTTCAAAACCAGAATTAAATTAGGGGAACTGTCCTTCTCCTGCTCTGCCCCTAAACTCTTGAACTCCATCCCAACTACAGTCTATCTGTGTCAAACTAACTACGCCTTCAAGAGCAGATACTGCTCCCTCCTGCTCATGACCTTGACATGTACATGTCCATAGCACAGAAAGGGATCATGCACATGAATACAGGTGCTATGCTATATTCAACATGTTTGCGCTGTGCAAAATGAGTTTGCATGGCAAACAGCATGACGCAAGTTACTGCCCAGAAAAAGGTAGTCTTAACTCTGGGCAAAACAAGGACAAGGGGCATGGACACAGAAGCAACAGGCAACAGAGCTGTATGCAACAACAGCACCATGGTGCACCTAATGACTGCAGTCATTGGGCAGTAAGAGAGGGCAGAAGGCCACCATGGGCCACTCCATATGCCAAGGAAGAGATATGCTGCAAACCGATGATACTGGCCATGAGACCTAGCACGGCACCCTGGTAGTGCCCACAACACCTTCATTTGGCCCCAGTCCCAACTCTGCCAGGCAGCTCAGGGTGGTCTAGTACCCAGTGGACACCCTGTCGGTGAGTACATGTAGCACCCCTCCAATCCATTCATAGGGGATACACCAACACAATACAGCACACACATGCTGCACTGAGGGGAGGGAGGGTGGTGAGGGGAGGGTGTACAGGTGCCAGGTATGCACCACAAAATAGGTGTTGTCATGTACCTGGGGTCATCCACACAGTGAACATGTTCTAGTGACGGGAATGTCCTTGACATCATTGGGCCTGTATGATGGTATGTGTGTGCCCCTGCTGGGGCACATACTGTACACCTGTACATACACCCTGACAAACACGGCAGGCCATGTGTGTCTTACTGTGAGTATCCCATGCTGGTGGCACAGCATCTGTGGGTCACAGGACAGTATGACAGTGTTGTCCACTGTCAGAACACACCTGCCAGCTGGGCCTGTCTATGTGTGGATAGCAGCATTCAATGTTACCTGACACACTGTATGCATTGATGTGTCCCTCAAAATACCAGCTTCCCATGATACTGTAGCATACAATACAACACTGTAGCAGACACTACCGTATGTCTATGGCATGCAGCACAAACCACAAGTGCCTGTGGTGCAGGGTGCTAACCCCCTGGGGCACAATAGTCTGTGCTGCTGTGTACAAGCCCAGACTGCAACTACCGACCTGTAGGTCCAGTCTGACATACAGGTGGCACTGTGTGCACCCTGAAATAGCCCAGGCAATCTACACATGGAAATGCATGCAAATCAGGCCAAAATGACATTCGAATGCGGCTGTTTGCCTTTTGACTGCCTAAGTAGGCTCATGGCATATCCGTTTTGAATATGGCAAATGTTTCCCCTGGGCAAACCTGTCTGAACCTTAGTGCGGTTCTACAGTATTTGGCTTGCACTATTGTTTGAAGTTGCTAAGCACCACTTCCTTCCTAGCGCCCACTGTGGGTGACCTGTGATATGGGCAAATGCATAATAGAGAGCCCAAATCACAGTGAAGACATATCAGTGAGTACTGGAACTGTGAAAGTGGTATTCCTGTTCCCTGAGGTGCTATGACCTCAGAGTTAGACATAAAATAAAGGGAAGTGTGGAGGCAAAGCCCCCTGCAATGGGGGATGCGAGGGGTGAAGCCCCCTGCAGAAAAAGTACGGTCACCGTTCCAGTCTTCGCTGTTGTACCTTCACTGGTATGGGCTTGCTCATTTGCATTCACCCATATCACATGGTGCCCCCACAGTGGCCACGTAGTTCACCTTTGCCTGACACCACCTCTGTGTGCACTGGGTTGCTGTTGCTGTTTGCACTGGCTGTTTGCTATATTCAGAGTTGTCTTCTTTGTTGGGCTGTATTTGCACTGCACTCACAGCCAGTTTTGCCCACCTTTGTTTGCCCACTATATTCAGCAGTTTTGGCCCCTGGGCGATTCCTCTGAATATTGTGAGCTATTGGCTGTGAGTTAATTTGCCCACCGGTCAGTGCAAATGTTGCCCCCAGGCAAAGTTTTGAATATTGGGCCCCAGAGCTCATAAATCTCTGTGAAGAAAAACTTCCTCACATTCCCTCTTAACCTGCCTCCTTCCAATTTCATATCATGCCTCTTTGTTCTTGTACTCCTACTGGAAGATGTCTCCCCCTTGCAGCTTGTTTATGCCCTTGAGGTACTTGAATGTTTCAAACTTTGTGGCCCATCTTCCCCTTCTGAAATACCCTCAACATGGGAAGAGTGTCCTGATGTTGTGTCTGAGTTATTTTCCATTTCAGTATCCCCCTATTGCAATGTAAAAAATTGATTTTGCAATGGAATCTGTTCTGGGGTACTGCCGTACTTCTTGTTTTTTTCACTTTGAGGACCTTCTGGAATCCACGATCTTCTGGGTTGGGGGCATCTCATTTTCCTCAGTGTCCCTACTAAGAGACGTTGTGGGATTTGAAGGGGCCACAATGGTATGGGGTTCAGAGGGCACTGCTTCTGAAGTCTCTCTGGGGTTGCTGAGGATGTAGACCTAACTGGTACCATAAGAATAGGAACATCAAGTGGAGTGGGTGAAGTGTGAGATGTTTTTGCTGCTTTATTGATATAATAGTCCTGCTCTCCATAGTCCGTATTCTCCGTGTTATGCGCTGCCCAAGGACACGTTACAAACGTGTGACCCTCTTCATCACAAAGGTTACATTTTGGGGTTGAAGTACAATGGTACCCAGAGTGTTCCACCTTTCCATATTGAATGCATTTCAGCACTTTGCAAGTGTTACTCATGTGCCGGTGGGAGCCACATTTATAGTATGAATGAGACTATCCTTGGTAAAAAAAAAGAATCCCCTTATCCCTGCCAAGATAAAAGCAATAAGGCAAATGACGTACTCCTTTATTATCTTGACAGAGTTTAACATGAATTTTCCACCCCCCATCCAGAAACCTTCCCCATCCATAACGGGGTCTGGCGTGCCCTGAATGTCACACTGTATTTTTCCAACCAGTATGTGATATCTGATATATTGACCCCCTCGTTTCGAAACAAAATGATGACCAACTTAAAAGTAGGCTTGGTGAGGGGTATAGCCTGGAATGGAGTCCATAAATGGGGTATTTTTTGTGAAGCAAATAGTGTCCAAAATCTGTCCAAAAGGATAGCAGATCTAAAGCTAATATCATAGGTGTTTTCACCTGGAGCATGAATCAGTGCATAAACCTCTGAGGGAGAGAAACCCAGAGCCTGTTTAAGTAGTGTTTTCTCAACATAAAAATGATCTGAGGGTAGTTCCATGCCACCCAGGTACCTTAAACGCACTGCATGTCTCCATTTAGCTGACTCTAATGGCTTTTGGAAAAGACTGGCAAAGGTTACATTTGGGGGAGCAGTAATGTTTGGCTGTTCATCTTCTGTTACATTCGGTTCTGAAGAAGTATGGTGCACAGATGTACTAGCTTTTGGTTGAGACAAGTCAGTTAATGCTACAAAAAACATCTCTCCTGTGTTCTCCAAAGGAGACTAGGAGAGAGTACCTGAGTTGTTCTGTCCCTCCACAATTCCAGGTTCAGTCACTGGTTCTCCATCAGGCATTGTGTGGACTTCAATGGACTCCAGTGGCTGGGTTTGATTCTCCAGTGGTACAGAAAGTCTTGTGTTGGGAGAACCCGGGATAGGTATATCTGGGTCCGGCACCCATTCTTCCATTGGTGAACGTAACCACCTCTGCATTTTGCAGCACTAAATCAGGCATCCACTGCTCCTCAATAGTTTGTGGAAAATCCTGTGTTGGGTTCATCATCCCTGGGTTCAAATCCAGGGCCTTCTGGGTGGAACCGAGAAAAAAGATCTTGGTAGTTTTCATTTCTCGGGGTCCGGGTAATGTTTCTACATTCCATTTTTGTTTTTTCTCTTCTTCCAGCTTTGATTTCTCCAAACAGTAATTCTGCTCTATTTCTGACATTTGTTGCAACAAAGCTTTTTTTTCCATAAGTTCGACTTGCAGTTTTTTCTCTGCCAATATCAACTCCTTATTGGTATCAGTATCCAAGGGTTGAACAACAATGTTTGCCGATGTTTGTGGTAGATTCTGTGTAGCAACATCAGAAATGCTAGCTGCACCATTGCTTCCACCTCCTCCTCCTCTGTCCATCTCCAAACTAGGCTCCCCCATCCTGCTTACAGGAAGTATAGCACCCCCTGCAGCAAGAGTAAGGGAATTTTCTCAGTGTCCTGGCCAAATTTCCCCCATTCACTAAAAATACTAGCAACAGCTTAATCTTGTTCAATTTCAGTTGGTTACCATCTGTATCCCCCACTCCCCCAGTAGTCCCTGAAAAAAGGGACTTCTAGTCGCAGTGGGCCTACCCGGTTGACAAAATTCAGTAAAAGAAATATTTCCAGGGCATAAGCACACATGGCCTTTGGCATTGTGCCTCACTCCCCTGAGGAATGCATTAAAATCTTTTCAGTGTGCACCCTGTTTTTGCTTATTGCTCACATATTTCTTAAGCCACTGCAACAAACAGGGCTCAAAATAAAAATTGCCCACTACTCCTGACATCTGGTTTTGGTGTAAAGTTGTTCCCACTGGATACTTCTTCCCTTATCCTCCAATATATTCACATTTCATAAATACTGGCATGCAGTGCTGGTGCCCTGTCTGAGCTAGCTGTAGGCACCCTTAGCCTCTGCTGTCACTACCCCCCACGAGGCAGTGCAAATCACCTGTTATTTAAGCATTTAGACACAGCCAAGGGGTGGGTTACTAAAGGAATAATGCCTGACAGGGTGGGTGTTATGCTGAGGGCATCCAAAACCCAAGAAGGGAAGGTATCCCAGCATAACACCCACCCTGGAGGGCATTATTCCTATTATAAAATGGCTCATTGTTTTATACAGAAAAAAACAATTTTAAATAATTTTTTTTAGTATTTAAAAATATTTTTTTAAGAAAAGATGCGAGCAATCATCAAGTGAAAAAAAGAGCCTATCTATGAGCTCATCATCTAGTTGATCAGCAGGGATGTTATGCCAGGATAACATCCCTGCTGTGATGGTCAACTAACCAATCAGGAGCCAGGATTCTTTCTTGCCATTGTATAATGTCAATTAATCTAACCCTTGACTGAGCATGAGACACAAGGCAAAACCAAAAGCTTAATGTCCTTAGCATTAGACTGCTTAAGGTAACCCATCCCATGGAGTGCTGTAATGCTAAAATTAAACAAAAATGTTCTATTATGTAAATAAAATTCTAATTGTTTATTTTCATAAAGGTTTCCAGCTGTTAATATAACCTTTTAGAATAAGAGTCAGTCAATCAGACGTCTCCATTTCCAGCCATTGTTTTACAATGAAGTTTAAATGTTATTCCGATATATTCATTTTCCACTGTACTCTGCTAAAGTGGCACACATGTACTATCAATTGTAAGAAATATCCAAAATAGCTGTTTAATGCCTTTTGGCTTCCTGCTATGGCACAGCCCAATGAACCAACAGCAGAAGGTATGACTAAGTAGAAGGGCCTCCATGCACAGTGATGCATGGTGACACTAGAGCTATGACTTTACTTCTAGTATCTTGGAAAGCACAGCTTTACTGGACCAATGGTCCCTATTAGACTGATGCTACTGACACATTACCTGCTCCCAATTTTCTCCTCCATCTTTTCTTCCAGGAAGAGTTCCTTTAGCCCAGCCTGGAAACTTGCTGTGTGATTATGTGCTGAGTGAGGATGCTAGCTTCCTACAAATTTCTTCATACCATCTCTCTGTTACAATGGTTTCTCAGGGACTGGGGTTGCGGTAGAAGCAGTGTGATCTTGGGGTTACAGCACTGGCTTGTGAACCAGAAGTTCACAGGTTCAAACTGTACTAGAGCCAAATACTGAATGTGTGACCTTGGACAAGTCATTTAACCCCCCAGTGCCCCCAGTCCACCCAGCTGTGGAAATGGATAGAAGTAAGATCGTATTAAAATGTTGTGTTGCAACTCAGCAGGGATTACCTTGGTAAATAAATTGTGAAATAATAAAAAAAAATTGCAAGTATCACTTCAATGACCCACTTTAGCTGCTCTTTGTGGTAGTGGCTGCAACATCAGATGAGCGGAGGTATTCACAGCAAATGCCAATGCCAGCTTGTCTTCCATCAGTAGAAGGGAAATTACCCAAAAGCCCATTTACTACCTCATTGAGAGCTGAATACCTGACCTTTATGATATAGGCCCACCCTGCCAGACCCAGGACATAAAACTGGGAATCCCAGAGGACAGCAGAAAGCAATAACAGAATGAGGAAACTGAACGAGAAAACTGGTAACTTCTGTTGATCTTCAGTTCGGAGGCTCATCTTCTGAAACTTTGCCCAGACACTTTGGATCCTTGTTATGGGGGACTAGCAGGCTAAAAGTAGCTGAAAAAGGCACCTTCCCCCACCCGTCAGCCACTTCAGTCAATTTTAACCTCTTCTGTCCTCTTCTGTTCCTCTAGTCAGTTTTTAAAAAATTACTGTCAGCAGCTGGCACAGTGCCACAGGCCAGATTTTTCTTGCTGTAACAAAATGTCTGGGAAGGGTAACAGAGAGTGGAAATTGACTGGGGTGGGGAAAGGGGTGGTCATGATACTAGCTCTGTTTACCTGGGAAGGGCTAGAGTGTTATTATTTTAATTATTTGGCCAAAGATCGGTATGATCTAAAGTGACCCCAAAGTTTGTTGCGACTGAATTGAAGGTGAAAGTGCCAAATTTCAACACGTTCACTGAAAACAAATTCAGCATCTAATCATTCTTATACCGGTGTACCACTGAGCTGGCCTAAAAGAGTTTTTTTGGTCATGTAAAGTGATTCATATTTTAGAATATGTGAAATAATATACAAGACAGTGAACACAATGGAGAACAATAGCAGGAGGTTATTGGTCAAGGGTATTGAAACTATTATACTTTGGGATATACTGTAATACCCGTATTTGAAATATTCAGTCATTATTTAAGTGATAATGTGCTAGTTGGGTCACTATACAAGGCAATAATGTTACTGTTGAGTACACAAAGTACGAGGCCAAAGACTGATTACTTGATCTTCGTAAGACAATTACATTATTGCTAAGGCTATTAGCGCAGCTAGCATAGTATAACTATCATCTTAAATGTATTTGCTGCTGTGAGTATAGACCCATCAGAATGAAAGATTATATAACTTTTGTCATTTTATTGAGAGAAAATGACTGTTCTAAGCACTGAGCAGTATTTTATTGACAAAAAAATGACTATAGTGAGTTTGCTGAGGAACAAAATGTTTTTAACCCTGGCTTCTGATGGGAGGATGGGGCCCATATGTAGTTTAATACATAATCAAGGTATGTTTTATAAACTAAGAACAATAACCACTGCCAGTGTCTACAAACATACTGTCACTGTTAGTTACTGCACTGGACATGTTTTTTTCTGTAAAGAGGTCTCCTGAGGAGACCCTTTCAAGGTTTGACAAAGGGATTTGTCTTCATTCCAGAAAATTAAAATATACAGTATTAGTAAAGCATATAAATGCACGGTATTTGTTATATCTTTTTGCTTTGGGAAGTCAGATGCTTTTTTTTTCCATGGAACAATAAACAAGGAAATGAGCTTTTGAGGTGCTAATTGCTATTTGTTTTGCTAAAGAGGATTGGTTACCTCTTTAGAGACATGAACCCAGCACCTGGATGCCACATACTGTAAGTTTTCCAGTGAAGTATACTGAACAGAACCCCTTAATTTTTTATGTACTCTTGGAAGAACAGAGAGGAAAGCCAAAACAGAACCAAGAGCGTTTGAGGACCTGGTATGAACTCTCCTAAACAATGATTTATTACTATGTGCTGTCATGGATCATCAAAAGTATGAAAACTGTAGCTGTGCTAACATTTTCCCCCTCAGTTTTCCTAAAGTATGTGCTACACAATGGAAACAAGCTCCAGTGCATTGTGTTAGTCCCACAGATCTAAAGGAAAAGCTAATAGTTATTTTCTTTCTCTGTCCCCCTCCCCTCGATTATCGGTTTCTTTTATGGCTGGGTCTATTCTCTTCTCCCGCTGCAGTAGACTTTCTTTCCTCATCCCTATTTTTTAGGTAGCCCCCACCCCCGATATCTAGGGGTATGATGGTGGTGAAGTCCGTGGGAAGGGGGTGCCCACAGCAGAACTCTATTCCCTAGCCAGCTTAAGTTTACCAGTTCTTACCCGTCCATACGGAGGTGCAGGCCTTTCTTTAGGTGCTGGGCGAGGAAGAAACAAATTGGAGGTGCAACAGTCCAACAAAATAACTGAGTCCACAGCGAGGTAAAAATGAACAAGCAGAGGATCTTGTTTATTTAGCAGTCAACTCCATGGAGCCACAGAATTAATACAGGGGCAAGGCAGTTTCACTTCATGACCGCTATGATCACACTATACATAGGCAGCTTTGTCCGTGAACCACTATGGTTCCAAATCCACAGGCAGCATTATTGCAGAACTGGAGCATTTCAGCTCTATCTCATGCCTTGCTGTCAACCTAGAGCTTCCCACTGGGTCCTTCCTTCCTTTCTCACACTGGGGTGCCTTATGCAAAGTGTGCCCCTCCCAGATTCTCTAGGCCTGGCTAAGGGTGCGGGAGCAGACAATCACCCCCACTCTCGTGGCTTCTCTCTCTCCCTCCCTCCTCTCCTTGATCTCTTCCACTCTCACCACCCAAAAATACCCTCTCAATCTAGCCACAATTCTGGTTAAATACCCCAGGCACACCGATGACCTACTGTCGGCAGCAGACCCTGCGTGCAGAAGAGGGATTCACCTTTTAGGTACTGGGCTAATGTAGCCCAACTCATTATTTCAGTGCCCCACAAATGTACACTCCCCCGGGGGGGGGATTACAACCCTTCCCTGTTCAAATGCTCACCGACCCTAGCAAGCATTTAGCACTGCCAGCTACAAACCCATGGCCCAGCAAGAAGGTATGAACACTACCTCCACTGCTAAGCCACTGGCCAGCTATGTTGGTATAGCTACCAAAGTGGCCAGACTCCCCCAACAAAATAAAAATAACAAGGGGCCACACAGAGCTCGACTCTCCAAAATCGCACTTGAGCTCATACTCTGGTGACCCAGCCACCTGAACCTCCTCAGACAGATTGCCGGTCAGAACAGGGGTGGCGTCCCAGTCCTAACCTGACCTACCAAATTATAAACTGCCCAACCTGCCTAACTGCTGCCGAAACCACTTATATCTCACGACCCACCATGTGGGTTAACAATGAATTACATTAGACCACTGTGATAATAACAGTAAACACAGCTGCCATAAAATGATATTCAGCAGTACAGCAACAGTAACACTTATTTTTTATTTATTTTTATTGTAAGTAGTAATCAGAATTACAACCCTTTGAGTCAGGGACTCGTTTACAAAGGCTCCTCTTCAGGAAGACAAATACATTAATAGCAAGCAACAGAAAACAAAGTAAATGAGCTCAAATAAAAGCAAACAGTCAAAATTAAGGGCTGGTTACAAAGGCCCCACGGCAAGTTAAATTAGCAATAATAAACAGACATAAACAATAATGTGGGCTATAATGAGTCAAATGAAGGGCAGAGTCAAAAATAGGCAGAATGAGAGGAGTAAAGGCAGGGAAAACTCAGCCAGGGCAGTCACAGCGACGGGAGGAGAGGAGGTGGTTCTTGAGAGCAGTTTTAAAGGCCCCAGTCTTGGTAGGGAGACAATACCTACAGGCAGGGAATTGTACCAGGACGGGGCATGGTAACGGAATGACCTCTGTGCAAGGGAGGTCCTAACTCAGGGGACTTGCAGAGGGGAGTGGACAGTGCTGCGGGTAGACAGGGAGGGAGTAGATAGGCTTATGATAGAAGACGGACCGGGGGAGTCAAACCTGCAGTGATTTTTTTGGTCAGGAGACAAGATTGATAGATACGCCTTTCCTCCAGATTAAGGAAATTAGAGAGGGAATACAATGTGCAAGTATGGGTAAGATGTGGGGAACCTGTAAGCAGCCAGCAGGCCTTATTGAGAGATAGCTTAATTTTGTGCAGAGCAGTGTTGTCAGTGGCACCATAAGTAAGCAGACCATAGTCCACAAGGGACAGTACTGTGGATGAGATAGCCAGCCTTAGTGCTTCATTGGGGAGACAGTCATGATGGCGATACAGTAGGCCTATCCTAGAGTCGATGGCGGAGCAAAGGGAGTGGATGTGGTCATGAAAGGATAGGGAGGGATCAAAGAGAACGTCGAGATATTTGAAGGAGGAGGTTTGTTCAAGGGGGAAGAGGGTACTAGATAAAATCCAGAGTGGATAATCTTTATGTTTACTCGTTATGTGCAAAAAGCATGGTTTTAGTTTTCTTTAAGTTCAAAACCAGCCTGTGGTCAGAGAACCAATGTTCAGCCTGGGTGAAGGAGTCCTGCAGGGAGTTTTGTAGGAGGAGAAGGTCAGCATGTGAGTCAAACAGGACAGCATCATCCGCATAAAGTAGAAGGTTTCCATTACAAGCAGTGGGGAGAGAATTCGGATAGATGCTGAAAAGCAAGGACCTTAGGATGGAGCCCTGGGGAACACCGGAATGAACCTGTTGGGGGCAGGAGACAGTAGACCTGATTTTGACACACTGGGTGCAGGAGGAAAGATAGCTGGAGAACCAATTCAACACACCCTGCGAGAGGCTGAGGGGTCGGAGAGAAGAGAGGAGAAGGGAGTGGTGGACAGTGCCAAAAGCTTTCGACAAGTCAATGAAGACAGAGCCAGCAACATGACCTTTGTCAAGAGCAGTGTGAAGGAAATTGGAGAATTCAATAAGGACAGTAGAGATGCTGTGTGCACGATGAAAACCGTGTTGTTCATGGCAGAGGAGGTTATAGGTGGAGATGTAGTCAGAGAGCTGATCGGCCACGATTTTTTCCAGAGTCTTGGAGAGAGGGAGGAGGATGGAGATTGGGCGATAGTTGCTGGGGGAGGTCCAGTCACCAGATTTATGAAGAGGGGTGATCACTGTTGTTTTCCAGGCCAGGGGAGCTTGACTGAGGCAGAGGGAGTGGTTCAGCAATCTGGTAAGAGGGCTGAGGACAGCGTCTAGGACCCTTTTAAGCAGTTTGGTGTCCAAGGAGTCACTGCTATGACCCGTGCCCTTAAGTGATCT
The DNA here is from genome assembly GCA_016271365.2 of Neoceratodus forsteri. Lineage (NCBI taxonomy): Eukaryota > Metazoa > Chordata > Ceratodontiformes > Ceratodontidae > Neoceratodus > Neoceratodus forsteri. The sequence continues at coordinate 75,482,742 of JADMNL010000029.1, read as the reverse complement.
GAGCAGGTAGGGCCTTGCTTCATGAGGGGAGAGGGCCTTGAAGTAGAACAGGGGATGAGCAACTGGATTTGAGGAGGGAGGTGGGACTGGGTTGAAAATATTTTGAGGGAGGACAGCCGAAATGTCGGAGAAGGAACTATTTAAGCAGTCAGCAATAGCCACAGGATCAGTAGACAAGGCGCCGTTAACAAAGAGATGGGTGGAGCGGGGTCACAGCCTTGCCATAGAGTTCCTTGATATTGTTCCAGAAATTACGGGACAAGCCCCAAGAGGAAGCAAGGGTGGACCTGTAGTGTTCAGCCTTGGCTTTACGGATAGCCCAGGTACATTTATTTCTAGCGGTACGGTAAGCCTGCCTGTCCGCAGTCCTACCGGATTCAACAGCCCTGTGCCAAAGGTTGTCTCTGTGGCGCATGAGACCAAGCAGAGATGGAGTGACCCAGGGAGATTCACGGTCCTTGGAGACAACTTTGGAAAGGGGAGCAAAGGTGTTGCAGGCCTTATTGAAAGCCTGGATAAAATAGAGAGGGGAGGACTCAACGTCAGGGGCACGATCAGTTGGGGACCAGTCACAACCAGCAAGGTATTCTTTTAGTTGGGCAAGTTTACCAGGGTGTAAGAGATGATGAATGGACAGTTATGAGTGTGTGCAGCCTGTGACAATTTAGCTGTTCAAATCCCTCCCCAGGTCACCATTAACTTAACCAAACCTATTTTATACCATGGAGTATCATTGTCCACAGATGTCCTTAGATAACGAAAGTCCAGAGAGTTTGTAAAAGTAAAATAAACAAGGAAGTAGTTGATTTCACCCATCTTTGCCACTGAACTGCTTGCTGCTGTCTCTCTCTCTCTCTCTCTCTCTCTCTCTCTCTCAGTTTTTCAGCTTTTCCATTATACAGGCTTTACCACTGGAGGGTGACTCAACAGGAGTCATAACCACTGTCCATTGGAGGGGTCAACTCAGGGTCACAGGCTTCAACTGTTCCAGTCTCTACTGTGGACAGTAGAATCGGAGGTCTGGCTTGGTCATCGGTTGTCCAAAAGTATCTGAGGCGGCTATGTAATAATTGTGATGGGCTCCATCCAAGTCCTGCTCCAAAGCAAACTTTCTGAACAAAGACCCTCATAAGCATGCCGAAAGCGGATGCCCTTGGCAATCCACTGGATCTCCTGATGCGCAGTGGTGGGGCTACATTAGCCAAAGTCAGGTTGTGTTTTTGATACAGTTTATCAACAATGACATGAAACACCCAGTCCTTGCAATGTTCCTCAATAATGTCCCAGATTCTTTCAGGCAGGTAAGGGTAGACATATGAGGGATACTCCTGCCTGATCCGATAGTACATGATCCTTTCTGCCTGAGACCATTCAGGCCTGCTGTGGACAGTAGTGTCAGGGGCAAGCCCATCAGGAAGCCATACTCCTTCACGATATCTCCGTACATTAGGGTCATTGTCACCAGCTTGATCGTACATTTCTAGTATGTCTCAGGACCTTGTTGTAAATGGGCCTGCTTAATGGAGTTATTTTCCTGCCAATAAACTTTGACTTGACTTGACATTTCCTTCCTCTTCTGAGACTGTGCTAGCAAATTAGGGTGATCCTCTGGCAAGGACAAAATCTCAGATTCGTACGGAGGGGGAATAAACTTCCTGTTCCAGATCCTCTCATCCTCTACTGTGACTTCTACTTGGCAAGTGGCAGCTGTTTCTGGAGATTCACCTGAACATTCCTGCCCCCCCAACCCAGCCACTGGGGTTTCTCGTTGGCTACTATGGGGCACCAATTCCACGGTGGCAACAGACAGCGCAGCTGCAAGCAGGATGGTTATCTCCCATTCACTTGATAGTGATGATCTGGGTGCACCAAAATCCCCAGAGGTCAGTAACATTGGTTCTTGTTTTGGGGCCCAAGCATGGCCAAGGCCTCTGCCACACCCAAATGGCCATTGACACTGCTCTGCTCCTCTGGGAGCAGGGAACTCTTGAGCTCTGGCTTCCTCACCTCCACCAACTGACTGCTCAGGAGGCTAGGCACTCAGGTCTTCCCAACCTCTCACACTGGCTAAGTCTGAGTCCACAGAGGTAACCAATCCACTGGTCCCTGGATGAAACAGCTGACCACACTCAAAGGGAGCTTCTCAATAGCATCTACAACAGATTGGCAACATGGTTATTCTGGCTTTTTGTACTGACAAAGCGCATGTGGAGGGCACTGTAAAATTCTCCACCAACTCCCACATCCACCAAAGCATGGCAGAGGGGACCATCACATCTGATGCAGCGGGGGCTCAAGCCATCATGTCTTTCTGCAGAAATCTCTGAGTATTTACTCAAACACAGTCTCTGCAGAATGGCTCACCACACCAGTTGTCCTCTTTAGTCTGCTGAGCAACTCATGCCCAACTCCCAGAGCCTGCGGTCCCTGCCCAGCAGATCTTACACTGTCCAATCATCTGGATGGGTCCAACAGCATTTGCATAGTTCTCGCATGTTCCAGCCATCTGTGTCCCCAAGCCAGACCACAGGGTGCCAAAGCTTCCTCCTAGGCAAAAATTCGCTCTTCAGGCCCCACCATATTAACCAGTCTCAAATGGCAGCAAATCACATCCACCACAAAACAGACTGCACCCAGTACCTCTTCACCATCAACAATGGTCCAGACACCCCAAATCACATCCCGAATGAGCCCCCACATTGTAGCCCCCATCCCCAATGTCTAGGGGCATGATGGTTGTGAAGTCTATGAGGAGGGGCACCCACAACAGAACTCTGTTCCCTAGCTGGCTTACGTTTACCAGGTCTTACCAGTCCATATGGGGTGCAGGCATCTCCTTAGGTACTGGGCTAGGAAGAAACAGATTAGAGATGCAACAGTCCAACAAAATAACTGAGTCCAAAGGGAGGTAAAATGAACAAGGAGCAGATCCCATTTATTTAGCAGTCAATTCCATGGAGCTACAGAATTAATACAGGGGCAAAGCAGTTTCACTTCATGACCTCTATAATAACACTATACGTAGGCAGCATTGTCCATGAACCACTATGGTTCCAAATCCACAGGCAGCATTACTACAGAACTGATAAGGCCCCCCATTCCTAGACAACAGGTTTCCCCACAGCAGCATCACTCCTTTCCATCTCTTTCTCAGTTACAGTCCCTAAGAAGCTACCAGCCAATCATCTAGGGCTGCTCCTGTCCCAGCCTCGGCATCTTCCACTGGTCACCTACTAGATGACTGTCCACAAGAACTAAGGGCATGCATCTCTAGAAACCAAGTCCTCTCTGATTCTTCACTGCCTCACATCCTGCTTCATGGCATTCAGGCAGCAGATTTCTGTAATTCTCTTCCTTTTGCCCTCGACATGGGGCATCTTGGCTCTATCTCATGCCTTGCTGTCAAACCAGAGCTTCCCACTGGGTCCTTCCTTTCTCACACTGGGGTGGTTTGGGCAAAGTGTGTCCTTCCCAGGTTCTCCAGGCCCTGCCAAGGCCACGGGAGCAGGCAATCTCCTCCATGTCCACGGCATCTTTCTCCCTCCCCTCCTCAATCTCTTCAACTATTTCTGCCCCAAAAACCTCTTAATCCCACCAAAACCCCAGTTAATACTCCTATGCACACCGATGACCTACCGCCAGTAGCAGGCCCTGCCATTCGGTAGAGGGATTACCTTTAGGTACTGGGCCGATATATCCCAACTCACTATTTCAGTACCCCAAAAATTTACACTCCCCAGTTGGGGGGGAGGGTACATTTACAGTGCTTTTTAATGTAGCCAGTCCCCATCTGTCATGAACAATAGGCCCCTGCACCATGGGAAGGATGTCGGGCAGGGTCCCTAAAAGATTTTTGAGGGCTACGTGCAAACAACATGCACACGAAAATCTGAAAACTATAACTGCACTCACAGACTACATTATCCACACAAAGTTCTCTAGTCAAGCAGTAAGGGGTTTACTTTTATGCAAGGCACTCTCGGAAGGGAATTACATGGTACTTCCACAGGTGCCTCCCTCCATGGAGGCTGTTAGAAGTTACATCCTGGATTTTAGGTCACTTTTTCTCCAGTTCTTACACACTTAGAGACATGGGGCCTGATTTTCAAAGACCTCTTACAGTGACGCAAGTTACATTGCTCTAAGGGTTGTGGCAAACTCTTGGTGTGCTAGGGACCCTACGCCAGGTGTTAAAACATGCAGAGTCCCTGCGCAAAACTCCCTGGGTTTTCCACAGGTCACCAGGTGCGCCAAACATTTGGCACATCTGTGGGAATTGGCACAGGTATCTGTAACCCCCGGACCCCTGCCTTTTTGCAAAATGACAGGTGACATGCTGTTGAAGCTGACTGCAGTACCTGGTGTGGACTGGGTTCAGGGAGGACTAGGTTACTTGGCACAGGGGGCCTAGGTTTGGCTACTCCACACAGGGGCACCCAAGTAAATCTGAACACAGGAAGCAATAACTGTAATGTCCAAACCAGGAATGGGATTCTACAGTGTGGCTTTTATTCACATCCAAACTGAACAAACAAAGCATAGACGGACCCCCACGGGGCTACATTCCTGGTAATGCAGATTAGATACAACAGAACACTTGTTCACATTTCCAGCCCTCAGGCTCTGAACCCACCAGGCACACAGCCTGGACTTGCATGCAGCTTTGGGTACACAGCCTGACTTTTACACTACTTGGGTTTTCCCCACTGGCCCGGCTCCCCCCCCGGCCACTTGATCCACGGTCCATTATGGGAATGAACCAGTATTCCTATTGGTGGCTTCCCAAACCACCTTAGAGCCTTCGACTCCTAGAGGGAATTTTCCTTCCAATCCCACATCTGGGTACTTCCCTCATCACTGGCCAAGTGCATAAGGCAAAGTAGAAATCCACAGAGCAAATCTGTAGAGGTGGACCTGGTCACCAAAGATGGGGGGTCTCCCACCTCCAGCTCCCACAATCCATACCCAGACATTTCTCTGGAAACTAAACAACTCTTTTCTGAAAGCTTGGCAATGTAGATTACTGGGTAGATGTATGTCACATCTCCTCTACATGTCTTGACTTCCCCTATGTGCTGGACTTGAGCATACTTTTACTTTTGGCTAAGCCTATTACTCTAGCCCTCCCACTACTTCAGTAGTCCAATCCCCACCATTACACAAGTCCCAGGGTGAAAACATGGGCCCTTTAGAAAGAGCAGAAACTCACCCTCCGGTTGCAGGTGCCCCACAGGCGAATCACGAAATCTTCTCGTTTCCCATACTCTTGGACAAAATAAGGCAGCTTCTCCACTAGCAGTAGCCAGGGGGTTGCCCCTGGAATATGCAGGCTAAACTTTCCTGCCCCATCCCCTCAGAGATGGGGCACTGAGACCCAATTCAGTGGTCTCCACCACTTTAAAACTAGCTTCTGTGTCTCTCTTTAGGTGGAAACACACACCTTTTCACTGAATGTAGCCCTATGTCAGGGCTGAGGCTCCAAGAGCCTAACATAGAGCTGCTGTGCTCCTCTCACTACAAGCTCCAAACTCCAACTGACCTACAGACCGACTGTTCAAACCTCCCAACATTCTACTCCAACTCCCTGCTGCAGATTCCATTGTGGCTCATGCAGCTGCGATAGTTCTATGGTGATGTCATCCCTCAGTCTCAGCTGAGACTGAGAACAGAGTAAGACAGTGTGAAATCCATTTAACTGGAGTTTCACAAGTTGCCTTCCTTGCCTACCACTAGGTCTTACTGGGATTCTAGTAACCCCGGATAACAAGGGAGTTACATATCCATGCCCCCCCAGCATGGTGCAGCACTAGAGGGGCAGGGACATTGGGGGTTAAGAAATGCATTGCTTGGAGGGGCCTTGAGTATAGAGCATGGGAGAAGGCAAATGAGCTGTCAGGGTGTAGCTGGGCATCAGCCGCAGTGATGTGGCACCCGGTGGGATGCTGTTGCAGTGTAGTGCAATGAAAGAAATTGTATACAGTACACACTCCTTTTTAGTGCATTCTGCATCTGGCCATAGTGGTGAGTGGAGTGCTGTGCCATTCATAGGATTGGGGCAAGGAAGGGGAAGTGGGTGGTTGGACAATACCTGATAGGGTTGGGAGGTGGGAATCCACTAGACCACTAGAGACTATTAACACTTTTTTATTTGGGAGAGCTCAGTGATTAGGGGGACACTATAGGACTGGGCATTTGTTTCATTGTACTTGGGGGTGATCAGGGATCAGTGGGAGGGACCTGGGATTCTATACACATCAGGGATTGGGGCACTACACTACCAGGGATGCTATTACAGTACAGGCTGGGTGTCACTGATATTAATGACTTTCTTTGTAGTTAATTGGGCTCAATTTCTGTCTTTGCGCTAACCTGCAATGGCACCCCGTTAGGTGCCACATCGCTGTAGCTGATGTTCAGCTGTGCCCCAACTGCCACCTCCCATGCCCCTAGTTCAACCCTACTGCCCCCTGTACTCCCACACTCCACTGGCACAACCCACTTAGACCACCTCATGACTGGTCAAAGTGGAGACTCCTCCTGCATCCATAGTGGGGCTTGCAAAATCCAGAAAAAGGGGATGTTGCAGCCCCACCATGGGGCAAGCCCCCTTGACCTGGGCACACCTGGTTGTTTGATGCAACCTTGGTGCAAGGGGGCTTTAGCGCAGCAGTGTCTGAATTAGATGCAGGCAACTTTATAAAATTGTGTTTGACAGAAGTTGTGATGCAAGTCACCACTTATGTCAAACTCTTTTGATGTGAATCCCTTGTGCATTCTAACCTGTTTGAAAATCGGGCCCATGATGTTAAATACGTTATTCCATTTATTAAAGTTTAAATGCATTGAGCAAATCTCATTTGCGATGGGAACTCTTTTGCATATCCAATGCAAATTGCACAGGATCACACATAAATACAGAATAAAGAAATAAATAAAGGATACGATGTACATAATTAAACTCATATTCACTCATCGTAAAATAGAAAATTTAGAAAACAGCAATCAGGTAATCAGTCCTGATAAGATCTATAACCAGTTGTCAGCTCTTAGTTATTAGCTTCCCGGGCTGGTGGCTTACTGGGACCTCTCTGGGCACCAGTGACAGTCATGGTCAGCAGCACTGTGAACATGTGTAGCCTCCAACAGTGTGACTCAATGGCTCTGAATGGATGCTTTCTTCTGGGCTCCCCGCTACCTGTTTTTACTGCCCCTATAGAACACCACCTCCATCCAGCTCAGACCAAATCTGGACTCTTTTTACTTTCCCTTAGGCTTAGTTGAACTTTACGAAGATTAATTACTAGGGGTAATCATATTTAATTCACTATTCGATGTTACAAAGTCTGGAGATGGGCAAAGTCGGTGAAATTTGCTTTGCAAAGCAATTTCTCAATTTTGCCAACTTTAATTCACAAACAACCACTGTTGCATTCTCTTTGCTTGGCAAAGTACCTAAGTTTGCATGACAAATCTATACGAACTGCCAATTCACTAGAGCATTTGGCAATTCATGTAGATTTCCAACTGCCTTTGGCAATGAGAAAAGAAAAAAAAAAGAAAACAAGACTTAAACTTCCTCCCCCACCCACTGTGTTGTAAGTTCTCATTACCCTACCTACCTCCCAGATACTTTTTATGTTAAATCCCTCTCCCACCCCCGCTAGCACCCTCCTCCCTCCTCCCCCGCCCTGAAGAATTTATAGTTTTACCCTCCCCCACCTGTGTACTAAAACAAAACTTCCCCATCGTACCTCACACAACCAGATCCCAATGTTCCAGAGAACACCTCTCAGATAACTCCCCCCACACACTACCACCTTCTTTCCCATATCAGAACTCGCAAATCCATTTTTTCACAACCTGTAACTAAAGAAAACTGTCCCCAGTGCAGACCGTCCATATTGATAATATCATGAACAAAAGATGGTGTCTTTGCTCCTAATAAAACCTGATTGACTGAACTAAAACAAATTTTGCTTTCGTAATTTTAAACTTCCACTTCTGGTGGAATTCTGTGGATTTAGGCAGAATTTCTGAAATTCTGCAAAATTCCATCAAATGCAGAAATTGAAAATTCTGCAGTAGGCCTTGGGCCATCCCCTCTCTATCCCAGTCATTTCCTATCCTACAGCACCCTTACCCTTATCCCACATTTTCTATCCTACAGCACCCTTATCCTTATCCCACATTTCCTATCCTACAGCACCCTTACCCTTATCCCACATTTCCTATCCTACAGCACCCTTACCCTTATCCCACATTTCCTATCCTACAGCACCTTTACCCTTGTCCCACATTTCCTATCCTACAGCACCCTTACCCTTATCCCACATTTCCTATCCTACAGCACCCTTACCCTTATCCTACATTTCCTATCCTACAGCACCCTTACCCTTATCCCACATTTCATATCCTACAGCACCCTTACCCTTATCCCACATTTCCTATCCTACAGCACCCTTATCCTTATCCCACACTGAAAGGTATTATGCCAACAGTCTACAACTTCTTTTCACCCCACCATTCCATCCTTCCAGTCTCCCAAATAGTTTTGTTTAAATCTGGACCCCACCCAACCTATAAATCATGATTTCAGAGTAGGGGGCCCACTTAGGCCATGTCCACAATATGCCTCTGTAACCTAACAGTGCCCAAACTGTTACCGCAATGGTTTGAATTTACACCTGTAACATTACAGAATGTGTTTTTGTAACCATTGCTGAAACCACATATGAGGTGGTTTCAACAACGGTTATGAAACCGGTTACACCTCGGTAACGTTACCGGGTGAAGTATGGACACATGGTAACGGTCCCCTACAGGGCCCGTAGCGCAGCACGAGCTGCATCCTGGGAAACGATGCCGCCGTAATGGTCACCCAGCACCCCTAGTGTGGAACGGCGGTACCAGTCCCATTATAGACACTGCCACAATGTGGACACACTGTACCGCTCTCCGGCCGTAATGGTTTCTGTCCATTACAGGGTCTGAGTGGTGTACTGTGGATGGGGCCTATGTTATTCAAATCCAGACTAACGCAGCCGCCAACACCTGACACTGTGCCGGAAACCAAATGCCCTTTAACTTGTGCCCTTGCCCTCCTCAACCTAACTTCCCAGTCCCCCAAATAATTTTATTTATGGAACACTCATGAGGATATTTTCAGGCACTTATCTGTGATATTTTTGCTTCCTCCAGAGGCCAGACCTACAGTGAGAATATCAAACTATTCTCACTGTAGGTCCCCAGGAGCAAAAATATCCTCACAGTAGGTTTGATTTATTGGAGCCAGCAGCACGAGCAGCTCAATTAGAACTCAACTGCTCACTTGCATGCCGACTCCTGTTCTGCAGTTTCAGTTCCTTGTCGGTGCTGTCTAGTAACTTTTACTTTCTGTCAAATCCTTTTCTACACAAAAAGCTGCTTAATTAATAAAAATAATAAATTAAATGTATTTTTTGCACAGTTCACCTAATTTTCTTCCCTGCCAAATCAGCCCACTGCCAATGACAACCTTTTATCTCTCTCCCCATCCCAAGAGTCTCTCAATGCCTCTCTGACCGACTCTCCTTCAGACTCCATGCCTGTGTACAGCAACCTCTTCCTCGCTCTTTTCTGTAGGCAGCACCGCTCATTCTACAGAGATAGCCTGTTCCTCCCAGTTGAGTAAACACATGATGCACGCAATAGTGTCACGTGCATCAAACTGCCTGATCATCCAAAACTAGAATTTAAAACAAAACAAAAGGGAAAACTACCATAAAATATAACTTAAGCAACAAGAAACTAGCAAGTGTTGCATACATTAAATATGCCATGGGTGTCACAGAAATATTCGTGTTATTTTCCCTTCTTGCAGTTTGACCTTTGGCATCACTCATGGCTTCACCACTCGTGATGTCATAAGGTCAAACTGCACTTGGAAAAAATAACAGGGATATTCCTGTGACGCTCATAGCATATCCCTTATTTAGATATAGACCCACCCCCCGACCCCAATCCATGATTTGAGGGGAGGGTTACTATTCTTTAAAATCCCAGCTACCTCAGCCCCCCCCCAACCCTGCAGCATGCCTTCTCTATTTAGTAGTAAACTTGCACTATCATTGGAGGGAGTGGGCACACAACTGGGATGGGGGGAGAAGCAGTTTGCAATCATTGGTGATGTTAGCTAGATCTCTCAGCAATCATAATGTAATCTTTGAGTATGAAAGAGACACTGAGCTGGGATAGCTTGCTAATGATCAATTCTGCTCATCAGGTACATAAAAAGACAGAACTGGTTTTAGAGTCAGATAGGTTTTAGCAGCTAGAGAGAGGGCTGCACTCCTCGATTCTATGTACAGAGACCTGATGTACCTGAAGGGTTTTGTCAACACAGAATTCTGCAGTTTTGCGGGGTCCTGGCATCCCAGGTTACTGTACGGCTTATGTTCATGAGCAGTACATAGAAGGATTGGAGCTTGGGTATAAAATCTCACCCATTCATTGTTCTAAGCTCACTATGGTTTCTTCTGATTTTAAACATTGTTATATAAACTGGCTAGACCATAAAGGTGCTCATTTAATCCCCTTTCTGTAACTGTTTCACAAAACAATGCTGTCCAGCATTTTGCAACTTACTTTAGTGTCTGGCAGCTCTACAGGGACAGATCTTGGATTTCTTTGCAGCGGAGTGTCAGACAGTCTTAGTGGACTTGGGAAATGAAACATTTCTTGACATTTTATTAATTTATACCAGGCATCAAAATATTGATTTTTAGGATGCTCTGCCCCAACAATAACAATATATTTTTTTAAATAGTGCTTTTTTCATGAGCCCAGATGAACCAGTCCCAAGGCATGAAGTTCAGCCTCCTCCATTTCTAATAAGGAGGATCTACTCTCCCTGAGTTCACTGAGGCAGGAAGAAGACTGTAACCAGGAGAGCTAACCACTAAATTAGAAGTGTATAGTCTGCAGGTTAAATTGGGACCTTCAGTCAGCACATAAAGGCACAGTTAACAGTGTGCTGTCGTGAGTCTGGGAGAAAGCAGGTGAAAGTTGTCCATGCAAGTAGCTGGGGGATAGCGGTTAATTAGTGTGCTGGGCTTCGGGCAGAAGTGAAGCAGTTGTCTGCATTTAAACTTCAGTTAAATTGTGAGTTGTTAACAGAGGAAGTAGGCAGCTGACTGATGCAGCTTGGAGAGTGTAACCAAGAGGGGTAAGTAGATACACTTGATTAGAAGTGTAGGGTCAGCAAGTTAAATTGGGACCTTCAGTGAGGGCATAATAGGCACAGCTAACAGTGTGATGGCCTGAGTTTGGGCAAAGGCAGGTGAAATGTGTACCTGAAGAAGTGAAGCAGTTATGTTTTAGACTTCTCTTTAGCTAAGCTGTGAGCTTGCTATCAGAGCAAGTAGGCAGCTAGGAGACTGTAATCAGGAGAAGTAGGTAGATACCATATTATTAGTCAGTGATCATATGACCGGTGATAGCCAATCTGGAGAGAGGACAGAAGCATCCAGGAAGTAGATGAGAGGCATAAAAGGACTTTGACCCAAGTGGAGTCCCATCACATGAATGCCCCAGAGCAGGAGTAGGCTATCTGCCTAAGGAGTGTCTGTAGGGCATTTGGAGATGAGTCCTCAGTTCCACAGGGGACTCTGAAACTTACAGGTATCTGATAGCAAAGTTAGTGGCACAGTTCTAAGTGGCAAAGCAGGTTATGTAAGGGATCTTAGATATACCCTGTCTGAGGTAGCCTAATATTGCACTTAGTGTGCAACTGCATAACTGTGTAACAATGTAACTCTGTAATTTGGACAACACACTACCTGGGGAGGATGTTAAAGACAGTAGCTGAAAGGAATTAAGGCAGGTAGAGATTAATACAGGACAGGGTGTATTACATTGTAAGAAGGTGGTATTAGATATTGAATTAGGGTGAACAACATGGAATATGTAGCATAGGATCAGAGGGAGGCAGTCAGCTGCAGTGACTGTGTGGTACTAGTCTCCTGGACTGTGCTCTGGAGGATGAAACACTGTTCTGTATGTAGGAAATTTGTGGAGCTCCAGGCACAGCTGGTAGCAGCATGGGAAGAGATAGCCATGCTGCATCAGCAGCTGAGCTGGTAACCACAGGCACACCCTACACCTCACTCCCCATAGGCCCACTGGCCAAGGCGGTTGGAAGGTGATGGGGAGAGGAAGGGGTGGCTGAGGCAGTCACAAGGAAGTCATCCTAACTCACCAAACTCCAAATCACTTTGCACCACTGGAGGATGCAGATGTACCTGAATTCTACCAGAGGTGGATATGAGCCAGTTAGGAAGGGTCAGAAGAATGACATTGTGGCATCAGGGGAGAGAACAGGAAGGAGGCAGCAAGGCATATTTCAGTAACAGTGGACTCTATGACTAGAAGGGTGGAGAAGGTGGAGGAAGAGGGAAGTGGAGAAGGTTGGTTAAATGCCTTATAGGTACATCAGCCATCCGAGAATATGGATAGGATAGAAAGGATGGTGGAGGAAGGGAAGGGGGATCTTGGGTGCTGGTACAGCTTGGTGCCTCTGGCAAATCAGCCTATTGTGACAATGAAGTATTAACCTGAAGGCCAGGGAACAGATTCAAGGCACACTCAGATTCCTTAGCATTTTCTGACATCCTGCATGTGTTGGGTAGAGGCCAGGGAATAAGAAGGATAGGGTAAGGAAGGAGGAGATTGAGTAATTTAATGATTTAATGGTTGAAGGAATGATGTAAGGAGGATGATACCATTTTGTGGAGACTGGGGGGTGCTTCTAGCACAGAAGGCTATTCAAAGGTGACCACCTTCAGCTAAAAAGAGAAGGGAAGGGACAAGTGCAGTTGGGCAGATGTTTGATGTCTATGTTGGTGGTTATTTATAATGAGAAGTGGAGCCTGAGTCTGTGGAACCACAGAGAATTGAGAGTAAAAGATGAACCTAGCTAGGAATCACCCAGAAATGGGGGCCAGGAGCAGTGGGAATGAAAGCAGCAAAGCAGGGGCCCATAATGAGTTAAGTAAGGGTGCCAGGGGAGGGGGGCTCACAAAATCAGCAGGGAGCAGGAAACCCAAGAAGCTAAAGAGGGAAGGGGAGGAAGAGGAGAGAGTAGTTGATGAGTGGGAAGGATATAGGTACAAGCTGGAAGGCAGTATGCCTAAATACAAGGAGCCTAAGCTAGGAAACAAAATTAGTGAGCATCAGGCGATGGTGGCAGATGCAGGATTAGATCTCATAGTCGTTACAGAAGCATGGACCACTGGGAATGACAGGGATCTGTCAGTACCATACCATACCATACCATACCATACCATACCATACCATACCATGGGTACAAGAGATAGAGGTAAGGTAAAAAGATGTGGGGTATCCCTTTATGTCAAGGAAGGCATAGAAGCTGTAGAGGATGGGTTCATTGAGGGGGAAATGGGGAGACAGAATCACTGTGGGTACAACTTATGACAGCATTCAGAAAGAAGTTGTGGGTGGGCATGATCTATAGACCACCATGATTATAAGACAAGGAGGATAGGGAATTAGGGGCAGAAATTGAAAAGGTGTGCTGCAAAGGGGGAGGTAGTTGTTGGGGGGAATCTCAATTTACCAGACATAGATTGGGACATTACAGCAGCTAAGAGCACTAGAAGTCAGGCCCTGCAAGATATGTTGCAGGACTGGCTGCTGGTGCAGCTGGTCTGGGAACCCACAAGAGAAGCTGTTATTCTCAATGGGGTACTCATAACTCAGAAATGGTACCTGGGGTGCAGGTTAGGAAACCATTGGGGTCCAGTGACCATAACACCATATGGGTAGAACTGGCCCTGGGCACCCATATATGTTTGTCAAAGGCAGTGGTTCTGGATTTCTGATGACGAGGCATTGATCAGGTGAGGTAATTAGACAAAAAGAAGTCAGCTGGAGTGGAAAAAATTATGGGGATGGAGAAGAGGTGGGGAGAAATTAAAGGGGCAAGTCTCAAAGCAACTAAAATCATACTTGAGAACAGGACTCCTTCTGCTAAGCATTCACAGTGGACAATAGCGGGACTGTGACAGAAAGCAGCATAAAGGCTGCTGCAAGAAGAGATACCAGAACTGGGGCAGATGGTAATTACAGGTTAAAGTGTTAGAAAGGGGCTCATAGCCCTGAAACAAGAGAAGGATCCATGGCTGGATGGGATGCAGCTGAGAATGCTCAGGGCATTGGCATTAGGACTAGCACAACCCCTGTCAGAGCTATTCAATAGCTCACTATAGTCACAGATGCTTCCAAGAGATTGGAGGATAGCAGATGTGATGCCAGTACACAAGGAGGGGGCAGGGAGGAACCCAGATATTCATACGAAAGGGCCACATGCACTCACAAAATAGGCTGCTAAAGACTATTTATTTTATGAACACCACAACATGCAAAATTAGCAGCAAGGACCACCTGTATCCAAAACGCACAGGAAGCTCTGTATTGCGCCGGCACTTTGACTGATGTGGTCTTCATTGGGGGGGTCACCCTGATGAAGACCACATTGGTTAAAACACCAGGGCAGTACAGGGCTTCCTGTGTGTTTGGATACAGGTGGTTTTTGCAGCTGATTTTGTACATTGTGATGTTCATGAAATAAATAGTCTTTTGCAGCCTGTTCTGTGAGTGAATGCAATCCTTTTCGTGTGGGTCCTTGGACATAGCTCACACTAACCACACTATAGACCAGCACCCCACCACCACTCTGTTGTAATATACTGGATCACAACTTGTGGATGAGTATAGTAGAAAGCCAGAAATTACAGGCCCATCAGTCTTATCACTATTGAAGATAAACTGATGGAGACACCAATCAAAGAGGACCTGGTGCACTGCCTGAAAAGAAAAAAGGCTCCACAATGATAAGCCTCATGGTTTCATGGCATGTTGGTCTTGTCAGACCAACCTAATAGCATTCTTTGACTGATTAAAAAGGGAACTGGATTACAGATGAGCAGTTGATTTACTCTACTTCAGTTACAGCAAGACATTTGACTCAATACCACGCAGAAGGTTGCTGAAGGAATTCAAAGATCTGGGCGCAGCAAAGGATCTAGTTAGATGGGTGGGAAGTTGATTGGGGAAAGACAGCAGAGGGTGGTGGTTAATGGGGTCAAATCACAGAAAAGGGAAGTCGCAAGTGGTGTACCACAGGGGTCAGTCCTGGAACCAGTCCTTTTCAATATGTTCATTAGTGACATAAGAGACAGAATATAGGGTAAGATGTGTCTCTTTGCAGATGACAGTATGCTCTGTGGCAGGTAGACAGTGAGGAGGGGGGGGTAAAGGAGTTGCAGTGGGACCTGAAAAGGTTAAAGAGGTAGTCCAAGGTCTAGCAGTTGAAATTCAGTGCTAAAAAGTGCAAGGTGATACACATAGAGAACAAAGAACTTCAGGACAGAATACAGAAAGGGAGGGATTAAGCTGACCAGTACTTCAGAGAAAAGGGACCTGGGGGTCATCATAAGTGACTCCCTGAAACAAAATAGCCAGTGTAAAAGGCAACTAGAATGTTGGGGTGTATTGGAAGGGGTTTCAGCAGCAAGGTAAAACTGGCAGACTGAATTGACCAATGCTGCTTTTTTTTTCCGGAAATTGCCTATGTCTCCAAGTCCCTGGGACTGCTTGTTTTAATGTTTCAAATAACTATTTTATTAGATTTTATTTGTATACCATCCATGTACCAAAGCTTTGCTTTTAGGATGAGCGTACATGCTGGTTGTGATAAGAATGGGGGTGCATGTATGGCATTAATTGGTGTGGTCCAATGGGAAGAGTTGGGGTTCCCTACATCTGCCAGTAAGGGCAGCTATGGGCCTATGGATGTCATTCCAGGGGATCTTCTCTGATATTTGTCCCCTTGGTGTCCAGGTGAAAAGTACAGAGCTGTGAGATTGGGAGGGGAGAGGGAGCGACTATGGAGAGGCAGGGATAAAGTAACAGTAGTAGTAATTTTATTTATTTGGACCCTAGTCTCGAAATCTCTGGGCACTTACTATAATGCAAGAAATTAAACACCACAGATATACAATCATAATACATAATGCAGCCAAATGTAATAATATAAATATAACAATAATAAATGCTATGCTGAACAGTGTCATGAAACTCACTAGTACAATAAGGCCAGCATAAAAAGATAATGCTTCAACATCCTTTTAAATGTTTCTGCAAAGGGACCCTTTCTGAGACTCCAAAGCAACTGATTTCACACCATGAGCATTGCTACAAAAAATGTCTGCTTTCTACAAAGTTTTTAATGGAACATGGGCACCCTCAGAAGCCCACCTCAGAGGACTGGAGAAGGTGGTTAGGAGTTGAAGGACAGACAAGCTATTTTAATTGAAACCCATTACATGCAAAGGCAGATCCCATGTACCTCTGCATTTTTTTACTGAACTTCTGTGATGCTAGCATTCAGAATGTATGAAAAGGAAGGTCACTGGCCCTCATAATGTGATATGTATTATCAAATACATGAGGCGTTAGGAGACAGAGAGTGAATGCAGCAGCAGCATTCCAAAACATCAGGGGTTTACTGTCTGGGAAAACAACTCAGGGATATAATTCCCCAACATACGTACATAACCTCAGAGGTAAAAAAACAGGGGTCTAGCCGTACCAACGATTCAGAACAACTACAGAAAAGGAAAAATGGAATTATGCTACTACATAGCAAAAGCATGGAGTACCATCAAACCAGAAACCAGGAATACTAAATCCCTGATGACTTTTAAGCAAGCCCTAAGCATGGAAACTGCAGCTGAATGCAACTGCTTTTACTATATATTGCATCCCTCATAAACCCCACCCACACTAAGAACACAGAGTTGTGTATGCAATATATATATATATAAACTCTCCCCAATATCCCACTTAACAGGATTTGTAACAAGAATTATCTGACAACTATATTCTAAGGAATCAGGGTATAGAAGGGTCTACATGCAACCATACCTCTCAACCTCCAAGGGTGCAAATCAGGGGCACTACCCTTTAAAATCAGGGACAAATCCTCAAATTAAGGGACACCATTTTTCACGCCGGGTAAAGTGCTGCATCTCAGCGTTCACATCTTTCAAATACGTGAAATTAAAAGTTATTAAATACTACATTAAGAATAGCATGATAGGTTTACTTTTAAAACTTTATTAAACAGTGACTGATATATTATTGACAGTCTGACTCTGACAGACAGACACTGTCAATGCAACTCATGTAAGGCTTTTTCAACACAGCTCTCACCCATGCAGTAAAGTAAAAACAAAATAAGCCTTTACTTCAAAGTTCAAACACATGTCAAAGTCTACCAGTTGTAGTACCCACTACCCCCCTTATCCCACACCCCAAAAAGAAAGAAAACACCACAAGCACCAACTATTGGTAGGGGTTACTTAGTTGGACATGACAGTCACTCACTGCTACCTTACAAGCCTTGAAGCCTCCTGTAACAGGTTAGCAGCATCCCAACATGGGAAGTTTGGGAACAGTCTTGTCCACTTTAAGAAACTAGAAATTGATGCCACTTTATAAATCCTACCACTTACTCCATGACCCCCAATTCGGTTCACCAAACATTAGCAGAATAAACAAGTTGTTAATTAACAAAACATATTCTCCACAGTTCCTGGCATGTTTAATTTTACATACCTGATATTCAACACTCATAAACGATAAAGCACTGGTGTGGTGGCAATCTCTGTGTTGGTGACAGTGGCACTGGGTCGCAGGGTCTGCACGGCTCGGGCTTGGTATGCCAGCTGCCGGAACTGTCTGCTGCTGTTTCATTCTTTTATTGGAAATAAATGATTTACACATCTAGCAGAGCAGGCAGCAGCTAATGGGCAGGCAGGCAGAGTGGTGCAAAAAAGGTCTGCTGGGCTGAGGGCACAGGCACAGTGCGATAATTCAAACAATGGGCGGCTTTAGCATTGCATGCACTCGTCTCCTCCTCCTAGTCTGAATGCTCGTTCTCGACTCTCTCCCAGTCCATCCAAGTCTCCAAGCTGCAGCAGGCAAGTTCCTCGACTCGACTCGCAGTAGCTAGACAAGGGGCTAATTCTTCACCAGCGCTCTGGAACTATCTTCCGGCTGTGTCAGTGATTCCAGTGCGCTGGAGATCCTATTTTATGTTATACATTCGGACCTGATGGGGACATAAAATCAGGTCCGCGGTGCTGGTGGGGATGCTAAAGACAATGGACAGCTATTGAATCACACCATTGGTCCGATGGAGCATACGAAGAGCCAGTTACGCCACTGTGTGCAACTGCAACATGGGGCGTGCCGTGGGGATTTTGGATGGGGACAGACAGTGTGGCGATGATGGTGTGGAGAGAAGACCGCATGACATTCGGAGAGCAGGGCTCACTGGCTAGGAAATCGTGCAAATGGCTAGCTGGATCGGGACGGCGGGAAAAACGGCTGAAAATCAGGATTTCCCGCAAAATCCGGGACAGTTGAGAGGTATGCGTGCAACTGACATAATGCACTCAATTCCATGTATATCCATATGGACAATATTACTGTCTTTACCTCTGTACAGTATATTCTGCTGTCTGCCTAAGTACAATTGTCTTTGATACTGTATGCAACGTTATTTATGTTTTCTTACTGGATGACTTTGTAAGTAGGGCTCATCGACCTAAAAGTTCTTATTCTGTATAAAAATAAAGGGTTTTGCTGCTGCTACTACTACTATGACATACACTAAAAACATTGGGAACTAATGGCATTGTTTGTGTAAAGTTTAGTTTAGATTTACTAACTTCATTAAAGTATGAGATTTTTTTTCAAAGTTTGAGTTTCCCATGTGAGTCAGCTACATATCTGCTGGGTAGCACGTTCCATGTGGAGTGGAGTTGTAAGGTATGAGAGAAATCCTTTGTTATTCGGAGCAAATTAAAAATATTGACCCTGAACACCAGGGGCAGTTTGAGAGTCATGGGGTGTACGGGCCAGGACTGTGAATCAACAATGCATCAAAAAACAAAAACATTTGGGCCCAGAATGTATTGATATCCACTACTGCAAATATGTAAAATCTTAATCCCCCACCCCAAACCACCAGCACATACCATTTATGCGCTAAAGCTGAGGATAGCTGTTTTTCTCAAAAGTGCTTCTCGCATTAATCTCTTAAAGTCTTCAGTTGGAGTTAACATCTATTTTCTTAGCATTTGTCTCATCATTTAGCAATTTCGGACATTTTACTCTGTACTGTGTGTAGCACAACCACTGTCCCCCCCCCCCCCGTTGGCACACATTATTACTCTTGATGAATCATTCTGTAAATTCCTTAGTGTTGCATTGTCCTTAGCTGTCAGGTTGAATTACATCCTTATATCCATATTCCTTTCTCTCTTGATTAGTTTTACTGCATGTTTCTACATTATAAGTCTCAATAGTGTGCTTCAGAGCACTTGGTTGCTTTAAATATGATTTATGACCTAGTCCCATACTCAGTATCTTCCTCCTTTTGTGTTCCCCTGTATTTAATTATGTATGCATTTCATCTGTTTGTGAGTCTCAGAATTGTCTCGGGTGGATTTTTGCTTTATAAAATCGATTCATGTCCAGTTTTCACATAAACTGATTCAATTTGCTATGGGGACTGAAGATAGGCCTCTTGCTAAAATATTCTTTTCTGTTTCTATTCATATCTAATCTGAAAGACGGAACGCTAGGTTATTTTGTTCACATTTGCAGAAATGTGGACATTGAGATAAGGAAACTCATCACCACGAGCCTCATCAGACCACAGCTGAGATTTCCTGACTCCACGGTATAATCTGTTCAGAAGGGATGGGGAAGCTGGAATGGGGAAGATGATAACATAAGGGTAATGGAGGAACAATCCTTAGGGAAAAGGGGAGGGTTGAAAATACTATAGATTCAGCTGGTGGTGGAACGGGGAAAAATATTAGGCCACAAGTGGTCTCCAGGTCTCCAAATCAGTCAGATGCAGGAGAGCAGCTTCTAGGGATGAGCTCAGAAGCGCTGTCAGTGTTTGGAATGTGATCCTGACAGGAAACCTAAACATGCCTGTTGTGGATTGGGATGCACAGTGGCAAAGAGCACATGTAGTCAGGCACTTGTGGACAGGTTCCAAGATTGCTTTCTATCAGAACAAGTTAGGAATCACACCAGACAGGAAGCCATCTTGGATCTAATGCTCTCAAATCTAGATGCCACAAAGACATAAGGGTTGAAGCCCCTATAAGAAGCAACAATAACAACGTGTTGTGGTTCTCCATACCATTCAAATCAAGACATACTAGACCCAAGACTCAGGTATATACTAGTAGACTTTGGGAGGATAACTGAGTTACTGTAGACTCAACTTGAGGGAGTGAGCAGTATAGATGGGGTGGAGGCAAAGTGGGAGGCCATAAAAGGTGCAGTTTCTGAGGTCTCTAAGAGATGTATGAAAATGGTTGGCAGGACCAGGAAATACAGGTGGCCTATCTGGACTGCCAAGGAGGTTAATAAAGCTGTAGGTAGACACAAAACATCCTTCAAAGCATATAAGAAGGAACAAATGGAGGAGAACTGGTCAACGTACCTAGTTTGCCTGAGGAAGAGAGGAGCAGCAACAGTAAGAAGAGTCAAAGCAGAGAAGTATCTCAAAATAGCACAGGGGATCAAGCAAAATGACTCAGCCATCTTATGGTATATTAGGGAAAGAAGGAAGGCTAAGAGTGCATTGAAATACTGAGGAAGGAAGTGCCATAGATGAACAAGGGTCTAGTACAACTTCCCGACTGCCTACTTCCCGACTTTTCAATTACAGACACTAGGATCCTGAAATGAAACTTCCCGTCTATACATACCTCCCGACAGCATCACCCACCCGACAATCCGAGTTTACTTAAAATATGTTTTTCCTTGCCTTCACCTTTCGCTGGTTTGATATATATTAACCTAGTGACTGACTATTTTATAAGTTTAAATGTATTAAGATGGCTGCATTGCTGCTTTGCTTCGTAGACCCACTCTGAGTCTTACATTGTTTGAGTACTTAATACTCCTTATTTTACTCAGAGTGTTTGCCGCCATAACAGCTGCTTAAATGTATGAAGTGCTTTTAGCTATGGAAACTTGAATTATACTCCATGTCTTGCTCATCTTAGACTGAAAAGATCTGGGAACTAGCACTTTTACTTTGTACAGTAGCTAAAAGTTAGATTAGCCTCTGAACTGTTTTCCTGTATAGTCAGCTGCCAGTTTTTGGTGTTGCTTTGTGACTGTTAAATGTACCAGATGAGTGGAGAGATCCTAATGAAAGAATTCTAAAATATGAAGTGAGGAGAGGAGAGTGACTCCGGAGAGAGAAGAGACAGTGGAGACTGACTCACACCAGGCTGAAGGAGGGTAATATCAAATGTACCTACTTGTAAAGCACTGTACGTGCTGATGTTCACTTTTATTCTTATTGCCAGTATGTTGTTGTTGCGCACGGAAAGGGGGGGTATCTCTTTGGCCTGAAATGAGCTCAGAGTTACTACGCTCTGTCAAGCAATGTTTTCTTTTTATTTCCCTAGTATTTTACAGTAAAACTTCATGTGTGGGAGCCTTTGGAGTTGGATTAATTCCTTTCGAATAAGCAGAGAATATTTTGGCTTCAGCTCAAACTTCAAGTTTATTTCTTTTTTCTCTTAAAACTTATGGCACTGCTGAATAACGATTTTCCTGATATGTGCAGTCCATGGCCGCCGAGCCATTTGTCAAATACCAATTTACTTGATATGTCTAGTCAGTCAGGATACTGTTTGTCGGTCTGATAACTTGTCGGGATATGGTTCAGTAGGGAAACTGGTGGCGGGAAGTTGGTTGTCGGGAAGTCCGGTGTTGGGAAGTAGTACGGGTCCCGTGAACAATGATAATGGTAAAGTGACTATTCTAAATGAATACTTCTCAGTATTCACGGTAGAAAATGGGAGACCTCTACCCAAGTGGTCAGTCACACCAGCAGGAGGGGTAGGGTGCAACAAACAGGAGCTGTGCATTAACTCCAGTTACTGAATACAGAGTTCTCAAGGGGCTCGGGGAGTTACATATTTAAGGAAAGCACCAGACCCAGATGGACTTCAACCTAGGGTTCTTAGGGAGATAGGTGTGGCACTAGTGGGACCTCTGGAAGACCGGTTTAACTGTTGCTTGACAACAGGAGTGGTTCTAAGAGAGACTGAAGATGGAAAATGTTGTTCCTCTTCACAAGGGAGTGGATAAGGGGATCTCGAAAACTACAGACTGGTAAGTCTGACCTCTATTGTTGGGAAATTGTTACAATAATCAGGGAGTGGTGTTACTCAAGAAAAAATATCTGCAGGATATGAGGCAGAAAAGCTTTGTGAAAGGAAAGTCATGCCAAACTAACCACATCAACTTTTTTAGCAAACTGACGCAGGCAGTAGATAAGGGCCAGGCTGTGGCTGTCCTATACTCAGATTTTAGTGAGACCTTTTCAACTGTGCTGAACATGACACTGGTGAAAAATCAGAGAGGCCTGAGAGTTGGGGAGAACTTAGCTAATTGGATAAGAAACTAGCTTGGAAATATCACAGGGTGGTGGCAAATAGGAGTTACTCAGAGGTTAGGAAGGTGAGGTACCTCAGGTTCAGTCCAGGGACTGGTGCTCTTATACATATTCATCTGGGATGCAGTAGTGAGCATTCAGGGTAAGATTATGAAACCAAAGAACTAGATGTTGCAGGTTCTAAAACCCACTCAATTGCTGCTTTACTGACTCTCAGCTGAGGCTGACATCCTTTATAACCCTATCTTGTTGCCAGTGGGGGCTGGTCATAGCCAGGGATACCCTCCATGTCTAGGAGTGAGATGGCATGCTCATCGGAAGATTCCTTCACAATATCAGAACATACTTTATTCTACCTCCTTTACAATAGATTGTGTGAATCAGGAGACCATTCATACCTTTCATCGCATACAGGCTCTGCCTAAAGCAGAAGAGGAGTCTTAACTCTCTTTGCACTGGGCCCTCGGCCTGTAGCCTGAAGCAGCAGACTCACAGGGAATGGCACCAGACCTGTAGATTGTCCGAGGGTTATGAGGCTTGGGGCTGGACTTTAGGGTTAAAAAACCCTTAACAAAGCATTTCCCTCCTTTTGTGACTTTGGAACCCTAATGATGCATTAGTAAAACTTTTTTTTTTTTGCAATAAATGTCCTTACTTTTTGAGAAAGTAGTCATTGAACTCAGTTCCAACTTACTTCATGCATGGTCAAAAGGAGGAGAGTCCTAACTTGCTTCATGTCTGGCCCTTTACAAATTGTTATGGCAACCTTTTTCAGATAATAAGCATATTCATTCTGTTCTAAACTTTTGACTATACTTTTTACTCATACTTCCATCTGCTCAGACTGAGGCTAAAATGGTGAACACAAAAGTTATTTTATCTTTCGCATTTTCCTGTTTTAACAAAAGCCTTTTATAAAGTACAAGATCTGATTTTAATTTAGATTTAAACTTTTCACTGATGCAGGGCATTTTCTGCTCAACATATCATTTTGCTCAGCCTTGGGCTAAGACTTGGCTACATGACTGTGCCTGTAAATTAAATATCCTTTTCCCAGACCAGTTAATTCAACAGTACAAAATATTTTGACTTTTTTTAATACATCCTAAGTGGTCTCAAAATATAATGTAACTACAAATATATCATAGGAGTAAATATTGCTTCTTGTAAGTAATAGTTTAATAAACCTTGTAGTGTGTAGATTCACTTTGAGGCTGATTCTAGGAGGCCTCTTAAGAACTCACTGACTTCCTGCTTATATACCATCCTAATATGCAGTAGACAGGGGCCAGATATCTTGATTACATCTTGTCATGTAATTTATATGGGTCATTGACACCAGAATTGACTAACTGCACTCATATTTTTTGTATTGTCAGTGCTAGTGACCAGCAACCCTCTGATCATTATTGTATATTTCACTAGAGAGTACAGAGAAAACTTTTTGATTTTAAAGTTTAAAACTTACTCTTATTCTAATAAAGCTTTTATACTGAGATGGCTTCAAATACAGAACAGAAGGTAGATGTCTGTCAGAAGGGACAGGACAAGAGACAGGCAGGTGCAGCTTCCAACGGGGCTACCAAGAAAGTTTTGACTTGCAACCCTGTGTCTGGTCACTATGGATACATGACAAAACACATGCTTCCTAATCTACACTAGGAAGTACACACGTGCTGTCCACCAAAAGTAACAATCCCACCTGACAATATATAGTACACTGAATAACAAGGCAGTACACAATACAACAGCCTGTCAGTAAAACAGGTCCTTGTAACTTACTCTCCAGGGTGCACCTGGAAACAAGACATTGTAGGTCAATGTTCCTTTCCTGTTCAAAAATGACAAATATATAAAATAAACAAAAATACAATAAAATGTGAAGGAGTAATTCTGTTTGGGGGAAATGACACTGGAATAAGGTTTTGGATGGGTGAATGGAATGGTTAAATAAAACAATAATAATGGCTTGAAAATGGCTTGAGCACTGTCGGTTCTCTACAAGGTCTCTCATGTATCACACACAGATCATACTATATCTCTAAGCTGGTGCACCAAGCAAATAATACCCAGTCCCTGGGAGCTCTGTTAATGCTTTTAGGACACACACAGCTGCAGAACTAATTACAGTGCTGACTGACTTGTGTGGAAGGTTTATTGCAGCAATAATTAACTTAAAAGGTTTTTATCTAATTCAAGACAAAACATTTATGAGGCATCAAATTCTCATAAGCAGAAATATCAGATCTTCACCTGGGCAGTGCTTGAAATGCACAGTAATAACCCGGGACTTAGAATAAGCCTTGCTCTAACTGAGATAAATAACTATAAATGGTGCAGGGGTTTTCCCTGCACATTGCTTACAGTTACCAGACATTTCCTTGCAGGGTCAAGCTGTTCTCCTATCATATAGATATAAAGTCATATGAGGGGAGACTGGAAGATCTCAATATGTATTCCCTGGAAGAGAGGAGAGAGAGGGGACATGATAGAGACTTTCAAATACCTCAAGGGTATAAATAAGATACAAGAGGGTAGCATCTTGAAAAAAAAGATGTTCAAGAACAAGGGGCCATGATATGAAGATAGAGGGGGTAGACTTATGGGTAACTTGAGAAAGTATTTTTTTCACATAAAGGGTGGTGGATCCATGGAACAGCTCCTGGCAGAGGTTGTAGGGCCAAAAATGGGGGATTCAAAAACGCATGGAACAGACATAAAGGAACTCTAGCGA
The DNA here is from genome assembly GCA_016271365.2 of Neoceratodus forsteri. Classification (NCBI taxonomy): domain Eukaryota; kingdom Metazoa; phylum Chordata; order Ceratodontiformes; family Ceratodontidae; genus Neoceratodus; species Neoceratodus forsteri. Next base: position 75,457,444 of record JADMNL010000029.1, on the reverse strand, counting down.
TAGGAAAGAGAGGGTAAACCGAAGATCATTTAGGATCTGCGGTATATGAAATAGGTACTGAAAATGGGCAGAGTAGGTGGGCCAAGTGGTCCTTATCTGCCATCAAACTCTATGTTTCTGTGTTTCTATATCCTGGATGGTCAGTAAATCTGGGCAGTAGATGTTCTATGTGGCAGTACTTGTAGTGTTTTCTTGGTCACTGCTAGGAGCTAGCCACAGTCAATCCTCTTCATCCACATCTTGGAGATGGCTTTTCTCCTCTTCATCCCTTGGATGAGATTTGCCTCTTTTTCATTGTGGCCAATCATGCTCTTCTTGATGCCCACTTAGCTAGATCAGGAGACACACATACTCAGGGCAGTTGGATATACCCTCTACAGTGCCTTGACTCTGAAGAGCCTCATAGACTTTCTTGTCTGAATCCCATCTGGGCTCTCCATCCTGCTAAATGGACATGTTTTGAACCCTTGCACTCAGGTCTGCTAAGTGTGATGGCCCTTCTCCCTGAGAGCTCTGAACAGGAGCACCTTCTCCTTCTCCTCCTCTATCTGATCTAACACTAAGCTGCATTAAACAGCAACTGCAATCTGTCTCTCCTTTTGTTATTTACTTAGTTCGGGCACCTCCATTGACTGTGTTCAGGAAAAGTGAGGGCCTTGAGGCCCCTAAATGGCTGGTTACTCCTGGCCTTTTTCCTAGCCACCATCTCACCCTATGCTAGCATCTTGGGTGTAAGATGGGTGCAAAGATTGTGGTGCCTGTGTTTCAGGCTTCTTTTGCTTAGGGCAGTCATGTGGTCCACTAATTAAAATGTGTAAAGCCCTGCTGTTGTTGCCCTTGCCACCTTCTACTTCTCCGCAGGGATAAGGAGAAAAGATATGGGAATTATATCAGTGCTGGATATGAGTAGATGTTGCAGCACCACAGGTGAGAAATTCCTCAATGTGGCAGCAGCCTTATCTGATGCTGGAGCTGTAGATAAGCTCTCACTGAAACTCTTGTTGCTCTCATCAAGATCCTGCTATAAAGCAACACAACTCTGCAGTTCTATGTGACAAATATTTCCTGTGTAACCTAAGATACTTTCAGAATAAACACATCCATAAAGATTGAATAGTACTTACTGTATGTGCTACAAGATTACAACTACAAGCCCTCCTCCCAAATATACATTGAAAACCGCACAAGATACAGATGGCATCAATGGGCAATGCTATTAACCCCTTGTGTAATGCACGAACATGTGTAGGTGAGGGCATCTGTAGAATCATATTAGAGCTTGAAGTTTGCATCCAGAATATTTAGGTCAAATTGGGTCTTCCACTGAGGTTGTGAGAATGTTCTAACTTCAGGCTCTGTGCCTGCTGCAGAAGCATGTTTTGGAAGAATTGGTTCCATCATGATGTCAGGCTCAGAAAATGCCAATGTTTCACCTCTTGAACCTATCAGTCCTCAGTCATAGTACATTGGTCAACAGGGATGAAGGGTTCGGAACACGATATGAGATCACTAGCTGAGGCATCTTATAGTGGTGCTCAGATAGTGCCACCGTGAATCCACCAGTGATCCGGGGGATGGTGGCACTATTCGAGTGGGATCTGTCCCGGGATCCAGCTGAATACAGAGGTCAGATCCCAGGTTGGTGCCCACATTATCCCATGCCAGATGCAGGGATCTAGCACTGGATCTCTGGATATGGCATCCAATCCCAGTGCCAGATTAGGGATCCGGTGCTGGATCCCTGGATCCAGCCGGTGGATAATGTGGGATCTGACCAGGGATCCAATGGCTGGATCCATGGATAGATAGAGGTGGTATTCAGCAGATCCAGTATCCTGCCACAAAAGGCAGGTATCTGGTGGATCTAGATTGGTCTGGATCCATCCAAGCACCACTAGTGTCTTAAACTGTTGTAGAATATGTACATTCAGTGAGATCTAATCCTTTTCCCTCAGTGTCTGAATGCTTAAACACTACTGGGCCAAGTAACCTGAAGTATATATCAACTTAGGGGTACCCATAATCCCCTTCATCTGGACTTCTGACTACAATTTCAGGTTTGGCTGTAGTATTAATAACAAGTTCAGGCTCAGATATTGGGGAAAAGGCAGTATGTCTTGCCAAGATATGGGAGGCACCTGCCTTTGGTTATTACTTCTGGTCATAGGTGGACATAGAAACAGAATTTAATGGCAGATAAGGAACTCTTGGCCCATCCAGTCTGCCCATTTCTCCCTGCCTGTAGTATTACATCAGACCTTGCCCGATCTACAGCTCTTTCTCCCTTCCCTTTCCACTATGATTCCTTTGTGCTTATCCCATGCATTCTTGAACCTCACTGCTGTTTTCTCCCCCACCACCTCCACTGAAAGGTTGCTCCAGGAATCCACCACTCTTTCTGTGAAGAAGTACTTTGTCACATCTCTCCTGAATCAACTCCCTTCCAGCTTCATAGCATGTCCGCTTGTTTTTGAGCACCTTTTCTTCTGAAAAGAACTCCCCTCCTGAACCTTATTTAGCCCAGTGATATATTGTAAGGTCGCTATTATATCTCCCCTCTCCCTCCTCTGTTCAGGGTGTACATATTGAGGTCCTTTAGTCTCTTCTCATAGGGCTTTTAATGCAGACCCTGCATCATTTTAGTTGAACTCCTCTGGACCGCCTCCACTCTGTCTATGTCATTCCGGAGATGTGGTATCCAGAACTGGACACAATACTGTAGGTGTAGTCTTACCATCGATCTATAGAAAGGCAACACCACTTCCCTCTTTCAGCTGGTGATACCCTTTCATTACTTCCTCAGCTAGTCTCTCTTCAGTTTGTGCCTTTGCACTCCTTACTGCTTTTCCTTCTTCCCTCTGTTCCCCCTATACATCTCCCCATCCTCCTCCCTCTGTGTCTCCTTATACCTTCTGAATGCTATCCTTTTACCATTTACTTTTTCAGCCACCTCTTTCACGAACCATAGTAGTCTCTTTTCCTTCTTGTTTTTGCTCACTTGTTTGATGTAGAGGTTTGTTGCCTTTACTATGCTTCTTTTTATCTTCACCAACTGTTCCCCCCCCCCGGTCACCCACCCCTGCTATGACATCCCGAGGGGCATTCACCCATATTTTTCAGATCTGCCCTCCTGAAGTCCATACCCTCACTCGTGTGTGGTTTGATTCTGTAGTTGTTCTTATATCAAACCACACTGTACAGTGATCACTGGTTCCCAAGTGGCCTCCCACCTGGACGTCTGCAACACTGTCCCTGTTAGTGAGTACCAGGTCCAGTATTGCCCCATCACAAGTGGGTTCAGTGACTAGTTGCCTGAGGAATGCCCCCTCCGGAGAGTCAGGATGTCACTTCTTCTAGCTGAAGCTGAAGCTGCTGCTGGGAGACTCCAATCCATACCTGGCAATTTGAGGTCCCCCATCAGCAGCACCTCCTCCTTTTCTGTCATCATGCCAGTGGCTTCCACCAGTACCTTATCTAATTTCTCCCTCTGCGCTGGAGGCCTGTATATCACTCCAGTGCAAATAGTGGCTCCATTCCCCATCTCCAGGTGACCCACAGTTCCTCTGTCTCCCCTGTATCTCCATGGCTTTTATGCTTTTCATCACAAAAGACACCACACCTCCTCCTTTCCTTCCCACCTGGTCCTTCCTGAACAGAGAATAGCATGGTATGACCATGTTCCAATCATGATTTTCAGTGCACCATGACTCAGTAATGTCCACAATATCCAGGTTAGCCTCTGCTGTAATGGCCTCTAGGTCTGGAATCTTATTTCCTAGACTTTTAGCATTCACACACACATGGTCTTCCAGGTTTTGATTCCACTCTGCATGTTGCCCTCCCTTTTTTTTCCTTTTTGCCCTCCCTCCTTTCCACCTCTCTTTTTAATGCTCTTCTTGCCCCCCCCATCTCTACCACTCTGCTCCCATTATTAATTTGCATCCTGGGCAATTACTCTCCCCTTGGGATTTCCTTACTATATACTTCAGCCTATGGGGGGAGGTAGTTTCTGACTTCCCAATTCCTTCTGCCACCCCCCTTGGCAAGTTTAAATGTTCATCGAAGTAACATTGAAATCATTCACTGAGGTCTCTGGTTCCCCTCCTGGATGGATGCAGACCATCACCCCTGTATAGACCCTTATCCTTCCAGGTAGGTCCCCAGTCCCCATTGTAGCCAACCCCTTTCTCGCTGCACCATTCCTTCAGTCATGAGTCATGGTCCTTTCTACATCCCTTAGGCCCACAATACTTTATATCATTTGAGTCCTTAGTTTCTTATTATTTATATCCTTTCATGAAAATTTTCATATTAAAATCTAACATTATGGAAACAGGATTCATTCCGCGTACCAATGGTTTCAATAAGCCTGTTTTTAGCTCTTGTCACTGTGTTCAGCATCTTTGTAGTCTTCAGCTTAATTGATGTCATTGGGTTCTGGAACTGCTAAGTAATTAAAACAAATTAATATTGGGTGGGAAAAGGACTGCATTCATATGTTACCCTAAATAAGGAAAATAGGTCAATTTTCAAATAAACATGCAAACTCATACACTTGGGTCGTTAAACAGACTTTACACATGCCCACATTTTTAGGCTCCCTTTAATCATGGCTGTTAGTGGACAATCACTGACTGTAAATGGCCCAGGGACAGTTCATTGATGACCATGGTCAATATAGTTTGGGAGTTATTTAAGTTGTGGGAAGCAGCGCTCTGAGATGGCAGAACTGGTGGTTGTGCATACTGTTGCCCATTTTGTATGTCGTTACAGCGTACACTATTAGGTGAAATGTGAATGTGGTTTTTTTTTTTTTTTTTCACTTTCAGAGTGAAACTGTCTTTTGAAGTCTCTAGAGGTCTCAGAATGCTGTTGTACTACAGAAAGTTACATTCACATTCCATGATCTTTGAACTGTGGTACAGCAGCATTTTGAAAGGGATGGAATTTAGAGTTGTGCAGAACATAAAATTCCATTCCATATCTGTGGAATTTCACAGAATTTGCATGGGAATTCTGCAGACTTTTGCACAATTCTAAATTTCAGTTATTTTAATCTAATTTTTTACAGTATGTATCCAAATAATACCATGTTAAGTAGAAATACAGATGTTGATGGATTACAAAATTGTACCAAAGTTCAGTGTCCTAGATTGAAAGGGAGCTGAGTTACCGGTGGCCAAAGATTTAATCAAATGTTTATTTTTGATGTTTTTTCCATCCAGTTTTAAAATTTATCATCCAAATATCTCCACAGTTTCAGGATTTAGAGAAACAAGCAACATGGTTATGTGCACCAAGGTTTACAATTCAAACTTTAAAGGGGACTGTGCTATAGATAGCCAAACATTTTGCCTACATTTTTGATTTTATTTTAGTATATTTTTGAAAGCCTTCATAAAAATGTTATAACATTTTTCAGATGTGCAGGTTGTTAGTACATTTAAATATGTTCCCAGTTTCAGATTTCTAGCTCCACAGGTGCATGAGTTATATACAGACAAATATTTTCATGAAATTTCTCACAAAAAAATACATACAATGACAGACTTTCAGCACCTATCATTTTGAGACAATGTGTCCTATGTCATGATATTTTGCACACCATTAGAATCCTTATCAGTAAATAATTAAGCCAAATTTCAGATCTTTATCTCAATAGAAGGCAGTGTTATGACCAAATTAAGAAATTTCTAAAAGTCCACTGAATTTTGTCAAATTTTAAATGTCATTTATTTTAGTCTAATTTTCTAAGTACATATCCAAATGACATCACCTTTGGCAAGTATACAGGTACTAATGGCGTTCACATGTGTACCAAATTTCAGAATATTAAATTAAAAGGTGTGAGTTGTGAATGGCCAAATATTTAAATAAAATTTAATTTTCAGTCATTTCCAGCTAATTTTAAAATTTCTTATCCAAATTCCTCCACAGTGTCAGGATTTAGAGGAAACTTACAGCATGTGTATATGCATCAAGTTTTAAGTATCAAACTTTAAAGGGGGTTGTGCTATAGGTAGCCAAACATTTTGCCAACATTTTGTTTTTACTTATTTTGGTATAATTTTGATAGCATGCCTTGAAATGTTACAAAATGTTTCAGGTATAAGGGTTATTACTACATGTATATATGTTCCTAGTTTCAGATTTCTAGTGCCAATGGTGCCTGGGTTACATGCAGATAAAAATGTTCATGAAATTCCCACAAAAAATAAAATGACAGATTTTGAACGCCTATAATCTTGAGATAATGCATCCTAATGTCCTAATGTCAAGATATTTTGGCACACTGTTAGAGATCCTTCTAATAATTAGTTGTGCCAAATATCAGAACAGTCAGCTGAGTTATGACCAAATTAATATATTTCCAAAAATGCCCCCCAAATGTCATGAAATTTCACAGAATTCCATCAAAATTCCATGAATTCAGAATGTTCTCATTTTGCACAGCTGCAATGGAATTCTATACAGAACAATGTTCTGCTATACACTATAACAATTTACTATGTCACTCAGGTAATTTCATTTTTTTCCAACAACTTTTAACATTCTGTAATGAATACATATTATTCACTCATACCTTTAAAATAGCTTTGATTTACTTATTCTTGCTGTTGTTCCTCTTTCTTTTTTAAATTGAATAAATGTTATTGATTTTTTTTGTAATACACAGAACCATACAAAATATGCAAGAGTGTGACAGCATTGTACAAAAATATGCAATAACCCCCTCCCTGCCCCTGCCTTCCCCCCAGCATTGTTTCTTTTTCTGTTGGAGTCTATATTCACGATTGATAAAATGGCCTGATTTCTATTAATAGCATCAACATTTTTAACCATCATTAAGATGTGATGAGCTCATATATTAATTCTTTATGCTCAAGTAATTACTTTCCATGTGTAACCCTTATATTTTTCAGAAATAAAAAATGTTGTTATTGATTATTTGTGTTAGTTTAAAGTATCACATTCTGCATTACTGTACTAGGTACTGTACTAGGCATTAGAGATGGCAAAATACAATCTCTCACTTCTCAGTGGTTATATTCTATGATGTTATAATCTGTCATGTATTTGTCAAGGTTTTTTTTTAATTCTTGATCGTGTTTACCTTGATAATCGATAATAACAATGAATTCTACATTGTTGTCGCTGCCTGTGTAAGAAAATTTCCTCAAAATTATTTTTGAAGTTACTTGTCTTAATCTGCATAGTGTGACCCTAAGGCCATAGGTATGAGACTTAAATGACAGTCCCATGGATAACATAAATGCTTTATCTTTGACTATCTTGTACATTTGGATTATTTCTCCCCTAATCTTTATTCTCTCAGGCATATACAGTACATGGCCAGTTTCTGCAGTCTTTTCTCATACCTAAGGTTTTCTAGATCTCTGATCATTGTTTTTGTCCTTCTTTGTACTTTCTTAATAGTCTTTGTGTCTCGTTTGTTATATGGGTTCCAAAATTATTAACAAAAGTCAGTGTGTGGCCTAACGTACAGTCTATTTACCAGCAGTATAACACTGCTAGATCTACTAACAAAAGTCCATCTAACTGTATATGTTATTCTGTTTGCCCTTCCTGATGATCATTTTGCAGTGGCCATGGGGATTTAGTTTATTATTGATTGTTATCTCTTTATAATTACTGGTGACCACATTTATCAACCTGATTATGGTGACTGTCATACTAAGGTCTTTAGGAACCAAGGAGGTGGTAAGCCCATTAACACTCCTGTCTGCTCACCCAAAATACTATATCGTGTTGCCATTTAATATGTATTTATATAGTCTCTGTTTAAACTGGAGTTAACTATTACTTGTGATAACTTCTATGGGTAACCCATTTCAGTTGGACACAACTCTCTGTGTGAAGAAGGCCTTTCTGTTATTGGTATTGAACTTTCTGGGTTGAAGCAGCAGTGGGGGTCTCCTGGTACATAACGCATCATTTTTAAATTCTAACAGTACTTCATTTAACAGGTAGGCATCTTGCATGATGTCATAGCACATCAAAATTTCTCCCCTGATTCTCCTTGTCTCTACAGTCATAAGGTTTAAGTCATGGAGTCTCACTTTGTATGGTTTATCCCTTAATTCATATACTATTTTTGTAGACTGTTTCTGTACCTTCTCCAGCCCATCCACACCATCTCTAGATACTGGACCCCATACAGAGCTACCATAATACAATAATGGTCTGATGTATGCTCTATGGAGAGGTATAATCATCTCCTGGCTTCTACTTCTGAACTTTTATTTTTATAGTCCATAATAATTTGTTTGCTTTAGCTAGTTGGTTGGTACACTGGGCCTTACATGTTAGCTTATTATCTATAGTTATAACAAGGTCTTTTTCCTCAACTGAGGAAATACAGTTATTACAGTGTTTGATGCCATAATAAACCAAAATCTGGTTATTATGGCAGTCTACAAGCGACTTTCACTTTCCCGAATAGGTAGCTTGACTGATCTGTGTTTGGTCTCATACACACTATGCCACAAAACTGATAAAAACAGTAATCTGTACCTTAAAAATATGCCAGTGGCATTCACTAATCTTAGTTTAGCGTCTGTGTTGAAAAAGAAGCCACCGAGTGTTAAGTGTGGAGAGTGAGTGACTCGGCAGCTTCAGAAGACTGCAAGCAGGAGTCAGTGCACGCCTCGAGTCCATTCAAATTTTTACTTGGTGCTTCTTCCTGAGCCCCTGTGCTGCTCAATTTAAAAGTTGTTCTGCTATCTTTTTTAGTTTGCTCCCTAGGGTTCTACTTTCCTTACTATTCAGGTGTAAGCTGTCACAGATATACAGATAATTTGTCCTGTAGAAGGTGCCCCAGTTGTGAATAAAGGTAAGTCCCTTTTCTGTTGCCCAAATTCTGAGCCACACATTTAGTTGTTGGATATTTTGCTGTCTTCTGAAATGTGCCCTAAGAACAAGCAAGATTTCAGAGATAGCAATATACCTTGCATAGCTGTGGATTTTCAATCTCAGATTTTCAAAGCCTTTCTGTATTTTGTTATTTGATTTCTTCCCCATATTGTTTGTATCTATGTGTAAAATTATTGTCAGCCACATTTATTTCCCCACCACTGATGTCAGATTGACCGGCCTATAGGCTCTCCGGCCTATAGTTGCCAGCCTTCTCCATGCTGCCACTATTATGAAGCAGGACCACATCTGCCCTCCTTCACTCCTTTGGAACCACAAGTGTTTCCAGTGAGGTTTTGAATAGGACTGCCAGAGGTGAAGCTAGTGCCTTCTTGAGGTTCTTTAACACCCTTGGGTGTACCCCATCTGGTCCCATAGCCTTGTCTACCCTCAGATTTGCAAGTCCCTTCAGGACTCTCTCCTCCCTCTGAAAATGGACTTGTGTCTACGCTCCTCTCCCCAGTGTTCATGCTGCTTTAATGTGGCCTGTCCCCTTCCATTGTGAAAACTAAATGGAAGTATCTGTTCAGGATATCTGCTTTTTCTCACTTCAGTGTGCCTGTGCAACTGGTTTCATGCTTGTATAATGTAGATAATCTTTGGCTGTTTGCCTCTCTATCCATCAGATACATCACTTTGTAGGGGTGTGAAGGCAAGGAACCCAAGGGAAGGGTGCCACCCCTTGAGGTGTCATGGGAGTGAATGTCTTGGCTAAAGGTACCTTAGGAGGAAGCTCATGTGAGAGAGAGGTGTGCTGCTGGAGGGGAAGGGGTAGATGGAGGGGCAAGGAAAAATGCTTGTGTGGAGTGAGGAGAGCAGCCCTTAAATAGGACAAGGGGATAGGGTTGGGGTTGCACCCCATTGAACCAGAGGCTGTAGCTTTCCAATTCAATGTGCCTGTGCAACTGGTTTCATGCTTGTGTAATGTAAATAATCTTTGGCTGTTCACCTCTCTATCCATGGGCTATACAACCCTGTAGGGGTACGAAGACAAGGAACCCTAGGGGAGGGTTTCATCCCTTGAGGTGCCATGGAAGTGATTCCCTTGACTAAAGATACCTTAGGAAGAAGCCCAAAAGTAGTTTTAAGCAAGGACCAGTACATAGGTCGGTTGGTAGTATGAGTTCTGTTAGTAGCATTGGTCAGTTGGTAGTATTGTTTGAGTAGAATAGGCAGGAAACAGCAGGTGAATAGTGACCCAGTCAGACATCTGACTGTAAGGCATGGAAGCCTGGCTTCCTAAGGAGAGAGAAAACAGCCAAAGGGCAAGACAGGACACTTAGGGGACGGCCACCCACTCCATACAACAGCAGAACCCTACTTATGTGACCTAGGGATTACAACTACACCTATTCAGTATTATGACCATTGTCATAGAGGAGAGGAAAAAACCCTTTGAGGAGGAAACCTCTGGGGATACAAGGCCTAGGTCACCTTCCCTCCAGGCTTTGGGACAATTTTGTTTAGTGATGACTCTGCTACTGCAATTTAGTAGACTAATCCAGGGGAATTTCAATTTTGGGAAATGCTGTCACTCTAGCCCTCTAATTGGAATGCCATGGAAGGTTGTGAGCTAACTCTGCAACAAAAGACAACCAAGGAGGGAGGAGGAGAGTAATGCTTAGCTGGCCTACCAATCTAGGAACAATCCAGGTGAACCAGAGGTGGTTTTAGGGAGAGTAGCTTGAAAGGGTACCTCCGAACTTGCTCAGGCAGCTAAAGGTGCCCTTCCTGTGAAAGCCCTACACCTTCACTGCTGAAGTCTTAAATACTACATCGAGAGGTGCCGTTGATACGGCTGATGACTGAAGGTCCACCTGGAGCGAGGACATTCCCAACTATTGGCCAGATGAGAAGGACCCCACCCCAAGCTTCGCATGCTCAAGATGCAGACTTTGGGGTGCAAAGAGAGGGGGAGAGAGAGAGACCATCAGCCACAGGGCTAGCCCTGAGTGCTGGAGTAATGGATATGATCAGCATGTCTCCAAAATGTGGAAAAGTGAGTTGTAAATGAACATGAGACCTGCACATGGGTTCTAGTAGAGGATGGCAGGCATGGGAAGACCTGTACATAGATCAGACTGAGCACTGTGGACCCTCTAATGGGTCTTGACTGGAGGAGAGCTGACAGGGAGAGACCTGTACGTAGGTCAGGCTGAGCAATACGAACTCTCATGGCTCTAAGTAAGGCAAGTAGCATTTGTCAACCACAGGAATGCTTGCTGACCAAGTCCATTAGGAAGCCAAACTGAGAGTGAATTGAATTAAATGTTATGAGTAAGAGAATGGTGAGGCCAGGCAAAGCCCTGGGCTGACAGAGCAGAGGAGGCTGTGAAGTTGGTTAGGTAGTAGGAGGCTGTAAAGCCAGTATGGCAGGAGGTGTGGTTCGAGGCAAGCAAACATGATATGCTGCCAGACTGGGAAGGGGATGAGTGTTGCTGGTAGTGCAATGGACAGGAAGGCTGGGATGACTGTGTAGACCAGGTGCATAATATTAGGGAAGGGCTGGTAGAAGGCTGGGTAGAGCCAGAAGCCCTTAGTTAAAGAGTTGCCTGGAATCACTGGTTGTGTAGTGCCATGAAGGCTATGAGGAACAGCAGGAGGAGTCTGAGTGAGCCAGGGGCTTATACAACACACGACAAATAAGAAGCTGCTCCCGCAGCCTGGGGCCATGATGCCCACAGTGACTCCTCAGTCCCCCACTGTAGGAAAAACAAAGAATCCACAAACATGACACCACAACATCAAGCAGCTAATTAAATGATTAAAATACATGCCAGCCATTAAAGCAGGATTAGGGTTATCATCAAAAATTGACTGCTGAGGGTTTGGTCAACGTGGGAGTAGCAATAAATGAGCAATAAATGAGCCTAAATAACACAAAAAATAGAAGTGAGGAGTAATGCAGTAGGGCAGGACACTGCTGGAGCAGGCAGAGGAATGAGACAGAGTGATAGCTGCTAAGGGGAGAAAATTGTAGTTTACACACATTGGATGGTATGAGCAGTTGATTGCTATGGTTTCAGTATACATAGTGAATTGAATGAGTGGCATGATATCTTAAATGCCTTTAAGGCAGAGTTAGGTTGTTGTAAGGCAGTAAACCAGGGAGTAGTTGTTAGTTAGGCAGCAAAGACATGGACCAGGTATAATCAATTAGGTGGAGCAAGGCAGCAGACTGCAGTGTGAGCTGTAACATACAATAACAATAGCAGGAACTGATAACCATTAAGCAGAACATCAGGTTGAGCTAAAGCATATAGAGAACAAGGCAGTGAACAGAAGGCTGCAATATCAGGTGAGAAATGGAGCCTGGGGGATACAGGCAGAGGGTAGCTTGAGGCAAGGAAACACAGTGTGTAACCTGCAGCACAAGTATCAATGTATACACAGGGCACTAGAAAACTAGAAAGCCCAAACGAAACAAACAAGGCAAGCTCAAGGACAGGTACAGGAAGGAAAACCAGCACACACAGCAGCATGGAGCAGCCGGAGGCCAGCAGTACAAACCGAAAGCAGAGGAACAGAAAAACAGAAGTCCAGCACAAACCAAGCAGAGTCCAAGCATGCACATGGGGGGTGCAAAGCCCCAGCAGGCCCCAGTAGAGAAGACAGACCAACAGACATTCTGGCTGCAAGGAAAAATGCTTGCGTGTGGAGTGAGGAGAGCAGCCCTTCAATAGGCCAAAGGGGTGTGTGGCCAGTTGCACCACCCCCTTGAACTACAGGCTGTAGACTTCCAATTATTTGCAAACCCTCCAGGATACACTCTATTCTAAAAATTCTCTCAATATACAGCAATCATTTTAACCCAATGATCATTACTCTGTCAGCACCTCTTATCAAAAGACACAGTGATTCTCTATAGGGCATTATTATTTGACTCCTCTTTTCCACTCACTGAACACAGTTGGCCAAGCTCTGATGCACTGGAGCTGAGTGGTTCTTATTTATACACAGTATTTCAGTTTTTAGACTCCAGGCAGGTTGTGTCATTCAGAGACCTTCAAACTGCTTATCAGCTGCCTAGCTTTGATCACTTCCATTAACTTACGGTGCAGTCCTATTTACTAGGGCTAGGGCAGGAGGTGCGTTGCTTACCTGAAAAGTTAGATCTGTTATCCAGAATAATATTGGGGAACATGAGAAATGAATTCTGGAATCATTAAATAGGGAACCTCTATAAAGTATTATTATACCTCACAATGGAGTCCAACGCCCCCATTCTTCAGTGATGGAATGGGGAACTGGGAATGGACCATCCTACTGTGGTATGGTTTGTCAGGTTGGAATTTTCAATACTGGCATATAGAGTCATATCAGCCACTAGTTTCATGGAGTTCTAAAGGAAATGCTGACTGAGGTTCTCTAGAACTTTGGAAGTTCTAGCAAATTACACAGGAGCAGACCAGGGGTCTTGTTGGTGTGGTTGTGGGACTCCTCTGATTATACACACATATTCTAGGCCCGCCCAATGATAGAAAATTTGGGGCAAGAAATTAAACTGGAGCTCAAAAGTATATACCACATGCTGCATGGGACAACTCTGGCCCTAGTCCTCATGTCCATATCATCAGGGGAGCAATGAGTTTGGGGGCATATTGCTTCTGGTAATGTTACTGACAGAACCAAAGGTCCTTACATGGTTGTGGTTTACTTTCTATATCTCAAAAGGAAAACATCAGAGAACTACAATCCCCATATATAGATAGTTAAACTTCACCTACCAACTGAATGATAAGCAACACCAATTCAAGAAGCACTGGTGTAGGTGGGTATTATATCAATTAGACCATGACTCTGAGTTTGTTCAATAGTGCTGGATGAGTCCACAAAATAAAGTCTTCAGAGACACTCAAGATACCCAGTGAAATATCATGTAAATAATATGGATTCATTCATAAGGTAGAAAATAAAATGGGCAGTCTGGGTGGGCCTTGCGGTCCTTATCTGACGTCAACTTCTATGTTTCTATCTACAGAAGTGTGAAATGTACATGCAGGGCATGGCCCCAAGTTTATTCCAATGTTCACCTATGTAACTACAGAAATGAAATTCAGTCACTAGTACAACCTGCCAGTCCTCTCAAATATATTGTTACTTTTACTCTGGATATACATTCTGCAGTTCCGTCTTGTTTCTAGCTGAGTTAATGTCAAAACTGAATAAAAACTATATAAAAAGAGAGGATAATTAAATGTGCTAAAATGTAACTTTGTAAGTAATGACATTTTAGGAGGCACAGGGTCTGAAAGCAAAAACAGCGCAGCAATGTACCCGCTGTATTGACAGCGCTCACCAATAAAGCCGAACACAAAATTCAGCAAAAAGGGCACATCACTTCTTTACTTTCTGTGAGGGCTCCACCCCTAAACCCTCTGTTATGGGGGCAGTACCCACAGAACCCCCCCCCCAATTTATATAATCAATTCTGGAGGTGGGGGTACAACACGGGGATGGGGAGAAACACCAGCGGGTGGGAAATAATAAAATTGCACATACTGTTAAAAAACAGTCAAAATCAGTGATTTGGAACTGGGATTCGAGCGCCTCGGTCCACAGAGGCATAGCTTCCCTCTACCGCTGTGACTCATCCCTCTGAGCCAGAGCAGCTGCTTAGTGGACCGCCTCCCCAGCAGAGGTCTTATCCTCCGCATCACTCCCTACCAGCCATGCTTGACAGGGTACAAAACCGTGCTTGCAACATTTCTTTCTCGTGGCGTTTTGTACCTTGTCGCTCTATTCCCCCGTGATGTGTGTGGTGCATGGTTTTGACTACGTCGTATTCTATATGGCAGATTGACCCGGTACCATGTTAGGATTGGTGGGTGTATTAACTATAGCAACATAGCATTCAAAATCTTTTTCTGAAACAGTTTCTAGTATTGTAGGCATGGATATATGAGTGCACTGTATCGTGGTTGCCAGAAAGGCACCTGATGTGTTGGTTGCCACTCCATAAGGACACTGGCCAAGAACCTTCTCGGTCAGTCTGGATACAGCAATGTCCCTACCCCATTTTATAAGTTATAATAATTGAAACTGTAATGATTTCAAGCTTGTGAAACTTTAATACTGTACTTCTTTAACATAAATTAATATGACACAACATCTGAAAGTTTATCAGTTAGACTCTGATATAGCTGGATAATATTTTAAAATGTAGGCTACTGCCCTTAAAAACTATTTTTGTAGTAAATTGTGCAGTAGGTAGGAGACGTATCCTGTAATGTGTATTTCATTCTCTTTTTAAATTGTGAGAGAATTATACAGTTGAATGAATCAGAAGCACTTTGACTTTGAAATTGTTATACAGTACATGGCATTTGTTTCAGTTATCAGTAACTACAGAGTGGAGCTTTGATTCTGAAGGAAAGCTTTTGCACTCTGTACGTAACCCATGACACTGAAATGGCATTTACAAGGCCCTTTAACTAAACTGGCATTTACAAGGCCCATTAACTAAACTTCAGGACATACTCTGCCTATTAATTTTGATAAAGTGAAGTTTTAGTGGAAAGTAAGGTTGTTCTAAGTAGTTTTAATTGAAACAATGTAGATTGAAAGCCATAGAACTTAAGCGGCCTGTTGTTAAAATCCACTGAGGGGCACTTAGGGCTCTTAGCATTTGCATTTACTGTACTTGTAAATGGCACAAACAAAATGGTCATTGTTTGTACCATTCAGGAATAGGGGATGAACAGACGTCTTTCTTTTCTATTAAACATTTCTCAAGAATTAGAAGAGTTTTGCAAATGGTAGCATTTGTCATCTGTAACTGATCTAAGGCATAATTATAAAACAGCATTTATAAAAGCTCATCAAGATAAAAATAGGACTGCATGACTGAACTGCTACAAGTCTGACCCTTGAGCACTATCAATGCAGATATAATAGTGATCAATGTTAATATGAAACATAGAAACAGAGAATTTGTACATAGAAAAGGACTGCTTGGCCCATCCTGTCTGCCCAGATTACCTCTGTCTAGTCTTTCTCCATAGACCCTAACTGGTCTCCAGCGATCCTCCCTGTTCCCTGCTTGTTTGCTAATATTCCCGTATGGCTATCTTATGCATGCTTGGGGGGCCCATGCTGTTTTTGTCTGCACCACTTCCACTTGCAGACTGTTTCAGGTATCAACAAATCTTTTGGTGAAGTAATACTTCCTCACATCCTTCTTAACCCGCCCCGCCAAGCTTCACGGCACGCCGTCTGATTTCTCATTTGTAAGAGGCTTACCTCCTGCACTGTTTACCCTTGTGAGGTACTTGTAAGTCTCTACCACATCCCCTCTTGCTCTCCTCTCTTCCAGGGTTTACATATTGAGATCCCTCAGTCTCACCTCATAGGATTTTGGTGCAACCCCTGCACCATTTGAGTTGCCCTCCTCTGGACTGCCTCCACCCTGTCTATGTCCTTTGTGAGGTGTGGCCTTCAGAAATGTGCACAGTACTCCAGGTGGGGTCTTGCCGGTGAGCAATATAATGGCAACACCACCTCCATCCTCCTGCTAAGGATATCTCTCCCTATTTATCTTAGCATCAAACTGGCCTTACCCACTGCTTTGTCTCACTGTCCTGCCACTTGGAGCTCATCAGATATGAAAACCCCAAGGTCCCTTTCCTGCTTAATGACTGTCAGTACCTCCCCCCATCCTATACTCTGCTCTTAGGTTCCTATGCTGCAGGTACATAATTTTGAATCCCAACTACCATGCTCTTGACCATTCCTTGAGTTTCCCATGATCCCTATGAATTTCCTCCACCCCCTCCCTGAGTGTTCACCATATTACAGATTTTGGTGTCTTCTGCTAAAAGGCATATCTTTCCTTCCCTCCAGTTCTTCTGCAATGTCAGTTATGAAGACATTGAAGAGGACTGGTCCCTGTACTGAGCCCTACAGCACCCCACTGATCACTCTCCCATCATTAGAGTGAGTGTTGTTGACCACCACCCTCTGCCTCCCATCTGTTAACCAGTTTCTAACCCAATTCACCACTTTGGATGCCACCCCTAAGCTGCTCAATTTCCTTATCAGTCTTCCGTGCAACACAGTGTTGAAGGCCTTGCTAAAGTCCAGATAGGCCATGTCCACTGTCCTCCCCTCATCTATTTCCCTAGTCACCCAGTCAAAGAAATCAATCAGATACTTCTGGCACAATCTTCCCCTTTGTGAATCCATGTCGCCTGTGGTCTTGCAACCCATTGGATTCAAGATACTCTACCAGCCTTTCCTGTAATAGCATTTCAATTAAATTCCCCACAACTGAAGTGAGACTGACTGGCCTTTAGTTGTTATTATACAATGGTATGTAAAAATCCTGTAACCTCATTGGTCAAAACATGTCACATGACCGTGGGTAAATCCTGCATAACCCACGGCTGAGGAATGGCATTTATAAAAAACATAATTAAACACATTTCAAATTTATTTTGCACATTGGTCCATTGTATATTCACAATAAGGCACACCAGGGTGGGAGTTATTGGGTGATTTATCCACTTCTTGTGTGGTTAAGTCACTCGGCTATGCCTTGTGACACACCACACAAAGCATGGGAAAATCCCCAATAACCCACACCCTGTTGTGTCTTATTCCTTAAGTCTCTACCCTGCTGCTGCTGTTATGTAGAGAGCCACATCTGCTCTCCTCCAGTCCTCTGAAACAATGCCTGTTTCCAGAGAGATGTTGAAGAAGGCTGTCAGTGGGGCAGCTACCCCTACCTGAGTTACTTTAGTACCCTTGGGTGTATCCCATCCAGTAACATAGCCTTGTCCACTTTCAGAGGTGCAAGTCCTTTCAGAACTCTTTTCTCTGAAAATCAACTTGTGTCAACCTGTCCTCTATTTGTCCCTGCTGTTCCCTGGTGGTCTGTCCTCCCCCACCCCACTGTAAATACTGAGCAGAAGTACCTGTTCAGGATGTCTTTTTCATTATCCTTTTCTTTGA
Organism: Neoceratodus forsteri; assembly: GCA_016271365.2. Lineage (NCBI taxonomy): Eukaryota > Metazoa > Chordata > Ceratodontiformes > Ceratodontidae > Neoceratodus > Neoceratodus forsteri. The sequence goes on along the minus strand of JADMNL010000029.1, from coordinate 75,439,558 downwards.
TGTATCTCCAGCTCCCTGCTTATCCTCACTATCCCTCTCTTTACCTTCCTCTTCTCACTTTGGCTGGCAGTATAGCCTAAAGGTTAGAGTAACAAGCTGTGAATGAGCTTGGTCCATCCAGCAGACCAGACCTGGGTCTGATTCTCACAACCTCCACTTGCATACTGTGTGACTCTGAGCAAGTCACTTAACTGCAGAATGCTCCCAGGTCACCTCTGAAAACAGGCACTTGTGCCTAGTGGGCCTTACCCGGTTACCAAAGACTAAAGTAAAAAAAAAACTATCTACCTGAAGAAAGTCTTATCCCCTTTAGTTACCCACTTGGCTATCCTTTCTTCTCTCTGTGTCTGTGCTCTCCACATTACCTTTCCTGCTTCCCTCTGTTTTACTTGGTACTCCTCCCTGTCTTCCTCCTTCTGCATTTCCTTATACCTTCTGAATGTCACCCTCTTTTCCTTCACTACCTTGGTCACTTCCCTAGAGAACCATAACAGTTTTTTCCTTCTGCTTTAACTCACTTCCTTCATGCAGAGGCTGTTTGCCTTAATTATGCCCCTTTATTTTTCCCCTCTGCATCTCTACCCCTTCTTTGCACTCTGCCCCCACAAGGCAGTATCTGAAGCAGTCTCCCATATCTGTAAAATCCACCCTCCTAAAGTCCAGGACCCTCATCCCCATGCAGATTGCCTCTGTTCCCGTCTTAATGTTAAACCACACTTTGTGGTACCAGTGGTACCTAGGAGACCACCCACTGTGACATCTGCAGTGCCTTCTCTGTTTGTAAGTACCAGCTCCAGCACAGCCCTATCCCTCATGGGTTCATTGACTAACTGCCAGAGAAAAGGCCATTGTAGGTGTCAAGGATGGTCCTGCTCCTTGCTGAAGCTGCAGTTGGAAGGCTCCAATTGACATTCAGCAGACTGAAGTCACCAGCTAGCAGCATGTCCCCCCTACTTGCCATCATGATGATCATGGCTTCCCCAAATGCCTTATCCAACTCCACTCTACTCCCTGTGTTGGACGTCTGTATTCCACCCCTGTTTGGATGGTGTCCCCAACACCTGTCTCCAGGACGGTCCACAGCACCTCCAGCCCTTCCTTTTCCTCTGGGTGCCTCTGCACATCTGGGGCCGTAATTCCCTTCCTTATCTATAGTATAACCCCTTCTCCCCTCCTCCCTTCCCTGTCTCTCCTGAACAGAGAGTAGCCTGGTTTGGCCATGTCAATTCATGGCTGTCAGTGCACAACTCCATTATGGCCACCAAATTCAGGCTAGCCTCTGCCACAATGGCCTTCAGGTCTGGAATTTTATTTCCAACACTCTTTGTATTGGTTCTCATGGCTTTCCGCACCTTACTTCCTTCCTGCCTGCTTTCCCCAATACTTTCTCAGGACTACAGACATGCTGGGTGGATCACCCTGTCAGTTGTGTGTAGGCCTGCAGACTGTGCTGGTGTCATCTTGGCAGACCAGGAAGTGTCACTGGGGTTCTGCAAGTGGTGATGGATGAAACTGGAGCTGGTCATGGTGGAACAGAGACTGGGAATCATGAGTGTGGGGCTGTGAGGACAAGGGCTGCTAGATGCAAGAGAGTACAACCGAAGAAACCTTGATTCATTAGTCCCCAAAAATCCACTGATTCCACTCCTACTGAAGTGTAAACAGCCTTCGCTGAGGGTCACCCAGTGCCTCAGGTGATGAAACCATCCTGAGCATCCAGAAGCATACCAGTTTCCCTCTCTTACTTCTTCTATTCCTTCTAGTTCTCCTTCCCAGGGCAGACATGATACATCCAGAAATATAAATTCCAGTTACTGAAAAATCATCTTCTTGCATTTGCTGCCCAGTTCCTCAGTACCTCCCCCTTCCCCCCATTGCACTAGTGGCTCTGAAGAGCATGACTGAAGGAAATCTAGCAGCAACCTAAACCTTGAATTCAGTTTCAGGATTAATATGTTCTGGCACAAAAATAAATAATAATAATTATAAAATAATAACAATGCTCATATATTAAATTGTATTATATCTTTTCATATATTATATCAGATGATATTGTATTATCATGTACTGTATAATATATTAGCTTCTGATATATCATATCAGATTATATTATTTTATCACATATACTATATTATGAACTGATCACCAAAAACCCAGCAGTCTGATTGGATGAGCCATCTTCTTACCCATGATTAAAATCCACAGCATACTCAAGGGTAAGAAAAGGTGCCAGTCAACAGGTCATTTTACCTCTTTCAGATTCATCCACCTGCACATTTCAACAGCCAGGCTGAAGTTGCCGATGGAAATGTCTGTTTTTTTTTTTAAAGTGAGTCGGCATCTGTCATGTGCATTGACCCCAGGCATCATCTGAGTGACAGACATCAGTGTCAGCTTGAATGGCAGTTTGGTGTGGGTGGGACAGAGTGAGTGCGCAATCTCCCCCTGCCGGCGAGTTTGGTTGGAGGATCTGGAGAAACAGGCTGCACGCAGTGTTGCTGTGGAGGAGCTACAATAGCAGGGTTTTGCTCAAGGCTTAATACTCATTTACAGCAGGTATGCCACCTTTGCCTCAATAATGAAGTGAGCAAACCTAACCGGCCTGTCTTGTGGCTCCATCCCAGATACTTGTTTCTGCCTGTTTTTAATTTTGTTTTTCAGCCTCCGGACTTATTGTAATTTTTGAGGTGGAATAGCCTGCTCCCCTGGCTGAAATACAACCACCCCCATGTGGGGGGGGGGGTGAATTTAAACAGTTACAGACAACAACTACAACAAGAAGCTATTGAAAAAAAAAGAAAAGAAAAAAGCATGTCTACAGTTTATTTCAGCTGAGGAAAATAAACAAGAATAAAATAAGAATATAAGAGAAGCTTTCTGACTATGCTACTGTACTATGTGACTGTGTTATAAATTACTGAGTTCTAGATACCGTGATTTTATGACTTGACTTGATTTTATCACCAGGACTTATTAAATTTTAACTTGGCTTCATCTAGGAACTATTAGGTGTTGTTTTTCCTGTCTTTGGACATGAACCATGGTTTTTCTGGTTTGGGTTTTGGGGGTTGTATCTGCTGATTGTTTTTGCGCTCATGTTATGCTGTTTGTGCTTAAGGAGTCCTTGTTATGCCCTTTTGAAGCCCTGAATTACACTGAATACAAGTTGACTCTTTTTTTTTTTTTATAGGGTTTATCGCTCTTGTATTGACGGTAACAGACTGGACTCAGTCTTTTTTTACTGTTTTTTTTAAGTGAGTGGGCTGCTTTGACCGACATTATCAAGCTGAGTATTGGTGGTATCACTTGGGCAGCAAATTGAAATCTAACTGAAATCAGATTGAAATCCAATTGTTTGTTCCATCTGCAGAAGGGAGTTTTACATGTGCAGCAAGATTTGAGGAATAAATTGCTGTATGGGCTGTGGTAGTGACAACTGTACCTAAATTACATATAGCTGCTAACTGTTCTAGCAATATTAGCTGTAAGTGCAGGTTTCATCTTCTGCCTTACTTTGGTTAATTGTGGGTACTTAAGTGGTTCCCCACATGCTATCTAGAGGCTATGCACTGATTAATTGAGCAATATTGATTAATTTGATTAATTGTGCAATTGCCCTCCAGCTGTGGTGATTTTCTTGATTAGTTTTAATGTTTTGCTAGTACATGGGCATTGAGTGGCACATTTTTTGCGTGCACATTTAAGTACCATTGATTTAGTTTTTTTTAACAAGTGTCCAAGCTATATATAAGGGAGCATTTCTCCTTATCTCCAGATGGTAATAGACAGCTTTTGAGTGTAGTACGTGTACCAGCTGTAAGGTCTTGAATCTATAAACGTCCTTGTTATTTTGACAAAGTAACCGTTATCATGCAGCTAAGTTTGCGAGTAGTGTTTTAACTTTAGCTGCTAGACTGTTCATGTTATTGTACTTTCACTACTGCATTTTTACACACTCGCATTTTTTATTTTATATTCTGGCATTGTGTGCGAGTTTGTTTTGAAACAGATGACGATAACCTCTGTACAAACTTTAGAGAGGTGTTGCCTTTGGGTTTTATTCTGCTTGTGAAGCCTTATGAGTCTACAGAATGTTTGTAAGTATTTAAAAATACTTATATACCTTATAAAGCACTTAGTATTTAAGTGTGTACATTGTGAGTTTAGGGTATATTTATTTTATGCTGTGAAAATAGTGGCTGGTAGAGAATAGTAGCGGGTAAATTTTTCTTCACAGATTTCTTCTTTTTATAGCCAACATCGGAATTCCATGGGATTCGACCAACGCCACTAAAATACAGTGAAGGGATTCAAATGCTAGTTTTAAGAACTTACTGCCTTGTTGCCTTGCTGGACAACTTGAACATTTGTCCCTGGCTTTAGAGAATTTTTAGTACTTTATTATTCTTTTACAAAGATTGCATTATTGAAGCTGTCTACAAAGGGGTGAAATTACTAAACAGTCTCTGAGAAGGCATTTTAAGGAGAAGAAGATCCAAATAGCTGGGAAGAAATGATTTGCAATAACTAGAAAGCAAGGACATTATATGTACAGGTAGTGAAACTTTAGCCAGTGCTTTGTATCTCCTTGGTCCCTGAGAAAATGTTCCTGATTTATTTAAATAATTGTGTAATTCCTGCTTATTTCTTAATTTATTATTATTGTGCTATTCTATTTGTCTCTTGGGGCTAGTGTGCTTTTGTGCTACTGCATTATTTAGATATTGTATAATTGGTTTTCTGATATAGGAGAAAAGTGGATAGTGTCTCTGAGAATGGTTACTGCTCGGTTGCAATGTTTAACCAAAGGAAATGTATCTCCTTTGCAGGAGCTTCCTCTAAAATTTAAACCAAATAAGAAAAGAGAGGGGAGTATTCAAACCAAAATTACTGATCATATGTCTGTTTGTTGTACCAAAACCTCTACCCCTAAAGTGGGGCTTTCTGTCATTTTTCACACCACTGCACCTACTATTTTAGCAGGACCTGATAGAAGATCGTGTTCAAGGCCTAGGGAATTCCCTAGCATTGATCTATATATTGAAGAAGTGGAAGGTGGTGTGGGGGATGCAGAAAGTCAGGATGGGCTGGTCTTTGGTTCAGATGAACTCCAGGGTGTAAACATGAGTGAAAATATGCCACAATCTTTTGAATCACATATATCACAAGTGAGGGAGACTGAGATATCTCCGCAGTTGTGGTCAGTTTGTGATTCATCTGATACACCTGATATAGAGGATACAGTTGATAAGAAGGCTTCCTGTATAGCACATTTAAATAAAATAGAACTTGAGTCTGCGATGGAGGATTTACAGAAAACTATAACTGGTTTAAAACAGCTTGAAGAACAGGATAATTTGGTAAGAACGTAGTAATTGTGGTAACAAACAGGATAGTATCCCTGCTCACAGAGAACAAAACCTTGGAAGTTTTGCACCAATGTATTTAAGCAAAGAATTAATTGGTATATTAAGGGATCCTACAACTGCACATATTACTATCATGGAACAACTGTTAGTTAACAAGAATCAGATGGACTTGATGAGTAAAGATGTTGCATTAATTCATTCTAAATTAGATCAACTTCTTAATCACAGGTTTAGTGATATCTCGGGGGAAATAGTGAGAGACTCTTCTGGAATGGCTAGTACTAGCAGAGAGGAAAAAGTAAGGCCGGACTTTAGTTCACTGATTATAGAGGAATCACTTGTTAAATAAGATGGTTTTATCAAAACTGGGGAAATCTAGAAACAGGATTCAGAAAAGGAAAAAGAAAAAGAAGGTTAGTGACACTAAAGATATTGAAAAAGGGATAGAAAAAAAGGAGGAGATGGGTAGTCTGAATATAAGCAAAGCTGAGGCTACAGTGAGGATTCTGGATGTCGGCTGGATACCAGGAAGTGAGTCAAAAGATGGCCAGTTTAATTTGGCATCCCATGTAGAGAAGCTGGAACAAGAACTTCTAAAATTAAATCAGCAGGTGAAAATTATGATGGGTGTCAACTATCAGGCCAGGGCAGGATGGGAGGTTGGTGATGTAAAAAGTAAAGGAGATGAGACACTTATTACTAAAAATAAATCTTACACCGAGAACAAAAAGATGGAGGACCTTTTTCCCTTTATTAGATTGTATGACATAGCAAACTGGGGGGAATTTGATTCTGTTAAAGATGAACTACAGGTGCTAGACTATCTAAACACCATGATGGAACTTAACCTAATAGCTGAGGATATTGTAAAGATTAAAAATATTCAAATCACTGCAGCTACACTTATAAAGATTTTTTTGTTTCCCCCCATAATAACCAATACTATCTGGATTAATAGCTGGATGATTCAGGAAAAATATCTTATACTGACATATCCTAATAGAAAACAGTTTAATAAAAAAATGTAATACAAATAAAGGGAAAATAAAGAACATCGGAATATTTTAAGTCTGTTTGGGATGGGAAGATTGAAGCAAGAATCTGATTATAAGTTAACGGAATGCAATCTGCGATCTCCTCACAAATGTTTTGTCTATAGATGTGGAAGAACTGGGCTCCATTACAGCTAAAAGGGTAAACCTGGATAGTCAGGTTGATATTCAAGTGTCAAACAGGACCGTGGCAGAGGCTATATTATCTCAATCAGAAAAACTGGACCTGCTAGGTCTTTATGTAGTAAATTGCCAATTTTGGGAGGAAACTAATCTGGATTCTGACTTCTCTCATCTGGCAGATTATGAAATACCAACTACAATTCCTTTGTCAAATAGGTTTATGCAGTTAGCAGGGTGTAATGAGGAATGACTAACTAATATAGAGGTGTCATCTAAAGAGATAATCACTACAATTAACTTAGGGATTTTTTTTTTCTCACATGTAATATTGCAGGTTGGCATTCAAGCATGGCAGATTATGAATCTAAAATATTTCTGGCAGGTTTTGATGCCATATGTCTGCAAGAAACTTGGTACACTGTGGGTGACAGTGTACAATTAAATGGTTATGAATGTTTTCAGACCCAGGGATCTAAAAACGCAAGGTATGGGAGAAGTTTAGGTGGATTAGTTACAATGATTAAAGTGGGTAATTTTTGTAAGATGGAAAGTTGGAAAATTAGCAGTAATTTTATTGGGATATATATGAAGGATAACTTTCAGGAGATAATACTGATAAACTCCTATATCCTTCCAGAGATCTCACCTTATTATGATGGCTCATTATGGAAAGATTTAAATGAAATCATTGTTGAGGCAACTCGAGTGTTTCCAAGAGCTGAACTTATGATGGTGGGCTATTTTAATGTCCGCATAGGTCCCTATGACGGTACCCTAGAGAATTCTATGTTTAAACATCTTGATCAGGAAGTTATAAGGTATCCAAGGAAATCAAAGGATACAATTATTAATGCAATGGGTAGGTTGCTGATCAATATATTGGAGGAACATAATATTTACTCCCTAAATGGAAGATATGGCGGGGACAGCAAGGGTAATTATACCTATGTCTCCACAAGGGTTGCCTCCATTATAGATTATATTTGCTGGACAGGAGATATGGATTTCTGGAAGGATCTTAAAATCTATACTAGGGCTGAAAACGACCACTGCCCGGTTGTGATAGAAACTAAAAACCCCATGAGAAATAGTAATACCAGAGTATAGGAAACCTTCTTGTTTACAGAAATTAGAGCATCTAAAAAAATAGTATGGAGACAGACCCTTCAGGGGGATATATCTTTAATAATTAAACAATCTTTTTTAAATAAGACACCACAAATTTTAGGGGCACAGGAGCTTTTAATCTTGCTTCAGGGTATGGACACATTATATGAGAAGATAAGATCCAAATTAGAATGCCTGCAAGGGGAAAGACAGATGTGGGTACAAATACTTGGTTTGATAAGGAATGTAGGAATTCAAAAGCTAAGATCAGGAAACTACATAGACTATATTGCAAAATTAAATCCAAGCAGACCCTGGTGGAATTAAATAAAGTGAGAAGATCTTATAAAGTTTTAATTCGGGATAAAAAGAAAAAGTACTATGAGGCACAGTGGCACCTAATGCTAACAGTGGTTGAGAAAAAAAGATTCTAAAGCATTTTGGACCCTGGTAGCTGAGGGGACAAACAAATATAAAGCTGCTATTGATACATACATCTCAGAATATTTATGGGTAGAGCACTACAAAAGTGTATTTTATGATCCAGTGGAGAAATCAAATTTTATTAAGATAAATTCCTCTACTGTCACTCTTAACTTTATTACAGGTGAGGAGGTTCTTATGTCTATATACTCTTTAAAGAAGAATAAGGCGGCAGGGCCAGATGGGATACCTGCTGAGTTTATTTAACAGAACCCATTCTATGGTCTAAGTTTTTGACTATTATTATAATAAATGTATGGAGTCTAATAGTTATCCAGAGACTTGGAAGGGGGCAGATTTGGTCCCTATACATAAGAAGGGGAGTTTAGATGATCCAACAATGTATAGGCCGATCAGCCTGTTAGATGTTAATCTGAAAATATTCTCAAGGGTAATATTAGTAAGGCTTAGAAAGGAAGTGGATTGTACAGGAGGGATGTCAGTATATCAAGCAGGTTTCAGGCCTGATTACTCCACCATTGATGATCTGTTTATCCTCAGTCACTTAAAAGAGAAATATGTCAGACTTAGAGGTCAAAAATTGCATACTGTCTTCATAGATTATTCTGGCGCATTCAATAGTATCTCAAGGGGAATTTTGTGGGAATCCCTGATTAAACGGGGTATCGAACAGAACCTTGTAGTTATTATGGCCCAGTTATATTCCAACACTTGGGCAAAAATTAGAATGGGTTGTGATGGACAGGTCTCTGGTGCTTTTGAGAGTAATAGGGTGTAAGGCAGGGTTGTCAGCTTGCCCCCCTACTTTTTGTACTGTATATAGAAAAAAATGCTACTCGATATCTGTAGAGAGGATAAAGATTTTCCAAAAATTAAGAATGTGTCTTGCCCTGTATTAGCATATGCAGATGATACTGTACTATTTTCCTTGACTAAAAAGGGATTAGAGTCCAAACTGAGTTTTTTATATGAAAGATCAAAGTTGTTGAAGCTTACGATAAATATGAGTAAGTCCAAAGTTCTTACCTTTGGAGAGAATAAGGTTAAGGGCACATGGATTGTAGGAAAGGATGAAATAGAAGTGGTACCAAATTATATCTATTTAGGGATCATGTTACAAGCAAATATGTACTAGACAAGCCAGGCTGACTTACTTTTACCTAAATTAAGAAATTCTATGGTGGGGTTAAGTGAGTTTCATCGCATCTATGGAGGAATGACTGTTAGACCCCTTATTCAAGTTATAAAGATGAAATATTATATGCAGCTCCTTTATGGTTCTGAGGATTGGGATATAAAGGATATAAATAAACTTATGGTGCCACTACATGAGGTTTTTCGGAATGTTTTTAGACTGGGTCATTCATGCCCAGCGGCCTATCTGAGGTCAGAATTTGGACTTACTGATATTCAGGCATCGATTGAAACTAAGAGACTAAGCTATTGGATTAAGTTAACAAGGATGGAGGATGATAGATTAGCCAAACAATGCCTCAAGGAGAAAGAAATTTGGCACAGTATGGGTTTTCAACAAGGTTATTGGTATAATGGTATACATCTATTAGTAAATAGGTAAAAATTGATGAATCTTAGATGCCTGGTGGAGAATGGTATTACAGTCAGTTTGAAATATAATAAATATATCTCAAAATGGATAAATAGTCACTGGGAGGTGCTTGATATGGAAACAATTGCAGCTTCTCACTACTCCCACTGGTTTTCAATTAATAATTTCTATCATGGGTTTAAGCCATACCTGGATACAATTACAGACCCCAAACTTAGATTGATATTTATGAGTTATAAATTTGATCAATTTAGCAGTAATATCTTGGCATGTAGATATAAAAATATGGAATTCAAACAGAGGAATGCAATTGTGGGAATGGAGATTGGGAAGATTTAAATCATGCATTATGGTCTTGTAAATGGTATGAGAAACAGAGGAAATACTGGCTAAGTCCATTTCTCCCAGCCCAGTATAATGTGGATAGGTTTTTATTAACTAATATATTAATTCACATAGAGGATTCCTGGACAGCAGACAGCATGGCAAAATATTTTCGTGCGATTATGCAAATTAAAAAATGTATTAGGATAATTTAATTATCATGACATTCTTGGCAAAACCTCTGGACTAGATAAAGTGTTACCATCTGTATATTTGACTTGTGCTGTTATCTGGAAGTTCCTGGTCCTATTGTGACATTGGATGTATTTAAGTATTTTTAAATAGGGTACTTTCTATGTATGTAAGTAGATATGTCATATTTTATTCTGTACTATTTGATTATTTATGAAATTTTTATTGTAAAGGCTAATTAGACAAACAATAAACTGATTTGATTGATTGTATCAAACACTACTAGTAATGTTTTAAATAACAACAAAAAAATCACCTGCCACTCAACACCAGTCCAAACATTAATACCTCTCTGTATCAGCTTCTATACAGTTTTAAAAAAATCCCTCTAGCAGCATTACCAGTCTGCCTGTTCCTGACATTGTGACCACTACTTCTGCTACTCAGATGTGCTACTCACTGACCTTGATTCAAACAAGCAACTTCATGATTATATTACACAACAATTAAAACAGTACCACCAGCTGTCCACAGTCAAACAGTACTAGGACTAAGTTATTACAATACAGTACTACACAATAAAATGGCATCATTAAAACATTTTAAAATCTTTTATTTTTTCATTTTTTTAGTAATACACCTATGAATCTAGTTCATAAGAGCAATAATATACAACAAGGTGTGGCATACATGGGATATCATCATGTGGATGCATGAGACACTTGGCCTACAGCCTTGTGCCTCACAATGTACCCGATATACCACACCTTGTTGTGTATTACTGCTTAATTATCTCAGATTGTATCATATGATTATATTATTGTATCATATATCCTATATTATATCAGATTACATCAGAATATACTATCTTCTCATACATATTTTGTCACCTATATTATCATATTATATTAAATTATCTAATCTGCTCATGTAACATATGTGCTGTTCCGCCCAAAGTTATTTGAAATCATACCATTCCACAGTGGCTAAGTAAAAAACAAAATAATCTCATAATCATTGCATTAATGCCCAGTTCCTCTCCAGAAGTACCCCTGTCCCCACAACCACCACAGTCCACTGTACCTAAAAAAAAATCCTTTGCAGTATGAGAGTACTGTATTTAACAGTTAATGCCAAGAATTCACTGAAATCTCAATTTCCCGGCTTGTAAAAAAATTAAAAATTAATAAAATTAATTACAGTAACAATAATTTCATTTAGAACAAAAACCATAGAATGCTCCTGTCTTCTGAAAACTACACATTGTCTACACCATTATCAACATCCTCCTTCCTCCACCCATCAGGAATCACATTTTCCTCTTCATGTGTCACCGTGGCATGTGGATGGCAGCCCCATCTTCCTTGCCTGCACACTGCACAGAAAATGGAACAGTACAATAAAATTGGCCAGTGACATCTGTGTGCTACAGGTGTTGACAATTGCTTGTCAGCATTGTGGCATTGGACAGGGCATTTTATTATAAAATGGGTAGGGAAAATCCAGTATTTTGATTGGTTGCTAGCTGTGCATTAGAATTGTCTAATGCACGGCTAGCAACAAGTTCAGGTAACCACAGCTGCATTTACAAAATTAGATATTAGGAAGCTCAATGGAATGTTCATTTTTAAACTGTTGCCATTTTTTCCCTCCTGACAATAGATGCAGGATTTTCCCTACCATGTTTTTCCCCCACCATGAGATTGTTTCAAACACAATACTTGCCATAGAGTAGCACCTTTGTCTGGCAGAAGGTAGTGGACTAACCAGAGCTCTCTGAATTTTTTCTTTTATCTTTTTTATGAGGTTTTTTAACATGTTCTCTCCACCCTCTCTTATTCTTGCTCGCTCCATCTCACTGATCCACCACTTGCTTGGTCCCTAGTCACACTTTTGCACTGCACTCTTTAACTGTCCGCTTGCTCCCTTGCTCATTTTCCTTTTTTTAATTAGCCACAATTCTGTCATTTAATACAGTAGTTCAAGATTTTTTTTGTTTGTTTCTTTAACCTCCCATTCCACTCGTGGTTCACATCTTCCCTGCAGTGAGACTGCTTACATGTTACCATACAAATCTCATCTCCACAGCAGAGCGACAGCTTTCCCACTCATGCTGTTTATGTATTTATTTATTGAAGTCTTGGAATTACAACCCTTTGAGTCAAAAACTCTTTTGCAAAGGCTCCATGTCAGATTTACAAACAGACAGGTTGCAAAAAAATTACAGGAGATTAATACATTACATTATACATAAGTGCATCATAAATGAGGGTGGAGTGCATGGCAAAGAAACAAACACGGTGAGTAGATTTAAGACAGACAGGATACAAAACATTACAGAAAATTAATACAATACATAATACATATGATAAGCATATACAAGTAATGCAGTGCATTATACATAAGTGCATCATAACTGAGGGTGGAGTATATGATAATGAAACAAACATGGTGCAGTCAGTGTTAGCTAACTGAGTAAACAGATAGAAAATTAAAGAAAAGAAAGGGAGAACAGAAAGAAGCCAGTTAAGGAGAGTTGTGAGACAGCTGGGGAGGAGGTAGGGAGAAAAGCTGAGTAGAGTGGTATAAGGTGTAGAGAAGGAAAAATAGGAAAGAGTGCTGGTAAAGGATTTGTTATTTAAACGTTGTGAATTTTATATTTCAGAAAGGTCTTCTTGTTCAATATACACTAGAAACTAAATCTGTACTGTTTTTTTTGTATAAATATTAATCAGATGGCCTGGATTGCTACCCCCCCCCCTTGGTCAGTTGGTCAATCACCCACCCACCCACTTGCATCCCAAGTATGTAACAGTGATTCTTTTGTTTTTATAGTCAAAGTCACATACCTTTTGTTTCTCTTGCTGCACTGCAGCTGTACCACCACCATGACTCCTAGGCTCCTATATCACTACCATCACAACTCCTACTTCTCTCATCATGCCACCATCATAATTCATGGCTCCTACTTCCAGTTCCCAACACACACTGAAAGGTAGAATACCCATTACGCACATTTTGGATTTCTCTCTCTCTCTTTCTCTCCAATTGTCAGACAGTAAGGATTATGCTCTGCCAGATGACTGTAACAGATTAACAGAGCGGGTAATCTCTGCAGTGAAATAACACAGCACTCTTCATGTATGTTCAGACTGTCAAGGCTCAGCATTGAAAAACCACCATTACAAAAAAAAAAAAAAACATTAAAAATCCACCAGGTAAAGAGAAGGACTCAAACCTCCCATAAGCTTTCTCATTGCAAGTACCAAATGATGTGCTGACCACCTCCCGATGCTTGATTTGATTTGATTTTTATTTGTATATGGGTAAGCACATTGGGATGCAATCCCTTTTACAGGTACAACCCGTGGTCAATCACATACATACAAAAACTACATCAGACTACTTGTTTCCATTGAGACTGTAAATCTGACAGTAGTGTCTCTCTGCATCCATAGTCAGCTTGCTCCATATCAAAATCATAACAACAAAAATAATCCCACACAAGGGAAGTCTATCAACATTCATTTACTGACAGCCCTTTAAACATTTCTGTACATAATGCAGTGGAGGGTGGATAGCCATGACAACCACTGTAAAAAAAAAATACTACAGCTATAGAGGCCACAGTAGGACAAACATACTGAAGTAAGAAAAAAGATCATGCAGGTGGATGGACTATTTGAGGTCAAAATACACCTAATAATTTACTTTTTTAGTATTGAAACCATACAGTTTTAATTTCAACTTACATTTAAAATACAGAGTCCTGTTTTATAAGCACAATAAGACACTTGGGAGATGTGCATTAGACAGTTCTAATGCATGGCCAGGGTCTGAAAGGCACTCAGCCTGGAGCCTTGTGGCATACTACACCCCTGGCTATGCATTAGAACTGTCTAATACATATCTAGTTGTGTTTTATTGCTTACTTATCATCTTCATGACTCATCACCTGCTCATTCAGATATGTTTCTTGCCATCATCCTTCTACTCTCCCCAGCATCAATTACATTTTCCTCATCATGCATCACTGCAAAGCTGGCCTGGTGGCACTGAAGGTTGAGGCACTGGATGCCTTCCTCGAGCCATGCTGGCAGCCTGGGTTTGGGAGTGAGCCACGGTCATTGGAGGCTGGCGGAGGGGGCGAGAGGCTATGACTATGCTGCTAGCTGGCAGCACTCTACCTCAAATGGAGTTCTTCAGCTCTCTCGGAACTTGGCCACCCCCAGTGGAGGCCAGAAGGATGGTGCCACTCCGAGAAATGCCGAAGTTAGGTCGATGGGGAGGGTGGAAGAGACCTGGTCTGGAGCTATGGTGCACATGTGCACCTCCACGTGCATGCATCACTGCTTCCATGGGTCACGGGTTACAGGGAGTATATGGGGAGAAAAATGAAGGATAACGCAGGGGTCCACCGAGGATGAAGCCTCCTGGCCTGGCTCAGGGGTTCCACTGGGGTACATATTATCACCATAAGACCCCAAAAGACTCAGGGCTCAGCAGGTTGGCAGACGTTAGGTTGGACCCACTGCAGGAGAATAAAAATAGTAGACAAAAAAAAACATGCATCACTGCAGTATGTGGGTGAAATCATCCTCTTCCCTGCCTGCACAGTGCACAGCAGATGCAACAGTATGACTTGCCAGTGCTACCGCAGCCACCTGTGTGCTGTGAGTGTTGATGAGGCAATATAAATCATGCTTTTTGTTATCACCTTCATAACTCATCATGTGTTCATTTAGAAATCATGTTTTCTTGCCATCGTTCTCTTACACTCTGCATCATGAATCATGTTTTTCTCATCATGCATTACTAACTGCAGCATGCGCATGACATTAACACCACCTTCTTCCCTGACTGCACACTGCACAACAAATAGTACGATACAATTGACCATTGTCACCACAGATAGGGCTGCTAATACCAGCACCAATTCTGTCAAGTGCTCAACATGTGGATTGCCCAGTCCTGATGATTTATTTTGATTTGCTTGATCCATCTGTCCGGTGTCCTCTACATTGATTCATTTGAAATCATTATTAGTTTTTTGAAACTGCACATGTTGTTGATGGATCATGGATCATGGAGGTTTCAGGCTGGTTACGAGTCATACATAATAATTTAAAGGTGGTAAATGGTGAGACATGCATATCAGGTGGAAATCATGGAAAATATATCACATGATATACCACTTACCACATACCCTGTATGGGGATGTCCTGTGTGATGTTGACTCCTAATGGATAATGATGCCTATACTGGTGGGATTCCCTAGATCACAGCACTTAGCTATTCTAGTGAGATTACCCAGATCACAGCAGTGTGAGCTCTTCATGGATAATGATAGCTATATTGGGGGTGATTCCTCTAATCACAGCAGTATAGCTATTGTGGCAGGATTCCCCAGATTGCAGCAATGTGGACTCCTCATGGAGAATGATGACTACTGGTGGGATTCTCTAGATCACAGCACTATGGCTATTCTGGTGGGATTCCCCAGATCACAGGATTATGGAATGCATAGATGTGCACTTCGAGGAGGAAAATATGAAAAAGTAGAAGTATAATAGTGGTTGATGACACTGAGGTGCAAACATAGAGGCCTGGGCTTGAACCCCATCAGCCCCCACTTGTATACTGTGTGACTCTGAGCAAGTCACTTAACTTCCTTGTGCTCCCAGGTCAAACTTGGAAACAAGCTTCAGTTTAGTGTGCCTTTCCTGCTTAAACAATTTCCCCTTCTCCTTAATAATAATATATGATTTATCAAATGTTATACCACTTACCATGTACCCTGTCTTGGGATGCCCAGTTTGATGTTTCTCAGCATTGATATGATCACTGTATTGGGACAATATCCCATGTCATAGCACTGAGGATTTATTTTGTGGAAGACCTATATTCACTTGTGCGAAGGTTACAAGGGATGCATATCTCTGAGCAATTCAGTGGCTATCTTTTTAGCACTTTTATTTGTTTATACCCTCTGCCATACTCTTGCCATTGTTGTAGACTTTATTGTAATGAATACATGGTTGTACACCTGCTTTGGCATTTTGCACAAATGTAATCTAATTGTGAAAGTTTTCATTATGGCAACTAATTGAAATTTTCTTTTCTTCTGCTCTCCTTGTTCCTCTTCCTCATTATTATTTTTTACATAAACTCAGTTCATTTTTATAAATTACTAGTGAATCATTTGTGCATATGTTATGGTATGTCACGGGGTCATATTGTCGCAAGAGATTATGCTGCATGTAAAAATCGCACTGCCAGTACAGAGTGATTTCTTGCATGTGGCATAATTCTTTTTTTTTGGAGGGCTCCACCCCCTGCATCCCCCTGATAAGGATTCTCAATTCTGGGGGTCACCTCCAAAATGCACAAAGTGGGAAAAAAAATAAAAGTTTCTGGGACCGGGAATCAAACCTGGTCCCAGATGCAACACCTGGGTTCCTTGCTGCAGTAGCTCATTCCATTAAGCCATGGCAGATGCTCAGTGGAACTCCATCCCAACAGAGATCTTATCCTCTGCCTGGGATAGTGCGAGTGGTGCAATACCGCATACAGCAGTATTCACAGTATTGTACCACTCACTGTCTTGTACAGCTCTATTCCAAGTTAGCACTAGTGCTGTATGCTATTAAGCATACGACATTATGACCCAGTAGGTTATGGTTCTTGTATGCCCTTTCTTTCTTCTTTATTGCCTTTCTAACCTTTTTAATTTACCATATAGGTTTCTGCCCTTTATTATTGTATTTATTATATGTAGGATGTGAGTGTTTCCAGGACACACCGTTTGTTTTTTAGTGTGATGCATTTAGTATGGACATTCTTTCCATTGAATTCTTCATTACAATCCAAACAACATTATGCTTCCCAAATTGCAGCAGATGTGGCTTTATGAAAGTTCTTACAACATGTAGCTCCTTTCTATAAAGTATGGGTGCAAGGATGAACCTTAAATTAAACTACCTCATGATCACCAGAACTCATGGGTGATATTATTTTACAGTTTGTAAGGTTGTCCTCAAATTGACCAAATCCATTATTGAGTCTGTATGGGTAGTCTCTCATACAAACTGTTTAAGATTATTGTCACTAAGTGTTGTGGGGGGTGGTCCCAAAATAGAAGTGGCACAGTTGTTAGACCACTTAATGTTGCTGAAATTAAAGTCTCCCATACAAATGATGCTTCCCAAATCACAAGCCCTATCCATTGATGACTCATCAGCTTGGGTGTTGTGACTGGGTGACCTATAGCAGACCTCTGGTCATTTGATGGATATTCAGACTGATTCAGTAATACTGCTATCAATATTATTTGTGGGTATCATGGATGCTGAAAGGTTATTACTAACATAAATAGCCACTCCCACGCCTTTTCTGTTGGGTCTGTCTTTTGTAAATAGGTTATAGCCATCTACACTATGTTCTTTTCCCCTTTATCATTGCTCAACCACAACATCACAGTAATTCCTGCAACATCCATTTGTAAAGCCTTTAGTCTTCTTATGAGATTTTCTATTTTATTACTCAACTTCTAGCATGAATGAGAAGACATTTAATTTTATTAGGAAACCTCCGCTTACATAGGTTGCCAAGGGGCTGCATATTGACATTTTTTACAATGGTAGAATGTGCCACATGGTTATCAGTACCCCTGTTTTATACCCTTGATATTGCAGTTTAAAGTCAGTTTTATCACTATGTCAAATCTAGCCCCAGACGTCTGATAGTGTACCTTTTCTATTAAGTTACAGTTCATTGAAATGATATAGGTCATGCCTGTTTCTGAAGGTGTTCCAATTCCTTAACAACAAATTTCTCTTCTTCTGCCCCTTTAGTCAACCATGCACTCATCTGCCTTATGCCCACTGCGTAACCTGCCCTGCTTTTGATACTGGAATGATCTCTGACACCACAACTTTGCACTTGCTTTTTTAAGCTCCTTCCCAAAATCTATGAAGTCAGTACATGTCTCTTTATCTAACCTTTTTTCCACATCATGGATCCTACATGTAGGACAATTGTTGCTTCATCCCTAGCTTGTTTGAGTAGCCTTGCCTATGTCTAATATCACTTACCTTTGTCTCTGGTAGACAGATGACAAAGGTATTTTCCAATCCCTCCTGCAGACAAATGAGACAGGACATCTGATGATAGAGTCACCAATTACCAGAGTTTGTTTTGGTTTTATTATTCGGACCTGAGTAGTTACTTGTTCTGTAATACCTTCAGAAGGTGATGCCAGCCTTTCCAGTATGTCATTTTCTTCAATATCAGTTCAGAGGTAAATACATTGAAACTTTTATTTAAACAGATAAATGGATAATCAGTAATTCTCTCCTTGTTGTTTTTTTCTACTTCCCTGGACAACTCACCAATCATCACCTAGGTCACCACTGTCATTATGAGATCTTTTTTATTACATGTCTCTTTGAGGTTTCCATCCTAATTATTGTCTTAGCCAATGCTGTCTTTGCACCTGTGCCCAGCACACTTTGAGCTGTATACAGGAATGTTTCTAACTCCCTGATCTGGTGCATTTCTTCTAGCCTCAGATTTAATTGTATGACTTGTGCTTTCCAGATGGTGGACAAGCACACACCTTGCTCAAATAGTCTCATTGATAAAATGAACCTCTAGTATTGAGTACATTTTACACTGTATTTATAACGCACACTTCTCTGATGATTTCAAAAGCTTTCTGATCAAAAGTCAATTTTTTATGTAAAAAGAGCTCCTTTCTTGCACCAGGTCCCTCCAGTGTGAGAGAGCTAGAAATGGCACTGGGATATATGTGCAGCACATGGAGTCTTCAGTCTCCAGTTGCTGATTGGCTGCTGCAGGCCATGCTGCTTGCCAACAAATTGAACCTGCTCATTGTGTGCTCCCTGTATAAAGTGCTGCTTCATGGCAGCAAAGTGCTGAACTGCCTTTGGACCTGCATCACTGGTGTCAAAGGTCAGATTTGGGCATGTCAACTGAATGCACATTTGGTATGGGCTTATCCTTAGGTTCCAACAGTTTTGTTTGCTTTTTGTCAACTATCAATAAACAATTATTTGAATACAGTATACTTTGTAGTATAATGCAGTAACATATTAATTTACAGTAGAAAGGGACTTCAGGGTCTATCATGTCCACTTTCATGCTTCACAAGCAGCAAAGAAATACGCATGCTGTGAAAACATGTACTGTACCAATGCATAGGGATTCCTAACCTATTTTACTACCTAGGATATCCAGTGATTCTTTCGGTAAGGAGAAATTTGTTTAAGCTTACCTTAAAATCCTGTACTGTCTTTGTGTCCACTGCCCTTTTGATAGCCTGTTCCATAGGTCCATCACTCTCTAGGAGAAAAAAGTGTCTCCTAATATTACCCCTTAATTCACTAACTCTGAGCTTCAGAGCATGTGCCTGTGTCCTGCTGCAGGACACCAAATCGAACATCTCTGACTGTTTGATCTTGTTGATGCCCTTTATATGAAAAAGACTGAGATCATGTTCCCTCTCAGCTTCCTTTTCTCCAAAGTGAACATATTAAGGGCCTCCAGCCTCTCCTCATAACCTTTGTCCCTCGTACCACTGATCATTTTGGTGGCCCTGTGTCGTGCCCTCTTTACCACCTCAATGTCATTTTTGTATTCAGGAGATCAGAACTGCACACAGTATTACGGATAGGGGTGGTAGCACCAACAGGAATACCCTTCTCATTGGGAGGGATGGCTCCCCCCCCCGCTCTGTTGAACTGAACCAGTGATGAGGAAGCAAGCTCCACACACACCCTCCAGGTGTGCAAGAAGCACACTATGGCATCTGCAATAAGGCATGCAAGCAGTTAAAACATTAGAGGACTGCGACTGAAACCAAAAAAGGAAGGAGAAAAAAAATGTTGCTTCATTATGTCTTTACAATGTCACAGAAGGAAAAAAAGAACTTAGCAATCCTTCCTGCAAAGTCTCTGCAGCAATTGGAAATCAGCACAGGACTCTGGGTGGCAGCTTTGAAAATGTAAGGCCTTGACTGTAAATCAAATGAACAGGCAGAGAAAAATTCTAAAATGAAAAGCCCTATTACTGAGGCAGCAAATGTAAAACCTGCTACAAGTTTAGGCTTTAATGCTGAAATAAAAAACCCAAAAGTAAATGTGGTGATACCAACCTCTATTACCAGATGGCAAAGTTTCAAACTGAACTTAACTGGAGCCACAGAACCAGTGATGAGAGGAGTTGCTGGTGCAGCAGCACAGGGCAAAAAAGAGACAGCTATTCCAGCATCAGAGTATGAAAATTACCAGGGGGCTGCAGTGGTGATACACCAGAACCAGATGTGAAGTGATTTGCAGCAGAACCTGGAGGAACAAGGAAACAAGGATGAGACTCCCAGGAAATGGTGATGCACACTGAAAGAAAGCCAGGTAAAGCAGTCTACCCAGGTAAAAAAACAAAATTTACAAAATCCTATACCTGAGGGGGTAGACACTGAATTAAACAAAGGGGGAGCACCATTGAAAATGCTGTTGTAATCTCTAATAACTCACCAGAATGCAGTAAAGTAACAGATAAAATGCCAGGAAAAATTCCTGCGGCAGAGGCAGTGGGGGATGAGGATACAAATTTAAAATCATTGAAATAGCAATCCATAGTTAATAATAAAGAGCCCTTGCAGGAGGAAAAACATGCAAAAGTTAAAAAAGGGGGCAGTGAATCAAATCAGGAAGGGTGACTTTGCTACTACAAAAGGTTTAATAATACAATTGAACCAAAATGAAACAGACACAGAGACAGACTACTCAGATGCTCAGAGTGATTCAGAAGAAGAGGAAGTCCAGCCTCCAGCCTGGGGCCAAGCAGATATTAATACAACTAGCCACACTAAATGAAGGCATTAAAAATAGAAAGAATGGAAACTAAAATTGATAAGATTCAGACCACAGTAAACATCCTAGTGGTTGAGAATAATCAAACAAAACAAAATATCACGGCACTGCAACAAAGGATATCAAATATAGAAGATGAAGCTGCACCTACTCAAAGACAAATGAAAGAACTGGAAGCATCAAATAAAGAATTTAAAGACAACATGTTTGACTTTAAAGCACATTCGAGAAGGAAGAGCATTAGGATATTGTGAATTTCTGAGTCCTGGTATGATACCAGACCTTTAAAAGACTCATTAAGACAAGTGTTGCCTCTTATTTGGACACAGATCCTACTAATGTTCAGTTAGGAATTGATAGAGCTCACCAAACTTACAGAGCAAACTTAAGTACGGTGCAGAATAAACTTCCAAGATGAGTAGTTGTGACATTTTTGTAAAACAGAAGACAAAGAGATACTAATGACTCAAGTTTATATATAAAAAGTATTACATTGATGGGTGCAAATATCTCTATATTCAATGACTTTCCAATAGAGAGAGTGCAAGAAAGAAAGAAATTTGACTTTCCAAGAAATAAACTTTGGTTAAAAGGCTATGAGGGAGTCACGTGATGGCAGCCAACTAAGCAACAGCTGAGGCCCGGAGCTCTTCCCTCCTGCTGTTCCAATCGCCAAATCTGATCTTCCCGGTGCACTAATTCGGTGCAATTTGCCTTAGTTAAAAGGCTGTGATACTTCCTGACGACCTGGGCTGCAATTTGGATAAAGAAGAAGCACTTACGTTCCAAGATGGATGTGGATGTGAGGCAGGCTCTCATTCGGCATACGCCGCCTGCCTCCCCTGACAAGAACCGGCAAAAACAAAGCGTAACCAGGGAGCCAGAAGCGGAGAGAGGTGGAGACAAGATGCATTCATCCAACCCCTAACAGAGGATCGATTTTGCAAGAATTGACCCGCTGAAGGAGATTCTCAAGAACTCTCTGGGGAGCTCAAATCCTCGGAGCGATCTCTCATCGGTCTCCACGCGAGTTGGGGATGCGGAGGCCAGGTTGTTCTCCATTGAGCAATGGAGAGCCAAAGCTGAAGCGAAATGGCTGAATACAAGCAGCAAATCAAAAACTCCAGGCAAGACCGCGAGGATCTGGAGGCGCGAACAGTCGCAACAACCTGCTTATCCTAGGCCTACGGAGATGGAAGAAGAGGCCCGATCTTATGGCCTTCATGCAAAAATTTCTGACCAAGGTAGTAGGCCCATCTCCGATTAGCCCCTCCTATCATCTCGAACAGTACATCGATCGCTAAGGCCACGCCTCCACCTGGTTCATCACCGCCCTATTATTATGAAATTTCTAAGTTACTTGGAGAGGCAGCATGTATACAGCAAGTCGAGATTTGAAGGAGGTTACATGGGGCTCGTGTCGGATCCGAATTACTCAAGATCTCCAAAAGAAACTAGAGATAAAAGAGCTGCCTTCCACCCTATAGTTCAGAAATTAATGTTGCATCCATTCCCTTCAGAATGCTGTACCCTGCAGTTCTCAAGGTCACTATCGGAGGCTCTACCTGCAGCTTCACTTCCCCTGAATTAGCTCTGAAGGACTTTGCGACCAGGTTGCCAGACTTATTTAAAACCCCTGGTTGAGAGACTATCCATATTTATACTGTGAAATGTAGTCTTGTTATCTCAGGGGCTAATTTCTCATCTGAGTATCTCATTTTCCTAGGGCCTTGCCCTTCTTTGTTCCTGGTTTACCTCCTCGTCTACTAAATTCACCCTATGTTTCTGTGCTTCTTTCCTAGACCCTGCTTGTTTCCTGGCTACTGCCTGTCCTATATCTCCTTTCTGTCTGCTCTTTGTTTCCTTACCTGGGTTTAGCTGATCGGTGGACAGAGTGGCCGGGAGGCCTTGCTGGGTGATGCTGAGGCCCAGCGCTCTCATTACCCGATTGGTATCGCGCTTCGGTACTAAATTACGGGTGCTAGTTTCCTGGGGTAATTTCCTGTATGACGGACCGGATTAATCCCTTGCTGAAATGATTCCCCTCAGAAACATTGGGCCTAGACTCCACGCTCCTCTGAGATCCAGAGCCTGGTCCTCTGTCTGGCTTCCCCTGATTATGAGTGTCTGCCATTAGAGGGTGAGTCCCTTTGGATTATGTTACGCTTGTCTAAACCCGATCTGGGTCTTGTGCAGTATGTGAGGGGGTAGGCGGCACCGGGGGTCCCGGGGGGGTTTCCTCTCTTCTATCCGTTTTTCTTTCTCTGTAATAATTGGCTTCTTGGGATGGGGGAGGGTGACGTTTTGGGCTGGGGGCCTGATAGCTAGCTGTATGCCTAATCATGAGCTTAAAATAAGGGGATTGGCTAACCTCACCCCAGTTATGGTGTTTACTTTGTCTATGTTATGGGGGGTCTGGCTCTTTCCCTGGTTTGGTGACTTTCTGATCTGGGTTCCCTCCCACAATTGAACTACTGGATCTGGGGTTGTTGAGGTTCGCCAATAAAGGGTGGTGGCCAGGATTTACCTTTTTCTTGTTGGGGGCTGGTTGATTTTCAGTCTGGCTCCCGTTGTAAATAGTTATATGTTGGGTTCAGGGGATCGTATTGGGGAGGGGACGATGGGTGGTTTTTTGTGTTGGTTTCCTGTTTACATCTCAATGCCAGGGCTCCTGGATGGGTTTGGGGGGAGGTAGGTTTTGGGAGGGTTGTTGCCTGACTTATTTTATCTGTTGTCTCGCCTTAATGGATTATCCTAGGTTATACAATTCTGGTATTAGCTGCCTTGAAAGGCAATCTGACAAGGGGTGGTCTATTGGGGACATTACTGGGAGGGAGGGATGTTTTGGGGGAAGGGATTTGGTCTGCCTATTTAGATTAAAGTGCAATTATACTCTGGTTGGAATAATGGTGTTTACCTTTTGGGTGCCTTACTATAGTGTTTATTGGCAGACTATTAGTTTTTGGATATCTCTGATTTTGGTGTGCCGTTCTTTTTTCTCTAATACTGGGTTTGTCCGATCATATCCCTTTATTTTGCTTCTAAAATGGCTATCAATATGACTAAAATTGTATCCTGGAATGTACGTGGACTCAGAGGTCGGTCAAAAGATGTCAGGTCTTTAACCATTGCTCATTACTGCAAGTGGATATTCTTTTCCTCCAAGAAACCCACCTGACTCAGGCAGAAGCCAAATCCCTGTCTCGCTCTGGTTTTCCCAGACATATTTAGCGGTAGTGAATCTTAGTAAAGGGTTGCTGTGCTTATTAAAAGCATGTCTTGTTCACGACAGAACGGTTGTTTTAGACCCAGAAGGGAGGTTTGTCCTGGTTAAGGGTACTCTCAACGTGTAGCTCCGTTATTTTAGGTTCGAGTATATGGGCGGTTGGGGTAGACCTGAATTCTTTATGTCCCTTGCTGACAAAATTAGCACTCTTCTTCCTTCTCAGATCATACTGGGAGAGATTGGAATGTTCCCTCTCATTTACATGATAAGGACCCTCAAGGCGTTAGATCCCTACCTCTGTCCAGAGAGCACTTCAGGTTTGTTGTCAATGTGGGATTGTGTGATCCTGGAGACTTTCGAACCCCTCTGCTCAGGTTTTTCCTTTATCTCCCAGCCGCATGGCTCCAAGTCGAGAATAGACTATTTGTTAATTAGTAAAACCTTCCTTCCCAAGCTTAGTCAATCTGGTATCGACCCAATCATTTTCTCAGATCATGCCATTGTTTGGATTAAACTTTCTCTAGATCCTGAGTTTTGTCGAGATACCATATGGAGGTTAAATACTGGCTGCTTAAAGACCCCCACGGTCTTGAGTATTAAATCCCTGATCTCTCTCTTCTTGCGGATAATCTTGAATCTACCGAGATTTGACATGGTTTGGAGCTCTTTAAAATGCTATCTTAGGGAGAGCTAATAAAGATTGCATCATAAGGAAAAGCTAGGCTTGGAAATCTCTTTCTCTGTTAAGTAAAATTAGAGATTTAGATCGGATTATTCCTCAACCTCCTCGCTACTTTCCCTTAAGGCTCTTTTGGTTGCCAGAGTGAATACATGGATCTTCTGAAAGAAAAGACGGAATACTGCTTAGTGAGAACTCAAGCTAAGTATCTAGACCACGGAGAAAAGGCGGGAAGCTCTTGGCCTTACGCCTCCGGAAGCTGGAAGGTTCCAGGATAGTCCCATCCTTGATTACTTCTAGTGGTTCTATTGAAACTCCCCTAAAGGTATTGTCCGTATTTTGAAAATACTACACAGACCTGTATGGTAAACCCCTAAACCCCGCGCCCATTCCGAATATCACTGCATATTTAAAGGACATGGATATCCCTAGTCTGCTACCATCCCATCATAAAATCCTGATGGCTCCCATTTCTTTGGAGGAAATAGAGAGGACTATCTCCTCTATGACCCCAGACAAGGCACCTGGGCCGGATGGTTTCCCTGTCAACTTTTACAAGGTTTTCTCTAAGGAATTGGCACCTGTGCTCCTTAAACTATATGAGTATCTCTCTATCTCTACTGATGTAGATCCTACTTTGTTTGAAGCTACAATTATTTTGATTCCCAAACCTGATAAAATTCTCACGGATCCAGACTATACCTATTTCTTCCTCCAAAATTACGATATGAAAATCTTGGCTAAAATACTGGCGAAAAGAATTAAAAAGTCTGATCTGTCTTGCTTAGTCCAGCAAGTAGGTTTGTTTCTGGCAGATCCTCTGCTGATCGCCAGGACCTTAGAAGCATATTTCCCAGCAAACCCCAAAGGCTCCCTCATCCTACGACTCTGGTAGCACTTGACGTAGAAAAGGCCTTCGACCGAGTGGATTGGGCTTTTCTTTGGGCTGTGATGAGAAGAATGGGATTTCTGGATCCCTTCTTAAAATGGATTCAGGTCTTCTATTATGTCCCCATAGCCAAAATCTATTGTAATGGGGTTTTCTCCTCCCTTTTCTATTTGTATATTGGTACCAGGCAAGGATGTCCCCTTTCACCCTTACTGTTTAATCTATACCTGGAGCCGCTTCTCATTAGGCTTAAATCTTCCTCACTCGTCAGAGGCTGCAGGCTACTACAGCAGGAATTAGTAATCTCTGCTTATGCAGATGATATTCTCCTGCATCTAGAACACCCAGCTGATTCCCTAAAAGTGGCATTAGAAATCATTAAGCAGTTTGGAACCTTCTCCCAATACAAATTGAATACCTTTAAGTCTGAAATTCTTCCATTAAATGTCCATACCTGTAAACAGGATTTTATTTCCTTCGGGTTGAGATGGGCCCCTAGATCCATTAAATATTTGGGGATCCATTTCACGGCTGAACCCACTTCCCTGAAGAAACTTAATTTGGACAATATTAAAAATCTTGTCCAGCAGGATTTACAGAGGTGGTCAGCTCTCCCCATTTCCCTATGGGGTCGTATTAACATTGTTAAAATGAATATTCTTCCTCGGATTTTTAACCCCCTTAATTTATTAAATTTATGGCTGCCAGTTACTTACCTTCAGCAATTTCACACTATGTTTTCCAATTTTATTTGGCGGGGTAAGGGGTTAAGACTCATTCACGCTAAAGTTAGCTCAACCTAAAGAAAGGTGGGCTTGACTTCCTAATCTTTTACTATACCACTGGGCAGCTCATCTCTCTAAATTAGGAAAGTGGCTCTCTGTAGCCCCAATTTACTGTGTCCGATCTGGCTCCAGATTGAGCGCTCACTCCTTTCCCAGATTAAACTGGATACCTATGCGATTCTCTTCACCCCACCAGCGGTATTTGAGCAATGGGTGACAGACAACACAATTCTGATGTCTCTTAAGTCCTTGGCCCAATGTCTATTATCTCTTAATATCCAGGTAGTCTCAGATCTGGGCCAACCGGTGATCCTTAATCCCAATATTAAGTTGGGTAACTCATGGATTACTCCTGATTGGCTCCCACAGCTTAAGGAGGCCAGACTGGAGCATTTTTACAATCAGGGTTCCCTTCTCTCGTCTGCTGAAATAATTAATAAGTTTGGTATTCCTGGGAAACAAATTTTCAAAGAGTATATCAACTCAGACATCTGTTGCTGTGAGATTTGGTCCCTCTTTTGTTGAATCTAAGGCCTATCCCTTTCTCTCTCAGATTACTAATCTGGCTTCCCAACCCCATTCTATCTCCCTAATTTATTCCTTCCTCTTAAACTATAAGTCTCCCGAAATAGTTGAAGGTTCTACTGTCTGGACACATTTGTTACCTGAAGCTTCCTATGTTGGCCCTGTATATGGAAAGACTTCATAAATATCATACATAGGATAGACTAAAGCTAACCCAGTATTATATTATTAATAATCTATATTATACCCCCCTTAAAACTCTTCAAGCTCAAAAACTTTCCCATCCCACTTGTTCCAGGTGCAAGCAAGCAGAAGAATCTACCTATTGTTTTTTGGGCATATTAAAGTTGCTCCCTTATGGACTCTTATCCGGGACACCCTGGACTCCCTTCTGGGTTTGTCTGAATTATTTTACTCCTGAAATTTGTATCCTCGGTGATTACTCTCTTATTGATAGTGCGAGCGTCGCTATTACATTGCTTTGGTATCTATGGCAGTTAAGAAGTTGGTCCTGAGGCATTGACCGATCAACTACCCTGACTTATGCAGAGTGAGCTGATTGAGCTCTCAGCTTTCCTTCAATCTGAGAGCTTAATTACCAGCCTGCATCATCATGTGATTTATTCCATAAGAGATGGGGTAAATTGCAGGCCCTGTGTCTGCATTAATAAGCATGTGACCTGATCTCTGTAGTCTGCTCAGTGAGAACTGATTTGTTTACTTGTTCCTTTTAGTTATTTTACTGATATGGAGACTTCATTTATAAAGATGGATGATGGGCATCTCCATTCTACTACCAATATTTAGAAGGCACACCAGTATATAGGGTGTGGGGGATGTGGGGATGTTGGGGGGTTTGGGGGTTTGTTTGGGGGTTTGTTTGTTTGTACCGGTTTATATTTTTTCTGTTTACATTCTACTGTTTGATTCATTTGTATGTTTTGTAATTTTTATCTAAAATGTCAATAAACTTAAATTTCAAAAAAAAAAAAAGGGCTATGAGGCTACAATGATATACCCGGCAAAAATGAAGTTAGTTTTTGATGGGGAGCACCTGACTTACAATTCATTGGATGAGGCAGAGAAAGATTTAAGGGGAAAATTCCTAATCTGTAGGATTAAACATTAGGGAGAAAATGATGCTTGGATGTTGAAATCAGCTATTAGTAAATAGAGGCAGAGCATGTGTAATCAACTAACTTAATTATTCTTCCTAGTTTTTTCCTTTTTGCTTTTTTCTTTTCAGAATAAAACCAAATAAGTAAAGTTGTGCATGAGAATGTTAGGTTTACAGTTTTCTTATGTCAATTAGTACACTTCAGCTTTTAGAAGAATATAAAAAATGGATTTAAAAATTAGATCATAAGTATAAGGAAAATTTGAAATGTTGAAAGAAGTTACTGAAAACTATGTTATTTGAAATATAACCACCATTATTTTTTGAGGGGGAATGCAAGCCTAGCAAACCAGGTGGGGGGAGGAGTATAGAACAGAAGCACCAAAGAAAAAAGTTCACAAGAAGTCCCTTTGGGCTTCACTTTTCATATGATTTGAATGATAAGAAGTATTTTCTTTTGTTTAGGAGGTGGGTTAATGATATGTGCATGTACTGGGATAGGTCCCACAACTATAAAAGGAATTTATGGGGATAAGTGGATAGCAGATAACATTAATAATTGGTATGGTTATGGATAACTTTAAATGTGTTCCCTGAATGTGAATGGCATTCATTCACCAATCAAAAAAAGAAGACTACTAGCACACTTAAAAAAGCAAATGCATACTGGATAGTGCTACAAGAAACACATTTGGACACATCAGAAATTAAAACAAAAATGGGTATCACATTTATTCTATTCAGAGGGGACTAGGAAAAGTGCTGGGGTAGCACTTATATTTAGAAAATCCTTTTCAACAACAATATTGGAAACATATTCAGATAAAAAGGGAAGAATATTATTAGTGAAGCTTAAAGCAAAAAATATGGTTATAACAGTAGGATCTATTTATGCACCCTTCTCAGACTACACCGACTTTTTTTCGGAAATAACAAAAGCACTTACTAAAATTTTGGCACAAATATAATCTTAATGGGTGATTTCAATATATTGCTTGATCCAGCTATAGATAAATCCCTAAAAATAGACCCCTTGAATAGATATCATGCAAAATTAATTAACCATTTCTTACACATACACGATTTAGTAGATTTATGGAGAATTAAAAATCCGACAAACCGAGAATATACTTATCACAATAAAAAAATATAGGATTATCTAGAATTGATTACATTTTCACATCTAAAGCTTTAACAGCATTTATAAAAAAAGTTGATAAATTCAATCATGATATCAGATCATGCACTGATACAGATCAAATTAGAAATACAGGACACTACTAGAACAATTACAAGACAATGGCATTTGAATAATGGGTTATTAAAACATACAGAATTTTGAGAAAAAATAAAAGTCATAATTAGGGAATGTTGTTTTTTTAATTATGATTGCTCAAAAATTGTAACTGAGCTTTGGGACGTATTTAAAGTGGTAGCACAGGGAGCAATAATATCTTATAGTGCTTTTAAATATAAAAATGAGAGACAAACAACCCAAGCTCTAGACAAAAGAATAAAAGAACTAGATATATTAGTAATCAAAGAGTAAGATAAATATGCAGGGGAATGGTATAAATTAAAACCAGAAAGAAAAGACATTACTAATAAAGAGAGAGCAGCTAATTTAAATAAAGTAAAGTGAACTAGATACATCCAGGATGATAAATCAGGAAAAACATTGGCTTATTTACTGAAAAAAAATAGAAAGAGAAAAACATAATAACAAGCTTGGAGGATAATAACATGAATAGATTTGATTCAGATATAGAGATGGGTAAAGCAGTTATGGAAGCTTATAAAGACGTATACCAAAAATGACTTAATCCCTAAATCAAAAAAATTAAAAGGCTATCTTGAAAAGGCTCAACTACCCCCTATAAAATGTGAGGGAAATGAATTTATGACAGTAGAAATTAAGAATGTAATTAAAAAAAATGCCCCAAAATAAAAGTCCTGGAATAGATGGATTAACCATAGAGTTTTATATGATGTTTATAGATGAATTACTACCCTGGATAACCTTAATGTTCCAGGAGCTATTAAACAAAGGAAATTTTGTCCCTCCATCAATGGAGGAAGCAAAAATAGTAATACAGAAGGAAGGAAAAAAAAACATATTCATCGAAAGCTATAGACTAATTGCTCTATTAAACAGTGACTATAAAATCCTCACTAAATTAATAGTTAACAGAATAAAAATTGGTAATTCATTCTGATCAAATTGCTTTTATTATAGGCTGTACAGTTTCCAATGCTATAAGAAGGATACAATCCTTATTTCATTACGCCCAAAGAAATAAAATAGTCTCTCATGCTTTAGCTATTGATGCTTCTAAAGCATTCAACTTTGTTTTTCTATTATGTCTTTATGCTCCTGGAGCCCTGGCAGGTGGCTGATGCCCTCCTTTGGAGGCACTCACTCTCCAGCCTGCATGTCTCCACTCTTTCCAACCCTCATATGTTCCCCCATGGCTTACCCCCATGGTGGGGATTGGCGGAGGGTGCTGGCTATGTCCCTCCCCCCAGAGCATAATCCAGAAGCTGGGGGTAGCCTTCAGGGATGCAACGGGCCATCATGGAGCCTGCCAGCTACTTTTCCACCATTTTCTCCCACCCTGCCTCCCCAATCAATGTGAGGACATTGGTACGTGCCTCCTGACCCTTACTGCCCTCTGACCATCATCAGAGGGCAGCCAATAAGTGAGACAACAACCCTCCCTTCCCCTGAGAGAGGACAGCAGTCTTCTGGATGCTAGATCCTTTCTCACCCCTGCTGACTCCCTGCTGTCCGGGCTTATTCCTGAACCCAGGTCGCCAGCATGGCATGAGGTGTAGTGACTAGTGCCTCAACTTCCAGCACCACCAGGCCGATAAACAGAGATTGTATGGTAGAGTCTTTGAGGTACTGGAGACTACCGGCCCATTTTATAAAAGTCATAGCCTTGCTGTATAAAAATACTACAGTAAGATTTATGATTAATTCATATATGGGAGAATTCTTTAGAATGACCAATGGAGTGAGGTCTGTCCCGAGTGATTTTTGTATTGGCACTTGAACCTTTTTTTAAGAATGATAAGGAAAAATCAACAAATTATAGGAATCAGTATGAATGAAACCAAGATTAAGTTAAATGTGTTTGCGGATGACATTTTATTAATTCTCCAAGATATTAAGAAAACAATACTAGTGGTATTAGAAGAAATTAATATATATGGACAAATTTCAGGATATACATTAAATAAGGATAAAGCAATAGTACTAGAAATATATGCTCAAATTTATAGTCTTCATAATTCTATAGCTTTAGAATTTTCAGTGAGTAAACAGTGTAAATATTTAGGAATTATACTGATAAAGGACCAAACAGAAATTATAAGAATTGATTATAATACAGCAAAAGAAAAAATTTAAATGCTTCTGGACAATTGGGAAAAACTATTATTATCTCTGTGGGGTAGAATAGAGACAACACAAATTATGGCATGCCCTCATTTAATCTTTTGTAATTCAAAACATAATAGGATACCCCACAGAGATATGGTTTAATAATGTTCAAAGAATATTTGTTAAGTTCTTATGTGGGGGACAAGAATTTCTTGGAAACAAGTGGTCTATCCTAGGAAACATGGAGGATATAGCTGCCCTGATCAATTAAGTTATGCAGTGGCTTTTCAGATATTTGTTATGGGAGTGGGCTTTCTTATCTGGAAGAGAGGTTCTGCTAGAGACGCTTTTCTGGGAAGACGTGGACACTGCAGATCCAGATAATTAGATAAAAGAAACAGAAAGGGGACTCAAATTCCCAGAAATGTGTGTCTTGATTAAAAAAGAGATATTACAAGCAAGTAACAGAGTGAAAGAAAGTACTTTTTTTTCCTTGGCTATATCTAACTATATGGGGGAATACAGATATAAAAAACTCAAAATTAGGAGAAAAATGAATATTTCTAAACAAACTATGATTCAAACATGGATGCAAGTAATAAGGAATGGGGCTTTCATTCCTTTACAGAAATCTAATGATGTATTCGCACAAACAAAAAAAAAAAAATTATGATATACAATGAAAAAAATATTTAATGAGCAGATTATCCAAGAGAAAAAAAACTTATTAGTGGTCAAATAAGAACATGGCAAAATATTAAATAAAGGGAAGGAAAAACTGATGCAACAAATATATGGTATACTGGTGACTGCTAAGGAAGATCCTTGGCACTTAACACATCAAAAATGGAACAAGGAAGGATCTCTAAGGTTGTCTGAACAGCAATAGAGAAACTTAAGAATAAAGATTAACAAAGATTATGTATATGCAAAAGGAAAGTTATCCCCCCCAAAAAATAGAGCCTCTTTCGCTCCCACAATTTTGGGGAATATAAAGGGAGAGGGAAGTAAAAATTGTTGCCATAAGTGTGATGAGTTAGGTGACTTATACCACAGTATGTGGGGATGTAAGTTCATCCAGAAATGGTGTCTAGAAACAAATAAATTATTAGCCAGTATTTTTGAGCAAGAACTCCCATTCCTGTTCAGACATTTGATTCTTAATTATTTAAATTATATGAATCTTCAGAAGAAACAAAAGAAAATATATTGCTTAGCCACAGTGATCACAAAAAGACACATTTTAGCAAACTGGAATACAGAGAAAATGGGGAACTTCAATTTTTGTAAGTGGTGGTTTATGCTGAAAGAAGCTACTCAATTGGAACAGTTATGGGATGAATCAGATAATTCACAGGAAGGGATAGAAGATATATGGAACAAAATCTGAGATATGTTATCTCCATTGTTTTAAATTTAAAATCCCCAACAGAGCACTTGGAATAGAGATGGGGGGGGAGGTAGAAAGATATAGACTTTTGACCTTACTAATATGAGTAATAGGTATTCATAACATCAACTGATTATTGTATGAAGGGTGAATTGTAGACATAAATAAACATTGTACATGTTAAAAATGCATGTATTTATGTATGATGCTGTACATGTTCAATTATGTTAAAATATTTTTTTTTCTATTAAATAAAAAGTATTGTAGATAGGGCCTGACCTGTCAGTGCCTTGTAACATGGCAAAATGATTTACCCTGCTCTGCCGGTCATTCCCATTTTAATGCACCTCAGCATTATGCTGTCTCATTTGACAGCAGCTGCATACTGGTTGTCTTACTTCTGTCCCTTCTCTGTTATGACCCCAGGGCCTTTTTCTCCTTGCCTGCAGTCAGTGGAGCTCCACAGATTGTGTAGATCCTCCCAGTCCCTGCCCCTAAGCGTAGCACCTTGCATCGGACTACACTGAATCTGAGGATGCAGGAGTCAGACCAATCACCCAGCTTGTTCATGCCCTCTTGTCCTCTTGCAGTCTTGTCCCATTCTCAAGGAAATCTACATCACTGGGTAGCTAAGTGTTGTCCATGGACTTAAACAGCAACTCTGCACTTCAGCATGTACTTTCATAAATAAGAAGTTTCAGCTGTTGCAATTTACTAGAGAATATTTTTTTTAAATGCAATGTTCATGTCCAAGGTCTGCAGCACATCTTGGTAGTTTATCTAAATGTCTATATGAAAACATTTGCCTCTCCCCCGTTAACCTCACATTGCCTTTGTTTATGACATCATAGTGCTCGCCATGACAACAGGCTATGATGTCACAAACAATTGCGTGGTTAGCAGGGGAGAGTCAGATACATTTTGAAGGTCTGCAGTGAAATAAGTGCTGCATTATCTACAATATCTAGTAGGCCAACAGCAGGGGAAAGTAAAAGGAATTAAATAACTAGAAAACAATTAAGTTAAAACATAACTGGTGTAAACATCGTGTTCTTAAGCTTTTTATTATAATGCAGAATTACTATTTAAGAAGCTTCCTGGAGATCATAGTTTTCAGATCATTGATAAAGATCTTGAAGAGCAGTGGTTCCTGGACTGATCCCTGATGGATACTTGAGTAGAGTAGTCCTCTCAGCTTGCATTAGTGCCCATCCCCCTCCACCCACTGTTTCTGGCCTCCAAGCTGGTTAGCAATCAAGCTTATGTGTGTCATATGTATACCACACTGGCGCACTTTGCCCAGACTCTCATCATGTGCCACATTATCAAGGCCTTGCTGAAGTCCACATAGACTATGTCCATTTCACTTCCCCTGTCCACCTCTCTTGTGATCCACTTGAAGAAGATGATCAGGCTGGTTTGGCGTGATCTACCTCTTACATAGCCCTGCTGAGAGGGAGCAAGAACTTTGGCATCAAACGACAGCTTTAATTTCTTGTCCTTAATAATGGTATCCAGGTTCCTGCCCAATACTAATGTCAGCCTAACCAGCCTGTAGTTGCCCCTGTCTGATCCTGCCATCTTCTTTAATGTATTGTTGACTAACTTTATGCTTTGAGAGTAACTTACTTAGGGCATAGGAGTTGTACTCTCAAAATGGCTCAAACTGCAGCATTAAAAACTAAGCAGATATGAACAAAAGGATAATAATGAGTGTTTTAGTTCTGAGCATTTCTGTTTCTAAATGCAATGATTTGTTAGGAAACAAAATGTCTTTAGATGTTTTTTGTACAGTGAGCACTCTATCTTCTAAAGGTTCGTGCATTGAAAAGAAATAGTGTCATGCTTGATAGAACTAATTCAATAGTAATATTTGAATAGGGCAGGAGTCAGTTATTTCAGTTCTCACTTAATGAACCAAAGTTTCATGCTTTGTGATTTAGCACCATAGTGGGATACTAATTAGACATACATAGATACATACTGTAGCCATACATAGATACGTATTGTAGAGATACTAATTAGCCATACATAGATACATATTGCAGGGATACTAATTAGTTATACATTGATATGTATTTGTGCCACACATAGATATGTATTGTAGGGATACTATTTAGACATACATAGATACATATTGTAGCATACATAGATATGTACTGTAGAGATACTAATTAGCCATATATAGATATGTATTGTAGCATACATAGATGCGTATTGTAGAGATGCTAATTAGCCATATATAGATACATATTGTAGGGATACTAATTAGCCATATATAGATACGTATTGTAGCATACATAGATACGTATTGTAGGGATACTGTTTAGCCATACATAGATACATATTGTAGCCATACATAGATATGTATTGTAGAATTTGTCAGCAGATGAAGACCCAGTGGTCC
This sequence comes from Neoceratodus forsteri, assembly GCA_016271365.2. NCBI lineage: Eukaryota > Metazoa > Chordata > Ceratodontiformes > Ceratodontidae > Neoceratodus > Neoceratodus forsteri. Next base: position 75,404,085 of record JADMNL010000029.1, on the reverse strand, counting down.
ATGCATTCTAGCCAGTACCTTCCTAACTCTGCATCTGACTTCATGTCAGACTGACTTTAATGAACCAATTGCCTTAATGGTATCTTGATATCTCTGCTGGGTGTCTATATGCCCCCTTTCCATAAACTTCACTACACCCTTATGTCTGTCCCTTCATGCTTGAACCCTGTCACCAACATGACTTCAGTCACATGATGGGTAACCTGTTCCATTCATCCACCATCTGCTCCATGAAAAAGGACTTCCTTGCATCCCTTTCGAATTCCCCACAACCAGCTTCTAGCATTGCCCTGTGACTATGGTGGTTTCATATCTCGTGAGTAGATCATTGCAATGTAGCTTGTTTATTCACCTCCATGTATCAGTGTAACACTCCAGCACTAAATGTTGTTGTATTGAGTTCTTAAATATTTACAGTACTAAACTAAACTATGACAGTATTCTGGAATGTAGACATCACTTCAGCTTACTGTTACAGAGATAATCAGTGACACCGTGTTGTTTAAACAGTGTAGTTACTAGACTTAAGCTATGTAAACAGTGACTCAGACCACATGTTTTCAGATAGTAATGCAATTAAACGTTTTACCTGTAAAGCATAATCAGCAATGGGGAATGAATGCAAAATTAAATTACCAGTAATTTTACCTTTAAAGAGCTTATAGCACCCAAAATAGTAGTCAGAACATTGTATTCATTTTTAACAGCAGCCTGCTGCAGCTTTTTATTTCTGAAGTATGTTTCTTTTTCCTTTTGATTTCTAGAAAACTTAATTAGGCATGGGTGAACCAGTCTGGAAAAAATCCACCCCCCCCCAAACAAAACCAGCAACATAAAAGGCAGTCAAACCACATCTGAGCAGTTTTTTGCATTTGGATTGGTTTGGATATGCAGTTAACACATTTTGTTCTAACTGTAGACTGTGTGGTGTGTGAGGGTCTCACTGTGCTGCACACTAGCCCTTTACCTCCCCAGCTCCTTGTTTCCACTCGCGTTCTATGGCAGTAACTACTCTGTGTCTGCTGCTACCACTTCCACCACTTCTACCACTGCTATCTCTCACAGGACAAAAAAAGCTCATATGGCAGTACTCCATGTCTCTCACTTTCAAGACACACACAGCACAACACATTCAACAAGAACTAGAAAGACTAATTAGTGTAACAGGGTCTGAAAGTTAGCTTTCTTGTTGCTGACAATGATTTCAGTATAAAAAGACACTTCATGATGCCAGCTATATACATGTATGCTGTTTCTCACATTGCCTTTTTTAAAAATTTACATTTAACCCCCTCTAATTGTGGGTTCCCAATCCCTCCGGTCAGCACTTACCTCCCCAAACTCCATGGCTTACTCCCTGTAGTGCAGCTTGGTCAAAGCCAGGCATCTTCCCCTAGCACTTGTCTTATCATGTCTTGTAGGCAGTGTGGAAGGGAGCAGAATAGTGACTCTCAGTCTGTAAAGTAGCTCCTGAATGGTTAGGCACTGGAAAACACACACGGTTCTCAGTGCTGCCATGATCAGTGCTCAGTGTGTGGCAGGCACTGAAATGAACAGCATTCAGCGTGCTCAGGCCAGCAGTGTTGGCTTGGCACTCAACAGTTAAAAAAACTCTTATAGTGAGTCTTTCTGCCTTGTTCTGTGCTGCAAAAATAATTTTTGGGTGGAAAAAGCTAAAAAACCAAAACAAAAAGGATTTTTTTCATCTCTCTGTCTCTCCCTGAGCCCAAAACCAAGGGAGGGGGAAGAAGGAGGGAAGATGGTGCTTGACACGTGGCAGGCAGGCAATCTGCTGCTAAATAAGTAGCCTGATGTGAGTCACGCCAGTCATCAGTGAGTGCTAATATATTAATTAAGCAACATCAGCTGCACCTAGTGCAAACAGAGCAGATATGCAATTGTTGAGTCCTCTTGATGCCAAAAATTAAAGAGACAGTAGCATTCTTAGGTATGGGAGGAAGGAAACCAAACATCCCTCTTAGCAGAAATGAGGTTTAGGAGGGATGTGAGACAGAGATAAGGAAAGAAGACTGGTGCCAGTTGTGCTCCTTTTGTGGCCAATTATACAAAAAATAAATTGCAATAAACTTTGTTAATGCTCTAGTTAGGGTTAAATTGACAAACGTAGGGACATTTGGCATTAAGGTTTCCAACCCTAACACTCCAATCCCACCCTGCACACACTAACAGGCATCTGGGGTGTGCCTTGAGAGTCATCAGCCTAACACTCACCCCATTTCATGAAGTGAATAAACTGAGATGGGTACAGCATAGGAAAATGGGGTGGCGTTGAGCCCAATGACAACTAGGCACACCCTGACTTTCTCGACAATTGTGTGTGGGGGTGGGGGTGGGGTATTAGGGTTGGAAACCCTAACATCACATTTTCCTGCTTTTGTCACTGTAACTCTAACTAGAGCATTAACAAAGTTTTTTGCAATTAATTTCCTTGCTTTCTGAGATAGTATACTGGAGGTGACAAATCAGTGCATTAGACTTAGAAATAAGGGTGAGAGAAGGAACAAACCACTATGGTTCTTGAAGGGGGTGGCAGAGAAAATAAGGACCAAAATGGTGGCTTTCAGAACATACAAAGAGACACAGAAGGAAGGGGGATAGGTCAGTGTACCTAGATAAACAAAGGGAAGCAGGGAAAGCAGTTAGGAGCACAAAGGCGCAAACTGAGGAATGACTGGCACAGACAATAAAGAAAGAGGACAAGACATTCTATAGATACATTAGTGAAAGAAGGACGGCCAAGGCTGGGATTGTAAGGCTTAGAGGGGAGCAAGGAGTGTGTGTGGAGGGAGACCTAGAAAAAGCATCATTACTAAATAAATACTTCTGTTCAGTATTCACTGAAGAGGGGAAGGGACAGGGACCACAGCTGGGCATCAGAAACAATGTAGGGAGGGAGGTGAACACCAGTCCATTTTGAGAAGGGAGAATCCAAGAAGAACTCACAAAACTGAGGGTGGACAAAGCAATGGGACCAGATGTTATTTACCCAAGGATAGTAAAGGAACTATGGATGGTGCTAGTGGCACTGTTGGCAGCCCTGTTTAGTGAGTCTAACACACAGCTACAACTACTCCCGGCAAAGAGGATGCAATACCCGTTTTCAGATCCTTGCGCCTGTTCTGCTGTCCTCCCTCTTACTCGCTAGCTGGCTCTACTCAGCTGACCTGCCAGACGGTCGCTGTTTTCCTCCATTGCCCTTCACTTTTTCCACCAAACTGCACTTCATCCATATGAACAAACGTCACACACTGCATACAAAAAAAATGCCTATCATGATCTCTCACCCACCCGCTTGCTCACTCTCTCTCTCTCCTGCTCGCTCCTCCTCCTTCTAAATGGCCGACCTCACGGCCACTCACTAGTTCCTTCCCTCTCTATGTTCCACATTTCTTGTTTTAAATACTACTGTACATTCATTCTTCATAAATGATGCTGACATTCTTACCTGATGAAACTGTGGCATTTTTTTATGTACTTCCTCAATGGTTCCCCTTGTGCCCACTGGCTTCCCCTCCCCCCGCAGCGTAACAGTACCAGCATCCCCCCCCAATGCTTCCTACTGCTGGAACACACCGAAATCATTTTAAAAAGAATAGAAGAGCACCTTCTTTAAACACATAATTATAACAACATAAAGCAAATGGCAGTGATGCTGCTGGGGGGGTGCTAGCACCATAACAACCACATTAATTAAAAAAACAACTACAGAACTGTGCTAGGACAAAAGTCCTTAACTGAAAAAAAAACACAGTAAACTGAAGGCAGAGGAATTATTTTATGTAAAACTAAGACAAAGATTTAAGTTTTTCACTGCTTAATCTTGTGAATTTTAGTTTTCACATGCATGCACAATTTATATGCCCATTTCATAAGCACAATAAGCTACTGCTGGGTGTGCATTAAACAGTTCTAATGCATGGTTAGAGGTTGGGATGCACTCTGCCTGTGGCCTCGTGCCTCACTACCTCACCTAGCCGTGCATTAGAACTGTCTAACGCTCACCCCATCATGTCTTATTGCTTACTTGTTCTACTGTCTCATGTGAGCCTATAGTTAGTTGGCCCCAAAAAGTGTGGAATTTTTACTTTTTTTAAATGTAGCACTCTAATTAGGTTACCTTTGCCTGGGCACTCACATTTATCCTTATTTTTCACTCCCCTCTTGTTTCCAACTTCCTTAACACACTAATGTACCCCATCAATCACCAGCTATGGCAGTCAGTCATTGAATGCCAATCCTGTCCCTCCCACCTATGACTGATGATCCTTCCAGTGGCATGAGTGGTGTGTCCAAGTAATTGTTGCCTGGCACCAAAAGCGCCATCGTTCCCTGAGAGACACAGCTGGAGAGCCTAAGAGACTAATCAGCAGCAGTCATGGTTTGAAGGTTGGCTGTACATCCTTGTTCAATGGTAAAAAAAATGTAAACATTTTGTCAAACTGGTGTCACAATCACTTGTCATTCATTAATGCTGTTATTCATTTATTTTGTTTTCCCTGGCTTCTATGTTTCCTAAGTAAGCTGTTAGAAACTGAAACTACTGTATGAGGGCCTGATTGGTTGAGCAGGTTGTACATGACAGTGTATGTGGTGTGGCTGCAGCTCATGGGAGCAACAGCAATGCAAAGACAGGACGACTGACAGATACACCATAGGATGAGAGAGAGAGTCACTTGAGAACCTTCGGCAGTCCAGGATAAGTAAAGACAAGATAAAGGTAAGGGATGAGAATATCACTAAACATGCTACTGTAGATTTGTTTTACATATTAAATGCCACTGTCATGTCTTATAATGTTGAGAAGTATGATGAGAACTGGAGCAGGACAAGAATGGCATAAGCTGTATGTGCCTGTTATATATCTTATCAATCTTATGAAATCCACACGTTTGTTTCTACCTTATCTCGCTATTAGTGCCATCTGAAACCCAGTCGGTCAGTTCCAGACTTCTACCACTGGAATGACTGCCATCATCCTATCAGTCTCTTTCACAGCTTGAGTACCACATCTTGGTGACCTGACACCTGGGCAGAGGTGTGGGGGTAAGGGAACTATGGCAGGCGGGCTGGTGCAAGACTGCAACATCCATAGGTTCCTTGAACCTGGGTCAACTTGTCACCATAGCAAGTGGTGCCTGGCTGCTATAGTAACCCCTTTAGCAAAGTCATTAAAATAAAAACCTTAAATGCAATATGTGTGTGTGGGGGGCACGGAGTGGGTCAAGACTGATGATGGAGGGTGTTAAAACTTTGCCAGTACATCCCTAAAAGCAATATACCTTTCCTGGCTGATTATACAAATAAATAATGTAGCAGAGGGTTAGGACTAACTTGTTAACCTCTAATTTAAAATGGTATGACTAGCATTGGCACCAGCTCTAACTAGCCTAGTGGTCAGGGCATCAGTGTGAACCAGGATATGTAGCACACTTGTGTTTGAAATAAAATCCCCCACCACCAATTACATACTGTGTGATCCTGAACAAGTCACTTAACCTCCCTGTCCCCCTGGAACACATCTACAAGCTTTGGCTCAGTGTATCTTTCCTGGCCAACTTGAAAAAAAAGAATCACCCTTGCTTTTAAAGGACTTAGAGAGGGTTAGGGCTAATTTGCTAATCCTCTATTTCAATTTGAACTCTGTCTTTTGCCTCAGCCCTAAAATGCCTAGTGGTTAGAGCTCTGTGATCCAGAATATATAGCAGACCTGGGTTTGAAAGAAAATCCCACACCCACCACTTGCATACCATGTGACACTGAACAAGTCACTCAAGACTGGCAATATGAGTACTCAAAAAACTTAAAAACACTTAAAAACAAAAACCTGTGGCAAACAAAAAAGGAATAAATGTAAAAATGTTTTCAGTAGTCCAGAAAGGAGTGGCCCATCAAATACTACAACACTAGCACTATAGTCTGTTGAAAGTGCTGAGCTAAATAATGCTACTACTATTCTGGTATTCCCTACATCTCAAAATGCTGAAACCTTGGCAACTAGAAGAGGACAGTCTATGGTAGAAGGGCTCAGTAGTGCGACTCAAACAAATTTTGAAGGACTGCTCATACTCCAAGACTTCCAGTAGCAAGCCATCTGAAACAAGCATTTGTCAGTGCCTAATGTTGCTTGCTTCTATGTGCTGTTTAGGAATTTGGAAGTCACTGGAGTGCAAATATTGAAAATTCGCGAACTTACCAGCGTGCGTAGGAACTGCGCAATGCTCGCTCGTAAAACAGTCATTTTTAGGAATTTTTTCACCAAATTTTCAACATAGCCATTTTAAGACCTCTGCTCATGAACAGTGTCACTGTGATTTTCTTAATGTGTCCGGTACATTGATTTACTTTTACCGACTGTGCCATTGCGCTACATGGGCAAACACATTTTAGGTGAGATATGAAAATGACAGCTGTACTGCTCATAAGAAGGTGTGGTAAAATGGCAATGTTGAAATCTGGAGTAAATATTGAAAATTCGTGAACTTACAAGCGTGCGTAGGAACTGCTGAACACGCCTCATAAAACAGTCATTTTTAGGAATTTTTCCACCAAATTTTCAAAATAGGCTTTTTGAGAGCCCACCTTATGAACACTGGCAGTGTCATTTCATTAATCATTCCGGAAAGGTGATTTCACGCAGTGGCTGCGAAATCACCCTTCGGGCCTGAGTAACGCCATGACAGTGCAAGAATTCATGAGGAGGGGTCCCAAAAACCCCATGTTGAAAATTTGGTGCAAAAATTCCAAAAAATGCCTGAGATATGCAACAAAGTTAAAAAAAAAACTCATCTATCCCATTATACGGCATTTCCTCAGTTCGCGGTCAGCTTTGAAGATTGCAGACGTGTTCCCGGTCCACCGAAGATCATCGCCAGACTCCGTGGTATGGGGTGAGGGGTATGGGGAGGCAGGGTGTGCAGTGGGTGGGCGCGGGTGGGTGCAGACACTGCGAGGGACCGTTTTTGCTTTCAGGTTTTTTTATTTTTTTAACGATGATGCGGGATGTTTGCCACGCTGGGGTGGGCTCCCAGCATGGTAGAAGGATGGCTGGGGGGGCATGGAGCCAACGAGGTTAGGCACCCCCGTCAGCCGCATAGCATCTGTTGCCACGCTGGGGTGGGCTCCCAGCGTGGCACCCTGTACTGGGGGGGAGAGAGACAGTGGAGCCGATGGGGGATTGGGCACCCCCGTCGGCCATAACATCATTTTGCCACGCTGGGGTGGGCTCCCAGCATGGCACCTGGATGCTTTGGGGGGGCGTGCAGCTGACGGGGGATTGGGCACCCCCGTTGGCCATACAGTGAGGGGGAAGGTGCATGAGCACGCAGTGTGTATGCGTGCGTGCCTGTGTGTGTGTGGGGAGGGGAGCTCTGCTCACTCAAGCAGAGCTCTCCCTTTCAACTGTATGCCACTGCATTTTCAGCTTGTCATAGACAGCTGCAGCAGTGATTGGGGAACTGGGGCCGTGCCTGCAAACACACTGACTGCATTGGAAGACGGGCTGACACACCTCCGAAAACTCGGATGATGGCACTATGTTTCTTGCACATGCGTGCAAGCAACATAAAAAAAGAGAAAACAAGGGTTATTATTGTTATACAGAATGTTGAATCACTTACAGGTACAGCTCACTGCTGATTTACTCAATTTGCAGTAAATGACTATAAAATAAACCAATCGCCAAATAATGACAGTACTAGCTCTAGTGAATCTGTAGATGATGGCTGGCATTATAGACTAGAGGTTAGAGTAACAAGCTGTGAATCCGCTTGGTTCATCCAGCAGACATGGGTTTGAGTCCCACAACCTCTGCTTGCGGTTAAGACATTTATGACAGGCTTACTGCTCACATGTTTGCCAACATCTCCAGTGTCATGTATTCTATATATTTGTATTCATCTGTTTGCTTGGCTCTGTAGAATGACTTGTTCTTAGTCTGTAAACATTGCTATGTTTTTGTTCTCATTTCATGCTGTGCCATGAATAATGTCACTCTTGTTTGTACTTTGTTTCTCCTGTTTTTTTATTTATTTTTTATTTAAACAACTGATAACTGGGATAGGCACACTGAGCCAAGGCTCGATTCCAGGTGCGACCTGGGTTTTGTACTCTCCCAGGTCATGTCAGAATATAGGCAATACTCTTGTCTAGTGTACTTACCGGTAAACAAAAACTAAATAAATACTTAGTCTGATTATCTTTTGTATATGCCTTTGTTTTGTATGTGCCTGTTGTTGTCGACTCTGACCCTTTGTAACCTCCCAGATCGTGCCTGAAAATAGGCATTTATTTGTCTAGCCACATACCTGGTTAACAAAAACTAAATAAATACAGTGTGACCCTAAGCAAGTCACTTAACCTCCCCAGTGCCCTGCAAAAAGGCATTGTGCCTAGTGGGCCTTACCCAGTTACCAAAGACTAGTGATGATGGCATTTTGAGCCAGACTTTACATCTTTCTGTTAGTGACAATGCGGATTATGTGGAGGAGAGTACTACTCCAGTGTTAATAAGCATCTGTCAATGCCAAGATTTTGCTTGCTGGCATTAGCAGTGGAAGTGCAGGAGTTAGACAGATGCAGTATAGGAATGGCAGTGATGTATTGAACTGATGCCAACTCCACCCCACCCTGCAGAGATGAACAGGCATTGGGGTATGCCTTTGGGTTATCACCCATAATGGTCATGACATTTCACTTCACCCTACCCTGCAGACACTGACAAGTGTTGAGGTGTGCCTTGGGGTGTTCAGACTTTACACTCACCTCATTCTGTAAAGAAATATGCTGAAATTGGTGCAGTATAGGAAAATGGTGTGAACTCTGGAGCCAAAGAGTCCAAGGTGCACCTTGATGCCTATCACTGGCTGCAGGGTGGGGGTGGAATGGCATGAGCATTACTGTCGACAATCCCAGGTCACACTCCTGATGCCTGTCAGTCCCTACAGGGTAGGGCAGATGCCTGTCAGACCCTACAGGGTAGGGCATTATGGTCGGAAACCCTAAGGCCCTGGACGTGTCTTGGTATTTTTACTCTAAGTTTTCAACATGGGCTTTTTGTGACCCCACCGCATGAACAGTGACACTATCAGTTTGTTAGCTGAAAGATGATTTTGCACAGTGACTGCACCATTTAGCGCCACAGGTGCGAAAACACATTTCCAACATGATGTGAAAAATGACAGTTGTGCTGTTCATGAGGAGGTGTAAAAACATGGTAATGTTGAAAATCTGGAGCAAAATATTTTAAAAATGGTGAAGTCCTGGCCATGAAACTGCGCAACGCACACCCGTAATGCAATTATTTGGGGGATTTTTTGGCACCAGATTTTCAATATAGGCATTTTGGGACTTCTGCTCACGAACAGTGTTACAGTGATTTTCTTAATCTGTCCCAAACATCGATTTCCCCCAGCAACTGTGCTATTCTACACTGGAAGTGGAAAACACATTTCGGCCAGGATGTGAAAAATGACAGCTGTACTGTTCATAAGGATATGTGTAAAAATGCCAATGTTGAAAATCTGGAGTAAAAATATTACAAATCTGTGAAGTTAAGAGGGTGCATAGAAACTGCTCAATACACACTCATAACACACTCATTTTATGGACATTTGTGACCAAATTTTCAACATAGGCATTTAGGACCTCTGCTGATGAACAGTGTCACTGTGATTTTCTTAATCTGTCCTGAACATTGATTTTCCACAGTGACCGTGCTATTCTGCGCCGGAAGTGCAAAAACACATTTTGGCCAGGCTGTGAAAAATGACAGCTGTACTATTCATAAGGAGGTGTGAAAAAATGCAAATGTTGAAAATCTGGAGTGAAAATATTACAAATTCACGAATTTGTGAGTGTGCGTGGAAACTATGCAACACACGCTCGTAACACAGCCTTTTTTGGGAATTTTTTCACCAGTTTGCAACATAGGCTTTTTGAGAGCCCACCTCATGAACAGTGACACTGTCATTTTGTTAATCAGTCGCGAGAGGTGATTCCACGCAGTAACCGCAAAATCACCCTTTGGGACCGAATAACCAAATGACAGTCACTGAATTCATGAGGTGAGGTCCCAAAAACCCCATGTTGACAATTTGGTGCAAAAATTCAAAAAATGACCAAGATATGCACCAAAGTTGAAAAAAACCTATTTATGCCATTATACAGCTTACTGGCATTTCTTCAGTTCGCGGTTAGCTTTGAAGAGTGCAGACATGTTCCCAGTCCAGCAAAGATCATTGTGCCAGCCTCCGAAGGTAAGTATGGGGTGAGGAGAGTGTGGGGAGGTTAGATGCCTTGAGAGGGTGGGTGTGTGGGTTGGGGGCAAGAGAGTCAACAATGGACGTTTTCTTTTGTTACAGGATTTTTTAATTTTACATAGTCGGCGTGGGACTTTTGCCACACTGGGGTGGGCTCCCAGTGTGGCACCTGGAGACTTTGGGGCAGTGGAGCCAACAGGGGATTGGGCATCCCCTTGGCCTTACAGTGTTGGGGGACCATGAGGATGCTGGACTTATGCCATGCTGGGGTGGGCTCCAGCATGGCACCTGGAAGTTTGTGTTTTGGGGGAACACTGGAGCCAATAGGTTGGGCACCCGTTGGAGATACAGTGTGCTTGAGGAGAAGTATGCATGGCGGCAGTTGGGAACCCCTTGGCACACAACAAATGGGGCAGGGCATGCCACAACCACTGCTACAATCCCAGGCGGTGGTGACGTGTGGGTCAATTTGCATACTGCTGATGGCACAGCAGTATGCTAATTGCCTACACATTACCACCGCTGATCGTAGCGGTCGTTTGCATTCAACTGTATGCCACTGCATTTGAACTGCTGTCATAGACAGCTGGGACATTCATTGGTGTGGTGGGGCCATGCCTGCAAAAACCCTCAGGGCACTGGAAGCGGGGGTGCCACACCTACAAAAACTCATATGGTGACACTATGTTTCTTGCACATGCATGCAAGCAAACATAAAAAGGAAAGGTAAAATGTCAATTACACAATCCAAACAAAGTGACATAGAGTCAGAGAGCAGTGATGTCACTGGTGATGTTGCAAAGGAATCTGTCATGTAGTTGATAAAACTATAATTGAGAGACACTACAGTCTGGTTCTTCCTAGTGGTGGCCTGTTCTTGCTTAATTCATAACTGAGAGATGTTACTAAACAAAATGGTACCTGTTGAAAAATAGAACTAGCTAATTAGCTACACACAGTACTGTATTATCTTCTTAAAAAATCAGAATGAGAAGAATATTTAGAGGGTGAGATCTGGGACTTACCTGCCTTTCGACCAAATCACCATCCTGGCGGTGGGCAGGAGCTGCAGCCAATACATGACACTGTACTGGCAGCAACTGTAGCAGGCGCATCCCTGTTCTCATCACAGAGTTTTTTTTAGCAGACCTTTTTGGGCAATATGTCTTTTTACTCAAGATTTATCACATGCTGGGAACTTTGTCTTTTCCCTGATAACAGTGGTGAACCAGTGACTGTCTGGTGCTGTTACATATATATACCATTTTTTGTCTAGTGGTGGTGTACAGTATGCTTGTGTGGCTAGGAAAATAAAACTATAAGACTAGAACCCTCTTTGTTTCCTTTTTGCTGTCACTGAGATGTACATCTTATGATGTTGTACTTTAGAAAGTGTGCAGTAAAATCAAATCATTTTCAGCAGTGCTTCATTCCATGCATTTAGTTTTTGGTTTGCAAAAGGCACACGGAGCTGAGGATTGTTTTCAGGTGCACCCACTCGCAAGAACAAAGAGAGGTTCATTTTTCCTTGCTCATGGTCACACAATATGCAAGGAGAGGTTATGGGATACAGATTGAGGTCTGCTAGATATCCAGGTTCACAGCTTGATGTTAAACATCTAGGCTATGTTGCCTCCTTAAACAGTTAGCATTTATGTTTAACTCAAAAAGAGCGTACCAATCAAAAATGTCCATAAATACAAGATCCTCCTTGACCCTGATTAAAGAAACATCTTACTGACAAGCCCACTCTGCCCATGACAACTACATGTGAAATAAAATTTGCTTCTTTTAACAGCCCCTTCAGGTTTGAACAACATGCTGTCCCCAACTCTTACCAAATGCTTTCACTTTTTGGCTCTCCCACATAAGTTCTGATCTGAAATCTGTTTGTCAGATTGAAAAAAGTAAAGCAAACAAGGTTATTTGAAATACCAACAGTCTCCTACCAGTTTGTGTGTGCATGTGTGTGTGTATATCTGTGAATTAGGAGTTGTCATACTCCAAGCATATAAAACCTTTTCAGGTCGATCAGCCCTCCCTAGTGGCACCTTGTGGGTGGAGGGGCTATTTCACATTTATTTATCAGCTATTTAATTATTTTTTGTTATACTTTTTAGAACTTTTAGTTTATTTTTTTAAACTATCTTTTAGTGTCTTTAGCTACCAAGTAACCCATTTGGTAAGTGCAATGAAACACTCCAGGGTGTGCATTGTGCTGATCTAACCACACCCACAGGAGCTGAAGACACTTGACCTACAGCCTTGTATATTAGTGTGCCCCTGGCATGCAATAGATCAACACAATGCACACCCCATGTGTTGTATTATTTATTTAGTGTAGGATGCAAATCATAGGATATTTAAAATATTCATTACAACCCCTGCCACACATTAATTCTCTATCCCTTATCAGGTTACTGCATTAGCAGCCATTGCAGGCTCTAGTTATGACCATCTACTGCTTTTCTGCCAGCCTAGTCTTAACAGCATCAAACAAAATAGGTATCATACAATAAAAGAAATGGAGTTGAATCATATTTATAAAATGGGCACAACATTTCCTGAATCCTGACTGGCTGAAAGCCTTTTCCAGCCATGTCCTTATCAGGTCATAACCTTACAGCCAGCACTATGTATCCCAGGCAATGCCCCATCACCATAGGTATCAGCGCACCACCTTATCCCACTCATCAATTTCACACTATTGCAAAGCTGTGTAGTGGAACTGCTGTCCAACTTAATCCTCCACTCTCCCCCATATACACATATCCTTCCCCCCCATACACATACACAGACAAAGTTTCTGTTTCTGTAATTCCCTACATCACTATATCTTTTAAACTGAAGTCTGACCTGTACTGCCCACTGTGTTTTAAGCCAACCAAGCAAGTCAGTGAAGCGCATGTCAGGGCTTTCAAATCCAAGTTCAGACCCACTTCTCCGTTACTGATCCAGCGAGCGTTAAAGCACATTTGAAAGAAAAAAAAACAGACTCTCTTATCTGCCACTACTTTTTTCCAGAGTTTATCAAAAAACAAATTCCATACAGCACAGGCAGGCGTTATGGTTTGAAAACACATAAGTGACTAACTCTGTTATAGGGGCACTAAGGGACACACTCAGTCAAGTCAAAGTGGGTCGCTGCCTACAAGTCAAACACAAAGTCTAAATAAAAGTAAAATAAACTAAATTACAAAAAAAGAAAAAAGAAGTGTTTGTGTGTTGGGAGAGAGACAGAGTTAGGACAAGACAGACACCAATGCCCTCTAGTGCCTAGATGCTGTGTTGTATGTGGTCTGCAAATTCTACTACAGATGGACTATTTTTCTATGTTTTGTATGTTTAACACTATTTTTAGTGTATTTTTTTTAAATATTTTTTTTTCACTAGGGTGGTTTATTGGGGGGGAGGGCCCATTTTATAAGCACAATAAGACACTCCCAGATGTGGGTTATGGCCTGAGAATAGCACTTCCCAGGTGCTAGAGGCACTTAGCACAAACATCTCGTGCCTCATAATGCACCTGGGGCATGCTCTTATCAGGCCATAACCCACACCTCACAGCATATTATTGCTTGCTTAAAGCACTCTGAAAGTGAAAGAGAATGAAAACCAATGTCTTCTTCAGAAATTATCTAGAATGGAAAAACTTAGCTGAATTTAGGTGTGATACCAGATGTTATAGTCATATTTTAACAGTAATACAAATTAGATATTTGATAGGCAAAGCCCAACTTTCCACTTTGCATTTAACTATGCTGAATAATTTTTCATATGACAGACATCTTTAATGCTGAAAGGGAGCATTTCATATGACCAGCAATAGGGAAGTAAGATATCCAGTACCTCTCCTACACTGTGAATCCCATATTACTTTCATAGTTACATGTTGGATATCTTACCAAGTTTGTTTCAAACTCAGATAACATGTGCCAACTACTGTGCAAAAACTGGACAATTTATGTGTTACATTGTTCATTTTTCATTTGTCATTACTTTGCTACATGTGACTGTTTGAAAGGTGCCATAGGCAGGAGCTGGAAAATTCAAATACAGTAAATGCGCTACGATCAACGAGAAGTGTTTTGTGTATGGGTGATACTGTGTGAGAAATCATAGGTTTGAAAAAACATAAGGGATATAGATACATATTTTACATTTTGTTTTCATTTGCTTTTCACAGTCTGTCTCTGATACGAGCAGAAAAGAGAGAAAAAATCAGACTGACTTGGGACTGAATGTGATGGATTTCAGTAGCTTCAGGTATTGCATATTATGAGCTTCTGACTCACTGCTGATTTGTCCTGTTTATGTATTTACCCCACAGCTGGTTTATTCCCTCCTTAGTCATTAACTGGATTAGAGCATGAATCTGGCAAATATAAACACTCTTATTAAATACAACCTCTCAGCAGATCCCCAAACAGCTGACCTATGTATGATCACACCAGAGACCACCAGTTTTCCCAGGAGTAAGCGGATGACTTTCATAGCTTTTCAATGCCCCAGAGTGTGGCCCCCTTAACTTTCCACAGAAGGTTCATGTTTGTGTTTTGTGAAGAGCTGATGCAGTGAAAGTGCAAAAGGGAAGCTGGCAACAGAGTGAAGCCTGTCTCTGGAGTAAAGGTTGCGGTAGTACAATGTTTATCCCAAGAACATATTTAGGAAAAATATTAAGCATGCAAACAGCAGATGGGAATGGATTGAAGGAGCTGCATCCCAGGAGAAAAATATTGAAAACATTTATTAAAGCTAAGCTATACAATGAGTATTTATTTTATTGATGGATTTTTTTTAATTACAACTGCTGTAGAAAACTGTTGAACCCATAAATGTTTTGCAATCAAATATTTTACTTTGATAGAAAAGGAAACTCTGTTTTTCATATTTTAATATCATTAGAAATGTGTGTATGTGTGAAGTCTGTGTAATACCCCTGTGTATTATTTCAGGTGTTTATTTTGAACTAGTCTTATTGTTTCCTTATTTTGAGTCCCTTGTTAGTGTGGCCCTTTTCCTGCTCAATATTCATTTTTAATTAAATATGCATTCCAGAAACCTAGACTAAAGCTTTTCATGCAGGGCTTTCCCTTATCTGATGTCACTATATCTTTTTTTTTTTTGTTATTTTTACAAATTTTGTCCAGGAAAGACACAATTAGCAGAGGCTGGTTTCCAGGTGCATCCTGGGAGCACAGGGAAGTTAAGTGACATGTTCCTGATCACACAGTATGCAAGTAGTGGCTGTGGGATTCAAACCCAGTTTTCCAGGTTTGTAACTCAGTGCCCACCACTATACTATACTGGCTCAAGTTCAGAAAATGATAAGCAACTAAAATGAATATGACACCAAAATTGGAACGGTAGCTTCATATCAGCAGGACATTGATAAAATGCAAAGGGACTGGGACATGCTCAGGACTTGGGTGGAAAAATAGCATGTGAACAGCACTGTTGAAAAATATGTGGCGATACATCTCAGTAAGCAGTACTGAAAAACAAAATACTACCTAAAAGTACAAACTGATGCAACTCAGCAGGAAAAGGACCTCAGGGTTATGATCAGCAGCAGCTTTAAATGAGGATGAGAGGACACAGGGGCACTCAATGGTATTGAAAGGAGGTAGCTACAAGGGAACTATCAGGAAGTCCTGCTTTATAGAATGAGTAGTGGACACTTGGGACAGACCTCCCGAAGGGATGCTGTCAGCCAGCACTGTTTCTACCTTCAAGCATAAACTGAACAAGTACCTTGAAGAAAAAGGGTGGAAAAGTACTCACACTGAGCTGTTGTGGGAGCGAACTCGGTGGATAGTGATCTTTCGTTCCTAAATTCATATGTTCATATGCTTGACTATTGCACAAGAAAAAGACAGTGTTAACAAAAGACTCCAAATTAGGAAGAAATAAGACTATTTCAAAACAAACACTCAGAACAATACACCAGGATATTAAGCAGACTTTGCACATGTCCAAATTCCCAATTGTTTAAAAGAAAAACACAAGGCTTCTGTTTACCAGAGATATGTTTCAAGTACACAACAAGGCTAAAATGTATTCATCACTTTTTAATGCTGTATTTTTGTTTGGTTGGTATGTGTTCTTTCTCATTTATTTATGTTTGCACAAAGTGTGTGACTACATAATTCTGTAAATACACAATATTGCAGAGTTAACCCCTTTATACATTAGCAGGCTTCCCTACTATGCTGTGCCGTTAGCAGTCTAGTTGCTGAATCATTATACTACAGCAACTGGTAATAATATAGGGGCTGGTACTGATTTCCTTCATATCTGACAGTAGCTGTTAACTGACATCACAGAGTGGTGCCAAGAGTCAGAATCCCAAATGTTGTGAGATCTCATGATACTGCTGTCATAATATCCTCAGTGATAACTAGTCATAAGGGTTGGAAACACTAGCTAATTCTTGGCAATTCAACAGTTAGCAAGTGATTACTCTGTTATTGTCAGTTCTTCAATGAGATCCTGACTGACATGACTGGACAAAAGGGAACCTGACCCTTGATACCACTGTAGTTAACTACACTGTAGTTACAATGTAACTACACTGTAATTGCAGTGCAATTGAAATGTAGCTGCATGCAACAAGCATGTAATTACAGTGCAATTACCCTGTTGCATGTAATTTATGATTAGTTACATTGAAACGGACACCTAAAATAAAGAGTATCACACAAATGAGTAAACAAATATAGCTCTAGCTTAACTTTTTATGTTTGCTTGCACGCATGTACAAGAAACATAGTGCCATCATCCGAGATTTCGTAGGTGTGTCACCCCCTCTTCCAACTCAGTCAGTGTGTTGGCAGGCACGGCCCCTGTCCGCCAATGCATGCTGGAGCTGTCTATGACAAGCTCCAAAATGCAGTGGCGTACAGTTGAAAGGGGGAGCTACGTTTCAGTGAGCAGTGATAAGATATCACCTGCTCACTGCACAGCCCCTACACACACACACACACACACACACACACACACACACAATATGCATACTGCGTGCTCCCCGCACACACTCTATAGCGGCGGGGTGCAATCCCTCATCGGCTGTGCTACCCCCAAAGCCTTCCAAATGCCATGCTGGTACTCACCCCAGCGTGACAACTCAATGGTACATAGCCAATGGGGTGCCCAATCCCGTCGGCTTCACTGTCTTCTCCCCAGTACAGGGTGCCATGCTGGGAACCCACCCAGCATGGCAACAAATGCCAATGGGGTGCCCAATCCCCGTCGGCTCCACACCCCCAGCCATCCTTCTGCCACTGCTGGGAGCCCACCCCAACATAGCAAACGTCCCACGTCATCTTTTTTTTTTAAATACCACGCAGTCTTCCTGACCCCCTCCCCACAACCCACACCCACCCACTGTGCACCCAGCCTCCCCACACCCCCTCCTCACCCCATACTTACCTCCGGAGCTCAGCGCGATGATCTTCGGTGGACCGGGAACATGTCTGCACTCTTCAAAGCCGACCGCGAACTGAGGAAATGCCGGTAAGCTGTATAATGGGCTAGATAGGGTTTTTCAACTTTGTTGCATATCTCAGGCATTTTTGGAATTTTTGCACCAAATTTTAACATGGGGTTTTGGAACCTTCTCATGAATGCTGTCACTGTCATGGCATTATTTGGGCCCAAAGGGTGATTTCCAAGATCACTGCACAAAATCACCTTTCAGGATGGATTAATGAAGCGATACTGCCAGTGTTCATAAGGTGGGCTCTCCAAGAAGCCTATTTTGAAAATTTGGTGAAAAATTCAAAAATGATTTTTACTGAGCGCAGCATTGCGCGTTTCTATGCACGCTCGTAAGTTAGTGAATTTTCAATATTTTCACTCCAGATTTTCAACATTGCCATTTTACCATACCTTCTTATATGAGTAGTACAGCTGTAATTTTCATCTCACCCAAAAGCGATGTTTCCGCCCATGTAGTGCACAATGGGCATGATCGAGTTAATAGCAAATCAATGTACGGTCACAAATTAAGAAAATCACAGTGACACTATTCATGAGCAGAGGTCTTAAAATGGCTATGTTGAAAATTTGGTGAAAAAATTCCAAAAAATGACTGTTTTACGAGTGTGCGTTGTACAGTTCCTACGCACACTCGTGAGTTAGCGCATTTTCAATATTTTCACTCCAGATTTTCAAAATTGCCATTTTACCACACCTTCTTATGAGTAGTACAGCTGTCATTTTTCACATCTCACCCAAAATGTGTTTCGTTTCATGTATGCATAATGGCGCAGCCGTAAAAAGTAACTCAATGCATACAGGAGAAATTAAGAAAATCACAGTGACACTGTTCATGAGCAGAAGTCTTAGAATGGCTATGTTGAAATTTGGTGAAAAATTCCTAACAATGACTGTTTCTGGCGTGTGTTCGCGGCGGTTCCTACATGCCTTTCGTAAGTTCACGAATTTTCAATATTTTCCTCCAGATTTTCAACATTGCCATTTACCACACCTTCTTATAAGTAGTACAGCTGTCATTTTTCACATCTCACCAAAACGTGCTTCCGCTCCACATGTAGCTAGTTACAATGGCGCAGTCGGTAAAGTGTAAATCAATGTACAGGACAACAAGAAAATCACAGTGACACTGTTCATGAGCAGAGGTCTTAAAATGGCTATGTTGAAAATTTGGTGAAAAATTCCTAAAAATGACTGTTTTACGAGTGTGCGTTGCGCAGTTCCTATGCATGCTCATAAGTTTGCGAATTTAATATTTTCACTCCAGATTTTCAACATTGCCATTTTATTACACTTCCTTATGAACAGTACAGCTGCCATTTTTCATATGCCACCCAAAATGTGTTTTTGCACATGTAGCACACAATGGTGCTGTTGGTGTGCGAAAGCAATGTTTGGGACAGATTAAGAAAATCACAGTTACACTGTTCATGAGCAGAGGTCTTAAAATGGCTATGTTGGAAATTTGGTGACAAAAGTCCATAAAATGACTGTGTTATGAGTGAGCATTGCGCAGTTTCCACGCACCCTCGTAAGTTCATGACTTTGTAATATTTTAAGTCCAGATTTTCACCAGTGGCATTTTTCCACACTTCCGTATTTACAGTACAGCTGTCATTTTTCCCAACATGGCCGAAGTGTGTTTTCACACTTTCAGCGCAGAGATGCGTGGTTGCTGTGGGAAATCATTGTTCAGGACAGATAAAGAAAATCACAGTGACACTGTTCATGATCGGAGGCACCAAAATGCCTGAGTTGACAATCTGCTGTAAAAATCCCCAACCTAATTATATTATGGGTGTCGTTGCCCAGTTTCTAAATCGCTTCATGACTTCACCATTTTTAAAATATTTTTACTGCAGATTTGCAACATTGCCATTTTACACCTCCCATGAACAGTACAGCTGTCATTTTTACATCCTGTTCGAATGTTTTGCACCTGTGGTGTTAAATGCAGTTGCTGTGCATAAGCAGCTTTCGGCTAACAAACTGATATTCCCCCTGTTCATGAGGTGGGGTCACAAAAAAACCATGTTGAACATTTGGAGTGAAAATATCAACGAATGCCTGAGGTATTAGGGTTTCCAACCATAACGCTCAGCCCTGTAGAGAATGACAGGCATCAGGGGTGTGACTTGGGATTCTTGCCTGTAATGCTCATACCATTCCACACCCTGCAGCCAGTGAGAGGCATCGAGGTATGCCTTGGACTCTTCTGCCCCAATGTTCACCCCATTCTCCTATATCGCACCCATCTCACCGTATTTCCTAATGGAATGGGAGTGCGCGCAAGGGCCAAAGACCCCAAGGAACACGGTGAAACTTGTCAGTGTCTGCAGGGTGGGGTGTGGTGAAATAGTGTGGCCGTTATGCCTGACAACCCAAAGGCACACCTCAATGCCTGTCACTCTCTGCAGGGTGGGGGTGGGGTTGGCTTCAGTTCAATACTTCGCTGCCATTCCTATTACACAGCTCTGTAACTTCTACATTACGACTGCCAATGCCAGCAAGCAAACATTCGGCATTGACAAAAGCTTGTTTTATTTAGCATCAGCAAGCAGACAGGCACTTCATGCAACAAACTAGTTGTACTCTGGAGACTTTAGAAACATCCAGTCCCGGTACAGCAGCCACTAAAGATAAAGGGGTCAGTGAGCTTGTTTCACTACTTGTTCCTACCCTAAGCATATTCATAGACATAGGTGAAACAAAATTTGTAACTTTCTGTGGCCTAACAAGAACATAAGACTTTTACAATGAGATAATGCTCCAAAATGAACGGCCATTTCCAGTAATGAAAGTTCAATGGCTAGTACATGTTGTATATCAATAAATCCCATCACTGTCTGCGTTTTGCGTTGTGTTCCAGGAATGTATAAAGTGTGGCCCTGGCGCTGGTTTACCTAATTTCAAGCCCCTCTTCCTAGTCCTCGCTTCTACTGGCATCCCCTTTAGAATGCAGTCCATTGGTCACTCATGCACCAGGGTTCAAAGCACCTCTTGAATCACTCTATTCCCACCTCAGCCCTATAGGATAGTCTAACTGCACCATGTGCCAATCTCTACTGTTTGAAACAAAGTCCCTATTCTAGTGGGACTAGTCAGTAGCCAAGTGGAGGGGCTGTTTAAAGCAGACTGCAAGCACATGAGAAAGGTGGCTCAGGACACTGTGGGATGGAGCCCAAAGCAAATCTATGGCAAAGCCACAAGGAACAGCAGCCCAATTGTGTCTTGAGTATGCATCTAGGTAACATGAAACATTATCAGCCTACTTGCAGTGGGGGTGTTACTCCAAGTTTATCATGTTTTTAAACAAATAAAGTTTTTTATCTGCTCCAAAGTCTTGAGGGTATGTTTGCCTGGATGGTGCAGCTGAGCTTCCATTCCTTGTGCTGCTTAAAGTAGAGCAGCACTATTTGTTAGTTGGTAATAATTCCATCATATAACTTATTTTTAGCAACAATGTATTTCTGGTGTCCTTAGATTTATCATCAGTGTATTTTTAATTCCCTCAGATAATAAAATAGCTTGTATTGCTAGTTTTATAACTAATGACTAAAGTCAATTAATATGGCCACCACCGATCATTTTGAAAAATGTCTTCCATTGAGTTTGAATGTTGTCTTTACATGGGGATACATTAGGACAGCACCCACATACGCTGCTGATGGTAAACAGCACAGCACCACAACATGATGTTTAATGTTTTCATTGTGGATGTTGTAGGAGAGCTGGGACTTTTAAAAAGCTTAAAAATACACATCTTAGTTCAGAAGTGAACTAAATGAAAATAAATATGGATATCTTGATGTTTTTTCTTGAATTTTATTATTACTAAAGATTATGATGTCATTTCTGGCTGACTAACAAATACTGTGGCTTTAAGCACCTGATATTTCAGTGTTGCCATGTCTCCTGTAGTGACTGGATTTAGGCCCAGCAGTGGTTGCCAGTTCAGTGGATTTCAGCTAGTTCGGGCAGAGCCAGATATGTAGCCATTTAGTGTAAGGAACTGTGGATTCTCCCCACTCTTGGTAAAGCTGAAGCTGCACTGAAACAAACGTTGGCTACTGATTGAAGGAGCAGATGAAGTATTTGTTTCCAATGTACCCCTTCAATGCGTATAAGCTTGGCAACATTTAAATAGTTTGAGCTATATACCTGTGAGACAGTACCTTATTTTAATATTAATGTATAGAACTTCAGTAAAGAACAGTTACTGATGATACCATGAATGCAGAAGACTGGTGGTGCTTTTATGACAGATATAGGAATAGTTATTCCTGGGTAGTTCAATTGTTAGCCATTTATGCAGCTAATAATATAATGCTGATTTGTGATAACATGGTGCATTTGTCATTTGAGGTGATGATGGCACCATAAGGTATCATTTTTAACAAAATGTTAAATGGATGGCTGATCATTATTTTTTAATTATTTATAGAATAAATAGCACAGTGATCAATGGGCCAGGATGAAGTAGTGAGGCACCATGAAATGTTGCCTTCCTATTTGTGAGTGTGTATAATGAAATATTAACTCAAAAATCTTCAGAAGAGGAGTGATGTTGTACCAAAATTTGTGGTTCTGTACTGCATTTGAAGTCATTTGGGTGACCCAAGACTAGTAATATTGAGATTTAGCCTTAGAATCAGGGGCAGCCTGAATACCTGCCTTTCCATTGATTCAGACATCTGGACACATCTGCACAAGATGGGTCAGAAGAGCATTTTATAGTATATGGTTAGGGCTTATTGTGTATGGAGTTCAGTGGTTCTCTAAAAGCTGATGCAGGACAGTTTGAAGGTCACAGAAAGTTGCTATAGTGTTGCTCTGATGTCACAGTGAAACTACAACTTTTTAACCTTGATGTGCCATTTGATTGGATAAAACTGCGCTGTGTACAAAATAATCATGGCAAAATGGTGGCACCACTTAGCAAGCAGTTTGCCGAGACAGTTTGGACATGGACATCTATAGTCAGCTCTGCATTACCAAACTGTACTAATTCATCAGTATTTTAAATTGCCTCCATCATTAGTCTTCAGAGAGTCAGGAGTAGAAATGACTGCTGGCAGTGACTCAGCAGGAGACTGAGGTGCTGGAAGCAAGAGGGAGCTTGAACTCAAGGTATGAAACCTTGTTTACGTAATCTTTTAAGTCTCAAGGAAACCATATACTATATAAAACAGTGTATGGGGGACCATACACAACCAAGGTTGTGTTTCCATCTTGGGAATACGATGCCATCATAGAGACCTCATGAGCTTCGGCCTAAGGTCCATATGATGTCATCACATCCCCTCGATGGAAACGCAACTTTGTTGTGTATGGTCACCCATATACTATTCTATATGTGTAGCTCAGCCATGCTGTAACATGGCAGAAGAGAGATGTTTGTAATCACCCACCTTGGCACTGCAGACAATATTAGAAGAATACAGTTTCTGGTTGTTGGCCTGTCCTAGGAAGCTGATATCCGGGGATCCAGGTTCCAGGTGGTGGTCTACCTGGGGGAGCCTAAGACCTCAATGAACTCAAGTTTGAGTAGGCTAACTGGCAGTTCCTAGGTTGGCTTTTTAATCCTTCTAAATGCAGAAACATATATCTGCTGAGGAGGCCTCAGATTCAAAGGAAACAACAGCCTTCTGTCCAAACTGAACTAAATGACTCCGTATATATTCTCAAAGTACAAACTATGTAGCTGCAGCTTGCTTTAGAGAGAATTTATATAGTAGTATCACTGTAACTTATTTGTAATTAAGTTAATTAAAATTAGCTAGTTCTTGTATTATTAGTAAAGCTGAGAATAGGGGTTTTATAATACAGGTGAAGTGTTTGCAACGTGATCCACCTCTTCTACTTGTAGTGAGGTGACATCAATTAAGAAGTTCAGGTAGTGCTCTTTTCTTCTGATGCAGGTGATAGGCAGCCATCAGTGGATGGTATAGCCAGTACGTAGATGTAGGTTGGGAGGTCCATTTTATTTTGGTTGCTGGTGAGGAAGAGCAGGTCATCAGCTCATCATCACTGAGAAATGCAGATGACAGTGGGACTGACAGGGGTAAGTGGAAAATGAGCATTAAGGAGCTTAAATCAGAGTATGATAAAAAGACTCTGAAGGTGGAGGATAAGGTTCTGGAGGATCCTGAAACAGGGCACAAATCTGAAATGAATGTGCAGGTAAGGGCTTAAGACTGGATCAAGGTTGGTAATAAGGTAGAGAAAAGGGTTGTGAAGCAGCTTGTACAGAAACATAGAAAAGAGAAAGACAAAACAGACCTTAACAGTCCATTCAGTTTGTTCTACTCGGAGACACTTTAGTTTCTGTCATTCCTCTTCAGCTTCTGACAGAAAATAAGCATGGCATAGAACTGGAAGGACAGAGGCTTGTGGTAGCAGAAAACTGAATAAGGAGGTGGAGAAAGAGAAAGTTATTATGCAGAGCGCACTGAATAATGATATCAGCATACTGTAAGTGAAAGTGAACCTGAATCTGTAGATAACATAATTGTGAAACACACATGGGTACATGATAAAAAAATTGAATGGTTGTGAATGGAAAAAAAAACACAAAAGTAATATTGAATCTAAGGATTCTGCTGCAGAATCTGATTCATCCTTTAAAGAAGTGGAACTACAGGTGTGGGAAAAGGGCAATAACACAAATTCTGCAGGAGCCGTAACATCAACAAACAATGAAAAAAGGGAAAATCTCTTGGGGAAAGATTAGAAATTGATTAGGAGGGAGAAGTTCATTCCCAGTTTCTCTATCAGTACCAGCAGAAGAACCAGTCTTGGCTTCAGTCAAGTAGCACCCATCAAAGTTACGCATATGAAACCAACAACACTTTTGGTGTGAGATATTTTGACAGTGCTTCCACAAAATGTTATCTTTCACCTCTATAAAGCCTTAGTCAGTTAGCAAAAGGTTAATGAACTCTATGGTACTGCTAGGCAATAAGCCAGCCGGCTCCATGTCATAATAGCGATCGCTGTTGTGGTGAGCGTATATCGCCAAAAAGCAAATTGGCAATATACACTTCCCAGCAACCTGATATCCAGAAACACAAAAAGTGTTTTTATGGAGGGGGGGGCTGTGCCCCCCGCCCCACACACCCCTGATTTAGGATTCTCAACTCCAGAGGGTGCATGTTGGGGAGGGGACACAGCCCGGATTAAAAAAAATTAAGCCCCACAGCTGCAGTCAGCAGCAAAATTTCTACCCTCCTGGTCCTAGCCCCGAATCCAGTACCTGCTAAGCCAGAGCTAGCCATCCACACCACACAGCTAGCTCGGTGGCAGCAGGCACACCAGTGCCCTAAACCCCTTCCCTGTCCCTCCCCTTCCCCTCGCTATCCCCCCTTCTGGTTGCCCTTCCCTACACTTGCTTTTGTGTAGGATCACTACCCTTGCAAGGGAAGCCTATGGGGAAAGTGCAAAATATGAGTCGCCATTTTGACAGTCGCCCATATTCAGTTGCTATCCTCACTGGATACCAAGCCTGTTTTATAAAAGGTCCAAGTCTTCCATTAACTAGAAAGATTCTAAAACCTGTTTTTCATTTCGTAAGTCCTATACACTCTAGAATGAGTAAGTTATTCTTTTTTTCATGCATCTGTTGTATCATTTTCATTAGTAGAGATTTGGGCAATGGCAAACTTATTGAACTGTTCTACTGATTTATAGTGAATAACATCACAGCTGGACTTGGGCGGTAGCTCTTAGCTCCACATCACTGCTCATCATGGAATTTAAATTCAGAGATTTTGTGGTGGGTTTTTGCACCTTGGCATGTCTATAAACAAGGCGGTCACTCCTTGCATAGCATGATGTCCCCAGCTGGAATAGAAAACCAGAACTGTGAGCTGGCCAAGACTTTGAAATCTGCAACAAATGCCATGGGATCCAGGTCAACATTTGCAGAACATGCTGTGATGGAGCTGGCAGTGATTATTGTTTGGCAGGTTTCTGAATTATAAATAGTACCTCTCTACATTGCAGCAGAGAATTATCTCTTCGACTGGACAGTCTAATAGTGTTTAAATCCTCAAATGTGCTCATTTTATATACAATATATTTATTTAGTGTAGTTATATAAAGTTTTTTTTAACTGCTATGACCTGAATGTTAAATCCTTTATTTGTAGAACAAAATAAGTGGAGTAGGAACATTCTATACGCATACATTTTTAGTCTTGGTCCATGAAGATTGTCATCAAGTATTTTTCTATTGGTTGACAAATATAACAATAATTCAGGGTATTTTAATCTCGGTTGTTTTCAAGATTTAATGTACAGTATAGGGCATACACAATGGCTCAAAATATGGAATTTATCTTCTTGAGTGAGGGGACAAGAGGATGGGAGGAGTGGGGAAGGAGGGCAGGGACATTAGCTCAAGCTGTGGACCCTGCAATATGAGCAGACTTGATAGACCAAATGGCATTCTTCTGCTGGCTTCTTCGTATGCTCATGTGCTTGTATGTAACTCATGAATGTCAGAGCCATGAGTTATAAATGTCCTTCCCCCTCACAAATGGAAAAACACGGTATATTGTGAGTCCAACTATTTTGCATTTGATCTATACAACAACTGATTATAAGTTACACATTTTAAACCAACTATTTGTGTAAAGATTTAACTGTTTTCTCTCTGAATTTCTCTCTGAATTAACCTTGCTGGCTTCAGGGCAGGACACGGCTATTATGATGTCATCGGCACTATGAACACTGCTCTCTGACTGGTTCTTAAATCAAGAATTGTCCTTGTGACATATGTAACCTCCAGATAAATGTTTATCTGAAGGTTAGATGGTGTGACAAATAAATGTATACAATAGGTGTGGGCACAAGAAGCCGCTGATAACTTCGTTTATCAGAGTAACTGAATGTATAAATCAGAAACCACTGTTTTATACATATAGTAAGTGTATCATCATTGATTTATACATATTGGGGTCTATGTATTATAGTGCAGGTTGCCTGCATGCCATGAATTCGTGGCATGTAGGCAACCCTATGTTAGAATGCCACATCATACAAGCTATGATGGGAGGGCTGCGCTTCCCTTCCGCACTGGATCCCCTGGCCAGTCATGCAGCTACACGTGAGGATGGTCCAGGTAAATGTCCACATCATTCACAAAGGCATGGTGTGCTGTGGTAGGGTAGCACAAGATACAGCAGCAGAGACTCTGCCATAGCCATTGTGCATGCCCCGACTACATCCGCCATCTGTGGCAGGGTAAAAAATCCCCCCTACCCTCCTGCCTCAGCCCTCTAAACAGGCAGGGAGGGCTGGAGCAGCCATTTTGGCACCTGCCATAAACTTTATAATTTCCAGTCCTGCACTGTTCCACAATCCCTCTCTCCACGTGGAGTAGGGGAACCGCTAGGGGACCAGGACAGGCATGTGATTGGATGCCCACGTGTGTCCTCTGATCTGCCACCACAAAGCAGCTGTGGACAGGCTTATGGCAGTGGCCACTATTCATACATGCTGACCACCATGTGCCTGACCAGAGGTGTGGAGCTACATGGGGCCCCACTGTTAGTTTCTCATCGCTCCCCATGACCCCCCAATCAGCTCACCTGGACTTTTTTTTTTAGCAGTTTCACTTTTGGACTACCACTGTTTCTACTGTACTCATTGTATAGCATTACACTAACACTGCAGCCTCAAGTCCCTATCTCTCCTATTTTGGTAAGGAAACAGTTTCAATACCTTAGTGTGCAGCATTTACTTTTTCTTTCAACTCAGCTCTGCTTTTAGTCCCCCGCTTGCCTGCATATTCTTTCGATTGCTCGACTACCCACCCGCAGCACCAATAAATTGCTGGACAAACAAAAACAAAATAAAATCTCCACATTTCAAAGAAATCCTCCTTGGGGCACAACATTAGCATTTATTTGTGACCACGGTGTTTCCCTGAAATCCTAGGTTAGGGCTTGCATGTCCCCCGGCATTCTTGCTAAGAAGCGGCACCATCTTGCCCTGATTTTTGTTTTAAACCCACTCGCTCACAATCAACATCCACACTCACACACATTGGCACAGTGCCCACACACTGCATCCATTTTTTTAATGATTTAAGTTATTGCAAGTACACCACAAAAACAAGACAGTACAACATAGCTGTGACAACAGCAGATGCAGGCAGTGCAGACTTTGTCACCTAGAAGAATATCTTATATAATTATACATAGCGTAGTCCTCTATATTAGCAGCAGTGTTTGCACTTGAAGGTCCAAACCTCCTGCCCCCCCCATCTGCCCCACCAGGCATAAAACCTACAAACGTACAAAGCGTCGGAGCTCAAGTCATGACAAACAATTGCCATCCATTCCACCTGTTTTTGGCTTTTATCTGCTTGGTCTCTCAGAATACGTGTCATCCTTTCCAGCTGAGAAGTGGCATTAACCAGCGCAATCCATTTTTCTACTATGGGGTCACCAGAGTGAATCATCTCTTGGTGGTGCATTTTATTTGCTATTACAAATAATACGCCCAGAAGGAATTTGTTTGTAGTGTCCCACAGTCCCTGCGGGTATAGATAGAAAAGGAATAGGGCCTCAGGGAATGCAAGGGGAGGGTGAACGGTTTCTTGTAGTGCTACCTCAATTGTACTAGTGAAGGATTCCTGCTTGGGGCATGCCCAAAAATGTGGTAGTGCTCAGCTCGCACCTCACCGCACTGCCTCCAATAATATGTGAATAGCACCATTTTCTGGTCCACCTGTTGAACTGAAGTTAAAAACAACCTAATTATGCACTTCCAGGCAAACTCCTGCCATGCTGTGGAGGAAGATATATAATGTATGGTTCGACTCTGCTTACGCAACTGGATGAGATGATGCTTGTGTGACTTGACTTACATTGTGAATATGATTTATGTTGTGGCTTTCTGCCTCTCTATACATGGGATATATCACCCTATTAGGGTACAATGCAAGGAACCCTAGAGGAGGGTTCCCCCCATAGGTGCTGCAGTGATGATTCCGTCGGCTAAAGGTAGCTTAGGAAGAAACCCATGGTTAAGAGAGACATGCCGCTGGAGGAGGAGGAAGAAGGGGTGAATGGTGGGGCAAAAAGAAATTAATCCTGGGAAGGCCCAGGGTGAGCTACCTGATAAAGCCTGGTGGGGGAGTGATGTAGTTGCTCCATCCAATTGCACCTCAGGCTTACAACCTTCCCATTTGATTGTGCTTACGCAACTGGATGAGATGATGCATGTGTGACTTGACTTACATTATGAATATGATTTATGTTGTGGCTTTCTGCCTCTCTATCCATGGGATATACCACTCTATTAGGGTATGATGTGAGGAACCCTAGAGAAGGGTTCCCCCCATAGGTGCAGCAGTGATGATTCCATTGGCTAAAGGTAGCTTAGGAAGAAGCCCAAAAAGAATGCTTAATTGGGTGTCGAGCATCGAAGAGGCAAGGATGATGAATGAATGAAAACTGAGAAGATGATTAAGGAGGATTTCCTAAGGAGAGAGGGGGGAAAGCCGGGGCCACCATCCACCTCCATCCAACAGCGGAATCTAACTAATTAACCTAAGATAGCACATCACCCAAGGAAACACTAACTCTAGCTAATATTATGGCAATAGGCACCGAGGCGAGGAAAAACCCCCTTTAAGGAGGAAATCACCGGGGATCCAAGGCCTAGGTCACCTTCCCTCCAGGCTGATGATGTTTGATTTAAGGACAGATGTCGTTAAAGAGAAGGATTCATTAAGGAGAAGGATATGAGCAGGGAAGAAGATGACAGGATAGGGGAAAACCCCAAAAGAAAGCACAGATCAAAGAAAGAACATGAGGCAGCAGGGACCTGAGAGGGTATGCTTGAATAGCTGATGGGAAGGAGTAGATCCATGCAGAAGCCAGAGAAGATGTAGAAGTCAGATCCATGTAGAAGATGGCTCCATGTAGAAGTCGGAGGAGCAAGGGGCTCGATTGATCGATGTGAGTGTGAGGAAGAGGGGACAGTAAATGAACTTGAATGAATTAAGTAGGCTCCTCAAAAGGAGACAGAGTCATAAATGAACTTGAAAAGGAATTTGAAAGATGGTGGAGAGCCTCCAGCCAGCCCTTAGCAAAGGGCGATGGACAGAAAGGCATGATGGAGGGAAGCCATGAATGGAGTGAATCCTTGATGACAGGTATGAAATAAGGCATGGTGAGATATGGAAGCCCTGAGTGGAGTGAATCTTTGACAGACGATGATGGATGAGGCCAAGATTGGGATGAGGCCAAGATTGGAGGTTCAATGAGATGAGGAAAGGTTATTGATGACCGGAATCAGAAACCTGATACCTGTGGCAGGAGGGCCGCGGATCGATGAGGAGGCATATGACCAATGATAGGAGCAAAGATCAGAGGAGGACAGGAACTGCGGGCAGAGGAAATGCAAGAGGAAGGTAAATTAGGAAATGGATGAGGTACAATCATAGATTGAAGCATGGAGGCAGGCAATCGGAAACAGACTAAGAAGCATAGGATTCGCTGAGAGGTACACCAATGGAGTGAAAGAAATAGATGAACCATAAGGGCAGAGGGAGTGTAGAAAAACTGGACTCATGAATCTGGACACGTATGGCTTCTAAGATATGAGCTAAAGAGATGATTATGAGTAGGGAAGATTATGATAGGATGGGGAAAAACACCAAAAGAAATGTACAAGTCATGTCGAGGCGATGGCTCGAGAGATGGGAGTGCAAGGAGGCAGACCCCAAGGGCCGAAACTGAATGGAAAAGGCACCAAGGTGCTCAGGAGAGTCATGCAAGCGGAAGAAACCTGGTGCCATCTAGTGGGGAAAAGTGGGAGCACGGCAGAAGCTGCAGGACAGAGAAAGGAAAAGGGGCAGAAGGAGAAAAATAAAAATTGGATGGAAATGGGGAAACAGAAAGGGGAATGGATGGCAGGAATTTCTCACAGTGGCACCTGAAACCAAAGTACGAGCTTACTTAGAGAGAGTGTGTCCTGCAGAGGGGAGAGAAACAAGGTGAGCATAGCAACCAGGAGAGCACCGGGCTCCATCATGGACAGGGATGCACTGCAGTAGGTCAGGAAGTGAATGGGGCCAAAATAGATAATGATTCAGTAGAGTAGCAATCCCCTCCAAAAGTAACAAGGAAGACATACAAACATGGCAGATTCCTGGGTGGACAAATAAGCTAGGCTATCCCACAGATTGGTTCTGTATGACGTGCACAGCCGTACACATGGGATCAGAAACGGCATGAATGGCAAAGAGCAACAGAGAGCAGAGAAGCAGGAAAATCCAGCGGGGGACTGGGTTGGCGGTCCAGGGAAATGGCAAAATGTGTGGCAACACTGAAAAGAGCGAATGAACGGCGGCACAAATCAGTGCTGAGAGGGAGGCAAGTCCGTAGGTCTGTGGCTGGAGCGCAGACGAAATGCACCCAGACAGCGAGCAAGAAGATAGCGCAGCAGGAGATTGAAAATGGAGGTGCTCTCCCTCATCCACTTGCCACCATGCTCCCCCATAATGAACTCCAGCATGGGACAGAAAGAGTGCACCAAACAGCAAAACAAGGATAATGGCCCTCAAGGATGGCCACAACCCACAGAGCCCAGGTAACAGAGTGAGTGCAAGGCAATCGAGGATGGGCCAGCCAGGACATACAAAAACACAGAGGGAAAGAAGCAGGAAGCAGAATAAGGCATCCAGAGCAAGGAGCTGGAGAACAGTGCCTCTGGCTGCAAAAAGAAATGAATCCTGGGAAGGCCCAGGGTGAGCTACCTGATAAAGCCCGGCAGGGGAGTGATGTAGTTGCTCCATCCAATCGAATCTCAGGCTTACAACTTTTGATTAGTGCCTATTATCCTTCATAAACAGTGTCCACACAGGCTTGTTATCCCACTGTACTAACATCTAAAAGCTGTTAACCACCATTCAGAACATCAAAACAGTGGCATAACAAAAAGGGAACGCATGTACGTGGTAAAATTCTCAGCTCTAGAATGCGACCGCCAGTCTTGGTAAAAATTCAAAGCAACATTCCATTTGCGGCAGTTTATGTTTACCGAGACTAGTGATCACAATGGCAGCACCAAATATATACTATGGGGACTTTTCCAAATGTAGGCACTTCATTGCAGACCAAGAAACTAAATGAACATTAAAAAAAGTCAGATATCCGTTTGTTTAAATCCATCCTTGCAGATGTCTAGGAGCAGCGGTCCATCACTGAAAATGCCAGTAGGTGATCTGCATTTACACATAGCAGAATTCATCTACAAAGTAAAATGCAGTGATGGTTCGGACTATGAGCCAACCACATTAAGGGGCATATTGGGCAGCATTGATAGACGCCTTATAAAAAATAAATATGGACATGCCATTTTCCACAGCAACACCTCAGACTTCAAGGAAACCCTAGCAACATTAGGCGCAAAGCAGAAATTCCAATAGAAACAGGACAAGGGCAGTAAATCTAACAGAGTGGATGCTTTAACACCTGTTGACATAGACAAACTGTACCAGACCCATACCCTTGACCTTCACAGCCCAACTGCCCTTATAAACATGACTGTTTTTAACAATGGACTATATTATGCACTCCGAACTGCAGAGCATTACAGCCTCAGATGGTCTGATATAGGTATGCTCAAAGATACAGATGGGCAGGATTACCTTGAATATTCTGAGAGGCAGACTAAAACATGTACTGGGGAAAATCCCAGGGACACACGAACAGTCAAGCCGAGAATGGATATCAACACAGCCTTCCCTGAAAGAAACCCAATAGCTGCTTACAAACTGTACAGGCAGCAGAGACCACCATGCATGCTAACCCCTGATGACCCCTTCTACCTAACGTCAAATATAAACTTTAATCCAACTATCTCCCTTTGGTTCAGAAGTATGCCATTGGGTGAGAATAAAATACACTCTATAATGCACTCAATAAAGAATTCAGCAGGGCTTCCATGTGAAAAGCACATCATGAACCATTCCACCTGCAAGACTTCAATCCAGTGCCTGGTAGATAGTGATATACCCCCCACTTAAGTCTAACAAGTCTCTGGACACAAGTCATTGCAGTCTGTTAATAAATATAGCTGCCTTAGTGCTGTAAAACAGAAACAGATCTCTACAATTTTTGGTGCTCAGAGTCACTCAGACATCACTCTGCCCACAGCTAGTACCTTAGCAGCCTCAATGTTAATCAAACAACCCGGACAGTCAGCATTTCCAGAAACAAGAAACCCTCTCAGCAATCTAGGTGTAAATTTCAACCTTTTTGGTGCTTGAATTACAATAAATGTGCACAATCACTATGGGCCACAAAAGAAAAAAAGAGTGGCAGTAATCAGTGACTCCTCGTCTGATGATGATTAATAAGTCAAAAAGTCCAGTTGCCTTTATTTTTTTGCCAATTGTCATCTTCATGTGAATAATTTGTTTAGAATTTTTTTTTTGCCTGCCCCTGTAGATTACCTCAATTTTATTTGGAGCTGCTGGCCGTGAAAATCAACTCCTCGTACATTTGTCTGGGCCCAGGAGAGTATCCAGCGACGTATCCCATGATTCAGAGCAGTTCCCGACCACATGATCACCATCGACCAACCAGATCATTTTTAACTCATATTTTAAATCTCAGCACTTCAACTGGGCATAGAAATTGACAATTAACTTAATAAAATACATTAGTTCAGTTTTTTCTGCATTTAAAAAGTATTTAGTAGTGCTCATATTTTATTCAATAGCTATGAGTGAACAGAGATGCAGTAAATGTTGCCATGTGAAATGAAAGAAGCAGTTCCCCTTTTTTAGTATAAAGGTAAGAGGTAGAATAGAAAGACAGGACTTCTGGGGTAATATTGTCAAAGCTGTACACCATACACTATAAAACATAATGGCTGGCGTTCAGGTGATAACCGCACATGTAATCACCTCTCATGGTTGCTAGGGTAACAGTAAACCTCTTGAGCTGTGCTCTCGAGGTTTACCATGTTTCCTCAGCAACCGCTCGAGGTGATTACAGTGTAGCTATCACCCAAACCCCAGCCATTATCTTCTATTTTATGTGTGTTGGTACAGCTTATTTTCCACAACTCTGGTTCCATTGGGTGTCCAGTTTCCTGGTTCCATTTATCAAAAAGCTTAAGAAGCAGTGCTGACCATAACTCAAGAACAGTGGCATAACTGGGATATAAGGTGGGGAGTACTATCACTAGAGATAGGCAAACCTATCTGCTCAAAACTAGAACCCCCCCCACCCCCAGATCTGACATGGTCCAGAAGACTTGGGTGAATCAGGACCCTTCTGCTGGAGTCCTGTACCCAGTCTGTTTCTTTTCCTCGAGCCACAACAGTAATTTAAAATTAAAAAAAATAAATAAAAAATCCCTACTACCATCTACTAAGACACATCCATTACCCACACAAAATGTCACAATAAAAATAAAATTCTTGTGCCGTCAGTATACTGTCCCCATTCACTGATACAACTTGTGCCTAGTCCTCTTTCAGCAATGCAGTGCAACAGTCAGAGGAGCAGACAGGAAACCATGCACCAGCTGGAAATATTGTGGCCGAAGTGAATGGGAGACGATGTTTGCTGGTGGGTGAACTGGTAGCTGGATGTATGGGCATGGCGACTGACAAGAGGCTGGGTGATTCACTGCCAGAGAGGAGAGACAATTGCTTTAAGTTTATGTGGGCCATATGAGTTTACATTAGTGTACATATTGTATGTTGAATGTGGAGAGGAAGAAGGCATCGTATGCTGTTTGGCATTACAACATACTATACCTCTCAAAAGTCCCACATTATGAGGGAGTGATGCGGTCCCTCATTTTTCCCTTCAGAATTGCTCTCCTCCTCCTCATTGGATAAGATGATGTTAGCCAGACAGAAGCTTGCACCTTTTCAAGTTTTTGATGCAGGCATGGAGAATGAAATCAGTTCTCTTTGAGAACCGTAGACTTTTCTTTGATAATGATTTCCTCTCCAATAGTGAGAAAAAGACACACGTATACTAATCCTGCAGGCCCTGCATAAGAACCAGGTAGATGTAAAAATATTTGACTCTATGGACTTCCAGAAAACATCTGTAAATTAAACTTGGCCCAAATAAATCCACTAATCAATTTCTTTGCATCCCACGAAAGTCACCACTTGCCAAAGTATTGTTGCAGACCCCCAGCTCAGGGAACAATACCCCTGGATGCTCTGGTTCTGAACTGGTCAAGGAAGTACCTGTATGCGTTCTCTCATTTCACCCTGGTGTACAGAGTGCTACTCAAGCTCAGGTTCCAGCCAGCTTCAATGATCTTGATAGCTCCAGATTGGGCCAGGCAGACATGGTACTCTCTGTTGCTCTTCATGTCTGTAGCTGAGCCAATACACCTTCCTTGGAGGCACAACCCACTAACCTCCAGCCAAGGGAGAGTCCTGTATCCGAACCTCAAATCCCTCAGGCTCAAGGCATGGCTCTTGAGGACCTAGAGTATGCATCTCTCTGAAAGTGTTCTGGACATTTTAAGGGGGTACAGGAAGCCTTTCACCAAGAAACCTACACCTCAAAATGTAAAAGGTTTTCTATTTGGTGCTCTACTAGGGATGTGGTGCTAGCACAAGCAGGGGTTCCAGCTGTGCTGGACTACATTACACATTTGCAATCACTGGGCCTGCTAGCCCACTACTCTAAAGGTCCACCTAGCTTCAGTGTCTGCTTACACTTCAGCTGGGGAGAATTCCTCTATGGCATCGAACCCTGTCTTTAAGAGGTTCTTTAAAGGTCTAGCTCACTTGCACCCCCCTCATGGGGAACCAATGCCAGCCTGGAGCCTAAATGTGTATATTGACAAGCTCATGGGTTCCCCCTTTGAACCCATGTCTTCAGCACCTTTGAAGTATGTTACATGGAAGATGGTTTTCCTAATGGCAATTACTTCTGCTAGAAGGATCAGTGAGCTCCAGGCTTTCTGCATTGAATAGGACTACATTTCATTCCACAGGGACATAGCGGTCCTGTGAACAAACAGGAAATTTCTCCCAAAGGTGGTCTCAGACTTTCATTTGAACCAGTCCATTACCCTACCTGTTTTCTTCACTGAGCATTCAAGCTCTGGTGAGTGTAGACAGAACAGTCCTGATGTCAAAAGAGCTCTTAGCTACTACATGACTGTCACTAAGGACCACAGACAGGGCAGGAAACAACTGTTCCTGACTTATGGGGATGTGGGAAAAGAAAATCCATCATCTAAAAGATCAATTTATCACTGGATAGTTCAGTGCATTCAGTTTTGCTACATAAAAGTGGGGAAAGATCCCCCAGCAGGGCTGAAGGCCCATTCCACAAGGGGTACAGCTGCTGCTATAGCAGCTTCCAGGGATGTTCCACTGGTGGACATCTGTAAAGCAGCTACCTGGAGAACAGTGCACACCTTCACTAAGCATTACAGCCTGGGCACACAGGCTAGGATTGATGCCAGTTTTGGCACCGCTGTCCTGCAGATTCTATTCCCAAAGTAGGTTCTGTGCCCACCTCCAGATGTATTGCTTCTTAGTCTGCATAAGAGTTAGGAATATTGGAGTATTCCTGAGGTGAGAAGAAATGATTACTTACCATAGTAATCTTTGTTTCTTCCAGGGGATACTGCAATATTCATAACTCTCCCACACTGCCTCCACTGTTAGAACCAGTGGCCTCAACACACCATGCTGTATAATCAGGGGTATGAGTGCCACACTCTGGCATTCCAGTTGAAAGTGTGTTTTCATTGGTTTTACCCTCTTCAGGTGATGCTGACATTAAGGGATGTTTTTGGTGTTATATAGAGCTGTGTGGAATATAAAATTCTGCCCATGGAATGACCATTCCAATTCCATGGAATTCCATGGAATTTTCATGGCAATTCCATGGAATTTTGCAAAATGTTAAATGTCAGTTATTTTGCTATAATTTTACCAGTACATGTCCAAATACCACATTTAGATCAATAGTATAAGCCCATGGCTTACAAAAGTGGACTAAATTTCAGAGTTGTAGATTGAAAGGGGGTAGAGTCATGTGTGTCCAAATATTTAATCAAAATTTAATTTTCAGTTATTTTGAGATAATTTTAAAATTTCCTATCCAGATTTCTCCACAATATCATGATTTAAAGAAGCATGTTAAATGCATATATGCACCATGTTTTAAGTCTCATGCATTAATGGGAGGTGAGTTATAGGTAGCCAAATATTTTGCCAAAATTTGGATTTCTGTACTTTTAGTATAACTTTGATAGTATTCATTGAAATATTACAAAAATTACCAGGTATACAGGTTATCACTACATTTGCATATGCACATAGTTTCAGATTTCTAGCTTTAAAATGGACTATGCTATAGCTTGTCAAACATGTTGCCAAAATGTACATTTCAGTTAGTTTCCTTTAATTCTAAAACTACATAGCCAAATTTAACTAGAGTTGAAATATTTAATCTACTATACCACAGTCATTTCTGAAAAAGTTCATAATTGCAGCTTTAAATGGGATTGAATTAAAAGTAGTCAAACTTTTGCAGCATTTAAAAATTTAATTTTGCAAGAATGTAAACTACAAATTTATAAACTCCTGAAACTTTAAAACCAGAGAATGCAATACCATTAAATTTGGCAGGTTCTTAGACCTTACAAGGAGACCGTGTCCAATTTTATTAGTTGCTTGCTGCGAGAAATTGCCAAATAACATCTGTACTTTTTTTTTTAGTTGTTTAACCAGAAGTAGCACATTAAGCTGAAAGCTTTTTTACAGGAGCATCTTGGGAGCACAGGGAAGTTAAGTGACTTGTTCAGGGTCACACAGTATGTAAGTGGAAGCTGTGGGATTCAAACCCAGGTCTGGTCTGCTGGATGTCACCAGATTTGCAGCTCAGAGCCTTAAAACACTACGCTATACTGCCTCCTTAAACTGCCTCCCTAGACTTGAAGTCAGATCCCATGAGTCTTTGTGAAAATTGCAGAATTTCATGAACAATTCCATAAAACTGGAATTTTCTAATTTCGCTCAACCTTATATTGGGGGGGAGGGGGTTCTAACTAAAGGATAGGGGTATAAGAGGCAGGTAGCGCAGGGGGTCACCAGGTTCTGGAGTTAGATGCACAGTTTCACCAAGAAATGGACAGCTGAGATGGGTAGCACAACAGTGATAGACCCCCAGGTTGGAGCAAGAAAGCACAGAGTTTCAACAATTCCAACCTGAATGCAGGATATTTAAGGATCACATCCAGTAAATGTATGATCAAGGGAGCCTGGTGTAAATGCAAGTCTAGGACTTAGAGGTACTCAAAAAGATATAGAGGGGGAAGACAATGTCTTGGGCAGCAGGAAGAAATAATTCTGGCTATTCCAACAGGGTAGGTCGATTGTAAAAGGAGTAGATGACTCACATTTTAAGGGAGTTTGTCACTGTAAAGAACAAAGAGGATATCAGTGGGATCAGTAGTTCTACTGAGTCAATCCGGCTATGCCGAAAGAGATGGTGGGGGGAGAGATGGGGGGAAGGAATAGTCACCCAGTGAGGAACATCAGGACTGCAAAAAGCTCAGCCCAGCTTATCAAATGAAGTAGTGACATGTGCATTGTTGATGTTAAATTCCACAAAAAAGTTATGGATGCTTCATCTACAGAATATGCTATCATAAATATGTGAGAAAATATAACTAATAATTTTTTTCTTTTGCAAAATTAAAGCTGCTTCACCAATTTATCCAGTTCTGTTAGACACCAGGATACACAGACTATGGATATGCATGTCAAATATTAACTCTATACATGTAAGAGCAGAGAAGTTACAAGCATCCACATTTTTGATAGTTTTCACAAAGTTTTGCAAATATTTAATAGCAAAGTTTTGAACCCCTCTAACCTGAAAATCTCTTATCTAATTCTCTCCATATTGAGACCATTACATAATCATTATAAGAAGGTTATCCATACTAATTTACACATGTCTAGCTCCAAAAGTGCCTGAGTTATATGCAGATGAAATTTGTTCAGGAAATTTCCTGAAAAAAATAAAATGACAGATTTTGAACACAAATAATTTTGAGGTGATGCATCATATTGTCATGAAATCTGGCACATTGTTAGAACACCTATCATCAAGAAATCATGCCAAATTTAAGATCCCTGACACAAGAGACGGTTAAGGTATATGCAGATAAAAAATGTTCATGAAATTTCACACAAACAATAAAATGACAGCATTTGAGCACCTATAATTGTGAAACTATCCCACCAAATTACATGATGTTTGGTACAGTTATAGCCATCGACCCAAAGAGTATATTTTCCAACATGCTGAGCTCTAGCTTGAATGGTTGTTGAGTTATAACCAAATTACTAAATTTTAAAAATTCCACAAAATTCCAATGAAATTCCTTTGAATTTCACGGAATTTTGTGAAATTTCATCAAAATTCTGTGGATTCAGAATTTCCCATTCTGCACAGCTCTAGTGTTATCCCTCCTGTTGGAGGCTTTTGGGGTGTTATTATTATTGTATAATTATTATTATAGTGTTATATAGGCATTTTTTCCTCGCGGAGCCTGTCTTGTCAGGCGTCCATGAAATCTGAGAGGTTGGAATATAGGCCGTTGATAAGAGCAGCATTTGAAAGTGGCACTTACCAATGGTGTTCCATCATTAGCATGACGTTCCATCTCCAGGCAGATCTGGCTTAAAGGCATATTGCATAGGAGTTATGAATATTGGAGTATCCCCTGGAAGAAACAAGATTATTATGGTAAGTATTTTTTTCTGCTGGACAAATAGAGGATTGCGTGATTCCCATCATCACATTTTTGTAACAAGATAGCCCCCATCCCTACTTCTGAGGCATCCATGTGCAAAATGATTGGATGGTTGAAATTAGGACTTTGTGTGACAGGTCCCTTGCACAACATACGTTCGACAGTTTGGAAGGCCTTCTGACACTTTGTGGACCACTGAACTTTATTTGGGGCAACCTTTTTAGTCGGGTCAGTCAGTGGGGTAGCAAGTGTTGAAAAACTCCAGAATGAACCAGCGATAATAACATGATAACCCAAGGAAGGACCTAACTTGCTTTTTGGTAGTTGGTACAGGGCAGTCATCAAGGGCTTTTACCTTAACAGCAACTGGGAGTATATGGCCATTCCCAAACCATGTATCCCAAATATTTAGTTTCCTGTCACCATAGGCCACATTTTTCAGCATTGGCCATGAGACCTGCCTCCCTGAGCAGCTGAAGTACTGCAGCCATATTCTGCAGGTAAGTGTCCCAACTGGAGCTATACAGTATATGAAAATATCATCGAAGCACACTGCTGCATGTAACTCATGGGGACTGAGGATTTGAGCCAGCATTCTCTGAAATGTAGCTGGGATATCACAGGGGAGAATGGTAAACAGATACAGACCAAATGCAATAACAAAATATATTTTCTTCTGGTACTCAGGAGTCAATGGGATTTGCTGACACCCCCATGGTCTGGTCTGGAGTACTAATGTAACAGGCCTTACCCAGCTGGTCCAGAAGTTCATCCACCCTAGGCATAGGATATGCATCAAACTTGGAGACTGCACTGACTGTCTGGAAGCCAATACAAAACCGAGTGGACACATCTGGTTTTGAACTAATACAATAGGGCAAGACCAGTCACTGTGAGATTCATCATTCCCAGTTCCAACATAGAGTGGCTCTCTTCCTGTACTGTCTCTCTGACTTTTTCCAGGAGCCTATATGGCTGTTGGCAGATTCAGACAACTGGGTCTGTGTCTATGTGGTGCTGCATCACATAAATTCATCCTGTTTTTTCTGGAGAACACATCCTCAAAATGTCCTACCAGTTGCTGGACTTCATTTTTCTGGGTTAGATTGAACCATTTGTCCAATGGGATGGGCTTGCTTCATTTAAAATTTTAGGGCCCAAGTCAAGGATTCCATCTTCAATGTCCTCATCCATCACCTGACTAGGGGCCCTTTAGGTTCCTCTGAATCAACTAGTAAAACTTCTATGACTTTCCAGGATTTCAGCAAATTAACATAATAAATTTGTTTTTCCTTTTACAGGTTCAGTTGTAATACTTCAGATTTACTTACTCCACTTTTCTGAGGACCTCATACAGTCTTTGCCTTTTAGCCAGGAGTTTACTTTCAGAGGTAGGGAACAAAGAAGTACCCTGTCTCCAGATTTGAACTCCTGTAGTCTGGCCCATTGTGGAAAGGAGCTTCTGGAAGAAACCCATGGACGATTATGGCACCTCTTGAACTGCAAACACTAAATAGGGTAACAGTTCATCCCAGTATTTTTTATGCCTCAGCTAAAACAAACAGACAGCATACCCATTAAGGATTTGTTAAATAACTCGACTAAGCCGTCGATCTGAGGGTGGTACACTGATGTCCGAATGGACATAACCTTCAGTGAAGCACACACCTCCCTCATAAGCTTTGACATAAAGTTAGTGCCCTGATCAGTTAAGATCTTCTATGGCAGACAACTCAGGAAAATGCCTTCAGCAATCTTTGACTACTCACTGGGCTGCAATGGAGCCACATCCTTGGGGTATCGGGTGGTGCAATCCGTTATCAACATAATATACTGACACCCTGCTGAACTTCTTATCAGGATCCCACTTTATCGACCACTGCTCTTTCAAACAGAATATCTATTATGAGCATAGGAATCAACGGGGCCTGCTTTATACTTCTGGGGGCAACCAACTGACACTCTGGGCAGGAAGCACAAAAATATGCTGCTTCTTCCATATACCTGGCCAGAAAAAATGGGCAGATATGTGCTTCTCGGTTTTCTCTTGGCACAAGTGACCTGCAATAGGTATGGTATAAGCAAGTCTTAATACAGTGCTCCCTCACTATAAAAAACCCA
Organism: Neoceratodus forsteri; assembly: GCA_016271365.2. Lineage (NCBI taxonomy): Eukaryota > Metazoa > Chordata > Ceratodontiformes > Ceratodontidae > Neoceratodus > Neoceratodus forsteri. The sequence goes on along the minus strand of JADMNL010000029.1, from coordinate 75,362,405 downwards.
ATGGGAACCATAAAATGAGTTTGTTTTAGCTCCCTGTTCGTTATATCAAGGGATGCTGTTTGAGCCACAATCAAGATCAACTTGTTTACAGATACTATTGTGTGCTACATATGTTGAGTCTGCAAGAGAACAGTATTTATTTTTATGTGTTTGTTATGTCATTTTTACATTGTTTACTTTAGTTTATCAGTTTAGATATAAAAAATAATGCCAAAAACCCAAACACTAAGTAGAACTGTGCCTCCTCCTGCTCCACCCTTCTGGACTCCCCAACTGCCTCCCACCCTACAACATCACAGCATGAGTTTATTATTATAGCTTGTTTGTTTTGTTTATTTGAACACAGATCTTATGCTGAAAACATGTCCCGACTCCATTCTCTGTCCCATCTCAGCTGCTCACACTGACTGACACCCTCCCGCTCATGCTCCCCCAGTTGCCTCCCACTCTATACTACAACATATCAGCACACGTTTAGTATTGTCATTTATTTGATTCTTTTTTCTAAACACATGCCTTCATCTTAGTTTTTTTAAAACACAGACCATAAGCTGAAATCTGGAATCATGTCCATCCCTCGTCTCTGTCACTCAGTCACTCGCACCAACTTCTCACCCACTCATGCTACCCCGACTACCTCCTATTCTACCTTACCTCTACAGACAATACAGTATACTTCAATAAATGCAAAATAAAAAAAAATGTTTGAATTGTGGCAGTTTGTGTAGGGGAGACAGGGAGATGTGGAGATTGTGTATGGCTGTGCAAGGGAGCTGTTTCAGCAAACTGAAAATAAGAGACTACAGTCAGGAGCCATGGGAATCATTAATAATAACTGATTATTGTTTTTCTCATAGGGAAACTGGGTTGTAATTTTGTTGTTATAACCAGCTAGTTATAATGACAAACACACACCTGGTTTCCCTAGCTCGGTGCATGTGCCTGCTGCAATCTTCCTCGTCTCTGCGCCATCCTCTGCCTTCCCGCTCCTCAATACGTTACACTTCACCAACAGTAGGAGTCAGTGGGTAAGTAATTTTTTTAACAAATATATGACACAAAAAATGCTTATTTTCAGTTGCAAATAAAAAAAAGTGAACACTGCTTTGTATCAGAAGCTGCCACGGACCATGCTGAAACTGCAACGGTCGACGGCTCGGCTCCCATTTATTTTGTATAATTGCTGTGGCAAAAAAACAATACCCAGCAATTACACAAAATAAAGGATGGGTAGGGGGTTTAAAAACTCAGATTTTACACACCCCTGAAGGGTGGGATGTTAGAATAACCCCCTTGAGCTTCGCTCAAGGGGTTTACGTGGCATCCCACCCCTCAGGGGTGTGTAAAATCCTCGTTATAACCACCTACCCATCCATTATTCCCTATATTAAAACTGGAAATTTGGTATAATGAGGTTTGGTATAGTCATGGCCCTGAGTTTTCTGCGATTCCGGTGCTGCGGTCGATCGCGGAATTAACCACGGAATTTGTGCCCACCCGCGGAAATTGTGGCTGCCCGTGGAATTCGCGGCTGATCATGGAATTTGTAGCCACCACCGCAGAAGTTACAGCTGATCATGGAACTCGCCACAAATTGTCTCTGCCGAGCATTCAGGTAATCTCTTGTAGAAACATTCAGTGACTGAGACAGTTTTTGCTGTGTCAAGGTTTACCCTCAACTGTACCACTTTTGCGGTACAATACGTATTTTGTCATCTGGTACGGATCCTGCAAAGATAAGTACCGTGTGCAATTGCCGTCTCTCTGTGTCTTCAATTTTTGTTTTCCCCTGAAATAATCGTTTGCGGAGCAGCGCTCAGCTGGCACAGTCCGAGCAGGAGTGCCCCAGTGCCCATGTAACCACACCACTGTGCTGTCCGGTTGGATTTGATAACAAAAATGGTCTGGTCATCTTCACCACTCTCCATCCAGCTGAGAATGGGTCTCACCGGTGCCACCGCAACACCTGAGTTATTAAATGCATCATCGGATCACTGTAGCAGCTGAGCTACAGAGGAGTAAGTGTTGTTCCCTGCCTAGTAGTACCACTGACTACCTGCACTTGACAGTTGGACCACAGATCTTGCTTAGTTATTTTTTAAAATGTACAGCTGCTCCTCGGGCCAAAGCGTACTACTGTCTCGTCCCCTAGCTGCCCACCCAGAGCCACCTAGCTGCAGTGCTTTAGTTTAGCTTTACCTCAGTGCTGCCTTGTTCCAAGAGCAGGTGGCAGAATTAGAGCAGCTCAGCCCAAGGGGTAGTCAGGAGATGCTTTAATTTAACTGCACTCCAGGAGCAGGCACTGATCTTTTCCCCATCATGACAGATAGATCGTTTGACTGCAGACAGCCCAGACATCTTCCTACGACACTGGATCCGTATCTCTGCAGCAGGTGAGGGGTTCAATCTCATGGGGTATACTGTCTATGACAAATCATTGATCCAACAGTGCTGTGGGTGACGGCAGGTAGTTGACACTTCGGGGAGGGGGAGAGGGACTGGGTTCCAGGAAGTTGTTAAATTAAGGGGCTGTGCTGTGGGGGATGGGTAGATAAGGGCTGCGTGTTGTCCGTCAGCGTTCAAGTCTGACTGCACCAGATTCCTGCATGCATCTGCTTAAACAATGCTAACTGTATCTTCTTCTGCATAAATCCAGGATTCGTGAGTTACTGGCCTAGATTTTCTGTTGGATTAAATGTGTTTGTTCAGTTTAGGTTTCCCTGTTCTGGATGGAATACAGATTTACTATTGATCGCAAACATTTGCTGTCTCACAGGAAGCAGGGCTGCACATTAGCCAGATCCGTAGATCCCAGTTTGGTGGTAGTTGTTCCTATCTAGTTTACCATGCTCACTGTTTCTTCTTATCTGTCTTAAAAAGATTATAAGGATTTGTAAGGCATGACAAAAAGGGATCGCTTTTGCTTTGACTTAGTGCTTATTGCTGAAACTCTAACTTATCAGCGAGCATGTATTCTGCAAGCAGCTTGTTTTATTTATTTGTGTGTCCATATGATTCAGCGTCTCGGTTTGCTAACCGACTTGGGAATGCTTCTATCAAAGGCATGCTGAGGTTATTAATACCAAAATACAAAGAAGCATTTTGTATGATGCTGAAATCTGGGCTCAAAAATCAGTTAAATCACTAGAAACACAACTTAACAAAGTGTATAGGTCCATTTTATGGATATCCAAATCGATTCCAGTAGAAATTATTTGAAGAGAATTGGGTCAACACTCTTTGCTCTCCTTGGTCCAAGAGCAAAAAATAAAAGCTTCAGTCACAGTCTAAATCCCGGCTCAGCCATGGAGGGCATTGCTATTGTGAAAATCACCACTCCCAGTAGGACTCGGCTCAGCCCTATTCCCAGTATTGAGGGGGTACTGTGGCCATGTGCCAACCAGGTTAGGGACACAAGAAATGTGCACACTGTCTGTGTAACCAAAATGAGTTTTTCTAACACTGATTTTCCTGAATTAATTTTAGTTATACAGACAGCATGAATATTTGGTGTGTCCCTGTCCTGGCTGGCACCATGCCACAATAATTGCCCCCACCCCTTGCTGGGACCCAGGGCTGAGCTAAGTCCTACTGGAAGCAAGGATTTATGCCCTTTGAGTTGAGTCCTCCTGCTCGAACTGGGATTTAAATTTTAACCAAAGCCTCTGTGCCTCCTGGCTCCATTCCACTACACATCAGGCTACAGTAAATCTATCCTGATGTGAAACCATTCAAAGAAACCAACTGAACACCTATTGTGATAAAAAAGTAAAAAATTACTAGCAGGAGACAGGAGGTGTTGATGCCATTATATAAAACAATGGTAAGGCCTCACCTGGAGTACTGCGTGCATTACGTATGTATCTATGAAACATACAAAAATGAATATTCTCAGTGTGTGTGTGTGTCAAATTCTAGCTGTGTGTAAGGCTTGTCTGTTGTTCTAAGCAATACAGTAAAATATTATGTTTTTTGTGGCATGCATGAAACATCATGACTCTCATGAAGATATGTGAAGGTGATGTACAGTGACTCTCACAATATAAATAAAGCAAACACACATAGTTGTGAAAAGGATTTATTAGCAGCTGAAAACATTTTGTCATTCCTGTAAATGAAAGTAAAACAACAAATAAAAGATTTAGTGTAGGTGTTCGTGCACATGGGGAAGTAATCAGTTACACATCTTTATTTTATTTTATTTTATTTTTTTCATTACTGTGATCTGACTTCAAAGTATGTCACATGACACCCAAAAAATAACAAAAAATTTTACTTTCACAGCATATGTAACACCACTCCTTTGGGCTCATGTGTTTATGTACTGAATGTTAAGGGTGAATGTTACAATATAAGCACTTTACTAAGAAAATGTAAAATATGAAGAAAAACAACAAAGTATAAAAATAAAGGGAATAGTGCAACAGATTTGTGCATAGAATTGCACAGAAATAGTAACGTCCACTGCACTTAAGTTCTACAGGCAAATGGGGAAACCCTGCCGCAGAACTTTTCTCCAAAGTGCCGCAGAAAAATCGGGGCCCTGGGTATAGTTAGGGAGCACTGTACCTCCCCTATTGCAGACCACGGAACCAGAATCTGATAGTGTATGGTTTCCATTAGTTTTTCCTTTTCCATCCTGTACAAAATGTTATTTTTCAGTTCAAACCTTAGAAATATTTGTGCTTTATGTTTCAGTCACAATGCCATTTAACACAGCTAGGGTCTGATAATAATTTTTAAGAACGTAATCATTTCTTTGTTCAGAAATGGTATTGACCGGATTTTGAAATGTGTCAGGCCTGACATCCAGAAGTGCCTTGTGACTTCTCATTAATGTGGATGCCAGTTCCTCATCAGAGTCACTTCTGACATTCCTTGAACACAGGTCCTTGCAGTCTCTAACCACTATAGCCTTGAACAGAGGGGTTCCCTTGTTTTTCTTCTTCTATTTCTGTCCCCAGGACTTCTTGGGCTTTCCTTCTTTGCAAACTAGTTCAGCATCAGTGATGGGAAATATTTGTTGTATTCCCTCCAGGGTATCCCTCCTCATACAGTTTCAGAATTAGTTTGTAGGAAGACATGAAAACCTTCTCAATCTCAACCCAGGACTACTGGCCAAGGTAGGGTTTTTGAAGTTCTTACCATTATTATTCCTACCCAGTTGTCACTTTTAACTACACTGTGGTTGTAGGATATGTGCGAGTTCCTATGAACACGGGCAGTTTTTATGGATTCTTTCCCATGGTCTAAACTAGATCCCACCACAGATTCTTTAACAAATATCTGCCCAAAACCGGTTCATTGTCATAATAGTGATTGAAAAACAGTGATCGCTATTATGGCGAGTGTACATCGTCAAAAAGCAAATCGGTGAGATACACGTCAAGACGACCCAACATCTGGATTTTTAAAAAGTGTTTTTGTGGTGGGCAGTCCCCCTGCATTCCCCCCTCATGGGGGCTTTGCCCTCCACACCTCCCAGAATTAAGATCCTCAACTCCAGGGGGGTGCATGTCGGGGAGGAGGCAAAATCCAGTTTTCACCAAAATTTAAGTCCCACATCTGCAGGCAGCAGCAAAATGTACTCGCTCCCAGTCCCAAACCCAATACCTGCTGTGCCAGAGCTAGCCACCCACACCACCACACCACACCACATGGCTAGCTCAGTGGCAGCAGGTACACCAGTCTCCTAAAACCCCTTCCCTGTCCCTCCCCTTCCCCTCGCCCTTCCCCACTGTCACTTTCCCATACAGTCACTATTCTGCAGGGTAGCCCAGAATAATAGCACCCAAAATGAGTCACTATTTTTGTAATCGCTCATTTTGGGTCACTATTATCACTGGATACCCCCACAACCTGAATCTATCAGAACCATATCTGTTTGGTCTCCCACTTTCACCGGAACCATATATGGATGGTTGGAATGGAGTCCACTGTTGTGGTTTGTAGGTACACATTCTGCAAAGTCACAGTCCATACTCTCACAAAACTGAATATGCCCCACTTTAACACAGCAAAAACATATACTGGTACTATTAGGCCATTGACCTGTGCCCCTTTCCCATTTTGGGGACTGGGGGACTGGGGTCTTAGGACTGGGGGGATTACACAAGATCCTGTGGTAATAGCATTTTGGCATGGAGGGGTAACCATTATTTAATCACTTGACAACTTAGCCATACCAGTACACTTATTCCCATCCCCCCATTGTCCTTTATCTCCCCTTCTATGGGGATCTTCTCCTTGGGTCACCACCCGAGGTTTGTTGTGGGTTCTGCTCTTCTTAGCAGCCTCTGGTCTCTCCATTTCCAAATAATGCTCTGTGATCTTGATGGCAGTGGCCACAGTGGTCTGCTAGTGGTAACTAACCCAGTCATTTTCTGGCAAAATGTTCAGGTACTGCTCCAACACAATTAAAAACAGAATATCTTCTTTAGAGTGTACATCTGATTTTAACAACCGGGTAGCCAAGTCTTTCATTTTTTTTCATCAAGCTTTCTTGCCACCAGGGCCATCTCTGTCTGCTTCAGGCTTCCATCTTGCACACCCAGTCCCAACCACCATGCTCCCAGCTGTTTTTCCAAGGAAGATTCACATAGGGAGAGACCAGAAGGTGCTGATACCATCGTTCATGGCCACCAGTGCACATAGTTTTTCTGGTTTCCTCCCTTGTCTTCCCCTCCCCAATGGCCTTGCACAGAGTGTGAATCCTCATGTATGCCACCTCAGGGCTCATAGTGACATCCTGTGAGGGAGACAAGCTCCCTTGGCCCACCGCAGAGGTCGCTACAGTGCTGGAACAAGGCCACATCCCTCCCCTGGCTGGGAGCACTGCCACAGCCTCCCAGCTGCCCAATTGACTTCCAAGGTTTGCTTCTAAATCCAGGTCTTCTGTATGAAAAGTGTGTGGTGCTTCTCCTGGGCCATAGGGCAGCCCTAAGACTTCTAGTTTTTGAGCCACCACTCTGAGTTGGGTTCCAGCTTTAACACAAAAAGTGCAAAAGTTTCATTGATAGTTCTCTTTAATGATCCCAATCTGGTTGAATATAGCCATATGTTCCTGGTCGTAGTCTCTGGCAGCAGCATCATCTAGGCTCCAATAAGCAGCTTGTGCATCTCCAGTCAGATATGGTGCAATGCGAGTGGCCCAACTTTATTGTGGTCAGGAAGTGGTACTGGCAACTCTTTCAAAAGTCATAAGGTAGGCTTTGGGGTCACTCTCTGGACCCATTTTTGTTAGCATGGGGTGAGGTCCTACAGCGACTGGATATCCTGTGACCTAGGGCTGGGGCACAGCTTCCTTCTGTGTTTGCAACACCTGCTTCATAAACTCCTGCTATTGCTGGTCTCTCTGCACCTACTGTTGTGCCTGCTGCTGGTCTCTCTGTGCCTGCAATTGCACTTGCATCCAGTCCCTTTGCATCTGGACCTGTTGTGCCAATTGTTGGTCTCTCTGAGCCTGCTGTTGTGCTTGCTGAGCTATCCAGCCCCTTTGCACCTGGATCTGTTACACTTGTTATCTGAGTCCATCTTATGTAAGCAATAAGACATGACAGGGTGTGCGTTAGACAGTTCTAATGCATGGCTAGGGGGCATAGTGAGACATGAGGCTGCAGGCCGAGTGAATCCAGCTCCCTAGCTGTGCATGCGAACTGTCTAACGCACACCCTGGAGTGTCTTATTGTGCTTATGAAATGGTCCTTTCTATATTGCATATATGTAGTGGTTATAATTTTTATGTTTAAGTGGAAAAAAATTAACATGTTTACTGTGTTTTGATGTAAAATAATTCCTCCTCCTGCTATACTTTTTTTTTTGCACTTGAGACTTTTGTCCCGGTTTGGCTACCATATTTGGAGGTGGTTGCTATTGTGAGCAAGTCCCCCACCCACGGTGTTGACATTCATGTGCATAGACACACACATCCTTATTTGGAGAAACAGAGCAGGATGTGCGATTGTATTATTTCATTTTATGAATGTATTTTAAATTTAGTCAATTCTGTAAGCTCTGTCGAGGAGCCAATAAGCAACAACTTAACAGGCATGCATGGTCTGGTGAAGCAGCGGATGGGAGTGCAGTGCTGCATCGAGGACTGAAAAAGTATGTGAAGGCTGAAGGTAAATATTAAAAAAAAATTAAGCAGCTTGTTATTTGTTAGGTGTATGTGTCTTTACAGGATGTTTAATGTCTCATTGAGGAGGAGCGAACAGATCACGGGTCTTGGCGGCGGAGGGACAGTGAGCGGCTGAGCCAGGGCTGAGCAGTCAGTCTGTACAAAAGTATTTAAAAAAAAATGGAGTTCACAAAGAGTGTTGATGCTTTCTTTTGTGTTGGTTGTAGGACCTGACTTGTTGAGATGGGCAGTATGTGTGTGCCTGTATTTCTGCATGAGCAAGCGAGAGGAACAAATGGCTGCCCTTTCAATTCTGAAGGTTCTAAGGTGGTAGTATCGCCCATATCAATGCCCACTTGGAATTGCCCAACCTTTTTCTTGTGCATTAGATACTTTAGCACATGGTCAGTGGCCAATCAGATTGCTTATATTTTGATACCCATTTCATAACCCTATTTAGACCAGGGAATATTCAATCTCATGGTTCCCACCACATGTAACAGTGTCTTACAAACCAAAACTTTTGGAGGAACACTTAGAGAAAAAAACTCCCTAGAAACATAGAAACTGACAGCAGATAGGGACTGCTAGGTCCATCCAGTCTGCCCACTTACCCTACCTTTATTTACGGCCAGTGACCTTATTTGGTCATCGGCTTTAGCCGTTCCTTCCTACCTCCAGGCAAAGTTCAGTAAAATAAAAAGTTCCTTTTCTTCAGCATCAAATAAGTGTTTGAGTATCTTTTTGAACAGAGCAAATACAGAACCAAAAAAAAAAGATGTTTAGCTTGATTCAGCTCTTTAGTTCACAGCAGCCCTTCTCTCCCTCTCCAGCCCCAAATTCTCTCCCTTGCTTTTTCCGGTTTTCTCTTTAGTCATCACATGTGAGGCTCTTTTGTGTCCCTCTCCCACAAGGATTTCCATGCCTCCATACAGCCAGTGCATAGGGCCTTTAAAGGGCCAGGCCAGAGATCAGCAGGGCTCACTCTCTGTTCTCCTGCTGGTATTTTAGTGGAAAGGGGGTCCCGGGTGAAGGTTGTATAGACTCTTTCACGTGTACCAACGGAATTCCATCATTCTGCAAGCTACCTCATACTAGAGGGAGGGTAGGCTGCCAATGACCTTGTGGAGCATTGGTCTTTCAATCTGGAGAGGGGGTGGGTGGGCTGCCTCATGGCTGCCAGAAGGGATTCTCAATGCAATGCCCTCACTGCCCCACCTGGTGACCCATCATCTCGATTGACTCTCTGCTCCACCTTACTGCCCCGTCCCCCATCTCTTCTCAATTGTCAAACACCACTTATCCTAATAAAGTCCAGCTCCACTTAACTTCCTTCTTGCTGACTGATGTGCTACCAAATGTTGTAGCATGGAAAGAGGCTGTCCTTAACCGCTTCCTGCTTCTTACAGACCCCTTTTTTTGGGTGGGCTTTCTTCCCTTACAAATCCCTGTCTCCTCTGTTCTTCCCCTCCCCTTTTACATAGAAACATAGACTTTGACGGCAGATAAGGACCACTTGGCCCACCCAGTCTGCCCATTTCCCTACCTATTGGATAAGCTGCAGATTCTAGTTAACCAACAGCCTACTTCCTGCAACCCCCCACTATAATTGCCTTATGTCTGTCCCATGCATGTTTGAATTCCCCCACTGTTTTAGACCCCACAACCTCTCCAGGAAGGCAGTTCCATGCGTCCACCACTCTCTCCGTGAAAAAGAATTTTCCTTCCACTGTTCTTCCCATGCTCTCCTCTTTTCCTTTCCTTCCCTACTCCCCCTCCACAGCTGGCACTCATGGGCATGTGACCCCAACAATAGGGTCTGCTGTCTATTCTGGCAACCCATTTTTTCCTATGTCTCTCAGATGATGTAAATTACAGCCCAGTCATACCAATAAAAATAAAAGTTTAATAAGTTAGTAAAACTTTTTACTAGTAAAGAAAACATGGTAATATTTGTTGAGACAGTGTAACAGAATTGCTTCAAGCAGCAACATGACTGTGACTGCACACACGCTATAGATCATGGAGCTGGCAGCACTAAGATGTGGGAACACAGTCAGGAATCACAGCCAGATCCAACATTGCACTATCACGCAAAGACACTACTTCAGTCATGCAGAAACAGTATGGTGATTAAGAGTACAGAAATGCAAGAGGAGAACTATAAATTTTATAAACAAACACTGAATGAAATTTTAATAAATTCAGTAAGGAGATTCACTGGGACACAGTTAAGCAGACAGTATGCTTGCTGTCTAAGATGGAATTATACTATTGTATAGTTAAAAAATAAGTGTTGCATTAGATCTTTAAGTGAAGAAAGAGGGTATATGATACAGTAGGTGGAAGGTTTTTGGTGACAGAGTGATGAAAGTAGAGTACAGGACATCACAAGAGGGATGCAGAGCCACAATTGCCCAGGCCAAGGCTGATCTGGAAAACAGGATTGCATAGGGGAATCAAACAGAATAATAGTTTATTTTGTTTAATACATAGATAATAAAAGAAGAAGCTGAGATAAAGTAGGGCCCTGATCATTGTGGAGGCAGAGGAACAATTTAGGGAGGCAGTGGAATGGCTGAAGCACTGAATAACTCCTTTTTCTGTATTTATCCCCAGGAGGGTATGGCCAGCTGGGGTGGGTTACCGGAGAGGTGCAGGCCAAAGAGACATCAGTGCTGATCACACATCAGACTAAGATGGCAAGCACTTGGAGAATGTGGCTTCAGGAAAATCCCATGGTCCCAATGGTAGCCACCCAAGGGTAACCATGGAGTTTAAAGGGTTCTGGGTGGGACACTCACTGGTATCTTTCAGGACTCCTTACAGGAAGGCATAGTGCACCACATGACTAGAAAACAGCCAGTGTCACACCAGTATTCAAGTAGGGGGCAAAGTCAGACCCAGGTAACTACAGGCCTGTAACCCTTACCTTGGTGCTTGAGAAAGTGTTTCAGGCACCTATAAAAGATACAGTGGTTGACAACAGGGATGTAAACAGACTGTTCTCTAGCAAACAAGGTTTCATCACGAAGATGCTGCCAAACCAACTTGATTGTCTTGTTTACGAAAGTAACTGTGGAGATGGATAGGGGCTGGGTAGTGGAAGTAGCCTATCTGTACTTCAGCATGGCCTTTGAAACTGTACTGCATGGGAAACTCATGGAAAAATATCACAATATGGAGTTCCAAAAATGTACAGACATGGAGAGCAAATTGCCTGACAGCTAGGAAGCTGAGAGTAGTAGTGGGGGGGGGAGCAAGGTTAGGTGGCTATGCAGTGCTATGACCCAGAGGGATGGGAAGTGGATCCTGAGGATTACTAGAGCAGCAGGAAAGGAGGTAGAGCTGGATGACATTTATCCACCTGGGGACTAATGATCTGGCTTGGGATAGTTCAGAGGGAGTTTAGGGAGCTGGGGAGGAGTCTTAAACAGGTAGCATGCTCAGTGGCTTTTGCTGAGATGCTGTCTGTCTACAATGGGGAGGACAGTGATCTCCACACCAGGAGCTTCAACTCATGGTTGAAGGAATGGTGCAGAGAGGAGGGGCTCAGCTACATTGGGTACAGGTGATCCGCCTGAAGGGATAAGGGCCTATACAGGGCTGATGGCCTGCATCCATCCATCCAGGAGGGGAACCTCAGTCCTCAGTAGATGGTACTTTGATGAACATTTAAACTAACTGAGGGGGGGTGGTAGAAGCAATTGAGGAGGCAGAAACTGCCCCACCAAGCTGAAGTAAAGAGTAGGAAGAACCGAATGTGAGAGGAATTCCCCAGGGTACAAATTAATAAATGACACAGGATTGTAGAAGAGAAGGATGGTAGGAACAGAAGCATCAAAAAGAGAGGGTTGAAGGAAGAAAGGCAAAAAGGAAAAAAGGGGGTAACAAGCAGAGTGGTAACAGTTATCTAGAAGGCCACGTGTGTGAGTGTTACAAGTCTAGAAGATAAGATTCTGGACCTAGAGGCCATCATGGCCATACATCTCAACTTTTCAGCATTAAAAATCGTAGCACTGTCCTTCAAAATTCACAGCAAATGACCAGAATGGGTATCACTTGCTTATTTTAATAATAATGTCTTCAAACAGCGGGCCCCATATATTTCATGTTAAGGAATATTTATATCAAGTTAGTTCAATGATTTAATAGTTTGTGTGTCCAGAAATAGCTCTAACATTATTAGGAACATCAGTAAACCTTTGCAGAACAAGGGTAAATTTAAGTGTAAAAATCGTAGCATTATGCAAAATTCATAGCAGTTCAGAGGTATGATCATGGCAGAGGCTGACTTGGATATTGTGGCCATTACCAAGTCATGGTGCACTGAAAAGCCATAAATGGGACATGGCCATACCTGGCTATACCCTGTTCAAGGACAGGGTGAGAAGAAAAGGAGGGTGTGTGGTTCTCTGTATGAGGAAAAGCAATAGAGATACAGGGAATATGGGGGGGTGGGTGTACTGTGGGTCACCCAGGAGATGGGGATCTACAGACCTCCAGCACACTGGGGGAGGGTTTAGATAAGATACTGGTAGAAGCCATTGGGAAGATGGCAGAAGAGGGTGCGCTGGTGGGAGAATTCACTCTGCTGGATGTAGATTGAAGCCTCCCAGCTGCAGTTTCAGCTAGAAGAAGAGACATCCTGGACTCCCTGCTGAGGGCATTCCTCAAGCAACTAGTTAGTGAACCCACTCGTGATGGGGCAGTACTTGATGAGGTACTCACTAACAGGGACAGTGTTGCAGACATCAAGGTGGGGGGCCACCTGGGGATCAGCGATCGCAGCACAGTGTGCTTCAATATAAGGATGGCTGCAGAATTGAGCCACATAAGGGCGAGGGTCCTGGACTTCAGGAGGACAGATTTTATAATGCCCGAGGGATGATCTGGCAGGGGCTGATGACCTGGGTGGGGTGGGGTGGAGGAACAGTGGGCAAAGCTGAAAGAGGACATAGTGAAGGCAACAAATTTCTGCATCAAGGAAGTAAGCAAAAGCAAGAGAAAAAAAGAGGCTGCTATGGTTCTCAAAAGAAGTGGCAGAAAAAGGTAAAAGCTAAGAAAGTAGCATTCAGAAAGTATAAAGAGACACAGAGGATGAGGAGGATAGGGTGGTATATCTGGGAAACAGAGGGGAGCAGGAAGAGCAGTATGGCGTGCGAAGGCACAAAACAGAATAGCCCGGGTGGAAATGAAAGGGGACAAGACATTTTTTAGGTATGTAAGTGAAAAGAGGAAGACCAGGAGAGGGACTGTAAGGTTAACAAACTCTGCCCAGAGCCGATAGGGCTGCAGTTGAGGAATTTGGGGTAAAAATATTAAATATTTGTTTTTTTTTTATATTTTTGCACCAAATTTTCAACATAGCCTTGTTATGACCCTGCCTCATGAAGAAGGGCAGAGGAAATGTTCAACTCCTGGCCTAAAGGTGATTTTGAACAGGGACTGCAAAATCAACTTTCTGGATGCAAAAACACATTTTAGGCAGGAGTTGAAAAATGACAGCTGTCACATTCATGAGGTGCTATAAAGAAATGGCTGTGTTGTAAATTTGGGGTAAAAATATTGAAAATTACCAATGTTACGAGTCTGCATTTGCAAAATTCAATGTGGGCTCATAACTTTATTGTTTTTTAATATTTTAACACCAAATTTACAACATAGCCTTCTTATTACCCCACCTTATGAACGATGGCAAAGAACATATTCAACTCCTGCCCAAAAGGTGATTTCACCCAGGGACTGCAAAATCACTTTTCAGGACAGATTTGCCTAATGCAAGTACAGTTGTTCATGAAGTGGGGTCCCAAGAAAGGCATGTTGAAAATTTGGGCCACACATATGCATAAATGCCCAAGTTATGCCACTAAGTTCAAAACCCCATTGAAATTCATTGAATCGCATACCTGTTTTTTCAGTTCGCGATCCAACTTTGAAGAGTGAAGACATATTTGCAGTCCAGAGAGGATTATGGCATTGAACCCCCGATGGGTAAGTAAGGGCTTGGGGAGGTGCAGGGTGGTGGATGCTGAGAGGGAGGGTCAGGTGGTGGGGTCAGGAAGGGCCACAAAAAACATTGATGGATTGGTTTCTTTTTACAAGAGAAAAAAAGTGATAGAGGATTCCCAATCATGATAGTAGGAGACTGGGCACCCCCAGTGTCACTGTTGTGTTTCTGGGGAAGGGGGTGCTGAAAGGGAGAGCTAGGTGGAGGGAAGAAAAAAAACATATATGGAAAAAAAAGTCACACAGAACACAATTGCAACACTGGAGGATTGAGCACCCCCAGTGTCATTGTTATGTTTTTTTGGGGGGTGCTGAGAGGGAGGGTTGGATGGGGGGCATATGTATAATTTAAAAAGAAAATGAAATTGGCAGTCATGGAGGAACACAGCACAGTCTGCCATGACCAAGATGGCCACTGCACTGTGCAACGCATGCACTAGTAGTTGCACATGCGCAATACGATCTGGTGGCCATACTGGACTCTTGGAATGTGCCGTGTTCCACTGTGACAGACTACAAAATAGTGCAGTGTGACTGTCAATGGAGACAGTGAGCTGAGTGCTTCACTGGTTTGGAGGTGACTATGTTGTAACTCCAACATGTTCAGTCAGAAGGAATGTGCTGACTGCTTTTCTGATAGCAAGAGGTCTGCAGGGCTATGACCACTTCAGCCATAAAAAGGGAAAGGAGAGACTGTGTAGAGGGCGACCAGGAAAAGGCAAACATCCTGAACAAATACTTTTGTTCAGTGTTCACCTGGGGGGGGGGCTACAAAAAAGCAACAGGAGCATTGGAGAGATGGAGGTGGGTGCTAGTCCATTTTTGGAGGAGAGCGTAGTGAAGGGACTCACTAATCTGAAAGTAGACAAAGCAATACAGCATGCTTCCAAGGGTATTGAGGGAGCTCAGGGAGGTACTGGCTGCATTTCTGACAGTCCTATTTAACAGCTCACTAGAAACAGGAGTGGTTCTGGAGGACTGGAGGAGGGCAGATGTAGTCCCACTTCACAAAAGGGGTAGCAGGGAAGAGGCTGGTAATTATAAGCCAGTTAGTCTGACATCAGTGGTGGGACAGTTAATGAAATCAATGCTGAAGCAAAGGATTGTGGAATATCTTGAATCCAGTGGGTTTCAAGACTCAAGACAGCATGGATTCAAGGGGGGGGAGGTCATGTCAAACCAATCTGATAGATTTCTTTGACTCTATGACCAAGGAACTACATCAGGGTGGAGTGGTGTATGTGGCCTACCTAGATTTCAGTAAGGCTTTCAACACCATTCCACGTAGGAGAGTAGTAAGTAGCTGGGTAGCTTAGGAGTGGGTCCAAAGATGGTAAACTTGGTAAGAAATTGGTTAGAGGATAGGTGGCAGGGGGTGGTGGTAAATGGAGTTCACTCCAAGGAGGAGAGGGTGACCACCAGAGTGTCTCAGGGATCAGTGCTGGGATTTGTTCTCTTTAATGTCTTTATAAGTGACATTGCAGAGGAGCTGGAAGGGAAGGTCTGTCTCTTTGCAGAGCACAACAAAATCTGCAATATGGTGGACACTGCAGCAGGGGGTGGAAAGGATGAGCAGAGGCCTGAGAAAACTCAAGCAGTGGTCAAGGGCATGGCAACTGAGTTTCAATGTGAAAAAGTGCAAAATAATGCACTTGGGGCACAGAAATTCAGGGGTGGAGTACAAAATGGATGGAATGGTATTGATGACCACCAAACAGCAAGTATTACATTGGACAGGAGCCCAGAGGAACTCAGATCCACCACCTCTTAAAAACAGTACGACACTTCTACTGCCTCTGTCATCTTTCTCCATTGACTACTGTAGGAGAGTTCCATCACCCAGAAATGCAGTTTCACTACCTGGAAATCTAGATATAAGAGATTCCCCACCTAAACATTTCCAATTTAACCATGGCCAAGCAGGAAAAAGATCTGGGGGTAATTATGTCTGAGAGCCTAACGGTAGCTGGACAGTGCGAAAAGACAGTTAGGAGAGCTAATCAGATGCTGGGGTGCATAGGGAGGGGTATCACCAGCAGAAAGAAGAAGGTGGTGTTGCCTCTGTACAGATCATGGTAAAACCCCACCTACAGTAGTGCATCCAGTTCTGGTGACCACATCTCTGGAAGGACATATACAGAGTGGGGATGGTCCAGAAAAGGGCAACGAAAATGGTGCAGGGACTGCATCAAAAGCCCTATGAGGAGCGATTAATGGACCTCAATATTTACACCCTGGAAGAAAGCAGGGAGAGGGAGGATATGATAGAAACCTTTAAGTATCACATGGAGGTAAATAAAATACAGGAAGTAAGTGTGTTTCAGAAAAGTGCTTAAGAACAAGGGGACATGCTATGAAGCTGAAGGGGTAGACTCAAGAGAGATGTGAGGAAGTACTTCTTCCCAGAAAGAGTGGTGGATTCCTGGAACAGTCTTCCAGTGGAGGTGGTGGGGGCAAAAACAGTGGTGGTGTTCAAGAATGAATGGAATAGGCATAAGGGAACCTTAGGGGAAAGGAAATGGGGAGAGAGACTGGGAGGGAGATCAAGTAGGGTCTGCGGTGATACTGTAGATAGGGAAAAATGGGCAGACTGGGTTGGAAAAGCAGCCCTTTTCTGTCATCAAACTGTATGTTTCTAATGACATGCTTAGATTTTCAGAGTAGACCAGAAAAGGCTGGAAGGAGTTCATGATCACCGTTTCCAACTACTAAAGAGAATACACATGGCTGTGTAAACACAGATGTTTGAGACAGGGAGTTAAAGCACAACTAGAGGGCATGCTCTCAATCTTAGTGGGGCAGAATAAGGGGAAACATTAGATGGCATAACTTTACTTCACACAGAGGGTGGTTAACATATGGAATAGCCTACCCAGCGAGGCTGTGGGTCAGCTTTTTAAAGCTGGACAAGACATATTCTGGAAAGAGAATGGCACTGTGGGTCACGCAGCATGGGTAGGGATAACAGTCTGGCTGTTATGCTTGGAAGAGTGTCAATGGTATAGTCACCACCATGCAACACAAGAGGCAGGCAAAATGGAATTTAAGTCCCTTCTGTCATCACAATACTATATTACTATGTCTGTTACTATGACTGAGTGATGTAGGTCATGAATTATAATGCAATTAGCCTAAAACAAGTTCCATGTTGAACATGTTTAGGGGATTACCATCCCCCATAATTCTTGTATGTAGCAAATTGGGTTAATAGATTATTATTGCTTGTTTTATAATAAAATTCATGTATACTGAAAACCAATAAGGAATATCCGTTCTTTTTTTTCAAAAATAAAATTGCTTTTGTTCAAAACTTTTTCTCAAAAAGCATGTTCCTCTGTAAATATTAAATCAGAAAATGCTAACTGGAGGTTTTCTAATATAGGATTCACTGTACATATTGTTAAATGATTCTCTGTCACTATGCATTTTTAATAACAAATATTACAGTTTAATGTTTTTTTTGCAACTTAAAATATTCATAGAAGACTTCTGAAACCACTAAGACACTTTTTGTGGATTCCAGTCACACCAGAGTTTCTTGAAGCAAAATATTTTGTCTAATTAGAAAAAAAGTTATATTTGTCACAGTGGGATACCCCTGGCATGATTTTGTGGTTCCCATGATTCTTATCAGCACAAAAGTATTTTGTAATAACTTGGGTCTGAATTTGCTATGAGTGGTCTAGGGTCAGAAGTTACTGTTCCACAGCCGTTTAGTTTTCATTTCTTTGCCAAATCTGTGCGCAGATGGCTGACAACAGCAGTTAGGAGAGATGTTCTGGTACAGCAGCTTCATGGGATCAGGTCATCAATTTTTCACTTTGAAATGTAAGACTGTAAGTTAGGCTCATTGCCATTCTTTCAACTGAACGTTTTCATATTTTGCTTAAAAAATCTGTTTGAAGAGTGTTGCACTGCCAGCAATGAAACCCCAGGGCTCTGTAAATTTAATTTAAATGCCTGACTTCAGAGCACGTATAACACAGTATATAACTGATTCCAAAGCTTTGTGGTACAAATGCTTGTAAAGGCAATGTCATCAAAAGTACAAACATTTCAGTCATGCTGATAACATTATATAAACATAGAGGCACAGACAAAGATGGCAGAGACCAGTGGTCCATCCAGTCTGTCCATGGTTCCATATCTAACTCCAGGACCTATTGTCCATATAAGGTTCTAGCCCACCCTATCCACCCCCTGTTCTCCTTCCTGTTACTGTCACCTGAGTAACCCCTATACCCTTCACTCTGTCCCAGCTGTGCTTAAAATCGTTAATTGTTTTGGCGCCCACTACCTCAGCTGGTAGACTTTTCCATGGTTCCACCATAATTTCTGTAAAATAATAATTTCTTATATCCCTCTTGAACCTCCCTCCTGTCAGTTTCTGCTCATGCCTCATGACCTTGAACTGTTACTCATGCTAAAACATTCCCCTCAGTTCACCTTGTTTATTCCCTTCAGGAACTTAAAGGTCTCCATCATCTCTCCCCTCTTCCATCTGGTCTCCAGTGAGTACATGTTCTGTGCCTTGAGGCAATCCCCGTAAGACCTGCTCTGTTGACCCTGAATCATCTTTGTCACCCTTCATAACACCATCTCCCACCTGTCCTTATCTTTCTTCAGGTGATGACTCCAGAACTGGGCTAAGAACCTAACTGTGTTATAAATTAAAGCTTGGTGGCATCTTGATATACATTTATTTATTTAATTTAGAAATGTTGACCAGAAAAATCAGATTTAGCTGCAGCTCATTTCCAGGTACTATACAATCTGGGTGGAAAGATATGGGAAGGATAAGGGAAAACATAATATACAGGTATAGTCACACAAGAATACATATGTAAAACTTGCAGTACAATAATCTCAGTCAATGATGTACTATGTGGTGCAATTATAGTTCCTATACAGTGGAACAATAATACAGTATCTACAATATAGATGTGCATATTATGTATAGTGCATTTATTTAGTGTATATAGTTACACCATTCCAATACACTTCCAATGTACAGTATATATGTAATGAAAATGCATTTTACTTTCCCAATATACAGTATTAAAATGCTTTTTTAAAATATTGACTTGAATTGATGTGTACTAATTTATTCAAAGTCTCTCAACAGGACTTCTGCATATTGCCCTGAATCCAAGCTTTCATTTGAAAAGAAAAACGTGTTCTAGTCCTAATGGTTTCAAAGATAGACCTTTCTAAAGACAATTCCTTTCAGGTCTAACTTTGGAACCATAAGGGACAGAAACATAGGGCTTGATTAACAGTCATAAGGGGCAGTCTCTAAATCATTATACAACAATTTTGGAAGAGTCTGTTGATTGCGATCTTTCCAAGCTACTCTCAAAGGGGGTCACGACCCTTCCCTGCATGGTTGCTACTCCATTGTGACCATATGGGGAAAGTAGCAATGGTCACTATGCAAGTGGCATTCAGTGCCACTCACCCTCTGTATCCAGTGAAATGCGTGAGTGCAAGGTCACGACTGTCAAAACAGCAATCTGAAAACAGCGAGTCAAAAAGAGCAACCCAGAAAAACAGCATTCGCCAAAACGGCAACCTTCGGCTTTCTCCCCCTCCCCAAGTTGCATCCCCCCTGGAGTTAATTATATCTAGAAGGTGGGGTGGAGGCAAAGCCCCCCCACCCAGAAACTCACTGCAGTAGTGTTGTTGCCCATTTGGTGATCGCTGTTATTTCAGGGTTACTCCTTTTTGCCTCATTGTTTTCCAGTTGCCATTTTGCCATCATGGTTTTGCACTCACCCAAGTCACATAGAACCCAACCCTCACAAGCTCAGTCACAATTTTAGCAACACCCATTGCCTGTTGAACTGTTAAGGGGTTTTGCTAGTGTGTGACCAAGTCAGCATGGGATGGAGATCAGTGAGGGTCCAATCAGCAAGGAGAAGTACTTCAAAGGGTAGGGCTAGGGAGAGGTAGATTGTCCCTGCTGTCCAGTGATTACATGCTGGGGTTAGGGAGGGGACTACTGGACCTCTAGGGCAAGAGGAGGCTAAGAATAATGAGTGCAGTGTTGGCCCAATAGTGGAACTCAAGGTCTAGATCAGGGGTGTGGGGAACTCTAAGGCTGTAGCATCTCTGCACTGGCCATCTGTGAATGGCACAACACCATGTGACTGGTACTGTCCAATCCAAATAAGGCTGCTACAACAAAGCAGAAGTTAAAGGGATCAGAGCATTTGTGTGAATGTGCAGCTCCTTTTATTGTTCCTATTTTCATAAATGATAGTTAAATCCCCAAATGATCCATACTGAATTGTACTGAAGACACGTTAAAACTATAACCTGTGTTTTGTATTGTTTTCATCAAATGGACAACATTCTGTGCAGTTCACAACAATGAACAGAGAAGAACAAGGTCTTGGGTGGTGTCTTGTCCCAAATCTAGCAATCCAGACAAAAAAGTAAAAGGGAACAACACTTACTGTATCTCCAATTGCTGTAATCAAGACATCAGAGCACCAAAGCAATCAATCCATTCCTTTCTAATTTTTCATATCTGTGCAAAAACAGCTTTAGAAAAATTGAGCAAAGTAAGCTTGGGATGTTCCTATGTTAATATTATACATGCCCCCAATGATCCATACTTAACTGGCACTGAAGAACAGTTTAAACTGTGAACAATGTTTTGTATTGTTTCCATTGTACAAAACAGACAATATTCTATACAGTTTCTTCACGGAGCCAAGGATTTGGAATTTTGACTACTGTATGTGTACTGCATGGATTCAAAACTTTGAGCACTGACCTAATATGTTAGCAACTCCCACTCAAGAGGTCTGAATCCATGCAGTGAGACAGTCAAACCCTCAAAGTTCTGGTTCTGTGAAAGGAGCTGCACACAATATATCGTCCGTGCAAAGAAAACTACAAATTACAATTTATTCAGGTACAGTTAAACAAGGATCCTTTGGCAGGTATAATATCATTTCTGAAAATATGAACATTACATTTAGCTGCACATCAGAACAGATTTTCTGTCCCCTTTAACTAGTAAAAGCCCCATTTGCATTCATTAACTTCTGGAGACTAATTTTTATTTCAGCTTAGTTGCAAGGGGGGCCATCCTTCTGAATAAACCAACTCTTTGTCAATAGCTGAAAGCTGGTAGTCACAGTGGGGAAACTGAACCCCTATTTGCAATTTTCGATATTGTGACTGTGTATCAGTCCCTTACTTGTGATTTTATGTGAAAACTTGGAGTCAGGTCAACATAGCTGTGTCCAGACAATTAACATACTAACTGATACATAGGAAAATACTAATGGCATTCCATCAAAGAGAACCACGTTCATTTTTCTGGTTGATTTAGAATTTTTTGAGTGAAATAGGTACACTGGGTTGGATATTCAGACTGCGCCAGGCAGGTGCGCAAGCCTGGGCACAGCGCAACTGGGATGCGCCAGGGCATGGCCTGGGCGATATTCAATGGTGCTGTGCCATGGCTCAACACCATTGAATGTGGCACCATGGCTGCCCCCATTACACATGGTGCAGTGGCACTGCATGAGTGCAAGTGGCAAGAGAGGAGCAGGGGGATATGCCAGCACAAGTGCAGTTGCGCTAGGTGTAGAAACCATGATATTCAGTGGTGGGTATGCAAATGGGGCCATTATGCATGCAAGGCACAAATGGGGCCATATGCATGTCATTATTTGTTCCAATCTCATGATCTAATCGTGACTTGCACCTGGCGCCCTGCCAGGCTGCAGCCATCAGGGACCAATGCCCCCTGCCCCTCAGCGGCATAGCCCCCAATGCCTGATCATGGGCATTGTACAATATAACCTTATTCCTGGTGGTCCAGTGGACTTGCTCCCAGCCCGATCACTGGCATAGTTAAATATATCCTATCCCTGATGGTCCAGTGGACCTGCCCCCCAGCCCGATCACGGGCTTTGCAATAATAAATTTATCCCTGGTGGTCCAGTGGACCAAATCCAGCCTGATCGTGGGCTTTGTAGAATTAACAGTCCCTGGTGGTCCAGTGGTACCCCTCCTACCGCCCATCAGTCCCACCACCCGCTCTCCCGGTCAGCGGCGGGCAGCAGCTCTCCACCGCCAAGCCACCCGGCTGCCCGCCAGCTGATAGCATACAGTACAGCTGTACACTCATTGGTCCACAGTGTGGGCCAATAGGCATGCAGACCGTACTGTACAACACAGTTCTGATATGTGAATGGAAGTCATTCACATATCGGGACTGTGTAGTATGGTCTGCATGCCCATTGGCCCTCGTTGTGGACCAATGGTGTACAGCCATACTGTATGCTGTCAGTCGACGGGCGGCCAGGTGGTTTGTGGGTGGGGAGCTGCCACCCACCGCTGACCAGGGGAGAGCGAGGTGGCGGACTGAGTGGGCGGGTGGGGAGGGGTACCGCTGGACCACCAGGGATTGTTAATTCTACAAAGCCCACGATCGGGCTGGATTCTGTCCACTGAACCACCAGGGATAAACTTATTATTACAAAGCCCGCGATCGGGCTGGGGGGAAGGTCCACTGGACCACCAGGGATAAAACAATTTAACAATGCCCACGATCAGGCTGGGGAGCAGGTCCACTAAACCACCAGGGAAGATATTATGTTTTATGAAGCCCACGATCGGGTCGGGGAGCAGGTCCACTGGACCACCAGGGAGGATATTATGTTTTATGAAGCCTGTGATTGGGCTGGGGAGCAGATCCACTGGACCACCAGGGTGTTTTTTCAAACTGGAGCCCACGGGGGGGCACGATGATGGACCATGGCTCTGGAGGTTGGGTGGCCACCCACAGCTGGTGGCTGCTGTGTTGTGCCCTGCACTACGGCAGCTCACCTGTGGGTGGCCAGGCCTTGCTTCTTTATTTTTCGGTGATCTTTGCACCCCACCCCATGTGGTGCAAGGTGGGTGTGTGCCTGGATATGCACCACACATCCCGGGCTGAATATCGGGATGTGCAGGATATGCATGGGCACGCCCCCTGCACTTGCGCCACATACATCACTGGTGCACCCCAGCGCATCAGGAGTTGCACGGCACAAATTCCCCTTTTGAATATCGCCCCGAGGCACATCAGTGGGTTGCGCATGGCACAACACTGTTGCGCCATGCGCAACCCCTTTGAATATCCCGTCCACTGAGTCAAGGCTCATTTAACCAGCACAAACATCTGCGCTGATCAGTTTCTCAGTTTTCAAGTAAGAAATAAATTAGTAGCTTTGAATTCTTTACAATGATTGAGATTACTTGGGAGAGGAAGAACATTTCTAGCCAATACACAGGGGACTCATTTAGGCATAACCAAGGGCTGAGGTTGAGACCCTTTTGATTTCTTTGCAATCCCTATGATGTTCAGTGTAACCATTAGGAATCCCTACAACAAGGTTTCCTTAACATTTATTTATATAAAATTTGATGGGTGTAAGAGTTTTGCAACCCCTTTGATTCTGCTGAAAAGGGACTTTGCATGTCTTATGACTCTGGAAATTATGCTACTGGCAATGCAGCAGCTACACCTATGAATGGGGACATGCTGGTGGATCCTCAGATCTAGTAGACTTTTACTGTTAAGGATAAACTATGGAAATGGGGATCATCCTGACAAGTCGGAAGAGAATTTGCAGAAAAACAAGGACCTTAAAAAAGGTGAACATAACCAGAATGGATATGAAGAACATCACAGCCTTGAATATGTAATGCATTTATGTCCATGAAATGTTGGTCTGTTATGCAAGGTGTCAAGATACCATGTGATATTTATGTTAAAACAGGATGGAACTCTGTTCAGATTATATGAATAAAGGCAATGCAGTGGCACTTTTTGCTAATTGAAAATACCAACTCCCATAAACCTTGAACTAATAATAAAAGTCCCACATAACCACTTTAGGACTTTTCTGGATGGTAATGGCCACCATGAATTGCTTAAAAAAAGGCTGACAGTAATTCCTAAGACGTGGATCTTACTCGCCAAAATAATTGCAGCGCACCAAAACTGTGTTTTAACCATGTTTCACTTTAATGGTTGTTGCATACTTTTTCAAATGACCATTCAGAAATAGTTGTTAAATTACAGTCACTTCATAGTTAGACCAGTTATGCCAACTTTGAAGAAACTGAACCTCCATGAGAAGGTTATACTTAAATTTAAAACACAGAGATCTGATTATTCCTGCAGTAGTTTTATTCCTACTATGTAGAATGCATTCCCAGCTCAGTTTCAGTCCACAAATATCAACAGCCTATTAGTTAAAGCACTGAAATGCTGGCCATCAGCTCCAGTCTGACAGTTGGCAAGTGTTGAATTAAATGCTATTACCGGAACCTTTTTTTCATAATTTCCTTTATTCTCCCCTGGCAGGTTGGGTGGATATATCAGCCCATCCCATTACGACTCTGGGGCCATTCTCAGTCACACCTCCTCCAGTCTCGGGCAGACCATCGGTGCTAGCTGCGGGGCTTCATCAAGCCCAAACCCCCATTTATTTCCACCTCTTTTCTCCCTGGTTTACCCCAGAGCTCCAGACAAGTTCGGGTGTACGGGTGGAGGCATGCTCACATGCCTTGGTCTGAGTGACCCCACTTCTCCGACCCCTGGCCTAGTACCTGGCTCCCCTCCATCCCCAGTACTACCACCACCATGCCTCCACATGGTGGCAGCCAAAGGTCGGTAATGACAACCTCCCCTGTCTGGGAGAAGAGAGCTGCCAAGCGTCTGCTCAGTTCTCACCCAGCCCTCCTCCCCGGATGGCCCCCAGCAATCTGTGCTCATCACTGAACATGGGTCATTGGGGTAGCAAGAAATAAGGCACTAGCACCTTAGCCCTCTATGGCACTGGGGCATATTAGCTGAACTTTTAATGTAATTTCCTATTATTGGTTTTGTGTTAAGTTGTGTTATTCAGTTGCATTAAGTAACTTGTGAACTGATAGTGTAACTATGCACTCTATGTATGCTGGTGGGACACCATTACAAATGAGCTTTTCTCAATTTTCTTCATCCCTAATGAAAATGAAAAATGAAAAACATGAAACATTTCATAAAGGAGTTGCAAGTATTCACAACTGTTGAAAACTGGAGTGAGCCAACAACATTTAGTCAGCTTGCAGCTCATGTAATCATGCAGAACAAGTGAAATGTTTGTACAAACCTAAACATGCACACAGTCTGAAGGCTAAATTGAACAATGTTTTTCAAGCATGGGATACCACGTAGCATACATATCTTCCATAACACAGGGCGCATAGTGAGACAAGTAATTCAACATTTTATAAAAATGCAAAATATTCATTATTTTTCAAGGAAATAGACATACAACGGTAAAGAAAAGGCTTATGTTTTAAAGCTTAAACCATTATCCTCAGCACAAGCTAATGTTTAAAACTATTATTTCTGGATAGTGTTTCTCGGCACCGGGATGGGACCCCATTATGAAATCCTTAGTGTTCATTAGAACTGACAGCAACTGAAACAGAGCAGTTTTCAGTTTACGCTAGTAAAATTGTATTCACAAATGAGAGGGATAACACTGCTAACACTGTGTGACTAACACTGCTTCGACTTTATATGCTTTCAGATAACACAGCCCATATGTTCATTTCTCAAAGGAATTTAAAAGTGAGAGTGTCAGAGCAGTGCAAGGCAAAGGTTCACCTAACAGCAGTCTTGTTGGCAATGAAATGTAGGGCTAGGAAATACAGTAGTTTCTCATATTGTGTGTGCAGTGTGTTTCTCTACAAAAGCACACAGGTATCTCTTGGCCAGTTGTAGCAATTGTGTTTTCTTAAAGGCATTCAGGCCATTGTTGCAAATCTGGAAAGTCCTGCATGGAATACTTAGAATTCCCCTTGTGGTTTCAGAGGAATTTTGGAAAAGAAATAATTTATTTATAGACACATTTTGGATTATATTTCACATATTTCTGTATTTAGCTCTTAGCTTTTTACTGTAAACAGTAACAGGAAAACCAAATCACTTCCCAATAGAACTCAACTGCTTGTCTACATCAGACATCACAGTCTGTTGCTGTGGAAATGATTATGATGTCATCAGTTGAGCATTACTATTTCAGGTGTACACAAGCACCAAAGTAGATGATGGATGATGGATGCTGAGTTTGTTTTCATGTTACAGGGCATCGTTATTATAAAAAGGGAAAGCTGTATATGGAGAATATGTGAAGCCTAAGCCCAGTGAGTTGACCAGCCTGAACACCCACCCTCGGGCGACCTGGTTCCACCAGCAGTATTTCCGTCTTGTTTGGATTTAACCTCAGCCAGTTGGCACTCATCCAGTCTTGGACTTCAGTAGGGCACCAGTTGAAAACTGAGACCGCATCCTGCTGTTTGGGCACAAAGGACAAGTATAGCTTAGTATTAGTGCTAGGGTTGATGACCCCAATGCCACCCCCCCGATGCCCCTTGGTCTGCACAAAGTAGGGGTGGGGTGTTAGGGTGAAACCCTAATGCCATGTTTCCCTACTTTTGTTGCAGCATCCCTAACTGATGCACTTCTCCCTGTCCTGCGTCCAACAGCTCCTTTCAGGTAGCCATTCTGGACTATTGAGCTTCTCAGCTGGCTCTGCCGGGGAGTGGGACATCTCCTGAGCTGCCTCTGCAGATTACTCCCCCATCCAGACTTAAGACTTCCTACTCATGGCAAATTTCTGCCAGGACACTAGTGGCTGCAACACTTGGCCAGTATAACACCAGGAGTGGGTACAGGCCTACCCATCAACACCGCCTCCCCTATCACCCAAAAAATAGTGTTTACAAATTACAGTTTGCTGCCTTAAAAAGAATCCTGCCTTTTTACTATTGTTCTCAGGCTATGTCAAACTCAACCCAGGACCATTAGACACCCTTGCTTCTCCATCAGACCTGGCAGGTATCAAAGGAATGTCTTTTATGCATCTTAATACCTGTAGTTTGCTGAAAAATTCACCCTTATCCAGGTTTGGGTGAGCCACACCCTACCTGACATCCTAGTGATCACTGAGACCTGGCTTAGGCCAGCCACCCCAGACAATGAAATCAATATCCCAAATTATTTACTCTTCCGAGTGGATAGGCAATCAAGAGGAGGTGGGGTGGCAATTTATGTAAGGGACAAATACTCAGCCACATGCATAAATGCATCATCCTCCCCCAAAGAATTTGCGTACTTGACCATAAAGATCGAACTTTCTCCTTCCAGTGCACTCTGTGTAATAGGCTGCTACAGGCCCACTTCTGCCAGGCCGCATCTCCTGTCTCATCGCAGTTCCGTACTGGGGCTCAGTTCCTTGGAAACCATTATTCTTGGTGACCTGAACTATGATGGGCTATCAAGTGCATCAGCTCCCTTGAAATCCTTTTGTGACACTCTAGGGCTGTTGCAACTCATTGGCGAGCCTACTCACCCAAATAAAAAGAACTTTAACAACAGCTCCCTCTTAGATGTAATTTTGGTTAGCAAGCCATACCTGTTCTCTCATGTCAGAACATTTTTCTCGGACATTAACAATCATTGTATAATCACCACCATTAGATCCATGCACAACCGACAGTTTGTGGCAAAGTTCTCTATTAAGAGGTACAAACTCAACTTTGATTTGTTTGCTTATGTCCATGACTTGAAACATTCACTGTGATGGCAGGAATTCTTCCTAGCCAAAACAATTAACAGGGCATATACTATTTTTTACGATATTTTAAGTGAGGCTTTAAATAAGCATGCACCCTTGGTTAAGGTGCGGATCAGGAGCAGCACCTGCCATTGGTTCTCACCTGAGCTCAAAGCTTCCCTATTAGAAAGGGGTACTTTATGGAAAAAAAACAGAAGAAGCAAGAACAACTCAGATTGGTGTCTTTTTAAGAGAGCACGTAACAAGTGCACCAAGTTGGACAGAGCAGCCAAGGCCGCCTACTATCGTTTGGAGCTAGCCTCTGCCTCAAGAAATCCTTCAAAGCTGTGGAAAACATTAAAAGACATGTCTGGACATGCATCTGGTAATTCCATTCCAGCAAAAATTAAGTCTGGTGGCAGTCTTATCTCTAACCGATCGTAGATATTGGAAGCCCTCAATAACCATTTTGCAATGGCAGGGCTAGCATTTGATACTTCTCCTGCCAATGACCTCCACACAGCTCAGGGCCCACCAACCCATGAGTCCCCCTCTACCGAGGAGGCCTTCTCCCTCCTGCCTTTCTCTCTAAAAGAGGTGGAAGACCTACTGCTGCAACTGGACACCAGGAAGGGAGCAGGCTTTGACTTCATAGCGCCATACTATCTGAAATGTGCCTACCATGTGCTTACGGTGCCAATCACCCACCTATTCAACATGTCATTCTCCCAGGGTAGCTTCCCCCCTCAATGAAAAATAGCCCATGTCATTCCTCTATTAAAAGCAGGTGACCCCTGCAACCTAAATAATTACAGACCGATCTCCCTCCTCCCCATCCTGTCTAAATTACTAGAAAAAAATAGTGTGTGGCCAGCTAGGGGTATACTTAGACTCCAGAAGCCTATTAAACCCGATTCAATCCGGATTCAGAGCAAAGCACAGCACCATAACAGCCCTAGCTAAGGTGACCAATAATTGGCTCCTAGACCTTGACAACAAGAAGCATGTCTGTGCCATTTTCTTGGATCTTAGTAAGGCATTCAACACAATCTATCACAGCCTGCTTCTTTCCTCCCTAAGCACCTTAGATCTGGACCATAAATCTATGTACTGGTTTGCAGACTACCTCAGAGAACAGAAACAGCAGGTTAAAGCTGAAGGTGATCTTTCTCCATTAAAACCTATGCTGAGGGGCGTGCCCCAGGGCTCTATCCTTGGTCCCATCCTCTTTGCAGTCTACATTAACAACATCAATGACCCCATCAAAAAAAAACAACATCCACTTATTTGCGGATGACACTGTACTGTACTTGAGTCATCCCACGCCGGAAGCAGCCTGTGAAGACCTCCAAGCAGAATGTAACCTTCTACAATGCCAGCTCATAAACAAAAAGCTTTTACTCAATACAAAAAAGACAAAAGCCATGCTCTTCTTCCTCTCCTTGCATGTGGCAATTCCTGCTGGGGGGAGCTATCCCACAAATTACCACTGTTCTTGGAGAAATACTAGAGTATATAGCTAAATTCAAATATCTAGGAGTTTGACTCGATCATAAACTTTCCCTCGCCGACCATCTCGAAGAACTACAGAAGAAACTAAGGCAAAGATTAGGACTATTCTACAGAATTAACCACCTGCTCACAAAGGAGGCCAAGACTCAACTGGTTCAAGCTACCTTCATATCTTTAATAAATTATGTGGACCTGCTCTACAGCCACTGCGCTGCCTCTGCACTGGCTAAGTTGGACACCCTCTACCACAGTGCTATCAGGTTCATTACTGGCCTTCCACTTTCCACACACCACTGCTCCCTGTACTCATTGTTAGGCTGGACTTCCCTTCACTATAGAAGGAATAGAAATGCCACCCTATGGGCCTTCAGAGCGGTGACCAACAAGCTCCCCTCATATGTCTCAGATTGTATTCCCTGGAGTGTGTTAGGTATCTACGCTGTAAGGAGCTATTCCCTAATTGCCCTCCAAGTTCCAAGGGTCAAAACTCATTTCAGCAAAGCTGCTCTAAGCTTCTCTTTACCCACATTGTGGAATGGTTTACAAAGGAACTTGAAGCTGAGCTGCCCTGTTAGCCTGAATATCTTCAAGGTGCTCTACGATTGCTACATGAAAGCACCTTGCAAATGTTTTCCTCACCGCTAGCCCACTAATTCAGCAACTCCCCCTTTCTATCCTGATGTTCGCCGTGTTTCTACCCCTAGCTGGTCACTCTTTCCCTATTAACTCTTCCTGCTGCACACACCCTTCCCTGTCCACTCCAGCCTGGCTAAAGTCCCACCCCATCCATAGTAGTGTCCCAATTATCTATCCCTCCTCCGTCATTATCATAATAAACAAGTATATGACAGCCATTGTCACTTTCTGTGGTTTTAGCTCAATTTTTCCCCCAGTTGTTAGTAATATATCCCTCCTTTTCGTTACCTCTCTAACCTGCTACCCCATACACGGTCTCTTTCCCCTATATGCATAGTTGCCGGCTGCCTCACTCAAAAGATCTCTGCTTATAACTCCTGTATGCCTATGGTTGATTGTACATCTGCGGACTTCTTCAATTGTAAAATAATGCTTTTTTTATTTATTTCAACCTTGTACTGTGCTGTATACACTGTATATACTTTTTCTTCCTTGTATATTATTGCTTTTTGTATACCTGCTTCTGTACTGTACTTTGATGTATTCATGACCAGGTCCACCTTGCAAATGAGCCTTGCTTAATGGTGCCCACCTGGATAAATAAAGATTTTGATTGATTGAGTTGATTGATTGATTAACAACATTTTTACAATTTATTTCCTTACTTTTCAAGATAGTATAATCATATCGTAATTTGCTTGTGAGGGCCCTGTGCTCTCATTTCTCCATAGATGCATATATGTACTTAGCTGTGAAAGCACAGGGCCCTTTGTGCCCTGTGCTTCCATGTATAGCACAAGAGTGATGAAATTGTTAGCATAGACATGTTTTTACCCCGCCTGATGTACCCAGTGCAGAAAATATTCAAATCCCCACCAAAACATAATTCTATGCAACTACAATGCCAGTTCCACACTGCAGGTGCGAAAACACATTTCAGCCAGGATTTGAAAAATGACAGTTATGATTGTGATGTAGACAGCCAGTTCTGAGTGCTGTATATATATATTTTTTTATATAAAATGTATTAATGACTGTCTCTGCCAAAAAATAAAATGCTCTAGGAATGACCTCACTTACCCCACCCCACACCACCCCCAGATTTCAGCTGACAGATGCAGGCCAAGAGAAATGCTGACAGCATGTATCACATACACACTCTCTGTTTTTAGAGTGTTACAGGGAAGACTTTAATCAAGGACCCTGTTTCTCTGAGTTAATTACATAGTTGTTTAAGTTAACTTTGTTAAGAGGGAAATCATAAAAAAGGTTTATGATGTTGAAGAGAAAACACAGGTTATTGCACAGAGGTGAGAGGTTGTAAATGCTCATATGAAGCCTGTGTGAGGAGGATGCAGCATGAATCAAAAGAGGTGTCATTGAAATTGAGTTATGCTAAGGTTGCAGAATTAATACTTTGAAATTACATCTTGTGGTTGTATAGAAATATATATTTTTTGGATATTTTGACAGGGAGGAGCTAGATGACCTCATGCAAAAGAGGTGGGCAAAACCAGCTTTTAAAGATTATTCTGTTTCACTACAGACACTTTTTATCCAACACTGACCAAGAAAACATCTGAGCACTGAAAACAGATATTTAGAAAGCTAGACAAAATCTAAATATTGTTGTAGGAATTGCACTGCTTTAAACCTTGTTTTGTTTAAAGATATGTATGTCTTGTGATATTGTATGTTTGACATATTATTATATATTTTAGTAAAAACTCTAATTTTAGAGCATACCTGGTCTGTCTTTGAATTGCTTTCTTTTGGTAAGAAATATTTATGGTTACAGCAGACAGCAGACATAAGCTTGTATGGTGGTACCAAACTGGAAAGAGAAGCGTTTTAAATCTGAGGTCTTTATTAAAGTTTTAAAGGGTTCATCTCTGAATACCTGGTTAGGTGCCTATAGGCAGAGATATCTGGCCCCCCAAAGACAGACATATCTGAGCCTGTGCATTGGGTATGCTAGCAAGAGGTTAACAGTTTGAATCTCTCCAGAACTTGAGACCAAAGGTTGATCCAAACTCACAAAAACAGACAAGAAGGTTACCTTGTCTGTTACACTGTTCACAAGACTGCGCTCAGAGGTTGGCACTTTGGGAGTAGAGGGCCTGACCTGCTGAGTGAATCTGTGACAATGATATTGTTCAAGTTCAAGTTCAAGTTTATTGCAGAAAAACTCCACTGAGCAAGCTCATTCATAAGAAGGTCCTGGTACATGTATACAGACACAGAAATCAATACATAGGATACAAAAAAGAGCATCACAGTAGATAGAATAAAATAAAATAAAATACAATTTAGGTTCCTATGGTACATCCTGCTCGACTTAGGGCATAACATGGTAGATGTAAACTACATTTTCTTGTGCAACATTAATAGTCAAGGGTTAGATTCAAGGGGGGGGAGAGTAACTGCATAGTATCAAGAGTTTGTGGAAAAAAAGCAGCCAAGTAAATAGAAAAGGGATAGAAGGGAGTGGGGGAGGTAAGATGTAGCTCAATATGATCATGGTAGATACCAGTACATAGGGAGGTCATAGAGAGACATATAGATAAAGGAAGAGTCTTAATAGCAGTTACAACTATCTCTAAATTTAGATGCAGTTAGCTTTTTATAAAAGCTATTGGAGACAGTACTAGATAATTTCATAGTGACTTGAAGCTGATTCCAAATGAATGGGAGAACATATGATATGGCCCGTTTGCCAAAGGTAGTGCGAGTCCTAGGCACATCAAGGGCAATATAATCAGATTTCCTAAGTGAGTACACACTGCAGGAGATGTGAATAGGAGATGTAATATGGCATGAGAGCTTGTTCAGAAGTATTTTCAGCGTCCATATACCAGCATGCAGCAGGCGTCAAGAGGTAAGTGACATCCAACCAATGGCGGCATACAGGTCACAATGGTGGGTTGAGTACGGAGAGTTTGTAATGAACCATAGAGCATGGTGGTAAAGGACATCCAATTTATTTAGGCTTGAGGTTGCAACTGACATGTAAATTAGGTCCCCATAATCAAGTAGAGGAAGGAATGTGGCTTGGACCAGCCTAGTTCTAGTCTCTATCGGAAAGAGTGCCCTGTTTCAGAAGAAAAAGCCTAACCTAATTTTTAGTCTTCTGGAGAAGTCGTCAATATGGTCATTAAAGCAGAGCTTATTGTCTACCCAAAGGCCAAGATACTTGAATTTGAAGGTGACTTCCAATGGTTCACCTAGGGATGTGATAATAAAGTCTTTGGGTAAGTCAAGAGGGGCGGAAGGGGTGGTATTAAGAGTGAAGAGCATTGCTTTGGTTTTCTTGGCATTGAGAAGGAGTTTAGCATTAATAAGATTACGTTCAAGTTGAGCAAAGTTAGCTTGAAGCACATCTCTTAATTCCGGCACTGATCTGCCAGAGGCATAAAGTATTGTGTCATCTGCAAAGAAGTGTAGTTTGGAGTTGGTTATATGTAAGTCCAGATCATTTATATACAGGGAGAAAAGGATAGGGCCAAGGATGGAGCCTTGCGGGACTCCCCTGGTCATTGGCTGGGGGGTTGAGAATAGGCCATCTGCTTTGATTTTCTGTGTCCTTCCTGATAACTGGTGAACCACAGGGCAGTGGAGGGAGTGGCACCTAGTTTAGTGAGGCTAGTAACTAGTAGTTTATGATCGACAGTATCAAACGCTTTACTGAGGTCAAGGAACACTGCACCAGTGCTCTTCTTGGAGTCCATAGCAGATACCCAGTCATTGGTGACTTTTGCCAATACAGAGATAGTGCTGTGATTGTTGCAAAAGCCAGAATGCACTGGATTAAGAAGTGAAGAAGTTTCGATATGGTGTTTTAATTGAGCATGAATCAGTTTCTCAAGGATTTTAGAGAGAACAGGCAGGATTGAGATAGGCCTATAATTGTTTAGGTTCCATGGGTCCCCTAATTTAAACAGGGGAAGGATATGGGTGGGTTTCCAGCTAGAAGGAACTGTGGCAGTGTTAATAGAGAGATTGAGTATATGCAGAATGGGGGCAGTGAGATGTAAGTAGCCTAATTTTAAGAAAAAAGGTTCAAGACCATCGTCACCGGCACTTTTCTTGGTGTTTAGGTTGATGAGCAAGTTTTCAACTTCTTTATAGTTAAATGGAAGGAACTGAAAGGGACAAGTTGTAGTTAGAGGGGTAGTAAGAGGGCTAGTTTGATGGGTGGAACTGCTTGCATATGGTGAAGAGTCAAACTAGTCCCACAGTGACAAAGTGGGAGTTAAGTTCTTCGAGGATTTGATGCTTACTTTCTACCACCCTACCACTGCTGTGAATCTTGGTTGGAGTGGAGGGAGCAGCAGGTCATTCTTTGATAGACTTAGTTGTCCTCCAGATTTTATGGGGATTCCCATTTACTTATTCCAAGGTGGAAACACAGCAGCCTGCTTTGGCAGTGTGAATGCTTTTGACGCAGGCATTCCTGACAGTTCTAAAGGCTTGCCAGTCAGTCGGACTCTTAGTTCTCCTAGCCTGAGCCCAGATTCTGTCCCGGTTAGTGAGTGCAGACTTAAGTTTAGAAGTGAACCAGGGGTTTGAGGTGTTGCGCATCCTAATCTTAACAAAGGGCGCATGCTTGTTGGCAAGGACATTGAGGCCGGCATTAAGTATAGTTACAGCCTTGTCAGTGGTTTTAGCAAGATAGAGATCTTTCCAATGAATCTTGCCTAAGTCAGCCAAAAAATGAGATGCATTGAACTTCCGATAGTACCGTATAGATACAGTATAAGCTTAGGCTGAAGATGAGCTTTTGCTTGAGATCTTATGCAAGCAATGACCCCATGATCACTCATGTCATTATGGAAGACCGAAGAATGTGAAATTTTATGGGGGTGAGTGGTTAGAATAACATCAAGTAGTGAACTATTGGCGATATTTGAAGTGTTGATTCTAGTGGGTTCACTAACTAGCTGGCCAAGCCCTAGTTCATCACAGGATTCTAGGCTAAGCAATTTAGAGGTAAGCCAGTCCATATTGAAGTCCCTGAGAATTATTGTTTCGGTAGTGGCTGAGGTGGTGAGAGATTTAAGAATATTAAGGATATCAGTGCTACCCATTGGGGGCCTATAACCACCAATGACTGTAATACAATCCGTGGATGGAAGGTGGAGCTTCAGGGATACAATCTCATATTCCTTTGGTTTTGAATTACAGAGAATGTTGCTGACTGAAAATTTGGATTTAGTATAGACAGCCACTCCACCTCCCCCAGACCCTCGATCTGCCCTATATAGATTGTAATCCAGAAGGGAGACACATACATTTGGCAGAGTACATACAACATACATTTGGCAGAGTAATAACAAGTCTATGTTTCAAATGTGGGGTAAAAATATTTTAAATTTACAAAGTTACACATGTGCTTAGTGAAATTGCAAAAAATAGATATAACTCAGCCGTTTATTTACATTTTGATGCTAGATGTTCAACATGGCTTTTGGGAACCCCACCTCATGAACAATATGACTATCATTATGCAAAGCATGTCCAAATGGTGAATTCACCAAATGACTGTGAAATCACCTTTCTGGCAGGAGCTGATAAATGTCAGTCATATTGTTCATGAGATGGGGTCCCCAAAAGGCCATGATGAAAATCTGAGGTCAAAATCTCAAAACCTGGCTGAGATATGCCTCAAAGTAGCCTGTAAAAATCCTGTTTTGTGAGTTCATGAAAAAAGAATCGGCTTGCGAAAAAGGGTCTAAGTGAGTCACAAAAAAAGAATTAAAATGTAAAAAAAAAAGCCATTGCATGGTTGTTCTTCCACCAAATAACTTCACAGTCCACCTAACAGAGTCCTGATGAACAAGATACATGTGTTGGTGTCTCCAGATACCTTTGTTTTGGGTGCTTTTTTACATTTTAAAAAAAATAAATAAATAAAACAAGATGGTGGATTGCGAAAAAGGAATTTTTTTCTCACGAAAAAGGATTTCGTTCTTGTGAACAAGAAAATGATCTCATGAGACTAAATCTTTTTTGTGAGATCAAATCCTTTGTCAAACTCAAGACATCTAGCCTGAAAAATTAACTTCCCGTAGGATATAATGGGAACTAAAAAGACGAAATAACTTCGCAGCAGTTTAATATTTTGTACCAAACTAACAGTGGCAGTTCTGTTACCCAAGTTCTATCATACAAATATCACAGCACAATTCCACACTGTTTGGGTGCAAGGCAATGAGGGAAAAACTGCAAAAAAGTGTGACTTTTTACTTTTTTTCACTATCCAGATCTCAGAATCCGCACATTCGACCAAAACGAAACTTACAGCATCAAGATATCTACCTCACATGACAGCACATACCAAATGTTGTGCAAATCCATTTATTGGTTGCAAAGTTATTCAAATGCAAAAGTGAGGTTTAACATTAAACAGGCTACTCAACTCTAACTATAGGGGTACGATCATGCTCCTATGATACATGGATGGGAACTTCTCCCCATTAAAAAGGCCATCATTTATTTCCCTGCATACCTGTGACTAATCTATCAATCAAAGCTATATGCCTGCTGTAATCAATCAATTACAGCTATTTAACTGCATTAAGTAAAGCTATATACCTGCACTAATCAAACAATGTAAAAACATATACCTGCACTAATAAAAAGTACACAGCTGCACTACATTAAACCCTATGGGATACTACTAGTAACACAATTAACACAGCACTAGACAACTATCCCAACCAATTAACAAGCTGCAAAAAGAACCTGGAAGAAAGACACTTACTCAGAACTCTCCCAAACCCAGAAATCTCCCAAACTCCTACCTGCACTCAGTAGACACCATTCTCTCCTTGCTGCAAGGCCCTCAGGTGCCATAACGTGATCACAAATGCAATCTCTATAAAAATATCCATCCTAATATATTATATTGAACAAACAATGGGTAAGGGTGGAACACTGAGAAGTATACCCATCTCGGGGGTTAATTAGGCTAATAAAGTCACTCACCCTTTGGACTCATGGCCTTACAGCCCTAATTAGCCCCCTCAATGGGTTTACATCCTTGTATACCACTCTTACCCATTATTTACTATGTGTATAGATAGATAGATAGATAGATAGATAGATAGATAGATAGATAGATAGATAGATAGATAGAGCATGTATGGTCAAATGATCCAGGTGGGAGGAACCACTAGACCATCAGGGTTGGGGTATTTCAAGTGACTAGTCAGGTGACCTGGGTGCGGGAACTGCTAGACTACCAGATTTGTGTAGAATGACAAGACCAGTTGGGTGATCAGGGGTGGGGATACTGCTAGACCACCAAGTTTGAGTAGAATTGCT
Source organism: Neoceratodus forsteri (assembly GCA_016271365.2). NCBI lineage: Eukaryota > Metazoa > Chordata > Ceratodontiformes > Ceratodontidae > Neoceratodus > Neoceratodus forsteri. Next base: position 75,325,184 of record JADMNL010000029.1, on the reverse strand, counting down.
GGACCAGTCAGGCAATAGAACCAGTAAAACAATAGGAAGCAGTAGGAGGAATGCATTGTTGTGTGGGGTGAGGGCAGGGTTTTGGCAGCGTTAAACACCACTGCAACAGAGGCTATATTGCACTGCCAAAACTATTGAATAAACCACTGTACCTAGTATGCTTGGGATCCCTCATTTGCATGGGTGCAGCAGTATATTTTGAACAGTTGTGCTGTCAGGTCAGTGAAGCACAATGGGACCTTTGAATATGGCCCCTACTACACCAGCTGGCACTATGCATAGTTAGCATCATGCTAACCCAGTTAATACCATGCTAACGGTTTGAATATGTGGGCCATATCTATTGCTCTATATGCACCAAATGTTTAATTTGATTAATCTGACTTATGTGTTTGTGGTTCTAGGAAACTGTGGATTACCAACAGCTGTTCTGAAAATTATACAACCATCTTATAGTTCCCCTATTTTAAATTTAATCATATAATATGCTCCCTTCTGTGAATGACAAATGGCGTGAGACAGGGGGTCCACTGTCACTCATCTTAACCATTATATCTATGGAGCTTTTATTATAGCATATACAATATGAATTAACTGTCATATTAATAATATAACTACCAAACATAGGACATCCAACTGAATGTCCCTGCAGATGAAATACTGGTTATGATGAAAGATCTTCTTGTGTCTTTTTTTTGAATTAATGAGTGAGTTTGAGAGGTTCTTCCCCTATCAAGGTACCAACTGAATAAAACTAAATCATCCATATTACAAATTACTAAAAATGGACAAAACTGAAGAGATTTTAACTGCAATGGAAATTGAAAAAACATGTTAAATATGTAGGCATAATACTTTCAAACGATTTAGGGAATACTGTAATAACGTACTCTTCTTTTGTACACAATAAAATTTCAGTTTTCCTTGGCAGTTGGGAGAGATTCTCATTGTCCCTCTAAGGGAGGATAAGTACACTAAAAATTATGAGTATATTGCATATTCTGTGCATGGTTCAAAGTACAATTGGGCAAATACAAAATACTGTTTTGCTGAAATAAGAAAGGAGTGTACTACATTTCTGTAGAGAGGGGGGTTATCCGTTGATTGCCCGGAATGTATAGGTTACAGTGAGGAAGAAGGAAGGTCTGGTTGATCCCTTCCCCTGAATAACTCTTCTCCCCACCTTCCACCTGCCTCTCTATTATACCTTTTCCCTTTATCTCCAGGCCGCTACATCTACTGCCAGTTGAGCACTTCTTCATTATTTGTCCTGCTTGTACTGGATCCTAATATCCATCCTACATGTTCCTCACACTTTCAATATTCTACTGTTTGCACATTTGTATTCTGATGTTCTCTGTGTATAATAATTGTACACCTCAACTGAGTTGGACACCCCCCACGGATGAAGCGTACTACTGTAACAGTTGTTTCTCTGTAATTGTGTGCATATACCAACCTATGTAAAAGTGTACCTCCCCAATGTGTTTTGCTCAGTTTTCTTGTTCATATTCCCTCCCATGTATTATTGTACTCCTGTATATGTTGTTGCTGTATATATTCCCACTGTTCTGTTTTCTCCAACTGGTCACTTGTGAAAATGGGCATTTTGCTCACATGCCTTTCCAGTATAAAATAAAAATGAAATTAAATGAAATGGAGGCACAGACCCTTTTCTTTTTTATAATGCACCATGATTAAGTTTGGCAGGGGACTGCTCTCTTAATCTAACTCTTTTGATCTAGCCCATGCAAGAATTATTAGGGATTGAAGGAAGTTTAATTATACTATGTAACATTGGTCACACTTTATTTTATCAGTTTCAATGTAACTGTGGGGTAGGTAATCATAAATTACATGCAATGGATAATTACATGGTTGTATGTAACTGTATTGCAGTTGCAGTGCGTTTACAGTGTACTTACACTGCAACTACAGTGTAGTTAATGAAACTTAAAGTAGTGTTACCGTAATATTTTAAACAGCCTGCATTTACTTCTAAAAGTTAAGAAACCTGTGATTTTATTGGTGTTAGGTTGGTTTTGATACTCATAAAATTTTGAGATTTCCTATGGTTAAATTCTAATATTTTGATGAGTAATAACACTAATAATAGGACTAATAACTCACTCTATAATTTGTAAATTAAAACATTCTTTAAATTACCAAATGGCAGGATTTATTTTTTTTCATAGTCCTTTCCACCTTCAAATGAAAATTAAACAGCTACTTTCTATTGCTAATCATTAATTGGTGGAAGTATAATAACCTAAAAGCTAGTCTTAGAAAACATCTGACATATACAACACTGAATCTAAAAAAAATAATGGGATAAGTGAAAACAGTTGAAATAAATCTTAGAAATATGTATGCTCATAAGATATTCTTATGTTACACAAGTCTGATTGAAATTGGAACCTATAAAAGAGTGATCGTAAGGCTCGCTCACATGGGCAAATCTGCGGTGTTGTTGCTGGTGCATAGCTGCAAGATCTTTGTTGCTGTGCACATCTGAACACCACAGCTTTGTGGTTTGGGGGTTGCATTTCGTTGTGTTCCAGATCCTTGTTTTCTTGGGATCGGGTTGTGGTGCGGGCGTCTTGTGTTGTTGTACTTGGCCATCTGAACGCCTGCACCACACACAGCACTGTGACAGACTTTTCCCAGCCTGCACTTCTGTTTATTCAGTGTTGCTGGCACACTGTCTTTCCCCCACCCAAGTTCAGCTAAAGGTTTTTGGTTGTAGTGTAAACATAGCTGAACTCTGGGAAGTTGTTATTTTTAAAGACTGAGGGCCACAAAGAGGAAAAAAAAAACATGGTCTCAGATTTTTAAAAAGAACAATTTCCCCGAGTTCAACTATCTTTACCCTACAATAAACAATCTTTGGCTGAACTAGGGCCAGAAATTCCATGGCCGACCTTGGGCAATGTCCCCTCCAACTCCACCACCCCTTCCCCTACGGAACTCTCCCCCTCACACAGGGACTTCAGGGAGTACACACCAGCACTTCAATGCCATGCTGTCTGAATGCTGCTCCACAGCATTTCAGCAGGCATGGCCAGTACGCATTATTCGGCACTGATGTACATCAGTCGCTGAGTGAACGAGCCTATACTGTATACTGTGCATACAAAAATAAGTGGCCAACTGATCTTATGGTACAGTTATCAGAAAATTACAGGAATCAAACTGGGTTCATGTGAATAAATCATATACCTTTGTGCACACTCAAACAATACAATACAAAATCCTAAGTAGAGCTCATTTTAGAGTAGGCTGTATAAAACAGGAGCCAAACCAAATGACAGATGGTGGCATAGATGTAGCTAAGCTGGAACATTATTGCACACAATATGATCTTGCTCAAAATTACAAACCTGGTGAGAACTGGAAGCCACATATGAGAAAATGGAAAACGAAATATTGGTTCGCAGAGCTTCCTTCCTTCCTTCCTTCCTTCCTTCCTTTCTGTTCTTTAATGGCTTCAGCACATTCGATTTGGATAAATAGTAACAGAAATTATTAGCTTTAGCCATTTACCATTAATAGACAGATACTTCAACAGTGAACTGCCCCAGAACTAGAGGACTTTAATACACCCCAATGGCAACATGTTTTTAAGGATACCCTTACTATTGAAAAAAATTAGATGAGGTATCAGAAATTAATGAATTAAGAGATTCTGTATGGAAAAAAAAATAACTATTGATCCATCATCTCTTAAATTAAATAACATTCTGAAATACTATTTTTTCTTTTTCAGTAAATGTTTTCTATTTTTTCTTTGTTGATAATGTTTTTCTTTCCCAGTCAGCAAATTATTGTATTTGTAATACAGTTTGATGTTTGATATACTGTATATGTTATAAAATAATGAAAATACATCTGTGAAAAAAGTTTGTTTTAAACTTGTGCAAAATGTTATTTTAATTTTTGTGTGCATAGATCAAGTAAAACACCTTTTATATGCAATTTTAGTTCCACAAACATAATTGGATTTGGCTATCTTTGTTCAAATGGTAAAACCCTATAAAAAAATCAGAAGGAATTTGTTGGAAACATAGCTTGTGAAAACATTCTTTTCAGACAACAGGGCCCTGATTCATAAAAACTCACAAAGGCGACACACAATTTTGCATTGCATTTTGCGGTTGCCCAGGCATCAAAAATTGATATTCACAGTTGGACAGCACTCTGCACTATCCAATTATGAATGGGGTAGTCCAAGGAAGCGGTAACCCCAGTACCGCCAGCACTATCCCAGTATTGCTGCCTGTCATGCAGCCAGGAGCATAGCCCCACAAGGAATATCACAGGGGCACTATTTACTATTCACAAAGGAAGCCATGCAGATTATCCCATTGGGCATGCAAGGTGCTAGGTGTCCATTTGCATGCCAATTATGAGGCCATTTGTATAGGCTGGGTGAGTGTAGTGCTCCCCATGCCAGTCACCGTCCCGAGCAATAAATAACTGAACAGTCCATAGTGGCTCATGGTCCCCCATTGCTGATCGCAGGCCCCTTGCTAAAAAAAAAGCTCCCTGGTGGTCTAGTGGTCCTTCCCTTCTCCTGATCTATGATCACTGTCCCATTGATAATAAAATATGTCCCTAGTGGTCTAGTGATCCCTCCCACTCCCTGATCGCTGATCGCCATCCCATTAATAAAAATTGTATTTATTTATTTTTAGGATTAATACCTTTGAGCCAAGGGCTCATTTACAAAGATTCCAAGTCAGTCAATACAGTACAATACAAGACACAGCATAACATAACATAACATAACATGACATGACATGACATGACATGACATGACATGACATGACATGACATGACATCACTTAACAGAGGTTACACAGTACACACAAAATATATTTCCCTCATGGTGTAGTGGTCCCTCCCATTCCCTAATTGCCAATCACCATCCCCATGATAAAACTAAAAACATCTCCTTGATGGCTAGTGATTCCCCCCTTCCTCAATCCACTGGTTGTATGAGAAGTAACTGTCCCTGCTGGTCTAGTGGACCCCCCACTCTCCACCCCAGCAGGTTAGTGTCCCACCACCCCACTCCCCCATCCCAAAACTGAGCCGGTGACCATGGCTAGCCACTGACTGAGCTTTCTTGGAGTGGGTACTGTGTACAGTATGCATCCATTGATTGACAATATACAGTACTCGCTCCATGACAGCTCATTCGGTGGCTGGCCTTGGTGGAGAGAGGAAGTCTGTGCCAATTATTGGCTCAGTTTCAGGATGGAGGTAGTGGGGTGGTGGGGCACCACCTGCTGGGGTGGGGGTCCACTACACCACCAGGGAAAGCTACTGCTCATACAACCAGTGGCTCAGGGATGGTAGGAAACCACTAGCCACCATGGAGGATTTTTTTTACTTATATCATGGGGATGGCGATCAGGGAAGGGGAGAGACCACTAGATCACCAGGGACATATTTTTTCTTATCAACTAGACAACGATCAGTGATCAGGGAGGGGGAGGGGCCACTAGACCACCAGGGACATATTTTTTTATTATCAATGGGACAGCGATCGGAAATCAGGGAGGGGAAGGGACCACTAGACCACCAGGAACATATTTTTTATTATCAATGGGACAGCGATCGGAAATCAGGGAAGGGAAGGGACCAGTAGACCACCAGGGACATATTTTTTATTATCAATGGGACAGTGATCAGAAATCAGGGAGGGGGAGGGACCAGTAGACCACCAGGGACATATTTTTTTATTATCAATGGGACAGCGATCGGAAATCAGGGAAGGGAAGGGACCAGTAGACCACCAGGAACATATTTTTTATTATCAATGGGACAGCGATCGGAAATCAGGGAAGGGAAGGACCAGTAGACCACCAGGGACATATTTTTTATTATCAATGGGACAGCGATCGGAAATCAGGGATGGGGAGGGACCAGTAGACCACCAGGGACATATTTTTATTATCAATGGGACAGCGATCGGAAATCAGGAATGGGGAGGGACCAGTAGACCACCAGGGACATATTTTTTATTATCAATGGGACAGCGATCGGAAATCAGGGAGGGGGAGGGACCAGTAGACCACCAGGGACATATTTTTTATTATCAATTGGACAGCGATCGGAAATCAGGGAGGGGGAGGGATCACTAGACCACCAGAAAACTGTTTAATGATCAACGGGATGGTGACTAGGAAGGGGGTGGGACTACTAGACCACCAGGAAAATATGTTTTATGGTCACTGTGATGGTGATCAGTGACTGGGGAGGGCCACTACACCATCAGGGACATATTTTTTACTATTAATTGGACACTGATTTACAATCCGGGAGGGGAAGGGACCACTAGACCATGAGGAACATATATTTTTATTACCAGCCAGATGGTGATCAGCAATCAAGGAAGGGAAGGGACCACAAGATCACCAAGGACATGTATTTTATTACCAACGGGATGGCGATCTGTGATGGGGGGCTGCCACAGTACCTCTGTCAACCATTAGGGTTGCCCAGGATTAAAGTAAGGTCTCAGTCAGCGGTATTTGCTCCATGCAAGGGGACCCACAAAAAGCCTTTGCATGGAGCAAATGCTTTGTGAACGGGACAGCGCCAACATGCAGGTCCCCTCCTCCTCATTTGCATTGTGGCCACCTCCTCACTTTGCCCTGGCGCAAACCCAGCTTCTGCACACAGACTGGGCTGTTGTGAATACCACCTTGGAGCAAAACACGGTTTGCACCAGGGTAAAGTTTTGTCAATCTGCCCCCAGATGACTTTTGCACAGAATTTGTGATTTTCATAGAAATAATTCTGCAAAACTCTAAAACAATTTCATATATCCCTACTTGTTTTCTAAGTAATTTACTGAGTGCTAAAGGCCAGCCTTCATGATGTATGCAACAGCTGTAATTATAGATTACACTGTAGTTTCTGTCTTTCTTTAGGTGCTCACATATCACCATATAGTAGGTCCAGTTTAATGCCTTCATCTGTTTTGCATCACGTTTTATTCAGACTGTCAAAACTCAGCCTTATTATAGTCAAATCCTCTTAATATTCCAACTGTGTTGTTGATAATTGATTATATTTAGTAAGCACTATTGAAATCCACTTTAGCCCAGCTTTAACTATCTGAAAGAAAAATGACTATTGCAGTTAGGTTAATTATAATACTTCGTCGAAACTAACACAATTTTATGTGTCACGTGACATTTATTATATATAGCTAAGGCCTTTAAATTACTTCCAGGCCATGGTTTCCAGTCTCATGATTCTCAGTTGTGATACCATACACTAGTATGAAATCACAAGTGTGTATTAGGACCCATAAGTTACAATCTGCGACTCTAACCAAACACAGATATGACACTCTTATGCATACAAACTACCACAGTAATGTTTAAAAAAACACAGAGAACCTACCACCCCCCCAAACCCTTACCTTTCTCTTCTCAGTCATTGATTGTTTCTGTTACCACTTCCTACTATAACATGATGCAACTGTTCATGCTGTCTCACTCAGTGGCACCACACTGCTACTTGTGCTGTCTGACACAGCAGCAGTGTCTCTATTTGTGACAGCAATTCCTTCATTCTAATGCCAACCCCAACAGAAAACTGGATTATCTCTATATTATGTAAAATAAAAAATAGGCAACCATCAATTACATAGAAACATAGAATTTGACGGCAGATAAGGACCGCTTGGCCCACCCAGTCTGCCCATTTCCCTACCTAATGGATAAGCTGCAGATCCTAGTTAACCAACAGCCTACTTCTTCCTACCCCCACCCCGTAGAATTGCCTTATGACTGTCCCATGCATGCTGGAATTCCACCACTGTTTTGACTCCACAATCCTCCTCCGGAAGGCCGCTCCATGCATCCACAACCCTCTCTGTGAAAAAATACTCTTACATTACCTCTGAGCTGCCCCTCTATCTTCAAATTGTGCCCCTTGTTCTTGCACACCTCTTTTCTGAAAGATGCTACCCTCTTGGACTTTGTTGATTCCTTGAGGTACTTGAAGTTTCTATCATGTCCCAACTCTCCCTCCTTTCCTCGAGGCTATACATATTAAGCTCCTTAAGTCTCTCTTCATATGTCTTCCAGTGCAGACCCTGCACCATTTTAGTTGCCCTCTTCTGGACTGCCTCCATCCTGTTTATGTCTTTGCGGAGATTGGGTCTCCAGAACTGCATGCAGTACTCCAGATGGGGTCTCACCAGCTGTCTGTACAAAGGGATAACAATGTCCTGTTTTCTGCTGGTGATGCCTCTCCCTATGCATCCCAGTATCCCCCCAGCCCTCCTTACTGCTCTCTCACATTGCTTGCCCACCTTTAGGTCATCTGATATGACTACCCCCAGGTCCCTTTCCGTTCTTGTTGTTGTTAGTATCTCACCCCCCATTGTGTACTCTTCCCCTGGGTTTTTGTTTCCCAGGTGCATTACCTTGCACTTCTTAGCATTGAATCTAAGCTGCCATACATTTGACCATTCCTTCAACCTTATCAAGTCCCTTCTCATCCTTTCCACCTCACCCTGTGTATCAACTCTGTTGCAGATCTTTGTGTCGTCTGCAAAGAGACATACTTTTCCTTCCAGTCCCTCTGCAATGTCGCCTATAAAGACATCTAAGAGGACCAGTCCTAGTACTGAACCCTGCGGTACCCTACTAGTAACCCCCCTTTCTTCAGAGTGAACTCCATTTACTATTACCCTCTGTGTCCTGTTCTCCAGCCAATTCTTTACCCAGGCTGTCATCTTGGGACCCACTCCCAGGCTGGCTAACTTGTATATTAATCTTTTGTGTAGGACTGTGTCAGATGCCTTGCTAAAGTCTAGGTAGGCCATGTCCACAGCCCCTTCCTGATCTACTACTTTGCTTTACTACTTTACAAGGTTGGTAATTCCTTTTCAGAGTTCTGATGACAAACAAACTACTCAAGCTTCTTGCTCGTAGTTTATAATTTATGTTAATAATACCACTGAGACCACTTACATTATAAGAGTGGTATCACGTGCATTCAGTTCACAGTTCTGGTAACCTAATGATGTGAAACCACTTCCGCAACTGTAACAATGGTCTCAGTGGTTGTATTAATATATTAATTGAACAACTGGACATGAGACACTCTTCACAGAATAAGAATGTCTCACACAGAGTAAAGGAGTGATCCGATTAGTCAGCAGTAGTGCTAGTCAGAGACTACAAATTCAGAATTTGTAGAAACTTCACAAAAATCTTGTAAATTTTGCAAAATTTTCCAAAATTCCAACTTTGGCAAAATCCAAGTCTTCGGAAAGTGTTTGATGATTTTTGTCCTGTTTCATTACATTTTCTGGCTGAATTGTGGAATGATACACTTGAACTGAGGTATGCCAGTTCCATTCCACAGTTTGATAAATTAATCTGCTAAACATGCAATCATTCCACAATTCAGTGATCAGTTCTGCAGAGTTTGTTTCTGCAGTTTAATATATTATTTTGCAATGCGTATATTTGATCCACTATTCTAAGTCAGAATTTCACAAAAGTTGCCAAAGTGCATTCTGTAATTTTACAGAAGTGAAATTCCAACTTTCATGGTAATTCCAGAAATGTTATTTTTGCACAGCGCTAGTGAGGTGCACTCCCTCAGTCTATAATGTCATCAGAACTCTTCGATAGAATTAGAGTCCAGCAATTCACAGTTGCCTATTAATTATTCTCTACATTATTACCTAAGTATACTTTGCACTCATTAATTTCTATATGGTACAATATTAAAAGCAGGTTGCCAGAATGTATGTAAATTAAATGACGTTGTGCCATAAACATCCACTAGTCACGTTGCAATCATCTATGGTACAATAAATATGCCTTATTGTTCATCTGATGGAAGAATCTTAAAATCTAAAGAGATGTTGTGAAAATACATTGGTTAATATATTAAAAGGTATTACCTCTAAAACATGTACAACAACTAAGTAAATATTGAAAAAATATAATTTTGTATATGATCATAAAACGTATTAACTTGGCAGATCTCTTTAGCTTGTCATTCCAGACAGGGAAGGTGCCAAGGGGTTAGAAGCAGACGCATGTTGTGTCCATCCATAAAGGGGGATTGAGAGAAGATCCAGGAAACTATAGAACCATCAGTTTGATGTCAGTGGTGGGGAAGGTAATGGAGAGTATACTTAAGGAAAGAATGGGAGGTTTCTTGGAGGAGATTTGTTACCTGGATGACTGGCAGCATGGGTTTGTGCCAGATAGATAATGTCAAACAAACCTTGTAGAGTTCTATGAGTGGGTGACATCAGCACTCGACAGGGGGAGACCAGTGGATGTACTGTTCATGGACTTCAGCAAGGCTTTGATTTGGTCCCTCACATTGGCCTAAGGGAGAAGCTGGGGGGGATGGGTGTAGGCCCATTGACGGTTAGATGGATTGGAAATTGGCTTTCAGGTCACACTCAATGGGTACTGGTCACAGGGGAGGTGTCGTCTCCTAGGGAGGTCATAAGTGGGTTCCCACAGGGATCAGTCCTAGGGCCACTCCTGTTTAATGCCTACATCTCCGATATCAGGGAAGGTATCAGGTGTGAAATGAGTCTCTTTGCAGATGACTCTAAGCTGGGGGCAGTGGTGGAGGGGGAGAAGGGAGATTTACCCTGCAAGAGGACCTGGATACTCTGGATAGGTGGTCCTGTACCTGGAAATTGAAATTTAACTCCTCCAAGTGCAAGGTGCTACACCTAGGATGGGAAAACCCCAACTATGTGTACACCCTGAGGGGGGATGAGTTGCAGGCCATGGCAGGGGAAAGAGACCTAGGAGTCTTGGTGGATGCTAACATGAATAATTCAGAGCAGTGGAGGAGGGCTGCGGTCAGGGCAAATAGGATGCTAAGATGCATCACTAGGGGGATTACCTCAAGAAACAGGGAGGTGATTTTGCCACTGTACAGCAGCCTGGTTAGACCACATCTTGAGTACTGTGTGCAGTTCTGGAGACCGCACCTAAGGAATGACATTATTTGGATGTATTGTGAGCCTGTTTTGTAGTATCTCTCCATGCTTCACCACCCCACCATTGTACTCATTAATGTTTGTTTTTAAGTCAGGGAGTTGGACAGTGTCTGCAGTACATACACACACTGAAAAGAAGACTGACTGCACACATGCAGTTTAGTACAGTATACTTGCACTGCTCAGAATACAAAGTGTCACACATACGGAAGACAACAAAAAAGGGTATAATTACATACAAGGGTCAGGGATGGTGTGGGAATACATTTTATAACACAGCAAGGAAGATGTGGGGGGGGCACATGGTATGAGGGGAAAAAAAACTAATGTGGGATTCCCATGGTGATCCAGCAACAGTTCCAGCATGGACATAATTTGCAACTGATGTCCCTCTATGTGATACAGCCACTGCTCCACAGCACTCACCCTCTCGTTGTTATCCTCGACAGCACTCCAGAGAACTGCCAAGTCAGCCTGTGTTGCATGCAGTTCTCTGGGGTCCACACATTCTACAGGCTGACTTGCTGGTGGTGGTGGTGGTGTGGGTGGGGGTGCTGGTGGAGCAGCAGGTGCTGCTGTGGCTCTCCTCTTCTTAGGGATGCTGCAATGCACAGCTGCACCCTCTGCCACAGAATGGCCAGCAGGTGCAGGCATGGTCTGTTCTGTGGCAGCCTGCCACTCCAACTGCTGGTGATTGAGCATATGGGTGGGCTGGCCCCCAGTCCCCAGGTGAGTCTCCTGGGGGCCACAATGCACCTCAACCTCACATAGGTGGCACTTGACCACACTGCTGTCCCCCCTGACACAGTCAAAAAACTGCCAAACAATGGAGGTGCGGGGAGGACCAGGCACAAGCAGGGGATGGCCAGATGAAGTGGCAGCTAGCTGGTCATGGTGCTGAACAGGGATGGGATCCACACCTGGGTCCAGGGGAACAGGCACATCCTGCTCCAGAGGACCTGGTGCTGGACTTGGTGGTGGTGGTGGTGGTTCAACTGCCTCAGAGTCAGGACAGGAGGCAATGCTGGTCCTGCTTCTGGGGGGGTCACTCACAAGTTTTGAGCCATCCATCAGAAATGGGTGCCCATGCCCTCCACACATGCGCATGGTACAACACTTACCACTACCACACTCTCCCAGAGCTGCTCCTGCCCCAGACATTCCCTCAGCCTGGTCCATCTCTCCTACTGAGCTCCCTCAGTCCAAGCAATCACTACTCACACTATCACACAACACACACACACAGTCACACAGACACAGACAAACAACTACTTATAAAGTAAGAAAAATGAAATTTACATAAAGAACAAATTAAGTAAAAAAGAGTACAGAAAAGACAAAAAAATGTAGCTTTTAAAAAAGCTGTTGGGTCTAAATCAAAGTTTAAATCTCCTCATCACACTGATCTCAAAGTATCAGCAGTCACAAAACACACTACTCTCTCTCCGTCTGCACAGGAGAAAGTAAAAGTGTCTGCTTGTATGAGACTCACTTTCTTCCTGCCTAGCTAAAGAGCATGTGACTTACAGTACTGTAAGCAATGTGATGTGTTGGGGGGCTGCCAAGTCTGAAACACCAAGTGGATCACTTAGAATCATAATGAGGAATGCGAAGTCCATTAAAAACAATGACTTCACCTTACTTCGCATTGCCATTCTGCCTTAAGGTAAATGGTAATGACAAGGCGGAGTGAGCACTTTGCATTGCCCTCTCTGCACAGTGGAGTGGCAACGTGAAGTGCCCACTTTGCATTCAGCAAAGTGCTCCCCTCCCCCGAACATATCCCTGGTGGTCCAGCGGACCGAAAAGCCTGATCGCGGGCTTCACATATCTGGACTGCCTTGTACGGTAAGGGCTGCATGCCCATTGGCTCTTCTCTGCACCAATGGGCATGCAGCACTACCGGGCAGTCAGTCGGCGAGGCGGGCAGCAGGCAGGTGGGATGCTGCCGGGCCGCCGGGGGGAGCGGGTGGTGGGGCTTCGGGTGGGTGGGGTGGGGGGGACACTAGATCACCAGGGATATGGTCTTGGGGTGGGGGTGTCGAATATAATGCAGCCCGCGATCGGGCTTATCGGTCCACTGGACCACCAGGGGATATGTTTGGGGAACACTTTGCTGCCCGCAATCGGGCTGGTGGGGGGGTGATTTAAGCTTATGCCCACGATCGGGCCAGTCGGGAAGGGGGGATTTCATACACATTTGCCCACAATCGGGCTGCAGGGGGCGTCGGTCCCCGAAGGCTGCTGCCTGGCAGGGCGCCAGGCGCAAGTCCTAGGGGATTGGCACACCTGCATGCTAATAGCATGCAAATGGGACCATAAACAGATGCAAATGGCCCCCCTGCACCTTGCATGAATTATGGCCCCATTTGCATGTCACCTTTGAATATCGGAAATTTTACAAAGATGGTGCAAATGGTACTTGCGCCACCACAAGTTGAATGCTCCACTCTGACCAATTGCGGTGGCGCAAGTTCCACTGTGCCATGCACAGTGGCTGTGGCTGGGGGGTGATATTCAAAGGAGTTGCTCAATAGCACAACTCCTTTGAATATCGCTCCGGCCACACCCCTGCGCAACTATTTTGTGCAGCGCAAGGGCTTGTGCCACAAAATAGCGCAGTTTGAATATCCGGCCCATAGTTTTTATAGCAATGTTGTTTGAATGGTACTACCTATTTTACCTGTGAAAACCCTTGCACATGACCTTTAAACTTGGGAGAAATGGGTTCTATAAGCTTGCTGACAGGGAGGACTAGACTGTGAGTTCAGAAGATGACATCAGCAGCAGCTCTTCACAGACAGTGGCTTTTTTGAACAGGTAGTCAAATCAGCATTACAAAATAGCTCATAACTTTAAAATGAAGTCATGTGGAAACCTAATTTTTGGTATGAGATTGATTGGGGCTATGCTTATTCTAATTCTGAAATGTAGCACATTTGGCTGGAGCCCCTATTTGGGCGCAAACGTCATAATGCCTGTGTAGACTAGTATAAACCAAAACAATGCTGTTTAAATCAAATTGCTTAATTTTCCAAAACAAAGTGGTTTTCCTTTTTTAATCTTCCACTTTCCCGAAAGAAAAATGACATGCAAAAGAAAAATAATCAAAATAAAAAGCAACAGAAAATAAGATTAGGGTGGGCAGTCAGCCCATTGGCCAAGACATCAAAGTGTATAGAACTAGCTCAGACAGAACACCTGTATCTTATTAAGTAATGGTGTCATTACTTTGTCTTCTCATATGCTTCTTATTCACACACATTTCAGGAGATTAAAGTTTCAAGAAATGGAACAAAAGCTGTAAAGAGATTCTTCATTTTTACATTATAGAGACACAAAACTTGTATGAATATTAATATTTGCACAATTGTGTGAGCAAATGCTTTATAAACATAATCTATCCTTTTATATGCATTTTCTTTGGGTGATGGTAAACATTTTGTAGGTAAAATTAAATATACCGTCTTCTCATATCTGAATGCACTATAATGTAAAACAAGCTTTATAATAACTGCAAGTTTTACTAAGCCCCTGTAACAAGAAGGAAACCGAAAGCAAAGTTTCACTACAAAGTCTGGGTTAACAGCTTTGACTCCATTTATCTTGAAACTTACCAAACATCTGAGCTTATTTATTAATTTATTTCAAAAGTTTTTACCAGGAAAGTCTTATTGAGCTGGTATCAGCTTGTTTCCAGATATGTCTGGGTGGGGGAGTGGAGAAGAAACAAGATACAAAGTACAATAAATCAAATAATTAGGCTTGCCACTGAAAGGCAGGCCAGGTAGTCTCATGGCCCCTGCCAGAAAGGAGACAAAGGGAAGGGGGAAGGGAGAGGGGTGGAGGGAACTAGTGATGTCAGCAGTGAGGTCAGACAGCATCATTTGACAAGGAGGGGTTTTGGGCTAAGGCCATTGGTCAAGGGTCAGAGCTAACAGGGGGCCATATGGGGTATATCTGGGCTGTCCACCCCATGCCAGCCCTCTTTTGTTGAGAATTTCTGAGACCTGAGCTTGTAGCTCAGCACATCATTGGTAAAATCTGGGTAAGGCACATGGGGCAGCTAGGCCTTTAGAGGCCATGCAGCCTGGTGTTTTCAGCTGCTTTAAATGGGTTAGAGAAATAAGGTCACAGCGTGTTTATGTAGAAGCTGTAGAAATACTGCTTGGTTATGTAGGATGAGAGCTATTAATTTCAAGAAGTTGCTGTGGTTGTAGCTAGGAGGTTTAATTAGAGGCTGTTGGTGAAATGGTAGCGGGAGCCCAGTTTTGCAGTAGGTCAGAGCTCATAGGGGTAACGCTGTGAGCAGTCTTAGGTAACTACTGGAGTGAGCCCTTGAGGTTGTTGTTGAATTGGCAGGGCAAAGTTGTTTGTTCGAGTGGAGTGTTCAAATATGTTAGGTGGCTGCTGGGGATGGTTTTGTCGGTCAGTGGTGGATCTGGTTTATCAAAATAAAAAAATGCATAGGTACATAAGGAAATGGAAAAGAAGCAAGGAGCAGGGCAGGATAGCAGTTCGGAGAGTGGGCTGAGGTCGGAAAACGACCGCGAGTTAGAGGTAAGGCGCTTAGAGGCATGGCTGCTGTGGGAGTGAAGGTGCATGCAGCTCGAAGGTGCTCTAACAAGAAAAGCCTGGCATTTGATCGGAAAGGTGGTCCAGAGTACGATCTGTGGGTTTGGGCCCGGCACGGCCTGGTAGGCAGGCCACATAGTTGTGGTGGAATTTGGCCTAGTAGACCACTGGGGGTATAAGCAGAAGGAGGGCTCAGCGGTAGAATCAATTGAAGCATCTGGAGAGTGATGCGATAGCCTGGAAATGAGCGCAGGATGTATGAGCAGGGTGCTGGTAAGGCGGCGCCTATCGGGGTGAGCTGTGGCAGTTTCTGTGTCCGGGGGCAGGGTAGAGAATAAATCAGAAGTGAGGGGGTGGCCTGCAGGACTGAATAGAGCACTCATGAAGGAGAGATTTCAGAGCAGGAAACTGATGTTGGTTAATGCTATAAAGTATTGTGCATTAGTCCAGCAGAGGCAAAGCAAAAAGCTTGCCAAGCAGTTATTATACAGCATATGATGTTCTGTACAGTGGTTTATGTGATGAATTCTACTAAGACATCATGTTATCTCTGATGTGTACCTAACAGTGGCGGAGCCAGGTTTGGGAGTGTTTGGGAGCCCGGGGGAGCCATTCAGTCAATCATGGGCTCCACAATGGGCACTAAACAGTGAATAAAGATGGTGGTGGAGCACCATTACTCACATTGGGGCAGCCAGGAGAGGCGACCACCCCTCCACAGCTCCACCACTGGTACCTAAAGTTTCATCTCATGTTGGTCACAGCAAATAAGCAAAATGAGGTTTCATGTTTGCATATTACAGTATATGTGAGCCCATACATATACAGAATATTGAGTCAAAGTGTATTATAATGCTATGTTCAATGTAAAATTATAATTTTGTGAATGTGTTATGGCTGAGTTACGAATACTGTAACTATGTATTATGTCTGCTAGTTCCAGGTCTCATTTGAAAATGAAGTGGTTGCCTACTTCCAAGAGTTTTTATCGTGCTAGACTGTTTTTAAAAATTATAAAATATAGACCCAGTGAGGCTCTTCTGCACCTCAGATGTGAAAAGGCAGCAGACGCCCAAGCTTTCCAAATAACAGACTTCTGTTTTTTGAAACTAAAACTGTAGTAGGACCACCATACTGAAATAGTGGGAATGACCACAAAATTGCTGGTTTGTGAAAGTGGCTTGTAATGTATCTGTCTCAATGTTTGGAGTTATGAAAAGTCAGGATTAATTATGTATGGTGAGCGTGTTTTTTGGAATGGAGGAACAAAAACATGCCAACATTACCCTGAATCTAGGTAATAACTTCTACAAGGGATCTGGGATTATGTCCTGTATAAGTACCCAGTCTAAAGATTTAGTACTCATCATTGTAGCATACCTTTAAACCTGTCTTCAAAAAAAAAGACAAAGCAATAATTATTATTTTAAGAACCCAACTCCCTTCTGTTACTGAAGTCTGCATTTGGGGGTTTTAAGTATAAAATCCTCCTTTATCACTAATTATAAAATACTTCTTTACCACTCATTTACTCCAGATGATTCAGAAAACTCCTTACATTATCTGATCTGTTTTATTGTTCCTCATACACTTAAATGTCAGGATTTTCAAAAGTGTCAGAAGGGAATACAAATGCAAATTGCGCCTGCACCTGTGTCTACATCCATCCAAGTATGACCAAGCAGCTTGACTGCCATTTTCAATAGATCCATCCATTTGCGACAGAAAAGTCACGATTTGCAGTAAGAAATTATACAAATAGCATGCTGGGTAGTGCAGTAATAAGGCAATTGCTACCTCTTGTTACTCCAGTGACTTGGGTTTCTGTACAGACTTGGGATACTGTGGGCCAGGGAGGGAAGAATAAATGTCACACAGGATAGCTCTCCTCCCTCAGTAGAGCAGGGCAACTTCCTCTTCTACTTGCCTGCCCCACAGCAGAGGCACACTTATTTTATTTATTTATTTATTTATTTAGTTAAACATCAGTTGGTGAAGTACTGCCACTGGATGCTAAATGATCTGGGTGTCATTGTCCACACATATGCCATTCCATGGCGGTGCTCCTATAGGGAGAAAATGTAGTAGAAAAAAACTTTCTGCAAGATGACAGCTAGCTCATCACAAGCTGTGCACTGCTGACTGGGCACCTGCCTCCCAACGAGATCTAGACCTAGTTGGCAGAGTTCTGCTCAAGGGGAACCCCACTATAGGGGGCAAACCATAAATTCAGGAATAGTGGCTAATGTGGTTGGGAGAGCTGGACAGCAAGCAGCAGGATGGTGGTAGGAGGATAACACCAGGAAAAAAATGTTGCACAGTGGTTTGCATCGTTCTTGCCACAAGTGCACTTTTTTGTCACAAATTCAGACACTTTTACACTTTCTATCAATGGACTCACAGATTAGATGAATTTTTGTTTTGAAAATAGTGGTGAACACATCTCAGATGGATTGAAAATTCTTCCCATTATCTTTTGTTTATTAATTACAGATCACTGAGAGCTGAGCAGGCAGCTAGAATCTACGTTTAATACTGGAGTGAAGCACTCTTATTGCCCAAAAAGTGCTTCTCGTGCTGTACTGGACAGCTGCTCATGCACTGTAATGTTCAGTTACATGCACGTCCCCAGCATCTTCAGCTCTCAAGGCACCAGGGTAGTCCCAGCAATGGGAGTGTAACCCTGATCCTAAAAACTAAATGGAGTGTCATCTACAGATGTGCTCAGCACCATCTACTGCCTACAGGCCCAATGCTAACTGTGAGGCAAGTTCACATCCAGTGCATTGCATCACAAATCCATGCAATTAAACCCATTACTCAAAGCACTTTTCATGCAACTGCAGGCTTTGTGTCTGTGTACATACTCTGTGAAAACAGAACTTCTCACAAAAGTAAGACTATATCCAAATTTAACAGAAACTAACAATAACTGCAACCACAATGATCTATAATACGTTTTATGGGGCAATGAGTTTGATAGCCTCATAGATGTCAAAGCATTGCCTCATGCATCTGTAGGATGCCAGAATGGCTTCTTTTTATGGGGTGACACTCTTATATCCATAAGAGGACCTCCAAACAGACCTTTACACATGCATTTACTGGCATTTTAAGAGAGACTGAGAACCAGTATGTGTTGTTGAGTTGCTTAAAAGAAGGGCCAAACAAACAAAGCTAGTTGTGAAACCTTTAATTTGACAGATAGTTTTTTTTAATTAGAGAGCCTGTAAAGGATTGCTACAGGTGAGTTTTGTCTAAGGCCGCTGCCTCTCCTGATTCCTGAGCCAGCAGGTAGGGTTTAAGTAGGTAGATGCCCACTAGGGGTGGAGAAAGGTAGACAGGTAAGGGTTCCCTGGCAGTGGAAAGTTTGTGGATGGAGAGGAGGAGGAAAGGAGTATATGTGGATGCACAGACTGTGCAGATTACCTTTGCTTCTTTTCTGTGGCCAGAATACCCACCCAACCCATCCTCATAAAAGTAGGGTAGTGGAATGACAGGGCATAGGAAACTCACTGTCCCATGATGGGGGGTGGCCTTATGGGTTGAGAAGGAATTTTCAGTTTTTCCCCTGCGATTTTCCAGTTTTCTCCTCCTCTGGTGAGGTAAAGAGAGTTTATCGGGCAGGTTAGTGGTAGAATGTCATAGTCATGTAATACGTGATGGCACTATAGTTTCTCAAGGTCTGTACAAAGGGGATAACAGGGAATTATGCATCTTCAGTAGGTGGTTCTCCTTGAGACTGGCAAGAGGTGAGGGCCCTGATGGCTGGAATACTGCAAGGTTCGAGGCTGGGGACATCCAAACTGAACACCTGTTAGGTACATGTGACTGGGCACCAGCAGCCCGGGGGGCCACCATGCTCGGGACACCTGGGGCAGGCCGAAGGCAGAAGACCACAGGCATGAGGGCACTAGGCCAGCAGAGATGTGGAACGGTGTTGGGGCAGCTGCAGGGTGGCATGGTTCCACTGTACGCCACAGGATGGACGGGGCCAGGCAGGGGCAGCAGGGGCAGGGGATGCAGGACTGCTAGGCATGCAGCAGCATGGGTGGGGAGCAGGACAGGGGCACACAGCACAGGACGAGACAGGGTCAGGTCACATGCCACAGTGTAACACCATGTACTAATGGAGACACATCTACCCCCACAGGTGATGCTGCATACCCATTGTATCCCTGGCTCCTCACCCCCATCCAACGACCCGGAAGAGTGGCAGAGGAATGCTACAATGAGGCAAATGTTGTGACACGCACCATCGTTGAGCATGTCTTCAGCATGCTGAAGATGCATTTCCAGTGCCTGTGCCAGTCAGGCGGTGCCCTACAGTACAGCTCTGAGAAGGCTTGTGGCATATTCCTGGCCTGCTGTATGCTACACAACATGGCTCAAGACCATGAGATACTTGCCGAGGCCAGCGAGGGCAACAGTTCCTGGGAGGAGGATGGGGTGGAGAGGGGAGGGCGCAGCAGGGGTACACCCAGAGGAACATGGAGCCAATGGCGGACACGGGCACAGGGATCCAAGGCTGGTGGCTAGAGCACGGGCATACCACACCACAGTGGTGGAGGAACACTTTGGGACATGCAGGTGAGTATGCAGGATGGTGCATGTGCAGCTGTGGGCACCACAGTGTAGGGACATGATGGCGGGGGCATGGCAGGCACCGTATGCCACACCGGGGAGCACGTGCGGGCGCATACACATGGTGAGGGACACACACACACACACGCACCATTTATGCACCACACCAGAACCACACAGGCCATGCCCACGCCGTCACAAGTCAGTGTGCACTGTGGCCGGCACATGGGCACTGCATGCACCTTAATGCACTTATCATACCCATGACACATGGCACGACTGCAACACACACAAACACACAAGTACACAAGCACAGGCAACATGGGGGTGTGCCAGGACAACTGTGTGGCTAGAGACCATCACGCACAGCGGCACTGGCACCACCCACAGGGCAGCCAGTGTGCACAACCATGCCACCCACCACCACAGGCCCCTGGGCATGGACATCACAGGGCCACTCTATGAAGCCACAGACATGTGGACGGCCTCTGCCATGGCCGCTGCTGATGGGGTGCCACCACCAGCCACAGGGGGTGTCCCCAGGGACCCCACAGGGGTGCTACACTGAGACCGTGAATGGGTGCTCAGTGGGGTGGCCAATCCCTGCCGCCTGGCTGAGCCATGGCCGGTGGGGGTGGATGCCAGTGGCGATGGGGTCAGCAGGGGGGAGCCCACCTGGTCCCATCATCAGGGTGTCAGGGACATGCTCCTGGGCATCCAACTGGACGCACACTGTCCGCAGCATGCTGTGGATGCAGCCACTGCCTCCACAGCAGCTGCGATCTGCTCCATGGCTGCGGTCATGCCCACCCACATGAGGCGTGTCTCAGCCAGCATCTGAGCATGCCATGCTGCTGTGGACTCATGCTCCTGGACCATGACAGCCCGGTGGCTCCGGAACTCCACCCGGAGTGTCTCCTGACTGTCCACAGTTTCCCGCAACAGGTCAAGGTAGACACCCATGTCATCAGCAGGCAATGCAGCATGGGGGCAGCGCCACCAAACATGGGAATGGGCAGCCTCACCAGGGTCATCCATGGGTGGTGGACACACCCTGTCAGGCTGTGCTGTGTGTGTATCATGGCTGGGCACGGTTATCTGCTGTCCATGCATGTCATCCTGTGGTCCCACTATAGCGGGTGCATGCCCACTAGTGCCCTGCCTGGATGCCACTGATGCTGCCAGCACTGTGCTGGGCAGCGGTGCAGGGGGCATGGTACACACAGCCCCAGGCATACATGCCACTGCTGCACCAGTGTCCAGCACAGTGGGAATGCCATTGGCACCCAGGGTCCCGTGCACAGGTGGGACCACGCTGTGTGCACTGCAGTCGCCCATGGCAGTGGGGCTGCTGACGGTGGAACATGCATCGGTGCTAATGCCCTCACCCTGCACACCACTGGCAAGCATGATGAGTGTATCCTCTATGTCCACCACTTCCTCTGGGTCACCATCAGACAACCCAGCCAGGCCCCCCAACCATGAGATGTACCCACCTGCTGTACCACCATCGCTGGTGGAGGGTTCTGCAGGGCCATCCGCCACAGGTACCATGACCGGTGGTGTGTGGAGCGTGGACAGTGCAGGTGCAGATGCATCCACGTCACTGTCAACGACCCCATGGGGTGGGCCCGCATCATTGCCTATGGGGTCTGTGCAGTTGGCCATGGCCGCACCATGGAGTCACGATGGAGATGTGGAAAAGAGAAAGGGAGATGTGGTTAATGCACAGAATGTACATGGCACAATGCACAGTCAGCCACACACCGCTGGGTACACATGCCTGTCCATGGTGGGTACGGACAGGGTGCACAGCTACTCACCATGCTATGACGGGCTGCCCCCCATCTGGAAGCCACCCCCAGGGACGCCATGCACAGATGTCCCTGACACACTGGTGGCCAGGAGGGCCTCACTGGGGCTGAGCTGTGCCACTGAGCCAGGTCCACCCTATGTCTGCCACAGGGAGGCCTGGATGCTGGCCACTCTCTCCTTGGCCCTCCGTCAGCCGTTATTCCAATGCTTCCTGCACTCCTGCACTGTTGTATGGTGTGACTGCGTTCACATGCTGGGCCACCTACTCCCAGCCCACTGCATGCACCGTCCTGCTGCCACCCCTGCCAGTGAGTACATCCAGGCATAGATGGCATGCCTCAATGAGTGCCCTCTCCTCATCCCGTATGAAGTTTGGTCGCCGCCTACCGGTGGCACCTGACTCCTCAGACATTCAACACACTGTGGGTAGAAGCAACCTTGTGTCAGACCCACCCAGGTGTACACACAGTCCCACACCAAGCTCCCACTGTCTGCAGGCTCACCATGGTCTGTGCCTTGGTCCATGTGTGGGCTGCCTGGCACAGGTGGACATGCACCATGGTGTGCGGTCCACGAGGGATGGCGCATGCACCACACAAGGCACCCAGGACATGGCAGGGGTACCATGCAGCCACCACAGGGTGTGTGACACCGACCCGTCCACCGTGTGTGTGTCCCAATACCCCAGCTGTGTGTGTTCCACTACCATGGTACATCATCATATCTGGGTGCCACCACTGTGTTGGCTGCAGGGCGGAGGGGAACTGCCATGAGGTGGCACGCAGTGTTTGCACAGCAGCAGTGTACATGCTGGCTGTGGTGACACTGTGCCTGCACAGGTGTTGCACTGTGTGGCATACATACATGTGTCATGGCGCTGCATGCACCTCACAGTGCAGTCCAACCCCAGCCATCCGTACCATCCCTGTGTCCCTGTGTACTATATGTTGTCCTCCGTACACATTGAACCCCCCCCCGCAGTACACCACCACGGCACGATGCCATCCATCGTGCAGCGGTGCCCAGAATGTGCTGTGCTGTGTGTGTCCCAGTGACACGGTCTTCTGCTGTGGCCTCAGCAGGGACCTTTGCAATGTTGCCCAGTGGATACGTCCCTGCAGTTGTACATCACGTGTTGCTGTGGTGGCCACCTGATGGTGGTCTGGTCCCACATGTGGTGTACTGGGGCACCATCAGCTGTGCACACTCCAATGTAGGCACACCAGTGTGTGCAGTAGCCCTGTGACTGTGGCAGTATACTCATCTTGTAGGCACTGACTCCTCTCGGTACCCTGGTCTCAGCCTGCTGAATTGGGAGCATTTATGGCTCAGGGAATGCAAATGAGGCCTGAGCACCTGTTAATGAGATGCTAATTGGCTGAGATGCCCCTGCATGGATGATGAGGCTGTTTGGGGCACATTCTCTCTGAATAGCATAATTGCTCCCAGCTAATCTCACTTTGCACGAAGCATCTGTGTAATGCGCCAACGACAGTATGGCTCATTCCCAGCACATGCGTGGTCTGGGTGGCTCATCTGCATGGCTTGGGGGCAGTCCACACGGTGCATCCCCTGCGCATGCGCTGTACGTGTTGTATGGCGCATCTTCCATTGTGTGCCATTCTGCCATTGCCCGGTGCACCATAGCATGCTTGATGATCGTGGTGCCATGTACCGTATCGCGCAGTTTGTCCCACAATGTGCCACCCATGCTGCATTGTCCGTCCCTCCCCACAGATCACGCACTATGCATGATACACATTACTGGCGTATGCCGTGTGCAACATGGCACTGGCACACTCACCGCACAAGTGCGAACGTGTCCATGCCATGCGGCGCCATAGCATGGTGGCTTGCAAATTTGTGGTTCTGTCGGCAGCGCCACAGCACATCATGTTCAGTGTGCACGGTGCTGCACATGTATCACCGTTACACGTGGCACATAACAGTCGGTGGACAGCGCATTCCCTGATTGCACCTTGCCACTGTATGTACACAGTGTAGGATGCCTGGAGCTGGGAGAATGGTGCCTAGGGCCATGAACTGGTCACATTTGGAGCTGCTACATCTAGTGGCACAGGTCATGGCTGTGGAGGGCTGCCTGTTTGGACAGGAGGACCTCCATGAGCCCAGGGCCAGGGTGTGGGCCACCATTGTTTCACGGATTGTGCAGCGCACTGGCATGCCACGCACAGGTGAGCAGTGCAGGTATCATTATGGTGACCTCCA
The DNA here is from genome assembly GCA_016271365.2 of Neoceratodus forsteri. Taxonomy (NCBI): domain Eukaryota; kingdom Metazoa; phylum Chordata; order Ceratodontiformes; family Ceratodontidae; genus Neoceratodus; species Neoceratodus forsteri. The sequence goes on along the minus strand of JADMNL010000029.1, from coordinate 75,300,970 downwards.
GAGGCAGGACCCGGAGAGGCTTGCATGACTGCGGCACCGTGTACGCAGGGGTGCACTGCCACGGCCCGGTAGGTGTTCCCCGGCTGTATCCTTCTGTGGCACATGCTGTGTATCTATCACTGCCCCCATGGTGCTCCTGTGCTGCTTTGCCCTAATGCTGGGGGACAGGGCATGGCTGTGTGTGCCCACTTGCACCGGGTGCTTCGGACACAGGCTTCACTGTCTGCTGCATGGCCACGTGCCGGCAGCGTGGGGTGGCTGGGGACTTGCATCCTGCACTGTGGCAGTGTTCGCTCATGGTGCTGTGTGTTGTGCTTTGCAGGTCCAGGGGCCAGGCAGCATGCTGCGGATGCTGCTGAGGAGCGTTGTCACCGATACATGGGTGCCAGGCCTGGTGCCCCACCAGGGGTGGGTGAGTACCGCTTTACATGATTGCAGTCGATCTGGTGTTGTGCAGTCTGTGGTGGGTGGGGTTGTGTTCCTCGTTCTGGCCCTCAGTGTGTGTTCCTTCTGTCATTTTATGTAGGTGTCCATGATCGCCATGCTGCTCCGGGTGGTGATGGTGGTGGTGCTGTGCCAGTGGATGTGGACCAGAGGATCCATGTGGTCATCCAGGCAGCCCTGTGCCCTCTTACATGGACTGTTCGGCACCTGTCAGTTGCCCTGTGGGGCATTGCGCTGCACTTCCAGGCCATGCAAGGGTGCTGCGTGGCAGAGCACAGCACTGCTAGTGTCCCCCTGCCACAGTCTGGGGGCCTTCCTGTGTTAATATTTGCCCTACCCTGTTCCCTGTTTCTGTCCCATTTCCCGTCCTCCTACCTGTCCCTGCTCCCCTTCATCCCCTTCTGTTGATGTTGTTGTTGATGTCGTTGTTGTTGTTGTTGTTGTTTCTTTTCTGGCATTTGATCTGTACAGTTTCTATGGCCATTACATTTTACAAACATGTTTTACTCTACACCTGTGTCCATTGGTCTGTTTGTGATGGCTCTGTGTTTGCTCCTCCTGCCCTGCTGTTTTACTCCAGTTGTTCTGCTGGCTCCCTGTGTGGCTGCAGGGCTGCCTGCCTGCCCTGGGGCATCTCTGTATGTGCTGGCACTTCTGCGGATGTGCCGTTGTGTCCTGTGGTGATTCACTGTGGTGTTGCGCTTGTTGCTTGGCACGGCGCATCCCTTTGTGAATGCCACCACCTGGGCTCAGTGCATCGGACTTGCGCCAGTGCATCTGAGATGCGCCGGGCGCATCTTCTTTGTGAATCCTGCCCTAACGCTTTTGTCAGTGTTCCAACTTTTCTTCAGAGTTTCACAGTTCCAAGCATGCCTAGGTTCAAATCCCAGCTGAGGCATTTATTTCCTTCTCACTTCTATTTTTTTTTTAAATATATGCACACTGCATTTATTGCAATAAAAATATAATTCTAATTTGTGTAGCTCCAGGGTGTGCACTGAGAATAAAAAGTGCCTTTGGATCCCCAGTCTTCCTGTTACCCTGGTAGCATAGCTGAAAGTGCATCAGACTGGTATTTCAAGCAGGACTTTGTTCAGATTTCAACTAGATTACTTATAGATTTCTCACTTCTAAATTGCATTTAAAATATATGCACATCACACTTCATGTAAAAAAAAAAAATCTATCGGGGTCATCTGAAAAAAAACAGTGTTCATTTTCCAAAGTGATAATTGGAGGAAAAAGAAATGTTTCCTAGACTCAAAAATGGAATGTGATTACCTGCACTGTAGATAATACATACCGTCTGGAAAAAAAAGTGCTGGTTACATGTTATCTAACAAAAAGGAAAAAAACAGACACTGCCTCTTAAAACTGAAATGACAGTTACCAATATTGTAAGCTCAACCACGGCTCATTCCTCTAGTTTTAATCAGTTTCTTTTTTCATAAATGTCTTTGTTTGGTAGGGGTGCTATTGGTGTATGACCAGTATCAGAACAAACAATCCAGTCTACCCCCCACCATACACACACACACACACACAATGCTATTGCTTAAATAAGCCTGCCAATCATTTAAAGATTTTCTATTGCCTTTTTTCATATTCTTTCTTCATTCAGTGATTTTAAAAAGGGTTCTTAGTTTCATAAATCATCTGAAATGTAAATAAGCCTAACCACCAGTTACAAAGTGTACACCTCCTAGGTCAAGTACCTGCTCATATTATTCTGATATGCTATTACAAGATGTGGTTTCGCCACTTACTCTCTCTGCCTGTGAAACCCACTCTCTAGCTTTCTAGTATTCACTGTTATATATGGAGTACTGACCCATGCTGCCAGAGCTTCACAAGCTAAATAGAATAGGTCCTGACCATTTCTGGACTAAGTATGTAGTAAGCTTAACCCTAACTCATACATTAAGTTTTAATCAGATTTCTCATAGATAATAAATTTGTAAAAGATTCATGAGTCAACATTTTCATTTTTAATGAAAGATAACTAATTGGTAATTATTTTTAAAATACATTGTGTGACTCATGCTAAACTCTCCTCACAAACCCTGAACTGTTACCATTAATGTTTAAGTATTGAAAAGGTTATTTTATCTTAAAGTTTTTGCTTGTGTAGAACTTTAACATGAAAAAGTATGAATATGTTTCAACTTTTTTCTTCAGTGAACTAAGCATGTGCAACCAATTACTAACAGTCATTAACTAAAAAATTAATAAGCTTTTAATTAATGGTGATTATTTTTTACATACGGATAATGACACTTTTATCTCCAGTTACAGCCTCCCGGTTGATATTTTTGGTTACAACCGGGAGGTTGCAATCAGCGCCTATCAATCACGTGCTACCACAGAAAGCTAACTGGTGCATAGTTTCTCTGTGGGATGGCTAAACATCTTGCCTTACATGGCGGCTCCATTACCAAGCAGCGGTACTGGCACTCAAGCTATGCCTCACATTTTTAAGACAAGTAAGATTTTAAATATTTTTAAATATTTATCTACTTGATCCTGCCTTGAAAATTAAAAGAAAATCAATCTGGTTGATCCTGCCACTCATACCCTTCTAGCACGTTTTACAGCTATGCAAGTGGACCGTGACTTTCTGAAATGCTGTTCCCACTGTACTGTGAAAAAAAGGAAAAAATCAACAACACAAAAGAAAAAAACAAAAGGGAGAGACAAGCAGTGTGTGTGTGTGTGTGTGTGTGTCGATCTCTGACAGAGGTGCTGCACTAACTGATTGGTGCTGAAAGGGGAAAAAATAAAATAACACATGGGTGACTGTGTGTAAAAAACATAATTTTACACACACTCTCAGTATGGGATGCTTTTATAAACCCCTTGGGCTTCACCCTTGGGGTTTATGTAGCATCCCACACCTTGGGTGTGTATAAAATTCTGGTTACACACAACCACCCATATATTATTCTATATTTTATGAAAAACCTCAAAAGGATATATTGCTTAATAATATCTAACAAACCTGCAAGCTTCTTACCTGAGGTCTTTGTAATTTTTTCTTAAACATCTGGTAATAATTTATAGCACATAATTGACAAAAAAATATGTAAATTCAACACTTAGCTACTCAGCAACAAAACATCAGATTGTCATGAGACATTCTACATTAGTAGACCCTATGACTGAAATGATGAGCGCCAAATTTCATAGTTCTAGAGTAAGACAGGAGAAGATGGAAGGTTTGATACCTATTATTGGCCCAACAAGTGCCTTGTACAAAGATGGAATTATACGCAAGCTTTTGGGCCACATAGGTCCCTTCTTCAAATGAATAGTTCTGGAGTCTAACATGATTGAGTTATAAGCATCAGAATACTGAGATTTAAACAAAAAACCCAAATGCAGCCATAAAATAGGGGCTATATACTACCTATATATATATATATATATATATATATATATATATATATATATATATATATATAACAATAGCACCTGTAAACTAGGGTTGAGTAAGCATTTCTATGTTAAATCCTCATATTTGCACCTTAATAATGTGGGCCCCATTCACCTGGTGTGCTTGATATTTGGCAGGGATTGAGCTGATGGTCATTTAGATCAGTTTGAGGGGGGAGGGCAAAGGCATTGTGCCTAATTCAAGGTGCTCCCTCCGTTGATCCCCCCTTATGATATCCTGTGACAATGGGGTGTCCATCACTGGTGCCCCTGAAGACTTCACCAAGTGCCCAGTTGCTCCCCGGTTATTATATACAGATAATGAATAGCCAAGAAAGGAACATTTCAACAACCAGCTTAATATCCTGATATTCACAACTTGCCTTTAAGATCCCATACCTTGAAGACATCATCTCCTTGAACCAGAGAAAATCATAGTATGCTGGTAAGTAGTGCCTATTTTATTATCTTAGCAAATAGATTTGTGAATTAATACTTTTACCTCAGGACTGTTTTCCTCCAGACTCTGTCTTTTTAACAAACAGTTAAAAGACAGACGTATCTGTCCACTAGATGTCATCTCATCATGAAGTAAATGTTTGTACTTGAGCATATTTTTACTGTACAGAATTTCTACTAAAATGGGTCTTTAAATTTTTACATTTCCTCATGAAATAGTAATTGCAAATTGCACACATTGCTAAGAAAGTTCTTTAGATAAATTAGAATGTTAGGTCTCTATTTTTTTTTATTTTAATGAAGGCCTTGTGCATGTTAATGATAGTTTACATTTTAGCTTCATGATTCTTCTACCTTTCTTTCACCATTTTCATTTTTATTAAATACTTAAAAAACACATTGCAGACTGTAATGGCTTCAACCCCTTTGAACATAAATTGGGATTAAATATACCATGTAGATAAAATGTGTCTACCTTGTGAAGTGATATAGCCAATACCTTGCATGTAAAAGGTACATATAAGCCCTCCCTTGACTGCACAGCTTACTCAAACTTCCATTCAATTTCACTGTTAGCATCATTACCATTCATTTCCAAAATCTTGGAGTGAGTTGCTGTCACCCATTGTCTTGAATATTTGGAATCTCAGTCCCTTTTTGAACCCCTGCAGTCTGGTTATAAAAGACCCACTCTACTGAAACAGCCCTCTTGAAAATTAATAACAGTATTCTTATTGTTAAAAGCCAAGGCATTTCACTGTTCTGATTTAGCTGGATTTAATGCCACATTTGACACTCTTACCTCTCTGGTTTTACACGGCCAGTTGTCTTTTCAGGTTGGGGTGTCTGGCATGGGTTTATCCTGTTTTAAATGCTATCTGTTACAGGCTCACTGGTGCAGTGGCAGTGCTACTGCTAGCAATGCTGACAATCTGGGTTCTGAAGCAACCTTGGGGCATTGGGGGGCAACTGGGGGGAGGAAGATTGAGCAACCAAAGGACTGCTCGCTTCCTCAGGGGAGAAGGTGGGCAGAGCCTGGTGCTTGCTAGGCACCTGGTGGAAGCTGGGGGAAAGGTTGCTTGGGCCTGAGTGTCAGGGGGACATGGCAGACATCGACCCAGATTCATGTTGCTGTCTCAAAAAATGGTGGCAGGATAAAGCAAAGTGCTCACAGGCCTGCACCCAACCAGCTGGGCACACTGGCCCGAACTGGACCCTGACCATGATAGAGGTTGGAGAACCCTGCTGACCCCACTGGGGGGGGAGGCGAGCCCTAGAGAAAGATGGCTTGTAGTAAGTCCTGGTGGAAGTCAGGATGATGGGGCTGGGGCACTTGACAAATGGGGGCTGAATGGAGGGGTTTAAACAGAATTTGAAAAAAAAAACTATTTGTCAAATCAGTACTGTGTCTCCTTGCTATCTGGGGTTCATCTGCTTTACATTGTCGTCCATCAGGGGTCTGTTCTTTGTCTCACTATTTTTTGTAATTCTATATTACTACTGTAAGCAATTTGATTGAATCTTTTTATTTTTCCTTACATCATTATTTGAATGACACACAGATATGGATTGGGGGCTAATTCTGTGGATGGAGTGCTAGCTCTTTAAAGAGCTACAGTCTCTGGATATATAAATTAACATTGCCACTGAGGAATTACTGCACCAACAAGGCTAATTTAGCTGGGATTTAGTAACTTTAAACACTTTTATGTGGGCTCCATTACCAGAAGTGCATGTCCCTTCATTTCCTGTTGGAATGGTATATCTGCAATACCTGTGCAAGTGTTGGCAATCACTGGGCAGAGGTGACATTGGTAGAGGCAGTGTCTGCCACTACCTGCCAGTGATCTGCAGTGCTATAGGAAACTCTGAGAGTGCAGGATGGTAATGACATCATATCTATAGGGTATCTTTTGTCTATAATTACCAACTGCAAAGTGAGCTTAGCAGCCTTATAAAATGAGAACTGCTTCTGAGGTTAAGTTGACCTTTCATGATGAGAAGCTAGGATTGCAATGTAACCATTGCCAGATGTTTAAAATATTTGAGCAAGATGATGGAACAGATGATACTGAGTTTATCTGCGGGAACTGTTTAAAGAAGAAAGAATTGAAACAGGACGTGTGTGGGTGCTTAAAGGACACATTTCAGAGTAAAGGAGATAAGAAATCTCAAACAGTTTGTGGATAACATGATTGGGGCATTGATTCACAAAGCATAGCTTACCCACCAATATTAGCAAGGCCAATATTCCTACAATTGGTAAGAAAAGAGGTAGGGAAGAAGACACTAGTGAGGAAAGAGAGGAAAAGAGTGGACTGTAGTGCTCCCAGAAAGTAGCATTAAAAGGGTAGCAGGGCTGACATACACATTAGACCTTTGACTATTGAGAGTATTGAGACAAATAACAGATATACCCATCTGATCTCACTAAATGATACCACCACACAAATTCATGTATCCATAGTATGGCTCAGACTACACTTCATGATACACCACAGACCCCCATGGCCCCTGTTAAAGATCAAACAATCATTACAGGGGATTCCATCATTATGTTTACCAATAGCATAATATTCATGGATGATAAGGAAAACAAGATGATCTCATGTTTTCCTGATGCAAAAGTCCATGATCTATATACAATAACTTGGAAGGAATTTAGCACAATTGTAGAGAAAAGCCTACCACATTCATCCATGCTGGAACAAATTAGGTGGGCAAATATCAATCAGTCACATATATGTGGCACTCTTTGAGGATGACATGAAAATCTGCAATAGAGCTGACACTGAAGTAGGGGTGGAGGACATGAGACAGGACCTAAGGGCACTAGAGGAGTGGGCAGAGTCCTGGCAACTAAAATTCAACATCAAGGAGTGGGCAGTTATGCACCTGGGACACAGAAACCTGAGGACAGGGTACAAAATGAGAGGGGAGGGAATTAGGACTATGGAGCAAGAGAAGGCTCTAGGTATAGTAGTCTCCAGTGACCTTAAGGTGGGAAAACAGTGTACAAGGGTAGTGGGGAAGGCCTATGGGATGCTGGGAAGTATAGGCAGGAGAATCACCAGCAGGAGGAGAGAAGTTCTGGTGTCACTGTACCAAACTATGGTGAGACTGTACCTAGAGTATGGAGCCCAGTTCTGGAGGCCTTACTTGTGCAAGGACACAGACTTGATTGAAAGGGTACTGCGAAGAGTGACCAAGATGGTGCAAGGGATAAAGGGCAAAACATATGAACAGAGATGCAACAAGCTGGGGCTGTGTACATTACAGACCAGAAGGGAGAGAGGGGGCATGATAGAGACCTTCAAATATGTCAAGGGGATAAACAAAGTGGGCCCAGGGTGCTTGTTTCAAATGAAAAAGGACACCACTACAAGGGGGCATGGCCTAGAGACTGCAAAGGGACACTTCAGAGGTAAAGTGAGAGGGCAGTTCTTTACAGAGAGGGTGGTGGATGCCTGGAATGGGCTTCTGGAGGAGGTTGTGGGAGTGGAGACAGTGTTGGAATTCAAGAGGGCTTGGGACAGGCATAAATGGTAACGGGGGGTTCTCAAGGAGGGAGGTGACTAGTTTAGCAGGGGGATAAGGGCAGACTGGATGGACCATGGGGTCCTTTTCTGCCGTCAAGTTCTATGATTCTATGATAAGGGTTACGTGGAGTTAGGAAATAGATTGAAAATCTTGGACTGCAAAGTACTAATTTCCGAGATGTTACCAGTCCCCAGAGCAACATAGAAAAGACAGCAATCCATTAAATGACCAGGGGCCCAATTCCAAAAGGTGTTACACCTGGCGCAAGGCAATTTACACTGATCTTGATGGTGCAAATTACTCCTTACACCAGGCATAACACTAGTTGCAGTTCCAAAAGGTGCCCTGAGCTGTGCCATCTGCGAATTGTGCCAAATGTGGGTTACGCCACCCACTACACCCACAACCCAAAGCAGCATGGCACAAGGGTGCATTATGACAGCAACTGTGCCCTGTTCCAGAACGGCAGCTGCCGTAACCCACCTACGCCATTCCAGAACAGGGAATGGCGTTGCGGAGTTAGACCAGCTAGGAGGTGGTCTAAGGGGCATCCGTCCTGGCACAGCGATGGATGCCCCCCCACAGTTCCATAGAAAGTACACTGCTGTGCTCCCCATGACCCCCACCCCTGAACTTCAGGGACCCCTGGGGTCCAGTTCTGTTGCTGCCCACCCAGCACATGTGCCAACTGGCAACCCCCCCAGTGCCTCCAGGTGCATGCCATTGCATTCTGGGGGGGGCCCAGGGGTGGCAGTAGAATGCATGCCGTGACTTGTGACACCCAAGTCCAGTGCTCCATCCCTTGAAGCTACCCTGCAGCTGCCGCAAGTTGCAGACATAGGTGCTGGGGACCCTGCTTGTCCTGGAATACGGCACAGGTCCCCTGGTGTAGCGCTACATGGCGCAACTCACATAAGCCCACGAGTTGCACCATGTGTTTCAGAATTGGGCCCCAGATGTCTGGCTAACAGACTGGTCATCAAAAGAACACTTTGGTTTTGTACATAACTGGGATACATTTTGGGGAAAGAACTACCTCTTTGCCAGGGATGGCTTGCATTTAAACAAATATGGGTCCAGACTTTTATCTGGAAATATAAATATTACATTTGAAAGAAATTTAAACTCAGTAAAGGTAGTGTAGGGTTTTCTATTAGTGACAATAATGTAATCAAGGCTTCTCAACTGGATGTTATCAAAACCAACAAGCCTGTTAAGAGGAAAGAGATGGTAGTTCTTTTATTAAATGGAAGGAGCTCAATAAATAAAATTCGATGAACTTAAAATACTATTACATGCATAAATCCTGACATATTAATGGTCACTGAGACCTGGAGGAATTTGAAATGACAGTTGGGATTAATACATTGATAGATATTCGTTGTCCTGAAGGGAGAGGAAAAAAGCAGAGGAGGAGGATGAGTGCCTTTTATGTTATGAAAAGTTGCAACTGCCCAGAAATATTACAGCAACATATAGGAGAATTAGAACCCCTTTGTGTTTGCATCAAAAATCACCAACCAAGACCCTTAACAGTAGGGGTATGTTAGTTAGTTAGTTAGTTAGTTAGTTAGTTAGTTAAAATTGCTAACTGGGACAGGCACACTTACCTGAGGCTCATTTCCAGGTGCGGTCCAGGAGAAGGTAAACTGGGAGATAAAATATAAAACATATAGGTAAAATATACAAGTTGTACATGGTAGGAAACTGCAAGGTACAGCAAAAATAAAATAGTTAAGCAACCTATGCAATACAGTAAACAGTGTACATGATAGTACATCAAAATTAGACACTGGTATAGAACACTAGGGCTCAGTACAGGACAGTAGTACCGCAAAATTAATTATTGCCAGGACAGAAAGGAGCAGAAAGGAAGGAGATGGCATTTTAGGGAGAAAAGGGAAGGGGAGAGGTGGAGGGTTGGAGGGAGATTGTTCCAGATGGAGGGAAGACATGAGGAGCAAACAGATTTCCCAGCAGCAGGGTTGAAGTGTGGTAAAAATAGAGTGCAAGAATCATGAGAGTGAAGAGACTAAGAGGTAGAGGGAATGGCAGAATGAGGGACAAGACATAGGAGGTCAGAGAGTCAAAGCAGTACTTACAAACAGTGCATGAAGCAATAGGAAGGAAGGAGAGGGATAGAAAGGGAAGTGTATAGGGTGCAGTGATGAGTATGACGAGGAGCATTACCAGATAAAAACAGCAGAAGGCATTGCAGAGGGTATCCAGTCTGGCAAAGGAGGAGGACAGGGTGGTGCTATATATCACATCCGTGTAGGCAAACACTGAGAGCACCATTTAAGTGATTGGCTCGCTGAAGACTAAGGATGAGAGACAATCTTTGTTGTGGTAGAGGGCACCAAGTTTGGGGTGGAGCTTCCTGTGGATGTTATCAATATGGATTGAGAAGTCAAGGCTACTATTCACCCACAATTAAATATTTAAACCAGGAGACTATCACAAGGGAGGTGCCATCCATCACTGAGAAAACAGGAGGGGCAGACAGCCTGGTGCATTTTTGGCTAGTGCAAAAGGTCATAGACACACTTCTGTTTGTGTTAACCTGGAGAAGCCAGAAGGTGAAGGAATCAGAAGAAGCCAGAAGGTGAAGGAAGGAAACATATTCAATTCAGTGCTTTAGAGTAACTGGTAATTGGTATTTTTCTTTTAAACTTAGATTGTAGGCTTGTAGTGACACTATACTTTCTTTCTGTGTTGTCTTTACTTATAATTGTTTTTGGGCTGTTGAAAATTTAAAACATAGTGGTGGTGTAATTCTGTGCTGTCTTTAATTGCTGCAAATTTTATCTTGGCTTGTCTGACTGTCCTGTAGCTGGGTGAAGGGTGTTAATTGTCTGGCCTCTGACCTCAGCTACGTGATAACTGGAGGTGGGGCTTAGTCACAGTTAAAGCAGCAAACAGAGGTTCATCTTCTCAGAAGAAGCCAGAAGGTGAAGGAAGGAAACATATTCAATTCAGTGCTTTAGAGTAACTGGTAATTGGTATTTTTCTTTTAAACTTAGATTGTAGGCTTGTAGTGACACTATACTTTCTTTCTGTGTTGTCTTTACTTATAATTGTTTTTGGGCTGTTGAAGATTTAAAACATAGTGGTGGTGTAATTCTGTGCTGTCTTTAATTGCTGCAAATTTTATCTTGGCTTGTCTGACTGTCCTGTAGCTGGGTGAAGGGTGTTAATTGTCTGGCCTCTGACCTCAGCTACGTGATAACTGGAGGTGGGGCTTAGTCACAGTTAAAGCAGCAAACAGAGGTTCATCTTCTCAGAAGAAGCCAGAAGGTGAAGGAAGGAAACATATTCAATTCAGTGCTTTAGAGTAACTGGTAATTGGTATTTTTCTTTTAAACTTAGATTGTAGGCTTGTAGTGACACTATACTTTCTTTCTGTGTTGTCTTTACTTATAATTGTTTTTGGGCTGTTGAAAATTTAAAACATAGTGGTGGTGTAATTCTGTGCTGTCTTTAATTGCTGCAAATTTTATCTTGGCTTGTCTGACTGTCCTGTAGCTGGGTGAAGGGTGTTAATTGTCTGGCCTCTGACCTCAGCTACGTGATAACTGGAGGTGGGGCTTAGTCACAGTTAAAGCAGCAAACAGAGGTTCATCTTCTCAGAAGAAGCCAGAAGGTGAAGGAAGGAAACATATTCAATTCAGTGCTTTAGAGTAACTGGTAATTGGTATTTTTCTTTTAAACTTAGATTGTAGGCTTGTAGTGACACTATACTTTCTTTCTGTGTTGTCTTTACTTATAATTGTTTTTGGGCTGTTGAAAATTTAAAACATAGTGGTGGTGTAATTCTGTGCTGTCTTTAATTGCTGCAAATTTTATCCCCCCTCCCACCCCTTCCCCCAACTCTTAATTATATGCCCTGATAAATCTGATTGACAGGAGCTAAACACAGGGTATAGTAAGAGGTGTAGTAGGAGGGGCATAAGAGGGAAGAAGACCACCCTCAACCCGACAAGTGTTTTGACTCATTGTTATTTATTGGTTTCTTTTTCCTTAAAAAAAAATATATCTGACGATCAGTTACAGGATTTTTAGTACTGTAAATAAATAAAAAGAGAACTAAGAGAGCCAGTAGCAGAGAAGTAGTGGAATTGCAGTATAATGTGGGGTGGTGCAATGCAGTGGCTGTGGGGCAGCCATATTCAGGCAGACCTTCTGGACACTGAGGTGCTGCCTATCTGCATGCATCTCTGGACTGTGGGATGAGGCAGCCAGACTCAGAGCGAAGTAAACTGGGTCAGGAGTACCATCACCCCTATCCAGGGACCACCCAGTCCAATGCAGCTGCCTCAAAGGATGCCGAGAGCGAGGAGCACTTGGATGACAGTGGGCTCAGGGAGGGTTAGAGCAGTCAGGCAGAGGCACATCCCAGATCCTATTCCTCTCAAGAACTCATATGCCACACTGGCAAATGAGGACAACCAAATAGAGGTACAGGGAAGTGGAAGGAAAGGATGTGGAGGTTAGGCAAGGAGGTGACCTCAGTGGGGAAAGCAGTGGACCCCAGAGGAGGAGGAGGAAGCGAATCCTGGTGGGGGACTCCATCATAAGAGGGATCCAGCTAGGAACACAGGAGGGGAGGACAGGGAGGTGAGGTGCCTACCAGGTGCCACGGCATGGAGGGATGGAAGGAAAATACTGGGGATCACTGGGAAGGCAAGGCGGGAGGGTGAGCTGGATGTCATTATCCACCTAGGTACTAATGACTTGGCAAATGGGGAGCCAAAGGAAGTTCAGGAAGAGTTTAGGAAACTGGGAGGGTCTCAAGCAAGTAGCTACTTCTGTCACTTTCTCAGAAGTACTACCTGTGAGAGGCAAGGGAGAGCATAGGAGTGCATGCACAGGAACTTTAACTCATGGTTGAAGAACTGGTGCTGTGAGGAAGGGTTTGGATTCATTGGTGACTGGGGACCCACCTGGAGGGATGGAGGTTTGTTCAAGCATGACGGCCTGCATCCATCCTGGAGAAATCAAGCACTCAATGATAAGTTTAAATGCTACATTGATAAGCATTTAAACTAGCAAAGGGGTGGCAGGCCAGCAAGGACGGTATCTACTTGCTCACCCCCACAGCTAGTAGTGGAACCAGTGAACCAGAGGAGTGGCTATCTCTGCAAAGCAGTGTGCAAAAGATGGAGATTAGTGTCCAAAGGTGGATAAGCAGAAAAGGGGCAAATTCAGCAGAAGGGCAAACAGCAAGGAGAACCAGGGATAAATGACAACCAAGGAAGGGGATGGAGTAGAACAGTGAAGCAGTCTAGGAGGTCAAATCATGGAAAGCCATGTGTGCAAATGCCAAGAGCCTTAGCAACAAGATGGAAGATCTGGAGGCTGTCATGGTACAGTCAGACCTGAACATTGTGGCCATCACTGAAACCTGGTGTAATGATAACCATGACTGGGAGATGGCCATACCTGGCTACAACATATTCAGAAGAGACAGAGCAAGCAGGAAGGGAGGAGGAGTGGCACTGTATGTGAAAAATGACATAAGGGCCACACAGATCCAGGAGGAACAAAATGGGGGAGAGATACTGTGGGTTAACCTGGAAAGGAAAATGGGGCCAGCCATCCGCACAGGTGTGGTCTATAGACCACCAGCCCAGGAGGAAGAAACAGATAGGGAGCTGATGCTAGCCATCCAAAGGATGGCAGACAAGGGAGAGGTAGTACTGGTTGGAGACTTCAATATACCAGACGTGGACTGGAGCATCCCAGCAGCAGCATCAACTAGGAGCAGATTTATCCTGGACTCCCTTCAGGGTGCCTTCCTCAAGCAACTGGTCATGGAACCAACTCGGCAGAAGGCAATACTGGACCTTGTGCTCACAAACAGGGACAGTGTGATGGGGGTAACAGTGGGGGAGCACCTGGGTAACAGTGACCACCAGTCATTGTGGTTTGAAATCACAGAAAGAGCAGAACCAAACCACACAAAAACACGTATCCTGGATTTTAGGGGGGCAGACTTTGGGAAAATGGGGAGATACTTGAAAGAGGCATTAAGGGGAATGGGACAGGAATCAGGGGTTGAGAAACAGTGGGCAGTACTTAAAATGGGGATTATAAGAACAACAGAATTATGCATTAAGCAGGTTAGCAAGAGGAAAAGGAAGAGGAGACCATTATGGTTTTCCAAAGAGGTAGCAAAGAAAGTGAAAGCCAAAAAGATTGCATTCAGGCAATACAAAAAGACACAGGCAGAAGGGGATAGAGAGAAGTACCAGGAGAAACAAAGGGAGGCAGGGAAGTCAGTAAGGGAAGCCAAAGCTCAGACAGAAGAACACATTGCAAAATCAGTGGATAAAGGGGACAAAACCTTTTACAGGTACATAAGTGAAAAAAGAAAGACAAAGGGAGGGATAGTGAGACTGAAGGGGGAGGATGGGAGCCGCGTGGAGGATGACAACAATAAAGCTGACATATTGAACAGGTATTTCTGCTCAGTCTTTACTAAGGAAGAGGGGGGTAATGGGTCTGAAGGGAGTACAAGGGGTGAGAATGGTGCAGAAATGGACACAAGTCCCTTTACACGAGAAAGGGTCCTGAAGGAACTGGAAGTAATAAGAGCTGATAAAGCAATGGGGCCAGATGGGGTGCACCCCAGGGTCCTTAAAGAACTAAGAGGTGGTGGCTGAACCTCTGGCTATCCTGTTCAGCCAATCACTGGAAACAGGGAGGTACCCAAAGACTGGAGGACAGCAGATGTAGTCCCCTTGTACAAAGTGGGAACAAAGAGGAAGCAGGGAACTACAGACCAGTCAGCCTCACCTTGGTAGTGGGAAAGATCATGGAAGCACTACTGAAGGAGAGATTGGTGGAACATCTGGTTGTCAATGGACTACAGGACCCAAGGCAGCATGGTTTCACCAGGGGAGGTCATGTCAGACCAACCTCATTGAATTTTTGACTGGGTGACTAGGAGGTGGATCAGGGGAGGGCAGTGGACATGGCCTATCTGGACTTCAGCAAGGCCTTTGACACTGTGCCACATAGAAGACTATTACACAAACTGGGGAATATGGGTGTGGGCAGGACAGTAGTGTGGTGGGTAGGTAACTGGCTGGGTGGCAGGACACAGAGGGTGGTGGTAAATGGCTGTCACTCCACGGAGGAGAAGAGTAACCAGTGGGGTACCACAGGATCAGTGCTGGGACCGGTCCTATTCAACATCTTCATCAGTGACATTGCACAGGATCTAGAAGGCAGAATTTCACTGTTCGCTGATGACACAAAGCTCTTTAACAGAGTAGACACACCAGAGGGTGTAGACAGAATGAGAAGGGACCTGCAGAAACTTGAAGAATGGTCAAGGGTTTGGCAGTTGAAATTCAATGCAAAGAAGTGCAAGATAATGCATATGGGGCACAAAAACCCTGGCACAATATATCAGTTGGGGGGTGAGGATATAGCATGCACCAAGCAGGAAAGGGATCTTGGGGTTGTCATCTCTGATGACCTCAAGGTAGGGAAACAGTGTGACAAGGCATCAGGTAAAGCAAATAGGATGCTGGGATGTATAGGCAGGGGCATCACCAGCAGGAAAAGGAGATCATAATTCCGCTATACAAGACACTAGTGAGGCCCCACCTGGAGTACAGTGTACAGTTCTGGAGACCATACCTCACGTAAGGACATAGACAGGGTAGAGAAGGTTCAGAGGAGGCAACAAAGATGGTGCATGGGTTGCATCACAAGTCCTATGAAGACAGGTTGAAGGAACTGAACATGTACTCCCTGGAGGAGAGGAGGAGAGAGGGATCGATAGAGACATACAAGTATCTTACAGGGAGGAACAGGGTGCAGGAAAACACTATTTTAAGCGAAAAGATGTTTCAGGACTGGAGGGCATGGGATGAAGTTGGAGGGGGACGATTCAGAGGAAACATGAGAAAGAATTTCTTCACAGAACGGTGGTAGACAAGTGGAACACCCTGCCAGAGGAAGTGGTGGGGGCTGGAAACAATCACAGGATTTAAGAATGCATGGGATAGACATAAAGGAATTCTAGAGGGCAGGGGTAAGGGGAAACAGACTTCTAGGAAAACAAACTGAACTTACAAGCTCAAATGGGCAGACTAGGTGGGCCATAGACCCTTATCTGCCGACACTGTCTATGTATCTATGAGTTGCAAAATGATTCCAAGGTTGGGATTCAGGCAGCAGAGGCAAAGAGTACTCTGTCAGCCGTATACATCTGAATATGCAAGTCAACACAGATGAATGTGAGGTCATTGGGGAAAATGATGAATAATATGGGAGACAGGATGGAGCTTTGTGGGATTGTCTGGACTGGATAGAGAGGAGGAGATGAGACGAAGTTATCTACCACCCAATATAATGGACAAACTATTCAAGAAGGCGATGTAGGAAATGAATAATTTTTCAAATACAAGTGACTGTATTATAATGAGGGACTTAAACATACTAGAAATCAGCTGGAGTACACAGTGCTACCAGCAAACATGGAAAAGAGTTAGTAATGACAACTAATGAAGGTAGTCTGTTCTAACATGTCAAAACCAACAAGGGGAAAATATTCTACATTTCATAATGACAAATTTTGATTAGCACAGTACAGTACATATAGTATTCTAGAGCCCCTGACTAACAGCAACCATAATACCATTAGACACCCATTTAAGTGTTGGGCTAGTAAAGATTCTAGCATCTCCATCATGTTTAATTGTAATAACTTTGTATCTACAGGTATATTACAAGAACTACATGATTGGTATTGGTAATCTGATATGGCTAGCAGAGATACTGAAATGTGTTGGTTACTATTTAAAAATAAGCTGCTAACTCTCCCAAACAGCTTTATTTCCAAGATGAAACTACAACAGAAAAGGTAAAGTAAAGCCTGGTACAAATGTATTTATTTGTTTTTGGTAACTGGGTAGGTGAATTAGCCATAAAATGACTATTTTCAGGCATGACCGGGAGTTTACAGAAGTCAAGCAGTACAACAGGGAACAACACAGAAGGTGTGGGAATACAGTGTACATTTCACATGTAGTTGATATCTACAATAATAGAGAAATAGGTAACACATGCACAAGACGTTCAGTGACAATAGTGAAGGCAGAAATAACATACTTCATACAATCAGAGACACCAGTGAGGCAACAATACTATATGCAATACATTCATTATAATGTATGCAATACATACATACATACCTAATACATACTTAAGGCTGACTAAAATATAGTGGAACTACAAGACAACAAGACCAGTATGGGTCCTGTAGGCTGGCAGATACATGGCGTGGATACTGGCTCTGGAACATAGCACAAAGGTCAGCATGAAAACATGTTCAGGAGATTAACATGTTAAGGCTATGGGTCCCACTTTGTGCAGAGGAGCAGCATGAGATAAAAAGGGACACAAGTAAGAGGAAAATGCATAATTGGAGTGACAAGTAAGTAATAGAAAATAGTAATATAGGAGGATTTTAGCCAGGAAGAAGGGAATTTACAGAGCTATGGAAAGAAATAATTTACTCATCTGGTAAAAGTGATTGTATGAGTATTTCTTTACAGCATTCCCAGTCTACCTTACTGAGTGGATTATGTTCACCTGATAGGATAACAATGCACATGTGACTTGAACTTTCAAACCCAGTTCTACCTTAGCATCCAGGTCTTCCAGCTTCCTCACCTCGAGACATGCACTCACAGGGTGAGCAGCACAGTTTAGCAGCTCGCACTAAAATGTTTGTGGTTTATATGGTAAGACTATTATAACACACTTTCTGTTAATGGTGCAATTAGATAGACTGGATAATTCTTGCATGAGCCTTGGAATTTTATTTTTAGTGCAATTATGAAGGGGCAGTTAATGTTTTATAGGTAACCAGCCAGTACAACAGCCACACACATTTTCAGCTTCAGGCAGAACAGTATGACTTTTGATTTATTATGTTCATACCTGCACAAAGCATGTTGCTTTGATGATGGATTGGAGAGGTGTGTCACTGTCAGCCCAGTGTAGGACGGTCAGCAAGAGTCTCAACAGTATCAGACCAATCATCAGCCAGGCTGATTATGACACTTAAGTGTTTGCTGGACAGAGACATTGTGAAGTTCAAAGAAAAGAGCCACCCAAATCAAAGGGCAACTCTTTCCTTTGATCTACATGACACCGCACTGTGAGTACGGCCAATCAGCATCATGATCAGCATGCTGTAGTCCTCCTACCAGTGGTAAAAACAATCCCACTCTTTGCCAAGTATCCCTCCCACCTCCCATTGCTTCTTGTGCACCTTTCCTATACCGGGGTGTCCAATCCCAGTGCTGACTAGTGCCCCACCACCCTGCCCATTTCCATTGTGCAACACAGGAGAGCCCATTCCTGGTACAGCCAAACATGACACTGACACTGGGGTGCCCAATTCCCCAATGTCAGTACCTGAAATAAAGAAAATCATCCCTTGTGGTCTTTTTTATTTTTTAAACCCTGTAAAAAAGAAAACACTCCATTGATAACTGTTGCAGCCACTGTGCCCTGCCACTGTTACCCTCCCCACCCAACTCCCCCACTCAGCATACCACCCACTGCACCACATCCCTTACTTACCTACTAGGGGTCTACCACTGTAATCCTCTTGGGGCAAGAAACATGTCTTCACTCTTCAGTGCTGGATTGGAAACTAAAGAAATCAGATATGTGGTCAATGTATTTCAATGTGTTTTGAACTTGTACTCATAACTTGGTCAGTTTAAATATTTTCCCCAAAATCTTCACTATGGCCTTTTTGGGACCCCACCTGATCAACAAAATTGGTTTAATTCCTGAAATTCAAACCAAAAGACGATTTTGCAGTCACTCCAGAAAATCACCTTTTGGGTGGGATTTGAAAATGTTCACCTACTAGGTTAATGAGGTGGTGTCATAAAAAGACTATATTGAAATATCAGGGTCAGAATATTAAAAAACAACAAAAGTTATGAAGGTACATTGAAATGTTTTAACACTCACTCATAACATTGGTAATTTTCAATATTTTGACCTCAAATGTTCAATATAGACATTTTTTTCACACACCCCTCATGAATGTGACAGGTGTCATTTTTCAAATCCTAGCCAAAATGTGTTTTCTCACCTGTGTTGAAATGACATTTCAGCCAGTATTTTACAATATGACACATGCCATGTTTAAAAGAAGGGATCATAAAAAGACTATGTTGAAGATTTGGGATGAAATTGTCTCAAAGTAACGAAGTTATGAAGAAATGTTGAATTTTTTTCAATGTTTACTCATAACATTGCAATGTGTGCAGAGACCTCGTTACCCACCTCATGAACATGACGGGTGTCCTTTTTCAAAATCTCCTCCAGAATATGTTTTCATATTTGCTCTGCCAAGATACATTTTAAACAGGATTTTTAAAAATTCCACCAATTATAATCACAAGGTGAGCTCATAAAAAGACAGTGTCGAAAATTTGCGGTCAAAATGTCAAAAGAAACAGCCAAGTTATAAGGAAACATTATATTTTTTCAACATTTACTCTTAACTTTGTGATTTTTGCAGAATATGGCCCCAAATGTGCAAAATAGCCCTTTTGTCACCATACCTGACAAACATTACAGGCAACATTTTTAAAATCCCCTTTGAAACATGTTTTTGCAGTCCTTCTTTGAAGCCACCTTTGGGACACGATTTTAAAAAATCTACCTGTCTTGATCATAACATGGGGTCATAAAAAGGCTGCAGTAAATCCCTGTTATCCGAATATCACGGGGGACACAAAAAACATTCAGATAAATGGGGTTTCATTTAATTGGGGTTCCTATACTAACATTGTGTGGTACAGTCCTGAATGCTGCCACACGCATACATGCTTGTGACCTGGAATACTGTACATGCTTGAGACCTTGGAGAGAGAGACAGACTGGTCACAGCTCCTGAGACTTTCTCCCCTCCATTTTGTTCAGTCATGGCTCATTTGGCTCTTCCACCTATGTCTTCTCTCCCTGCCCGCCAAGTAGCAGCTCCTTCCACCCCCCTGTCCCTTGTGGACTCCCTCCTGTAAGTCATGTTAGAAACTAAAACACAGCTCCTGGGTCATTCTCCTCTCTTTCTCCCTTCTCTTTGGAAAGGGTAGCTGTACCTTGTTCTGCCCTAGGGTGTTACTGTTTCGAACTTCCGACTGCAACACTGAAGTCACCGTGAAGTCACCGGGTACAGTACATTAACAAGCATAGGTTTGAAAGCCTTGAAGTGTTTTTCATGCAGCAGGTGTTACCATTTTGAATGATGCTGCACAGTCATTCTTAGAATTCTTAGGATACTTTTTACTGAATTTTAAACTAGTCTGGGGGGACCGAGGTGGCAAAGGCTGTCACTTAAAAGAAAACACTGTTCTGTCAGCAGGCAGAGCCCTGAACAGGTGTGAACACTTTGGAAATGGGGTATAATTCAGTTAGGACTTCAGAATACATAATCAGGTGCTAATGACCAGTTTAAGGCAAGTGCTAATTGTGCTGTCAGCACCGTTGGGCTGTTAAGGCTGAGAAGTCAGGTTAGCTGTGGGGGACTCAGTTTTGGATAACTAAGAGTTTCGGAAAATTGGGGTCCGGATGACTGGAGTTTTACTGTATGTTGAAAATGTGGAGTAAAAACATTTAAAAAAAGACTAAGTTATGAAGAAAGGTTGAACTGCTCCAGCATTTCATAACTTTATTTTTGCAGATTTGGGCCCCTAAAATTCAATATATCCCTTGCATTACCCCACCTCATGGACATGACAGGTGTCATTTTTCAAATCCCCTCCAAGACATGTTTTTGCAGTCATACTGCAGAATCACTTTTCTGATGAGATTTAAAAAATTCCTTCTTTCTTGATCATAACGCGATCATAAAAAGACTATGTTGGAAATTTGGGGTCAAAGTGTGGGAGCTCACTGAAAATCAGACATTGCCTCTCAGCTGGCCTGTCCTGGGTAAATACAATAAAAAATGTGTAAAGCAGGACACCACTGTAAATGGGGTATTGTATCTCATCTGATCTATCCTGTGTAAATAGACAGTATAACCTTGATTATCCAAACCGATGGGGGGGACATAGGAATGGTTCAGATAATCGAGGGGTTTGGAAAACAGAGGTACTAAAATTAGTTAAAACAGTGACACTGCTCTGATCACCCCAAAACAGCAACCTTTGCCAACCTTTGCCTTCCCACAAACAAGTTTTTCTTTAAATAAAAGCCTCAGCTAAAACAAGATCGGAAAATCGAAAGCAGACTACCACAACTCTTTCAATAAAAGCCTCAGCTGAAACAGATCAGAAGATCAGAAGCCGACTGCCACAACTCTGAGCCAGGACTCAGAGTGTTTTTGCAGACAACTGTGTTTAACCTACCACTTGCACTCTGATATTAAATGATGTTCTTACCAGAAAACTACAGTACTGCTGACTCAGTGGTGTATAATACGCTTACATTTCAGGTCAACTACAGTACTGCTGAGTCAGCATTTTCAAGTAAGCCATTATCTCCCTCTTACTATCCGCTTTAAAATGAAAACATTGAGAAACACTCTAGGAGCTCTTTACCTGTTCATGCAAGCACCTTTGAAGTACAGTACTTATTTTTTTTACCCCAAGCTCTTTGTAGTTGAACTTGTTGTACTGTGTACAGTATAGCCTTGATTAGAAGGTTGACCCAGCGCTACCTGGGTGCTAACTGAATCCATTGACTCGGCAGTAAAAACAATTGGCACATCATGGGACATGGCAAGGGTTCAGATAATCCAGAGGTTCAGTTAATGGGGGGGGGCAGATAATCGAGGTTGTACTGTATAGTAAAAATGTGTAGAAGTAGGACCTCAGTATAGCAAAGCCCCCAATTAAATGTGCATCTGTGCTTCTCTGTCCTGGTAAAATACTCTGTTATAGCTGAACTCTACTGAAAATGTAACTTGTCTTTCAGCTGAGCAATTCTGGGTAAATACATTATAAAAATAAGCAAAAGCAGGGCCCCATCGAAAACAAGAGTGCTGTACAACACACATAACAAAACAAACAAAGCAAATCATTAAAATAGTCATTGGTAAAAAAAAAATACAAGTAACGTATGTAAAATTCACAGTGTAATTCCACAGGACAAGCCAAAGGTGTGGCAGCAAAAGCATGAGGTGATCACAAAGTACCATAGGTCTCTGCAAAGAGGAAAGAGGAAAGACTTCAGGCCCTTCTTATAGGCCTCCCTCAGTAACCTAGGAAGCCTGTTTCACTGGGCTGGGCCTGTTAGTGCAAAGGCTGGGTCTTCTGAGGATTTGAGCCTTGTGGTGGGAACAGCTAGGAGTCCCACCTCTGAGAAACAAAGGAAGCAAGAAGCCTTATAGGAAGTCTACAGGTCTCTCAGGTAACCACATATAGGGCCATCTAGGACAACATACCAACCTTGAAAGTGATGGGCCACTTCACTTGCAGCCACTACAGTTCACTAAGCCACTACAGTTCACACAGGACTCGGGTTATACAACAGTACCTCAGAAAGTCCATCAGTAATGGGGCTGCTGCATCTTTGATCAGCTGCAGATGTCACCTCCACTCACCCCACGGTACAAAGCATTACAGTAATCAATCTGGAAGTAACAAATGCATGTACCAGTGATGACAGGTCTCCGGGGGGGGTCAAGGCTTTAATCTGGGTGATGTTTTTGAGATGTTTCTGAGATGGTAAAAGTCATCCCAAACCACAGCCAGCACCTGAGCCTCAAGTGTCAGCCTCTCATCCAGAATGACCCTTAGATTCTTAACCATAGCAGGGGCTTCCTATCTAGAGGAACCTAGTCATAAGTCAGTCCCCTCATTGGCAGCCCCGATACACCACCTTCAACCAGGATCATTCACTAGCACCTCCATCTTGCCCAGGTTAAACCTCAACCAGCTTGCAGACATCCTTTTCTGAATCTTAGCCAGGCACAAATTTAATACCTCAACCACGCCTGGTATCCTGGGTGCAAAAGACAGGTACAAATGGGCACTGTTAGCATAGCAGTGCAAACCCAGACAGCATCATCTAATGCTCACTCACAGGGCAGCATATACAATGCAAACATCATGGGAGATAGGATTGACTGCTGAGGCAAACCACAGAGCAGGGGCCTCAGGAGTGAGGAGAAACTCACCCTCACATCCCTCTGCATCCTATCTCTGAAGAAGAATTCATAGTAGCAGATGATTGTGCTGGTGAGTCCACAGTACTCCCTGAGGCAGTCCAACAGCAACCTATGGTCCACAGTGTCAAAGGCTGATGAGAGATCTAGGAGAACAAGAACTGATTGCTCTCCTCTATCTATCACCCTGAGAAGGTCATGCTGTCTCAGAACTGTGCCTAAACCTACACCCAGAATTGACAGTTTCATAGATATCAAAGGCCATGCGGTGTTCCTCAAGGTGCAGCACCACCACCATCTTCTCTATAACCTTTCCCAGAAATGGGAGGTTAGAGACTGATCTATAATTCACCAAGCAGTCTGGGTCCAAAGATGGTTTCTTCAGAAGAGGCCTCACCAGAGCATCTTTCAATTCCCTTAGAAAGACCCCTCTGGATGGGAGCACAGGACCAATTCAACAAACGCTGGGCCAAGAAAACCAACACACCTGATCAACAAGAGAGTTGGGCCTGGATCCAGCTCAAAAAAGGTGGGCCGTAGCTCCAAGACCCACTTCCATCAAAATTGGTCTAAACTCACTCTAGACTTATGGAGGGCCTCTGCCATATCCAACTTGATCCTTCTGGGTAACAGCAGCCTAGCTGAAGAGTTCCTGGACCAAACTAAGGACACCCTATCAGAGAAAAACCAAGCAAACTCTTTACAATGAGAAGATGAATTTGCTCTTACCAGTTGCAGACAGACCAGATGGAGTAGTCTGTCCACAGTCCAGAAGAGCTGAACTGGTCAGTTTCTGTCTGCAGTGATTTCCCTTGACAGCAGTGCTGCCTTCTTATGGGAACTCACTCTTTGAGACTTTAAAACCTGTTCATCCTCCTCAGACCATAACCTCTTCCAAAAAGGTTCCAACCTCCGACCCTTAGTCTTCAGTTCCCTGAGCTCCCCATCAAACCACGGGGATATGAAACACAAAGTCCAGGGCCATATAGGAACTGGTGCACCTGTATCAAAGGCTGAGGTAATAGCCCTATTATATGCCACCACTGCCTCCTCCAATTCAGTCACACAAGCTGCCATCACACATGAGAGATCCACTACTGCCTGGAGTCTTTCTGGGGGGAACCCCTTCAATGGGTGATATTGAACCATCTCCATAGGGGATGAACTATGAGGGAGGACCAGAACAAAAACTTCACTGTACAATGATCCCTCTAGATGACCAGATCAACCCTGGGGTTATTAACCTCCAGTCCCAGTGAGCAGACTAAGTCCAAAGCATGACAATTGTGATGGGTTACAGAAATAACTACCTATGCTAAGTCCAATGATTCCATCACCTGAAGGAAATCCTGACCAAACTGCAAGAGCTCATCCTCGATCCTGGCATTGAAGTCAGGGAAGGACAGGGGTTGGGAAGGCAGCTAATACAGGGCCTTACCAGTTGCAGGACTTAGATGAATGATTTCACCAAGAAACGGACAGCTGAGTTGAGGAGCACAAGAATAGTAGACCCCCATTTGGAGAAAGGCAGCACAGACTGTCAACAATACCAACCTGAATGCAGGTTACATAAGAATCACATCAAAGAGCCTGATATACTTGCAAGTCTAGGACTTCCAGGTATTCAGAAAGATGTACTGGGGAAAAAAAGACCTGGGGCACCATAAAGAAGGAATTTATGGTATTCCAATGGGATAGGTCTGATAGGAAAAGGTCTAGGTAACTTCCTTTTTAAGGGAGTGTGTCACCACAAAGAACGTAGAGAATAATACATATGCAGGTATGTGTTATCAGGTTATTTTGAACAACTGAGGTGTGTGATGAGCCATAAACTACAAGTATGACGCTAAAGGGGTTTTTGAGGTCATCACACAGTGAGGGTGTGATAAAAAAACTCATAAACACACACCTGCATAGTCTTTTATAATTATTGGTGCAGATTGTGGAAACAGAAATCACAAAATAAGGAAGACACAAAAGGTTTGTTTAATTCATTTTACTCAAAGAAGCATATAACAGCCCATAATATTTCTATCAAGTTCTAGTTTGTGAATTTTGAACCACTTTACATTAAAAAGAAGTCAGCGGTTTTAAACACTCATTCCAAAACTGAAACACAGAGTATGCGTTAACCATTCAGATCTTTCCCATGTCTTTCTTACAATATAGTCTGTGTGATTCAATAAGGATACAGAAATAGATAGCGTTGATGTAAGTGCTTTCACCATTAGAACCCAAACTTTTCTAAACTAAAAAAAAATGTGTGTACTTCAATTTTGTCTTTACTTTTTGGTCAAGTTGGGGTGGAGTTAACTGTCATTATATTGGTAACCTGTCTGAAGTAAATTCTTTAAACAGTGTTAGGGGGATCACGACCTTGCTTTGCCTCTTTAAAGTTTGAAAGCAATAGAGTGTGAGGCATAAAATGCAGTAATAACTGGGTGTGATGACACACCCAGTTATTGTGGCATTTGAAAGTGCTCTCAAACTTGAGTGGTATTGGGGTAACCAGAAATTAAAAGGAGAATATCAGGGGAACCAGCAGATCTCTTGATAAAGCACATTAAGGTGTGCGAAACAATCATCTGGCAATTCTGTTTTACCTTGGGGGGTTTTACCCTGTGCCATGCTTTAAATAAAAGTCTGATTTTTAACTAAACAAACAAAATTAGTTTGCTGGTACTCCTTCTTCTCTATATGAGCAAGGTCTGCCTGCCACTTTATAGTACCTACTTTTTGACCTTGTGCTTTATTTATTTATTTATTTAGGAAATCAGAATTACAACCCTTTGAGTCATAGACTTGTTTCCAAAGGCTCCATGTCAGAATAAAACATAGACATTCATACAGTACATACATAGAATAAATGTGGGTGAGCAATCCAAGTACAATGAGCATGGGTTAATGCCTATACATTTGGTAGCTAAAACAGGGCAGAGCTATCGACATATTCACCTAATGAGCGGTTAAGACCTATGCAATTGGTAGCTAAAGCAATGCATAATATGAGTTGGTAGTAGGCCGCCTCAGGGAGGCCTTGTCTTATACATAATACAATGCATTCATAGTCCAGTGCAACTATATGGTAACCAATTGAGGTGAGGAGCCTGTAGGCTAGAAATAGTGAGGGCTCTCCATTGCCAGGCCAAGAGCGGGTGCATGGCCTAGTAGCATGGTGCAGGATCCACAGGTTACCAGTTACACTGGCATTGATGTGAGGAGAGAATATGGGCCCTTAAGGCAGCTTTAAAAGGACCTAGATTGGTGATTGATGTGATGGCCGGTGGGAGGGCATGGTACCAGGATGGAACTCCAAGGGGGAAGGATCACTTTTCCAGGGTGGTCCTGACCTAGGCATCTTCAAGATAGTTTTTGGGGCAGCCCATGTGGACGCTGAGATGTGGCTGCCTGAAGAGAAGCCATGACACCTATTGGGGTTAAACCCAGGTGGATTTTTTTGGTGAAGAGACAGGTCTGGTATAATAGTCTTTCCTCAAGGGAGAGGATATTGGTGGGTGTGTATAGGGTGCAGGTATGTGTATTTCTGTCAGCACCAGAGAGAAGCTGGCAGGCCTTATTGATGACTACTTGTATTTGATGAAGCGCCGTAGGGTCGGCGGCAGCATAGATTGTGAGGCCATAGTCTACCAGCGATAAGACTGAGGAGGTAATGGCTAGGTGAAGTGCTTCAGGTGGCAGGCAGTCTTTATGTCTGTACAGGAGACCAATGCGGGTGTTGGTGGCGGAGGTGAGGATTTTTATATGTTCGTGGAATGAGGAGGAAGAGTCAAATGTAATACCTAGGTACTTATACTTTTGGACCTATTCCAGTAGGATGAGAGAGGCAGAGAGTATTTCCAGAGGGAAATCCTTTGATCTGTTTTGGCAGTGGGCATAAAGCATCATTGTTTTTTTAATGTTGACCACCAATCTGTGTTCAGCAAACCAGTGTTCAATCTGAGAGAAGGAGTTTTGTAAGGTACGCTGGAGAGAGAGGATCAGGATGCTCAGCATTATGAACAGCGTTGTCCACGTAGAGGAGAAGGTTGCCGGGGCAGGATTTAGGCAGGGCATTGAGGTAGATGCTGAATAACAGGGGACCCAGAATAGATCCCTGGTGAACTCCTGAGCTCACAGGCAGCATAGTAAATATGGTATTATTAATTTTAACACATTGGGTTCTAGATGAAAGATAGCTGGAGAACCATGAGCGTGGACAATGAGAGACCCCAAATGTTGTAATGTGTTAAGAAGGAGGGGGTGAGAAACCATGTCGAAGGCCTTTGAGAGGTCTATAAACACGGCCCCTGTGAGGTGCCTCTTGTCAAGCGTGGAGTGCAGGGAGTTAGTGAATTCTGTGAGGGCAGTTGTAGTGCTATGACCAGCTTTGAAACCATGCTGCTCGCTACACAAGAGGCAGTGTGTGAGGAGGTAGTCAGTGAGCTGACTGGCCATGATCTTTTCAAGGGCTTTAGAGAGTGGGGGGAAGAATCGAGATGGGCCAGTAGTTCTTTGGGAGGGAGCTGTCACTACATTTCAATATTGGTGTTATCACTGCCATTTTCCATGAGGTTGGGAACTGGCCCAGGTGCAGGGACAGATTCAGAAGATCCGTGAGTGGGGAGATAACTGAGTCTTGCGCAAGGTATAGGATATGCATATTGAAGGTGTCTTTGCAGTACTTGGAGCTCTGGAGGGCTTTGGACAGGTAGACTTTCACTTCTGTAGGGGTAATGACTCTGAGTTTGAAGGGGGAGTGGAGGAGCTCTGGTGGTGGGGTAGGCTGATTTGGATTGAAAAAGTTGCTAGGGAGGACTGCGCTGAGGTCTGAGAAGGCGGAGTTGAGGCAGTTAGCTATGTGAAGTGTGTCTGTGGTGGTAGTACCATTAACACTAAGTTGTGAGGAAGCGGCTCTGTCTGGGTGAAAAAAGAACCAGCAGTTCCACTGAGTCTAGCTAGTTAAGTTAAATGGGGGAACACAATAGTCACCCAGGGAGGAACCTCATGACTATAAATGGTTAAGCTCAGCTTATCAGATGAAGAGATACTATGCGCTTTGTAATGTTAAATTGCACAAGAGGAATTCTAGAGGCATTACCTATTATACTAACATAAATATTTGCAAAAGTGTTGCTAATGATAATTTTTGGAATTCCGCAGTAAACTTAAAACTGCTAAACTATTTTTTTTTTCAGTTTTGTTAGATACCAGCGTACACTGGCATTGGATGTACATGGCAAACTTCAGGTCTATACCTGCAGGAGCAGAGAAGCTACAAGCATCCACATTTTTAGAAAGTTTTTACATTTCACAAATAATTACATAGTGAACTTTTGAACCCCTATAACCTAACAATTTCCAAACCAAATCTCTCCATATTTACTAACTTCTGTAATTCTTACCAAAAGGTTATGCTTATTTTCATACTGTATATCAAGTGCCATAGCTGTCAGTTATAAGCAGACAAAATGTTTCATGAAATTCCTACAAAATAAAATGCTAGACTTTGAGACCCTATAATTTTGAAATTATTCTTCCAAATGTAACGATATTTACTAAGTCTTCAAGCACGTATCAATAACTAATCATTGCAAATGTCAGGTTTCTAGCCTAATAGCCAGCTGAGTTATGGCTAAATAAGAAGTTCAGAAATTCCATGATATTCCAATGGAATTCCATAGAATTTTGTGGCATTTCATGGAATTTTATCACAATTCTACTAATCTGAAGTGCTGAAATATTATTAATTAAATTTTATTGCAAATTGTTGTAGCACTATGTGATTTCATGTTTGGGCCGATCCTGTGGGGAGGCAAGGAGGCACTGCATCCCAGGGGGTTTTATCACTCTGACTCTAGAACCACTTGAAATGTAATTTCTGGCTGAAGGCACTGCACATTTCAAACTTTTATGGATTCAGACCCCCCAATAAAATTCCTTACCCAGGTCCCTCAGCCTTGTTTGAGCCCTCAAGACAAGTGTAGTAAACATGACACATATTGTATGGTAACCTGATTACATTCCGTTACTTCTGTCATAAAATTAGCAGTTTAATGGCTCAACACCTTTGACTCTATGGCACCTTTAAAGAGAATGAAGTGGTGTGCACACCTTGGTACTCTACAGGCTTGTTCACTTGGCAAGAAAGTTGGATCGCCACTGTGTAGATTATTGCAGCCAAGCAATCTGAAATGCTGTGGAGCAGCATTCACACGGCATAGCTCTAGAATGCTGCAGGTGCTGCGAGAGAAGTTCCAGCATTTTGAAAAGGGTTCTGGTGGGGAGTGCAGTCAACAAAACTACAGTGGAGGGGGTCTTCAGACCCGAGTTCAGCCAAAGGTAGTTTTAGGTACATTAAGCACAGCTGAACTCGGGTAAGTAGTTCTTTTAAAAAAATGAGGGCAGTAAGTTGAGAAAACACAGTCCTATAGTGGAGCCATGACACTAGGCAATGTATTGGGTGGTGCTGGCTGTTCACACAGCCAAGCAAACTGGTGCAAAACTCCTACTTCCCTGTGTGATCCCAAGAAAATAAGGATCGTGAGCACAACAGAACGCAAGTGGAAAACGGCAGAACAATGGTTTTCACATGTGCACAGGGGCACCGATCTGGGCGCTGTGCACCACCAGCACCGACTCAGAATATACAGTGTAAACAAGCCTATTGTTTCACTCAAAGACAATTGTGTGACTTAACATTGGTTTATAGTTGCTACATATATTGATTTTTCCAAATAGCATACCTTTGCAATAATGCTATGTGGAATTTTCAGTCCAGTTTTCAGCCTAACAGAACAGAATTCCATGGAATTTTGGAAAATGCTGCCTAACCCTGAGGAATTCTGTCAGTAGCAAAATTCTGACATTTCAAAAGAGAAATAATTTTCGTAGATTAATAATCCATAGTTTACATAAACTGCAGATTCTTTTTCCACAGTCCACAGAAAATTATTGTGCAGTTTACATGTTCCAAGGGAAAATAATTCTACAGTTTACATATAAACGCTTTTCAGAATTCTGGGGAAATTAAAAAGAAATTTTGAAAAGCATTTTGGAAGCAGAATTGCACTGCTGTATGAATTCAACTACCATAATTCCGCATTCCACCCAGCTCGACTTTGTGATAAAAGGCCTAGGAGATTACAATTTTTTAATTAAAAGCTTGTTATCTGCCTCCCCCCCTCACAGACCTGAGCCCCAGGACATTATGTCCTCCTCTATTTATTTATTTATTTATTGAGATCTTGGATTAACACCATTGAGCAAAAGGTTCTTTCACAGGTTCCACGTAAAGTATGACACAAACAAGAATACAGATATGTTCCATAGATACAGATACAGCAAGAAACAATTGAAAACTGTCTCCAGGCATAAATTCTAACAATACACAATCTAAGCACGTACAGGGTGCAGAGTCAAAATAAATGCCAACTTTTCACTTGGTAATGGTAACATAACATGAGGACATTTGTTTAAAAGGAGAATTGTACAACTAACAACGTAGGTAGATAATTGGATTGTGCCTGAGTCAAAGAAAGAAGGAAGGTCTTGTACCAGTAGACAGGGACAGGGGAGGGAGGATGAAAGTGCAGGGAGGGAGAAGGAAAGCAGAGGTGGGGGTAGGATGGGGATAGATAGGAGGGAAAGGGAAGAACAGTTATGTAGTCAAAGTGGAATGGGGGGAGGAGGGGGGAAAGGAGGGGTGGAGGAGAGTAGGGATGAAGAGGTGGTGTAGGTAGTGGGGTGATGATGATGAAGATGTATTAAGATGGTAAGGAGGAAAGAGGAATGGAATGACGGAGGGGCAAAAAAGGAAAGAGGGGGTAGAGGGAATAGGAGGGAAAATAAATAATTTAGGTAGGGGTAGAAAGCCCATGAAAGTGTTAACTTGACCAGGGGCCCAAGAAATGGACATGAAGTGTAACATTTCACTAATCAACCTAAATCTGATCATGAAAGCAAATGAGTACATACTTCTTACTGGAGGGCTGCAGCAGAGAATTGTTTGTTGCCGTATTGATCCTTATACAAAAAGGTAAACAAAATGGGTGATTTGATACATTTTATTAGGTCAACAAGAGATTTACAAAATTTAAGCTTTCAGGCTATATAGAGCCCTTCATCAGAAAAATGCTGTAGAGGTACAAAAAATTTCTGGCTCATGTGACATCATTTACTAGCCATTTTAGAGGCTTGACCAAACAAGTTTTATAAGTGGGTGATGCTCTCCTTACATTTTACGTGTTAAGATCTGCATTTTGTTTGATGAAATAAGCCTAGAAAGCCATTTTAAATTAAAAATAGGTTAATTTATGTACCATTTAAGTATCTGAGCTGAAAGTGCTGCTGTAGTGCTGGAACCAATAGGTACAGCAGTCAGATGAAATGGACTTGGAAATATGACCAAAATATGTTACTTTTAATTCCTGATCAACTCTACATTACTTGATTGTTTACCTTGACTGTGGCAGGGAGGCAGAGAGAAGATGGGATAGCCAGGCTCATAGACACTCAACATATGAACAGATAGTGAGGAAGGCGTCATTTTTGTAGGAAGGGTGTCACTTTCATTAAACTGAGCACCATATATTGTAAAGAACTGCAAATTAGAAAACTACAGAAAATACTACAGTATCAATAATTCCATCTTGGGGTTCTGATGGCTATATTTATCATGCCATCAGAGTCCTTTGATGGAATCCCAGTCTTACTATGTGTGTTTTTCAATTGCTATCCTCTTTTTTTGCAAAACATTTACAATAATTTCCTGCCTTACAGCATGCCTTGCTGATAAGTGAAAAGTGTGCAGAGTTTTGATGTACCAAAAGTTAAAACCAATTAAATCTCATTAACCTTCACAGTAAAACTGGGACCCCATGCATAGTCACAGTGGTGAGTGGCAGTATTCAAGGGTGCACTGGGCTCCCCCGACTGCCATCCACCAGAACTGCCATACACAAACAGTTGTTGCTGTCTGCAGTGGCTAGAACATAACTTGCGACAGTGGCACTGCATAAGATTATGCAGATTGCAGTTCCAGATGTTACAGGTCACACATAGTCCATGTGACCACTACCATTCTGGGACTGTGGCTGCAACAGGGGTCAGCCCATGGCATGACACCAGGTGTATGGTACCATACCACTGGCTGTGCCTGGGCATGCAGCACTACCACCAGTGTCATCCCCTCACCCCATGACCTGTACCTTAGGGAATGCTTTTGGGCCCAGTAGTTTGTTACATATACTGGCCTTCACTGTTTGATGGTGGTCCCATGGGGTTCTGATGCTCCAATGATTCCCTTGAATTCAGTGACTGCCCCTTCCTACCCCTGTCCCATGCCATTTGAGTTTGGTGGCACTGTGCACCACCTTACTCTTCCCCCTGCTGGAATAAACATTCCAATTTGCAAGCCAGTGACCCCATGAAGAACCTCTTTTAGCAGTTCTTCTGACTATAGGGTCACCTTGCCTTGTGACCTCAGGGTGAAGGTGCTGAGGCACTGCTGTACATCGCACAGCACCTCCGTGCATACTGGTGATCTTATTACAAGGGCTCCCCCATCGATTGCCCTGCACTAGTGCATTGATCTGTATGCCAGCACTTGTATGGACGTGTGACCCCTTAGTATATGGCATAAAGGGGTGCAAGGCAGTATTGTGGCACAAAGTGACCCTTGTGAACACTGTGCACCAGAAAATAGCATATGTGTACCATCTCCATAATCATTGTCAGCTTTGTTTATTGGAAAATCAGGAATGATGTTACAAACCATCGAGCTGGGGCTCATTTTCAATTGCCCTGATTCTGAATAAGCCCCATTTGCCAACTATTTTAAATAAATAAAGTAACATGTTTATTCAGCTTCAAACATGAACTAGTACTACCTGAATTGATTCTCAATAATTTCTTTCACTTAACTAAATCTTTCACATCTACCTCTCGAAAGTAATATGTGAAAAGTAAAACTTTCTTCTTTGTTTTAAATAATTGTAAACAGTGAGAGTGTTATCGGTGTTCACTTTACAGCCCATCGGTTTGCTGTGATGGCTTGACCTACAAATTTTGAGATAAAGGATTTACTAATTCAAACAAAGACAGAGCTTCTCTCAGACTGATTTAAAGTACTTTCAGGCTAATCACAGACTTCAAGAACAAAAGCAGACTATCACAAACACCTACAAAACACTCCTGAAAAATCTTTGGGAAGTAACACATCATTACTAAGTGCATTAAGCCTATTAATGTATCATACATCTAATGTTATAAAAACACTGCTGTAATTTAAAATTATTTAACATGATTGATAAGGCACTTCTACTAGTAAGTCTAAGCTTTTGGTGTATGGGGTCATCTTATTCTTCCTCTGTTCTGACGTTGGACTGTTGCCTTGAAGTCTGGAGCCTGAAGCAGACTTTTATGTGGCCTTTGACAGAGTTCGAACATTAGGTTATGATCTGAAAATGAATTTGCATTTTTTCTGAGGTGGTAATTTTGTACAATCCCTTTAAGAAACCACAGAAAGATTAGGGATAGAAAAAATGCAATTTGTATTTAAGAGAAATTATTTAATACAACACTTACTGTCTGTGTGCAGCCAGTCTGTGGTTTCTTCTCCTTACCCCACTGTATAAATTTCTTTGGTTTGCTTCTTTATTTGTTTTCACTCTGCGTGCAGTCCTTATAAATAATCAGAGCTGCCAACAGCACTAAATTGTGTGCAGCCATTTGTGATGTGTGGGCTGCTGTTTACTAGAAGCTGAAGAGAGAGCATCAAACTCACATTTTTTGTCATACTGTACAAACTTGAATTTAAATGCCTAGGTCTTTGTCCAGCAACGCTTCACATGAATATTTATTTCATTTAATGCATTTAGAAGGATGCAAGTTGCTTTGCCAGAAAACCACCCTACTGTCTTATCAATTAAGCACCCAGTTACCTTTATATGGCAAGTAAATCAAAGCTACCAATCACCCAAGCCTAGATATCAATAGCTATCAAAGGAAATTTTATTTTTCATTTTTATAATTGCAATAGCTAATACATAACAAATAAATCATATTACATTGCAGCTTAAACAGCTCATCACATAATACAGTCATCTTAATATAAAATATAACTGCACTCAGTTAAAGCACAGGGTCCTCCATACATGGGGGTGGGAGAAAAATTCAAACACTTGCTTAACTTTAAAGTATAAGTATCAAAGTGGGATTATCCTGCTTCAAAAAAGAAACCCAACAGTATATAGCAAACATCTAACAGGGAGAAACAAAATACAATGTAATTTATTTATTTATTTAATGTAGTTTTTGTTGACCAGGAAAGGAGGACTAAGCAATTCTGCCTATTTTCATCCTCGTCCAGGGAGAAGGGGGAGATACAGATGGTAACCAATCAAAATTGAACCTGATTAAGCTGTTGGTGGTATTTTTAGTGAATGGGGGAAATTTGGCCAGGACACAGGGGAAATTTTCCTACTGTTCAGCACATGGAATTGCGGTTGTCTTGGATGGCTACTTCTTCATTGCTGGTGGAGAGAATGGATGTGTTGGAGGCTGGGGAGTGGGTCTCTTCCCCTGCCTCAATTGCAATAAAGACCATTTCTATCAGCAGCACACCTGCTCATGTGGAGATCTTTAGTGAGGTTACAGTAGGCAGGATGGAACACGGAATGGATATTGAGCAGAGAATGGGAGAGTTACAGCCTAATGCAGCTTTTGTGGATGACCTAAACAAGACAGAGGTAGCAGTTGCTTTGTAAACTTGGCTATGGGAAGAGGAGCTGAAGTATCAGCAGCAGAGGTGGCAAATTCAGTTGGACTATGTACGTTTGGCTCAGGTGAGCACACAAGGGGTTATACCAATGGAGGGGAATAATGCGAAGCTCTCCACCACAGAGACTGGTGTGGAGGGTATATTTCTTACAGTCACATGTTCGTACACCACAGGGGAGTGTGTGCTTAATATGGCACAACTGGCAATTCTGAATGTTATCCCTCCAGAAACCCCAATGGGAATGGCACTTACCGGTGCTGTTCTGGTTGGCGTAGGACAGGTTTCTAAAGTCTCTGAGGTGGTTAGTGTCGCTCCAGCATAAAATGGGACTGTGCCGGTCGTACCTTC
The DNA here is from genome assembly GCA_016271365.2 of Neoceratodus forsteri. Taxonomy (NCBI): domain Eukaryota; kingdom Metazoa; phylum Chordata; order Ceratodontiformes; family Ceratodontidae; genus Neoceratodus; species Neoceratodus forsteri. The sequence goes on along the minus strand of JADMNL010000029.1, from coordinate 75,265,811 downwards.
ATCAGGAAAGTCCGATGGTGTAATGGAATCGGAGGGACACTTGCCAAAAGGGGAGTGTGGTTTTGGTGCTGCTCAGCAGCCTGCAATATGAGAGGAATCAAGGGAAGAGAATGGAATGGTAGAATAAATGGAGGAAGGGACAGAGGAAAATCAAAATGGACTGGAGATACAGAAGGCTATGCCAGGGTGGGTGCAAACAGCTCTTTTATAGGCAGAATGGGCCAAATCACCTGATGGGACTGGGTGGACAGCTAATTATGTGTGAAATGCCTCAGTTGTGGTGGAGGCCTGGAACACAGAAGGCTTAGCTGTGGGGCCAGCACATACACAGGTAACTCAATTAGGTGCCACTTCAGTTATACAACTGGGACAGTGTGTGCACTACTTTTCAGGTCGGGGGGGTCATGCAGTGGTTAGTACTGGTTCTGATTTGCTGACTAAAATAAGGGTGCTAGGAGGAGGTGGGGTTGGTCTTTTTACTTTGCTTCCCAAGGGAGTTTCAGACATACCACCTGTTCAGGAGGGTAGGGGTACCACTGAAATGGAGCAGGCTCCACAGACCCAACAACAGGAAAGAAGGTCTGGCTCTACTAGACCTGCTACTGCTAATATGTGGGGAGGATATGTGAGGGAGCGTTTATTCCCTGAGCATACTCGGCTGGCTTCAGAGCCTGTTAAATGTTGGAATGCAGTCCTACTGAAATAGGAAGGAGGACTCCCACAGATCCCGGACAGACTTTATGTCAGCAGAATTTTAATAAAGGTTAGTTTTAAAGTTCTTTGCATATGAAATATATGCTCTGATTCATATGCTAGGGACACCCTATTTGATGTTAGTTTTAAACATCCTGCTGGCCTTGAGAGATTTTGGAAACAGTACCATCTTTTGAAAGACACCCCCCTGTGGAAGCCATTTGTGGCCATTCCCTTATGAAACCTGCTCTCAAAAGAGTTATGATTTTGTTTTGAAACAAGGGGGTTAACATGGCAGATATTACCTACTGGTTAAAACAACGTTTCAATATTGATGGGTACCCTGAGCCTATTTTAGATGCTGAACATATTTGGACAAGGGGATGGTGATACAAGGTTACTTTACAGCAGGTTAATGGGGAGATACAGCAGCCGCCTGCTGGGAAGAGGTCGTGGAGTGGTATTCTATGCTGGACAACCCCGGGCCTATTATCATTGTGGGGATAAAGGGCACTTAAGCAATGAAGTGTGAGTTATGTGGGATGTTGGGGCATTCCAGTATGCACTGTACCAGTCCTATGAGATGCAATCTTTGTGACAGTGTGGGGCATACATTTTGCAACTGTAAGAGGGCTTCACATAACAACATGTATCAAGCTGAGCAGAATGTCTATGTGACTTTGGCAGAGAGAGAGAGAGAGAGAGAGATTTCAACATGAAAATGGAGGGTGGCACCTATGCCAGATGTGTCGCATGAGGACATGCAGGTTTTACTTTCTAGTATTGGAAGGGATGTAGCTACTTCACCCATTAACCCCCTTCCCCCTCAGGAGACTGTCATAGTACTTCCTGATGCACTTCTTGACACTGTGAAATCTGGTGACTTCCTGGCAGGGGCAAGAGAGGTACAGTAGGTGACGGTATCATCTGCACACATATGTATATGGGCAGTGGAGCAGACAGAAAGGAGATTGACAATAAAAAGAGAAAATAGGGCAGATCCAATTATGGAACCCTGGTGAGCACCAGAAAGGATGGAGGGGGAGGAGAAAGAATATTTCCAATCTGCACAGCCTGGTGCCTACCAGCGAGATATGAGTTAAACTATTTAACTACAGGGCGGATAATCCAGCAGCATGGAGTTTGTTTATGAGGAGGGGGGTGAGAGACAGAATCAAAGGCTTTTGCGAGGTCAATGAATATTGCAGCAGTAATATGACCTTCATCCATGGCTGAGATTATGGAGTCGGTGAAGCGGAGGAGGGAGGAGGTAGTGGAATAAGATTTTTTCAACCCTGATTGGACAGCAGAGAGGATATTTGCAGAAGTGAGGAAGTCATTGAGTCTTGTGAGGACAACGGATTCTTGGATCTTTGCTAGTGAGGGGAGGATGGAGATGGGCCAGTAATTTCCAGGGAAGATTGGGTCACTGACCTTATGGAAGGGGATATATAGAATATATACAGAATAATACATGGGGTGATGTGTTTAACAACAATTTTACATACACACATGAGCTGTTGGATGCTACATAAACCCTGAGAGTGAAGTCTGATGGGTTTATTAAGTATCCAACATAGTGGGTGTGAGTAAAATTGAAGTTTTATATACCATCCTATGATTTATTTTATATAATTTCTATTTATTTTATTTTTAGTCTTTGGTAACTGGTTAAGGCCCACTAGGCACAAGTGCCTGTTTTCATGGGCGACCTGGAAGCACTGGGGGGGTTAAGTGACTTGCTTAGAGTCACACAGTACACAGGTGGAGGTTGTGGGAATCAAACCCAGGTCTGCTGGATGTACCATTCACAAGCTCATTCACAGCTCATTACTCTAACCTCTAGGCTACACTGCCACCCCTGCTGGGGAGCATTTTTTTTCACTACAGCAATTGTATAAAATATATACGCATCGCATCGATCGGATTCAAGTGCGGTTCGCAGTTGAGTTCAAGCGGCTGTTTAAACATTTAATTTTTTTTATAAAGCAGTTCCTCTCAAAAGTGCCCTAAAAGTATAAGAGTTTTTTTTTACATTTACTTACCACCAAGTCTCTGAGTGCGAGAGATTGTGAAAATGGCGTGATGAAGGAAAGAACGTGGCTAACGCATGCATGGAGTGAGGGAAACTCAGTGCATGTTTATCCTTATAACCAGCTGGTTATAATGGTGACTTATAACCAGGTTTCCCTATGGGAAAAAATGCACCCCAGTTATTATATTTGAATGAATAATTACTATAAACCTAGTGGAATGTTAATTACCAAAGTCAGCATTCCTGATTGGCCCACTAGCAGTTGATATCTCACTGGTAATGGACCACTTGTGTAAACAAAATGGTGGGAATGTTTCCTACTATTAAAAGTGGCATTCAGTACTTGCTGTTGTGCCACTGTTTTTAAATAATATAATTATTTATTAGCATTATTTAAACAATAATGCATGACCACGTGTGGTATATCATGAGATAGTGTCATACTCAGGTACATTGAGGGACATGAGGCAATACCAACTGCCTTAAACCACCCAAAAAGTGTTGCTATGTCATGATATACCACACCCTGGAGTGTGTATTGCAATAGGAAATGGCTAATCTTTGTAATCAGTTCTGAACCATGCTGATATATATCAAGGGGTCAAAAACTGCTTCAATAAATCAGCTTCCAGGATTTCTCCTATCCATTATATAATTTAATTTAAAAACCCAGAAGGAGGTTTATAATAGCAATATGATCCTCTACCTTTATCCTTTATTATTAAAATAAGGACCAGTTTGGTATTAGTGCATTTGATTTCACCTCATGCACTAACTAGCCCAACCTGTCCTAATGCTGCTGATAAAAGACAACTTTATTACAATCCAGTGACAAAACAAAGCAACAAAACTGGAATTCATAATGTGTCATTTTTATTATATGAACAGGGCCAGTAATCAATCTCAGTCATAGAAACATAAAAACATAGTATTTGAAGGCAGATAAGGACCGCTTGGCCCACCTAATCTTCCCATTTCCCCTACCTGTAAGGAAGCATGCTTTCATAGAAATCACAGTCTAGGAAATAACTCAAAAGTCTCCTGTGATCATTCCTGCCAGTGTTACCTCAATGTAGTCAGTTACTTTAGATTTAACTGCAGTGGCATAAAATTCAGTCAACTGCATTCTCAGTCTCTACACTGATTCTTGATCTTAAAAAGTCCTGTATGTTTTGTTCATTAGTCAAGACACATGCAAGCTCTTCGTGGGCAATCTGTAGTTGAACTGGAAGTCTATTTACCTATCTCTATAACTGGGATTTCAAAAGAAGTCTCGTTAGGGCTTAATCTCCCTAGCTAGATCTGGAAACAACTAAACTATCTTATTACCCCTCTGAAGCTCATACATTTCCCTGGCAATCTGTAAAACCTCATTTTCCAAGACAGGTGCTAGTGTTATGGTTATTATTGTGCCTGCTTTTAACAGGGGGTTGGCTATTTCCCACCCCTTACCACTGTTGCTGGGTTTGTCCCCTTCCAGTGATCCTAAAAGTATCCAACATAGTTTAATGCAACTGCAGTAGGTCTTACAATAATTAAGTCATTGCCACCACCAGATCCTCTGTCCCCAAATCATGAGGCAGGCTCAGCACACTTTTCTTTTTAGTTCACATGCAACCGTATCTGTTTATTCCAGTTTACTGTGAAATGCGTACATCTTGGTTGGTGTTCAGTGAGAGAGCGGCAATGTTTCTCTGGCTCAACAATGTGAACAGTGTTGTCTTTCATTTGTGTAGTGCATGGGGTGCACAACATGCGGCCCAGGGGCCACAAATGGCCCCCACAGCAGCTGTCTGTGCCCCCCTGAGGACATAGCAGTTTCCACTAGCTGTCTTTTTTTGTTGTTGTTTAGTTTCAGTAGCATGTTGACAAATAAACAAATAAATAAATAGATTAATGAATGTTTTGATTTGTTTTTTTGTGTACATTTAATGATGTCTTGCTGGATATTTGTCACCTTGGGCCATTTTACAGTGGTCCTCAGCCAGTGGCCCTTTGGCCTTGACTTAAGTCTTCAATCTGGCCCTCCACAAAAAAAGGTTGTGCACCACTGGTGTAGTGCATGCCTGTATAACCTCTGTAATGGAGTCAAACTGGTTTTCAGATTAACTTTTAATGCAGTAAAAACTTTTAAAAGGCAGCCCTTGATTCCTCCAAAAGTGGCAAAATGGCTGTCAATGTTTCAACTGATTCTTTCAAAAGTTACAAAATGGATGTCAAGGTTTCAACATCTGTGCCTGACTCATAACAGTGGTTTGTTATTGGTCTCATGTACACTAGAATGAAGAGGGGTGCTGCAGAAACAGAAGCATTGTCTGAATTGGTTTCACCACCGGAACACACCCGCAATCCACCACTGGGCAATTAGGGCGCCAATGTCTCCGATCATGTTTTTTGAGGGGGGCTGTGCCCCCACACCCCCCTACTTATGGATTCTAACTCTGGAGGTGGGCGGACCTTGGGGGGGTGCATTCCACATTTGGCACCCTGATTGCCCAGCACCATAATATCAGCGCTCTGAACACTGGAAGGGGGTCTGAATCCTCTCCGGATCCCCTACCAGTGAAGAATCATTCCTCTCTGTTGTAATTTTACTCCATGAAATTATTATGCATGTGTTCTTTCAATGGCTTTAAAATGCTTTTTCTTTTTCTTAGAGTTTGTTGGGATTCCACTCAAGATTTAGAGTTTGACGTGTTTGCTTTCTCTTAAAAATGAACATTTTTAGAGCAATCGTGATAAAAGCAAATCCTATAATATGTTGCCATCTTAGTTGACCACTGATGAGATCCTCTAAAAGGATTACATTTAAACAGACAGAAAATAGAAAGAAATAAGTGCCGCAGCTGGGATTTGAACCGTACTGGGTCATAATGTCGTACGCTTAACAGCGTACGGCATTATGCCGAAACCCAGACCTGTGTGCTCCCCGAGTTGGACCCCCCAAGTTGAGAATCTTTATTGGGGGACTCCGGGGGCACCGCCCCCATAACAATGGGTGTTCGAGGTGGAGCCCCCCACAGAACAAAGACATGATGCCTCATGGCGTTAATCGTGCCACGCGATAGTGCCATGTGGCATTATGTCTTGCGACATAATGACCCCATGTTGATTTGAACCCAGGCTTCCCAGAATACCATTCCAATTGCACTACCAGCAGTGCCACAAAGGTAACTGGAAACCTGGGACTCTAAGCAGCACCTTACTTTCTCTAATGCACAACCTGGTGCTGCACAGATAATTTCATTTTTATTTGCAAGGGTGCAATGTGCACATATATATGAAACCCAAACAAACAGAAGAGAGAAAGAAATAAGTGCCTCACTGGGATTTAAACCTAGGCTGCCTTACCATTCCAATTGTACTTCCAGCTATGCCACCAAGTTAACTGGAAACCTAGGACTTCCAGAAACACCTTACTCTTTCTGTAACATAAACCTGGTGCTCACAGAAAATTACATTTTAATTCACAATGTTGTGATATATACATAACTGGGATACAAAGAGAACAGAGAATGAAATAAGTGCCTTAGCTGGGACTTGAACTCAGGTGACCTGAAATACCATTCCAATTGTGCTACCAACTGCACCACCAAGGCAACTGGAAACCTGGGACTCCCAGCAGCCCCAGAAGCACCTTACTATTTCTCTAATGCAAGGCAAAGCAAGGCAATATTCTTTCTATAGCACCCTTTCCCAAAGGCTCGGGGCACTTCACAAAAGATACAATAAAAACTTCATAACAACCGTATAGCAACAGACAACAAGTAATGAAAACATTAATATCAGGAATGATTTAAAAAGTCAGAGGACAGTTTCAGCAAAAATATAAGGTTTTTGATTAGTCTTGAAGGTCTTTACCATGCAAGCAGATCTGATATGTTCTGGTAAAGAATTCCACAAATTAGGTGCCACAACAGAAAATGCTCTGTCCCCAGATTGTTGCAGCCTAGATACAGGGACAGACAGCAAGCCCACATCGGAAGATCAGAGGGATCAGGTCGGGTGGTAGGGAACTAGGCCTTTTAAGTAGTCTGGTCCCAAACCATGTAAGGCCTTGAATGTTGTCAAGCATATTTTGAAGGTTATGCACCACTACTTAGGCAGCCAGTGCAGCACACGCAAAACCGGCATAATGTGATCCCACGAGAGGAGCCCACAGTCAGCTTGGCTGCAGTATTGTGGACTATCTGCAGGTATTGCAACAAACCTCCAGATAACCCTATGTATAAAGTGTATACAGTTAGAGGGGTGCAGTCATTAGGGTGCCATAATGTGAAAGCTGCAACCACTTCACCTGTTATACTGGCGAACTGGATTTCTCAGCACTCAGCATGGACAAGGCTATAGGGGTGTTGCACCACTTTCCCCATACACCTCCAACATGGAGGTGATTATATTATAGCTTTTGGGGATGTGGGGGCACAGCCCCCCCACAAACAGCTCACCCTTGCCCCGGGGCATTGGGTGCAACTGGGTTTGAGTGGCACAATGGTTGGGCGCAATGATTGCCATTGGGGTTGTGCTGACACTCTAATGTCCCTCGCCCTTTTTCTTGTCCAACCAGCATGGGTGAGCTGACATAAAGCATTGCAATAGTCAAGCCTAGAGGTGACAAAGCCATAAACTATCATTGCCAGGTCAGCAGGGGCTTGATACAGTTGAATCCTGGCGATGTTAGGGGGATGGTAAAAACCAGCCCAGACTACAGCCCAAACCTGTTGATTGAATGTTAACTTGCAGTCCAAGAGGATCCCAAGAATCTTAACCCCATCTACAGCTCTTAGTGGTAGACCACCCATGAAGGAAGTAAGGTTAATCCACTTGTCATCACTTAGCCCTGCCTGCCCAATTCAACAATGATAACCGCCATCTTAATCAGGCTAAGACATAACCATTTAGAGGCTATCCAGTCATATATTTCAGTCACACACTTTCCAGCACAGAAATCACATCATGCCCACCAGAAATGCCAGATAAAGAAAAGCTAAGTATCATCCGCATAGTAGTAAAACTCAAAGCCATGCTGTCCAATGATCTCACCCAATTGCAACATATGCACTTAAAACAACACGGGAGCAAGGAACCTTGAGGAACTCCACAGGAGAGCACTGAGTTCCTGGAAAGAAAACTTCCCAGAGCCACCTGCTGCATTCTAATGGTTATGTAGGAGTCAGACCAGCTCAATACAGTGCCAATGAGTCCCACATAGCCTCTCAGATGAACCAAACGCACACCATGATCAACAGTGTTGAATGCCAATGTATCACCAAATAACCAGGTGGGATATATGCCCCAAGTAATGGGCTGGTGTCATCCCCAACAGGTCTGGTTAATACAAACAAGGCCAGCTAAGGAATCAGCAGTGTAATCATTCATCACTACTGTTTTATTCCTTAGTGACCTAGCATTAAAAAGCATGGCCTGAAGTGTGGGGAGCAGAACTAGCCAGACCCACTATTTCCTGCTTGTTGACATTAAGCAGAGCCCTAGGGAGGGGCAGCAGGCATGGAGATACCTGATGCTGGTTCCATACCCTCCCAGGGCACCTCCTAAACCCAACCACCCCAATCAATCCTCCCTGATCCTTATTCCCAGGACCTGCACTGTGGTTACTGCACCACCTTCTGAGGATCCCCAACCCCCCTGCAGGGAGGCCCCATAGGGAGCCAACAAAAGAATGGCACTACTGCAGGTCATCTCTGGAGTAAATGTGCCTCACACCTATATCTCCCTTGCACATCTTAGCCCTGATAAAACAATTAAGACAAACCCACTACAACCACATAAAATACCCTTTATGGCTACCCCCAAAATAACCTCCCTAACCCATCAATCAAACCACAAACACCACTAACACAATAAATATCTACACATTCAACCCCCCATACATACAACAGATAATATGTATAAGAAAATAATAACCCAAAAAGAAAACAAACAACAAAATCAGAGTCCAAGCTTCAGAGTCCAAGTGTTTTTTAGAACAGCATTAAAATCCAACTTGTAATTCTAGCTTCCCACCAGCTGCCACCAAGTGGAAAGCAACCCTTAATGTTACTTAAAATATATTAAGCTGAGTTTATACAGTAGAACTGTCAATCAGATGCTTGAAAACCATATGATCAGGGCAAACAGGAACCAATAAGCAGAGTGGTCCTGGAAACACAATTTGGTGAGGTGGGGAGCTCTCCAGCAATGTTCACAAGACCCCCAAAGCACATTTTTCAGTAATTTTATTGGTATCTCACTGCCACTGAGCACCCCACTAACCACAGTATATTCAATCAGTATGAAAAGAGGAAGAGATACTTTCACCATAGCTTCCACTTCATAGTGGAGAACCTGCCACAATTCCTTGATGTCAGGCTGATGTTTTGAGATGTTTATTGTTTATTTTGTTTATTTATTTATTTGTTTTTGTTTACTAGGTAAGCACACTAGACAACCAGGTGCCTATTTTCAGATGTGACCTGGGAGATTACAGAGATACATACATGATTACAAGGATACAATCAGGTACAGCAGGCAAACAATAAGAGCAGGTACAAGTAAGGGCATCAGACATAAACATGGTAAATGAAGCAACACCAGGGGACCTTATCTACCCTGTGGCAGGAAGAAAATAACATCATACATAGGAGGCCAGACGTCGGCTGAGAATAGCAGTCAGCATGGCATTTGGAGGCAAGGGGTTGAGGCGTACATCAAGGAGATTACAGAAGGAGGATAGGAGAGGCAAAGTAACACTCAGATGGCCTAGCACAGCTTGATCCAGAAGAGCAAGGAAGGCTCCTTATGATTTGACACAATGAACCCCTATATGTATTTAGATCTAGGATTACAATTACCTTTGAGCCAAGGCTGTTTTACAAAGGTTCAATGTCAGGTGAGTACATACAAGTTAAACATGTTAAACAAGGGCATACAACATTAAAGAGAGCATACAACCATATTCATCAGTTCAGGTATGGCATCACGGTAAACAGGATGCATGAATAACACATACAAGGAATCATTTCAGAAACCTAGAAGAAATCAGGGAGGAAGGGTGAGAGGATAGGGGGGTGGCAGCCGAAAAAGAGACTAGAACAGCTCATAGCATTGTCAAAGAACATCAGAGGGGGTGGTTGATGTACTATGTCCTAGTCGAAGTAAACTCTATTTGACACACTTTCATTCCCTGCACCCTGAAATTACTATGCAAGATCCACTCCTGCTGCTCTGCAGGTATGCTACCATAGGTATCACCTGATGGTCTGAGGGTCCACTGGGAAAATATGATCCAAAGCGGCAACCTGTCACTGCTATAACTTTCTCTGAGCAAGGAATTCAGGACAGGTAAACCACCCTGGCTCCAATAGTGAGATAATGACGCCACCCCTGCTACCAGTAAACCACTGTAGCAGCTAGAACTGGGAAAACAAAATGCACAACCTGATGCTGCATCGATAAGTACATTTTTATTCACAAGGGTGTGGTGTGCATATATAGAACCCAAGCAAATTGAAGAGAGAAAGAAATAAGTGCCTCAGCTGGAATTTGAACTCACGCCACCCAGAATGCCATTCTGTTTGTACTACTTGGCTGCACCACCAATATAACAAGAAACCTGGGACTCCCAGAAGCACCTTACTCTTTCATTAATGCACAGCCAGGTGCTGCACAGATAATTACATTTTCTTTCACAAGTGTGTGGTGTGCACATACAGTATATGGAACACAAAATCAGAAGAGAGAAAGAAATAAGTGCCTCAGCTGGGAACTAGGAATACCATTCCAATTACACTACCAGCTGTGCCACTGAATGGAAACCTGGGATTCCCAGAAGCACCTTACTCTTTCTCTAATGCACAAGCTAGTACTGCACATATAATTATATTTTCATTCACAAAGGTGCCTTGGTGGCACAGCTGATGGCATAATTATAATATTTAATCAATAATATAAATAATTAAATACATTTACTAGTTAACTGAATAGTAAATATTTTAATTAATAATAGCTCATTAACACTGGCACTTCATAAAGGGATGATAGTCCGCTGTGTATCAGTGAAAGGGTTCAGCCTAACCTTCCTGTAGCTGCTATATCACCCTCATTTCCTCCATGGGGTTGTTATTCCCCTATATAACACTAGCCAAGAGGGATACATACCTTTGGCACCAACAGGGTTGGAATACTCGATTCCACACTATGCAGGAGATTCCTTTAGATGCAGGGTCATGCTCTGTTGCACTCTCATGAGGTCTCAGTCCCATGACATGGATAGAAAACGTCTTGTTGCCGCAGGGTTCAGTGTTGGGTTCTACCCTGTTTAATGCCACTGTGTCATCCATGAAGTGTGGACAAGGGGTGTATGGATGTGACAATTTGAGGATGACACAAAGGTAGGTGCTGTGGTGGACACTGAGGGGGCAATTGCAAATTTCAGACAAGAACTAGCACAAATAGGTAATTGGCCATTGGAACATAAGCTGGATTTTAACGTCAACAAATGCACTGTCATGCATTTGGGAAGCAGAAATAAGGGGGCAAAATATAACATTCAGGGAAAGGAACTAAGGGTAACCAGTAAAGAGAGAGACCTGAAAAAAATATGAGTAGAAAACAGTTTACATTTTGAAACCTATCGTTCAGAAGTTTCCAAAAGACATTACAGACTTTTGGAATGTATAGGAAGGCATATTGCCAGCAGAAATGAAGGGGTAATGATGCCACTTTACAGAGCCCTGGTGAGGGTAGTTTGGGCCCCTGCACAACAAAAACAAAAAGGGTTGAAGTTGCTGGAGGGAGTGCAAAGAATTGCCAGAATGATGGTGGTGGGATTCAAGGGCATGCCATATGATCAACAAGCATTTGTCAATGCCGAATGTTGATTGTATTGGTCTGTTGAGCTCACTCAGTGCCCCTCTGTCACTCACTCAGCCTGTCCCAGTGCTGCAGGCTGCTCTTTTGTACTGGGCTCCTGCCTGCATTGGCAGCTTTCTATGCCCACTAAGAAATCCACAGCTGTCCCGACAGAGCTCCGTTGAGGTGGCTCACTCCCCCTCTCTCAGTCGCTCATTCTGTTTCTCCTGGTGCTGCAGGCTGCCCTTTTGTACTGGGCTCCTGCCTCTATTGGTGACTTTTTCTGCCCACAAAGAAATCTGCAGCAGTCCCAACACAGGTCTGTTGAGCCTGCTTACTCCCACTCTGTCACTCACTCATTCCGTTTCTGCCAGCGCTGCGGGCTGGCCTTTTGTACTGGGCTCCTGCCTGCGTTGGTGCCTTTTTCTGCCAACAAAGAAATCCGCAGCTGTCCCGACAGAGCTCTGTTGAGGTCGCTCACTCCCCCTGTCTCACTCACTCATTCTGTTTCTGCCGGAGCTGCAGGCTGCCCTTTTGTGCTGGGCTCCTGCCTCTGTTGGCACCTTTTTCTGCCCACAAAGAAATCTGCAGCAGTCCCAACAAAGTTCTGTTGAGCTTGCTCACTTCCCTTCTCTCACTCACTCATTCCGTTTCTGCCAGCGCTGTAAGCTTCCCTTTTCTACTGGGCTCCTGCCTGCGTTGCCACCAACTTCTGCCCACAAAGAAATTTGCAGCACTTACAATAGAGCTCAGTTGAGCTGCTCACTCCCCCTCTCCCACCGCTGCAGGCTGCCCTTTTCTACTGGGCCCCTGCGTGCATTGCTGTCCTTTTCTGCCCACAAATAAATCTGCAGCAGTCCCAACAGAGCTCCATTGAGCTCATGCACTCCCCCTCCCTCACTCACTCATTCTGTGTCTCCCACCGCTGCAGGCTGCCCTTTTGTACTGGGCTCTTGCCTGCGTTGACGGCTTTTTCTGGTCACAAAGAAATCTGAAGCAGCCCTGACACAGCTCCATTGAGCTTTCTCACTCCCCCTCTCTCACTCACTCATTCTGTTTCTACTGGCACTGCAAGCTGACCTTTTGTACTGGGCTCCTGCCTGTGTTGCCACCTTTTTCTCCTCACAAAGAAATCCACAGCAGTCACAATAGAGCTCCGTTGAGCTCGCTCATTACCGCTCTGTCACTCACTCGTTTTGTTTCTCTTGGTGCTGCAAGCTGTGCTTTTGTATGGGGCTCCTGGCTGCATTGGCACCTTTGTCTGTCCACAAAGAAATCTGCAGCTGTCCCGACAGAGCTCCATTGAGGTCGCTCAGTCTCCCTCTCTCACATGCTCATTCTGTTTGTCCTGGTGCTGCAAGCTGCCCTTTTGTACTGGGCTCCTGCCTGCATTGGTGCCTTTTTCTGCCCACAAAGAAATCTGCAGCAGTCCTGATAGAGCTCCATTGAAATCACTCAGTCCTCATCTCACTCGCTCGTACTGTTTCTCCCACCCCTGCAAGCTGGCCTTTTGTACTGGGCCCCTGCCTGCATTAACACCTTTTTCTGCCCACAAAGAAATCCGGAGCAGTCCTGACAGCGCTCCGGTGAGTTCGCTCACTCCCCCTTCCTCACTCGCTCTCTCGTTCTGTTTCTCCCAGTGCTGCAGGGTGCCCTTTTGTACTGGGCTGTTGCATTGGGGCCTTTTTCTGCCCACAAACAAATCTGCAGTGTCCTGACAGAGCCCAGTTGAGCCCGGGTCACCCTCCCACTGGGCCGATCTTAATCTGTGCCAAACACTGATTTCTACAGCGACCGTATATTCCTCTGGCAGGAGTGCAAAAATATATTGTAGCCAGGGTGTGAAAAATGACATCTGTACTGTTCATAAGGAGGTGTGAAAAAATGCCACTGTTGAAAATGTGGCATGAAAATATTACAAATTTGCGAAGTTACAGGGGTGCATGGAAACAGTTCAATGCACGCTTATAACACAGTCATGTTATGGAGTTTCATCACCAAATTTTCAACATAGGGATTTTAGGACCTCTGCTCATGAACTGTGCCACTGTCATTTTCTTAATCTGTCCCAAACACTGATTTCTCACTGCGACTGAATTATTCTGCGCCGGAACTGTGAAAACACATTTCAATCAGGATGTGAAAAATGACAGCTGTACTGCTCATAAGGAGGTGTGAAAAAATGCCAGTCTTGAAAATCTGGCATGACAATATTACAAATCTGCGAAGTTACAAGGGTGCATGGAAAGTGCGCAATGCACACTTGTAACACAGTCTTTTGATGGGCTACCATCACCAAATTTTCAACATAGGCATTTTAGGACCTCTACTCATGAACAGTATCACTGTCATTTTCTTAATGTGTCTCAAACAGTGATTTCCCACAGCGACCGCTCTATTCTGTGCCGGAAGTGCGAAAACACATTTCGGCCAGGATGGGAAAAATGACAGCTGTACTATTCATAAGTAGGTGTGGGAAAATGGCAATGTTGAAAATCTGGAGTGAAAATATTACAAATTCGCAAAGTTATGAGCATGCATGCAAACTGCACAACACACAATCATAACACAGTCATTTTATGGAGTATCGTCACCAGATTTTCAATGTAGGCATTTTAGGACCTCTACTCATGAACAGTGTCACTGTCATTTTCTTAATCTGTCCCAAACACTAATTTCCCACAGCAACTGCGCTATTCTGCACCGGAAGTGCGAAAACACATTTCGGCCAGAATGTGAACAATGACAGCTGCACTAGTCACAAGGAGATGTGAAAAAGTGGCAATGCTGAAAATCTGGTCTGAAAATATTGCAAATTTGCGAAGTTACGAGCGTGCGTAGCAACTGCACAATGCATGCTCGTACAACAGTCATTTTTTGGATTTTTTCCACCAAATTTGCAACATAGGCTTTATGAGAGCCCACCTCATGAACACTGGCACTGTCATTTCATTAATTGGCCCCAAAAGGTGATTCCGCGCAGTGACGGCGAAATGACCTTTCAGGGCTGATTAACACCATGGCAGTTCCAGAATTCATGAGGAGGGGTCCCAAAAACGCCATGTTGAAAATTTGGTGCCAAAATTCAAAAAAATGACTGAGATATGCATTAAAGTTGGAAAACCCCCATTTATTCTATTATACAGCTTACGGGCATTTCCTCAGTTCACGGTCAGCTTTGAAGAGTGCAGATGTGTTCCCGGTCCACCGAAGATCGTTGCGCCAGACTCCGGAGGTAAGTATGGGGTGAGTGGGGGGTGCGGGGAGGAAGGGTGCTCAGTGGGTGCAGACTGCGGAAGGGGGCAGGGAGACCTCCGAGGGACAGTTTCCTTTTTTACAGGTAAAAAAAAAAGACATTGCGGGACCGTTTTTATGTTACAGGGGCATGTGGCACACTGAGGTGGGCTCCCAGCATGCCACTGGACTCTGTCTTTGGGGGGGCAAGCTGTAGCCGATGAGGGATTGGGCACCCCCATTGGCAGACAACAAAAAGGGTGACATTATGCCGACAGGGACTGGGCACCCAGTCGGCAGGCAGTATAAGGGGGGTGTTTAGATATTGCCGATCGGAGTGGGCTCCCCATCGGCAAATATAAACATGAGGGCACTGAAGCCAACGGATATTGGGGCCCCCGTCGGCAAATAAACACGGTGTGGGAGGGGGGTTAATATTGTTTGTGAACACTGCGGCAAACTGCTGCCATGTTCACAAACAAAATCAGTATGTGAAGATCCTGCCCTGCAATGACGGGACACTTCCTCATTGCAGCGAATGGCTTACACTGCAGTGACGAGGCAGCTCCTGATTGCAGTGGCTGTTTTTATACAAGTTGGTGGCACGCTGGCTGATCTAGTGTCAGCAGCAGTGTGCCACGGCATTGGGGGATGCTGGACAAGCCTTTAAAGGCTGTGGGGGCATTGGCCACAACAGTGCCATGCCTCCACAACCTGCTTGTGGAGAAAGCTGCTGCAATATGTTCCTTGCGCATGCACGCAATCAACATAAAAAAGAGAATATTTAAATCTGTACACCTTGGAACAGAGAAGATAGAGAAGACATTTTTTTTGGTAGGCCAAGCTGTCCTTATCTGCAGCCAAATTATATGTTTCTGTGGTGTTCAGGCTTTTAGGAATAACAATTTGTGGCAATACCTAGGATCTGAATGAAAGGAAACCTCATAAAAACAGGGGACACAGTAAGCAAGTAAGAGTTGCTAGGCATAAAACAAATAGAAAGGAAGTTGGATTGCACAAAGAATGGTAACTATACTATTTCGAACAATCTACCCAGGCAAAGTGCTGAGTGTGAGAATGTCAGATTGTTTAAAAAGGTCTTGGATAAATACCTCCAAAAGTATAATATAACTGGCTACACCCGTTGAGAAATGACAAGCGGAAAATGGGCTAAATAGCCATAGAAAGCTTTAGACTTTCCTATGATTTCTAAGAATACTTCCAAACTTCAAAGCATACTTTATTTTTGAATACAATTAATATGTGTGTGAATGCATGCATGCGTGCGTGCGTGTGCATATGTGTGTGTGTGTGTTTTTGGAGGAGGTTCTAATCCCCAAGGAAGGGCAATTTTGTTTTACCTTAAAAGCATTTCTGATGTGTAAAGCAGCAGTATGTCTTAGTCGTCATGCCTTTTATTTTTAGTAATAATGTATTTCTGGCACAAATATCACTACACCTATTGTTCTTTTCATTTTCTTTAATTCCTGAACTCAGATACATGATTTTTGAAGTTTTTATGATTTCTTGCTGCCTTGCAGTGCCCATAATGAAAACAATAAACATCAGCTGTGTGGTTCTTCTCTACGTACCCTCAGAAACAGGTGCCAGCATCATCATACTACAGCCACTGTACTGTATAGAACAAATCCAGTATTTTACTGTCCACATTCTGTCTACGAGCTGGCCCAGTGGCATAGAAGGCTGAGGGGATTGTGCCTCTCCTGCTGCCATGTCAGGGACCCAGGTTCAAAAACTGACTCAAGTCAATGGGGGTGAGCTTGGGAGGGGGGAGACGATTGAGCAACCCAAAGACTACTTTCCTCTCCCAGGGAGGGAGGCCAGCTGTCTCAGCCTCTGACTGTCATCAGGTGGAGATCCAGTGGTAGTGCAGGTGCAAGTGACTCAAATGGAGGGACCCTGGTTCTGTGCTATGTGTGTGCCTCTACATGCACGTGCCAATGTGCCACTGTGGTGGTGGGCGAAGGGAAAAAAATGGAAAAGAGCCAAGCTGGCTAAATGAAGCCTCACCCACTCTCGATCAATCTGTGCCACTACCCAGTCCCCAGGCATATTTTGGGGGGGGTGGTTCAGGGGCAATGTGAGGAAGTATTTTTTCACAGAGAGGGTGATGGACGCATGGAACAGTTTTCCTGAGGAGGTTTTGGGGCCTAAAACTGTGGGAGAATTCAAGAATGCATGGGACAGACATAAGGCAATTCTTGTGGGAGGTAGGAAGAAATGGGCTGTTGGTTAACTAGAATCTACAGCTTATCCTGTAGGTAGGGAAATGGGCAGACTGGGTGGGCCAAGTGGTCCTTACCTGCCATCAAAGTCTATGTTTCTATATCTGAATGTGTGTTCTGGAGTGGAGAACTGCCTTCCCTTTCTGGCCCTGGGATGGGGGGAATCCATAGGGGACTTAGCCTGGAAGTTGGGGGGGGCAGATGGTGAACAGAAGGAGCACTGATGTGAAGAGATTGCCTGTGTAACTTGATGGGAACAAAGCATGATGGAAAAAAGTACCCTCTATGGAAGGGACTTTTAAATATTGTGTCGGCCATCTTTAAAGACTTGGGTCATTAATTAAAGAATAGTTTAAAAATATGTTTCTTAAGCATCCAAGACATTAAAAACATACAGGTTATAAATGTAAGGATGTCATATACATTTTTGCTAAAATAAACTGCATATGATGACAATTTTTGCCAGCTAACAAATCCTGCTGCTTTAATCTGTAAATGGCTAAGCCAAGTCCACATTCTGAAGCTGTAAGCTTGCTATTATACAGCAGACCCAGGTTTTAAGATACAACTATACCCCACTGGGTGAATCAACATTGACAGTTGAACCAGCATGTTGTTGGCCCATAAACTTTTTGAAAATTAAATCCAGTAGTCTTCATACATTAAATAAGCTTTCTTCAGAATATGAGTGACAAAAGGTTATTACCACCCCCAACTGACTGCATGAATACTAAAACCAAATTATCTCAAAATGGCTTAATGGAGAACTGTGCTAAACCTCCAAGCCAGTGTATTTTAGAGAAGCTATTTTTCCAGTACCGGTTCGCATTCTGTTATAGTTCCATCTTTCCTGGCCTTTCTGTAAACTCAGTGGGTAGAGCCCTGTGTGAAGGAAGTTAATCTCCTTACTTTTTAAAAAAGTATAGTAACAACTTGCTGAGCACAGGGACTGATTCCTAACTCACTTTAGGCAGGACCCATCAGAATTGGCATCTAGGCTGTGATTTGGCAATCAACTTTGTGGACTTCATGTGAGTAGTGCAGGGGAGTGGGTGGAGTAACGGTTCAAAAAGATCCTAACATCAGATTAAAAAACCCTAACTTGAACATTAAGCAAGTAATAAGCCATGATATGGTGTGCATTATAGGATTTTAAGGCACACCCCAGGGGTATAGCAAGGCACGAGGCTGAAGGCTGAGTGTCCTTATGCCCCTTGGAAGTGCATTAAATTATTATGCTGCTTACCTTGGAGAGGCTTATTACACTTATAAAATGGCTCTTATTAGGTTTTTGGGGGAGAAAAATGAGATTCAGCACCTGACCGTGTATTTATAGAGATTTAATACATAGTCAGGTGACATCTCTCGGCCAATTAAATTTCTAGATTTTTTCTTGCTATTTTATAATGTCGTTTTTTGCCATGAATTTTTTGTATTTTCAGAATCCGAAGTATACATTTACATTACATTTTGAGTATTGCACTTTAAACAATTTGGGGGGGGTTAAAAGGTGGGACGTGGCTGCAAACATATGCTATGCTCATGTCTGCATCCTCCCACTTGCATCCAGGCAACTGTGCTGCTATTTTCAGAAGCTGAATTCATTTATGACAGAAATCTTAATTTATGACAGAAAATGGGCACAACTGCAAGTTGCTTCCAGTATGGATGCATTTGTGTGTATTTTTTGATGTGAACTTCAGACATTGTTAAGCCCCTGTAATAGATGGACTAACAGTTTGGATGCATTTTTGTTTTAAAAATATTGGCCAACACATTTTACACTGATCCTTTCAACAGTTCTGCCCTATATATTTATGTGGGCTGCTCTGATACAGCTGACACTCCCCTGATGAAGATTAGTGTAGGTTGTACTACTGAGATTTTTGTCGGCATCCTTAATTGGCTCCTTGTATTTTGTGCACAGCTAAATTTCCTCCATATATTGTAGTTGATCAGTATGATTCACTTAGTTCCATGAGTGCAACTGTTTGTTGTCCTCTCTTTGACTCTGGAATCTATTTTTGATTCCATTTGCAGTCCTCACTCTGACAGTGCACCCAACTTTTAGTTTCATTTGCAGTTCTTATTCTGATACTGTACCCCATTTTTGGTTCCATTTGCAGTGCTCATTCTGACACTGTACCCCATTGTTTGGTTCCATTAGAAGTACTCACTTTGACACTGCACCCCATTTTTGGTTCTTTTGCAAGTCTCACTCTGATGCTGCATCCCATTTTTGGTTCCATTTGTAGTTCTCACTCTAACACTGCACCCAATTTTTGGTTCCATTTGCAGTTCTCACTGTAACACTGCATCCCATTTTTGGTTCCATTTGCAATTCTCACTCTGACGCTGCACCTCATTTTTGGTTCCATTTGCAGTCCTCCCTGTGCCACTGCATCCCATTTTTGGTTCCATTTGCAATTCTCACTCTGACTCTGCACACCATTTTTGCTTCCATTTGCAGTTTTCACTCTGACACTGTGCCCCATTTTTGGTTCCAATAGCAGTTCTCACTCTGACACTGCATGCAAATGCATTTGTGGTCTTTTTGAAACCCATTTTTGTTACATTTGTTGCTCTCTCTCTCTCTAACAGTGTACCCCATGCATGGTGTAATTTGCATTCCTTTCTCTGACACTGCACTTATTGGTTCCATTGTAAGTCATCACTCTAACACTGTGCCTCAATTTCTGTTAGTTGCATTGTTCTTTCTGATATTGCACCTCATGTTTTGTAACACTTGTCATCATAATACATATCTACCAAAGGCTATCATTAAAATTCTAGTGACATCTCAGTTGTGTCACAAATGTTAACCTAAATCTTTTTAATGAATTGCATTTTATTGATAAGCTCAGGCTGTTGCAGCATGTTTTAAATATTATTTAATATCACATCATTGTTTTCTGGCATACTTATGTAAACTACTCTATAGATAATCTGGACCATGTTTGGTGTCACTGTGTTGTTTGTTTTTTTAACATATTGTTATTTTAATTTTTGGCATGTGCTGGTGCTATTCAGCCACGAACAAACCATAGGAGTGAGTTGTCTTTAGACATGTGGTTATAAACAACCGTGAGAGAAAGGAAGCTTGCTAATGGAATGCCTTGCCTAGTTGCTTCATGCACACAATGAATGAGAATAATTCATCAGTATAATCCTTCAGCTTTGTTCTTCAACATTTTCATAACACAAAGTAGCTTGCAACATGTCTCTGAAGCAGATCACACCTCTGTGTATGTGTCTGGTCAAAATCCAATTGACACCAGTGTATTTTCTCAGCTGGATACTGTGAAGTTAACAAGAGTTCTTCTGCTTGTACTGATTGCTCGGATACTTAACGAGAGTGACACTGCCATGATGTATAAACAGTACATGGTCAGTTAGGAGAGCATATGGCTGAACAATATTATTTCTATAAAGCTGAAAATTTCCACACTATTTTTAAATATTTATGACTCACATGAATTGCATAATAGATTCAGCACATTTCCAAAGCAGTGACTTATAAAAGTCCTCTTTTGACTCATATTTTATAGGCAATTAGTCATTTGAAAACTAGTATAAACAGAACATGCAATAATAAGCAATAGGATTGTTAGGCAACACGTAGTTGAGACTGAGTATCCCACTTCTTGCTTTTTAACAATTCTATTTGTTGTACTTCAGTTTTCACTTTTTGATCCCTTCCACCTTCCACAGTCCATACCAGTCAACACTGGGGATCACCACCAAGGTCCCAGAGGACCTTCTGCATGACATACAATTCCAGTCTGGGGACCTGGTGTTAGCACTTCCACACCCTCCAACCAAAGAGGCTTCCCATTACATTGGCAGGTAGAGACAGATCTAAGAGCCTTTGTCAAATTACATATCCCCATCCCCCTGGGACCAACAGGAGGTGGCTCTTCTGCAGCAGTTATGGGGAACCCTCCTCAAGGAGGATGATGTATGCTATGAACAGCTTTTTACTACCTTCTGCCATAGCTGGTTGGGATCATGGCTTGGGAACTGAACCAACCCTTTCCTGAGTGGAAGGCACGTACCATAACCACTAGACCACTGGAGCAGCCCCAGCTTCTTCTTTTAGGCATCCTTAGTAATAGTGATGATGCCTATTATATCTGGATTATAAAATGGGCTATAAAAATTGTTTCACCACACTGATCAGAGCAGGCCACATTCACAGCTGGTATTAGCAGATTTCAGTTACACAACATTCTCCCCAAAAATATGAATTTCTGTGCATTCCATGTGTTTGTCACTGAAGACATTTGTTTAAAAATAGGACTTTTTGGTCCTTAGACTTTATCTGTTCCTGATGCTTTTCCTGCTTTGAAGTTACTGTCCTCTTCTTGTAACATCAGCATAATTTCCTTGACAACACATTATGTTGTCACAACGGAGGACCAAGACTTCAAATCATAAAAGGCAACAGAAACAGAGGATGTCTAAGCGACAAACAACATGTTTTTGTATAAATGCCTTTAGTAATACTGAACCAAATCCCGTGAAATTTACTTTTGAGGGAATGGTATAAGATTTGAATTCTGTTGATGTCAGTTATCAGTGTTTTACAGAAAACTAGAAAATCACTTTAAGTAATAATAATATTGAAAGAATGATGCACAACTGACAGCTGCATAGTAGCTTGGGTTTACTTTACCAGAAAAAAATGGACCTCCTTAGTTTATAAATGTGGGCAGGGGGTGAACTATACAAAACCTACCGGGGCCACCATGTTAGCAGGATCAGCAACCTTATCTCATAAGATCACAAGGAAAAAATGTGCTCCAAGTGCCGAGGATACTAAAATCCATAGGAAAGAAGGTTTCTGCCACCCCCTATAACTACAGTCCCCTCCCTGATAGTAAATGGGCAACCAGAAATATCTGTCACTTCAACAAGGTCATGTATAAATAGTTTTCTATGTCTGGCTTTATATACATGCCCAGTTGAAGCAATCATGAAATGCTTGTGAATTCAGCTTATGAACAGTCAGCAAGTGCACATCTAATGGTTCATGAATGTTCATGAATTGTGCATGATCATTAAATGGCATTCCTGTGTTTATGAATTTTCATGATCATAAAGGTTCAAAAAGATTCATGAAAGTTCATGAACTTTGGAATGAGGAAGAGTTCATTAACTTGGTTCATGAAGTGAGTTGAAGAACAGTTGGAGAACTTTGATGGATGTTCTTGAACCATTCATCAAAGTTCACGAGTTGATGAACTTGATCTTACCTGGGCACATACATGTTTTTGGGAGAATCGAAGACCGTTGGTCCATCAAGTTTCTTCCTCCCACCATCCTGGGGGTATACATTTCCCTATTACTCCTTTTTCTTCAAAATACTGGTTGTTTGAGCTTAAAGAATGTTACCCCATCAGCTGATGCCCATCCTCTAGCAGTGTATTGCAAGTGTTCACTACTGATTCTGTAAAGTAGTTCTTCCTAATGCTTCCTGTGACTTTTCCTCTCTTCCGAGATATTAAGTGTCCCCTTATCCATTCGTTCTTGTGCATCTTAAGAGTTGTACTTGGTCAGTTGTGCTATCTCATTTAGTTAGTGTACTGATAATACGCCAATCATGTCTACACTAAGTCTCCTCTATTTTTGATGTGATATAGAAACAGTACTTCACCTGGAAGCTAACATACCTACTTCTATTCCTATTCATGATCCCTTCAAGGATGCATGTTATTGTAAAACTGGTCAGGGCTACTGTTCTCCATTTTATGGCGTTTGTGATGGTATGTGAATAACCTTTAGACATGCTTCTGCAGCTTAGAGTGCTGGCTTTGTTCTTGTGCTATTCCTATTCATACCTCATCAGCATTGTGATCTAACTTATTGTGACAATCCAAGTGATCAATTTTACAGCACGTAATTATCTCTTCTTGATCAGTTGTGATGTCACAGGCAGTGAAGTCATAGGGCTAATGATGTGTGAGGAGGAATAAAACTAGTTATGTCAGCTTCCAGGTGAAGTACTGTTCCACACATCACAAGATGTTTTTTACAGGTAGAAAATGTAAAACTTAGTAAAAAGGAGAAGAAAAAAAATACATCAAAATATATTTAGTATTTGTTCACTATTTCTGAAAGTTAATTTAGACAGTACACTAGCTAGCTCGTTAAAGGATATTTATGTTATAAGTTGACAAAAACTGCAAAATAACATCAGCACTTAAAGTCAAATGTTATGAGTCTTTGTGAAAACTGTGGAATTTTGTGATAATATTGTGTGAGCCATATCAATGACTTTTGCCCAGCCATACACCTGGGTGGTCATGGAGGAGAAAGAACAAGGCTGGTTACCCGGATCAAGAACTGGCTAAAGGGGAGGCAGCAAAGGGCGTCGGTGGGGGACGCTCAACACCTAGGCCAGTGATGAATGGTGTACTGCAGGGCTCTGTGCTGGGTCCGGTGTTGTTTGGAATATTCATATCGGATATCTCACACAGAGTTGGGAGCAGAATCAGTCTGTTTGCAGATGGTACTAAAATTGGGGCGGTAGTGGATGAGGATGATGGACGGAAACAACTTCAAGGGGACCTTTCCAAACTGGAGGAGTAGACAAAGAGGTGGCAGTTGGGCTTCAACGTGAAGAAGTGTAAGGTTATGCACTTCGGGGCTAGGAATCAGAGGAGGGAGTACTGGTTGGGGGGTGAGGTTGGGGATCACAGAGGAAGAGAAAGTTTGAGGGGTGTTGGTAATGGAGGGCATGAACAACTCAGCACAATGTAGCAAAGCTGGAGCTAAAGCAAACAGGAGGCTGGGGTGTATTGCGAGGGGGATCTCATCCAGGCATAGGGAGGTGATCCTGACCCTCTACAGGTCCCTGGTTAGGCCATACCTGGAGTACTGCGTGCAATACTGGTGTCCATATACTTGAAGAGTGATATTAGGCAGCTGGAGGGGGTGCAGCATAGAGTGATGAAAATGATCTGGGGGATGCAAGGCAAATCCTATGAGGACAGGCAAGGGAAACTGAGTTTGTTCAGCCTCAAGGAGAGGAGGGATAGGGGGATATGATTGAAACATAAAAGTATATGAAGGGGATAAACAAATCCAGTGCTGAAAGGTTTTTAGGCGAAGGAAGGGAAGGGACACAGGAGGGCATGGGCTAAAACTGGAATGGGGTAGATTTAGGAGAGAAATGAGGAGGCACTACTTCACAGAAAGGGTGGTATTGAAATAGAATGCACTACTGGAAGGAGTGATTTCATGTAAGATGGTGGGTACTTTTAAAAAGGTATGGGATAGGTAACATGGGAGGGTCTGGGTAGGTAGTGCCGAGAACTTCTGGGGGTAGGGGGGAGGGAGTGGGGCAGCTGCATTCAAGGGGGCTGGCTGCACATCCAGGCAGACTTGATAGACCATGTGGCCTGTTTCTGTCAGCAAATTTGCAAATTTGTATGTTCATTGTAGTAATTTGGTTGGATTCATGTGGTGACCCCATTCTAAAAGTCACAGCAGAGTTGGAGGGTCATTGCAGGACCATGATTCTAATGCAGGTGAGGTGATTGTCCTTCCTACAGTACAGGACAAATGAGTGTGATCCATAGCCAAGCACTGAAGTTAGAAGGGGGAGCTAACTATTACAGTAAGCACATTTGGATAGGAAATGCAAGTTCTAGGAATACAGGGAGATAATTTATTGAATTAGAGATATCCCTAAGGGAAAAGATGTCCAAAGAGATCTTCTCCATGGCCCTCATGGTCCTGGGGCCTATGACAAATGACAGTGACCAAATGTTGACAATGTTTTCTAAGATTCTATTGAAAGAGAGAAGGTCTTCTTTTTCTGGCATGTTAGAGGGTATTCAAGGGCAATGTATGCCTGCATGCTCAGAATGGGTTGTGGTTGTGCCGATAGTGAGGCAGTACTGATTATAAGGGACAAGGCAGCCTATGGGATTTAAAGGGTATATGTTGGAAAGGCAGCTAGTGCGGGGAGTCACCAGTGGCAGGAGTGAGATGTATGGATTCACTAAGAAAAGGAGGGCTGAGCTGGGTAACACAAGAATTGTAAATCCCTGTTGAAGCAAGGATGCACAGGGACATTTCCAACATGAATTTAGGTGATATAAAAACCACATCCAAAAAAATTGATTAGCCTGAGAGCCTGATGTATTTTTAAGTCCACCAAAACATAGAATTAATTGGCAGAAAAGGACAGCTTAACCCATCCAGTCTGCCTAGGTATTTCCTGCCTATTCTACACCTGGAGACCCTATCTGCCCTCCAGTGCCCTCCACCTCTGTTCTAGTATACCCCTACATTTATCCCATGCATGTTTGAAGACCCCCACAATTTTAGCCTCCACCTCTTCAGCTGGCAGTCTGTTCCAGCATCTACTGTCCTTTCATTAAAGAAATATTTCCTCACATTCCTCCTGAACTCCCCACCTACAGCTTCATTGTATGACTCCTGGTCCTTGTGATGGTCCTCACCTGCATCCTGTTCACCCTTGGGAGGTACCTGTAGGTCTCAATCATGTCCCCTCTCTCTTCTCTTTCTCAGAGTATACATGTCGAGAGCCCTCAGTCTCTCCTCATAGGGCTTCCCTTGTAAACTGTGTTCCATTTTACTTGCCATCCTCTGGGTTGCCTCCACCCAGTCTATGTCCCTTCCAAGATGCTGTCTCCAAAGCTGGACATGGTACTCCATGTGCAGGCATACCAGGGAGTGATACAGTGGCAGCATCAGCTCCCGCCTCTTGCTGGTGATAAACCCCCCCCATGAACCCTAGCATCCCTGGATTTGTCACACTGCGCTGCCACATTGTGGTCCACTGATATAATAACCCAAGGTCCCTTTCCTGTCAGATTACTGCCAGTACCCCCTTCCTATACTCACTGACTGGTGTTCCTATGCTCTAGGTGCATGGTTTTGCACTTTTTGGCTTTGAATCCCAACTACCATGTCTTTGACCACTCATCAAGTTTCCCCAGATCCCTAAGCATTTTCTCCACCCACTCATGAGTGTCCACTCTATTGCAGATTTTAGTTACACCTGCAAAAAGGCATACTGTCTCCTCTAGTTCCTCAGCAGTGTACCCTATGGAGACTTTGAAAAGGGCTGGTTCCAGTACTGAACCTTATGGTACACCACTGGTCACTCTCCCATCCTTAGAGTTAGTGCCATTTACCACCACCCTCTGACGCCTATCAATTATGCAGTTTCTGACCCAGTTTACCAATTAGGACCCCACTCCTACACTGGTTCACTTCTTAATCAGTCTCTTGTGCAGTTCAGTGTTGAAAGCCTTGCTGAAGTCCAGATAGGCCATGTCCACTGCCCTGCCCTGATCTATTTCCCTGGTCAACCAGTCAAAGAAATCTATCAAATTCATTTAGCATGACCTTCCACCCATGAATCTGTGCTACCTGTAGTTCTGCAGCCCATTGCACTCTAGATGCTCAGCCAGCCTTTCTATCAATAGGGTTTCCATTAATTTCCCCTCCACTGAAGTCAGACTGCCAGGTTTATCGTTGCTAGTCTTCTCCCTGCTGCCACTCTCATGTAGAAGGACCATGTCAGCTCTTCACCAGTCCTCAGAAACCACACCTGTTTCCAGTGAGCTGTTGAACAAGGCTGTCATTGGGGCAGCTAGCACCTCTCTGAGCTCTTTCAGCACCCTGGGGGGGTGTATCCTATCTGGTCCCACAGCCTTATCCACCTTCACAGCTGTGAGTCCTTTCAGGTCTCTTTCTTCTGAAAATAAACTTATGTTCACATCTCCCTCCCCCATTCTTGATTCTCACTGGTGGTCTGTCCCCTCCTCCCTCCACTGTAAAAGTCTGAGCAAATAACCTGAAACATAGAAAGACAGAATTTGTTTGCAGAAAAAGACCATTTGGCCCACCTAGTTTGCTCAGGTGTTCCTGTCTAATCTGTCTTCACATGCCCTAACTGGTCTCCGGTGACCATCTCTCTCTTCCCTGTCTGTTTTCTTTCCCCATCATTCTCAGCCTGGACACAGTACTCTAGGGAGTCTTACCAGTGAGTAATACCGTGACAAAACCACCTCCTTCCTCCTGCTGGATATACACCTCCCTATGCACCTCAGCATCCCACTAGCCTTACCCACTGCTTTGTCACACTGCCCTGTCACCCTGAGGTCATCAGATATGATAACCCTATGGTCCCTTTCCTGTTTTGTGACTGTCACTACCACACAATCCTATACTCAGCGCCTGGGTTCCTATGCCCTAGGTGCATAATTTTGCACTTTTTGACATTGAACCACAACTGCCATGGTTTACATATCTATTTAAGATACCTACTTTTTCTTGGTCCCCTTCTGCACATTCTCCAACTGGCATCCTTCTAATCTTCATCCTTCCTCTTGCTTTTCTTTTCACACTTACATATCTGAAAAAAGTCTTATCCCCTTTAGCAACTAGCAATTCTTTCTTCTGTCTCCACTTTTGCTCCCTTAGCCACCTTACCTGTTTCCTTCTGCTTTGCTTTGTATACATCTCTGTCCTCCACCCTCTGCATTTCCTTGCACCTCTTAAATGCCATCCTTTTTTCTTTCACCACCCTTGCCACTGCTTTCTTTGTGCTTTTGCTTACCTGTTTCACAGAGAGGTTTGTTGCCTTAGTAATACCTTCTCTTATTCTTCCACAATGTGCCTGTAATCCTCCTTGGCAAGCTCCCCTGCCCCGAGGTAATTTCTGAGGCAATTTCCCATTCCTTTAAAATCTACCCTTCTGAAGTCCATGACCCTCATCCTCATGTGCACCACCTCCACTCCTGTCCTTATGCTGAGCAACACTGTACAGTGATTTCTGGTATCTAGGGGACTGCCCACTGTGATATCTGCAAAACTGTCCCTGCTTGTTAGAACCAAGTTCAACACCGCACTGCCCCTAGTAAGTTCTTTAACTAGATGGGCACCCTCTGCTGATCTCTGTTTCTTTGACAATGCCTTCCAGGTGGCACCCCTCACCTCAGACCTCCCCTAACTACAGCTCTGTCCCCTAACTACACCTCTGTGCCCCACTCTTACCCCTCCCCTCACTCTCTCATCTCTTGCCCGTCCCTCTCTACCTTTGTCAACCCTAGTTCTAGCTTTGTATATGTATAGATGAGTGATTATTTGTCATAATGTCATCCTTGTTGTCTTGTTGTACCATATAACATGGAACCTTTGTAAAAGAGCCCTGGCTCAAAGGTATTTGTAATCCTAGACTAAAATAAATAAATAAATAAAAAAGATGCCTGAAAAAGCCTCTTATAGGGAGTCAAGGATGGCTCTGCTCCTTGCAGAAGCTGCAGCTGGAAGGTTCTCCTCCACATCCTGCAGATTGTAGTCTTCAACTAGCAGCAATTCCCCCTTACTTGCCATCCTGAAGAGGGCTTCCTTGTGTGTCCTGTCCATCTTCTGTCCTTGTGTTGGTGATCTGTATACTATGCTTGTATGACTAGAGGTTCCAGAGCCTGTCTCCAGGATGACCCACAGCACTTCTAACCCCTCCTTCTCATTTTGGTGCTCCAGTACTTCCATGGCCTTAATTCCATCCTCCATATATATTATCACCCCTCTTTCTCACCCTGCCTCTCCTATATAGTGTATAGCCCAGTATGGCCATGTCCTTATTGTGTTACTGTGTGCACCATGATTCCATTATGGACATATATTCAAGTTACCCTTTGCCATGAGAGACTCCAAGTTTGGGATCTTGTTTCCAAGGCTCCTGGCATTACCACACATGACTATCCACACCTTATTCCCCCTGCCTGGTGCCCCGTACTGTCTTTCCTTTCCTGTCTTTGTTATTACCTGAAGACTCCTCTGATTCATCTCTTCATATTCTGCATTCCCCATTTCTGGTCCTCTTCAATCCACTTTCCTCCACTACCTGAGCTGAATCCCCCTTTTTTGTCATCCTGTCCCTGTCCCTATGTTCCTGTACCTCTGTCCTCTCTGCGCTTTCACTCCTTGGGCCCCCTCTCCCTCTCATTTTACCATCTGGGTGGCAATCGTTGCCTCCTTTGATGTTCCACCTCCCCCAGTTAGTTTAAATGCTCATTCAAGTAGCATCTAAACCTTTCACTTAGAGGCACTCAGAGAGATGTAGCAGGGAAAGAAAATGACTGTGGAACCAAGAAGGAAGAATTTAGGCTATTTCAATGAGATAGGTATGATAGGAAAAGGAGTGGATGACTCCTATTAATGTAATGTGTCATTGTGAAAAAACAAGTAGGCTCTCAGGGGCATAGGATGTTCCACTGAGTCAATTTTGCTATGGTAAGAGAGAAACAAAATCTGGTCAGAGCCACTGTGGCTGCTAATGCATTAACTTGATAAGGGTGTTTCATGAGTTCAAAAATGAAGATGAATTGCTGGAGTCAGATCCATGTGTAAATTTTGTTTTTTGTAAAGTTAGCTCATTTATCTGGTTTATTCTGTGTGTCCCATGTGTTTCAAATGTGAGCTGTGAGTGTGTCTTGCACTATATGGAGAAGGAGAGGGAGCTCTCCAACAAGGTCTTCAAGTAATGGTAGAAGGAATGGTGAAGAAAGAAGATGTATGGCTACATTGGGGACTGTGAGCCAACCTGGAAGGATAAGAGGCTATACCATCCAGGAGGGAACTATAATCATCAGTGGACAGTTTAAATGTTACTTCATTGGACATTTAAACTAGCCAATGGGGGTGACAGAAGAAATAGGAGAGGCAGAAAGTGGACCAGCACAGGCTGAGATAGAGAGTAGGGAGAACATGAGGGGAGAGAGTCCCACCAGGATGCAAGTTATTCAAGGAAGCAGGGGGTTAGCAAAGGAGGAAGGGAAGGAGCAGCCAAAGGAGCAAGGTAAGGAAGGGGGAACAACTGGAAAAAGAAGAAAATGACAAGAAAAGAGATAACAAAACGTGGAAGGCTATGTGTGCTAATGCTAGAAGTCTGGAAACTGATATCCCAGACCTAGAGGTCATCATGATAGCGGAGACCTGGATATTTTGGCCATTACCAAATCATGGTGTACTGACAACCATGTCTGGGACGTAGTCATACCAGGCTGCACAGTGTTCAGAAGGGACAGGGTAGGGAAGAAAGGAGGGGGAATGATGCTTTATGTTAAGGAAAACATAAAAGCAAGGTAGGTACAGGGAATTTAGGGGGGCTGAGGTGATGCGGGGTCACCCTTAAGTCAAGAAACAGAGTTGCTATTCAGACAGGAGTGATCTACAGGCCTCTGACACAGGGGGAGGACTTAGATAAACAAAATGTTAGAGGCAATTGGCAAAATGGCTGAAAAGGAGTAGCTGTTGCTGGTGAAGGACTTCAATCTACTGGATGTAATTCGGAGTCTCTCTGCTGCAGCGTCAGCTAGGAGCAAGGACATCCTGGACTCCCTGTAAGGGTTATTCCTCAGGCGAGTAGTCAGTGAACTCACTAGTGATAGGGCAGTACTGAACCTGGTTCTTACTAACAGGGACAGTATTGCAGATATCAAGCAATGACCAAGCTAGAAAGAGATCGGGGGGGGGGGGATAATTATACTGGATGACCTAAAGGTGGTCAGGCAATGTGACAAGGCAGTCAACAGGGCTAGAGGTATTCTGGGGTCCATAGGTAGCGGTATCACCAGCAGGAAGAGCGAGGTGGTGTTTCCCCTATACAGGTCATTAGATAATACCCCACTTGGAGTACTTTGTCCAGTTCTGGAGACCACATCTCCAGAAAAAGATAGGCAGAGTGGAGGCGGTCCAGAGGACGGCTGTCAAAATGGTGCAAGGTCTGCATCAAAAGCCCTATGTGGGGAGACTAAAAGATCAATATGTACACCCAAGAGAAGAGGAGGGAGAGAGGGCATTTGATAGAGACCTTTAAATACCTCACAGTGGTTAAATAAGGTACAGGAGGGAGACATTTTTTCTGAGAAAAGGGTACTCTAGAACAAGGGGTCATGGTATGAAGCTGGAAGGGGTAGATTCAAGAGAGATGTGAATAAGTACTTCCTCACAGAAAGAGTGGTGGATTCCTGGAGCAGCCTTCCATCGGAAGCAGTAGGGGCAAAACCAATCTTAGGTTTCAAAAATGCCTGAGATAGGCACAGGAGAATCATAGGAGGAAGGAGAGGGTGGAAGAGACAGTGCCTAAGATCAAGTAGGGTCAGCAGCAAAAGTGATCATAATTAAAAATGGGCAGACTAGATGGGCCCAGCGCTCATTATCTGCCATCAGTTTCTATGTTTCTATGTATGTCAGGTTATGTGATTCAAATGGATGCAGTGTAAAATTATTATTATACAATGGCAAGAAAGAATCCCGGATTCTGATTGGTCAGTGTGTGCCTGAGACAGTGATGATATCTCAGTATAACAACACTGTCATTGATTAGCATTAGCTTTGCCTGCTGTCCTCATTGCTTAGCATTTGCTTTTTTTTCCTCTTCTCTTAAGAAACAAGATATATTGCCTCACTAAAAATCTACTAAAAACATTTTTTTTATTTTTTTTTTATTTTGTGTAACAATGAACCATTGTATAATAGCAATAAGGCACTCCAGGGTGTGTGTTATTGTGTAATAATGTCACTCTTTGGGTTGTGGAAGCACTCGGCTTCACCTCGTGCTTCAAGCCACCCCAGGAGTGACATTATTACACAATAACATACACCCTGTCATGCCTTATTGCTTAAATATGTGCAATGTCGCTACTGTAAACTGCGTGGTACACTTAATTCATGTTGTACTATGCTGCTCATAAACGATAATCAAATGGGCAATAATATATGCAATGTCCCTCCTCACTGCCTCAGCTCCTCCTCCTCTCCTACACCTCATTACTGGGTATCGGATGAATCTGTCTTCTCTTCCTTTTCATCCCCCCATTCCTCTTCCCTTGCTATTTCCCATCTACCACATACCCAACACAATGCCCTCCCTCTCTCTCTCTCCCATACCACCCCCTGACCACCACTCTTCTTTCTCTTTTACCACTAACCCACTCCTAACAAAGCTTCACTGAGTTTCCTATGACTTGTACTGTGTAATTAACTTGCAACACAATTCCTTGACAATGCCTTTGGCTGCTATTATTGTAACCTTACTTGTCCTTTTTTTTTGTAAGTTCCATTGTAATGATTATGTTATATTTTGTACCTTAGTGTCCTTATTGCCTTGACATGGAACCTTTGTAAAAGAGCCCTTGGCTCAAAGGTGTCATCTGAAATACAAATAAATAAATAAAATAAAAATGTGCAAGGGAGAAAAAAATCAAGGGGAACATGTATGAACCAATATTTTGCTCCTAGAGTGGTGCCACCATGATACGTACATATTTGTGAAGTTACTGTAGTATGATGGTACACAGCTGTATACCAACAATTTAGTTAGCTACGTTGTGGGATTTTATTTGTTTATTTTTGGTTTTTTAATACTCCATACATTGTCTACACACTAATGACACATAGCCAAGGACGCTCCTTAAAATTTTTGGGAAATTGCTTGTAACGTGGCAAATAATAAAGAAATGTATAGACAGAAGACTTGCGAGAACAATTTGACCCACATTTTTGAATGACAAAAAGATGTTAGGCTAGGAGTGGATTCAGGCCTTAACTATTTATTTTATTTATTTGAAAGCTTGTGACCAGGAGAGGCACACTGAGCCACGGCTCCTTTCCAGGTGCAACCTGGGGGCAAGGGAAGGGGAATATGTGTACAGATGTAAATTGACTTACAGAATCAGATTAAGCTGTTGGTGATATTGTAGTGACTGGGGGAATTTGGCCAGGACACCAGAGGAATTCCCCCTACTCGGTGTAGACACACCAACTTTTGGGGCCCAAGGAATAGATGAAGCAGTGGGCATTAAAGGAGCTCCCTCCATATGAGAACAACGCCAAGCTGTGCAGGGTGCTAAAGGTTCCAATATGCCCCCTCCTCCTTTTCGAGATGAAGAGCCCTATACCGTTGTTCAAAAACAGAGTGGTCTCTGGAAGAAAAGCTCCAATAAAGAGAAGGCTCCAGACTTTCAGGTGGCTATTCAGAGTAAATACACTGTCCTTCAGGATGACAAAGCAGACATGGAGACAGAATCTGATTCTGCATCCCTTCACTCTTCACAACCAGAAGGAGGGTCTGACATGGAACTTGTGGGGGAGGATACTGTCCCTAAACCACAAATGAAATGAATGTGCACTAGGGCATGGGTGAAAAAGAAATGGTGATGCAGTAACCCATGAAGTCATCCCTTTATGACTTGACTGTGGCCTCTCTGAAAAATCAATAGCATTAAAATCAGAAACTTGGCTAACTGACAGGATTTGTAACAATGAGATATTTATTCATATTTATAATATTTTTAGACAGTACAGGGTAGGAAAGAAAGTTGGGGGGTTGGCAATTTATACTAAAGTTAAGTTCAAGGCCTTTGACATAGCATCTCAACCAAATAGATCAGGGTGTGATGTAATTTCTGTTGACCTACTTTTTGGCTCTGATAAACATCTTGTGATTACTTCGATTCATTTTCCACCTGGTCTTATTAAGCAAGGTTTCGATTTAATACCTGTGTTCAGAAAATCATTGCCAACAAATAGGGAGTGGATTTTGATGGGAGATTTTAACTTGAACTGGGGTGTTGATCAGAACTCTTACTGTTTGTTGTAGAACTATTTCAGGAATTAGGTGTTCAACAGTTAATTTCTCAAATAACCAGATTTAACTACAAGGCTGGGGGGGCTCCAATCTCAATTGGGTTGTGGTCACTCACCCCATTAAGATAATTGATTCTGGAGTGTTGCCTGATGTGGTTAGTGACCACTGCTCTGTTTTTTGTCTATGGTCATCTAAACAAACTCAAAGTCCCCCATGCTATACAGAGATTAGAAACATTAATAAGGTTACAACTGAAGTCATGAATGTAGCCTGTGAGTTAGTTGAGTGGACTTGCCTTGAAAAAATTCACAATATTAACTTAATGTTAGAAACATTTAGTGAGTTATTTAATCAGATTGTAAATCAAATAGCTCCATTTGAAAAAATAAGAATCAGAGCCAATAAAAAGAATGGGTCACCAGAGAATTATTAGTATTAACGAAACAAAGAGACAGAGCCTGGAAACGATTTTAAAAAAGTAATGACCCTAACCTTCTATTAGATTACAAGATACTCAGGAATAAATGTAAGGCAGCTACTAGGAAAGCAAAAGTAGGATTTTTAAAAAATAAACAATTGCCATCCTTAGGTAATTCAAAACAAACATGGCTGACAATACTTTAATGGGAAGGAATGTAAATGAAACATTAATTACTCTTCAGGACCGGGACCAATTAGTGAGTGATCCAAGCCATGTATCTGAACTGTTTAATGATTATTTTGGGGATCTGGCAAAATTCTAAACTCATAATATAACTTTAGATAGGACATTGCTTTCTGATAGGGATCAAAGTTGTGAGCACCCTCGATTTTATTTTCAAGTTCCTACTCCTGAGCTGATTACTGATTATATTCTTAAATATAATCCCAAACCTACAATAGGACAGGACTGATTATAGATTATTGAAGCTGGATATAAAAGTATTAGCTACTCCCATGATAACTTTATTCAATTATTCATTATGTTATGGGGTGTTTTCCCCCAGATTTGGAAGTCAACTCTTATAAATCCTATATTGAAATCAGATTGTAGGAATACTGTTTCAAACTACAGACCAATCTTGTTGCTGGCACCATTATCTAAAATTCTTGAAAGAACTTTGATCAGATTCAGGATTTTCTGTTAAAATACAATTTATTAAATAACTCTCAGCATGGGTTTAGGAAAAATCATAATACTGAGATGGCCTTGGTGGGGTTCACAAGCAGCATAGGGAGTGCCCTGGATTTGAGGCACTCTGTCACAGCAGTATTTCTGGACCACACCAAGGCCTTCTATTTAGTAAACCATACACTGCTGCTGAAAACTTTGAATGAAGTTTATTTTTCCAGAGAGGTCATAACTTGGTTAGATGATTATTTACATAATAGGGAGCATAGAACAATAATTGCCAGAAATGCTCTGATCCTCATTTAATTTCATGTGGAGTACCCCAGGGCTCAATTTTGGGCCCACTTTTGCTTTCCCTTTTTATGAATGCTGTCCCCATCACCTGCTTAGGGTCTAATATGATCTTGTACGTAGATGATGCGGTAATATTCTCAGATGGACTTAACCCAGATCATGCATTAATTCAGGTCCAACAGGATTTTGAAACATTCCAAAAGTGGCTGCTTTCACATGATTTAGTTCTTAACTCTGGGAAAACAAAAGTAATGGTTTTTACCTGCCCCAGGAAAGTCAGAGAAATTAATGTTCCTATTGTCGATTTGAAAGGGAATATAATTGAATTGGTGGATAGTTTTAACTATTTAGGGGTTATCCTTGACTCCCATTTTTCCTTTCACCTCCACGTGTGTAAAATAATTAAAAAAAATCATCAGAGGTTAGTACTGGTATTTAAGACTAAATCCTTTCTAATACCTGAATCATGTACCCTCCTAGCCTATAGTTTCTTGCTTAGTGCATTTGACTATGGTCTATTGGTATACTCTGGAACAAACCTAAAAATGCTACAAAAACTTCAAGTAACTTAGCATAGTATTCTTCTATTTATGACTGCTCTCTGTCTGATAACTCATCATTGTGTATTGATAAGGGAAGCTAATATCCTTCCTTTTTAGATAGGATAAAAATTAAGTTGGGAGTTTCTGTATTTAAGAGAATGCAGGGCTTACTTCCACCAATTATTCAAGATTTTTTCCCCAGCTCACACAGCTTTTTAGAAACTAGATCTCAGTCTAGAGGTATATTTAAGGTCCCCTTTTACAAGAAGACAGTTGGACAGAGGTCTGTGGTATACAGGGCCATTACTTTTTTAACAGTATTCCCCCCTGTTGTAATTAAGTGTAGAACAGTTTGGTCATTCAAGTATAAGCTTGTTCAATGGCTTTATACTCTTTCAGACTGCAATTGTTTTCATTAAGATATTATTGTTATATGTATGTTTGTATTAATGTTAATATGTATTGTTTTTATCTACAGCATTTACTGTTTGATTATTTGTTTTATTGTTCTTCTTGTCACTTGTGAAAATGGGCAATTTGCTCATCTTGCTAACAAGTATGAAAAATAAACATGAAATGAAAAACTAAGGTTGCTTATCTTTGCACAGTTTGAAATTAACTATTATGATGTCTTTTTTTTTAGGATACATGCCTGCACTCATTTAGTGAAATGCATGAGGCTAGCACTGCTTGGTTATGGGGGGAGGCCCATTGGTCAATAGGGAAGTATTTATGCAGCGGGGTGGGTATCTGTGCAAATAATCCATCAGCAAAAATAACTCACATGGTTGATATTGCTCTAGGGAGGGTATTGCTGTTAGATACAACGTTATATAAAATGGACTTTCGATTCATAAATGTATATGCACCACAAATGAAAGCTGCATGAATTTAGCTATTTCAAAAGATACAACCCTTTTTATTTACCTAGGGGGAGATTTTCACTGTATTAGATTCACCACTGATAGGGGGTTGAAAACTACAAAGATTTTCTGTGATGCAGCTTATTTGAATATTCTAGTATCACAAGCAAGCCTTATAGACGCCTTTGCCCTGGGTGAGACCCCACCACAGAAAATGTTTTTTTGAGGAAGTTTGTCTACAAGAATTAATTACTGGTTTATTTCCGATAGCCTACAGATCAAGAATACCAGGGTGATACCAGTTTCATCTTCAGACCACACCATGTTAAGCATGACAGTTACTAATTATGATAAAATGGGTAGAGGGCCCTGGTATTAGAGGATGAATCTAAGCCTCCTGGCTAACCCTGTAATACAACGAGGGTTTGTCAATCTCATGGCAGCCCATAAGTTGGTACATTTGTTATATGACTCATCCCAGGAATGGTGGGAGGATACTAAAAGAGACACACAGAATTATTTTAAATTAATGGGGAAATTAAATGGTAAAGGGAAAACTAGCCTCCATTCCCAATATAAGGAGCAGTTATACGAGCTTCTGTCCCTACAGGACCAAACTAATATAAATCTTACTACGGAGATTGCAGATTTAAAACAAAGAATGTCAGACCTTCAATATGACAGTCTTAAATCATTAGAAAAAGAACAGCAATTTGGTACTCAAGGCTGGCAAGATTTTGTTAGCCCATTTCAGTTTTGCCAAATGCAGAGACAGAAAAAATTTATTTCACACTTTACCACACCTACTGGTATAGAAGTTACCTCAAAATCAGCCATTTGTCACAGCTTTCTGTACAGTTCCAGCACACTATAGTACAGCCTGTTATGAAACAAGAAGTTCTGAGTGTCCTTAATAACCTGAAAAAGGGTTTGGCTCAAGGGTAGGATGGTATCCCTTATGAGTTATATAGGTGTGTAATAACAGAATTATTCGATGAAGTAGTGCAACTTTTCAATGATATGTTACGCACTAAGACTATGCCACCTAGTATGTACACTGGCTTAGTCATACTAATGCATAAAGCAGGTGACAAAAGCATGTTATCTA
The DNA here is from genome assembly GCA_016271365.2 of Neoceratodus forsteri. Classification (NCBI taxonomy): domain Eukaryota; kingdom Metazoa; phylum Chordata; order Ceratodontiformes; family Ceratodontidae; genus Neoceratodus; species Neoceratodus forsteri. The sequence goes on along the minus strand of JADMNL010000029.1, from coordinate 75,228,199 downwards.
ATCAGAGACCTATAATGCTTTTGAATGCAGACTTAAACATGTTTACAAAAACTTTGAGTAATAGACTGGCTTTGGTGATGGGAGAGATTATTCATCCCTCCCAAACCTCTGCCTTTCCAGGTAGGACACTTTCAGATAATTTGATTTTACTACACAAAATAATGACAAGAAACATAGAAACATAGACTTTGACAGCAGATAAGGACTGCTTGGCCCACCTAGTCTGCCCATTTTCCTACCTACAGGATAAGCTGCAGATCCTAGTTAACCAACAGCTTATTTCTTCTTACCCCCACAATAATTGCCTTATGTCTGTCCCATGTATTCTTGAATTCTCCAACAGTTTTAGACCCCACAACCTCCTCAGGAAGGCTGTTCCATGTGCCCACCACCCTTTCTGTGAAAAAAAATACATCCTCACATTGCCCCTGATCCACCAGGTCAGGAAGGTAAATTGTCAGGTTTCTTATTAAGTATCAATCAAGTGAAGGCCTTCAATAAGGTCTCTCACACCTACCTCTGGGATTGTATGACTGCATACGGTATCCCTGCAGAGTTTATAGGGTTGGTTCAGGCCTGTTATGCACAAGCTGTGGCAAAACCATCCTGTAATGGGTGGTTAGGACAAGAGTGTAGGGTGAACAGAGGTGTACGTCAGGGGTGCCCTCTAAGTCCCCTGCCGACTTTGGATCATCTGTTACAAAGAAAAATTGGTTCCCCTTCAATAACAGGTTTGTCTTTTTCCAGTACAGACCCAGAAATTACAACAATCACTTATGAGGCTGATGTCTGCTTAGTTCTTGCAGATATAAATTCCTGTAATCAGGCAGGTAAATACTGAGTGAATTTTCTAAGATTACAGGCTCTACTATTAATTACTCCAAAAACAAATGCATCCCAATAGTTGAGATGTCAGTCCCTAGATACTATAATTGATATTCCTATTGTAAAGGGCACCTGCTCCATCTTGAACATTTTCTTTGGGAACTGAAATCTAGATTTGCTGAACTAGCAGAAAAAGATTCAACAAGCATATGATAAAGTCACACTTTGAAATAAGTGGAAGATGTCAAAGTTAAAAAGGGTATTTATGGCCAAAACCTTTCTTTTAGCAATAGTCATACATCTTAGTTGCATTTTTTCTCTGCCAAAACAGCTGGAGACAAAAATGTATAGCTGCTTCTTTACCTGCATTCTGTATGGGGAAGCAGGTGGAATCCTACCAAATGATTTATTTTTGGACAGGACACATGGTGGCATAACAATGGTGAACCCAATACCCTTCTTTGTTTCTTTGTTTACTAATACAAACATAAAACCTGTTTTATTAGGTAAGCAGAAAATATGGATTCCATGCGTACAAGACAATTTAGCTTCTAAACTGCAGGCATGGCCATTACATGGGGAGAACCCAAGACAACAGTCCTTAAACACCCTCCCAATGCATTTTTAATCTTGCTTTAGGAAGATTAAGTTATGGATTCTGACAAAAAAACATATTTGCACACTACAGAGGTGGGATCTGTACAAACATATTATGTTCAGGTTCTTTAAAGAAGTGACCCACTTCGAGTCTCGGTCTAAACAGGAAAAGGAAAATATAGGGAAAATGCTGGTATCAACCCAGATTCCACTCCAGATGTGGGATGTACTCTGGTTATCAGTACATGGGAAATTAAATGTTAAAGGAAATCTGAAGCACAAAGGTATTGTAGAGCGATATTGCCCAAGGCCCACATGTACAACTGCTGTTGAATCAATGATGCATTTATTTTTGAAATGTCCATTTATCTACAGTTCTAGGAAATCCTGCAATAGAAATGGCCTGTTTCTCCATTTCATGGCCTTACACCAAAAATCTTACAGTATGCTTATTAAATTTGCCTTATTTTTGGACAAAGCATGATAAACAGACTGTGGTTGTTTCTAGTGTGTTTTAAGTTTTATACCTGGCATGTAAGGTGTAGACTTTCAATTCAACAAGTAACAATATCTGAAGAACAACTTTTTTATATGATAGAAATTGCTATTATAAAACTGAAGTCTCAAGAGAAACTTTTGTTCTCTACACAGGTACATCAAGCATGGTGGGGCAGTATAAAGACATATGGAAGGCTGCTTCCACTTAGAAAATCTTCTGTTATGCCTTGAAAATAGATGGAGTAAGTAGCCCTAGTTATCTCCCAGGTGTGGGTAGATACGAAAGGTTATGTTATCAGCAGACCTTACCATGGAGGCATTAAAATGAGGTTTTAGGGTGATATTAATAGAGTTTGACAGCACATTGAGTTCTGTGATTAATATTCAGTCAGCTGGGTATGCCTGAACAGGATAGCATGATTAATTAACTCTTCCATACAGTAGTTCTTGATCTGTAAGAACAGGGGTTAAGGGTGATACTCATCAATACATGGAGGGGGAGTAGGGTTCTGGAAAGGGACCATATAGAACTGTTTGGGTTTTTGAGGGTATTTAGAGTTCGGTTAATAAAGATGCAGTATATGAAGCATGGTACTCTAATTTACAGCCTACAGGTAATAATAATTTTCTTGGAGGAAGGAAGGAAGGAAGGAAGGAAGGAAGGAAGGAAGGAAGGAAGGAAGGAAGGAAGGAAGGGAGGGAGGGAGGGAGAGAGAATAGACCCCGGAGCAGTGGTTGGCAGTTGAAATAGTCAGTTGCAGTTCAATGCAGTTGCAATCAATTGCAATTGCATTGGATTGCAGTCTTAAAATAGTGGAGTTGAAATCCACTGCAGTTGGTTATTCCGTGACCCATCCAGGTTTGTTTTTATGGTGCACTGCAGTCTGTTTTCCCTTTTTTTCTTTCCTGGGGGGAGGGAGAAGGGGAGCCACGAATATCTAACAGTCCTCAACCACCAGCACTGAGCCTTAGAGCCAATAAAATGCACCTCTGGCTCCTGGATACGAAACATCCACCAATTGGGAGAGCTAGAAGGAGGAGCCAGGAGCTTGAGAGCATCTGTGACTGGCTGCACGAGATGGTGGGGAGAATGTGCCTACGTAGGAGAGGAGATTGTCAGGAGAGAAGGCATCTGTGTTGTTGTCTGGGCAACAGAGTGAGCAGTGTTTTTCTGCCAGGATGAAGTTTGGTGGTTCGGCCTTTAATTTAAAAAAAAAGTTAACTGTGTCCACTGTCCTGGCGTGTCTGGTGCCCATACAGAGAGAGACTAGTGTGTGGTTGTGCATGTCCCAGTCAGTCCTCCAGCAAAGCTAGGCAGCAATCATGAGAAGGCAGCAAGTCAGTGGTCTGGCTGTGGTCAGAATCAGCCCATGACCCTGTCAGCAGGGCCCATCAGGTGACTCTCATTCAGTCTTGGTCAGGTCTTCAGAGTCGGCAAGGAGGAGGAGTGGTAGGTGCACTAGTTCCAATGCGTGGAGTACCAGAGTGGGGTCGTGGGTCTGAATTGGGGACCAACTGGGTGGGTTGGGAGGAGGGAGCACACAGCTCCAAAAACACTTACACCACCGGGCCGAGCAGCAAGCGGCAGCCCAGAGCCACGGGCCCACCTGGCCGAACTGGCAACAGGCTACGACAGTGAGCACGGTACTGTATGGGATGTGTATGTAAGGCCCGCCAGGGCTGGGCAGTGGGCAGTAGGAAGGAGGAGGATGGTCTCTCACAGACTACTCAGTCTGCCTGTGTGTCTGACTTGTCTGGCTGGTTGAGGGCTTGGGGGTTGTGGGGCCTGGGGTGGGGTGAACTTGAAAAGGCAAGACAATCCATCATCAATCTACTGCTGGTGGCCTGGCTGGGCTCTCTGTCTGACTGTGGTGGCATTGTGAGTAAGTCAGACTTCCCAAGAGGTCATGAAGCAGGCCAGGTGCAGGTGGTTGGTTGGTGAGTTCTCAGACCCATAGGAGGTCGGAGCGAGAAGCATGGTCGGTCGTGTCCAATAGACAAAATGTTTGTTGTTTGCCACTGTAGGAATCGGATAGACTAAATACGGCAAGATGAATAAAATTTTAAAAAACACATTAGTGTACATGCTGAAAGCCAAAACAAGTTCAGAAACTGTGTCAGAAAATGTTTTTTTTTAAATATGTATGAGTTTCTTTTAGCTTTAAATTTAAAGTATGGATACATCTCAGTTCTGGTATACCATGCAGTAGGTATTTCTAGGGGCCCTCCCTTAAACTGTTTTTAGACTCACAGATTCTATGACTACTAGTAAAGTAACATATATTGATGCAAAAGGGTACCTTCTAGCTTCTAGCTTCTGTGGGAGGTTTAAGAGGCCCTACCGATACTGTATTTTAGACTCACAGTTCTTTTTCTAAGAAACTAGTATTACTGCTGCTTATTTTTCTATACCCTATACTGTTTTACTTCCCTGCTTCAACTTGTTACTTCCAGGGACTTAGTATATTTTGTTGTTGTTTTGACTGGTTATTGTGCTTTAGTGTGTCCCTACTGTGTGTAGATTTGTTTCACTGCACTTTGTATTTCAGGGTTTTAAATAATTGATTAGCAGTTTTTTTCTTGGGGCAATACTAACTGTACAGAAAGCATTTATATAGGTTTTCTGGAAGTGTTATGTTTGTTAAACGCAGTGAGGTAAGTGTTATGCATTTTCACAATGTTTTAGAACTTTTATGAGCAAAACACTAATCAATTTTTAGAGGTAAATAAAACCCTGTATTTGCATTTTAAAGAGCAGCCAGCTTCTTAGCTGCTGCTGACTAGTTGCTGCTCCCTCCAACATATGCAATACCTCACCTGCCCCAGAGTTGAGGGGGATAAATAATTCCTTTTGTTTCTGCCCATTTATGGAGTTATAATGCTGCTAAATCCCAAATGCTAAAAACGGAGCTGCTTCCTGACCTTAACCCACCAACACGCCCCCACGTAGGCACATGCAGCCCCGTTTTGTGATGTGAGAAGGTGAATGCTGTGTGTGCGTGCATCCCATTGATCTCAAGGGGGGGACGGACTTTTCCATACATGTTATTAACTTTTATAGTCAAAATTTTAATTAAAAAAGATACAAAGTTAAAAAAGTATGACAAACTACTACGTAATAAAATTCAACAATGGTGAAAGTTGAAAAAATTGGTTGGATTTTCTTCAGTTAGTTGAAGTCAGAAATATCAAACTAGTTGAGCAAATCAGTCATAATGTGTGGTAAGTCAGTCATAATTGGTTTTTCAACTGACTCCGGGGTCTAGAGAGGAAGGGAGGGAGGAAGGGAGGGTGGGTTTTAAGGTCAACTCCCAGCACTACCCTCCTTATTGGGAAAAGTTAGAAATTTTGTTTTTTGTGGTCTGATGTAGACAACAGGTACACAACATGAGTAAGATTTCTTTTTACTTTGCCTTAGTAGCCTTTTACGTATATTCAAGAATATGCAGCATTTTAGGTTTGTGAAGCCGTAATACAAAGTCCTCCACTCTTTCAGTAGGGATAATAATAATATAACAATATTTTTTATTTATATTGCACCTTTTGAATGTCAAGGCACAGTCCAATAAAATAATAAAAAAAAAATACAGAATACAAATTAAGGACATAAGGAAGTATTAAAAACACAGATAATAATTAATAAACAGTCGAACCATATGCCCTTTCCCATAGAAAAGATTTAAGAGCTTGTTTAAAACTCCCCACGGTTGTACACTCCCTTATCTGATGGGGTAGAATGTTCCAAAGGAGGCCACAAACATAAAGCCGGGCCCCAGCAGATTTTAATATTACCCTTGGAATCTCTAGCAACCCCTAAGTCGGCTGTGGGAGCGATCTCACAGGCGATAAGGAATCAGGAGTTCTTTCAGGTACTCGGGGCCCAGATCATGCAGGGTTTTAAAATTCAGTAATCCAACTTTGAAGGTGATCCACCACTGAACTGGCAGCCAGTGCAGCTCCCGCAGCACCGGATTAATATGGGAGGATCTAGGAGTACCCATCAATACTCAGGCTGCGGAATTCTGCACTAGCTGCAGGTGGCGGATATCAACCCACCGGGAGCCCAAGGTAAAGCAAGTTGCAGTAGTCCAGGCATGAGGTCACAAAGGTATGGATCAAAGTTGGTAGATCACTGGACGGAACGAGGTGCTTGATTCTGGCGATGTTCCTTAAATGGTAAAAAGATGATTTTACCACCGCTGACACCTGGGAGCAAAGAGTCAACCCCGCATCCAGTATCACCCCCAGATCTTGCACCTATTCAGAGACCCGTAACTCGACATCCCCACAAAACACTCCAAATGGGGTGCTGGCCATAGGTCCCCCTATCCGGTGATCCGGATCCAATACCAACACCGCCGTCTTTCCAGAGTTCAACTTCAATCAACTGGACCTCATCCAATCCTGGATTTCATTCAGGCAGCTGTTAAATACCGAGATAGCTCCTTGCTGGTCAGGTGCAAAGGACAGGTATAGCTGGGTATCATCAGCGTAACAGTGAAACCTCAGCCCATACCATCTCACAATGTCTCCAAGGAGAAGCATGTACACCACAGACAACATGGGATAATACAGAGCCCTATGAATCCCACAAAAATGAAACCAAAGGATCAGAGAAGGACCCTGACACCACCCTCTGAGTTCTCCAGTGAGGTAAGAAGTGAACCATCTGAGAACAATCCCAGAGAGTCCACAAATACATTTCAGGTGATCAAGTAAAACCCCACGGTCAATGGTGTCAAATGCTGATGACAGATCTAATAGTACCAGTATGGACCATTTTCTCTGGTCTCTCGCCATCAGAAGATCATTGAGCACCCGAACCAGAGCAGTCTCGGTACTATGCTTCTTTCGCAAACCTGATTGGAAAGGTTCGTAGATGCTATGGATGGTTAAGTGGTTCTCCAACTGGGCTGCCACCACCTTCTCAATAACCTTCCCTGCAAAGGGGAGGTTCAAGATAGGTCTGTAGTTGGCAAGACAGACTGGCTCCAGAGATGCCTTCTTCAACAAGGGTGTCACCACTGCCTCTTTCAAGGAACAGGGATATTCACCCGAGTCAAGGGAACACCAGACAATCTGTGCTAGAACCAGAAGAATGGAATCCCCACACCCTAAAATTAGGGAAGTAGGGCCTGGATATAAACTACAGCAGATAGGACGCAGCCCTTGGACAATCCGCATAACATCTACTATTTCCGGGCGGTCGAAGGTACTCCAGGAAAACGAAGGAGCAGTGACCCGATCCTGGCCACTATCAACCCGCATAGAACATGTCAAACAGATGTCTGACCTAATGTCAGCCACCTTATCAGCAAAGAACTGAGCTATCTCATCACACTGTAATTGTGAAAATGCTGTACAGAGCTGTAGACAGGTTGGGTTGCACAATCTGTCAACAGTTCTGAACAGCTGAGCTGGTCGGTTTTGAGCGGCAGAAATTTCCCCGGACAGGCACTCTGCCTTCTTACTAGAAATTTCTGACAGATAGAATTGATAATGTTCTAACAGTCTAAGGTGGTCGGCATCCAGGCCAGACTTTCGCCAACAACGTACTAACCTGCGTCCAAGTCACCGCAGCTCCCTCAGGACCCCATCAAACCATGGGGCCCGAGATCGAAGTGAGAGAGAGGATGCACACGAACTGGAGCAATTGAATCCAGGATAGAGACAATGGCAGCATTATAAGCCACAACCAACGCCTCTGGATCATTGCCGTGCACAGGGAATTGTGATAGGTCAAGAACTGCAGCAAGGCCATTGGAAGTAATATTCCACAAAGGGCGGTATTTGACCATCTCCACAGGGGTCGGCCTACAAGGTGGACTGCCAAAATTGAATCTCACAGTGTAATGATCTGACCAACTGACTGGTTCCACCCCCACATCAGAGGCCTCGATCCCCAGGAGGAAGACCAAATCAAGAGAATGGACAGCTTTATGTGTAGCAGTGGTAACCACCTGTGTTAGGCCCAGTGAATCCATTAACTGGAGGAAGTGTTGTCCAAATTGCGAGAGTTTATCATCGACCCATGCATTAAAGTCACCCAGGACCATCAGCCTGGGAGACTCAAAGGCCAAGTCAACAACGAAGTCTGCTACTTCCTTAAGGAATTGCTTCTCATCTCCTGGTGGACGGTAGATGAGAGCAATTCGATAGCCCACACCTGCTACAACAGCACATTCAAAGGAGGTGGTCTCCTCAACTGGAACACTAGTGAGAGCCAATTCCATCTTGAAACAGACCGCACCCCCCCCCCGGGTCCAACCTCGGGTGATGTATCACCGTGTACCCGGCTGGAATTGTGGCCTCCAATATAGGTCCCGCACTATTATCCAGCCAGGTCTCGGTGATGCAAGCCAGATCTGTTGAGCCAACAAGATCAGCGATCATAGCAGTCTTGTTACGGACAGATCTGGCATTGCATAACCCCGCCCGGGTTGGACAGAACTGCTGGGCTGCCCCGACTACCTGCCCATCACTAATGGTGGTGCCCTTGGGTATGGGGACCAAACAAGGTGGTCCGTGCTCCAAGCTCCATTTCACCCCAGGGCATCTCCTGGTCTTAATTACCCTAATGGGAGCGCTCCGCTCCACTCGCCTCCACTGTTCACCCCTCCACCCCATCCCCCCCCTCCTACGGGCAATACCTAAAGCCCGGCAGCATTGGTAGATGGATAAAACCAGAGGGGGGTATAAAGGGGCGGAGGGAGTGAAGAGCAGAGACTGAGTAGCACACAACCGGGGGGGCAACAGGTAGGGACATCACATAAAATACAAATCCTCAGATTTGAATGATTTAAAAACAAAACAATATATAACTTAAGAATCAAATCCTTGAACAATTAAATCCAATTAACTAAAATGATTAAACTATTAAATTCACATAATCTAAATTAAAGTAACTACAATAAGGAACAACTAAACAAAACCAATTTAACTCCCCCCCAAGACTCTCTCACAGTGTTGAGGGTGGGAGGAAGAAATAATAATAAAACAAAAACAAATTCCCTCTAAAAATCCTCTCACAAAACAAAAAGAAGCAAACACAAAATTAACAAACCAATTAAAAATAATACTAGGCACTCTCACTGCTAAAAAATTAGGTATTTGTCCAAATTCTTAGTGTTAAATACATATTCTGCAAGAATAAATATATAATATCAGAATTTGGAGTAGTGGAGCTCTCACCCCCACCCAAAATAAAATGTCCAGTTGCTGTTCTCTCACCACAGCAGTAACCAGAGAAAGTGGAAGTATAAGTCCCAAGGCCCTCTCACTGCCTCACCAGAACAGTCAGTCTGTTTAGCCCAAAATTACCATACAGTAGAACAGTCTCCTTCTACCACAGGGAGGGAGCCAATTTATCAAAGGGAGCACTTTAACCAGAGACTTGCTGATGCAGGCTAAAGCTGATAATGGAAAATCTGCTCAAAACAATACCTAGGTCAAACAGTCAGCAAACACCTCCAGTTCGTGCAGCATAACAGTATAACTCCTTAATAGGAGTTTTCATGGCAACCAAGAAGACAGGACCCTAGGGTATCAGTTGGTTTGCAGCAAGCCCAAAACCAAGCCCCCCACCTGGGTCAGAGTCCTGAAACAGAGCAAACCTAAAATCACTCCATGCCAAGAACTCCCCGAGATGAGCAGAGAGACAGCACCCTCCGGTGAGCTCCTGCTCACCCCATCACCCCCAGAAAGCTCAGTTCGAGCCACCGCTCCCCAATCCGAAACCCCGTCCCGACCAAATTGCACAGTTCCAGTCAGTCCAGAGAAGCAAGCGTGAGGCTCCGAATCCAGTATAAACCCAAAGCAGTTGGTCAAAGGCTCACCACCTCCAGGTTATGAAGCAGGCGATTCCTAGGATTCAGCAATCCAGACCTCTTCACAGTCTTCCAGTCAGCAGGGCTTCACGTTCTTCAAACGGCAGTGCTCCTCAAATGACTTCCTCACTGCCAAAACAAAATCCTGATCCTGAGCAACAAACCAAGCATTGGCTGTATGAAAAAAGTTTCAGAAAACGGCTCTGCCCGATAGCGGTCAGCAAGTTAAATTACCACCAGGCAAATAAAAAGCAGATTATCAAAACGAATCTGAAAACGGGAAACAAGATTCCAGAACAGGAGAACGATAAAACAAAATCGTGCAAACAGGCAGTAGGGCGAAGCAACACAAACGGACAATAGTTAGCACAAGGCAAAACGATAATAAGCATTTGTCAATGCCGAACGTTCGCTTGCAGGTATTTGCTGTGGTATTTGGTACTTGGACATGACTTAAAAAAATCAGTGACACAGAAGTACAAGCATTTGTCAATACCGAATGTTGCTTGCTTCTATGTGCTGTTTAGGTATCTGGAAGTCATTGGAGTGCAAATATTGAAAATTCGCGAACTTACGAGCGTGCGTAGGAACTGCGCAATTCACACTCATAAAACAGTCATTTTTAGGAATTTTTTCACCAAATTTTCAACATAGCCATTTTAAGACCTCTGCTAATGAGCAGTGTCACTGTGATTTTCTAAATGTGTCCTAAACATTGATTTCGCACACCGACTGCGCCATTGTGCGCTACATGGGCGGAAACATGTTTTGGGCAGGATGAGAAAATGACAGCTATACTGCTCATAAGGAGGTGTGGTAAAATGGCAATGTTAAAATCTGGAGTAAAAATATTGAAAATTCACAGACTTACGAGTGTGCATAGGAACTGCGCAACGCACACTCGTAAAACAGTCATTTTTAGGAATTTTTTCACCACATTTTCAACACAGCCATTTTAAGACCTCTGCTCATGAACAGTGTCACTGTGATTTTCTTAATGTGTCCCACACATTGAGTTCGCACACCGACTGCGCCATTGTGCGCTACATGGGTGGAAACACATTTTGAACAGGATGTGAAAAATGACAGCTGTACTGCTCATGAGGAGGTGTGGTAAAATGGCAATGTTGAAAATCTGGAGTGAAAATATTGAAAATTCACAAATGTACGAGCATGCGTAGGAACTGTGCAACGCACGCTCGTAAAACAGTCATTTTAAGGAATTTTTTCACCAAATTTTCAATATAGCCATTTTAAGATCTCTGCTCATGAACAGTGTCACTGTGATTTTATTAATGTGTCCCATACATTCATTTCACACACTGACTGTGCCATTGTGCGCTACATGGGCGGAAACACGTTTTGGGTGAGATGTGAAAATGACAGCTGTACTACTCATAAGAAGGTGTGGTAAAATGGCAATGTTGAAAATCTGGAGTGGAAATATTGAAAATTCACAAACCTACGAGCGTGTGTAGGAACTGCGCATAACTGCGTACATAAAACAATCATTTTAGGAATTTTTCACCAAATTTTCAACCATAGCCATTTTAGGACATCTGCTAATGAACAGTGTCACAGTGATTTTCTTAATGTGTCCCACACATTGATTTCGCACACCGACTGTGCCATTGTGCGCTACATGGGCGGAAACACATTTTGGACAGGATGTGAAAAATGACAGCTGTACTGCTCATAAGGAGGTGTGGTAAAATGGCAATGTTGAAATTCTGGAGTGAAAATATTGAAAATTCACGAACTTACAAGCCTGCGTAGGAACTGCTCAACGCACGCTCGTAAAACAGTAATTTTTTGGAATTTTTGTACCAAATTTTCAACATGGGGTTTTGGGACACCTTCTCATGAATGATGTCACTGTCATGGCATTATTCAAGCCCAAAAGGTGATTTCACGCGAGTGACTGCGAAATCACCCTAGGGCCGAATAACACCATGACAGTGACATCATTCGCGAGAAGGGGTCCCAAAACCCATGTTGAAAATTTGTGCAAAAACCAAAGAATGCCTGAGATATGCACAAAGTTGAAACCCCCTATCTAGCCCATTATACAGCTTACGGCATTTCCTCAGTTTGTGGTCGGCTTTGAAGAGTGCAGGCGTGTTCCCGTCCACCGCAGATCATCACGCCCGAGCTCCAGAGGTAAGTATGGGGTGAGGGGGGTGTGGGGAGGCGGGGTGTGCAGTGGGTGGGTGCAGGTTGTGGAAGGGGGGCCTGGGAGAAGCGCCGTGGGACCGTTTTCAATTTACAGGTTTTAAAAAAAAAACAGATGATGTGGGATGTTTGCCATACTGGGGTGGGCTCCCAGCATGGCAGAAGGATGGCTGGTGGGCATGGAGCCGATGGGGGATTGGGCACCCCTCGTCGGCAGACGATGCGGGACAGGACATTTGCCACACTGGGGTGGGCTCCCAGCATGGCAGAAGGACAGCTGGGGGGGCCTGGAGCCGACGGAGGATTGTGCACCCCCATTGGCAGATGAAGCGGGACATTGGCCATGCTGGGGTGGGCTCCCAGCGTGGCAGCAAAGATTGGGGGGGCGGCGTGACGCGGTGCTGTGTATGACAGCGGTGGTTTTCTTTGAAGAGAAGACCACCGCTGTCATACACAGCACTGCATCTGATTGGTGCAGGACTGCCACGCCTGCTCAATGGAGCAGGGGATTGCAGGAGAGGGGCACACCTCCAAAGTGTCCCATTCTCCCAAGACGTTTCTTGCGCATGTGCACAAGCGAACGTAAAAACATTAGGGCAGAAAAATGACAAAACCCTAAAATAAAGCTGCAAAACAGTAGGTAGAGAGTTCAGGCATAACAGGATGGGGTTATTATTGTTTAGTTCTCATACTGTGTTGACACAGACTTCCAAAGAATATAATTACTATGTATGGAATATTTATTTTACATTTTCATTTTTGATTTATATATTATTTAGTGAGAACTAACATTGTTAGTAGCCATTTTGATTTGCAGTTTGAATATCCATTCCTCTACTCTTAGAGTAGAGGGAAGATGGGTAGGGAGTATGCTGGAATACTTATTTTGCTTTCTTGAATATGTTTTGCATGTTCATTCCATGTGACTGTTACTATGTTTTGTTTTATTATTTGATTTCTAAAGTTATAATAAAAATTCCCCTACTCTGTGTACGGGGCACCACCTGTCCAAGATGGCAGCTATGGAGAAACGTGTACAGCAGAACATGGAAGGAAAAGGGCTGGAGGTTTGATCCTCAGAAGCCCAGCTTAGTGAAGATATAATGGAACAAACTACAGCTAAAGAAATGGTGCCAGTGGCAGATAAACAGCATAAAGACATCACTAACTGCAGCAGAAATGCAGTACAGAACACTACAGAGCTTGGAAATATCATTAAAAGCATCACAGGACATTGAAAAAACATAAAAGGAGAAGAGCACTACTGTTAGCACAATTGCAAGAAGAGAAACAACATCTGGCAGTTGCAAAACCTGCAGTTATAACTGGTAAAATACTTACTGTCTCTTCCGAGGCAGGGATGGAGAAACGGCAACCCAAAGTGGCCATTTCAGCAGTTGTAAACTGCCCCAAAGTTCAGCTCCAGGAAAAAGAAAAGAATTCGAGCAGTCCAGAGAGAACGGGGAATATTGTACAAACACAAAACAGAGAAACATCATTAGAAAGGGTGTTGGCTGCTGCGGGATGGATTCAGTTAGCAACTGGAGAGTGGCTCCCCTAAAGCAAGGATCCAGCTGTGCAGCATTACCAATCGCAGGGAGCAATGGCGAAAGAAATGACAAAACCCCACATCACAAAAAGGAGCTGTAAATCTAAAACAGACCGATAAAGAAGGACTTCCCTCACCTCAGGGTAAGAGTGCAATCAAAAATACAAAGTCAAATATTAATTATGAGTGGGAAGAGGGACAGATACTGGAAAACAAAACAAATGTGCCCAGAAATGTAAATATTAACCCAAGACAGGAGCAAAGCATGAGAAATGATGACAATGTATCTGAAAGGGAGCCAGAACAGAGTACTGAGCACATGAACAATGTACAGGGGGGACAGACAAGCAAATGGGGATACCCCTGAAGCAGAATTGTGACAGGGCACAAGAAACAAGGAAAATGTACAGAGAGAAAAACAAACAAGTGGGGACCAAGAAAATGCTACAGCTGGCTCAAGTAAAGGAAATAGACAATATTCAGACTTTATCAGACCCACAGGGGAACCTGCACCAAGAAGAAATGCAGTGCACTTGATTTACAAAGGAGGCTTGGAGCGACCCCCAGATAGGGTGTATGTGGCCAGAACATTGATCAAGGATTTGCTTAAATTTTATGCTTCTGAAATTTAAGCAATGATTCATGTGGGTGAATTGAACTATGACATTAGTTTTAAACAAATCCAAAACTTGGATAGATTTTGGAAGCAATAAAATTGCTTAAAAGACCCCCATTGCGGCTCCCATTTTTAGCCATTCCCCTGACTAAACCAGCTTTAAGAACAATTACCGTCATGTTCAGGACAGAAAGCATCAACATTTCAGATATATTATACTAGCTGCGGAAACGATATGAAGTACTGGACAAATCTGAACCTATAATCAATACTGAACAAATATGGACTGGGGATGGAAAGTGAGGGTAAAATGACAACAAACCAATTATGGCATTGCACAGCTGAAGAAAATGTTTTTGCTAGATAGGGATAAGGGCATGCTGTTCTATGTAGGGCAGTCAAAATCTTGCTTTAAATGTGGCTCTATGTCTCACTTTAGCAATGCTTCTGATAGCACCAGGTGTGCCCATTGCATGGAATATGGTCATGTTACTGCAGCTTGTACAGACACCTTTAGATGTAACCTGTGTTACAAGCAAGGGCATTATTTTGCTAAATTCCCCTGGGCATCATGCACAAGAGGAACACGAATGTCACAAGAAGACATGGTTACAAAGGCCCAGCAGCAGGGATTAGCTAGGGCCTCCGAAAACACATGGAAGAAGTAAGAGCTCAAAAAGCAGGCCCAAGCTAGTACACTGGACCCTCCCCCCCCCACACACACACTGGAGAAGAAGAAGAAGAGCCTGATATGTCTTCTGAACAGGAATTTGAACTAAGACAAGATTCAAATGTAGATAAAATGGATGAGACAGAACAACCAGGAGAAACCATTGAGGCCAGGGAACCTGAAGCAGTGGTTTCAGAATCAGACCCAGAACCACTAGCTACCTCATCCATCATACCCCAACCCCGGGAACACCTTCACTGTGGTGAAAGCAAAGAATAAGAAAAAAGAGTAAGATCAGGTTCCACACCCACATCTAGGGGGAAAAGTGTCATACTGCTACAAAACAGATACAGTGTGCTGCAAAAAGGGGAAAGAATGGGAAGAATCAGATGATGAGGGGAATGATATGGAATTGTCTTCTATCTCCTCATCCTTGCCTGACCCCTCCTCAGAGCAGGAGGAAATAGAAATTATAGGCAGATCAAAAATCTCAGAAAGTGATTAGGTCAGCAGTCAAGTCTGGGAAAAATACATGAGACCTTCTCAGGGTGCCCCCTCTCCATAAGAAATTATTAACTATGGGTACCCTTAAAGTTCACACATTGAATGTAAATAGTATCAGGAACTATAAGAAGAGGATATCTATGCTAACTACATTGCTACACAATAATGCACAAATTATATTTTTGTAGGACACCCATTTTAAAAACACAATTTGAAATAGCTCAGACTACTAAAATGTGGATGAAAGGGCCAGCTTTCTGGCCCATAGGAACAGAAAGATGTGATGGAGTCAGAATTTTATTGGCAGGAACACAATTCCAGGTTTCAAAACTTATAGATATGGTTCCAGGATGAGCCACGATAATAGATGTGAATTATTTGGCCACTAGATTTAGGCTAATTACCATGTATTCCTCACAAACTAAGGCAGCAAGAGTGGAGTTATTTCAGATGATACAGCCGTATCTACATACTCTAGGATGATAGTGTGGGAGGAGACTTTAATTGTGCTATGGAAAAAAGGATAGGGGTTTGTGCACAGATAAAATATTTTGTGACACAAATTGCTTATTAAAAATAATACAGCAAGCTTCTATGAACGATGTATATTGAGTAAAGCATGATGAGGGGGATTTTACATTCACTAAAAGAACTTTAAAAACCAGAATAGATTTTGTTTTGATTTATACTTGTCTTGTAATTATACAGGCAGTTACAACTGCTACTGAAATTTCTGACCATAAAAGGCTTGACATCACAGCACAATGGGGACAGATACTGTACCTCCTATTGGTGCAGGGCCATGGAAGATGAATGTGCAAGTTATAACTGAGGCACATTTTCAACAGAAATTGTATCAGTTACGGAGGGCCAGGGAATTAGTTATGTGCTTTTATGATGATCCCCTGAGCTGGTGGGAAGACACTAAGGAAGCAATACAGGAACTATTAAAACAATGCACAGGGGAGAAAGCAGATCCACCTTACATAAAACAATATCACATACAGAGAATTATGGTGATAATAATACATCCCTGATAAACAACTTGATCCAAGAGATGAGACAGCTACACATGGATAGAGGAAGTTCACTGAAACAAGAGATGCAGTTTGGCACCTAGCAAAAAAACCAAAAACATCGGACTCTTTTTCTGACTGCAAGAAAAGGATAGACAGTAGGAACATAATGCAATTAAATACAGAAAGCGGACAGGTAGCATCTAACAAACAAGACATTCTATGGGAGGTGAATAATTACATGCAAAGACAATGTTGTGTTAGTGGGGGATTGGAATCAGAGCCAACATACTTTACACAATTAAATATTCCAGGATTACTGGAAAATGACAAGCAAGAATTATTAAATTCCATAACAGAAACAGAAGTAGAGACCAGTATTTTGTCATTAAAAAAGAATATATCTCCAGGAAAGGATGGGTTAAGTTCTGAGTTATACCAAATATTTAAAGAACAAATAAATAGACAATTATGACATCATGTGAAGACAGGTACCATAAGCAGATCAAGTCTTAATGCAAAGATCTAATTTCTGAGTCAAAAAAGTGGGGAAAAATAAATATAGAAAATGTATGAAATTCTGTATCAGCAGAACTGTGTGTAAATACTATGTTTTCAAAGTTTTCCCAGAGATGTTGCAAACCTGTTAATTATACAATGGTGCCATGAATATCCTGTAACTTCATTGGTCAAAACATGTCACATGACCGTGGGTAAATCCTGCATAACCCACATCTGTGGAATGACATTTATAAAAAACATAATTAAACAAAGTTTAAATTTATTTTACACATGGGTCCATTGTATAATTGCAATAAGGCACTCAAGGGTATGAGTTATTGGGTGATTTACCCACTTCTTGTGTGGTTAAGTCACTTGGCTGTGCCTTGTGACACACCACACAAGGCGTGGGTAAATCCCCAATAACCCACACCCTGTTGTGCCTTACTGCTTAAATAACCCATTGTTAGGGAAAGCCTAAAACATATTAAGATAATACAGGTTAAGCTACATGCTGTTCATCTTGCCGTAATATTAGTTTTCTGTTGTGGTAACTAGAGCTAGGTAATCCATTAGAACATGACACTAAATTACAGCCATTGAAGACAGCCAACACTTACATCCACAGCTGATCGCAGCTATGAGCAGCACATACCCCTGAATTCTTGGCAACATTTCAAAGGGGTTGCCAGTTCCAATTTAAGCAACATGGAATCCTCTGTCAAGGAGAAAATTACCTGACTTTCTATAGCATCTGCAATTGCTACTCAAACGTACAACACAGCATTGACTGAGGTCATAAAACCTGTGTACTTCTCATTTAGCATATTGATTTTTTGGGAAATGAACCTCAGAGGTTATCTTGACCATGTAGCAGAACTAGAAAGCAAACTTAGAAACCTTTCATTCATAAGCTGCTGTTCAGGAATGATAGCTACTGGAAAAAATAAACATCTTTGAAATTATTTGACATGTTATTCCTAAAACAACGTATGGTCCACATGTTGCTTATTACATTAGGTTGTATTTTTCCACATGAATTAAAGGTAGTCTTTTTTTTCGGATCAAACAGCAACACAACCCGCTTTCTTGTGCCCCAATTTTTAATAACACTTTGACTTTTTTTAAACATCACATTACTCTAGTAAATAAATAGCCTGTGTCTGCATTTTCTACTTTGGCTCTCTAGGTAGAGAAGTGCACATCTTCAAATTAGAATGTTCTCCTGACTTTATGACTTTCTGAAACAATTTGTAGTTAACATTTTGTTATGCTGGATAGAGTATGTGAGGTAAAACATGTTGATTATAGTGTTTTTGTTTGTTTGTTTGTTTGTTTTGTTTCAATCCAGTTTTACAACTAAGACACTTAAAGAGATCTTCTGGTTTCCCCCCAAAAATTGCAGTTGGCATCAGCAAAACTCATTCATGCAAAAGTGACTTGCCAGTGACCATTCAGTGAGCCAGTGGCTGTACTAGGATTGGAGCCAGGACCTCCTAATTTTAGTAAATTGTTTACACATTAGACCTCACAGCCTCAAATATCTAAGCTCAATAAAAAACATTACTTCCAGCACCCTCAGATAAAAAAAGCATCTACAGTACCATCCATTTGAAAATATTGTAATAAGCTGAACAAGTGCAGGTGGCCAGTTCCAAAGGTTCTGCTACTGAAAGAATTAGAGTAGTAAAAAAAGTGGAGGCTACACCGTGAAGAGAAACTTTTACTGAAAAGCCACTTTGACCAATAGTTTCACTTGGACTGAATCAGCACCACCAATGTTAGTGCAGCACCATCATGAGGAACTAGAAAATTGGCCAATATATCCTTCTAGTTTGATAAGAACATGAGCGCGAGACTAATGACTAATAGCACATCATTATGCAGAAACCTACCTCGACTGGAAAGTGGAAAGTGGAAATATACTTATATAGAAAATTTTAAAGTAAGTTGAACTTCACCAACGTGCTTCAAAATGACAACCTTTACATTAGGTCAATCATCTGTGACTGGACTATGTGATTCAAAGTGACAGCTGATAACATGAAATCCAGTGCTTAGGTGGGACATTTTGGCCTTTGCTCTCTGATAAGCATTCCTATCCTTAGTAGAAGTGCCAATAGAGGAGGCGCTCAAGGCTAAAGTAAAACTGTAAATCATGTTGAAGAGTAAGGGCAATTGAAAAAGAGTGAAAGAAGAAGAAAGGGGTAGGAGGGAGGTGTGTGCATTTAAAGCAGGGAGGTCTAGGACATTTGGCCTAATATAATGCATATAAAGGAGAACACCTCTTTAAGGAAATCTTGGGGGACCCAAAGTAATAGATCATCCCTCCCAGGAGGCTATTAGTAAATTAATGGTGCATTTCTGATACAG
Organism: Neoceratodus forsteri; assembly: GCA_016271365.2. NCBI lineage: Eukaryota > Metazoa > Chordata > Ceratodontiformes > Ceratodontidae > Neoceratodus > Neoceratodus forsteri. Next base: position 75,209,052 of record JADMNL010000029.1, on the reverse strand, counting down.
GTTCTTTTTTTTCATATAGATATTTAGGGCTTCTTCGGCAGGCCACAGCTGCCATCTGCCAACCTACTGCACTCCTACTCCAGGTGTCTTTTGGGATCTTGTGATGCTTTTGCAGGTTCTTTGATAGCAAAAGGGGAACCATTGCCTCCGACTTTTTTTTTTAATAAAGGTTTTTATTCTCCTATGGCTGTCCAGGTGTCTTGTTCAGTTCTGTCCCTAGGTGTTATTGGCTGGCCTGCTACCTCTCTCCATCTGAGGTTATGTCCCCTGCAGATTCCCACCCTTAGGTGGTATGCATGTTCTCTGGAACTGCCACCCATGTTCCACCCACCCAGTTTTCTGCCAGTCACCCAAGCATCAGTACTAGCACCAAGCCTCCACCTGGTGGCAGCCAAGAGCTGTAATGGCTCACCGCCCCAACCTGGGAGAGGAGAGCTGCCAGGTGGCTGCTTGATCCTCTCCCAGCCCTGCCACCCCCCGCCAACCCCCAGCAACCTGCACTCATTTCCAAATTCTGGGCGCCAGCATGGAAGAGGTAAGGTGCATTACAGCGCCTCAGCCCTCTGCACCACAGGGATGGCCTATCTCTTCTGACTTTTATACTGTGAGTCAGAATGTTCTTGCATTAAGCAACCATAGCAGTTCTAATCCTGTATGAATGGTTACAATATTAGAAAGAGTCCTAAACCAAGGTGAGGCAGGAGCATTCTGAGATGTGAAGTAAACTACGTGGTTGTCACAACAGTGTTCTTTTCTGTTGTAAGGAGAGGCATAGGATTAATGGATGGGGAATGAGGTCACATGGACTTTTTCAGTTTAACAATTGGACACCATTGTTTTTGATGGCAAATTAAGTAATGTGCATTCCTTGAGGCAAACAATCAGTCTTGAAAGTTTGAAGGGTAAGACTGTAGATATTATAAGGGTGTCAGCGTGGCTCAGTTGGTAGCACATCCGCCTCTGGACCAGAAGGTCATGGGTTCTCGTCCCACACCAGGATTGGACTTGCGCCTAAAAATCGCTGGCATCTGAGTGCAGTATTGGGGGGTGCTGTACTGCTGGGGTGTGCCATCCTTCGGATGAGACGTTAAACTGAGGTCCCTTCTGCCTATCCTGGTGTTGTTCTGCTGGGTGTCCAGGTGGAAGTAAAAGAACCCAGGGCACTCTTCGCAAAGAGCAGGGAACATTCCCGGTGTCCTGGCTAACATTCCCCTTCCCATAAACCAGTTCATGCAATTATCCAGGCTGTGTGTGGGTGATGATGTGCGATATGGCCGCCACCACACATTCAGTCACTTCACTACCAGTCTAGCATTGCTTGTAAAGCGCTTTGGGATACTGTGTATGAAAAGCGCTATATAAAAGCTGATTCTTCTTCTATAAGAGATCTTTGAAAGTCTTGACATTCAGTAGGCAGGTGGGAAACAGGAGAAATTACAAAAGTTGATGCTAAAAATGTGCTGGGTCTTAAGAAACCACTGAAGTTCAGACTTATGGCAGCTTGTAAAGTCAGGTATGTTTTGGGATTAAATGTGTTTGCTTTTAAAAAAGCAATCTAATGACTGAATGTATGATAGTCCATAGGTTAATGCCCTAGTGGCAACTTAGGAGATACATTTTTAAGACTTTGGATATATAATTTAATAGGAAGACTGAAAAGAAAGGGTGGAACATTTGGAAATTTTATGTTTAAAGGGAACTGGACCCCACATACATACTGCTTGACATAAGTAACTGACAGACCATTTGCTTGGGTGCAGAATGAGCAAAAGGTCAGAACTTAATGAATGTCAGAATTATAATGGTTTAGGTTTTAGAGGTGTCAAAAATTGGAATATGTATTCCAGGGCATCCCATGATTGCCATATGATATGGGTAGCAGCGGCTAAATAGTACTTTACATCACTGAAAGTTCATGGAAGCTGAAGGAAATGTAATTTAAATTGCACTTGAGCAGTAAGATTCCAGAGGGTCTGAAAACTAAAACAGAACAAGCAATCAGCTATGATATTGCCAGAAAACAAGTAAGCAATAAGACATAACAGGCGACTGAGTGCCGTTCACCCCTAGGCGTGCGGTTATCACACCATAATGCACCCCCCCGGAGTGTCTTATTGAGCTTATAAAATGGCCCTTTATGTTCAGAAGCTGTTTTTTCTGGAAACACATTTTTAAATAAGTAAAACTGTAAAGAAGTATGTGGTTTTAACATAAAATAGTCCTTCCACCAACTTGGGCTACATTTATTTTATTGCTTTGGTTTAGGTCTTTCGACCTAATTCAGATTCCATAATTGTAGTTTCCCTGCACCCCCCCACTCCCCCACCTTCCAACAGAATGCTTGCAAGCCCTGTGCCTCTTAAAAACTGTGATCGAGTGTCTCCTAATTTTTTTTAAACTCAGTAGATGACATCTATGTAGAGTGAGACCGGGCAGGGCCTGTTACAGGTGGCAGGAAAACGAATAGGAGATCAAAAGTTTTATGGGGAAAAATATACAGTACCAAGCTTAACACAGTTCATCTCCAGACATTTCTATGGATTGTCTTGTTTAGCAACCACCAACTATTTGCTCGCTTCTGTTTTCCTCACTTTATCAGCCGCTTGCTTGACACTCTCCTCCCAACCCCCGCCACATGAGCGCTCCTTCACTGTAGTTCGGCTGTATAGATGAGCACATTTATTTAGTTATTTAGTTGTTTCAAAAGTTTAATGGGGAAAAACATATCAAACTTAACACAGCTCATTTCCAGATGTTTCGAACTGTTGTGTTGTTTAGTAGCCGCCACTGGCTAGCTCGCTTCTCCGTCCCTCACTTTATCAGCTGTTCGCTTAGAACTCTCCCCACGCTTGCTCTTTCATTGATGTTAGGGGTAAGTCACAGTACTTCAAAAAAAAAATTGCTTTTTTTTGAAAAAATGATTCATGGGCAATTTTTTAAGAGCATCACAAGAGACAATGAGAGAGTAAGAGATTTATAACAGTTTAGGGTGACATTGCACGAAGAGTGAAAGCAAGAACACCATGACAGGCTATCACTATGGTCCTGTCTCCTGTTGGAAGCGCTGTTTTTTGTTTTGTTTAAACAGTTATTCAGTTAACTTAGGGAAGATGTAGCAGGTGCTGGTGAGCAGTGATTTAGCAGTGAGAGAGGGACAAACAGAAAGGGAGAGAGCGCTACTGAAGCAAGTTTGACATGTCCGTGGAGTGAACTGAGATGACAGGACAGCAATTTGGTGTTTATGTGTCCCTTTCTACTGTTGGAGCATTTGTATCAGTTGTATCAGGTCGAGTGCTATTTCTGTCTTTTTTAACTAGGTTTTTTTTTTAACTAGATTGGTTATTTACATTGTTAATAGAGAATGTGTGTGTATGTATGAACTTCACTTGGTTTTTACTGAAAGTAAAAACAATGGCGACTTCAAACCACTACTACATTCTAAATAGAATGCATAAAAAAATGAACCAGTGAGCCATTGGATTCTGTGCTGTGTCTGTTTTACTGGGACTAGTTATTTATAGTGCGACATTGTCCCATGTTGCACTATAAATAACCAATCAGATTTCTCCATTGTTCTATGCCATTTTATAATGAAAGTTAATACACAGTAATATAATCAGTAAATAAAATACTATATTAAATACACAAATAAGTGTTACTCACATTTGGTTCACTTTATTAAATATAAAAACAAGTGCTACTTATATTGAGATCTATTCACAATTGCCTACGCGCTGTGAATGTGTGGCGCATAAGCATTCCTATGACTAAATGTCATGCAGCTGGGTTCAGCAAACCCCTGGCAACATTCACTACAGGCATGCTAGTGCCTTGTGCACTGGATCCTCCATCAGCCCACACAGCTATGCACCGTGGGTGGTCCAGGGGCTTACTGGGGGTGTGTCCGCACTCTGTACCATTCACTAAGGCATGGAGTGCTAGGCATGGGGGCACATGTTAGGCAATGGGGGTCCATGCCATAACTCTTACATGTTCCCAATGGCCACCTGCCAGCAGTGTCAGGAATGAGAACCCTGCCACACTGCTGCCCCAGCCCACTAAGCTGCCAGGGAGGGCTGGGGACAGGCATTTGGGCAGTCACCCATTGGACTCCACATCCCCGGGTCTCTACCTTCCCAGGATCCTCTCAATGTGCGCAGCAAGGGATCCACTTTGGGACCCAGGATGGGATGCCTGCCCAGGTCCTGTGATCTGACCCCTCGCAGCCACAATCTACACCCAAACAGATGCACACTGGGGGGGCAGGGGCATGGGCATGTAGCAGGCAATGGTGAATACTGGCCAGTGCATATCTGTCCTGGGGTGTAGAGCTGTGCGGGCTCTATACATGCGAATTACAAGTACATCCTGCACATTTGTGAAGAGGGCCTATTTTGTGCAATTCATGCTCTTGTGCTGTTACTAGCAGGGGAAGCAGCATGACCACATCACTGACTCCTACCAGTTTTATGCAATTAGCACCCCCTCCTGCTTGAAAATGGTAGAAGTTAGTGATGTGGTCATACTGCTTCTTCTGTTAGTTACAGCATGAGTACATGAACTGCACAAAATGTGAGTGATCATGTTTTAGTGACCATTCAGTGGTGCTTTCATTGTTTTTTGGCTTGTGGTTTTGAGTCAGCACATCACATAGAGAAGCTGCTATTGTTTGCTATGATATTTTCAGGACTGGGACTATATACCCATGAGTGATACTGAATGAAAGCCCATGTCAATTTCCTTAAGAAGCCCATGTTTGAAGGGGATGAAGAACAGCTTTTATTGATGATGGAAACAGTTGCTTGGTTGTCCTAATAGAATAGGACCAACTGATTGATACAAACATGGTCCCACATTAGAGCAGCAACTACTATTGGGTATATTTCTAAGAAGGATAAAGTGGTATTGAAATTTGGAATAACAGAAGTCTCTGTGGACCACAGCAGAGCAAAACAGGATTCTTTGTGGATGGCAGCACAGCCAAAGCTTGGGTTAGCATCTGTGAATACTTTGTTCATAACTAAAAGAGAGGGATTGTGATAGAATATAGATATCCTGTTCTATTTAGATGGGAAATCAGACCGCATGGTGAGATCTGATCTGGTAGCAGCAGTAACAATAATGGGTGATCCCAATAACTGGTCAGAATTTTTTTTTCAATTGTTTAACCAGGAGTAGCACACTAAACTGAAAGCTTGTTTACAGGTGCAACCTGGGAGCACAGGGAAGTTAAGTGACTTGCTTAGGATCACACAGTATGCAAGTGGGGGCTATGGGATTCAAACCCAGATCTCCAGATTTGCAGCTCAGAGCCTTAAACCACTGTGCTATACTGCTTCCAAATAGCAAGGATAAGAAGGTATAAAATGAATGACCTTCAATGGGTAATAATTTTTCTTACTGAAGTTGAGATAACCAAGTATTGATAGGATAGCTATTCTCTTTTTGTCAAGAAATGGTAGGAGGAAAAGGAAGTGGCCAGGCTGAACATGTGTTTGAGCTTTTCTAATGATCAATGCACTTCCATGTTTTCATATTCCAGTTCTATTCTGAGGTTCTCCAAAGTAGTGACTGAACTGAAAGTTTTGTCTCAGGTGATGGGGATATGTAGAGATGAGAACAGATCTCTCAGGTGTGATAGTCCAGCCTCAGGAAGAGACTCAGACAGATCAATATGCAGAAAGTCATCTAGAAGAAGGAGAACAAAAGGGTGTTTGTAGACATTTAGTAGAATCCAGCAAAGGGTATCTGAGAATAGATCAAACAACTTAGGACTGCTGTTGCATCTGAAGGTTAAGCAAACAGCAAAAAATTTATCAACATGTGACACAGGTCTTAGCGACTTTAAGTAAGATGGTGCAGGAGAATGCTTAGCTAAGATACCAGTTGAAGGTGTTGGAAAATGCCAGCAGAGCTTTTAATGTCCATGGAAGGCAGCAAAGGGTCTGATTTCCTACTATTCATAAAGGACTGGCTCCCTAAATCCCTAAATCTGGACCCTGCCATATTGTCCCCATGTCTGTAAAGTGCTTACCAGGTGTCACTAAGGACAGCAGTGGTCCAATAGGACCTTCTGAGGACCATTATCCTTGTATCTGTGAAGCTGTCACCAGAGAAAACATTCTTAGAGCTTTTAGGGTGGCCCAGAACCTTTCTCACATCAACTCAAGAATGTATTTATTTCCAGACCACTCATTTGCGATATAGGATCATGGCAAGAAGTTCAATTCTGTCTGGACCCGGCAGGCATAAGTTTCAATTCACCAATGCATCTGAGACAGGAAAATGTTGAAAGCATTTGCCAGAGAATTTGGGCAGGCAGGTGGTGAAGAACTGGGTGAACGTTCAGCTTCAGAGGAAGAGGAGGAAAACTGAAGAAGTCTTTGAAAATGTAATGGTATAATACAGTAACTGAGGAAGATAACTTTACTGTTACAGTTCGATCGGGACTTTTTATTTTTATTTGCAGGTGTGACTGTGATTTGAACAGTTCAGTAATGCTTCTTTCCTACTTCCAGCATGGACTTTTAACCAGTTCTGACCGCTACTAGCATTTTAGCTGAACAAGTTTAATTTTCAAAGACTACGTTGAACTAATCAAAATGATGGCTACCTTGTGGCTAGCCAGGGAACAGCATAGATTGTATTCATGATAAATCGCAGACAAGGTCCCTATTTCTGAGCCACACAGTAGTGATAGCGATTGGTACTATATGTTTCCTATCAATGCAGGGCTCCTGTGTTTGTATTTCTTTTCTGCCATCAAATTCTATGTTTATGTGTTTCTATGCATGGAAAAGTTTGTTTTGTGAACAACATCAGGTGCAGAATCTGCTTTTGTGGTCAGAACTAGATGCAAAAATCAGGTTACACAGTTGAAAAAAAAACGTATTGTTGTAAACCTTGCAGATAAGTTGACCTCACAGATAAGTTGAGTCCCCCTTCTTGGGGGCCTATTTTTAGCATCAAAAACAAGATTTACATGTGAGTATATACTGTACAGTTGATTATCTGTTTAACTTTTCAAATGGATTTGCTTATATTGCATTTAGTATGATAACTATTTACGTCTATAACAGTGCTTTTAGGTTTGCCAAAGTTTATCAGAATTACTTTTAATTATGTCTTTATTCCAGTAACTTTTCATACATTTTATTACAGTCTACAATGGAATTGTGTTGTTGCTGGAGCTGTGGGAAAATGCTGAACTCCATTTTTTATGAGGCATATTTGGATTGGGCCACATCAATTGTAATAACTGAGTATAATGGGTGCTGGAATATCTATTTTCTTCATATTGTTTGCTGCACTCTTGCCAGGTGTTGTTATGTATTTGCTTTATGTCAGGACTTGAAAATACATTTTCCCCATATCCTCAAACCAGAGGGTCAAGATTATCACAACCTTTCTCCAGTGAATGGTTCCTTTTGCTATATACTAATTTCGGTCATGAGAAATACTTCTATGTATTTGGGTTATCTTTTTAAAGCAATACAATCTAAGTTAAGAAAAAGAAAAACAAGAATTAGGTCTCACCATAATGAATAGACAGATCAATTATTAAATATAAGTAGGACTACAGTTCCAGTGAATGGCTTTGTTTGCTATATACTAATTCTTGTCATAAGAAATACAGTACTTCTATGTATCGGGTTATGTTTTTAAGCAATACAATCTAAGCTAAGAAAAAGAAAATAAAAATTAGGTCCCAACATAGTAAATAGCCAGATGAACTATTAATTATAAGTAAGAATTTAGTTAGACTTAAGGGATAGAAAGACATCAATGAAAATGTCTCTTAAAAACACTGAATGCTGCCATGAACTCCAAAATGGTAAGCTTTTGTAAAACCTGGGGTCCTCTGTTTTCAGGATAAATGAAGTCTGTCAGTGTTGAGAACAGTTACAACAGACTGCAGTTTGATAATGGAGGTATGGTCTTGCAGGATAAGATCACACATTTCCTCAAATTGAGAAGGAGCAGGTGGAGAAGAAGACAATGGAACAAGCTCTGGATTTGGATCCAGGTTAGGATTTGCCAGAGTTGCAACAATATAAAGATTAAATAATTGCTGCTTCTTACCAAATGACAAAAAAAGAATGTCTATACTGTAGCTTAGAGTATGTTCATTATCTTTGGGACTCTCTACTCTGTAATAGAAAACTGTGACTTAGATTGGTCTTTTCTGGAACACAGATGTTATGTGTCTGAATGAATGGATTCCGTAACATCCTGGTCTGAAGTCTCTCCAACTGGTTGCTCAGAGGATGCAGACATGGATACAGGTGAATGAAAGACCAGCTTCTGAAAGGACAGAGGTACTAGATTAGTGATAAGTAGGTGGTGGACAACAATGGCCATACAAGAAGCCGGCCCGGTGGTGCTAATGGTTGAGGCGCTGGACTCCACACCTTGCGCTACGCCAGCGATCTGGATTCGGGAACGAGCTCGGGTTGTTGGGGAGTCAGCAGGGGAGGATGAGGATTGAGCATTGGGAGACAGGTCTCCAAGTCCTGGGGTGGGCTGGGGAAATACGCCAAGCTGTGGTGACCCCTGGGGATGCCCGGGGGTACTGGACGCGATGGTGTGACTGGAAGAGGGACTGTGGTGGACGTCGGCACATACATGTGCAGATGTCATTGCATTTCCACAGTCCTAGTGGGGAGATAAAAGTGGAAAAATGGCTGGGTGCAACCATGCAGCTTAATAGCCATGCCCTGCCTCACTGGGAGAACTCGCATGGATTCACACTGGGGGGTCCGGGGCCAGCCTGACTGGATGGGGTATGGGGAGACTCTCCAGAGGACTGGCAATGGCCGTGCCAGATTCCTCATCATGTGAGTGAGCCTGGTGCTCTCCCGGCGGGTAGGGCTGGCGGCTGGATGCCCCGCCGGTAGTCGCCACAGCAGGTGAGTAAAATAAGATGATAAAAAAAACAATGGCCATACAAGGTACGTAGAAGTACAGAGCAGTATGGAGCTTGCCACCTGGAAGTATTTGTTAAGGGTGTATGACCCCAGCATCCAACGTGTGATTTTGGAGGATGGACCTGATTCCATGTGCGAGTGAGGCCAGGGCCTGCAGCATCTATGAAGCTGTTCTATGATGCTGCAAGACTACCACTGCAGAGTATGCAATGATGGAGTCAAAAAAGTGAGGTAGGAGAAGTAGGTATGATTGAGAATGAATCCATTGGAGTTAACAAAACCTGAAGGTACACAACAAGCAGCAATGACGATGCTCTGCTGAAGTAAGGCAACACAGGGCAGATAAGTTATAAGCTGATGTATGCAGTATAATAAAAAAGGCTGGAATAGATGAAGCCCTTGCTGGAGGCAGGTGATACAGGTGGATATATTGATTGCAGGAGTCAAGAGGTCACAGGTGAGGCCAGCTTGGACTGGAGTAGAAACTGGCACCAAGACTGTGGGCAAAAGTAGCAGGGAAAACTGGAAGGTGGCACATAGGGGGAATGAAAGCACTGCACTGCTTACACTGTCAAACAGGCTGGGAGCAAGGGTGAGGGAAGTGGGTGAAACTTAACTTCAGTTCAGCTTCAACAATTAGGCCAGACCACTTTGTCTCCCAATGTAGTAATTACTATAGGGTAAAACAGACTACAAACATAGGTGGGGGGTTCTTGAGTTCAGCAATAAATACAAATTGCTGTAGCTTACTTTTGCCAGGTTGTGTTGGCATGCATCTATTGTGGATTAGTGTGGTGTTATGATAAAGTTTGCTAAAACCCACTAAGTCTGCTCGAACAAGTGTGAGCTACAGTAATAGTTACTACAGTGTTACTGTGTATACCCCCATAGTCTCAAACTCTCCACTTTAACACATGACAGTAAATGGCAGGAAGGTCATGGCAGACAAATCTAATCACCTTTTTCAACTGGGTGACAAGTGGATCGGACAGGGGACATGCAATGCACCTTCTCTATTTTGTTTCAGCAAGGCATTTGATTCTGTACCACACAAGCACCTGCTGAGGAAGCTGGAGGACATAGGGGCTGCAAAATCTATAGTCAGATGGGTGGGCAACTGGCTCACAGACAGGAATCAAAGGGTGGTCAACTGTGGGCACAGTTACTAGTGGGGTTCCACAGGGATCTGTGTAGGGCCCTATTCTCTTTAATATATTCATCAGTGACATCAGCAATGGTATCCAGAGTAAGCTAGCCCTGTTCAAAGATGACATCAAGCTTGGAGGGCAGGTGGACACTCTTGAAGGTGTTAGGGACTAACGAGAAGATCTCCAAAAATTGGAAAGATGGTCAAATCAGTGGCAGCTGAAATGCAACACAAAAAAGTACAATGTGATGCATCTCAGTAAAGGGAATCCAGGGTTGAAATATTGGCTCAATACGGTTAAATTGAGCACCTTGCAGGAAGAGAGGGACCTGGGGGTCATTATTACAGACACCATGAAGTAGACAAGTCAATGTAGTAAAGCATACATCAGGGTGAACAAAATGTTGGGGTGTATAGACAGGGGGATTGATAGCAGGAAGAGAGAAGTGATCACCCCCTCTACAGATCCCTGGTTAGACCACACCTAGAGTACTGTGTTCTGTTTTGGTGGCTGCACTTGAAGAAGGATAGGGCAGGTTGGAATCAGTGCAGAGGAGGGGGATAAATATGATCCAAGGTCTACAGGGACTCCCCTGTGGGGAACAGCTAGCAGCACTGAATATGTACTCACTGGAAACCAGGAGGGAGAAGGGTGACATGATAGAAACTTGAAAGTTCCTAAAAGGCATAAACAAAGTGCTGGACATTGAGGAGCTGTTCCATTGGGTCACCAACACAACTAGAAGGCATGAATGGAATCGGGGGGGGCAGTTTCAAGAGGGATCTAAGGAAATACTATGGTACTTCATGGAAACAGTAGTGGAGCCATGGAATAGTCTGCCAGCGGAGGTGGTGGGGGCACAGACTATGGCAAGTTTCAAGCATAGGTGGGACAGAGCTAGCGCACAACTTCAAGACATTAAAGCAAGTATATAGTAATTTAGGGTGGGGGTAGCCCCCCAAAGACAATCGCTAGGTCCTGGGCATCTCATGGGCAGACTCAATGGACCTTGGGTCTCCTTCTGCCATCATTTTTCTATGTTTCTACAACTACTATATTCTCCCTTGCAGCACCATAGATTTTGCAATTATATTTTTTATATTATTATTTTATGTTATATCTTTTCTTATTTTATGTTGAGATGTGCTTTATATGTTAGACAATACACAGTAATATAACAGTGAAAGAAAAATAATATAAACTTTGTTTTATTAATTTGTATGTAATGTTTTATTTATATGACAAGACAACATGCTTTGTGGTGCTGCATGTTTTATGTTTAGATTTGGTCAGCTTCATGGTTATTATTTTAATGCAATTTTATTTCTTTATTTATATATCAAGAAAAATAGCTGTATGATAGTATATAAGGGATACATTGCCCCTTACTGTAAATATTGTTGTTATTTTTTGTTTGAGTGCCAATTGACCCAATAACATCACAAGTGGCGAAGCCACAAGTGATGTCATCGGGTTAGTTGGCATGAGAACAAAAATATTGACAATATTTCCATTTGGTAGGTAGTGTATTCCATTTTGCCATACCTCAAAAAAGTGAAAAAAATTAATTTCTTTCCATTTTTTGCTGACTGTAAAAAATCTAAAAGGTATCTATAAATGAAACACCACTCATTTTGTAGATATTTTTGTTCTGCTTAACATTTGTGCTGAAAGTACCATCCTATCATTTTTTAATTTTAAAGTTATTTGCCTTTATTTATTGCAAAAAGTGAAAAAACGCATTTCCTGCTGTTATTTGCTAATTTATAAAAAAACCTAAAAGGCATCTATAAATGAAACACCTCTCATTTTGTAGATATTTTTGTGCTGAACAAATTTCATGCTCACAGTAACATGCAATCATTTTTTGTTTTAAAAAGTTATTCACATTTGTTTGTTACAAAAAGTGAAAAAGAATTTAATTTTCTGCTGTTTTTTGCTAATTATAAAAAAAACTAAAAGGTATCTATGAATGAAACACCACTAATTTTGTACATATTTTTCTGCTGAACAAATTTATTGTTCACAGTAACATGGTGTAATTTTTTGTTTTAAAATTATTCACATTTGTTTGTTGCAAAAAGTGAAAAAAATTTAATTTTCTGATGTTTTTCTGCTAATTATAAAGAAATAACATGTATCTATAAATGAAACACCACCCATTTTGTACATGTTTTTGTGCTGAACAAATTTCTTGCTCACTGTATCATGCTATCATTTTTCATTTTAAAGTTATTCAAATTTGTCAAAAAAGTGAAAAAAATAGAATTTTCTAGTTTTTTTTGCTCAATATAAAAAAAAGGTAGCTATAAAAGAAACACCACCCATTTTGTAGATATTTTTGTGCTGAACAACTTTTGTGCTCACTCCATCATGCGTTATTCACATTTAAATACGAATAGTACTGCTACTGAGATCGAACATTCTGAATGAGCCAGTCAGGACCTACTATAGGTATATTTGGACCTAAAGTAAGAATCTTTCATTCACTGCTCCTGAACAACTTTCTGACATGTAACAGTGAGCGTAGAGAAATTGCCAGAGTTGGACAGCTTGCTTGCCAACTTTGAAATTTCCTTGATCCATATATTACAAAAATTAAAAAATAGGGGACTGTGTATGACTCAACTATAATACCATCTCAAGGTTCTGGTGACATATAGGAACTTCTTGAATTTCACTCTCAGGGTTCACATGTCACCAGAACCTCTCAATGGTATTACACTCTCGTAATACACAGTCACCTATTATTCTTTTCATAATATGATTTCTTTTAAAACTTTCAATGTATTTTTCAATGATATGACAAGAAAACATTAATTCTGAATGAGCCCATGATAAGTTGTGAAGAAAATAAATATGTATAGTGATTCAAGGCAGACAGGCAACCATCCACATTCATGGTGCACACATGGCTGTGGTAATACTAGACTGGCACAGGCAGCTGATATCATGTTGTTCATAATAAACATGTGATGAGCCATTAGGATGCAAATAAATAGCTCAATGTACAGTGCCAAAAGGCCAGCAGGCAGCTGTCCATGCATACAGTGCAGAGGTGTAATGGTGGCACTGGTATTGAATGCCATGTTGTTCATAATAAACACATAACGAGTCATTAAGATGATCAGGTACCAATAATATCTGAAAATGCTGTATTCTTTTGAGCTGAAGAAAAATGGAATAGTTCAGCAAAGTCTGAGAAGGTGACAGTCTTGGATGTTAGTTGTATTGCATCACCTCTGTGCAGAGTGCAAGTGGGGAAGAAGGTGGTGTCAACCACACACTCCAGTGATGCATGATGAGGAAAACATGAGTCATGATTGGGGGAGGAAGAGGAGGAGGATCATGATAATAAAGATGATGTGTTGTTTTCTGAAGCCAGGGGGCCCTATTCTCAAAATATCCTGGAATGGCACAAGGGGCATGTACCACAAGGATGGCTCAAAGTCCCCATTGCACCAAAAGATGCACCAGGAGCAATTCTCAAAGGCAGCCTGCATCAACTGTAGGCTGTCTGCACCAAACGGGGCTTAGACTGCCCGTGCACCACAAAATATGCTGCGGTATGATGCTAGGGGCTTGTGGCAGATGCAGGCTGCCAAATCCCCTCAATCAGGATTATCAAAACTCTCCCTGATGGCAAATTTCTATGTACCTTTAGACCAGCCAGGGCTGGTACAAGGGTACTAAGAAATTGTCCTCAGGAGAGTTGGTAATCTGCAGCAATGTGCCACACTCACACCAAGCCCTGACCCCCTGTTATGACATATGAACACATCATTGGTGGACTAGTGTACCCCTACCCCAGCAGGTAATGTTCCACCACCCTGCTCCATCATCCCCAAACTGAGCTGGTGACTGGCACAGCCCACTGCTCACCACCATGACCAGCCACTGACTGAGTACTGTATTCAGTACATGTTCATTGAATGACAGTGGGCTGTCAATCAATGAGTGCATACTGAATACAGTGCTGCATTCATTGAGATCTCAGTCAGTGGCTGACCATGGTGGTAAGTTGTGGGCTGTGCCAGTCACTGACTTAGTATGGGAATGGGGGTAGCGGGGTGGTGGGTCACTGTCTGCCAGAGTGGCAGTCCACTTGACCACCAGTGATATGTTCATATGTCATGATAGGGGCTTGGGACTCAGGGGGGCCTGCTAGATCACCAGAGATCTTTAATTATAATGGGGGATCAGGGCTTGGTGGGTGTTAGATCACCAAGAATTTTTAATTATAATAACAGGAGATCAGGGCTTGGAGGGGTTCCCCTGGACCACCAGGGATGTTTCATTTTTAATAATGGGGGATCAGGGCTGGGGCAGTCCACTAGACCACCAGGGCATGCTTGGGGACACTGCCACATAGCTTTCCACAACTTGCGGGAACCTGTCCAGGTGCACCTTCTGTTTGGCGCACTGCTATGGTTGCTGCAAGCTGTGGGACTTTGCCACCGGGACCCTACCTGATTGAGAATCAGGTGAAGGGGTCCATGGTGCACTGGCAATCAGCTCAAGCCACCTTTGGCAAGGCTTGCACTGACTTTTGAGAATCGAGCCCAGAGTCTTTATTTTAAAGTAATCCTTATTACTATTTGTCAATATTATTCTTAAATGTGCTTTATTTCTATGCAAGAACATGTGATTTTAGTGGATTCATGGTGTCTTCTGTAAGGTTCACCCACACTGCAGAGGATCCATTTGTATTTTTGGGTTCATTAGATAGGTGGTAGTGGTGGGGACCAGGGGGTATTTTCAGAGATGAATTAAGTGGCAGGGCTCTGATTACAAGATGATTTTATTTTTGGCAACCAATGAATCAAGTCAAAAATTCCAAGTGAACCAGTGGCATAACAAAAGTCTTCCAAAAAATGTAATTCTTTTTATTCGTTAGATCAGCAGCATCAGATCCTCATGAGAGCCAACATTTCCCCCCAGAGGTCTTCCTCAAGGAAGAGGATCTGGGAATATCAAATTGTCCTTGGTGTGTCCCTGATTCAGTTTTTTGATAGGACTACACTCCAGTCCATTGGTAGTCTCAAGGTTCCATGGCAGCCATCAGAATGAACTGCAGTCATGGAATGACATGACTTCAGATGGCATTGGGCAGGACAGTAGACATAATATATGAGCAGGTAATAAACATGATTGGTGCATGTACCACCTCACGGGGCAGACTGGATGGAGCATGGGGCCTTCTTTTGTTGGCAGTTTTCTATGTTTATGCTATAATATTTCATTTAGCTTGGTTTTGCTGACTGGGAAAGGAGAGCTAGACAATACTTCCTATTTCCAGCCTCATTCTGGGAGGTGAGGGTGAGGGGTGGTGGATACAGAAGCAAACAAAATGAAATTGAACCAGATAAAGCTGTTGGTGGAACTTTAGTGAATGTGGTAATTTTGGCCAGGACATTGGAGAAATTTCCCAACTCTTCTCTAGAAGTGTCATGGGATGTTTAACATCCACCTGAACAACCACCAGAAAAAGCAGGCAGGATCTCAGTTTAATGCTTATTTAAAGGATGGTGCACCCCGAAAGTATAACATCCCCATTACACTGTACTTGGATTTCATCAGTATATGGGATGAGCCCAATCCCAGTCCTGGCTGGAACCAGTGATTTGATGTGATGTGATGTGATGTGATGTGATGTGATGTGATGTGATGTGATGTGATTTGATGTGATGTGATACAATATGATACGTTAGACAATGGGAAAAGAGTATCCATGATAATGATTGGCTGCAAGTAGCAATCTGCTGGTTTGGTATGAGACAACAGAGACCAGGAAATAACTAGTCCTAGTCTCTGTTGCCTCATATCGTTCTAAGTAGTACTGGGTGAGTGGAATGTTAGAAAGGCAAATGCTGCCATGTTGTCGTTCTCACTTACTGAGGAGCGAGAGACCCTGTCCCAAACTGTCAACATTCAACACTGAATAACCCCTTCCCCCAACCCTTTACCTTTCTTCACTGCCCTCCTTGCAGTTTTAATAAGAATGAAAAAACACACTTTTAGTTTAGTATGTCTGGTACACTCCTGGCTGCCCATTACAGCTGTCTTCCAGTTCTGCTCCACTACCCCCTCCCCGGCAGTACCCGCTACTCTACTGCATTTAAATAGTTGCTCAAAAAAATAAATCAATAGTGGGATACTAGTAGAGTCGGTGCTGTTCACTGCCATTGCATCACCACTCCCGCTCTGTTCTGCTCCCATGTTGAAGACGCCTCCCTTCCCCGGTGCCGCTTCAGATCTCCCTCTCCCTGCCAAGTTCACTTTTTCTTTGTAGTAGTACTAATGGCAGCATGGGCATTAGGACTATGGCATGTGTTTTCCCACGTGTTCACTGAAGCAGTTTAAAATCAGAGCAGTGAAAAGAAGTGGCTTGTTTTCTTTTTCTTCGTGCTTGCTTGCTGTATTGATAGGTTTGTGTGTAGGATTTAAAATGTGTGCAGAGGCAGATTTATTTAAATGCCAGTGAGCAACTTCTGTAGTGGCTGCTTACTTGATGGCTACGAGTGTCTGCCAAGACAGATTCAGGGCTGCTGCTGGAATTGGATTGTAACTTCAAATGGCAATGGTAGGTACAAAAAAGGCTATTGAATTTAGTATTTATGTGGAAAACAACTTTTAATTTACAGTTATCAGGAAGGGAAAGGGAAGTCTGCTTAGCCACATATACGAACTGTCATGTCTCTGGTACCTCCTACCACTAGTTCTTGCAGCACCCACTTTTAAAACAAAGTCCCCCCTCCCCCCCAAAAAAAAACATTTTTCGCTATACACGGTCAGCCACCAGTATAGAATTTTTTTTTTAATGTGACACATGAACTACTTGGGGGGGGGAGAGAAAAACAAACATAAAACAAACAGCTCTCAAAAACATTTTTACCAGTAGAGGGACTATTTTGCAATACAATCTAGCAATTTAAATGATTTTTTGCATACATATTTTAACTTCTTAAAACATTTTTTTCTAAAACAAAATACTCTACACATACCCATTTTCTAACTGCAATAATTCCATCCAGGGTGGGTGGTATGAGCTATACCAGATTTTCCAGGGGCCATAAGGCCCTCCACCTGTGGTGTCAGGCCTCATTACACCCCTGGGCAGTCTGGTATAGCCCAATACTGCCCACCCTATTGGATATTATTGCTTGCATACGATGCAATACAATATAATATGATACGATATGATATTATGTGATATGATAATCTTATATGATATATGAGAAGATAATATACTCTGATATACTACAGTATACTATGTGATATATGATGCAATAATATATCCTGATATGATATTAAAAATAATGTGATATAATTTAACTTCATGTATAATCAGTTTTATTATTTCGTATGTATCATTATTATATATTCTTTTTTTGTATGTGCCAAGAAAATCATGAACTTAGTTTGGGCTTGACACTTGACTCCATTCCCTCATGTTATTTTCATAAAACACTTGTGACAATTGAGAGGTGGGGGTCTTTGAGGAACTGGGCAGAGAATACAAGATAATATATTTTTCAGGAACTAGGATTTACATATCTGAATGGATCACTTTTATCTTGAGCACAGGAACTGAAGCACTTGAAAAGGAAAGAGGTGGAAAATAGTCTCCTTCTGGACTCCTCAAGGTGGTTTTATCACTATGTACCAGATGACCAGCAGAAAACGCTGCTTGCACTGCAGTGCGAGTGGAATCAGTGGATTTCTGGGGACTAATGAACCATGGCTTGTTTGGCTGCACTATCGCGTGTTGAGCAACCCTTGTTCTCATAGCCCCATGACCATGGCTTCCATTCCCTATTCCTTGATGACATCTGCATCATCCAACACCACCACCATCATTTGCAGAACCTACACTTGGTGAAACTGGCATGGTGGAACATTTATCTGCTCTCTTCTTCCTCCCTGCATCCCTTTCTAGAGATGCAGTGAAATTTAATTTTGCTGGTGAAATTGCAGTGAAATTGGCAATTTCACCATGTGAAATGTTTCGCGAAAATGCGGTGGAATTTCTCTCACAATTTCACCAGCTCACCAGTCCACCACCAGTAGCAAACTTTCACTTGTAGGAGGTGAAATTCCGTCTGCGGGTGGTGAAATTTCACCAGAAGTGGAGAAATTTCACCTGTGGTGGTGAAATTTTGCTCACAGATGAAATTCCGCCGGCTTGGGGGTGAAATTTCGCTCACAGCCACGGGCAAAATTTTGTAAATATTTTGCGTAATGTGTTAATTACGTGAAATATTTTGCTGGGCGAAATATTCCAATTTCGCACAACACTATCCCTTTCTTCTCTTGTTCTTCTCTTCATATTTTTTACACAAATTGAATAACACTCGCACAACAGATGATATGATGAAACCACCACCAGACTCTGGCAATGATGACTCACAGTAGTCATTGAAGATTCTTAGATGCCCATGTGACAAACACCCACTGCACAGACAAGCTCCAGTGCTATTTTACTTCTGAGGTGATAGGGAAGAGCAACAACACCAGCCATCCCCCACTGACAGACCACACACCACCCTACTGAGAGACATTGTGACTTATGGCTCACACAGCAGTCTACTTTACTTTTCACTCACTGAGTGGCTCCTAGGCTCACACACACACACACACACACACACACACACCTGCACAGTCAAAAAATAAAAAAAATGGATTTTATGTCCTGCTGCACCACTAGTAGTCCATAAAATAATTGTTAAATAAATGCTTTAAAACTCCCATGCACCTTTGCCAGCCTGCTAAATTCAATCTACCTTGCTCCAGCTGCAGGGAAAAGAACTGAATAAAAAAATAAATATGGATTTCTGTGCCTGTACATCACCAGCAATCAATAAAAAAATTGTAAAATAAATATTTAAAAATCTCCACTGCATCTTTCTCAGTCTACTAAATTCACTCTGTATGCTCCTGCTGCAGAACCTGGAGCTGTCAGTGTAGGCTTATACTGTGCTTCTCTTCTCTTCTCTTCTCTTCTCTTCTCTTCTCTTCTCTTCTCTTCTCTTCTCTCTCTTCTCCTCAGCAGCACAATTTCACTAGTCTGCCTGTCTGCCTTCCTGAAACTACTGTTAACTGTAGTGAAAATTATTCAGAAGGTTATAAATGAGTATCATACTTTGTCAAAATGAAATATCACTTACTCTAAAAGGCCCCAGTGCCCTATTGTTTTGAAAAATGCCTTTCCCATTACTTGAAGGTGCTCACAGATGTGTACACAATATGTGAGAGTTATTTTGATAGAATGTTTGCTTTTCTGTTCTATTGTATGTTATACATAAGTCACAAACTATATGATGTGAGTGCTAAATGAAAAAACATCTTGCCAATAAAGTCATCAGATGATTGATGAATCACACACTTGCTGTTTAATACACAATGACTGAGTGATTAAGAAATGTGCAAATGATTTGTTATAGAGTTGTCAGTGTAAAATTTTATTCGAACACTTGTCTGGATATAAATAAAATAGTCACAAACATCTCAGATTAATCAGCAGAGTCTGCACTTAATGTCACCCATATTTTCTACAGGCCTGTGAACTTTCAGTCCAATGAGATCCACAGATAGCACACAATGCTTGTGGCTGCCAGACAGAGCTGGTAAAGTTGTATTCTGGGAAAAAGTCCTGGACTGCAATGTTACAAGATTTGTGGCCAAACTTTGCTTCAAATGTCTGTCAACATGCTATATATAAAATAATAAATTAGACATTGCTGATGGAACATAAAGGGTAACGGATGTTAAAAAGCAACCTGTTTTGTCACCCTGCTGGTAGCCATGGTATTTTTAGGGTGTTGAATTGTTTCTGACCTTTTGTTGGGTTTATGACTAATGCCATTGGATTTGCAGTGATTAATATGAATTGCATCAGTCATGCTTGCTGGATACATCCATACGGGCCCTACAATTACTGCATGAAAACTTTCTGTGCTGATAGCAGAACTGCTATGTGGTCTTGCTGAGTAACTAAACTTTCCTGATTTCTGATAGTCATGGAACTTCATTATCTTTATAAATTATGGTTTACTGGGCATATTTAAGTGCAGTCCTTCAGAAGAAAGCTTTGTACTTGACTGCCCTTTTTCGCAACATCACTGTTACCTTTATTCCTCTCTCTCCTTCCCCAGCTAGAGTGCAGATTTCTCTCCCACTGTTTTGCTCATCTGAAAATACTGGTTTGTCTCCCTCCCTTGCTAGATAAGCTCCCTTTTGTCTTTCTATTCATCTACTCCCACCACCTCAGAAACTGTGACCTCCCCACCACTGATTCTTTCTGCCCTACACCGAGATCTCTATTGACCAGGTTCCTTTTTCCTATATATTGAGCAACAAATTCAGTCACCCACTGAAATAACAATGCGCTGAACAGCTATTGTGATATACATCAATTATAATTTCATTAGCCAAGAAGATAGAAAAACATCATTGTTTCAGCACAAGCCAAAGAGTAGATAAGAGTTTTTTAATTGGGTCACTAAAATGTCAGACAGGAGCCATGTGGCAGACAACCTTTACCTGGGCTTCAGCAAGGACTTTTACTCTGTACCCCCATAAGAGGTTGATCAGGAAGTTGGCGGATCTAGGGGTTGGTGAGAAGTTGACTGAGGGGTGGAAAAATGGTTGAGGGGCAGGATCCAGAGTGTGGTGGTGGGGAGTACCAGGGATCAAGAACCAGAGGGGTCACCAGTGGGGTCCCTCATGGCACATTGCTCGGACCAGTGCTATTCAATGTCTTCATCAAGGATATTGGGATGACATTAAGGGAACAATTTGCCTATTCATGGTTGACAGCAGGCTCTGTGGGAGGGTGGACTCAACAGAAGAGATACAAGACCTAAGGGAGGATCTGGAAAAGCTAGAGAGGTGGTCACAGATTTGGCAGCTTGTCTTCAAAGCAAAGAAATGCAAAGTTATACACATTAGAGCCAAAAACCCGAAGACTGAGTACAGCCTGGGAGGGATCAGTGTATCTGCATCAGAGAAGGAGAAGGATCTGAGAGTGATAATCACTAGTAACCTGAAACACACCATGCAATGTAGGAAAGTAGCAGCAAAGGCAAATAAAATGTTAGGCTGTAGTGCCAGATGGTCAGCAGGAGGCGAGAGGAGGTAATAGTGCCCTTGCACAGCTCATTAGTGAGGCTGCAGCTGGAGTACAGTGTACAGTACTGGTACCCATACTGTACCTTAAAAAGGACATAAAACTGATGGAGATGGTCCAAAGGAGGGCAACGAAGATGATGATGGTCCAGCAGGACCATGGACAACAACAGAATTACTTATGGCGCTGTAAAACCAAGTGCTGTCCATGTGAGCACTTACCAGACTAGCACGTGTGCGACGCTATTCTGGTAGTGCTCATCTAACTGGGTACCATATTGGCATACTTAAAAGCATATATACTGTGTAAGTATGATTGGCACATATCATGAAGCTGCCCAGCACGTTGTCATTTTTCCTGCAAGTGCCTGAATTTGTTGCTGATTCTGAACTTTGAGTACATCTCAGGGCTGGCCACCCTTTGGAGAACATCACATCATTTCTGCTCATGCATCCTCATTTGCTGTTTTTGCTGTTTTATCTCTTTTCCAACAGGCTTCTCAGGCTCTAGTCTAGCCCCTCCCAGCCATTCTATCTCCTCCATCTCTGCTCTGAAATCTTCTCTATGATCTTACCGCTCCCTGTCTGCTCATGCACATAATACCTCTCCCTTCTACCCTCCTCCAATCTCACTCTTCTCCTCAGCTCTCACTTCCTTTATTCCTCTTCTTTATCCCAATTACAGCCCTATGCTTTATGGCTTGTCCTTACCTCTCTTGTGAAATATATTTTTTCTCAATACTGCTGTACCATCTGTTGATTTCCTCAGTGTCTTCTCTGCACATCTGGTCTTGGCTTTTTGCTGCTCAATCTTTCTATTCATTTTAATTTTTTAATCACTGTATTTGACACCTGCTATTGCATCTCATTTTGCACAGCTGTAAATTGTCATTGCATTCCTATTTATAATTTATAATTATTATTTTTTAATTTAATGTATATGTATCTTTGTTCATTACAGCTTTGTTCCATTACTTAATGTTCTATGCTCTCTTGTACCCTACCCCCAAGAATGTGGGCGGAGCATGGGCAAAGGCAGACACGGCAGAGTTCAGTCTGCATAAGTGTATGTGTGTGGAATACTCTACTCTCTATCGTTACATCTACTCTATTACAAGATAAAAAGAAAAACTAATAACAAAAAATAGTATAACCTTACCTGTCACTATCCATCTAATCCAACAACAAAGTTCTGGCCTGCTCGAGCAATGAATGCTACTACACACAAAGTCTTTATAAAGTTAGTTATTTTTATTTTATAAAGTCCCAACGTTTCGCCTAGTATTAGGCTTCTTCTGGGGAACTGTAAAAAGATTTATAAACAAATATTTACTATATTTCACATTTGAAAATAATATTTAATTTTTTAATTTTCAGTTTTTAATATCTTTCCATATTAGACAATGCTAGTCATAAATGACTGGATGTACCAACTTTCAATTGTAGTTATTAAAGCAATATTAAAACCAAAATGATATTTTAACCACCTGGTTATCCTTTACATTCATTAACAGTCATAAAATCCTTATACATTTTGCCCAACTAAATGCCACCAATATAAATGCATGAAAAATTAATTGCCTTACTTTTTAACAATGTCAGCAAAAGCCAAACATCTGCCAAGTCTCCTCAAGAATTGCCTCCTGTATATGTTCACTTTAAAAATAAATAAAACGCTTAGGTCAAGTGCTACATACTCCAAATTGCAACAAACAATGCTGCTTTATCATTTATAGTTTAAGTTCTCAATATTCACCTTTTTATTTATTCTACTTTTTGATTTCAGATATTTTTCTTGAACCATTTAACTGATAATTAAATAAATAAATGAAGGGGACAGGAAAAAAAGTTATAACAAAGAACATCAATTGTTAATTTAAGTGCTTCTTTAAAGTTATTTGCACACATTATACAGTATTTCTAATATGTTCATACACTCGATTTTTTTTAAACAATCTTCTAATTAAACAAAGGGAAAAGTAAAAGTACCTCAGATATAAAAGTTAATGGTTGGCTGCTTTTAAAATCTAATATTAGTTTTAGGCAGTACACTAGCTCTTTAATGGAAATCTACTTTAGGCTAAATTTCACTGTGTTTACTGGCATAAACAAATGGTTTCTTTATTGTTTTATAATATATCAGTGTGTGTGTGTGTGTGTGTGTTTGCAATATCTTAATACATTTTCCCCAAATAGCAAATACCTGCTGATTGCTACATAATTAACCTGGATAGTTCACAGAAGACCTGGCATATGTCTGAGACTGTGCTTATCAGATAGTGTCTTAAGAGGTTAAAAAAAAACAGTATAAATCATTTGTTCCTGGGAAAGGGTAACATTTATGAGGTATGAATCTTTCTTGAAAGACAATAGTTGCCCAACTGAAGTTAATAGCAAGAACATTTTTAGATGCTAAGTATTTAAATGTGCAAGTTGTTGCATTTCGAAGGGGGGTAAACCAATCTCCAGTTTAATAGGCAACCGATATTTAACAAGCTGTTCCAGTTTCCTAATGGCCATCTGATAAGCAATTTGAGTGCTGTCTCCAACATTCTAAACAGAAAGAAGGGAGTATTTTATTTCATTTGGCATAGTGATTTATAGTTGTGGAAATAAAATGGTGATGGGGACTGTAGTATCAGGTTTACAGACACTGTTTTATGTGAACAACACAAAGAAACAGACACAGTATGCTGCTTCCCATGAGCAAAACTAAATGATATAGGTTAAAAAATAAACATACTCATTGCCAGTAGTGGTTCTGACATGTATGTAATCATACATGCAGGAATAAATGATGTGGGAGAAAAAGCAGAAAAAGGACATCTGCCATGCACTATTAACACTTGTAAAAAAGATCAAGAAAAGGAAATGTTTGGTAGCAGTATCAGGCATCCTCCCAGTATCCAAGGCGTATCATGAAAGAAATTCTCACTATATCCCATATAAATGTTAGATTAGCGAACTGGTGCCATAAAGAAAATATCACGTTCATTACTTATTGGTCTGACTTTTACAACAATCACAGGGCATATTCAATTGATGGATTACATTTAAACAACATGGGCACAAGAATTTTGGGAAAAGGGTTGCTCTTACAAAACTTGGTTTAAATTGACCTCACAGGGGAAAATCATTACTAAAAAAGCCTTAATTTCACACACAAGAAAATAAATAAATAATGTCCATTTGAGTGACATCAGGGGACCGATATTTAAAAGTTTGCCCAGGCACAAATTCTGGTTTGTGCATGCAAACTGGGTTTTCTGCAGATTTCTTATATACAAAAGCCTGGTTTGCATGTGCAAACAGGTTTTGCTCCAGACAACCTGTGGAGGGAGGTGAAATGCAAATGGAGGGGCAGGGACCTGAATATTGGCGCAGTCCAATGTT
The DNA here is from genome assembly GCA_016271365.2 of Neoceratodus forsteri. Taxonomy (NCBI): domain Eukaryota; kingdom Metazoa; phylum Chordata; order Ceratodontiformes; family Ceratodontidae; genus Neoceratodus; species Neoceratodus forsteri. The sequence goes on along the minus strand of JADMNL010000029.1, from coordinate 75,184,457 downwards.
CAGAGTATTTGTATCATGCAAGATTGTTTTATTTGTTCCTCTTGCAAAGTGTAAATACTGCTGATGGAGACCATGACTTACTCCCACACAGGCACAGCAGTTGGAGGAGGAAATGCAAAGTCCCCCCATGCCAGTCTCAAGCCACCAAAACAGTTTCCCTGGTGTCCAGTGATCCCTCCTTCCACCCACACCCATTCCCAATGCCCACACACAATTTCCCTGGCATGTACTAGTCCCTCCTCCCTTCTGCACCCATGCTTGATGTCCACACACAATGTCTCTGGTGTCTAGTGGTCCCCCCACCCGATGCCCTGCCTGATTAACAAAAGAAGATTTTCCCTGGTGTCCAGCAGTCCCTCTCTCCATCCAGTCCCCATCCCGGTGAAAGCTCACCTCGGTTTGACAATCCCCCCTGGTGATCGCAGGCCTGCCACTAACAGGTGGGATGCCTGTGGCAAGTAATTTCCCCCCAACAACACAGTTCCAGCCAAGTTCCATGTCTCATTGGTATCTGGTGGCCCTCCCACTAGACACCAATGAGACATTGGCTGGAGGGGTCAGAAAAGGCATGGGGTCATTCTGCCACAGGACAAAACAGCGCAGCTAAAAATGCCAAAGTCAAACACTGCCGAACAAAAACAGAGTCAGGCAAAACACCAACTGGTTTCAAACACCATGCCCATTGAAAACAATGGGTCTTTATGTCTTTGTGGGAGGTCCCCACAACCCCTGGAACTTAAATAACTAATTCTGGGGGGGGATAGACAGCACTTGGGTTTACAGTGACAGGGGTGAACAGCGATACGAGAATACCGCTACCCCTGTCACTGTACGCTGAACGAGGGAGTGGACAAATTGCCATGTGCTGGGTGCCTGGTTGAGCTGCTTCCATGGAGGAATGGCTAAGACACCAGCACAAGGCCCAGTCAGGAGACCTGGGACCATGGTTCGGTTCCTCCCTCAAGGTCTAACCTGGAAGCTCTGGAAAGGTGGTCTAGAAAGTGGAAGCTGAGGTTTAATGCAGGGAAATGTGAGGTACTGCATCTGGGAGCCAGAAACCCAGACCAAGTGTACACCCTGGGGGGGGGGAGAATGCTACAAATCTCAATGGATGAGAGGGACCTGGGGGTGGTGGTGGATGTCAATATGAACAACTCTGAGACTTGTAGGATGGCAGCGGCCAAAGCCAACAGGATGCTGGGATGCATCACTAGGGGGATCACCTCCAGAAGGAGGGTAGTGATACTCCCTCTGTAAAATTACTTGGTGAGACCGCACCTCGAGTACTGCTTGCAGTTTTGGAGGTCACACTTACAGAGGGACATTGAACTCCTGGAGAGGGTCCAGAGGAGGGCAACCAAAATGATCTGGGGCCTGGGGGACAGGCCCTATGGGGAGAGGCTCAAAGAGCTAAATATGTACACATTGGAAGAGAGAAGGGACCGGGGGGGACATGATAGAGGTCTTCAGGTACATGAAGGGGTTAAATAGGGGAGGAGCAGTCAGAGTGCTCCGAAGGAAGGAGGGGGGCAACTAGAGGGCATGGCTGGAAGCTGGAGGGGGGAATTTCAGGGGAGAAAGGAGGAGGTGCTACTTCACTGAGAGGGTGGTGGAGCCATGGAATGCACTGCCCAGGGGGCTGGTGGAAGCAGAGACGGTGGAGCAGTTCAAGAGGGGTTGGGAGAGGTAAAGGGAAAGGGTTCTGGAAGCAAAGTCCTGTGCAGCAGGAATATCCAGGACTGGGAAGGGAGAAGCCAGAGAGGGTGAAAGGGGCAGTAAGGTCAGCTCCCAGGGTGAGGCCTGACCAAATGAACAGACATGAAAAACTGTTAGGCCTATTCTGCTGGCATTTTAGTATGTTAGTATGGCTGAATGGAGTTCAAGTAGTCGATCTTGGGGAAGCTAGTAGGGAGTAACACAGGCAGTAAAAGTTAGCTAAGGTAAGACAGAAGTGCAAATTTGTCTAGAAGTGCAATAGATTAGGGTTAGCCAGAACTAAGGCTGAGTAATGGGGGGGGGGGGAGAGTTGGGAGGAAAAAGGGAGGTGAGAGGCAGTTAAGATTCATGACTTACAGGATAGTAAGAACCCAGCCAGAGGTCAATTTATTTATTTGCTTTTGTTTACCAGGTAAGCACACTAGACATCCAAGTGCCTATTTTCAGGTGCGACCCGGAAGGGTTACAGAGTACATACGAAACATAATACAGAGTCAAGGTAACATACAGGAGCCTACAGGCATAGGCAAGTAGGTGGTACAGCATATGGGACCACAGGCTTTAAAATGGTTAAGTAGGCAGAAATAGCAACAAGATACATAGCAACATTAATAGGTAGAATAACATCTAAATAATATCATGAAACAGAATAACATCAAAAATAAATGAAAATGCAAGCAGGTACTGCTATGACAAAAGCTCCTATCATGAAAGAGAATGACAACAAATAAATGAAAATACAAGCAGGTACTGATGTGACATGAGTGCCCCTCCAAGTGCCTTGTGCTGGTTATTAGCAGAAGATTTAACAGCAGTCGGTATCAACGGCACTCAGGACATCACCCTCAGTAAATCGGGAGGGAGGGAGAGAATGCGCTGGTTCTACATGGCACATAGACAGGCAGAGGCAGATTTGAGGAAGCTCAGAGGGATGTTTTGAAGCAGGGATGTGAGTGCGAGGCACAAACTAAGACAGGAAGGGAGTTCCACAGTCTAGGTGCATGGATGGAGAAGGCCCAGTCTCCTGTGAGGGTTCGGGTCTTAGGAACCAGGCGGACCTGTGCAGCACTGGATCTTAAGTGGTAGGCTGGGGTTTCATGTTTGAGGGGAAAGGCAAGTGCAGAAGGAGTGACCGTTCTAACTATGTTATCAATGAAGTTGCCAAGGACAAAGGCACGGTTCTTTTCAGGGGGGAGCCACTCCAGCCGTGAGTAGAGCTCACAGCGATGCGTAAGGCGAGGGGCAGAGAGTGCAAAGCGGCATATGTTGTTATAAGCAGTGTCTCATTTTGCAAGACTGGAGTTCGGGACTGGGCCAAAGGCTATGAGCCTATAGCAAAGCGTGGGAAGAAGTATCCCCCTGGATACAGCGAGCCATGCAGCCGGGGTGAGGCAACCTTTGGCTCTGTAGGCAAGTCCAACCTTGCCATTCGTGGCCTTGCATATAATCCAAAGATGCATGGTGAGATCCAGTTGTGGATCAAGGGTAACTCTTAGATACTTGACGGAGTCCACTGCCTGCAGGAGGGACCCATTTGATCCATAAATGGTTAGAGGAGCCGGGCAGGAAGAGGTTTTGGCCACAGAGCCAAAGAGCATGGCCTGGGTCTTATTCAGGTTGATGGTCAGCTTGTGGCCCTCCAGCCAGTTCTGGATAAGTTCGAAGTTGGAGTTAAGCTGGGAGTTGATGGCAGTAATATCTGATGAACTAGACAGTACGACAAGATCATCCGCGTATAGGGTGGAGTGCCCATAGGTTGTAACAGAGGGCAATTCATTAATGAATAGGGAAAACAGTATGGGTCCGAGGACGGATCCCTGGGGAACCCCACAGTTAACTGGGAAGAGGGCAGAGAGGGCGTGGTTGAAGCAGGTATATTGCTGCCTTCCCACAAGGTAGTTGGAGAACCAGGCAAGGGCTGGGTGGGAGAATCCAAGAGAATGAAGAGTGGAGTAGAGGAGGGAATGGTCAACCCGATCAAAGGCCTTAGAGAGATCAATGAAGATGGCACCAGTCAGGTTGCCTTGGTCAGTCGCAGACCTGATCTCAGAGGTAACCACGGCAAGTGCTGTTGAAGTGCTGTGCCCTTTTCTGAAGCCATGTTGAGCAGGGGAGAGAACAGCATAACCCTGAAGGTAGTGAGAGAGTTGTGAGGCAACTGCCTTTTCAAGGAACTTACAGGTAGCAGAGAGTATGGCAATGGGGCGATAGTTTTTAATATCTTTGGGGTCACCTTGTTTGTAAACAGGGACAACCTTGGCCACCTTCCATAAGTCAGGGATGATCCCCGAGATAAGAGAAGAGTTAAAGATATGAGAGACCAGCTGTGCGAGGAGGAGAGCCCCCATGCTAAGCAGCTTTGGTTCGAGGCTGTCGTGTCCTGCCCCCATGTGGGGGGAGAGACCGGCTAGGAGTTCCTGGGTCTCTCTAACAGAGACCCGTTTGAAGAAGAATGGCGGTCGAGGGCAGTACCCACTCAGAGGTGTAGGGGCAGAGTGCTGGGGAGAAGGAGGAACAGGCAGGTGTGAGAACATGCAGTTTAATGCAGTGGCAATAGTTTGGGGGTTATTGCAGTTGGCCCCCCGATATGTATGTCGGCGATCTGTTCCCTGGCAGACCCTCCAACCAGGTTTTTAACATTTTGCCAAAAGCGCCAAGGGTTATTGGCCGAGGCAAGCAGGGCAGATTTGCAGTACTCACTCTTGGCGGTGCAGATGGCTCTTTTACAGGAGTTTCTGAGCAGTCAATATTCAAGGAGGTCATTATTGTCGAGGAAGATCTTGTGTTTCACCCAGAATTTGTCTCTCTGCTTCATAAGGGAGAAAAGGCCTCCATGGAGACACTTGGTGACTGTGCCCCTCACCCTCCTTTTTGTAAGGAGTGCATGCTTGTTTTGCAAGGGCACGAATACCACAGGGAAATGATCAAGGGCTGCAACAGGGTCATTAGTGTCAGTGACCCTAGACCAGTCAGTACGTCGTAGATCCTCCAGGTAGTCATTGAGTATAAGTTTGGAATCGTCCCTCATCTGGATCACCCTGCTGGGGACTTTGGGCGAGAAGATGCCCCATATGCAGTAAGTTGGAGAGTGATCAGAGATGACATCAGGGAGTGTCCCTGAGTAGATAATTCTATCCATTCTATTGCTTAGTACCCAGTCGATAAAAGACCCTTTGTCCCCCCGGGAGGTGAGCCTTGTGGGTGCCGTGATGATCTGGCTGAGAGCAAGGCCTGAGAGAAGAGGCTCATATTGCTTGGTATTAGGCCCCAGCCAATTTAGGTTAAGGTTCCCCAGGATTAGCAGCTCATTTGAGCCAACCTTATCCCTAAGGTGGTCAAGTAGTGAGGAGAGCCCTTGAACACCACTCTTCGGAGGGTTGTAGGCACAGACAAGATGCACCTTTTTAGTGTTTCCAAGCAGGAGGAGGGTGTGAAGGAACTTGCAGGCTTGGGATGCAGGGGGTGTATGAACAACTGTAGACACATTAAGGTGCACCTTATAGTATAGGAGCACACCACCCCCAAGTTTACTGCCTGTCCTGTCATGCCGGATGAGGCTGTAGCCTGGGAGGGCACACACAGAGTCAGGAATGCGAGGCTTCAGCCAAGTTTCTGTAATGCCCATAACGTCAGGGTCATAGTAGGCCACCCAGGCCATTAGTTCTGCTAGATTGTGGATGATGCTGCAGACATTTAGGTGTGCTATTTTTAAGCCTTTGGCAGATAGCCAGGCTGAGGGGGGCTTGAAGGAGGACAGGGTGGTCAGGGGACCTTGACTGCCAGCTAAGTTCCCAGCCTGTGCAGGTAGAGCCATGGCTCCAGCCATAGAATGCAGCAGGTGTGTGCAAGGCACCTGGCGAGGGAAGAATCCCAGATAGAATGGCACCACGGCCAAGGTCTGTGGGTGTTAGTATAGTCAGGGTGCACACAGCTCGAACCGGCGACTTATCTAAGCCCCGTGTGCTATAGGTCAGGAGTGTTGCTTAAGAAAACAGACGTTCTCAGAGGTTGGTGAGACAACGGCTGTATGTCACAGTTCCTGGTGGTCAAAGAATGCGAGTTGCTCCCTTAGGTCCAAGCGAGGAGTTTGACGCAGACACGCAGGATCTTTAGGCAAAGGCACTGACTTGCAGCAATAAAAAGTTATACACTTTATTGAGCTCTGAGGTGATGAGTGCTAAGTAGAGGATGGATACACATTTTTTTTTATTAGCAAACATATTTGTATTTAAATAAATGTTGCTTAAGATTAAGAGAGGAAAATTACTTCTTTGTGGTTACTCACACCTCAGACTTGACCTGCGCTAGTACTCGCTTTTCATTTGTGCAGGCACAGGAACCACTAGGCATGACAAATGAGTACAGTCAATTCTGATGGTATGCACATGGTCAGGACCCCAATATTTGTGCATACAACTGAAATTGCACACAATCAAAAATGACCACTGGTTGCATTACTGTGATCTACCTCCATCTGCAAGCAGACACAAATATGAGGCCAGATACTTTATTGTGCATTAATCAATACAATACGGCATTAATCAATAAACTACTGTGCAGATGGGTTTATTCTGTTAAAAACTTGGTACAAACTTTTCAAAAACACTAAAACCTTTAAAAAGTCCTTTAAAAGCCATTAAGCAGTAAAGTGTATCATTAATGTGTATCAAGTGTCTCTTGGCTTACTGTCAGACTGAGTATGGTGTCGTTCTCGTTTTATGAACTCGATAATCTTGGCTTGTCTGATGCTATGGGAAATCAGGATCTCTAGACAGCATTAAGAACTGTAGAATCAGATAAAGCCTTGTGCTCTCTTGTTCCACAAAATAACATATCTGATGAAGCACGTGCCACACGTCACCATTCACAGTTTTTCTGCTCCTGTGGTGTTCGGGCAAACCATGATGGAAACACTCTCTGTAGCCATTTTGTGCCCAGCTGGATTTTCCTTTCTGACTGAAAGGGTTCCATTTAGTGTGACACAAAAAATGAGAGTTGTCTCATCAGCTTTAAAATGTCCTGTGGAGAGAGTGAGGACAGGATCGTTGTCAGGACATTTTGTTTCTAGACTTCAGATACCTCCATGTCTGCTTCAACCTTCTCCCCATGAGCACACTTGTACCAGATGTTTCTTTCCTTCCATTGGGATATCCAGCCTGTGGTGGGCTCAAATTCAATGCCCATGGTAAGGGACAAACTTTCTGCTTTTTGCAGAAGAATGTGACAAGACAGCGGAATGTTCCAGTCACTGGCTGCTGTGAACCAGTGGAGGAGCACATCCTCCACCCCTGCATCTTTCCCAGCCTTTTTCCTCTTTGGGTCCTTGTGCAGAATGTGGCAGCCAGGATACTGACTGGGCTCTCTAGATCTAGCCATATTACTTCTGTGCTGTACGAACTGCACTGGCTGCCAGTTCAATGGTGGATCACCTTTAAGGTTGGCTTGCTGACCTATGTAGCCCTACATGGACAGGGACCAGGCTACCTGTAAGAGCTTCTTTATCCCTGTTGCCCCTCCCATCCACTCTGCTCCACCAATGAGGGATTGATAGAGATTCCCAGGGTTCACTTGAAGACATCTGGGGTACAATCATTTGCGTTTGCAGCTCCCATCCTGTGGAATTCGCTACCTCATTGGGTTCAAGAGTGCCAGACCGTGGAGAGTTTCAAGACGGCACTGAAAACCTATTTATTTAATCTTGCTTTTTCCATTAGTTGAGATTGATCAGTTTTACACTATTTCTGAATTTTTTATTATTATTGGTTTTAATAATTTTATTTATTTATTGTAAAGCGCTTTGATATTTCTGAATTGTGCTTAATAAATAAAGATTATTATTATTGCTGTTTGTCCCTGCACTCCACTCTGTGAGTATGCTTTTTAATTTTTTTCAGAATTCACCCCACACTGAAAATGTCTATGCTGAATTCAATAGCAAGCTCTTTCCAAGTGACACCAGGCCAAGATGATTTATCGAGCAGTTAAAATTTCTGATCAAGGGACAGCACTGTTCTCTTAATGGCTTTCTCCATGTTTGAATAGAAATGGTTGACAGCTGTACCATAAGCTAGCACTTAAATGCCAGTGAGAACTGGTATTAAGAACCACTTAAGACAGCCGGACTGGTGGTGCTGAGGGTTGAGGCACTAGATGCCACACATCACGCCACACCAGTGACCCAGGTTCGAGTATGAGCTCGGGATGCCAGGGGTCGGCCGGGGGGAGGGCGAGGAGCAGATTGAGCAACCGACAGGCAACTGTCCTCCTTAGGGAGGGATGTGGGGTTTCCCCGGTGCTGGGCTGCCATCCAGAGGAGGCGAGGTGGCAGTGCCACACCAGAGAGGGACCCTGGCAATAGGCTGGGAGAGCAGAAAGGGTTGTCACCAGAGCCGCGGTGTACATTCGCACCTCCATGCACATGGGCAACCACATTCTGGGGCCTCAGGTAATAAGGGAGAAAAACGGAGGAAAAATCTAGTACCAAAGCTGGATGGAGTCCCTAGACCAGCTCTGGTGGTCTGCCTGGGCATGAGAAGGGAGGGCACATCGAACGACCATGGAGTCCAGTACAGTCGGCCGACATGGGATGGCCACCCGCCGTAGAGAATAAATAATGGACAGAAAAAACAGAACCACTTAAGGGGTGATTTTTTTTATTTTTTATTTTTATTTAAACATTTGATATCCTGGAAAAGCATACTGAGCCAAGGCTTATTTCCAGGTGCGACCCTGGGACAGGGGTACAAGGATTACAATAAATGGTAATAAATATATACAGTTAGATTATGTATTTACAAGGAATACAGGAATAGCCAAGACAAGTATGGCTATATAAGGCAATATTTCAAAAGAGAAACACTTTGGAGCGGCCCGGTTGCACTGAGGGTTGAGGTACTGGACGTCACACCTCACTCCACGCTGGCAACCCAGGTTTGGGAATGAGCCTGGGTCATTGGGGGTCAGCAGGGGAGAACTAGGATTGAGCATCCGATGACAGCTCTCCTAGTCCTGGGGAGAAGGGGTGGATGCACGCCACGCTCTGCTGGTCCCTGGGGGATGCCCGGAGGTACTGCAGCTGTGCGGGTGCCTAGTGGGGGGGAGAAGCACGGCAGACACCTACATGCCAGTGCACTGACATCATTACACATCCGTGCTTCCATCGGGAGATAAGTGGGGGAAACATGGCAGCACAAGTCCGCAGCAGCTTGATGGCCACAGTTTCACCTGCCAATGATGCCTGAAAAGGCATGTGCCTGTAATGGTTCCTCGCCAGGCGTGGGGGCTACGGGAGGGGGCCCCTTTCACAGGTGTAGTTGCGTCTGCCAGCTGGGCATGCTGAGCTTCGGGGTCGGTGGTGGAACGGAGGAGCGGTGGCTGGATACAGAGCAGGACTGTGGCTGCAGGTAAAAAGTGTTAAATGATAAAAAAAAAAGAGAAACACTTTTACAAGTCAAAAGACATAATAGCTGCAGTTAAATAGGAAGGACAGACTGACAAGTAGTTGGTATAGTGCATTTATATACAAAAGGTAATCAAGTTGGGGATATGTAAAACCAGATTAAAGAACTGCTTCTGGCAGAGCACTGACTTAGGCTGTGAGAGTGAGTGAGAAGTGGTCCAAAATGTGGCATATAACCAAAACTTCCTGTCCGCATAACTGATCATTTTAACTTTACAGGTATGTGAGAAAAACTGGGAAGAGAGAAAAATGTGCACGTACCTGAAATGTGCACACATCTGAATGGCATACAAGCAGAATTGACTGTACTAGCTTATGTGCATATTTCAGACCTACACTGTGCCAAATTTAAAAAACTAAGAAACCACTTGGCTGGTCCACTAGTGCAGCAGTGAGAATGAGCTTGAGTCATCAGAGGGTTGGCTGGGGGCAGGAGGATCAAGCATCCAAGGGACTGCTATCTTCCTCCGGGGAGGGAGTAGCCTGGCATGTGGTGTTACACAGCCCCTTAGTGGAGGCGGGGGGCAAGTGCACCAACAAAATGGAGAAGAAGCAGACGTCTGGCGTATCACGCACTGGAGCGTGCATGATGTCACCATTGATGTCATTGCATGTCGCTCCTCTGGGCCACAAAAGGGAGGAGGAGGGAGGGAGGCACAGTAAAGGGGTGAGAAGCACCTCTAGGTGGCACAGATGATCCCCTTGCAGGCCTCACAGCTGGTGACTTGGGGACAGCCACTGAATCCTTGCGATGGCAGAATGCTCCCTACTGCCCCGTTGTGGGAGGGGGCAGGGAGCCACAGGAGTGAAGGCTAGATAAGTCCCAAGGGAAGCCGGGGTGACAGGGCTGGGGAGCAGGTATGATGGGAAGCTAGCCAGGGTATACTGTTGAAACAGCAAAACTAAAATTGTGAAGACCATTACAGTGACAAAACTGGCAGTTCACTGTAATGGTCTTGTGTTACATCAACACTGCTTCTCCTGGTGTTGCCCCCCCACCCCCCGCCTCCCCGAAACAACTCCAACCTGGGGTTGATTATATTAAAATCCAGGGTGGGGGGATGGGGGGAGCAGTCCCCCACAAAAAAAACATTGTTTTTCTGATGGCACAATGCCAACTGTCAGCATTGTGCTATCGCTGCAATGCCGTTCAGCATATTTACTGTCGAACTGATGTGGTGGAGCCGCCAGCCAGCCAGCAAGGAAAATGCAACAGCAAAAAAAAAAATCTGGAAACCACTGAAGTTAAATGAAAATGCTGCTTATAATGTTTTTAACTACTTGATTTTACAAAAGTACTATACTTTATACCCTACCTGTTCGACGGGACCCACAGGAAAATGAGATACTGCAGTTCATAGTATTGTCCCACCATCTATAGGATGTGAATTTAAAATACTTTAGTAAAAACAGGGCTTTAACTAACAAATGGAATTACACTCCCCTCACTCCTATACCTCTTCAACTTAATCCCAGTAGTGTACATTTATCAGCAATGGTACTCTCACAACAAACTGCTCATGAACGAAAGCAAATTGTGGTAGGCCTTAAATTGTTTTTAAACTAAACACAGAAATGTGAATTCCTTGGTATGTTAGTCAGAATTGTTTTACATACTCTTCACTGTGACATTTTAACTTTGGCAGTACAGTGTAGTTAGTCATTTATCTTCCAGGAAACTACAAAATAATTAGAAAAAAAATTGAAATGAAATACTTTTAATTTCTGTACCATTAAGAATTAAATTACATCATCCCTGGCCTGGGATGACAAGAGCGGAAGCCAGCAGGGAAGGTGACAGACTGTCTGTGAGGAAGCTTTCCTCTGTGGTAGGCTCCTGGTGGTCGCATCGTGAAGGTGCTTTCAGTGGCATGAGAGACCACGTGGCTGTGCTACTTGACACCTCCCCAGAGTTGATCTCCAGTGGGAGGAGGGGCAGAGGGGAGGAGAACAGTGAAAATAAGTCCATTGCTTGGGCATGCCTTCTGTCCTCCCCATGCCACCAAACCTCTGTGCACACTGCTGTGATCCCCCCCTCAGCTGACATTCCCAGATTGTTATGGCCTTCCTCCTCCCACTGAGCTGCCATGAGGACAGGAGACCCACTGGACATGGGGATACCCCAATGATTTGGAGCATGTCAGAAGACTCAAGGGTGTCTGAAGATCACGAGCAGTGGTAGAAGGTAAGTTCAGTGGGCAGAAGGGACACGAGGGACCCGAAGGAGTGCGGTGCCCTGGTGGTTTCAGAAGGAATATGAAAATTGCATTTTAGATTTTTATCAAGGCATTACACAATAAAATACTAACATGGGGAATACTCCACCACAAATGAACATGAAAGTGTAAAAGATACATTTCATGGGATTTTACCTTTACCCACGTTTACAATGGAGATGTACTGATGCACAAGGAGCTCATGTGACTTGCTTAGGATCACACAGTGAACCAGTGACTGCAATGAGAATTAAAGTGGGGATCTTTTAGTTCGGGTCTGTGCTCTGACCCCTAGACCACACTAACTTATCACAGATCTAGTGCCCATGAATTAATAACAGTAATCCAGTGACTGTGTAACAGTACACCCATGCTCGTAAACAACTTTCCCACATTCATACTCTAAGCAGACTTTATTAAATGGGGTATAAAAGCTGACCAAATCAAACAACTTCATTAGCTAAAACACAGCAGCTGACTGTTAAGTAGTTACCTAGAAACCGTACAGTTTGTAACTAACCTGCCCTAATCTACCTAGCAACTACCTAACTAAATTAAAATAAAACCTTTTTCTACAATAGGGTGTATTTTTTTTCAAAATCCATGCAGCTCCCCAGTTCATTTAAAGGCACACAGCCTTTGTTACCAAACTCACCTATTCTATCTAGTAACAATCTAGCTAAAGAAAAATAAAACCTTTTTCCAGTAAAACAGTAAATCTATTTTATAAGTTCAATAACCCACTCAAGGGTATGGGTTTCTTGAGAATTAAATGCACTTCCCAGGTGCATTGAAAGTCACTTAGCTGTTGGCCTCATGCCTTCCAATTCTCCCAGGACGTGCATTAATTCTGTAGAAATGCATGCCCTGTTGTGGGTTGTTTTTTACACAGTGACGTCAGTTTTTGGAAATCATACTAAACATGAAATGCATTCAACAGTTTGCTCTGTTTTCCTTTTATCTAATGTGACCAAACCACAATACAATGCCTGCCCCAGGTGTCTTGTTGCAATTTTAACAATTGGCAGTATTTATACTTTCTTAGTTTTATTGTTTTTCTGTCTCTCTGTTTTAGCTGCTGACAGATCACTTTATGTCCTCTTTTTCCCCTGCAGTTCATAGCACAGTCCATCTGGTTTAGTCATAGTTTTTCCTCCTTTTTCTCCAGTAAGGCTTTGGCCACCAGTGGGCAAAGTGAAAGTGCATACCCCCCTCCCCCCATGGTAAATCTGAGAAGTAAAATATTTTTACTAAATGCATTTTGCTATTTTCTTATTTTTACCTCCATGGAAAAGGGGTCCTCTTATTTTTCAGATTGGAATTCCAATGTGAGCAAACCAAACTACCAGACACCAAGGTGGAACTATGGTCCACCTTATTTGGTCTACCATGGTCTACCAAGGTGGAACTACAGTCCATCATGGTTTGGTCCTAACTATGAAATGCCTATAGTAGCTACTCGTAAATAGAGACTTCAAAAGTAAAGTGCTTCCACCCAGGTAATTTCACAGGTGATCAAAATAAGCATGTTAAAAGGAGTACCACAAGCTCCCAAACTCTTAACACATTGCAAAACTAGCACACTCTAACCTTTGCATTGTTCACAAAGTTAAAATCACATTTCTTCTGAGAGGTGTTACTGGTTTTGTGTCATGTAACAAACAAACAGAGTCCAGTTGTTTAAATGTTTAGACTGTTGTTGCCACTAGACAGCTCTTGTTGATTTTATAGCTGGGTTCTCACTTTCTATCCATCATCTGGCTGCCTGTTAATCACCCCCACACACACACACACACACAAGTTCCTTGCCCTTATCCTTCAGGATTACTCACTACATGTGCCTAAGCATCCCAACCCATGAAAGGTGGGCAGTGCATGAAAACAACCTAATTTGCTCTGCTCCTCTGGCATACCTGTCATACAGATTCTGTTCACTTATCATGGGGTCTACAGGTCTTCCATACTGACCCTCCATCCACTCTGACCTAATTGTCTAACAGTACCCTTCCATACCTATGTGGTGGTAGTGGGACCTTCTAGTTGCATTGAGTAGTCATCGGTAGTACTGCCTCACATAAAACATATGAACATATGAAAAGAGACAACAGAAGAAGACCACCTGATCTATCATGTCGGCTCATAACAATGCAGGGTCTGGTCTTGCACTTGAGCCACTGACCCTGCCCCCCCAACCACCCCTCCCTCTCCCATTTCCCCCTTTCTTCGGTGCCAAGTGTTCCCTTTTTGTTTGTCCCAGGCCCTCTTGAATGCTCCCACCATCTTTGTTGATACCACCTCCTCTGGCAGCTCATTCCAGGTGGTCACCATCCTCTCTGTTTAGAAATGTTTCCTTATATCCATTCTGAACCCCCCCCCCATCAGTTTTAGGCTGTGCCCCCTAGTGGTGTTGTTTTCCTTCATATTAAATAGTCCCTCCTTTTGCACTCTGTTAATTCCCTTCATGTACTTGAAGGTCTCTATCATATACCCCCTCTGCCTTCTCTCTTCCAGGGAGTACATCCCAGGGCTCCCAGCCTCTATTCATAGGACCTATCCTGTAGCCACTCTATCATCTTGGTTGCTGTCCTCTGCACCCCTTCCAGCATGCTGATGTCCTTTTAAGGTACAGATGCCAGTACCTCACCCCATATTCTAAATGTAGTCTCACCACTGACCTGTACATTGGTAAAATGACTTTGCTCTGCCTGCTACTGAATCCTCTTACAATACACCCCAGCATCTTGTTAGCCTTCACCACTGCCTTCTTACACTGAGAGGTGTGTTTCACGTCACTTGTAATCACCACTCCTAGATCCTGAACCTCTCCTAAGTAATACTCTGCCCAAGGGTTCTTGGCCCCTGTGTGCATCACTTTGCACTTTTTGGCATTGAAACAAAGTTGCCAGATTCCTGACCATCTCTCTAGTCTGGCAAGGTCCTCCTTCAGGTTCATTTTTCCCTTCTTGGTGTCCACCCTCCCACAGAGTTTGGTGTCATCCGCAAACAAGCATATTTTGCCTTTAATGCCACCCCTAATGTCACTTGTGAAGACATTGATCAACACTGGCCCCAACACCGATCCCTGCGGGACCCTGCTGGTGACCTTCCTGGTGCTGAAGAACTTGCCCCCAACCACTACTTTCTGGGTTCTGCCCCTCTACCAATTTTCAGTTCATTTTACCATATTCTTCCCTATCCCTTGGTCCCTCAGTTTCATTATCAACCTTTTGTGTGGCACTGAATCGAAGGCCTTAACTAAAGTCCAGGTTTATGATATCCACCGCATGGTCTTTGTCCACTGCCTTCGTGACAATCAAAAAACTTGATCAGGTTCATTTGACACGTTCTACTGCCACAGACCCATGCTGCCTATCCTCCTGCAGATCATTCTCCTCCATGTACTTCACCAGCCCCTCCTTTAGTATGATCTTCATGAATTTACATTCTATTGATGTCAGGCTGACTGGCCTATAGTTACCCGGGTCATCCTTAGTTCCTCTCTTGTGAAGTGGCAACACATGTACTGTTCTCCACTGCTGTGGCACCACACCCAACTCCAGAGATTTATTGAAGAGAATAGTCAGCGGTTCTGCCAGATTATCCCTCCAACTCTTTCAGCATTGTGGGGTGTATTTTCTCTGGTCCAAAGGATTTGTCCACCCTCAGAGTGATCAGCCTCTCTCTCACTCTTTCAATCCCAATTAAACCTACTGCTTCACCACTGTACCCTCCTTCTTCTCCCTATACATGGCACCAGTCCATCTTTTTCCTTTGTAAAAATAGAGCAGGAGCATTCATTTAATACCTCTGCCTTGCTCCCATTTTCCTCTACCCAACCATCCCCCTTCTTCAGCCTAACAATGCCGTGCTTCTTGTTCTTTCTTTCACTTATGTAGCGAAAGAATGCCTTTTCTCCATTCTTTATTCTCTCAGCTATTTGGAGCTCTTTCTGTGCCTCTGCCTGCTGCACCCCCCTTCTTGCCACCTTAGTCAGCCTCTGGTATTCTTCCTAATCCTCTTCCTTTGCTGTTCTTTTGAATTTTCTTTAGGCTGCCCTCTTTTCCCTTACCACTCTAGCCACCTTCCCATTGAACCAGCTTGGTGGTCTGACTTTTGATTTCTTTCCCCTTGATCTGATACATCTGCTTGTGGCCATCTGAATGGCCCCCCTAATGATGACCCATAATTGGTCCACCTGCATGCCCTCTTCCATGCTCTCCAGATTTTCCCTTAAACCTCTCTCATCTTTTTAAAATGTGTAAAAGTCCAATGCTCTGGTTTTGGTGGGGCTGTCATCCCTGTCCATGTCTAAACTGAACCACACTGTATTGTGGTTGCTTCCACCCAGTGGTTCCCTAACTTCTATCTCCTGTACATGCTCCCCATCGGGTGTATCACATCATGTGTAATATTGCCCCTGTGGCTGGTATATGGTCTAGCACTCTGTCTCTGTACTGCATATTTGTTCCCCAACAGGACTTTGCACACTACGATACTTCCTGACCTTTCACCTCTTATGCTGTTCAAAATTTTGGTTTGCTGTTGTACTACACTTAGTTTTTTGTTAATTGAATGATACTATTATCCATCTTGCTTGACTTGCTATGCAACTGTTGTTGTTTGTTCCCACTTCTTGTGCTACTTTCCTCATTGCTCTCCTACCATTCCTTCCTTGGAGCTCCCTGGATGGTGCAGCAGTGTACAGTGAGTCATACTAGACCCCCCTATGTTTAATACTATGGCTGCAACACTTAATCTTAAGGTTACCACATGGAATGCGAATGGGCTCCAACATCCTATTAAACAAAGGAAGGTGATTGCTCAACTTAAGACCCTGAGCTATGATGTCATACTGTTCCAGGAAACCCATCTTGGACTGTGCAAACTCAATAAGCTCCAGGGTTAGTGGGTGGGAAAGGCATTCCATAATGGGTACAGTACCAATAGCCTGAGTGTTCTTATTCTGTGTGCAAAGTACCTCTCTAAATTGGTCACTAGAGCTCTATTGGGCAAAGATGGAAGATTCATCTTCCTAGAGGGTGCACTGCAGGGTATCCTAATACTATGAGGCAGTATTTATGCCTCAACCACCCCAGATCCCTCCTTCTTTATGGAACTTGGGCTCAAGTATGAACCCTTTATTGTACCCAGATTATTGGTGGAGATTCCAATGGGGTGCCTAACCCCAGCCTAGATCATAGTGCAGAGTGGCTAGACCCTCCCACTTGAGTGGCTGCCACTTTGATCACTGAATTCCAAGCCCTGGGGATGGTAGACCTGTGGAGGACCATACACCCCACAGCTTGTGATTTCTTATTCTATTCAGCGGTCCATCACTCATATACAGTACAAGTCACATTAAACTGTTCCTTCAATGAGTTGCTTTAGCATTTCTGACTGAGTTGCATAAGTGTTGCTGGATCCAGCACAAAGCTCTGTAAAAACAGTTTCTTAACAGTTAAAACTCAAGATTTGCATTGCACTGTGACTGTACTGTAGATACATTCCAAATGAATTGCAAAAACATTTTATAAACATTGCTCTTGAGCTGGTTAAGCCTTGAAAAATAATGCAGTATGAGTTGTCAGTGCATTGCCAACTGAGAAAACAATGCTAAGCCAACTCATTGGTGGAACAGTTTAATGTGACTTGTACTGTAGTCATGATGACATGTTATGGGTGGCACAAACTCTCCTGCCCTCTGCCTGGATAGCTGAAATAGTTAGCATACTTATTTCCAACCATGCCCCTGTATCCTGTGTTCTGGCATGGTGCCATGAACTCCTTCCATGGAACAAGTGAAATTTCAACAACTCCTGCCTTAAAGACCCATCCTTTGTGGTATGGTTATGATCAGAACTGTCACAGTTTCTGGACGAGAATGACCAGCTTTATATTTTTCGGGCACTCCTAGCATGGTGTTGTAGGGTGCAGGTAACTTCATGAACTGAACAAACTGCACAGTAGTGTGACACAATGGCAGGTAAAAATGTTAGCAAATTTATTTTACTTCAGCATCTTTCTACTTTTTAGCAAGACATATTTAAACAGCGAACTGGTACAACATAAATAAAAATCATAAATGGCAACTTCAATGCATAGAAATCATTGGGAATCCATGGCTAGAAAAAAAGCTAGCCATCCCAGGTGTTCTACTTTAATACCTGGGAGCAAGGCTCAGAGATCCCTGCTGGAGTCTGTCTCCAGACCCAACACCTATCTGAAATAGCTTGCAATAACAGCCCTTATGTACTTGCTTACAAACCCATGTGACTCTGAGCCCGCCCCATCTAAAGTTTCAAACTTTTATTTACACAATACAAATTGTTTTTACTTCAAACTTCTTTTCACAGTATTATTATAACATTTATATAACAGAACACTAGAAACAAATACTTTCTAATTTGTATTTTACAAGAAAACCCAAAAGATTTCATGAATAATTAATGGGCTCCACCATCATTCAAACTGTCCTGCCTTAGGCTGTATAAATTTAGTGGCTACAGACCAGCAGAATCCTAAATAAGTCCTGCATTTACACAAGGAAGAGCAGACCAGAGAGAGGGGTAAGTGGACTGCCTTTCCCTTAGGACCATTGTTTCACCTAACTGTAAATGTTTGAACAGGTAGTAACAACAAAACTCACTTGCTTCAGTTTCTTAGAGCAGTTTCTATGTCTGCACTTTGAAGCCCTTTAAGTAAATTATACACAGGTCAAAGCATATCTTCTTGACCTGGAAGGACACTACTTCTTTATTCAGCTGTGAGCTGTGTGAGAAATTCTATATTGCACTTGCAAATTCTATATTGCACTTTGTGCTCACAACAGAGGGAGGTGAACCTTACAATTGTCTTTGGTTTGTAGCAGATATTCTGCAGGTGGAGGCTACTTCTAACTGAAAGGTGAAATAAGGAACTTAGAATTGTCAGGAAAAGACAGTCTTTCAAGCAACAGAGGGAGGTGGATCTAGCTTTACGTTTGTTACAATTCCTAAGATTTTCAGTGCAGGAAGAGTTTAAAGCATAGCTGACTTATTTTGGGGCTGACTGCTTTCAGAGCACAAACCACCAAGCTGTTTTGGGGCTGGGGAGGTTTACCTGTGTCTGACTTGGATGTCGGATTTTCTCTGTTTGATTAGCAGGGTATTTTCTCTGTCAAATTGTTGTGTAGGGCATCTTGCTGACAGGAAGGCACTCATCACAGCAGTGGGTCAGGCCTTTTAGCTGATTGTTTTGTAAGGGCACAGTTTAGACCCAAGCCCTTCCACCCTCACCCACCCACCCCTGGAAATAGTTCCTTTATACCTGGGGTTCTGACATCATTTCCTCAAGGTGCAAGGTCATTATCACTGTCATATCCTCTCTAGCACACTGCACTGACAATATAAGCATACACATTGTATAATATACTGTATATATTACTATATAACAAACCAATCACACACACAAACACACACAAAAAAAGTAGATAAACATGTGGGGAGTAGTGCAATGTAATGGTTGTGGGGCAGTAGTCTTCCGGGAGTCTTTCTGGAGGCTGAGATGCTGCCCTATTTGCAGACAACTCTCTGCCCTGAGGGAGGAAGTTGCCCGTCTTCAGGCCACACTGGACAGTAGTAAGGGAACCTTCCCCCAGGCCACACTGGATGGTAGAAAGGGAACCTCCCACATCCAGGGAGCACCAGAGCCACCACCACTACCTCAGAGGCTGCGAAGAAAGCACAGCAGTTGGACCACAGTGGGCTCAGGGAGGGTGAGGATGGTGGAACAGAGGCACACCCAGTCAGTTGTTCCACTCCACAATCCATACACTATTCTGGGGGAGCATAGCTCCCCTATGGATGCACCCACAGAGGAGACTAAGGAGGCTGAGGACAACTGTCACAAGGGAGGCCCACAGGAAGGAGGCAGAGGACACCACAAGGAAAGGAAGCAGCTCCTGGTGGGGGACTCATCTATTAGGGGGATAGAACTGGGGGGAGCAGGGAAAACTGAAGTAAGGTGCCTGCCTGGTGCCATGGCTTGGAGGGACAGGAAGTGCATCCTCGGGATCATGAGAACAGCTGCATGGGAGTCTGAGCTGGATGTCATTATCCACCTAGGGACAAATGACTTGGCTCATCATGAGATTAGAGCAGTGGAGAAGGACTTTGTAGAACTGGGGAGGGGCCTAAGACCAGTAGCACACACAGTATCCTTCTCTGAGGTGCTGCCTGTCAATGGCATGAGTGAGGCAAGGGTACTTTGCACCATGCAGTTTAATGAAAGGTTGAAAAAATGGTGTGGAGCAGAGGGGTTTGGCTTCATTGAGGACTGGGGTTCCACCTGGAGGGACACCAGCCTGTACTGGCAGGATGGTCTGCATCTGTCCAGGAAGGGAACAAGTCTTTTGAGCAATCGGTTTAAATGCTTCATTGTCAAGCTTTTAAACTAGGCAAGGGGGGAGGCACTGATAAGCTGAAGGAAAATCCCAGCGTCTCCCTACAAAACAGGGTACTAAATGAGAAAAAGACTGAGGTAGAAAGGTCAGTGGGGGATGCTGCAAAAGAAGGTAAAGCCATAAAAAATGGAGAGCAATGAGTACCAATGCGCGTAGTCTGAGTAACAAGCTTCCTGAATTAGTGGCCTTGATGGAGGAGGAACATCTGGATATCATGGCAGTCACAGAAACATGGTACACACAAAACCATGACTGGGACATAAACATACCAGGATACACTATCTACAGGAGGGACAGGGAGGGTAAAAGAGGAGGAGAGTAGCGCTTTACAGGGGAAGGAATCAAAGCAACAGAACAAAAGGGAAAACAGGGAGGTGAAGAAGCACTGTGGGTAAATTTGAGACGACAATGGCACCACAATCTGCACAGGGTTGTATACAGACCCCTTCTCATGGGAGAAAATGGACAAGGAAATGATAGAAAGTATACTTAGAATGGCAGAAAAAGGGGAGATATTGCTGATGGGTGATCTGAATATGCCATATGTTAACTGGAGTGCAGTTGCAGCAGCCACTTTGAAGAGTGGGGTTATTCTAGATGCCCTACAGGGGGCATGCCTTAGACAACTAGTATTGGAGCCCACTCAAGAGGGAGCAATTTTAGACCTGGTTCTCTCAAATGGAGATAAAGAGAGATCACAGATGTAGAAGTGGGTAGCCATCTGGGAACTAGCAACCATCGAACAGTATGGTTCACAATAAACACAGCAATAGAGTCAAGCCATACAAAGGCAAAAAATACTGGACTTTAGGAGGCTGACTTTGCAAAATAGGTGAGTGCCTAAGGAATGCACTAGCAAATGGGCAGGAAGGAGGGT
Organism: Neoceratodus forsteri; assembly: GCA_016271365.2. Taxonomy (NCBI): domain Eukaryota; kingdom Metazoa; phylum Chordata; order Ceratodontiformes; family Ceratodontidae; genus Neoceratodus; species Neoceratodus forsteri. Next base: position 75,163,749 of record JADMNL010000029.1, on the reverse strand, counting down.
GGAAGAACAATGGGGAATAATAAAACTGCCATCACAGAGGTAACAAGCCTTTGTGTGAAGCAAATAAACAAAATGAAACGATGTAAGAAACCACTATGGTTCTCAAAGGAAGTGGCAGTGAAGGTTCAAGAGAAAAGAAAGCATTCAGGAAGCACAAGGAATCACAGAAGGAGCAGGACAGAGAACTGTACCAGTTAAAGCAAAAGGAAGCTGGGAAGGCAGTCAGAACAGCAAAGGCCTAAACCGAGGAAAATGTAGCCAACTCAGTTAAGAAGGGGATAAAACCTTTTATAGGTACATCAGGGAGTGAAGGAAGACCAAGGGAGGGATAGTGAGGCTTAATAAAGGGGAGGGAGGGAGGGAGGGAGGGTGGGCAGAGGGTGACTGTGAAAAGGCAGAGATACTAAGCAAATATTTGTGCTCAGTATTTACAAAGGAAGAGGGAGGTACCTAAAATGAACAGTAGAAACACTCTGGATACAGAAGCTGATACCAGCCCATTTACAGAAGAAAGGGTTCTGAAAGAACTCTTAAAACTGAAGGTGGAAAAAGCAATGGGCCTGATGGGATTCATCCCAGAATTCTAAAAGAACTAAGGGTAGAACTAGTGACACCACTGACTACCCTCTTTAACAAATCATGGGAGGATGGGGTGGTACCTGAGGACTGGAGGAGGGCAGATGTGATTCCCCTTCACAAAAGTGGGAGCAAAGCAGAATCAGGAAACTACAGACATGTTAGTTTAACCTCAGTGGTAGGAAAATGATGGAATCACTTCTGAAGGAAAGATTGTCGAATATCTAGAGGCCAGAAGGGCACAGGACCCAGGCAGCATGGATTCACAGCAGGAAGGTCATGCCAGACAAATCTGATAGATTTCTTTGACTGGGTAACCAAGTAGTAGATCAGGGAGGGCTGTGGACATGGCCTACCTGAACTTTACAAGGCATTTGACACAGTCCCACACAAAGATTAATATACAAGTTAGCCAGCTGGAGTGGGTCCCAAGATGATAGCCTGGGTAAAGAATTGGCTGGAGAATAAGACACAGAGAGTAATAGTAAATGGAGTCCACTCTGAAGAAAGAGGGGGTTACTAGTGGGGTACCGCAGGGTTCAGTATTAGGACCGGTCCTCTTCAAAGTCTTTATAAGCGACATTGCAGAGGGACTGGAAGAAAAAGTACGTCTCTTTGCAGATGACACAAAGATCTGCAACAGAGTTGATGCACAAGGTGGGGTGGAAAGGATGAGAAGGGACTTGGTAAGGTTAGAGGAATGGTCAAATGTATGGCAGCTTAGATTCAATGCTAAGAAGTGCAAGGTAATGCACCTGGGAAACAAAAACCCAAGGGGAAGAGTATACAATGGGGGGTGAGATACTAACAACAACAAAAATGGAAAGGGACCTGGGGGTAGTCATATCAGATGACCTAAAGGTGGGCAAGCAATGTGAGAAGGCAGTAAGGAGGGCTGGGGGATACTGGGATGCATAGGGAGAGGCATCACCAGTAGAAAACAGGAAGTTGTTATCCCTCTGTACAGACAGTTGGTGAGACCCCATCTGGAGTACTGTGTGCAGTTCTGGAGACCCCATCTCCGCAAAGACATAGGATGGAAGCTGTCCAGAGGAGGGCAACCAAAATGATGCAGGGTCTGCACCAGAAGACATACGAAGAGAGACTAAAGGAGCTTAATATGTATAGCCTCGAGGAAAGGAGGGAGAGGAGCGACATGATAGAAACTTTCAAGTACCTCAAGGGAATCAAAGAAGTCCAAGAGGGTAGCATCTTTCAAAAAAAGAGATGTGCAAGAACAAGGGCACAATTTGAAGATAGAGGGGGGGACGGCTCAGAGGTAATGTGAGGAAGTATTTTTTCACTGAGAGGGTTGTGGATGCATGGAACAGCCTCCCTGAGGAGGTCGTGGAGTCAAGAACAGTGGGGGACTTCAAGAATGCATGGAACAGGCATAAGGCAGTCCTAGTGGGGCGTAGGAGGAAGTAAGCTGTTGGTTAACTAGGATCTGCAGCTTATCTGTTAGGTAGGAAAATGGGCAGACTAAGTGGGCCAAGCGGTCCTTATCTGCCGTCAAATTCTATGTTTCTATGTTTCTAACCTAGCCCGAGGCCGAAAACCAACAGTAAGTGCAAATACAGCAATTTTATTCCCAATACCTTTTATTTTCTGTGCTGAGAAAAGAGGAAATGTAAAAGATACATCCTTAAACTATATTTCAGTCTAACCTTAACACTACTACGCCTTGTGACCCTTTTACAGCAGAGCTAAATAGCAATGTCCACGAAGGGCAAGGAAGGGCAGCTCCTGACATGAGAAGCCACATTTGCTAGCAGCACCCTACAAAAAATAATTACCTAGGAAGTGCAAACCAAGCCCCCCTCAGTAGCATTATCCCCAGCAGAACAAATGTGCCTAAAGTCATGGTGGTCTGCCACACCCAGCACCAAAGCAAAGGGAACTAGTCAGGAATCAGAACACACAACACACCAAGCCGCACCACCATGGAGCAACTGCACCATGTGTTTGCAGTTATCCGGGCAGTGGCTTTACTGCTCCTGTCCCTGCACTCCCTCACCAAAGTTACGGCAACACAGGCAAATGCTCAAGAAGCTAAAGAAACACAGCCTCCCCAAAAAGACAGGTGGCTCAAACCCCTTGCACCAACTTTCCCCAAAGGCTATCCACCACTTTTGCTCGGGGGGATGTCCTACAACTCACAACAATCTACCTTTCCCCATTCAAATATTTACCCCACATAGTGCAAAAACAGCGCTAAACTGTGTGTTTCTTTTACAGACATTCTTTCAAGCCTATTATTGTCAATCTCCCTGGACTGCATAATTAATAAAGAACTACCAGACTCACAGCACTGTGCTTCAACCCTTTTATCTCCCAAAACGCAGCCTGCATAAACATGAAATTAGAGAAGCATCACCACCACGAGGAACAGCCTTTATTTACCACCTGCAAGTCCCCGAGCGTCGGTTTCCACTTATTACCTTCACTATTTACACTATTTACTTTTACTATTCAAGCACTCCTGCTTCCCATTATAAATATAGGGACAGATAACAAAACTCTGCACAATTCAAAGCACCATTTTGTGCACTATTGCTTACTAGCATTTGCTTTTATTCGAATACATTCCAGAAGCAGCAGAAAATTCTAACTCAGGCATTCACTACTTCATAGCGTTGTCAGGACACCTATAATTCCTGTTAGGAAAACGAATCCCCAAAGGAACCTCAAACAAATATTTTCCATCCCCCTTTCATTATAGAGCTGTATCCATACCTGTACTATCACCTAAGCACTTTATATCCATTGGGGTGGGGGATTAACCTTTTTCTAAAGCCCACACTCATCACAGGTCACCCTGTGACACATGGGACACAATAAAAGCAGTCCTGAGAGGCCACATCATAGCCCATTGCTCCCAAATCAAGTTAGAAAAACAGAGGCAATTGGCTCAACTGGAGGCTAACTTACGCCTGATTGAGCTCCTCCTGAAACAGCGCTGCCTTGGAGGGATGATCTTCAGAGAGAGAAGCTCCTCCTTAAAGCAGACATTTAGGGGCTTCTTCAGGTCAAACAGAATATACCCTCTTTAGACTCAGACAAAGATACTGGGATAGTAGAGAAAGGTCTGTGAAGCTTCTGACCCATCAATTTAGGACTCAGGAGATAGACCAACATATTGCCCAAATCCATGGATCAGAAGTCACAGAAGTTACCTCCCCAGGAGCTATAAATGTGGAATTTATGACCTTCTATATTGCCCTTTTTTTGGCTGATACTGTAGCACCACAACAACTAATGGACTCCTTCTTTGAAAAACTCACCTTTCCCCAAGTTACCCTTAAAGTAAGCTGGACCATGGCATCCCCAATACTTGCAGTGGAGGTGGCTACGGACATCCAGTCCAAGTCACTGGAGAAGGCTCCCCAGACTGGATGGGTTCCCTTCTGACATTTAGTTAGCCCCTCAACTGGCAGCAGACTTCAGTGAGGCTAAGTTGGCAGAGCACCACCTGGCTCCTTTGCAATGGCGGTTATCTCGCTCATTCCAAACAAGAGCTGAGACAGTATCAAATGCTCACAATTTTGCCCAGTCTCCCTAATAAATGTTGACAACAATACTAGCTAACCAGCTTGCCCCTGTGATCCCCACCCTGATCCACCCTGACCAGTTGGGCTTTGTCCCGGACCAGTTAGGAACAGTTAATGTCTATGTGGATGACGTAGTTACCCTGTCAAATCCAGCGGTAATCATGCAGCCCTTCACAAATATCCTGAAGCAGTATTCCAAAATATCAGGATACAAACTGAATGCAGAAAAATCTCAGGTATACCCTGTATCAAGGGCATGCCCTGCACATCTCTTTGGCACATACTCCTTTCAGTGGCACCCTCAAGATGTCTGCTACCTGTGGGTCTCTTTTAAAATCAACCATAGTAAGTACAGTCAAAGCCAACCATGACCCACTCCTGGATATTGTCAAAAGGGACACACAACATTGGGAGAAACTTCACCTCTCCCTTCAGCGAAAAGTAAACTCCCTAAAAGTGACTGCTATTCCAAAAGGTCTATATGTCCTGGATAACCTCCCCCTCCTCACTTCCCAACACTACTTTAAGTCCCTTAATCAGATATTTTGTCATTTTTTTTCCTGTGGGAGGGTAAGAAGGCTCACTTGAACATCCCCATATTGTCTAGCCTGTGGCAATGGGGAGACTTCCAGACTTGAAGAAGTACCACACTGCTTTCCTGCTCCATACAGCATGCCTTCTACTAACACCGGCCATCGGCCTTGCACCCCAGACCCCTGGGTGACCTTGGAACTCTCCTGTATGGGAATATCACAGTCTGTGGAACTCCTTTTCCCCAACTTCACACTATAAGTCCAAACTCCTCCCATGGTACGAGTGATCCATAGTACGTGGTTATGCACAACCCCTAAACTGGAATGAAGTGTAACTTGGTCCCTGTCTAGACCAGTGTGGAACAACCCAGACTCAAGATTGCTGGAATGCCAGTTACATGACCTGCCTGGAGAGATGCCCACATACTAGCACTGAGGGACCTCACTGACCACATAGTAGGTATCATACTCACCTTTGATGAGCGCTGTAAATAATATTGCCAACTAAAGACCGCAAGGTGGTAATACATGTAACTGCAGTGCACTCCGACAGTGGTCTCTGGGAGGGACTGGCCATAACAGGTTAACCCCTAGAACACCAATTCTGTGCCCTCTATTTACAGAAGGGGCTTCCAAGTCATTTGTAACACTGGCTGTCCATTGACTCTTTGGCACCCCTTGGCCATCTCCACCAGGCTTGGGAAATTGAACTGGGGACCCCCATTCTGGAAGCTGACTGGGAGGGAGTATGGTGTACAGCCTATTGGTCACCTTGGGAGCTCCAAGGTAAACTGACCTAATTTAAAATCATGCACCACATTTACCACACAACTGCAGTCCTACATGACTGGGGCATCCTGCCCCATAACGACTGCTGGTGGTGTCAGACAGAGGAAGCACACCTCATACATATCCTCTGGGAATGCCCTACCCTATGGCCATACTGGAATCAGATACTCCAAGACTGAACTTGCCCTGAACCATGCTGTTCCCTGCCACCCACACCTCATTGTTCTTGGGATATACCCAGTCATGCCCCTTTGGAAAACAGACAAGAAGCCTTGGCTAGTTGGAGGTCCACTTGCTGCAAATCATGTACTGTTATGACACTGGAGAGACTCCCAGTACCCAACTCATTGGGAGTGGCGACTCCTGTTTGAGCGTATAGCCAGATATGAAAAGTTAGCCTGCACTGCAGCAAACCGTGCCCACCTCAATGACTTTACATGGATTCCATACATAGAGAGATTACAGGTAAAATCACCCTGAGGACCCAAGGTCCCTGCATGCATTATAACCTGCTGAAAGCTCCACATAGGAGTGTTCTATTTCAGGGGGTGGCAGTTGCTATAATGACATTTAACGTGGCACTTAAGCATGATATCCTTTCTTCTTATCTTACTGATTGCAATATATCTACAACTGACCTAAGTAATGAATATGCACCTGTTATCATGACACTGGACTCTGCATGGATGCCTGCTACATTGACACTGTAACCCTCACTCTGTCTAAATGAATACTTAGTATCGTCATTGCTGTGGTACTCTCTGATCTATAAATTGGCTGTAGCCGTATTGGTCCTAGTACACTAAAATGCACAAAATAGGTGATTTGATACCTTTTATTGGACCAACAGAGATTTAACTAAAGTTTTCTTTCAAATCTCTGTTGGTTCAATAAAAGGTATCAAATCACCTATTTTGTGCCTTTGATATATACTCATACATGACCACTCAAAATATTACTGTTTTCTTTTTCATGAGGTGAAAGTATGAAATATACCGGCATTGTATTAATGTTCATAACATATTACTGTACCTAATTTGTAGTTTCAAGGCAGTATATCTATGACTGCAATTTCTTAATACAGACCCTAGCACCAGCCTATCCCCTCCTCCTCTACACCCCCTACTGATGTAGGTGAGAGAGCTAGCCTTACCCCCATATTGCTTGTGCTTATGCATGCATACCCTCCCTCTTAATGCCTCTCCCCATTTGTCCAAACCCTCTCCCTTACCTCCCTTAACCCCCTCCTGATCTCTCTCTCTCTCTCTCTCTCTCCCCCTCCCCCCTCTCTCTCTATCCATGTTTAGCTCTCTTGCTCTTTCTATTGTTTGTTCTCTCCTTCTTTCCGCACCTACTGCGATTATGAGTTATACTGTTCCTATCTAAACTGATGAGGTATGTATTCCAGCTATAAAATGGCAAATAGACCATATGTCTGTATGTGATAAGTGGATTTAGGCATATATAAGATAGCCCTTGTAGATACTGTACTATGTCATACATACTGAGGGTGTGTGGGAATGAAAAGTATTTCCTGAATACCACAAATAACATACTATGCATTATTCAGATAGGAATAGTGAATAATGGCACTATTATTCATATTCTGGAAATGAAAAGAAAAAGTTAAAAAAAACTCCTCCCCAGCCCAACTGTTTAAACATCTACAACCCTCTGTCCCCCCACAACACCCTCCAGCACCATCAATTTATTGTTTAAAAAATGATTGCATGATGGGTTTGCAGCACAATCCATCTGCCTCCATAGCCAGCTGCTATCTCTTTTAGTGCTTTTGCTTGTAGCAGCTTAGCACATGACCAGCTGGTTTATTAAGTGAATAAGCACAGAAGCACATTCATTCACAGGAAGGCGGCTGGTCATGAAGGAGGTCATGTTGTGTCGGTCACCTTCCCACACCTGGGGGGGTCTCCATTAATGAAATGTGGTTGCTGGGGGGGAGTTGGTAGTTGGGTGCTGCTACTAGAGTGGGGGGATTATTTCTTTCCAAGAAGGACCTGCTACAAGCAAAAGTGCTAGAAGAGACAGCAGCCAGCTGTGGAGGCAGGCGAGTTGTATCAGTCACCTCCTGTGGTATTATTTTCTTAAACAATAAATTGTGGGTGCTGGGGGAAGGGGGATTTATGGAGGGATGGGGGTTGTAGATTATTAAACAGTTGGGTGGGGGAGGAGGGTGCAGGCTGTTTTTTTATTTTTTCTCCCTCCCCACAGGAACATGAATAATGAATATGAATGCTGAATTCTGAATATTTGGGGCCCCGAATATGAATATTTGGCCAAATATTCAAAATAAGCTATTTGCCCATCCCTAGTACGTACCTTGCCTGCAACGTGTATGCTATATTTTTCTTATATTGCTGCTTTGAACTCTGCATGAATCCTATATAAAAGTTAAAACTAAAGAAGCATCTTTACTGCCAAAAAATGTGATGCACAAAATGGGGTGCTAGCAATTTGGGGAATTGATTTTATATAAAATTAAATGGTTCAGAATGACAAAACAAGTTTAGAGACAGGATCTTTTTTTTTTTGCACAGATGTTTTTTTGGGCATGTCTCAAATATTAAATTCTGTCTTTCTTTGTTCCCTAAAGACAAATCCTTAGTAGTTCCACAAAGAGACAAATCCTTAATAGTTCCACAATAACCCCTTGTTCAAAATCAAACTTAAGTTTTATTCCTTTCATTTCATTTATTCTTTAGTTGGGCACACTTTGGGAGGGGGTACTCAAAATACTGAATAAAATAATTAACACACAGCAATCAATATAAGCAGCCAACAACATATACAAACTCACACATGCCCACACAATGCAAAGCATCATGGTCTGCATATGCAAATCACCACAGAATATTATGCTGGTTCAACTTTAAGCAGAATTGCATGGTGCCGAAAGGCCTCTCACACAGTTTGCAAAGGGTACTAACAGATGACATAGACACATGTTTCGTCCTACCAAGACTCATCAGTATGCCTTGTTTGTTTGATACCCCAGTGGAATGAACCAGCTACCCTAAGATGGTCTGTCTGGGTTATGTTGTGGTGAACCCATTAAAACAAAAAAACTATTTAAAGGACAAAGAACCTCTGTGCGCAAACACTGAGGCAATGGTTACCCCAAAGGGCATTTGGCTGGGAAGCCAAGTTTCAAGGAAATACAAAATCACACATGCTCACACAATGCAAAGCATCATGGGCTGCATATGCAAATCACCACAGACTATTATGCTGGTTCAACTTTAAGCAGAATTGCACGGTGCCGAAAGGCCTCTCACACAGTTTGCAAAGCGTGCTAACAGATGACATAGACACCATACAGTTAATAAAAATGGGAATAAATACTTTATAGAGATTCGTATTCATAATGTGACATCATTCACAAACTGCATTATATAATTTTTCTCTATATTTGTAAAGCTTTGCAAAGATGAAGCACAACATCTGTGCAGCAGCACATTCCAAAACCTAGACACCAATATAGCAAAGGCCACATCTTCAGTAATTCACAGGGTCCGCGGTAGTACCAGCAACCCTTCCTCTGATGATCTCAGTGGCTCTGGCAGATAGCTCTTTATTTTTCTACAGGTCCATGTTCCTCTTCTAGCACCATGAGCTGTGCTATGGATTCCTGTATTGTTACAAAATATATTGGAATATCATCCACATAGAGATAGCTTTTTTAAGTGCCATTAATCTTAGTGTCAGTGGCTCAGCACGTTGCACATTCACCCCTGAGTCCAGAAGATTAGGTTGTGGGTTCTAGCCCCACACAAGGAACCTGGGGTAAAATACCGATACTGACACTGTACTGTACTGTAGCACGGGGGGGGGGCAGAGGAGAGCATAAATGGATACTAGGTGAATAGCTCTCTCATTAATTACGCCACAGACAATGGCTAGCCTCCTTGTTTTATATGTACAGTATGTGACTTTAAACTGCAAAGTAGAATAGCCATCCCTGTTTTTTTTTTCAGTTGAGTGAACATCCAAGAAGACAGTTCCTACCCAACTCCTTCTAAGTTTTAAATGTTCAAAATGTGAGAGGTGGATCTCTTGGAGTAGCCCAATATTACAGTGCCATCTGGCGAATTCCTGTAGAATCATGGCCCACTTTACCACATTCTTAACCCTTTTTACATTTGGGGAGCATATATGAAGTGATCCCATCTTGACCTTTTTCTAAAGATATGCTGTTTATGCCTCTGAGGCCTTCCACCCTTTCTTCTGGTTCATGTCCTCTTTGTACATAACCCACGTAGTAATAAAACCAAAACAGAATAAACCACATGACAACAAGCATTTCAAACATGAAATGGTAACTGGAACTCGGAGGTCACTACAAGACCAGTACAATTAAGTACACCCATAAGCTTGTGGATGTGTTAGCCTGCTGAAGCCGCTGTGGCTCCTTAGCAAGGTATGCCCGATCATGGCCCACACTAGATTTGGATGCCTGTAGCAACACCCTCTCACCGTATGGCCTCCTGTTAAATCTTGATTCTCATGTGCTCTCCCCTTCCCACTACTCCATCAACTATCAAGTAACTCGCAGCCATGATACCTGTGGCTAAAGGAGCCCCCTCAATGGGAGGTCAAGCCCTCCCCCACCAGCCAAGGCACTACCACCCATGTAGTGGGAATAAGGATAAACAATCCAGCAACAATTTTGAATGACAGCAGCATCCACGAAGCACAAGCTTATTGGAACTCAATGTCCCTTAAATTATGAAGTCCCCATCCATCTGTTCCCCCATTTGGCATCAGTTCCTCCGCCCAGTAACCCCCCCCCCCGGTCTGTTTATAAATGTGTTAATCCTCAGTTGTGGTCTCTCCCAGTCTGCCATGCTAAGGAACTGTCCATAATGTATTTTTTTTAGCTGTGGTAAACAGATTTCTTGGTGTTCCTACTGCAACCAGCTATGCCATACCAGCCCAGCCTAAAATGAGGCCTCACTGCTATGCAATCTGAATGCTGTGTAGGCTGAGCAAGTGTCCCAGATCACTTCAGTAGCTGCAACGTTGGTTCTGGGCTAGTGTTGCTCAGATAGTATCCTAGAAACTAGGATACCAATAGATACCTCCCATTTGGCCAGACAGTTGCTGTGGTAGGATATCAGTACTATCTGACCATGGATCCCACCCTCTAGGACCCAGTGCATGGATCCTACAAACATTGTGGATCCTGTGGATCCTAGCAACAAATGGTGTGGATCCTAGCAACAGATCCAGCTTTGATCCTAACTATCTGACCTAGGATCCCTGAATCTGATCTAGGATCCATCGCTATCTGACCGTGGATCCTTACTATCTGACTTAGGATCCCTGGATCTGACCTAGGGTCCCTGGATCCTAACTAGGATGCATCACTATCTGACCCCAGATCCTAGCTATATGACCTAGGATCCCTGGATCTGATGTAGGATCCCTGGATCCTAACTAGGATCCATCGCTATCTGACTCTGGATCCTACATCTGTCTTCGATAGGATTTCTGGTACGATACCAGCACTATCTGACAGGGCACGGGGTCATGTCACCGTATACAAAAAACAGTGGATACATTGCTGGTGCTTAATCAGAATGCCGACAGCAAAATCAGCGTACAACACAATGGACTCCTTTGTTTTCTGCAGGGGGGGGCTCTGTCCCCCATATCCCCCATTACAAGGGGCTGCTCCCCGAAACCCCCCATTAATATAATCAACTCTGAGAGGGGTTCAACACAGGGATGAGGAGACCACCGAGGCAAAAAAAAATGCAATATGGTTTGCAAGGTCTGGGACCGGGATGCAAGCCCCAGTCCTCAGATGTATAGCTGCCCTGCACTGCCGTGGCTCATCTCACCTCCCCAGCAGAGGACTTGACCTCTGTGTCACTCCTCCCCACCAGCCATGCATGACGGTACAAAACCACACTTGCTACATGTGTGTCTTGCAGAGTTTTCTGCCCTGTCACTGTATTTCCTAGCGCTATTTGCACTGCGCGGTTTTGACTTCGCTGTTAAGCATACAGCAAATTGACCTGGTACCATCTTACAGATAGTGGTAGGATCCACAAAAGCACTATCTGAGCAACACTATTCTGGACCTTTCAGTTGGTAAAGAACACTCTGTGACTGCATGGCTCTAATATCCAACCCTCCTCAAACTGGCATAGAGGGTGTTTGTTGACATTCGTCGCCACTGTGCCCAAGTGCAGTCAATGTGATTAGTCAGTCCTCCTCAGCCAATTGGGGAACATCTAGTCCAGCTTTCCCAGATTGCCACTGTATCAAAATGTGTCCCTCAGGAGCAGATTCCCTTTCTGTTAGTTCTGGTCTCAGGGAAACAAAGTTCCGATGCAACATGTTTTGGTCACAGCCTAAGTTTTCATACACGAGGAGCCTGGTGAGGATTGTGGCCTGGAGAGAATGAGAGGTTGAGTCAGAGAAAATGTTATCAGGTACATTTCCACCCCATATTTGGGCAACAAAGAGGTCAGAGATGACAGAAAAAACAGCCACCAATGGGGAAATACCAGTTATTTGTCCATTAGCAAAAACCGTGCTCACTTATTTGTGTTCGCATTCATCTGAGAGATCTTTTTCGGGTCCGTGCAGAGTGGAATCAGACTGTCAGGTCTTCTTTTTCCTCCAGAGCTTTTGGCACATAGAAGTTTCCAAACTATGTCCCTGATCTCCATTTCTGCAGTCTCCTCCTGAAGATCTGTCAGTTTGATGCCTTGAGCCTGTAGGTACCTCCCAGCTACCGGGAGGAATTTGAAAAGCTTTGGTCCATCCAGTCACAATGAGCAATTTCACAGAATAATGCATCTGAGCTTAGATGCCTTTATCCTTTAGTTGTTTTATCACATTGTGCAGTGTTTTGCACTTGGTCAGCATCTGGGGGATAAGTCCTGATCTCTGTGTGCAAGCGCGGTACCCATTGAATAACATATATACCGCTACCGTGCAATGATGTGCCGACCGGTGCACGGTACCGCTCAATGTTTGTGTGACTACCACTGTAAAAGCATTGCCCATCAAGATTAAGGTCCTTCTTCTTCAGGCTGTCTGGAGGAACTTTTCTTTCACTGGGCATTTTAGGAATTTTGTCACTACTGATCTGGGTGGAGCCCCCAGCTTGGGTTATGGGTCAAGGGCTCTGTGTGCACTCACAATGCCCAGGAAGAAATACATCCCAAGTTCAATCTCTTTTTTAAAACCACACATTCAGAAAGCTTTCAGTGTTGTCCTGTCCTGCTGCCTCTGGAAATTCAAACAGGCAGACATTATTCCTCCTGGCTCTTGCCTCCATGTCATCTACTAGGTGGCAGTGCTGCAGTGGAGGCAGTGACCCTCCTTCTGCAGAGAAGGAGTGCATCCTGTGGGATGCCTAATCCTCCTCCCTTTAGGTGACCCTCAATGACCCTGGCTAATGTTCAAACTTGGGCCACCAGTGTGGCAAGAAGTAGCTTCACTTCTACACCGATGGGCTGGCCTTAACCTTTAAAGGGATATGCAACCTTTTCTTCCCTCTGCTTCAGGTATCAGGAGGCAAATGGCACTTTATTACATATGCTATCATCCTGTGATAAATTGGCCCCCTTTTGGGACTCTATCAAGGCTCGCTTGGACCATCTTTTGGCCTAGCTTTTGCCTTTGCACCAGAAATATGTTTGGTGGAGCATTTTCAGGGTCTGATTTGGGTTATATGAAGGGTTATATTGCCCTGATTGCAACAGTGGCCAAAAAATTATTCTTTAATATTAGTTGTCAACTTCTATTCCTTCTTGGACAGAGTGGCATGCTGAAATCCTCAGCACCTTGAATGCAGAATATATAGCAAATGTTCACTATAGATTTCAGACTTTTTTTGAACAATGGGGACTTTTATATACCTGGTTATCCATTACTTATTTGCCTACTTTATTTCAGGTATGGCATTCTTATTGTATTTTATGGTTGGGGTTGTTATACCTGGGGCTCATAAGAGCATCAGTAGGGGAGGGGTTTTATTTGGGGGTTAGTTGTTCTCCAGATGTTATTTTTTGTTATTGTTGTTTGTTGTTGTACTCTTTGTTTGAACTGTTGTTGTTGAAATTAATAAAGTATACTAAATAAAAAAAAAGATATGCAATCTTGAAAATCTGCAGAAGAAATTTGTGTAGGAAATCTACTTACAAATGGAAGATTACTTCATTGTTCCACTTGGGAAAACATCACCAACCAAGGTATGTGAGTGGAGTTGATTCCTACAGGCATTAACTGTTTTACAACATTTAGAAACCTCATCTAAAGTCTAAAACAAGAGTAGCCAAGCAGTCATTCAGACGGTAGACACTATTAAGCCATGTGTTAAAGATTTTTAAAGTTCTATTTTAGAAATACTTCTATTAGACAAAGCTGCACCAGAAGAAGAAGACACAAGGAGTCCATATGCATTGTTTTTATTATAAAACACCAAGGTTTGAAAGGATGCCACATAAGGTTTTTAAATTGAAGACCCTTGCCTGATGTGTCTGTTGGGTATTTATTTTTGCACAGCAAGCAGTTCTGCTAAAATGGATGTACTGTAGACTGTCTCTGGATAATCAGGTGCATGTTTATACACATAATCCATTTTGAAATTAATGTCTATCTGGCAAAATGATTACATGCATGCAGGAAATTTCAAACCATCATGTACTTTTTAAGGATGTCTCGCCTTGTATGTTTAAGAGCTATAGTTGTTAAACACATTCCGTTACTTTACACCTTCTCCCCATGGATTTATGACCAGTGTGCTATCTCCAGTTGGTCACTTTAATGTCATGTCTAAAATTAGACTGTTAATAAATGAGGCCCACATTTATTATAGCTTTGCCACCTCAGAACATAGGCCCAGCATGAGGTAATCTTGGCTGATACTGTCATTTCAGGAAAAGCATTCCTATTTTGTTCACAACTGTAAAGTTGAAGTGCCCAGTCCATCTTTTACTAAGAGCCCTCCATGCTTATTGGCAATTCCACTCCAGGTTTTGCATTGAGAATGGGTAGCCCACATTGTTGCAGGCTTGAACCTAGATCAAAAAGAGGGAAAGTAACCTTGCCTGAACTGAATCTCTAAACCAAAGATGCATGGTGTAAAAGTTTGTTAATAGAACATTCATTGGAAACCTGCCGGTGCCTATGTCTTTGATGAACAACTCCTGAAGCTCTGTTATGTTACAACTATACTATGTCAGCTTCACCAAAAGATAGAAAAGCAATATAGTCATGAAAGGTTCCACATGGTCAACTTGTCCACCCAAGTTCAGAACTAGGCTTTGGATTCCAGGCCCTGGACTAGCATGGGCCAAGCACATTCACAAGTAAAGAAATCAGTTTCTATACCCCTGGCACAAAGTGAGCACCTTTTGCTGACTGATTGTGTAGTAACATTGGCATCAGCCGGGCAGCTGCTCACTTGCTCCTCGCAAAGAGAGGAATGGTGCTGGCAAGGTGGCTCAGAGATTGGACTGATGCAGGATTTGGTTAAAGGGCAGCATTTTCTCCAGTTAAATGTAATGTAAAGGTGTTTTTGAACTCAGATTAGTCACTAGCCAGTGGGGGCTAAGTGTTGCCTTGCTTTGTAGTTAAAGCTGCTAGTACCCAGATGCATTGAGCAGGACAATTAGCACAGAAAAGTAAAACTGAAAGGATTCATACACTGGTGGCTATTGCCTCTTTGAATAGTGGCACACCATGGTGATACCTGATGTCAGAAAAGCTGCATTAAGATGAACGTGGCTTTTCTACCGATATTGGATCCTGTCGCAGCACCGGTCGTGCCACTACACAAAGCAGTGATGACTACTACTGAAGGTGACACCTTTAAAATACATACCTATGAAAGCATAAAAGTATATTTTAGTGGTCAGCCTTGAGAAAGGTGAACACCATTTCACAGCGTTGTATGGTTGTGGTTGACAACAGCTACAGTCCTTCGGTTATTCTGGTGAAAGTAACAGAAGTAGGTCAAGAAACAAGTTTTATTATTTTCATACCAAACATCTGAAAATGTATCTCTTTAAAATACATTACCTAGGGCTCCTTCAGTTGGTGCAATCAACACAGAAAACAGAGTATGGGCAACTATACACAACAAGACTGTGTCTCCATAGAGGAGCTGAGATGACATCATAAGGACTTGAAGTGAAGCTCAGGAGGTCCTTGATGTCATTTCATCCCCAAGATGGAAACACAAGCCTTGCTGTGTATGGTTGCTCATATACTGTTTTATATAGTATATGCTTAAAAAAAAAAAAAACAGCAATGGTGAATCATTTAGCACTCCAGCGCTACTGTACTAATACCACTCATCTAAACTACACTTGCATTGCAACCTATAATGCTCCCCTCTTTGGAAGTCAAGTGACCCCCCCCCCCTTTGTCACTTGCACTGGAAAATACATAATACAGCATTGAGATAGTAAATGTATTCATTAACACCTTTGACAAAGAGACAATATACATAAACAATAAATCTCAACAGTCTGAATGCCCTTACTTTGTTATAATATCAGATGACTGTATTAAAGTCATGAACCATAGGTAGTGCAACATAGTAGAAACACAGAAACATAGACTGTGATGGCAGATAATGGCCACGTGGCCCATCAAGTCCGCCCATTTTTCCCTACCTACACTCTCACTGCAGACAATACTTGATCTGCAGCTCTTTCTCCCTCCTCCCTCCCTCCCTTTCCACTATGATTCCCTTGCACTTAGCCCATGAATTCTTGAAACCCATCACTGTTTTCATGCTCAACACCTCAGCTGGAAGACGTTTCTGGGAATCCACCATTCTTTCTGTAAAGAAATGCTTCCTTACATCTCTCCTGACACTACCTCCTTCCAGCTTTATGTCATTTCCCTTTGTTCCTGATCACCTTTAAAAAATACTTCCCTCCTGCACCTTGTTTTCCCCTGTGAGGTATTTAAATGTCTTTATCATATCCTCCTCTCCCTCCTCTCTTCCAGGGTGTACATGTTGAGCTCCTTTAGTCTCTCTTTGTTGGGCTTTTGATGTAGACCCAGCACCATTTTGGTTGCCCTGCTCTTGACCACCTCCACTCTGTCAATGTCCTTCCTGAGATGTTGATTCCAGAACTGGACACAGTACTCCAGGTGGGGTATTACCAGCGACAACCTTATAACACATGCAAAACTACACAAGTGAACAAGCAGTATGGCATTAGCTCATAGACACAGTTCAGGTTAAGCAGAGGTTTTGATGACTGGAAGACAGCAATAAAAGGACCATGTTAATTACAGACGGGAAAGGGGAAGGGGAAAGTGTTTATCCAGGAAAGGCACACTAAGCTGGAGCTTGTTTCTAAGTGTGGCCTGGGAGTACAGGAAAGTTAAGTGACTTGATTAGGGTCACACAGTATGCAAGTGCAGGCTGATGGGATTCACATCCAGCTCTCCAGGTTTTCAGATTAGTGCCTTTAACCACTATGCTTTATTGCCTACTAGAAGTTAATCTAGGGTCAAAATACCATCTCTGTTTTCTCTGAAATCAAAGAAAAGCAACCACCAAGAGTTAATTTATCCTTGTTTACCCTTAACTGAGCTCTGATGGCTACTATCTCTCTAATCTTGTCACAGATAGACAGCCATTCAGGTACGTCTGTGAGCTGATTTGTGGGACACCTTCTAGTCAGGGCCTTTCTTGCAGTTGCTGTTAAGAAAAAGAACAAAGTATCTTTCAGAGTTTTTAAACCCCCTATTGGGGGAGACTCAATACAAAATTCTGTAAGGCAACTGCAGATGGAAGCTGTAATATATCCTGAATGACATTTCTCACCTTATTCCAGAATGGAGCTATAAGCAGACACCCCCAGTATATATGATAGGGAGTGCCATTGCCCCCACATTTCCTCCAGCAATTATCCGAGTTGGCGTTAGAAAAATGTTTTTACTTAAGCAGTGTGAGGAATAATCTAGCCACCATTTTCCATCAGAACTCCCTCCATGAGGCCGAGGCAATGGTTTTGTGTATTTCCTGACCAGATTAGGCCCCACTACTTAGGGTGAGGATGACGCCCCCTGCCCATCTCCCCTGAGTTGTCACCACAGCTTGTTTGCCCAAATCTTACATTGATATGTTATAAAGTGTGAATACTTGATGTGGTTTCATCCCTGACTTCCCTGTTTGCCAGAAGAATCTCATCAGAGGGTGCACTGGAGCCTCCACCACCTTACACACTTTGTCATTCATTTAAATGCTCCATAATTGTAGGAATCTCAAACAATCTGAGCCATGCAAGTGGTTCCTCCCCTCCCCGAGAGAGTCAACATGTTTGAAAATAGGCTGTTGGTTAACTAGGATCTGCAGCTTATCCTGTAGGTAGGGAAATAGGCAGACTAGGTGGGCCAAGCGGTCCTTATCTGCCGTCAAAGTCTATGTTTCTATGAAAAGGGCCTGATCCCAGAATTGTGATATCAACAAAAGGTCATTTGGGCCCCATTTTTGGTGTGAGGCATTCAATTTAGCTGGAAGAAATTCTGGGATGTGTGTCAAAGGTATAAAAGGCCAAATCAAGGGAGGCACTCCCATCCTGTTTCTGTCAGCTACCCATGACCAAAATGTCACTGCTGTCCATGGATTACCTAGCTGCTTCACTCCCTGGTTCCTTAGTGCCCTGGGGAGCACTTCAAGCAGGACAAATCGATGGGCTGCTCTTTCCATTGGTACCCAACTATTATCCTCCTCATCCAGAAGCATATCTACTAGTGGGGATAATTGAGCTGCCATATAGTATTGTTTCAATTGTGTGACATCTACCCCCTCTCGCTTTATGTCTGGTTAAGATATCCCATTTAAAACTATTTTTTTGCCATGTCAAATAAATCTACTCAAGACACTGTGTAATTCTCTCTATTCTTTTTTAGGTATCCAGGTTGGTAAATTAGAAAATAAAAACAAAAATATATCCAAAACAAAGGCCCTATTATACAATTACTCCCCTCCAAAAACCCTAAAGCAAGCACTGACCTTAAAATGGAACTTCACCAAAATGAAGTATTAGGTATATATTTATCTCAAAATTTACAAGTAATAGAATTAATAAATTATGAACCTATGTCCATTTCGATCCAAAAGGATTTAGATAAATGGTCCCAAATCCCTCTCACATTATTTCAACAAATTGAGACAATTCGTAAGAATGTTTTACCCCAAATTTTATACTTGTTTCAAAATAGTCCATATTTCCCATCTTTACACTTCTTTAAATCCTGGGATAATATGATATCCTCATTTGTAAGGAACAAAACAAAACCACGAATATGGCTATCAATACTAAAATTGTCCATGGCCCAAGGGGGAACTAATCTTCCAGATCTTAAAAGATATGCTGAAGCACCATTCTGTGTACACTTCTCCTCTGGCTTTCAGACCAATATGAGCCCCGCTGGAAAAAAATGGAATTTCACCTGAACGATCTACATGATATTAAAAAGATTTTGTTTTCTTCCTTGGCGAAAACTCCTATAAATGATTTTACAGAAATTACTTCGCAAGCCCTCAGAACCTGGTTCCAACTTCATAAAAAAGAACCATTTCAAACAATGTCCATCCTATATGGATTTGTCCTTCTCCCGGGGGAGAAGACTGGGCCTAGAACAGGTTTTCCAGTTTTTGGATCTGAATGGGATTTTAACATTTGATGACCTAAAGTGAAAATTTAACTTCTCCAATGTGGATCATTACCGATATTTTCAAATTAGAAACCATCTACTTAGAAACCATACAGGTGAAACTGACTCATCCACTTCCTCCCCTTTTGAAACTGTTCTCATATCACTCCCTAGGAAATCTTTGGAACCACCTCATTGGAAATTTATATAAAATTACAAGAGCTTTAGCTAATGAATCAACAGACTCAATATTAGAGAGTTGGAATAAAGATTTAAATCTTAACATATCAAAAGATAAATGGACCACCACTGCATTAAAGGCAATTAAGATTACTCAATCACATATATGGAGAGAGTACTCGTGGAAGTGTAGGTCCAGATATTTCAGATCGTCGGCAAGGCTGACGGAATATCTGCTAGCACAATACGGGTACTGTTGGAGGGGATGTGGGTGTAAACTGGCTGATATCACTCACATAGTGTGGCAATGTCCGCTACTGATGCCCTTTTGGATCACTCTCCAAAATGATCACAGATTGTTTGGGTGAAAGTGTTGACTTAATGGCAGAGGTGGTACTGTTGGCTATTTACCTGGACTACTCCCCCCATGGACAAGGTCTCTGTTGCCCACTTTTATAATAGCAGCAACAAAATCACTTACAAAAAATAGATGTCAAGGGACAGTCCAACAATTCACAACTGGAGACGTATTATGACTTCAATATATCAGATGGAAAGCTTGACTGCAAAAATGAACAACCAGTCTGTGACCATTACCAGAATATGGCAAAGTTGGTTATAGCACCAGGCCGTAGTGGATCCAGAGTTTTGTCCATAGTCAATCCTGAACAGACATGGGGGGGGTGGAAGGAGAAATGATGTAATACGGACACATTGGGGAATTATTTTACTGTCAAGTTTTACATAGGATATTGTCTACCTTCTACAGGTCTCGTTTCTTTTAGCCTCAGTCACTGTATAAACGCAACTGTAATGCATAATAGTTACCTGCTTGCTAATGTACTCAAGAAGTAATACTGAAGTATTCTGCAGAATATCAATGTATATAGTGTGTCTCATTATGATATTGAACAATCTTAATAAAAATATATTAAAAAAGGAAAATAGAAACAAATATCTTGGTAATATGTTAATCTTTTGTTTCTATTATTTTTATTTTATTCTTTGGTAAACAGGTAAGGCCCACTAGGCACAGGTGCCTCTTTTTAGGGTGACCTGGGAGCACAGTCAATGTTAAGTGACTTTGTTTTAACTTTATTAGAAATAAAGAGTGTACAATGACAGTCAGAAAAGAAAAAGGATGGGGATGCTAGAAGGTGGTTGGGTATTCCTTTTTACATTTCTGTAATGGTTGGTATTCCTTTTTACATTTCTGTAAATGGTTGCCATCTAAGGTGGAGGGAGGGATGTGTGTGGATTGGGCACCCCAGTGTTGGGCTACTGTTTGGTGGTACTGGGAGTTGGCACTCTGGTGCCACCATGTACACAATGGAAATGGGGGTGGATGACCTGGAGGAGGGAGGTCAAGAGAAGTGGGATGGGGTGGGCACCCCAGTCTGCTTAAATTATGTATAAAATGTATTCACATTGGGAAGGGGGGCAGGTGACCTGGAGGGGAGGGGGAAAAAGAAGTGGCACTGGGAAAGGGCACCCCAGTCCGCTTAAGAAATATTGTAATAGATAGATAGATAGATAGATAAACAGACAGACACACCAACATAGACAGACAGAAAGAGACAGAGAGGACAGGGGATTGCCTGCTCATTGCTTCAACTGAAGCCGGCAGCACAACTCCAGCTGCAGCTTCAGCATTCAAGAAAGTTACACTGTTCTCATAGAGAATACAGGTGAACAGCTCCTCTCACTAAGCTGGCCACCCTGGATTTTGGGGTGCCTAGAAAAGGTATTTCTGGTCATTTTGTTTTAAATCAAACACCAGAATCTAGCTAAATGGGTTCCATTTAGCTAGGTTTAGGCATTGGTTTTTTTTTAAATTGCACCATTGTTATGTATTTTCCATGTTTTTTAGTTTTGGGAAAAAACAGATGACAGTCATTATGATACAAAAACATTTTTCAGGATATGAGATGCAAGTGGTGAGAAACAAAAACAGTTTTGCAACATGGACTTTTCATCTTATATCAGAACGTTGGCCAAAAAAACCTACCGAGCATGCTCAGAATGCAAGAAAAACAATACCCTTTAAATCATTATAACTCTGGAAACATTAATTATTTTTTCACAAAAATTTCTGAAGTCACTACCTTGGCACAGCATGCTTCTACCCTGAATGTTTTGGAAAAAAATTCCATTCTGTGTAGATTGTACATGATGGCAAAACCTAAAACCAATGTTAAATATAGGAAAAAAAATAAACATCTACAGGAAAATGACATATGTGGATGGCAGAAACCCCACAAGCTGCTGTTACAATATATTTAGAGCCTGCCTACTAGACAATGCATGCAAAACTTCATTTAATTTCGTCAAATACTGCCAAAGCTATTAAGATGCAAAATCAGGGGTTTAACACAGAACCTGTCAGTCAACTCTAACTATACTGGTGCTACCACACCAATATAATACATGAACACGTATACAGATCTAAACATTTCCATCAACAGAGGGCAATGTAATGTTCTAATTTCAATTTGCTTAATTTGTTTTGCATGGCTCTTCACGCATATTTTTTTGGGGGTGATGGGGTATTTTTATATAATTTGAAAATATATTAGCCTAGGAGAACACAGAACAGCATAGTTTAAATTACTCTTATAAAATGGCAAGAAAAATCTAGAAATGTTATTGGCTAAGTGACATCACCTGACCATGCATTATATCTCTATAAATTCACAGTCAAGTGATCAGTCTCATTTCCCTCCCCAAAAAACCTACACAGAGTCATTTTAGAACTGTAATAAGCCCCTCCAGGGTGTACATCATAGGATTTTAAAGCACTTCCTAGGGCATAAGGACACTCGGCCTTTGGCCTCGTGCCTTAAACACCACCTGGGACATGTATTAAAATCCTATAATGCACACCCTGTCATAGTTTATTACTTACTTATCATGCAACCTGTTAACAGCCACTTAACACTGGAGTTGTTAAGGCACTGCACAGCTGAACTATTCATCATTGATTCCTGATTGTTAACTGGGTTCTGATGTGCTCTGAATGAGTTGCCTGTATATACTTTGCTCTCCTCTTGCTGTTTTCATTATTGTTTTCTATCTGTATACATTTGAGAGTGTTTTTATTTTCTAGTTGCCTTCATTTATGATTTTGCTTTTAATTTTTATTATTTTGGTTGTATTACTATATTTTTGCATTTTACCTTATTATTAACTATCACCTTCTCCCCCGTCCCCGAGAACTCAGCTGGAAATGAGCTGTCAGCTCAGTATGTACTTCCCAGTTAAACTTTTTAATAAATAAATACTTTTAGTTGAAAGTCACATTCTACAGCTGAGGGGGGGGGACCAATGAACTACTGTAGTTGGCAACTCGCTGCAGTCACATAAAGAGAATGGGTTACCAACTGACTGTGCGGTACATTTAATGTGAACTGTACTTGGCATACAGGTAAAGCAGAGACTACAGAGGAGCAGAGACCATGATGTCAGCAATGAATGCTTGCTACTCCAGCTCCGCAGGCTGTACAACTGTGGCAGTAGTGGCTGCATACTCCATCACACCACAAACATAACAGTCTCTAGCAGTAGCATGCCAATACCACCTACAACAAGGAAGTTACATTATTAAATACTACTGACCTCCAGGTTTTTATTACCCCTCATTCATAGTCTGCTTTATTCCATGCCAATCACTGCACTTGAAGCTGAAGCAGTTTGGATGAATTTTCAAAGCCAAACCAAATTCATAGAGGCCTGAACTGAACCTGAGCCAAAGCTGCTAACGGTCAACTTCTCTCATTAATTCTAAAAAAAAAAAAAAACAGCATGACCTGTAAACCCTTGTTTGTTCTTCATGATATAAGTAGGTGTTTGTACTTAAGACACCTGGCCAGATATTATAAAATGAATGCAAATACAGCCCAAATGTTTACGCCACTCTTGCACCTGCACCCGACCCAGAGGCTGCCATATTCAGTCAGATAGTGGACCGGCACTATCCAACTGAATATCTGCCTGTATTGATGCAACCGTAAGTCAAACTGTGTTGCCCTGACATGAACATGGCTGTGTCCATCCCAGAGGGAATAGCACCCCAGGACCTAATAGTGCTGTGAGCCATGTTGGCTATTTTCAGCCACACCATGAAAATTAGCTCATTGGGCAAGCAAAGTGCTAAGGCACCATTTGCATGCCCTTTATGGCCTCATTTCCGTGGTGATCAGTGGCCCATTAGCACCCATCCTGTGGGTGCCTGACACCTCATCCCTAGTATCTAGCAGCACTCCTACCCCCCACCCCTGAACACCCATCCTATGTACAGTAACTATCCCTGGTGTCTAACTGCACCACTCAGGCCCTGAACACCCGTCCTGTGATAGTTTCTATTTCCCTGCTGTCTAGTGGCACCACCTAATCACTCATCACATAATAGTGCAGCTCCCTCCAGGAGATAGCAACCATCACAGGATGGGTGACTGGGGGTGAGGGATTCCACTAGACACCAGGGAGATAGCAAACTATCATGTCATGGGTGATGGGGGTGGGGGTGCCACTAGACACCAGGGATAGATCTGCACTATCACGGGACAGATGATTGAAGGATGGAGGGTGCCATTAGATACCAGGGATATTTCCATTATAGGGGATGGGTGTTCAGGGACAGGGATGTTGCTAGACACCAGGGATAGGGCCCGCTCCCTTGGGATGGGTGTTCGGTGGTGAGGTTGCCCCTGGACACCTATGCCTGCAACCTCACTGTGATGGGCAACCAGGTGCATGCGGCTGCAGTACAGACATCCTGCCATCGGTGGGGTGTGTATGCTTTGCATCCAGTTTTGTTGTGGGTTTCGGTGATGGTACATAGCACCACTCTAGGTGACATTTTCCACCATCGCAAACCTCTGAGCATGCCGTTGTGCCTGTATACAGGAGAGGATCTCCTCATATACATCTTCATATACATGTGGGCAGCATTATGTTAGCACCTAGCCACTATCAGGTTAAGCACACAATACAGGAGCTTCTGGATATAGCCCTCCAATGAAATGCTGCAAACCCAGATAACACAGGTGTAAACCCAGTTAGTGTCCTCACTAACATTCGAATATATGACCCTTGCAGTTTGGTTTCCCTGTTACCTTCACAGTGCTGCAAAATAAGGCAGTCTCTCTCCTGCCCTCATAAGGTAGTTTGACATTTCATTCAGGTATAACCTAATAAAGGAAAAGGTATTGTAAATATTCTGAAGCTTTTAGGTGTGTGACCTGGATGTGATCTGAACACTGAAACATTTTGCAGCTAATGTCTCAGCAGTATGAACTTAAGTCATGTTCTGAAGTCTTGATTTCTTGCCAAGTGGGATCATTTAAAATACTATCTTTACTCTGATGATGTGTCTGTTCTGTAACATAATCCCAAAGAAAGCTTAACGTCTTACACAATTTTTTTTAGGATACGCCTGCCTCAAGCAATGACAGAATGAAAAAGTCAAAAAGAAAATTGTTTTGAGAAAAACATTGTCTCCTTTGATGTAAATGAGTCATGAAAGCCTTTGAAAAAATATCTTGTTTGTTTATTTACGCATTGCAGTTCAGGCAGAAAAAGAAATTTCATGCACTTTGATAGCCAGACTGAAAGATCAAATACATCTCCCATGCAGGCAAATCTCGACATCTGGTTGCTGAAAGAGCAAATTATCTGCCTGTCTGCCTCATATAATGGAAATCTCTCTTCACTTCACCCTTTGAGGGTGCACATCTCTTAAGGACAGTCTATCTGTTTTTTCCTAAATGAAGTTTAAAACAGAACAAACCTGTAATACACAAAACCTTCCTTTTAGTGTTCTGGCCCAAGGCTACCCATGGTACAGGGGTTCTGTACTGTGGCTCTTATTCATGTTGCAGCCTATAGGAACCCCCCCCCCATAACATTTTCTTCATATAGCACGCAAAATGAACATTTCTTTCCTTGTTATGATTGTGCATGGTATCTAGACTATGAAACCAAGGTTTCACAGGAGGAAAATTGTGAAAACAAGCAGTCACCTCTCAGTATGTAAATATATTGATCATGTCCACTGCATTAGCTTTTATAATTAGAGACACATTTCTTCAATTATTTTTGTCATCGTAACTAATTACCAGGTGCCCATGTACGATTAACTTTACACTACTGGGCCTACTAAGCCAATCATTACACAGACATACTACCTGTACTATGTACTGTAAATGGTTACTCCCTATAATGATACAGCAGACCCATAAGCATACAACAACCTATTTTCTGTGATCTGATTGGTTGAACCAGTTAACTTCACAGCACACAGCACATGAGTTGCCATCTTTGGATTTGTGCAGAACTTGAAAAAATACTCACGCTTCCTGTTAATAAATACAATAAAATCAACATTTAAAATAAAATTATTTCTGAGGTAATGGTGCAAACATAAAAGAAATGCTGTATCAGACTAACCCACAAAAGCAAATCTCCAAGTCACTTCAGGAGTCTTTGGTCCATTGGATTCAAGTTGAATCAGATAGCTAAGCTCGCTGCAATGTCAAGACAACTCTCACAGCGGAGGCCTAAACCTCTCTGATTGGGATTCTGCTGCTCAATTTAAATGATAAACAAGCATTTGTCAATGCCAAATATTTGCTTGCATGTTGTGTCAGGTATGTTCTGGGTGTGTTGTAGACAACGATTTATTTTTATTTATTTAGTTTTTGTTGACCAGGTAAGTGCACTAGACAAATCCTGCCTATTTTCAGGTGTGACCAGGGGAAGGGGGATAGAGATGAATGCCAACTGACCTTGAACCAGATTAAGCTGTTGGTGGTATTTTTAGCGAATGAGGGAAATTTGGCCAGGACACCGGGGAAATTCCTCTACTCTTGCAGTAGGGGTCCCCTCAGAGATGTCTGGTGAGACCTCAGTATGTCTCAGCCTTTGGAGAGTGAGGATGTGTCATCAAGACCTCTTGTTGTTTTGAACCCTGCTGGAGCTGTTGCGGTTCTTCCCATGGTTATGCTTCCTAATTCTGCCATTTTGGTCGCATTGCCAGCTGAAGACCAGTCTGTTTTGGGAGTGAGTGGAGATTGTTTACCTGATGATAGTGAAGAGGAGAAAAAGAGAAAGAGACTAGCTGGTAGTCCGACCGTTACAGCTGGTATTGCAAAGTGCTGTTTAAAACCCTCTAAGGAGGATATGACTACAGTGGCACAATCTTCTGAAGCTCCTGAGTCGGAGCTCGATTCCTGTCCTTTTCCCTTTTCCACGCATGACTCATCATGGTCCCCGGAGCTAGCGCTGGAAAAGGCTAGGTGGATCAAGGACAAGGCTCAATTGATCCCTGACCCATTAGTTCCCTTACCTTTGGGTGCTCTAGTTTCGCCCAGCAATTCCCCTTCGACTCGCACACCTACGCTTCAGGCAGGGTTTCCTGCTGTTGAGAGTACTCCACCAGCCATGGTTTCGGCTGTTCTCCCAGGTTAGGTTGACAACGACGGTGATACTGCGTCAGATGCTGTTTCTGGCATGGTGGATTCACTGATGGGGTCTTCGTCTGTTCCTCCGCATCGGGAGGAGCTGGTGGGGGATAATACTACTATGGTCGGTTCCGTTTCTCTGGTTGAGCCTTCAGGTCCATCCTCCTCCTTTTCGAAGGAAAATTCTGTTTCAGATTCTGGACATAAGTGTTCAGCTGACAATCCTGGGCCTAAATCGGTGAGTTATGCATCCCTTTTTAAAAATGCAGGGATGCCAGCAAGGAAAAGATTTGTGGCTCGAATTTACTACAAGGGGGGTTTAGACCTTCCACCTGATCGAATTTATGTGGGGAAATGTCTGATACTTGACTCTTTGAAACTTACTCCTTCTGATGTTTATGCCTTTTTTCATTCCTCTGGGGAACATAACTTTGACATTGCATTTCGTTCGGCTGGGATGTTGGATAAGTTCTGGGCAGCTTATTATACTGTAAAAGCTACTCCTGTCTGGAAGCCCTTCATGGTTATTCCAATCACTAGGCCTATGGCTAAGGTTATAACTGTCCTATTTAGAAATGAAGGGGTTAATGTTCTGGATATCCTGTATTAGTTGGAGAAGAGGTGCACTGTGAATGGGGTACCTCAAGCATTGATCGATGACAATGGGTTTTGGACAGGGGGTTGGAAATTTTTGGTACAATTGAAGATGACTGATGAAGGGATTCAACATCTGCCCAATTGTTTTTACATTGGAAGGGACAGTGGTATTTTGTTTTATCCAGGGAAACCCCGCTCTTGTTATTGCTGTGGTTCCTTATCCCACTTGAATTCTGATTGTGACCAACTTAAATGCTCTGCATGTGGCACTTTGTGACATACTGCCCTGTCCCGTACGGTCCTTCCCACCTGCAACTTGTGTGAGGATACCTCACATGTGTTTGCTGCTTGCCCATGGACTGCTCACAATACAGCAGACTATATGGAACATGATTTTTATATTAATAAATCTGCAAAAGCTAAATCAAGAGGTTTTGAAACCCCTGCTGAGTTCCCTGTTGCAAAAACGCCTTCAGCAGCCCCACCCAACCCTGTTCCTACAGAGCCGGCTCCTCAGGCTCCGGTTGTAGATCCCCCCCTCCTCCCCCCATTGATGTTAACTGTTCCTTCTTATGCTCAACAATTGGACCCCTTCCTCTATGCCTATTCTTCCTGATAATCCAGAAGATCTATCTGTAGATTTCCAGCCTGTTCGTTCTAGACTGAGATCTGCACAAGTGGAGGACAGTCAGATGGCTGGTGTTTTGGTGGAAAACCGATATGAGCCCCTACAGAGTTGGGGTGATGTTATGGAGGGGGATGATATGGAAGGGTCTCTAACTTTTTCCCAATCAGATATGATGTTGGGGCACTAAGACAATCCAGGAAAAGGGTCAAAGAAAAGGAACACTAGACCATGGAAAAATAAATGATTGATTTTTTTTTGTGTGTGTACTCTGGTGACTATTATCTAAGTATTTGAACTTTTCTTCCTATCATTGGCAAGTCTCAATGTAAATAGCATCAGATCTGACTAAAAGAGGAAGGCAACTTTTTTGACTTTACAGCATTTAGAGTTTGATGTCTATTTTTTGCAGGATGTTCATTTTTACACCTCCAGTGATATAGGAAAAAGCTTCCAAAGACTGGTTTCTAGGAGCCTCTTTTTGGTCTATAGGTCAAGATATGTGTTCTGGTGTTGGGTATTGTTTTTCCTTTCATGGTTTTTTTATTCAAAAGGTTGTGGATTTGGTGCCAGGGAGAGTACTAATTTTGGATCTAATTTGGCAGGATTTAAATTACAGGTTTACTAACCTTTATGCTCCTCCACAAAAAGCCATCAGGGTACAATTATTTAAAAAGATAAAACCTTTTTTATTTACCACTCGGATAGTGTTGTGGGGAGGTGACTTTAACCCTAACCTGGATAACTCTGTTGGGAAGGTATACTGTGATACCAATGAATTGAAAACTATACTGTTGGAGAGTGATTTTATAGATGTTTGTGCTTCTGACCCCAAATTTACTTTTTCTACTGGACATATGTAATCCAGAATAGATTATTGGCTGTGTTCCAAAAATATTGGTCATTTTGAAGAACAGGTTTTACCCATTGAGACCTCGGATCATAATTTGTTAGGGTTGTGGCTTAATCTGCACTAGGTTTCCTCGAATGGGCCGGGAATTTGGAGAGCCAATTCTCAGTTGTTATCTGACTTGGATTTTTGTGTCAAATTCAAGGATTTGGTGTTAGATAGAGAAACCATGATTTTTCTTTATGCTTCTATGATTGACCGTTGGGTAGATTCCAAAGCTTGTATTAGAGATTTTTTTTAAATCCATTCTCAACAATTAGCTGATTGCCAACATCTACAGTCAAAGATATTACGGGATACTCTATATGCTTTATTTTCCAAACAGTGTACTTCACAGGTAGACTGTGGGGAATAAATACGCCAAATTAAAGATCAATTGTCACAATTACAATATGACCAACGGAAATCTCTGGAATTTGAACAAAAATTTGGGACTCAGGGAAAGAAACAGTAAGTGAATCCTTTTTTAGATTGTAGAACTAGACATCGAACCAAGCAATTTCATACGACGAAGGATGAGTATGGCCATTTGGTTAGTGAACCGTCTGCAGTTATTAAGTGTGTGGAAAATTTTATTAGGCAACAATTTGAATCACCTTTTACTGAGACCAAAGATATGATGCTTTTATTGCAAGCTGTGAATCCACCTACCTTGTCTAAAGAACAGCAGGATGTTTTGGTACAACCATTTTTAGCTGATGAAGTTGCAGCGGTTTTGTCAGATATGACAGACCTGGTTGCACCTGGCTCAAATGGCTTACCTCCTGTTCTTTATAAAAAGTTATGGGAATTTATGCCTTCTACATTGTTGGCAGTTTTTAATGTCTTTTTGTCAGAGGACCGTCTCACAGAGCAAATGTATGAGGGCCTAATGATTTTTTTATTTAAAAAAGGGGATAGGATGGATTTGAACAATTGGAGACTGATTACTCTGTTAAACACAGATTTCAAACTTTTTGCAAGTTATTAGGAAATAGGATAAAAAATACTATTGGCCTTTCTGGTCTACCAAACGCAGTTTTGCTCTGTACCTGGCAGATCGATCCAGGATGCCTTGATTTTGGTGCGGGAAATATTCTCACAAGGTCTTTCTAAATGATTGAAAGGGAACCTGTTTAGTTTTGATCAGCATAAGGCTTTTGATTGTGTTTCACAAGACTTCCTATGGTTGACACTTCGGGCGTATGGGTTTTCTGACCTGTTTGTCAACTGGCTCTGTATGTGTTATTCCTTGGCTTATGTGAAACCTTATGTTAATGGCTGGCTTGGAGAAACTTGTTTTATCCAAAGAGGTGTCCGACAGGGATGTCCATTAAGCCCTATCTTGTTTATTTTGATACTGGACTCCATCATTCTTATTGTGCAGCAATCTCCTGGTCTCCCCTGGCATTACCAGGATAGGTATTTGTGATATTAAAATGATTTGTTATGCAGATGATCTGTGTGTGGTAGTTCCAACGTCATTGGTTGGACACCTTTTATGTTGTGTTCTTCCTGCGCTTTTGAATTGTATTGGCTCCCGACTTACTTTTTTGAAAAGTGTTTGTTTTAATTTACAGGGGTTCCAGATGGGAGTCTCCCATATCGAGGGTATTCAAGTGCTGGATTTCCCCCCCCACAAAATTTTTGGTTTATTCTTTGGGTCATCAGATATGGCCTGTTACAATTGGGAACTTTGTATTAATAAAGGCAGACAGAAGGTACATAGATGGAATACTTGGTCTATGGGGAAGAAGAAGAGAATTTTTTTAATTTAGACTTTCTTATATGTTGGTCACATTTTTCCAATACCTAAGTGAATTTTTGTACCTCTTATGAGTTTCTTTTTTTCTTGTTTTTGGGTAAGCCGTCTCAATCCGATTAAAAGAAATATTCTATATTTAGATTATAAAGAGGGGGGGATTTGTATGATTCATCCGATTGTTTTTTTCTTTTCCTTATTTGCAGATTCTAATCTTACACCCCTGTGTCACAAGGTAGATACTTTATGGTCATTTTTTAGTTACTGATCAGTTACAGGTTATTTTGCAGGAATGGAGTTCTGACAGTTTTGTACATAAGAATAAAAGGAAGTATGTATTGTCCTCAGACTGGGTTTTGATCTTTGATTTAATAAAATCTTGGCAGGTTACTCCGGATATGGTTGTGGCGTTCTCAAGAAAACGTCTTTATCAGTGTATATTAGACACTCATTTTGCAGACCAGGCATTTCCTGACTTCTCAGACCTAGACAGGACTAGTATTGGAGATAGATTACTCAACAAAAGAATTCTTGTGGCTATGTGGGATATCGCATGGCTTGGAGTCCATGGTAAAATTAATGTACGATGTAATCATAAGCATAAGATGTTGCAAGATAGATATTGTTTCCGAGATTCCTGTTCTATGGTAGTTGAATCTATGCCACATTTGTATTTTGAATGCCTATATATCATTCAATTTTGGTTTCTTTGGAAGCGTAAACAATGGCAACATGTCTTGAAATTAATGTAATAGTCTGGAACTCCAACGTAATAGTTGGCAGTAGATTTAGTACTTCCAATAAAGAATTAGGGGTCTCTTGTAATGAAATTCTAATAGAGCCCATAAGTACTATTGGTAATGCCAAAATAAGGGAATTAAGTGAGTCTAATCTCATGGAATGAGATATCTTGATTAACGGAGATTCAATCATAAGGGGCATTGATACTTTAGTGTGTTCCAATAGAAAAGCACATACCATAGTTAGTTCACTGTCTGGAGCTAAATTACATGATGTGGTGGGCTTGATGGAGGGACTATATGATAACACAATTGCGCCCTTGGTTATCCTTCATGTGGGGGCAAATGATGTAGGGAAAACAAACTGGCATTGTATGCTACGGGATTATAAGTATATTGTCGATTCAGTTATAAACCATGGGGGGGAAATTATTATATCTGGTATTCTTCCTATGTATGGCATTAATGACTATAAAAATAGACAGATTGTAGACATTAACTCCAAAATTAGGCAATTTTGTGTAGAATCAGGGGTTGGTTTTATGGATAATGCACGAACATTTAGTAGAAGTTCCTTATTCAAAAAGGATGGAATTCACTTAAATTATGCAGGGTAAGGGTCATGAGTAAAAGGTTTTAGAGGTCATGAGGTTTCATTTAAACTGGTATCGGGGGACATAGTTGAAAGTAATGTGATAGGTTCCTTATCAGCTACTCAAAATACCCCTGGATGGAAAGTAATTTTATTAAATGCTCGCAGTTTACAGAACAAATATGATGAGTTCAACATCTTGTTACATAAAAATAAAATTCACATTGCCCTCATTACTGAGACATGGTGGGATGAAAATTATAATTGGGAAAAAGAAATTGATGGCTATAAACTGTATTTCCATTGTAGAAAATATAGAAAGGGAGGGGGGGTGGCAATTTATATTCATGAAGATATACCTTCAGAAACTATAAAATGGGAAACAGGTAAACTTGAACTCCTATGGGTTAAATTGCTACCCAATAATAGTCCCAAAATTATTATGGGACTTTTATATAGGCCCCCATCCATGTCACAGGAAGATGATAAGGCCATGTTGGATATTTTGGAACCTTGATCCAACTGATAGGTTATTGATTACTGGGGACTTTAACTACCCAATATAGATTGGGGTAAGGTCTAGGTTCATCTCCTTTTGAGAGGCAGTTTATTGATGTTATGGATCACGGGGGATTTAAACAGATGGCACTTAATAATACTAGAGGCAATAATATTCTGGATTTGTTGTTTACTAATATGGGTGAGACAATCAACTCAGTTGAAATAAGTGAACCTCTGGGAAATAGTGATCATAGTTCAGTTTTATTTAATATAAGTGAATCCCAAATGTCCAAACCCACTGGTACAACTATAATGTATAACTTTGGTAAGGCAGAATTTCATAAAATGAAAATAAAATTAAGTTGCTGGGATTGGGAAACTGATTTTGCTAATAAATCTATACATGATATGTGGGATTCCCTTAAAACTAAAATTGATAGCTTAACTACAAAGTTTATCCCCATTATTAAAAAATACAATAATATCAGGGCTTTGAAACTGATTTGGCTTTCACCTTAAATAAAAAGTTAATTAATAAGAAGAACAGATTATATAAAAATAAAATTATCTAAATCACCAAGAATTCATGCTGAATACAAAGAATGTCTTAAGAAAATAAAATTAATATTAAGAAAGCCAAAGCCCAATGTGAGGTTAACCTTGCAGATAAGATTAAGGATAACAAAACATTTTTTCATTTATTAATAAACAGAGGAGGCCTGATAATATAGGACCATTCACTACCGAGTTAGGACTTATTTCTTCTAACCAACAAATGGCTACCATCCAGAACCATTATTTTTGTTCAGTATATAATACTACTGATACAGATTTATATGATTCTATAAGATCACCAGTACCAGGGTTAATTATATTTAATCCCAATACCATATATAAACAATTGGTTAGCCTTGATGTCAATAAATCCCCAGGACCAGATGGAATGCACCCAAGGATACTGAAGGAGATGGCAGTGGAATTGACTCAACCTATAACCTATCTTTTCCAAGTATCTATGGATACGGGACTGGTCCCTAGGGATTGGAAACTGGCTAATGTTGTTCCTATCCTAAAAAAAGGGTCTACAACTTTGCCTGAAAACTTTAGACCAATCAGCCTAACTTCAGTACTGGGTAAGATGATGGAGCAATTAATTAAGGAAATTATAATAGAACATCAGGAGAAACAGGATATAATTGACCATAAACAACATGGATTCACCAAAAATAGATCATATCAGACAAATTTATTGTCTTTCTACGAAAACGTGAATCGAGAAATGGATGTGGGAAATTCCATGGATGTGGTTTTTCTTGATTTTGCCAAGGCTTTTGATAAACTACCTCACAATGGCTTACTGTCAGTCTTGGAAGCCATTAATTTGCCTAGTAATATATGTAAATGGGTTTCAAATTGGATTCAGGAAAGAAGGCAGAGAGTGGTTATTAATGGAGAATATTCTGATTGGGCTCCTGTGACTAGTGGGGTCCCCCAGGGCTCAGTTTTGGGTCCTTGTCTATTTAACATATACATCGCTTCATTAACAATGAGTAATAACAACATTTGGATGTATACATTTGCAGATGATTGTAGATTGGGATTAGTGGTTAATGATGTTTCAACACAAAGCTACCCTGCAGCAAGCCTTGGATTTAATTTATAAATGGACATTTCTAAATCAGTTAGAATTAAACAAAAACAAATGTAAGGTAATGCACTTTGGTAGGAATAATAAGAGAGAATTATATATTTTAGATGATAACACCTTGGAAGAAGCAACAGAGGAAAGGGATTTGGGTATTACAGTTACTAATGATATGAAATTTAGATTACACTGTAGGAACCAAATTAGGAAAGCAATCCATAACCTTAATTGCATTCTCAAACATATTGTAAGTAGGGATAGAATGGTATTGATCCCACTTTATAGTGCATTGGTGAGACCCCACCTTGAATATTGTGCTCAGGTTTGGTCTCCCCAAAATAAGGCAGATATTTTATCAATAGAAGGGGTTCAGAGAAAACTGACTAGGTACATAAAAGGATTAAAAAACAAAAATTACTACGAATGATTACTCAGTCTAAACCTTTATTCATTATCTTATCGTAGACTAAGGGGAGATTTGTGTTTTTTATATAAATACATGAATGATGTAGATTTAATGAGAGAAATTGGGCTCATAAGAAATCTTGGAAGAACTAGTACTAGGAAACATGCCAAACAACTATATCAGCATGCATGGGAGCACAATTTTCGAAAACAATGGTATAGTTGCAGAGTTGTGGGGGTTTGGAATACCTTGCCAATAGAACTGGTAGATAGTATTACTATGACGGAATTTAAGAATGGGATTGACCGTCACTTTGGTAATAGAAAATTTTTAATTTAATTATGTTTGGCAAGCCTTATAGGGTAGTATACTATCTTCTGGCTTGTAAATACCTATGATACCTATGATATGGGATCCGAGGTCTCTGTTTTATGGACTGTTTCCTGAGGAGTGGGATAGATATGATCCCGGTACTATGAATCTGATAGCCATGATTATTTTATATTGGATTTGGCAGGTACGATGCTCTTTTTTGTTTCAACAAAAGTTTATCCCTCCTATTGAACTTTATGGCATAATCAAAAGGAATATTGACCGTATTAAGGAGAGGGAGCAGAAACTTCTTAAAAGAAGCATGTGGGAATGTTATTGGAAATCCCTTGATTGATTTTTATTTTCATTACTGGTTGCCCTGTTTGAGTTGTCCTGTTCAGTTGTTATGAGTAACTTCTGCTTTTAGAGTATTTTTCTTATGAGTTTTTTCCCTCTTCCTGCCTGATGGTTATTCCTGAGTTTAGATGACTTTTATTTTTGTTTTCCTTTTTATTTTTGTGTTTTTAAATATTTGTTTTGCTTTTTTCATATGGTTTTGAATGGCTATACATTATGTATTTACTTTGTTATGTTTTTTTTTGAAATCGTATTTTATCCTCCTCCCTCAGCCTGCCTCCTCTGACACTTCGGCGATGACCCGCGAACATCCCACTACCAGCAACCCTACACGAACAGTCCACAGGCCCCCATGGAGCCACAGCTTACCCCCTGGGTGGGGATGAGGTAGGGGACAACCCCCATAACTTAGTGTTTCGTCGGCCCCGTGGACTGTCGAGTGGGCGCGGGCAAATCGCGGGCACGTCCCGGGTCCTCACTTCCTCACGGACGAGGCAGGCTCTTTTCCCATTTTTCTCCCTCCCCGAGCAGACTGCAATCCCCCCTGACGTCATGGCATCGTCGGTGTCCGCGCTCAACGGCCACCCGGCCAATCCCTGCAAGGACTTGCACTTCCTCGAGCCTCCACTCGGGGTCGCACAAGTGCCGGAATGCGGCCAAATCCCACCCCAGAGTAGGCGAGCTGTCATCGGATGCTCAAGCCTAGCTCCCCCCGGCCGACCCACCGGCTACCCGAGTCCGCTCCCGAACCCGGGTCGCCAGCGTGGAGCGAGGTGTGGCATTCAATGCCTCAGCCCTCTGCACCACCGGGCCAGCTACTTTGTTATGTTTTAATAAAAAATTCCCCTACTCTTTTCGATAAGTGCCATGGGATCTTTAACATCCACCTGAACTACCACCAATCCAGGCAGATAGGACATCGGTTTAACGTCTCATCTGAAAGACGGCACCTCAGAAGTGCAGCACCCCTCTCATGCTGCACTACAGTGTCAGTACTGAGATATTAACCCAAGTGCCAGATGTGGGAACTGAACCCACAGCTCTCTGATCTCCCGGCCTCAGAGGCAAGTGTGCTACCTACTGAGCCACTGACACTGGTGGTAAACAATGAAGGCAGAGTGGCATTATTATAGAGCATTCACAATGGAGTCAGTGAGTAGCAATGTTTGTCTTATGTATTTTTATTTCTGAAGCAAGATATAGGATTTTGAAGGTTTTAAAGGTTCCCAGTCTTGTGCCATGTGCACTATGTAAAAATGAAATATATTGGTACAATGATGTGGTATTTACTGTTACAAATTTGTGATACCATCCTACAACACCGGAGTATGAATCCAGCATGTACACTGAACAAGTAAGATCAAAGAAAAAGATTTTTTGAAACCGTAAGTGGTGGTCATGTTTAATGGCATAATTAATTACAAAAGTAGGCCATGCCATGCACGGCAACCCCTTAAAAGGGAAGGTTCCCAGGCACATTACGAGGTGTCACACTGCACAATACCTCCTAGTCTCAGATAAGTGGCACACCACAGTGCTGGCCCCCATCCTCATGCTGCCCAGCTGGATCCCTGAGCTTATCCCAGAACTCGAGCTACTGGCATGGGAACACAACATCCTACTCACTGAGTCAATGGCTGGCCCAGCATACAACGTTTCTTCATAACTTTTTTTGACATTGTGACCCACAATTTTCAACATTTTAAGATAGTATTTTTATTACCCCCCCCCTTCTGAGCATGACAGATGTCATTTATAAAATACTGACTGAAATGTCATTTTGCACCACATGTGCAAAAGCATGTTTTGGCACAGGATTTGAAAAGTGACACCTGTCATGTAAATGAGATGGTATGAAAAAATATCTATGTTGAAAATCTTGTGGGGTTAAAATATTGAGTACTACAGCTGTGAATGAATGTTGACAAATGTAATGTTACTTAATGACTCAGAGGCCAGCTATTCAAAACTTTGCCCAGGGCTAAATTAGCACCATCCGACATACTAAATTAGCCTGGAACCAATAGCCCTGTATTCAAAAGGGATAGCCCCAGTGCTAAACCAGTTGAATATAGCATGCTAAGGAAGCCAGGCAAACTGGGCTGGGAGTGCAGTGCAAAAATAGCCCAGGAAATAAAACAGCTCTGAATATAGCAACCAGGAAGTGCAAACCACAACAGCAGCCAGGTGCGCAGCGACGTGAAGGAAGGTAAAGGTGAACTATGTTGCCAGTGTGTGTGCTAGCAAAGGAGTGGATTCATTAAACCTGCAAGCACCAGTGCATATGAAATTCTGCAGAAATGTACCACGTTTCAGAAATGTTTGCACAGCGCAAAAGACATCTGCATGGTGCAAACATTTGCACGTGGCAAAAATTTGCTATATTCAAAAGTGACATGCAAATGAGCCTGCTTAGGCAATCTCTGGGCAAACATCCAGATTAGCATCTCATTATGTCCTGATTTGCATGCAGTTTCTCTAGCGCTATTGCAGGGTCCCACAGCTCCACCTGTAGGTCAGTCTGGAAGTGCACGGTGGTAGCTGCAGGTTACATTTGTATAGAACCGCATAGAATATTGTGGCCCAGGGACTGCACAGCACAGGCATAGGTGGTGGTGCTGCATGCAATTGTCATACAGTTCTTAGAATTTTGTTTGAGTATCACTTTAATTGTAGTACAAAATGCATGCAACTGTTTGTGCCATGTTCACAACTGTTTTTTATGTTTCTTACCTTTAAACATTTTATTCATGTAGGCCTAGAAGATTTCTCATGGCCATTTTGCAGCTGTAAACATTTTGTTTGTGTTCGACATTTTTTGTGACTATTTTAATGTTTTTTTTCATTCATGTTTAAAAAACTGCCACCCTCAATGCATGTATTGCACATGTTTGTGAATGTACTTATATTTTACAGGTTTTGTTTTCTTTTAGTCATAATTTGGTTATTTTTGGTCATTTTGAGACCAAATTGTAAGGGTGTCCAACTCACCATCCCACCTTATAACCACATAGGCCCAGATATTCAAAAGGGTTGCTCCATGCGCAACAGGGTTGCGCATGCACAAGTCCTACATTGTGTCATTCTGCGATATTCAGCAGGAGGCAGTTGCGCCACTGAAAACAGGCTGAGCAACAGCGCAATGCAAATGAATGCATGCTCAACATGAGGGGGAGGAACCATGCATAAACTGCACAACCCGATATTCAGTCGGGCTGGCTGTGCAGAGTTAATGCAGCGCCTCTAACCTCGCCTGCACAACTTTGAGCCAAAAGGATCAGTTGAGGGCCACCACAGGTGAGCTGCTGTACTGCAGGGTGCAACACAGCAGCTGCCACCCGTGGCTGGCCCCCAACTCAGTCTCTGTGCCCCCCACCAGCCCGATCACGGGCAGTATGTATCAGACACCCCCGCCGAGGCAGCTCCCGATGCCCGATCGCGAGCGGTATGTATCAAGACACCCCCCAGTGCCCGATCATGGGCAGAGCGTGAATCAACCCCCAGTGCCCGATCGCGGGCAGAGATAAAAAGCCCCCAGCCGAATATCTCCTGGTGGTCAGTGGACCGTAATGCCCGATCGCGGGCAGAATGTCCAGTGACAACCCTCCCAAACATCTCCCAATGGTGTCTAGTGTCCCCCACCCACCACCATGAAGCCCCTCACCCGCTCCCCGGCGGCGGCGGGTGGCAGCATCCACCACCTGCTGCCCGCCCGCCCGCTGACACTATCCGGTGAGGGCTGCCGCCCATTGGTGCAGAGCTGAGAGCCAATGGGTGTGCAGCCTACTATACATGACAGTCCAGATTTGTGAATGTTCATTCCACAGTCTGAACATCATCTCGGATAACTGCGCCCATTAGCTCTGCGCCCTTCCAGACAATGATCGCCCGGCGGGCGGCAACGCCCGCCTGCCGGCGAGGAGCAGTGGTGGTGGTGAACCTGCAGGGGAACATGAGAGGGTTGTCACTGGACGCCAGCGATGGCAATCGATCACCAGGAAATGACGGTCCCAAGCTTGTTCTGCGGTGACCATGAGGGTATTCGTTCTGCCAGCGATCGAGCACTGAAATCTTCGTACCGACCGAACGCCAGCATGTTAGTAATATAATGCCGCGATCGAACATCGAAATATTTGGGGGTGTTGTCTTCATACATACGCCCGATCGGGCTGCAGAACGCATCGGTCCTCGACGGCTGCTGCCTGGCAGGGGCGACCAAGCCAAGTCCTCGGGATCGGCGCACCTACATGCTAATGGCATGCAAATGGGGCCATAATCAGATGCAAATGGCCCCCTGCACCTGCATGAATTATGGCCCCATTTGCATGTCACCTTTTGAATATCGGAAATTTGCGCATGGCGCCAATAGTACTTGCGCCACCGCAGTTTAATGCTCAACTCTGACAACTGCGGTGGTGCAAGTTCCACTGCGCCATGCACAGTGGCTGTGGCTGGGGGGTGATATTCAAAGGAGTTGCTCAATAGCGCAACTCCTTTGAATATTGCCCCGGCCACACCCCTGCGCAACTATTTTGAGCAGTGCAAGGGCTTGCACCTCAGAATGGCGCAGTTTGAATATCCGGGCCATAAATGTCACCCACTCAATGTGACCCAAAATGATTTTTGGGAGTACCCCAAAACTTATTTCGGGTTGGATTCACAATGCCTGCCATATGTGGGCATGAGGTGGGTTGGTGACCTTGCCACCCTGAAATTTGCCAAAGTTTTGAGTAAAAGATTAAAAAAACACAGTCCTTACATTTCTGGACTTAGCACATTTTTTTTGTCTTATTGCAGGAATAGGATTGTATTGAGGATCCATAATGAGGGATCAAATAGTGGGTAGCGGTAGCATGGGTGCTAGAGACTTGGTGAGTGTTTTTTCATGGATCAGATAGAAGGGGGGATACTGGCAGCAAAGATGGGCACATGGCACCAGTTATTTCATTTACCATCTGTGTTGGGTGGAAGGGGCAGTTACCGATGGCAGGATGGAGTACCCGCTGCTGTTCATTTCCTTTGACAGCTGGGTAGGGCAGGAGGGGACGTACCTCTAGCCTTTTGTTACTGAAATGAGGGACACAGACACTCAGAATGAGGGACAATGAGGGATAGTGACCCTCATAATGAGGGGCAAGTCCTAAAACTTGGACATGCAAGCGCAGAACACTGTGGAAACCATTGTGTTTACCTGTACAAAATGTATTTTTGATTTAGCATCTTAGAATATTATGAATTTCTGCTTTAATATCTGAATTTACAGCTGGCCCAGTGGTGCAGAGGGTTCAATCAATCAATCAAACTTTATTTAACCAAGCAGTTACATCATTGAGCAAGCTCATTTTCAAGATGGTCCTAGACACAGAGGACACTTTTGCTTACAGTAGACAACACTTCATACAAAAGTAGACATCAGTATAGGCAGTTACAATATACAGACTCAGTACTTGGATGAATCAGAATGTAAAGCAAGTGCAAATATAGGCATTTAAAGTGCAGCGTTTACAGGTTGTAGCTTATAGAGTACAAGTGAGGAGAGGGAGGAGGGACATAGAGAAGGGCAGTGGGAAGAAAGGGTATCAGACACATAGTAGAGAGGGAAAAGAGGGCAGCCTAATAGAATGAGGCCCCCTGCGAAGCTAATTGATTAGAGGGGGGAGGTGGGGGGGGAGATGGTTGCCCTAAAGGGATGCTGGCCGACATGGGAAATAGGCTGCCCAGGATTACAGAGGTTAAGGGACTCAGTTCAGCGGGGTAATGCTTTACCTAAAACAATCACATGCCATTTTCAGGCCTCTATAGAGCAGCCCCCTAAATATAAAATGGTTGGGCAGCAGGGAGATTTTAAGTCATTTTTGCATGTTATTCCAAAGCACTGGTAAAAAGGAGCTAATGGCAGTTGAGCCAAGACATGTCCTTGTTTGTGGTAGCTTAAGGAGGACAAAGGAGGAGTTCCTTAGTCCATAGGCACCCTTTGAACGTTCAAATAGGTCACAGATATGGGGTGATAGTTTGTTGGACAAAGCCCGAAATGGCCACATGAAGGCATTTATTTGGCTTCTCGTGGAGAGGAATGGCCACTCTAATGCTTGGTACAATAAGCAGTGATGAGTCTGCAAGGGTAAGTCAAGAACAAATCTCAGTGCACAATGATAGAGTCTATCCAGCTTTTGGAGTGCATACTGGGGGCAATGGCTGTATAGGAAGGTGACGTAGTTGATCAGGGGAAGAAAGGTTGTTTGAACCAGCCGCTTTCTAGCTTCCAGGGTGAGTAGGCATCCTATGTGGTAGAAAATACCAAGGCGCTGCCTTAGCTTTTTTGTTAACTTCCTTAGATGTACACCGAAGGTGAGTTTGTTATCCAACCAAACTCCTAGATATTTAAATTCATCCACTAGCTGTAGTGGTCCATTAAGGAGGGTAATAATCTGTGGGGTCCCAGGTATCCCCGTATTGTGGGATGGAGAGATAATCATAGCTTTTGTTTTTTTTGCATTTAACAAGAGCTTTAGATTCAGCAGC
Organism: Neoceratodus forsteri; assembly: GCA_016271365.2. Classification (NCBI taxonomy): domain Eukaryota; kingdom Metazoa; phylum Chordata; order Ceratodontiformes; family Ceratodontidae; genus Neoceratodus; species Neoceratodus forsteri. The sequence goes on along the minus strand of JADMNL010000029.1, from coordinate 75,122,050 downwards.
TTGTGCTGGAGGATGATAAAATCCTGCTGTAGCTCCTTGTATGCAATGTCCAAGGAGGGGTTGGTGGTGTAGAGGACTGTGTCATCTGTGAAGCGATGAACGTTTCCAGCAACCAGGCCAGAGTCGATGCGGTTGATGTAAAGGGCGAAGAGGATAGGTCCCAAAATGGGACCTTGCGGAACGCCTCAGGGCAGTAATTTTAGTGGGGAGAATTCCCCTTGGGTTTTAATTTACTGTTTATGATTTGTGAGGTAGCAGCAGAACCACTTTACCGATGCTACTCAGGGAATCAAGAAGTATAGAATGATCAACCATATCAAATGCTTTGCTGAGGTCAAGGACGAGTGCATAGATGTGCTGTTTCCTGTCCAGGGCTTTTAGCTAGTCATTTGACACTTTGGCAAGAGCATACACGGTACTGTGCTTGGGTCTGAAACCTGATTGGACTGGATTGAGGATTTTCTCACGATCCAAGTACTCCCTTAATTGAGAGTTTACAATTTTTTCAAGTTGCTTGGATAAAACAGGAAGCAACGAAATAGGCCTATAGTTGTTCAAGTCAGTGGGGTCTCCTGACTTGAACAGGGGGATAATGTGTGCAGTTTTCCAACTAGGTGGCAATTCCCCTTGGGATAATGAGCTGTTAAAGAGATGGGCAATTGGAGCTGCCAGATAATAAGAACCTGCTTTTAATAAGAAGGATTCAAGTGAATTGGCACCAGCACTCTTTTTGGTGTCCAGGGAGAGGAGCAGGTCCTCCACCTGTTTGTAGGAGGCTGGTTGGAACTTGAAGAGGGGGCGGTCAGTAGGGGGGGCTACAGTTGGTCTAGTAGCTATGCTGGCGGTGCTTGTGGTGCTCAGTTTACTAACAGGTGACATGTCGAATGCGAGGCCTGCAGTGGCGAAGTGGTTATTGAGCTGATCGAGGATCTCGTACCTATCTGTGTAGAAGGTGTTATTTGCCACAATTTTGTTGAGGTGCTGTATGCCACACCTCATGCCATGCCAGTGACCTGGGTTCAGGAATGAGCCTGGGTCATCAGGGTCAGCAGGGGGAGGAGGGAGAGGACGTTGAGCAAGCTGCTGGCAGGCAGATCTCCTCCTCGAGAGGGTGTAAGAGGGCCTCTCAGTATTTGACTGCCACACAGTGGAGGCTGGATGGCAGTGCCACCTCTGAGAAGCTCAGTGCTAGACCATGGGAGGGTAGATGGGGCTTGTCTGGAGCTGTGGTGCACATGTGCGCCTCCACACACATGTGATGTTACTTCCAGGGCCCCGGATAGAACTGAAGGGAGGGGAGAAAACACAGGTGGAAAATTGGGGGTCGCCGCATGATGAAGCCTCTGGGCCTGCTTGGGAGTTCCGCTGGGAGATGCATAGCGCATGAAAGATCCCGAAAGACCCCCAAGACAGGTAAGGGTGGCAGAGAACAGTAGCGATCCACCACAGTGGATAAAGAAAGTTGCAAAGAAAAAACAAACATCTGAATATACAGCACATCCTTGTGTGGGCAGCACCATTTTCATAAGGGACGGAGGAGGGACAGAGCAATTTTGAGGAATAAAATGAGGCATGCCCCTCATAATCAGGTACAATTGAGATATATGGGAGGGGGATGCAGCAGACAGTTTTCTCAAACCAAAGTTGTCTCAGAGGCAGCTCTGCCTCCCAAGAAGACTCCTTAACCATGCCTTCACCCTAGCAGCTTGTGCCTCATTGACTGCCCCCTTTTGCCTTCTTCCAGCCTAAATGCTCCCTATTTGTGACAGACACCGACTTCCGATTAGTTGTCACATAGTTCTGTTTCCTTTTCAAACAAGAAAAAAACACTCTGTGGCACTCCACAATACTACAGGCATTTAAACAAACAGGGCACTTCACGGTCAGAGATCACATGATGCAGGGCTCCTGGTAGCAGCGCTGATTAGGAGCTCCCGCTGCCTCGCACCTATCTCGCCTTTTTTCAAGGTTTTATTGGTATACTCGCCATCTATAAAGTGAGCTAGGAGATCTTGACTGCTGTTGGGCCTGACTTGTATCGATTTCATGTCTGTTAGTTGCGATTTCTGTTGTTTATGGAGGCCGACATGAAGCAGGCCTTGCCAAGGCATACTCCACCAGCCGCTCCAGAAAAAAATGCCCGAGAAGCAATGGGCCCAAGGAGCAGGTTCAGATAAGTCGAACCCTTCAACCATTGCTGTTACTCCGTTATCGGATGATCGCTTTCTTCAGGAAATACTCCCTTTCAAGGAAACACTTTCTGATATATCAGCGGAGCTGAAATCTCTTCATACACATTTAACAGACCTCGCACATCGGGTGTGAGATACGGAGGCCCGATCTGTCTCATTAGAGAAGTGGAGAGAGAAAAGACTGATCCGGAGATATCTCACCTGCGGCAACAGATCTATAAACTTCAACTGAAGATGGAGGATTTGGAGGGCAGGAGTCGACGGAATAATATTTTAATCCTCGGTCTGCCTGAATCAGAGGAAGGCCTCCCAATATTATTCCCTTTGTACAGAAGCTGTTGCAGAAACTGGTTGGCCCTTCTTCTCTCAATCCCAGCTATCAAATTGAAATGGCTCATCATTCTCTTAGACCTCAGCCTCCCCTAGAAGCTCTCCCCAGACATATTATTGTGAAGTTCCTAAGCTATTTAGAGAGGCAGCACATCCTTACCAAAGTCAAAGACTTACAGAAAGTCATATGGGAGACGGCAACTCTCAGGCTCACTCAAGATCTACCCCGAGAGATGCGCCAGAAGCAGGCGGCGTATCATTCTACAGTCAGCAAATTCATATCTGCTGGAATCCCCTTCAGGATGCAGTACCCGGTGAAAAACAGCATATTTATATGAAAATTCACCAAAAACAATGAATTCTGTGGCACTATATATATTCTGTGGCATGATGCAAATTCTGCGGCAAATTCAGCAACCGCAGAACCGCAGAATTCCAGGGGCCTTGGGTAAAATGGAAGGTAATATGGTGCACATATTCTGGTACTGTGAAAAAGTATTCCCAGTTTGATAAGAAATTCATTCTAAATTGGATCCCCTGCTGGGATTGGACGACCTGTTTACAATTGAAGTCTGTCTGTTGGGTGTTTATTCTGGTATTCCGGTCAATGAGCGTAGATTCCACATTGCATTGATATCGATTATTATTAAAAAATTAGTCCTTAAACATTGGATGGACCAATTAACCATTTCCTATAGTGCATGGTTAAATGAAATTTCAGTTTTTTCAGAACAGAGCGCCTAATTGCAGGATTTCGTAACAATATGGCTGGTTTTAATAGGAAATGGGGTAAGCTTTATGCGTTATATTTAATTTAATGGTGTTGTTAATTGGAATTAAAAGGGTAAACAGCAGGCATGTCAATTTGGATGGTCCCTCTCTCCTCTGTTACTCACTGTTTGGCACACTCCTGGGGGGATGGGGTGGGTTTGGGGGATTGGGGTGGTGGGGAGGAGGGGGGCCTATTTGGTTCATGCACTACGAAGGGGGATGTACTCTTTTGTTACATTTATGTATTCCATTTCTCATGTATGACTAATAGCCCCCTTGGTTTGGTGTATTTAATGATATAATAAAAATCTCTTAAATTTCAAAAAAACAAACCGGGCACTTCACAAATGAAAGCAAGACGTTTAAACAAGCAGGCTATTCAGATAAAATGTCTGCTGCTTAAGTTTGCTGTGAATTTGCACTACGCACTTTTTGCACTTTTTTCTGCCCACTGAATGTACCTGATATTTTGATGTTTTACCTTATCATGTTGTTATTTAGTTGTTTTCTACTTATTTACTACTGGTACAGTATGTATCCTGTTGCTATCCTCCTACTTAACTGTTTTGCCTGATGTCCCATATGCTGTATTCACCTACCTATGTATGCCTGATGCTCCTGTATGTAACCGTGACTTGTCTGATGCATTGTATGTACCCTGTAATCCTCCCAGGCTGCACCTGAAAATAGGCACTTGGCTGTCTAGTGTGCTTACCTGGTAAACAAAAGCAAATAAATAAATAAAACAAAGCCAGGCATTTATCTTCCAAGATCTTCACCTCCAGTAAGTATTCTGATTCATTATTTTCATTGCAGTCAGGTACTGCTGGTATTATTTTTACTTCTATTTTCATTGCATTCCTGTTCCTGTATACTGTATGTTGCTTTGTTACATGTTTTCTGTTCTCGCTCCCTACACCCCCCTTCTAGGAGCACTTTTATTCTAGTAATACAGCCATGATTATAGTGCATTTGAATGAGAAAAGTGATACTCAGTTTTTATGCTTTATGCTGTGTGTTTGGGGCTAAATTCTGATGCTATGCTTGCCCAGGCATTTGTCGCTCAATCACTAGACTAGACTTCTGCCATCCCACCATTTAGGAGCACTTGGAAGGGCTGGATTGTTGGATTTTGTAAATACAGAAATATAACCAAAAGCCTACAACTGCACTATAATTTTTTTACATTTATAGTGCATTTCAATGAGAAAAGTGAGTGCTCAGTTTTTGTGGTTTATGCTGTGTGTTTTGGGCTAAATTCTGATGCTATGCTTTCCCAGGCATTTGTCACTTGCTCGCTAGATGAGATTCCCACTACCCCCATCTCAGAGTGCTGGAAAGGGTTGAATTCTGTAAATACAGAAATACATCTGTACATTGTCACCAAAGGCTTGTCATTTGTGTACTGTCTGCATTTCACACATCCAAACACCATTAAAAATCAGTGTCCTGCTCTTGCCACATATGGATTCACTGTCTTTGCTATTTAAAAGAGACCAAACGCTCACATGCTGTCATTAAAAATAAAAGCCTGCTTTTGGACATTTCTACAAACAGCCAAATGCTCTCATTTTAAAAGAACAAAAAAAAAGCATGGTGGAGATTTCCCCAAAAAGCCAAATGCTGTCATTTAAAATAAAATAAAAGCCTGCTGGAAGAAATCCTTGGTTCACTTATTTATTTAGAGTTGGAATCCGTTCGCTGTAGACTTTTTTTTTAATTAGCACATGGGATGGAGCCAGTGATGTGAATGTTGAGGGGCAGTGCTCTGACTGCTGGAGTAGAAAGCAGTCCTGCTACTGTAGGGCTAGGGGTCAGTGCAGTCACTGTGACTGTTGGTGATGGTAGCCAGTGCTGTGATTGGGGATGGTGGTTAGTGCTGTGACTGGGTGGTGGTGTCTGTGGTGGTCAGTGCTGTCACTGTCAGGGGTGAGTGTTGCAGCCCTGTTACTGTTGGGGGTGTGGTGTCTGTCAGTGGGTGAAGGGACACTGGTGTAGCTGTCTGGGGTGGGAGTCATTGCTGTGCTTGTGAAGGGTGGGCAGTCAGTTGTATAATTGCTATGGCAGGACAGTCTTGTGGTGGGTGTAGGGCTGTGACAGCTGAGGTAGAGGGTCAGTGCTGTGACTGGTGGGGAAGTGTCCGCACGAGGTTTGGGGGGTCAGTGCTGTGACTGCGAGGAGTGGTGGTCAGTGCTGTTATTGTAGGGGGTTGGAGGTCAGTGCTGTTACATTAGGGGGTGGAATATTTAGTGCTATGACATGACTGTGACTGTTGGATTTGGGGGTGTTAGTTGCTGGCTCAACTGCTGGAGGTGGTAGTCAGTGCTGTGTGGTGGCAAAGGTTCAGTGCTATTTATTGGGTATGGGTGGTGCTGCCTGTGCTGTCGCTGGGGGGGGTGTTCACTTCTGTGACTGGAGGTGATGGGGTCAGTGCTGCTATAAGTGGTTGGGGTCGATGCTCTGACTTGGCGGAGGTGGGATTAAGTCTGGGACTGTTGGGTTTGACAGTGATGGTTAGTGTCTGTTGGTGGTGATAATCAGTTCCATGACTGTGGGTGATAGTCAGTGCTATGACAGAGTGGTGATGAGGTTTCAGTGCTGTGACTGAGTGGAGGTGTCATTATTTGAGCTGTCAGTGGGGGTTGGTGGTCAGTTTTGAGACTGGCGGTGGGAGTAATTGCTGCGACTTGGTGTAGTGGTTAGTGCTGTCCTTGGAGATGGGTGATCAGGGGTCAGTGCTGCTGCTGGTGGTGGGGTCAGTACTGTGACTGTTTGGGTGTGGGGTCAGTGCTGTTACTGGATTTGTGTTTAGTGTTGTCACTCTTGGGCTGAAGGGTCAGTGCTTGGACTGTTGGGTGGGAGACAGTGCCCACATGGTGTTGTGGGAGTGGTGGCTAGTGCTGTGACTGTTTGGAGTAGGAGGTTTAGTGCTGTGATAGTGACTGTTGCATTTGGGGGTGGGGGTTAGTGTTGTGACTGTTAGTGGTGGTAGTCAGTGCTGCGACTGTGGTGGAAAGGGTTCAGTACTGTTACTGAGTGTGGGTGGGGGTGTCTTTGCTGTCACTGGAGATATGTCTTCAGTTCTGTGACTGGTGGTGATGGGGGTAAGTGCTGCTATTGATGATGGGGGTCAGTGCTCTGACTGTTGGTGTGGGGGTCAGTACTGTGTGATTGTCAGATTTTGGGGTGGGGTTAGTGACCGTTGGTGGTGATAATTCTGTGACTGTGAGTGGTGACTAGTGCAATGACTGGGTAGAGGTGGGGGTTCAGTATTGTGACAGAGTCACAGTGGGGTTGTCTGCACTGTCACTGGGGGTGGGTGATCAGGTCTGTGAATGGTGGTCAGGGTCAGTGCTATGACTGGGGGTGGTAGTTAGTGCTGTCGCTGAGGACTAATGGTCAGGGGACAGTGCTGCTACTGGTGGTGGGGTCAGTACTACGACTGTTCTAGTGTAGGGTCAGTGCTGTAACAGAGTTTGTGGTCAGTGTTGTGACAGTTGGGGTGGAGGGCCAGTGCTGTAAAATAAGATGAACATAGTCTTTAAAGGCCAGTGCCAATTCAACTTGTCAGGTGTCTGCCACCGACGAAGGGTTGAAAAGCTATACATGTAGACTGCCTGCCTCTGAGTCAGGGTTTTATGGACAGCATGTTGAACTGGTTCTGTGAGGCACCACATGGGATCATATGTCCTATACCTAGGTCAGAGTCACTGGCTAACACTTTTGACACAATGCCTGTATCTGAGAAAGGGTTTAACACAAGTTGCATGCTTTCCTAGGAGGCTGGAACCAATTCAACATGTAAGGTGTCTGCCTCTGAGGCAGGGTTGAAAACCACGCATCAACTGGCTGCCTCTGAGGCAGGGCGTTTTTTAACAGCATGTTGCTTATTGCTGTGAGGTCCCACTGGGAATAGTTGTCCCGTACCTGCCTCAGGGTCACTGGCTAATGCCTCTGGCACAATGCCAGCATCTGAGGTGCTAGTATGAGTAACACAAGATGAATGCCTTCCTTGGAAGCTAGCGCCAATTCTACATGTAGTGTGTCTGCCTTGAGGTAGCATTGAAAGTCATACATTTAGACTGGCTGCCTCTGAGGCAGGGCTATTTGAAAAGCATGTTGAACTTCTTTCTGTGAGGCACCTCATGGGATCAGATGTCCGATACCTGCCTCAAAGTCACAGGCTAATGCCTCAGGCACAGTGCCTGCATTTGAGATGGTGGTTTGAGTAAAACAAGCTGAATGCCTTCCTTAAAGGCTGATGCCAAATAAACATATAGGATGTATGCCTCCGAGGTAGGGTTAGAAAGATGTACATGTAGACTGGCTGCCTCTGAGGTAAGGTTTTTTCAACAGAATTTTGAACTTGTTTCCGTGAGGCACCTTATGCGGTCAGATGTTTGATACCTGCCTCAGAGTCACTGGCTAAGGCCTCCGGCACAATGCCTGCATCTGAGGTGGTGGTTTGAGTAACACAAGTTGAATGCCTTCCTTGGAGGCCAGTGCCAATTCAAATGATTGGTGTCTGCTTCTGAATCAGAGCTAAAAAGGCATACCTGTGGACAGGCTGCCTCTGATGCAGGGTTTTTTGAACAGCATGTTGAACCTGGTTCTGAGGCACCACATGTGGCTAGATCTCTGATACCTTCATAAGGGTCACTGGTTAATGCCTCTAGCACAAGACTTGCATCTGCATTGTGGTTTGAGTAACACAAGTTGAATGACTTCCTTGGAAGTCATCCCCAAGTCAGCATGTAGGGTGTATGCCTCCTAGACAGGGTTGAAAAGACATATATGTGGACCAACTGCCTCTGAGGAAGGTTTTTTTTAATATTATGTGGAACTTTGTTCTGTGAGGCACCACATGGGGTCAGATGTCTGACACCTACCTCAAAGTCACTGGTTAATGCCTCTGGCACAATGCCTGCATCTGTGATTGAGGTTTGAGTAACAGAAGTTGAATGCCTTCCTCGGATGCTGGCACCAATTCAACATGAAAAGTGTCTGCCTCCAAGGAAGAGTTGAACAGCCATACATGTAGACTGACTGCATCTGAGAAAGGGTTTTTTGAGCAGCGTATGGAACTTGGTTCTGTGAGGTACCACATGGGATCAGCAGTCCGATATCTGCCTCAGAGTAACTGGCTAAGCCTCTGGTACAATGCCTCCATCTGGGGTGGGGGTTTGAGTAACACTAATTGAATGCTATCCTTGGAGGCAGATGCCAAATAAACATGTAGGGTGCCAGCCTCTAAGGCAGGGTTGAAAAGTCATACATGTAGACTGGCTACATCTGAACCTCTTGAACTTGAGGTGCCACATGAGGTCAGATGCCTAATACATGCCTCAGAGTCACTGGCTAATACCTCCAGCACAAGGCCTGCATCTGAGGTGGTGGTTTGAGTAACAGAAGTTGAATGCCTTCCTTGGAGGCAGGAGCCAATTCAACATCTAGGGTGTCTGCCTCCAAGTCAGGGTTGAAAAGCTACATCTGTAGACTGGCTGCCTCTGAGGCTGGATTTTTTGAACAGATATTGAACCTGGTTCTGTGATGCATCACATGGGGTCAGATATCTGATACCTGTCTTACAGTCACTGGTTGCAGGGAACTGGATGACTACAGGGTTTGGTAATGGGTTAAGGAGTCTTTCACCTCAAGGTCACAAGTTCAAATTAGAGATGCAGCGAAATTTAATTTTGCCTGCGAAATTCTGGCAGAATCGTGAATTTTAACGTGTGAAATATTTCACAAACTTAGCACATTCCGTGAAATATTTTGCAAATGTGGAATTTCACCCACAAAATGTGGAATTTCACCCCTGAATGGCAGAATTTTGCTCACGAGTGGTGAAATTCCACCATTCTCAGGTGAAATTCTACATTTTGTGGGCAAAATTTCACATTTCACCGGCAGAAGTTCACATTTCGTACTCACGAAATATTTTGTGAAATGCGCAGAATGAAATTTGAAGATTTCTCCCATCTCTAGTTCAAATCCAGCCAAGGTTGGTAGTGTCTGAAAGCCGTCAGCACCTGCAGACTACTCAGTAGGCTATGTGAACTGAGTTGAGGTGGTCTTAGTCTATTTCCCAGTGGGCAGATGTCCACATCATAAAACCACCAAAACAACTGCACTAATAAGCACCCTTGTGGGCAGTCTGACATGAGAGACCAAGCACAAAATGGGTAGAGAGTGTAAAAATACCCTATCACCTACACGGTGATCCCTCCATGCTAGGCTTGAGGTACATTGGTGGGGCAAAAAAGCAGAGCTTACAAAACAAAATTACATATTAAAAACAATTTGAATCACAAACTTCTGTTATCAGCCAGGTCATATACTTGTCAGGTGGGAGGGACCCATCACACATTGGTGCAAGGAGTTATAATGTTCCATAGATCAGTCTCAAGAGGACACAGGTTAGCAGTGCTATTTGTGTTTAAGTAAATATTTTTTATTTGAAATACAGGAATGGTTACACCTAATATGACCCCTTTTCAATTTATATAAACAGCAGAGAGAATTCTCAAGTCACAAAGGAGACGGTTTTGTCTTTTTCCTTTTGGCAGCCATAGCCGTGGACTGGAAGGGGGTGGCTGTAGCCGCAAGCTGGGAGCCGGCAGCCATTGCTGCAATTAAAGCGCAGATGAGGGCAGCAGAGACTCAGCTCCCACTTTCAGGAGGAGCCAATCAAAAAAAGACACCAAGTTTAAACTGCAGCTGGGGCTATAAATAGCACAGCCAGCCACAGTTCATACAGCTTGTCGTCTGGGAGCCTTTTATCTCACTCCCACCCCACCTCCTCCATTATAGACTCTCTGAGTTCCTCCCAGAGAGGCTACCACACAGAGGAGGAAGAGAAGGGGAGATTCTTATAGGAGAGGGAGATACCACTGGGGAGAAATCTACTTTGGCACAGGAGAAATTGTTGGATGTGACTTACAACCAAATCCACCGGAGGGAATCTAATATGGACACGGGAGGGCGAGAAGCAGAAAAGTGACTTTTAAAAGTGATTCCTTAGGATTGTTTGAGGGTTGAAATAAGGGGAACTGAAGGAAACAGGGCATGCCAGTTGAATTTTTAAAGTGACTTTCTAGTTTATAACCATGGCCTGCTAGTTGAATTCTTAAAGTGACTTTTTAACCAAGGGGATTTACAGATCAAGAAGTTTTATCAGTAAACTACCAGATTGTCTGTATTTTTAGGATTGTTTGAGGGTTGTAGAAAAGAAAAGGGGAACTGAAGGAAACAGTGCATACTGATTAAATTTTGAATGTGACTTTTAATTTATAACCAAGGAAGGTACTAAAGGAACTGTAAAGGAAACTGGAGGGAACAGTGCATGCTGATTCTGGGCCTTTAATATTTAAAGGGTATCTCAAAGGCAAAAGAATCAAATGGAAGGATGGTGGCGCTGGAGAGGGAGCCAGGAATGGGATATGGCAGGCCCTGGGTATGGTCTTGGGGTAACTAGGGCATGGGGACTCTTTGGGAGGGTGGTAGGGTGTAGTGGCTGTGGATTGGCCATGATGTTGGATATAGCATGGAGGCTGGGAGGCTGTATAGTATGCAGGCTGCTCATATAGTTGAGAAAGGAGGTGTGATGGTTAGAGTGTGCACTACACAGGGTTGAGGAGAGGGAAAGGAGAGGGGATTGGAGGAGGTTCAAAGAGAACACCAGCTGGGCGAAGGAAGAAAGAGAGAATATAGGTGGGGCTGCAGGGGTATTTGGATAAGGGGAAAAGAAAGGAGTGCAAAGGACAGTGGAAGATAGGAAGCCTGGAGGAAGTACCGGGGAGAGGGTGGAGAAAGGCAGGACACAAGGAGGGAGAAAAAGTCTGCAAATAAAGGATGGCAAGAAGTGGTCCGGAAAAGAGGGGGAGGGAGGAGAATAGGGAAGGTCAACCAGGATAGGGCCAGAGAAATAAACAGCAGCAGTGCCACAGGAGGTGTTACTATTGAGAACAAGTATTTACTACTACAGGAAAGAAAGGACATGGGGATCTGGAGAGCAATGAAGAGTCTAAAGCTGGGGTGGAACAGGAGGGAGAAGAGAACATAGGTCTAAGGGTAAGGATAGGCAGGGATTCTGCAAAAACAAATAAAGAAACAGAGGCAGGGCATAAAAGCATGGAAGAGTCAGAGGTTGGAAGGGGGGGATAAGAGAGGGAAGAGTAAGTTGGACAGGGGCGGGATAGGAAGCCAGGAGCAACAGCGGAAATTGGGAAGGAAGGGCATGAGAGAAAGGAGGAGATAGGATGAGGGCAACCTCAGATCGCAAAGTATCAGCAAAGAACATGAAGAACAATGAGGAGGAGGGGCTGGCTGGACAAGGTAAGTGGAGGGAAGCTGGCAAAAGGGTGTTAGGCACTCGGAGGGGGCAGGTTGAAAAATGGGTAAACCAGTATTCCTCTCCAGAAAGAGAAAAGAGAGTGGAAGACAGCAGAAGAAGCAGGAGGGAAACTAAAAATGAGAATATGATGGAAGGAGTCCAGGGGGAGAGTACAGCTCTGGAAAAGAAGATGGATAAGGGGGTAAAGGGGTACAGTGGGGGAAAATGGGATGCCAGGTAAGGGGGTAATCTGGACATCAAAAGGTACAAGGTGAAGGAGGGGGGTGGCAGGGTTGTGCTAACAGGGGACTCAATAGTAAAAGGAGTCAAATGGAGTGGTGGGGAAGACAGGAGAAGCGCAATGTAGGTGGAGTGCATGCCAGGTATGATGGCACTCAAAGTCAGTCACCATATACCCTCTTGGGGCAAACAACACTATAGGGAAACTCATTTGGTGATACACCTGAGCACCAATGACTTAGAGGGAAATAGCCTACAGGAGGTGCAGGCAAGATTTAAGGAGCTCGCCAGGTTCTGCAGGGACACGGAGTTCTGGTCTATTGCATTCTCGGAGGTGCTGCCTGTGCCAAAGACAAGCACAGCAAGGAGACAAAGGACAGGGGAATTCAACAGATGGCTGGAGGGATGGTGCTGACAGATGGGATCTAGGTAGGAGGGGGACTGGGTTTCAAATTGGGAAGACAAGAGCCTATTTGCCTCTGATAGATTGCACCTAAATAGGGAAGGGTCAGATGTACTTAAGAACAAGTTAGGGGATTTTATTGTAAGAAAGTGCAATTTAAACTGAACTTGGGAGGGGAGGCTACAACAAGGTCAACTTAAGAAGGCAGGACATTGGGGAGGCAGTCAGCCCCCCCCCAGAAGGAAGATTTAGGGCTCAGAACCAGCAGGTCAGGATTATGAGAGGAGCAGGAGGGTAGGGAGGTGGAAGAAGGGAAATGGTGGAAAGGGTTAGTAGCAAACATCAGACGTCTAGGGAACAAAATGGTGGACTTGGAAGCCATCATGGTGGGCGAGGGTCTTGCTATTGTAGCAGGAAGCTAGACCTGGTGGACAGAACATCATACATGGGAGACTGTTACGCCAGGTTACAGACTGTTTAGGAAGGGCAGGACTGGTAGGAAGGGAGGAGGGGTGGCATTGTACATAAAGGACAATATAAGGGCAACAGAAGGGAAGACAGAGGCAGGGGAGACTGAGGTCCTCTGGGTCAAGTTAGATAAAGGAAATGGGAAATCACTGAGGATGGGAGTATTATGCAGACCTCCAACACAGGGGAGGAAGGGGATAAGTAACCGATATGCAATTTCACACATGGCTGACAAGCATACCTCTCAAGTGTCCCTTATTATGAGGGACATCCCTTATTTTACCCTTCAAAATTGCCCTGTCCCTCATTCCTTCCTCATGGAAAAGGTGTTGCACACAGAGAGGATGTGCTGTAAATTCAGACTTTAAAGCAGAAATTAATAGTATTCTAAGATACTAATAAAAAATAAACTTTGTACAAATAAAGGTAATGGTTTCCACAGTGTTCTGAGCTTGTATGTCCATGTTTGAGGATGTGTCCCTCATTATGAGAGTCAGAGTCCCTCATTATCCCTTATTTTGAGTGCCTGTGTCCCTCATTTCAGTGACAAAAGGTTGAAAAGTATGCTCACAAGGAGTAGCTTCTGCTAGTGGGAGATCTAAACCTCTCCAATGTAGATTGGAAGATTCCAGCAGCAGTAACAGCTAGGAGTGGGGGATCCTTGAGGCACTGCAAGGGGATTTCATGTAACAACTGGTACGGGAACTGTCTAGGGAGGATAACTTACTGGACATGGTCCTGACAAATGGGGAAAGTGTGGAGGAGGTGGAGGCATGGGTTGGTCTAGGTACAAGTGACTACAAAACAGTAAGTTTCAGGGTGAAAATGGGAAGGGAGACAAACCAGACCCACACAAGAGTTTTACACTTCAGAAAAGTGAACTTTAACAGAATGAGGAAGGTATTTAAGGAGTCGATAAAGGGGGAGACTATAGAGGGAGCAGAAGAGCTATTGGAAACTATCAGGGAGGGGATACTGAAGGCCATAGAAATCTGCATAAGGAAGGGAAGCAAAACCAAAAAAAGAAGGAGACCACTTTGGTTTACAAGGGAGGTAACAGGGGCAATCAAGGAAAGGAAAAGGGCCTTCAGGAAGTACAAGATGATGCAGTGTAAAGAAGATAGAGAGGCTTACAGGGAGAAGCTGAAGGTAGTAGGATGGAAGATAAGGAAGACCAAAGCTGACACAGAGAAGAAAACTGCAAGACAAGCCGAAAAGGGGGATAAAAGATTTTTAGGTATGTAGGGAAAAGGAGGAAGGCGAGGCAGGGGACATTACGATTGAAGGGGAAGGGAGGTAGGATACTAGAGGGTGACTTTGAGAAAGCATAAGTACTAAATAGTTACTTCTGCTTAGTATTCATGGAAGAAGGGGTGGGTAGGGGACCTGAACTGATAGGGAGGGGTAGCGATGTCAAAAAGATGGAGCCTATTCTGTTCAATGAAGATAGAGTAAGGGAAGAGCTGGAAAGGTTTAATGTGGACAAGGTTATAGGGCCGGACGGTTTGCACCCGAGGATACTCAGGGTACTGAGGGAATAGCTGACAGCCCCACTGACAAGGTTATTTAACTTGTCCCTTGATACAGGTAGTGTGCCAATGGATTGGAAATGAGTGAATGTGATGCCCCTGCACAAGGCGGATAGCAGGGAGGAGGCAGAAAATTATCGCCCGGTCAACCTCACCTCAATAGTGGAAAAGGTGATGGAGGGGCTACTAAAAGAAAGGGTGGTGAACCACTTAGAAAGCAGGGGCTTGCTAGACGATAAGCAACATGGCTTCACAAAAGGCAGGTCATGCAAGATGAACCTGATAGAGTTCTTCACTTGGGTGATTCAGGTAGTCAAGCAGGAAGGGGTAGTGGACACGACCTATCTGGACTTGAAAAAGGCTTTTGACACCATCCCTTACAGAAGGCAAATTAATAAACTCAAAAGCTTAGGGGTGGGACAAAAAATAACTAGCTGAGTAGAAAACTGACTGATGGACAGAAGAAGCCAGAGAGTGGTGACCAATGGAGTGTACTCTGGGGTGGGGAGGATGACAAGTGGGGTACCACAGGGGTCGGTCCTGGGACCCCTCCTTTTTAATGTGTACATTAGTGGCACAGCAGACAGGCTGGATAGGAGGATGTGCCTATATGCAGATGATACGAAGATCTGCAATAGGGTGGATACCCCGGGGGGTGGAGGCCATGAGGCAGGACCTGAAAACACTGAAAGGGTGGTCAGACAAGTGGCAACTAAATTTCAGTGGCAAAAAGTGTGCAGTGTTGCACATGGAATGTAAAAACTCACAAGCCACTTACACACTAGGGGGACAGGAAATGAAGAAAACTGAGCAAGAGCTGGATCTGGGGATATTAGTATCCAGCAACCTGAAGGTAGGAAAGCAGCAAGGCAGTGGGGAAGGCAAACAGAATGCTGGCATGCATAGGGAGGGGTAGAACCAGAAGAAGAAAGGAGGTAATCATGCTGCTTTATAAGGCCATGGTGAGGCCACTTCTGGAGTATGGGGTCTAGTTCTGGAGACCACATCTGAGAAAGGACATTGATTGTATTGAGAGGGTACAGTGCATGGCAACCAGGATAGTGCATGGCATGCAGGGGAAGCCATATGAGCAGAGGGGGAGGGAATTGGACCTGTACCAATTGGAGACAAGAAGGGAAAGGGGAGACATGATCAAAACATTCAAGTATGTTAAAGGGATTAGCAAGGTGAAGGGGATGCTTATTCAAAAGAAAGGAGGAGACTAGAACACGAGGGCATAGTCTAAGATTGGAAGGGGAAGTTATAAGGGGAATGTGAGGGGGCATTTCTTCATGGAGATGGTAGTGGGACCCTGGAGCAGACTACCAGAGGATGTGGTGGGGCGGAAATGGTGGTGGGATTCAAGCCGGCATGGAACAGACACATGGGGTTGATAAGTAGAGGGAATGTGAGGGCTCATGATATGGGAGATGGGTAAAAAGGGGGGAATAGGGCAGACTAGATGGGTCACATGGGTCCTTTTCTTCCATCATATTTCTGTGATTCTATGATTTTATGTCTTTTCCATCTTGGGAAGGTTTCCAATGTCCTTTGAATTAAAGGAGGACAATCAGCACAAAGGGCCCTACACAGGTGTGGGGCTAGTCCCAATGTACTGTACACTTTGTGTGCAAAACATTTCAGTTTACTTATTGTTTACTATAGTATAGTAGCTAGTATCAGACTAATTGTGCTTAGTTCTACGCTGACATCATCTGTTACTACAAATCCCAGAATCCCCTGCAGCTGTCATCAGAGCAGTAGGCAGCAGTGGGGGATTCAATAGCCAGCAGTGCATGTTAGAGTTTACATAAGCTCTGATCTTTTGTTTGCTGGTTCTGCTGTCCACCCAGGGCTATGTAGAGTCACAGAGGACTGTACTTAGTCCCTGGAGAAAAACAGAACTGAAAAATATCTGACCAGCGATTATAAAAGCTGTAGCATGCACTGCAGGCTATTGAGTCTTCCATTGCCAAATACTACTCTGATGTCAGCTGCAGGGAGTTCTTGGATCTGTAGTACTAAATGTCAGCATAGAAGTAAATAAAATGAGTCTGATACAATTTACTGTACTACAGTAAACAGTAAGTAAACCAAAATGTTTTGCACAAAAAGTGCATATTCAGACCAACCCCACACTTGAGTGTAGGGCCATCTGACTGTTCTCCTTTAAATATTGATTGCATGTTGCCTTAGCTACCTAACTCAGTTAAATTATGTTTTTGGCAAGGAGAAGGAGGATCCTACTCCACTCTAGATGAGCCCCTGAGCAGAATATGAATATCTGCAAATTCAGCACGTAGTAATAGGCAGTGCTTTGTCCCACCACCATGTGTTCCTCAAATGGATTTTCAAGCAGGTCAAGAACATGAACTTCCAGTAGCAAGCTCAGAATTAACCAATACACTTGCACTTGTTTCTAAACAATTTGTTTTATATAAATATTTAATTTTCAAATGGTGTCCAGTGCTTATCAGGGCACTAGAGCTTAGTTGACGTAGTATGTTAGTCTTGATGGGCTTGTAGTTAGTGATACAGCAGAGGATTTGTTAAACATTAAGTAAATTATTATTTGACAAAATGTGGTAGTAATATATTTAAAAGTTATTTACTTTCCAGCTTGGGGTTTAAAAAAAAGGCCTTTTATGGCTTGCATTTTGGTGGGGTGGTTGACTATGTTCTTTCATAAGGACTCTGTATAGTTTCACTGTACACCTTTGATTTATGGACGGTTTGTTGGCATTTGCACTTACGACAAAACCTTCAGCTTGCTCCAGTTTTCTTACATAACTCCTCCAGGAAAGGCTGCATCATGGCTGTCAATTAGATCAGAATAATACGCATAACAATTACATTTCAAAAGAATGTTGGCAGTTTCCAAGACGACAATGCAAGGAGTATCATCTGTTTTGCATTGGAAAGGCTAGTGTTCATTGTTGATTTTTGGTACAGTTCAAGTTAGGCCTTTGGCAAAAAGCTGTTAGATTTATCTGTACAGAACAGCAAATTTAGAAGAGAGGTATACTTTTGAAGTTAAGTATACCAGACTAGAATAACTAGAATTTGATTTGCTAGGGCACCTTTCATTCACAAAGTGTCCTAGAGCACTTTTACATATTGTACAGTACTGATGAGTGGGTTACTAACATACGAAATTTGCCAGCAGATAAAGGCCTAGAGGTCTATCAAGTCTGCTCGAATGTGCAGCTAGCACCCCCTTATTCTGCAGCTGCCTCTCCCTTCCACCCTTCCCCTTCATTAACCCTCCCCCTTGTCCTGTCCCATCCTCGTTTGAAGCAGTCCACTGTTCTACTGCATACCACTTCAGCAGGTAACGATTCCACCCAGCCACCACCCTCTGTAAAAAGTGTCTCTCATCTCCCTCCTGAACCTTCCTCGCTCCAGTCTCATATCATGGCCCCTGTGGCCCTCCCTCCTTACTTTGAACAGCCCTCTGTACCCATCTTGTTTATTCCTTTCATGTATTTAAAGGTTTCAATCATGTCACCCCTGTCTCTCCTCTCTCCAGTGAGTACATGTTCAACTCCTTCAACCTCCTCTCGTATGATAAGTCCCCAGCCCTTGATCATCTTTGTCACTCTGTGCTGCACCCCCTCCAGTAACTTAATGTCCCTCTTCAGATACGGACGCCAGTACTGCACGCAGTATTCCAGGTGTGGTCTAACTAATGACCTATACAGTGGCAGAATCACCTCCTCCCTCCTCGAGGATATACCCCTTGCAATACAACCCAGAATTTTGTTGGCCTTTGCAGCTGCCTTCCTACATTGTGCCGAGTTGTTCATTGACCCTGTAATGAGCACACCCAGATCCTTCTCCTCCTCTGTCTTGGCTAGCTGCACTCCCCTAGCTGGTAACTCCTCCTTGGGTTCTTCATCCCAAAATGCAGCACCTTGCACTTTTTGGCATTAAAGCCCAGTTGCCAGGTGTCTGACCAGGTTTCAAGCTTTGCCAGATCATCCTGCAACCCCTGCCATCCCCTAGGTCATCCACCACCGCGCCTACCTTGGTATCATCAGCAAACAGACTGATCTTGCTCTTGATGTCCCATGATATGTCTGCAATGAATATCCCAACAACACTGGTCCCAAACACCGAGCCCTGTGGAACACCGTCATTGCCCTTGGGTGTGAGAGCCCCCACCCACCACCACCCTCTGCTGCCTTCCTGCAGCCAGTTTCCTACCCATCTCACCAGCTTTGCACCGACCCTGTGCCTACTAACTTTCTTCCCAGCCTTCCATGTGGCACTGAGTCGAATGCCTTACTGAAGTCCAGATACAGGACATCCACTGCATGGCCCCTGTCCAGTTGCCTAGTTACCCAGTCATAGAACTCGACCAGGTTGGTTTGGTGATCTGCCACATATGAAGCCATGCTGTCTGCTGTCCTGTAGTCCTTGGCCTCTAGGAGGGCCACCAGCCTCTCCTTCAGGATAGTCTCCATTAGCTTACCCACTATGGATGTGAGGCTCACTGGTCTGTAGTTTCCTGGTTCATCCTTGGAGCTACTCTGTGAGGGCACCACATGAGCCATCCTCCAGTCCTAAGGTACACACCCCGAATGTAGTGAGGCATTAAATAGGTCTGCCAAAGGTCCTGCAAGGACCTCTGCCAGCTCCTTCAGTACCCTGGGGTGGATGCCATCTGGGCCTGGTGCCTTGTCTACCCTCAGTGCCTTCAAACCCTCTCAAACTCTGCTCTCCATGATATCCCCATCTGTCACCACTTCCCACCCTGCTTCTGCCATTTCTCCCACCTTGGGTGTCACCCCCCTCTTCTTTTTAGTAAATACTGAGGAGAAGTACTCATTTAGTGCTTCCGCCTTATCGCACCCTGCTTCCACCCAACCCCCCTCCTTCCTAATCCTTACTATGTGGTCCTTACAGCTCCTTTTCTCCCTGATGTACTTAAAGAAGTCCTTCTCCCCCTTCTTAATGCCTTGTGCTAGCCTGAGTCTGTAGATGCTTTGGCTCCTTACTGCCCTTGTCACCTCCTTCGATTCTGTCAAGTACTCCTCCCTGTCCTCCCCCCTCCCTGTTTTCTTGTACTTCCTAAAGGCAGCTGTTTTCCTCCTTACCTTTTCCATGACCTCCTTGCTCAACCAGATCGGTTTCTTAGCCCTAGCCTTCTTGCTCTGGGCTTTGCAGCAGGGTTTTTGTTGCCTCCACTATCCTCAGCTTTATGAGCTCCCACCTCTGGTTAGTGTCCATACTAGATACTGTTACCTGTATGCAAACATGGTAGAAAGTAAGTGTTCCAGACATCCCCAAACCATCTTAACCTTTCACCCTTGTTCCTACTCACTACTGTCTAAGTTGAATCAGGACAGCTAACTATATAGTTCTTAAATTCCAAAAGGATTTCAGCAGATGGGCCTTCTCCTTTTCAGGTTCAGCAGAACTAAATAGCCTGCCAGCCCTCCTTTAACAAATCTTGAACCTTCCCACCTTCAAAAGGTTCCTGCTTGAGAAGCTCAACAATTCATGCAGAAGTGCGCCCAGTTGAACCTCCTTCTTGTAAACTATGCTTTTTGTAGAATTCTGTGATAAACTAGCACACACTCATCTATTAACTCTCCAGAGTGCTTTTATACCATGGTGTAATGCTTAATGCCTCTAGCTATCATTCCATACCAGCTGTATGAATAATTGTCTTCACCTGTTGCTTTGAACATTCTGGTGCGGTAAGTAACTTGCATTGTATGTATACTTTTAGAAATAGCACTCATGTGTCTTAGTGTACTGAACTATTAACTATGCACTTTTTGTACCCTGCTACACCAAGGGACCCCATGGAAATGAGATTTTGCATCCCATGGGGCCATTTCATCATTAGTTTGATACAAATTGCAAATAAATACAAATAAACTGCAGACTGTGTCATGTTTCAATAGGTAACCTAATTTTCCAAACAGAGCTCTGTAACTAAAGGAGTGTAAAATAGTCACTAACATTGGCTCAGCTTATCTTTCATTTTTCTCCCCTGGTTGCTGAACCTGCCCCTATCAGCCTTCTCTTCCCCACCCCCATCAGCCCACTGTCCCCAGGCTTACCAAGTCAACTCTTGCAGTGCCCACAGTTTACCCCCTGTGGCAGACCCTCCTGGGAACCCCATTCCCAGGAGAACTTTAGCTCGGTTGTGGGTCGGTGCAGCCAGTGGGCGGGTGCGGGGCCTCTGAGTAGAGGAAGAGTCATCCTGTAGGTCAGGGTATTTTCTGCTTTGCCCAGGTCCACAACCCTCAGACACTCCAGGGGTGTGGCAGCTTGATGTACGTCAGTGGATGCACTGATGTCTTCTGCCAGGAATGTCCCCCTCCCAAACTGCTGCTCCTATCATGCACCCCCACCTAATGTCACCTAGGTTGTGGTAGCATGGCAGAGCAGGCTAGCCACCCATCCCAGAGGAGGACAGCATCCATTGGGATGCTCAATCCTCCTCTCCCAACTAATTCCCAAGTGACCGAGGCTCACTCTTGAACCCGGGTTACCAGCATGGCGGAAGGTGAGCCATAAGAGCCTCAGCCCCCCCACACCACTGGGCCAGCAACACTGGATCAGCTTGAAGGCACAAGAAATCTGCATGTCAGAATCAAGCTTTCCTTTGCACAACTGACAAATACAACCGCAGTATAAAAAAAAGACCTGGTGGTCAATGCCATAAACCTATTGTAAGGGAAATTACTCCATTATCACAAGCAGAGGGTTATGACTAAAGCTTTCGATTCAGTCTCCCACAGTCTCCTTCTAAACAAACTTACATTTATTAGGTCTCTCCCCTTCCTCCATGGATTGATTCAGATTTTATCTCTCTGATAGGACTCAATTTGTGTAGCTAGATCAATCCAGGTCCTCCACCCTCCCCATTCATGCAGGCGCCCTCCAAGGTTCTATTCTGGGCCCCACTCTTTTTTCTGTTTTTGTAAATGATCTCACTTCCTCGTGCTCACCAACACAAGTACACATGTACGCTGATGACGCCATCATATTTGCCTCAGGCCCATCCCTCACTATAGTCCAGTCATCCCTGCAAACTGCCTTTTCGAGTGCCCACAACTGGTTCAAGGCAAACCTCCTAAAATGTAACACAAAAAAGAGTTGCCATGGCTTTCGGCTCTGCCCAAAGGCTGGACAAGATCTCATCACCTCCTACTTTCTTTTCCCTGGATGGTGCAAAGATAGAAACTGTGCAGTCTTTTAAATACCTAGGGGTCTGGCTGGACCCTAAGTTAGACTTTTCCCTGCACTTTGACTACATCCACTCCAAACTTTGGCCCAAACTAGGAGCCTTACACTGAGTCAAGGATGGTCTCTCCCTCCCAATCCTCAAGGAGCTTGTATCCAAACAAATCCTCCCCATGATAGACTATGCCAATGTTGTCTACAGCTTGGCTCCCTAATCATCTCTTGCTAAATTAGATCCCCTGTTCAACACTTTCTGTCTGTTCTCTTCAAACCTCCCTTACCAAACTCATCATTATCCCTATACTCTTCCCTTGCCCTCCCCCTCCTTGCTAACCATCGCCTCGCACAGTGTGCCACCTTTGTCGACAAGTACTGGTTCTCAGCCCTCTCCCGCCTCCTTTTTCCCTCATCTGCATTAGGCTACTTCCTCAGAACACGTGATTCCCGCACTTTCAATCTCCCATATCCTCGCTTGCAAGCAGGCAAGGCTGCTTTCTCCTTTAGACTCCCTGATCTCTAGAATAGTCTCCCTCTCCCCCACTCTATCCACCCACTCTTACCATGCTGAAACAACAACTAAAGCTCCCCCCACCCCCTGCAACTGATGTCATAGCATATCAAGAAGTCTCCCTGAGTTCTCCTCACCTCCAAGGACATGAGGTTCAAATCCAGGAGTCTATCCTTGTATGGTCTGTCTCTCAATTCATATATCATTTTTGTAGCTCTCCTCTGCACTCTCTCTAGACCGTCCACCCCTCCCCTTGCCACAGGACCCCATACAGGGCTATAATAGTCCAGAACTGGTCTCACATACACCCTATAAAGTGGCATTATCACCCCACGTGTTCTACTTTTAAAATGTCATTTTATCGCCCACAGTATTTTATTTGCTTTAGCTATTTGGGTAGTACACTGAGTTTTAAATGTTAGTTTGTTGTCTATAATTACACCCTGGTCCTTCTGTTCTGCTGAGTGCCTTACAGCTTGTCCATTCAGGTAATCATTTTTCATCTTGTTTTGTACGCTGAAGTGCACAACACAGCACTTGTCCATATAAAGCTCATGCCCCTGTTGGAGGCCCACTTATATAGATTATTCAAATCCTTCTGCATCCATGCTATTCCTTCATCATCCTTTGCAATCCCTGCTAGCTTGGTATCATCTGCATATTTGCTCAACCAGTTTATTGCACTCTTTCCCATATCTGATACAAATATCTTAAAAAGCACTGGTCCCAACACCGACCACTGTGGCACCCCACTCATCACTGCCACGGGGGGGGGAGATATCCATTTCACTCACCCTTAGGGTTCTATCCATCAACCATGCTGCCACCCACTCCACCAGCCCAGTGTCCAGTCCTAGGTCCATCATACTATTTATGATTTTGCAATGGGGTACTTTATCAAAGGCCTTCGCAAAGTCGAGGTAAATGCAGTCCACCGATTTACCCCTGTCCAAAGCCGAAGATATATTTTTATAAAAGGACAAGTTGGGCAGACTAGGTGGGCCAAGCGGTCCTTATCTGCCATCAAAGTTTATGTTTCTATGTAAGTCTGTCACACACAATCTGCCTGCCTGAAAGCCTTGCTGATTATCATCAGACTGATCAGTACCTATGAGGTGAGAGCCTATTTCATTTTTTATTATGGTCTCCAGTATCTTCCCCTGGACAGATGTCAAGCTGATAAGCTGGTAATTTGCCTAATTTGCTCTATCACCCTTTTTACATTGGCTTGCGCGCATGCGCAAGGAACGTTTTGGGAGAGTAGCACACTTTGGAGGTGTGCGTCCCCTTTCAATCCACTGCTCCGTTGAGCAGGCGTGGCTGTCCTGCACCAATGGGTGGGAGTTGTAGACAGCGGTGGTCTTCACTTCAAAGAAAACCACCACTGTCATACAGAGCACCTGTGGTCACGCCGCCTGCATCACGCCAAGACCCCCAAATCTTTGCTGCCACGCTGGGAGCCCACCCAGCATGGCAAACGTCCCACGTTGTTTGCCGACGGGGTGCCTAACTCACCACTCCACCGGCCCCCAAGACAACCTTCTGCCACCTGTGACTCCACCCAGCATGGCAAACGCCTCACAGCCACAACGGGTGCCCAATCCCCTTCGGCCCTCGCCCCCAGCCATCCTTCTGCCATGCTGGGAGCCCACCCCAGTGTGGCAAACGTCCCACGTAGTCTTTTTTTTTTGTCACCTGTAAAGAAAAATGGTCCCACGCAGTCTCCCAGTCCCCCTCCCACAACCCGCACCCACCCACTGCACACCCAGCCTCCCCACACCCCTCACCCCATACTTACCTCTGGAGCTCGGTGCGATGATCTTCGGTGGACCGGGAACACGTCTGCACTCTTCAAAGCTGACCGCGAACTGAGGAAATGCCGTAAGCTGTATAATGGGCTATATAGGGGTTTTCAACTTTATTGCATTATTCAGGTATGGATGAATTACCATCATGCTTTTATTCTTTCATGATCGTCACTGTCATGCGAGCTAGCCCGGCGGTGATTTCGCAGTCACTGCGTGAAATCACCCTTCGGCCTGAATAACACCATGACAGTGACATCATTCATGAGAAGAGGTCCCAAAAACCCCATGTTGAAAATTTGGTGCAAAAATTCCAAAAAATGACTGTTTTACGAGCGTGCGTTGCGTGGTTCCTACACAGGCTCGTAAGTTCGCGAATTTTCAATATTTTCACTCCAGATTTTCAACATTGCCATTTTACCACATCTTATGAGCAGTACAGCTGTCATTTTTCACATCCTGCCCAAAACATGTTTCCGCCCATGTAGCGCAGTCGGTGTGCGAACTCAATGTATGGGACACATTAAGAAAATCACAGTGACACTGTTCATGAGCAGAGGTCTTAAAATGGCTGTGTTGAAAATTTGGTGAAAAAATTCCTAAAAATGACTGTTTTACTAGTGTTCATTGCGCAGTTCCTATGCACGCTCGTAAGTTTGTGAATTTTCAATATTTTCACTCCAGATTTTCAACATTGCCATTTTACCACACCTCCTTATGAGCAGTGCAGCTGTCATTTTCACATCTTGCCCAAAACGTGCTTCCGCCCCTGTAGCGCATTAATGGGCACAGTCGCTGTGCTAACTCAGTGTATGGGACAATTAAGAAAATCACAGTGTCACTGTTCATGAGCAGAGATCTTAAATGGCTATGTTGAAAATTTGGTGAACAAATTCCTAAAAATAACTGTTTTAGGAGCGCATGCTAGTAGTTCCTACGACGTACCGTAAGTTTGCGAATTTTCAATATTTTCACTCCAGATTTTCAACATTGCCATTTTACCACACCTCCTTATGAGCAGTACAGCTGTCATTTTTCACATCCTGTCCAAAACGTGTTTCCGCCCATGTAGTGCACAATGGTGCAGTCGGTGTGCAAAATCAATGTATGGGACACATTAAGAAAATCACAGTGTCACTGTTCATGAGCAGAGATCTTAAAATGCCAATGTTGAAAATTTGGTGAAAAAATTCCTAACAATGACTGTTTTACGAGTGATCGTTGCACAGTTCCCACACACGCTCATAGGTTTGCAAATTTTCAATATTTCCACTCCAGATTTTCAACATTGCCATTTTACCACACTTCCTTATGAGCAGTACAGTTGTCATTTTTCACACCCTGCCCAAAACGTGTTACCGCCTATGTAGCGCACAATGGGGGTAACAAAAAGGTCATGCTGAAAATTTATTGTGCAAATACCAGCAATCGCACAGGGCATTAGGGTAAAGCACCATACGTGCCAAACACCACTGCAAATACCTGCAAGCGAACGTTCGGCATTGACAAATGCTTGTTATGTATAGGAACCACATTTGCCCCCAACCAGTCCTGTGGAATCTCCATCTCCCGTAGTGATTTTAAGAGTATCAGTCTTAGAGGCTTTGCAGTCTCTGGGTATAGTAATTTCAGCATAACATTCAATATATTGTCTGGCCCAGCAGAATATGTATTCTTTAACTTATTTATTATCTCATTTATAGTACTTTCAGTTATATGTATGGGGGGGCTGGCTTTTTGAATTGGTGATTTGCACCTTGTTTACGGGAAAAGACTGTTCCAAAATATGTATTAAAAATATTTGCCATTCCTGCTGGTTCTTTAATTATTTTGTCATTCGTCTTAAGGGTGCATAGCCCTGTATTTGTTTTACAAAGTGAATTAATGTAACTGTAGAGCTGTTGCATATTGTCCTCCCCAGCCCCACTGGCTAACCTATTTTCCATATTTTGCTTGCTTTTCTTAAAGGGTACCTAAACATGCAGTTTTTTAAAACTGCAAACTCCAAAATCTGGCTTCACATAGAGGTAATGTAAAGGCTGCTGTTTACATGTATGCTAAAACTGCATTTATGTAAACAACATAAATGCAGTTGCATAGCTTTTGAAAAATGTAAACATCAGCCTTTCACATTCAAAAAACAGCCGTGGCTTCTCCCTAAAATGTCTGCCAAGTGTGTTAAGTGATGAGTCATGATGACATCATTTGAGCCAGAGACAGAGATCAACATATATTTCTATAGTGCTAACTATTTCTTCTTTCCCTCTTTATTTTGAATTGTTGTACCAGAATGATCAACACCATGTATTACCTCATGGATTATTTTGATCAGTACACATGTTAGGCTATGATTTTGTTCATTTTGTTTACTTTAACTTGCAGAAAATGTCTTGCAATCCAGCTGATTTTTTTCTTTGGCAGACTGCATTACAGTACAACACTTCAAATACCTGATGATCTAGTGGTTATATGATGCACTGAATTTTGTGTTTTGTTAACCAGGAGAGACACACTAAGCTGACAGCTTGTTTACAGGTGTGGCCTAGGAGCATAAGGAAGTTTAATGACTTGCTCAGGGTCACATAGCAAAGTACCGGTCTTGTTCAGTCCAAAGCTCATGCTCTCTTGTTAATCCACAAATAAGGCTTTCTTTTTCCATGTGAACCCCCTGCACCTAGCTTGCCTTCTGTTGAACACCCCACCATCCATACCTTGTCCTTAGTACTGCCTGGGGCCACATATGAGCTTGCGGTCTCATGAAGAGAATTATTACACTTCAGATTGTAATCTTGTACCTCAGAGGGTTGTGCACACCTATACTGATGCACATCATAAGATGGCACTGTTAAAAAATGCCTCCCAAATCACTCTCCAGTTCACATTCTCAATGTCTGATTTCTGCTCCTACAGTAAATATTAAGTGGATCACCACCCTTCTGCACAGTGATGGTAGTATGTACAGTTCCCTGTTGTGTTTTTTTCCCACCTTCCCAGCAATTCTTCTCCAGTACTTTTCTGTGCTCTACTCCACAATGCGAGTTGGCTGGCTACCACCCTTCCAAATCTTGAATGAGCTATACATAACTCCCTCAATACTGTCCTAACAAATGTCAACATCCCCCCATAATCTCCCTACACTGAATTCAAGTAACAGTTTAGGTGCAGCCCTGCCACTCTGAGTATTTGTCATTGCTGGCTACTCTCATCCACAGTCAGGTAGTGAGCACAATGCTGGCAGCGGCACATTTCAGATCTTGCAGTGATCTGCTCAGCGTCCTCCTTCATGTCTTCAACTAACCTGAATATAGCTGCACCCTGCTGGAATGGCATCTTCAGTTCCTCTCTGGAATTCATTCTTCTCACCTGCTCCCGCACCAAAAACTGGTGAGTTCATTACCCTTTCGCATCATGAATGTGGTTAGTATAGTCACGTGTTATAGTTACATATTAATAATAAACATGATCTTCTGGTAAGTCAGGCTGATAGCAGCGTGGCACAAGTGGAAAAATAGGCTTTCCTACTCATATAAGATGTAAGCCACCTATGATTAGGCACTATTAAATGATGTGCATAATGATGTGCACATCTGTCATTTAACAGTGCCTAATCAAAGGTAGCCAAGATCTTTTAAGGATAGGAAAGCCCATCATTCCCCTTGTTCCCTGCTGATATGAGCCTGACTTACTGGAAATATATTTTTATATTTGATGTGTCAAAATAAAATGGGAACTGTACTACTTGCATTCATTATGCAGAAGAGTGATGAGCTCACCAGTTTTCGGTGTGAGGAGGAATAGTGAAGACTGAATACCAGAGGGGGACTGAGAAGGCCACTCTTGCAAGGTACTGCTATATTCAGGGAAGGGGAAAACAGAAGGAGAGAAATATGAGCAGATTACTGTGAGAAATAAGATGTGGGGCTGCCAGTACCTTGATCACTACCTGACCCCATTGTCCTGGCCAACACTTCCCTTCCTATAAAACCAGTGCATGCAATTGTCCAAGGCTGTGTGTGGATATTAATGTATGGAACAGCTGCCACTACACATTCAGTCACTTTACTATCAGTCTAGTATTGCTTGTAAAGCACTTTGGGATACAGTGTGTATGAAAACCACTATATAAATGCTGATTCTTATTCTTATTATTATTATTATTATTATTTCCCATGGAAAAAGAGGACAAGACAAGCATATATTTGAGTTTCGAGAAAGTATGAACTCTAACATTGGACTGCACAAGAATTTTGCTACAAAAAAGTGGTGGCTCTAGCTGGTGGTGAATGGTGTGGCTGCAACCCCCCCCCCCCAACACATAGTAATGTACTTGCTTGCAGCTGCTGCTGCATTTCACTTTGTTGAAGAAGTCTGATTTATTGATTGTACAAATGTTTACATTCAAACTATGGATTACATTTGTAGGTTCTGTCAAAAACGTACTAGAAAAGAATAATAGCAGAAAATATACAGGTTTAATAAAAATGTAAAAAGTGCATATTAAGCATGCACACCACCCCAGCACCCCCATTCTAGCATCCTGGATCCACTATAACCACTAGACCACCAGGTTATTCAAGATTTGTACTGCACTGTGGTTTGCCGAAGAGAAAGTCGGTTGGATTAAAACACATTTTCAGCATGTTAAAGTAAACAAAATGAACAGAACTATAGCCTAACATGTGCATTATACAAAATAATGCACATGTTTTTGACCATTTGAATGGAACACTTCTATACAAAGGGGAAAAAAAACTAGTTAGCACTACAGAGAGCCATATATCTCTCTGACTTTGGCTCAGATGATGTCATCACATCACATTTGGCAGCCATTTTAGGAAGCAGGTAAGACAGTTTTTCCTAAATTGGAAGGCTGATTTTACAATTTTCAAATGCTGTGGAAACACATTTAGGTAAATTATGGAAATGTAGTTTTAGCATTAATGAATACAGCAGCCTTTCCTTTAATCACCTACAGAGTCAGATTTTTTGAATAGTTTGTTGTCAAAATGTTGTTCAGGTATCCTTTAATTAAGTTTTTACATTGCCTCTGTGCATCTATATACTTTACCCATGCTACCTTTGTTTTGCCATTTGTATAAGCTTTATACATTTTCTGCCTTTTTTTATTGATTTTTTTATTTTGTTTGTGAACACTTTGGTTTCATGCACCATTATTGTATTTCTTCCTTTTATCAATACATTTATTCACTGACCTACACAGCCAGTATAGTGTTATGCTTGTGTAACTGTATTAGTTTTGGTTGTGGCCATTCACACTCTCTATTCCAGAGGAATTACTACCCTGTAGGGGTACGAAGCAAGGAACTCTCGGAGAGGGTTCTGCCCCTAGAGGTGCCACGGAATGGTTCCCGTGGCTAAAGGTACCTTAGGAATCCCCCCTAAGGAGAGAGTGCTGCCACTGGAGGAGGAGGGGAGGATGGTGGGGCAAAGGCAAAATGCTTCACAGTGAGGCTGAGAGGAACTGCTTATATCATACCTCTCAACTGTACCACATTACGAGGAACGTTCCTCATTTTACTTCACAAAAGCTCCATGTTCCACATTCAAAGTCAACATTTTAAAGCACAAAATCCATAGTAAATGATGCAAAATATATATTCTTCAATTAGCAAGACTTTCTGAACATAAATGCAACATTTTAACAGTGTTTTGAGCTTCTTAGGTAAAGACTTGATTAAGTGTTCCACATTTTGCCCATTTGAACACATTTTGACAGGCAATGTTCCACATTTGGGGGACAAAAGGTTGAGAGGTATGGCTTATATAGCTCAGGAAGTGGGAGTGGCTGGCTGCTTGGCTACTGAATTACAGGCAAGCCTTTCAATTCACTGACCTACGCAGCCAGTATAGTGTTATGCTTGTGTAACTGTGTTAGTTTTGGTTGTGGCCATTCTCACTCTCTATTCCAGAGGAATTACCACCCTGTAGGGGTACGAAGCAAGGAACTCTCAGAGAGGGTTCTGCCCCTAGAGGTGCCATGGGATGGTTTCCGTGGCTAAAGGTACCTTAGGAATCCCCAAAAGAAATGCAGTATCATCCCCAAAGGAGGCAACATGATGCACATGAGCAAGCAATAACAGTGACGTAGAAGCAGTAACTGGAAAATAGTAGTAGAGAAGAATAGTGATGGCTTGTATGAGAGAAGGGGATCCCTTAAGGAGAGGGAATGGCAGGACATCCTCCACCTCCATCCAACAATGGAACCTACCTAAGGAAACTAGGGGAAAACTATGCTAAATATTATGACCTGAGGCAACAGAGGAGAGAAAAAAAACCCTATGAAGAGGAAATCTCTGGGGATCCAAGGCCTAGGTCGCCTTCCCTCCAGGCTTGGGAAAATGTATTTAGTGACGGCTCTGCAGCTGCAATTTGGAAAACTCAATTAAAGGGAGGTGGAAAATATTACAATTTGGAGGAAGGCTCTCACTCAAACCCTCTGGCGAGAACGTCTTGGAAGGTTCTGAGAAAACTCTGCAACAAAACGAGCATCCAAGGTGCAGGAGGAGAGCAACAACTGCTGAGGCACTCACCTGGCCTACCCACCCTAAATCAAACCAGATGAACCAGAGGCAGTTGTGGGGAGAATGCAGTGAAGGTGCCTTGCTAGGGAACCCACTAAAGTCAATGACCAACCATTATAGTGGAACACTAGAGCCAAAGTAGATCGTCATAACCACCCTTCACCGCTAGTCTTAAATTCTACACCAGGAGCTGCTGTCATGTAGCAGGCAGCTAAAGCCAAGCCCAGGACATTCCCAGCTATGGGCCAGGTGAGAAGGATCCTGCTCCAAGTTGGACACACTCGATGATGCGGACTAAATGCAGAGCGAGATCATCCGCTGCATGAACCTGCACCAGATTAGAATGCCTGGCATGCCCCAGAATTGAGAGCTGTAAAGCTGGTGAGCTGAATGAGCATGGTGTGCCGAGATCATAATGAGCATTGAGTACTGAGACCTTGCAAGGTTGAATGCAGATTGAGAGCAGGAGAATCCCAGGCCGAAGCCGAGGGGATGGCACAAGGCATGAAGCAATGGTTTGCATAAGCAAGAAGCAACGATTGCATAAGCAAGTGTGGACCTGATAGGTCAGTAAACAAAAGTAGTAATAGGTGGGCCTGCATAACAACTGTATAGCAAGTAAACAGCACTGAGTTAGGGGCAAGCCAGCTAGACGTGAATAGCCAAATCAAGGTGACAAACTCAGGATTTTCAGTGGCAAAGACAGGATTTAGAACAAAATTAATTAACTACATAGGCCACAACCCCCCAAACACCTCCCAGTCCCCACCATAGGACAAACAAGGAAGCAATGAAAGGCCAAGAACCATATACAGATATAAAAGCTACTTTAATAGCCTCAGCAGGAGCTTCAGCTAACCTTAGAGTCAACAAGGTAGAATAGGAATGGGTGTAAACAATACAGCAGCAGGAAGCAAGTGGGCCTGTACAGCAGTAGTTAAATGAGTACAGCATGAAAACGCAGGCACTGGGTACAATAGTAATTAAAGTAAACATTCAGCAACAGTGGCTGAAGTTGTAGGTAACTGAAAGCAAGCAGAATGAGCTCTGTAGTAGCAGTATGCTAGGAGTTTTAAAAATAAAGGCCCCCCCAAAAGAGGAAACCAAAACATAGCAAAACAAAAAACAGGTAAAGGCCCCTCAAAAAACAAGAAACAAAACAGAGGGAAGCACACAGCTGGAGGAAAAATACAAACCAGAAGCAGGAAAACAAACACTGAAGTCCAGCAGAGACACACAGAAACAGTAGGCAGGGGGGTAGGCCTCTGCCAGCTTAGAGGACAAACCAACATAGCCTCCAGCTGCAAAGACAAAATGCTTCACAGTGAGGCTGAGAGGAACTGCTTATATAGCTCAGGAAGTGGGAGTGGCTGGCTGCTTGGCTACTGAATTACAGGCAAGCCTTTCAATTATATAAAGCAATTATGTGGTGTTTAGAACACTCCCATATCCCATCCACCGCTTTATTATCAAATATGGTTTCCCACTGTAACTTTCTTAGTTCGTCCCTTGTTTGCTGTATTAAACAGGTAGATCTCCTTACATCCTTTTATAAGAGGAACATGTTTATTCACTGTATACATAACACTGCAATGGTCACTCTTCCCCGGGGGGGCAGACCCTACAGTTTGTGATCCTAATGTCTTCTGTTGCCATAACTAAATCCAATATATTATCCCCCTTTGTCGAGTTCTCTACATATTGGAGTATGCTAATCTGGCTCATGACCTCTAACAGCTCTTTACTTATTTCTTTTTTTTGCTTGGAGCATGCCCCAATTTATATCACTCAGATTTAAGCCACTCATCAGCACTACCTGTCCCATAGTATTGTCTTTCTCTATTTCCTTAAACATGGGTATACTATATTCATGGCTTAAGCCTGGGGGTCTATAACATACTCCCACAATTATATAGTTTTTCCCCCCCGTTTCCAGCCTTATCCAAATAGTTTCCATATCTACAGCCCCCAATTTAATCTGATCTGATACATCAATAAATTTAATGAGGTTTGATATATATGCTGCTACCCCCCCACCCTTTATTTCCTTCCTGTCCAAGTGATATAATTTGTAGCCTGTTATTTCTCTGCCCCATATGTCCCCTGGGGTCCATTAGGTTTCTGTTAGTCCAACCACATCAGTCTTGTTACGTATTAATGCTTCCAGTTCTTCTTTCTTATCTCTTATGCTCCTAATGTTAGCAAGTAAACATTTTAGGTTGGTTATTTTTTCTTTCTTATTTGGTCCATTTTCTGGTTTCACTGGCCTATTTGGGGGAATATGTTCATATATTCCACTCCCTCCCCCCCCCCAACTAGTTTAAATGAAGGTGAATTTCATTTGCTATTTGGGTGGCAACTGTTAATGTTCCCAGGGAGCTTAGGTGTAACCTGTCCTTGGCATATAACTTCTCATTTTGGAAGAAGGTGTCCCAGGTGTGTAGGAATCTTAGTTTGGTGGTTTCACATCTATTGATCAAATGAGCATTTATTCTTTGGATGGTGCAATTTTTTTCCACCTCAGAACATATGGTTGGGAGTAGCCTGGAAATTATGTGGGTTTGACCAGCTCTTAAAATCATATCTGCGTATTCCATTATTTCCCTAGCAATGTCTTTCTCATGGTCTTTACACAGAAACATAGAAACATAGACTTTGACGGCAGATAAGGACCGCTTGGCCCATCTAGTCTGCCCATTTCCCTACCTACAGGATAGGCCACAGAGCCTAGTTAACCAACAGCCTATTTCTTCCTACCCCCCCACAAGAATTGCCTTATGTCTGTCCCATGCATTCTTGAATTCTCCCACAGTTTTAGACCCCACAACCTCCTCAGGAAGGTTGTTCCATGCATCCACTACCCTCTCTGTGAAATAATACTTCCTCACATTGTCCCTGAACTGCCCCTTTCTATCTTTAAATTGTGTCCCCTTGTTCTTGCATGTCTCTTTTTCTGAAAGATGCTGCCCTCTTGGACTTTGTTGATTCTACTGAGGTACTTAAAAGTTTCTATCATGTCCCCCCTCTCCCTTCTTTCCTCAAGGGTATACATATTAAGCTCCTTTAGTCTCTCCTCATACGGCTTCTCTTGCAGACACCTATGTTATTTATCCCCATATGAGTAACTATAATTTGGCTGCCTCATTTACTATCCATAAGCCGAGGTAATCTTTCTTTTATATCATTGACCTCAGCGCCTGGTAGACAGCTTAGGACTGTATTGGCTTTTTTCTGCTTACAGATGACTGAGTCAGTCTTTCTCAGTTTGGAGTCCCCTGTTACCAGGACATTTGTAGGTGGATTTTCAACTATAGTGGGTAATGTGGTTACTGGGGGATGTTCTGTTTGGTCAGGCCCTGCTTGTTCCTCATCTTCCTCAGTACTCGGGGGGGGGGGCGAATTTATTTTTTAGTGGAATATCATTGCTACCCAGGGCTCTCCTTCTTGTTTTTTGGATATTGCACAGTCGTGGCCCAACTAGTGTCCTCCATGTCCCTGTCATCTGTTTCCCCAGATCCTGTAGGGGCCTGGTTAGTGCTCAGGGTTTGCTCAGTTTTGTGTGTACTTTGAGCGCTAAGTAACCCCCTTCCATGCATGCCAGTTCTCGCACCGTTGGTTCATGCACATTCATTTCCACAAAGTCAACAAAAGCTGCAGCATCCATGAAGGCAGGGCTCATAACATCTTTGAGCCCAGTTGCAGTTCTTATCAGTTCAGTAGGTAGTATAGTTGCACCACAGTTAAACCCTACTTTAGTGAAGCAGTTCTTAATTGCGCTTTCCTTCACTGCTCCCCAGGCTCCATGCAGCATATAAACTGCATCCAACAAACTCACTTTACAAGTGATTTCTGCCGCATGAGCGTTCTCCTCCTCATCTACGGACTGCAAGATTTTGGCAGCAACATATGATCAGTAGTGCCCTTGAAAATTTTTGATAACACCCATATCCATAGGATGCATGATGCTGGTGGTGTTTAGAGAAAAGAGAACAAGTTTTATAAATTAAAGCCTCCTAGCAAGACCATGGGGGTGGTCAGAACAGTTGCTAACAAACAGAAGAATTTTTCATCTGCTCCTTTGAAACCTGCCATCCCACTTTAGCAGCCAGTCCTGGAATAAGCCACTTGTCATCCAGGCATTGCTTAAATGACTGTAAATTACAGGCAAAGATTTCAGGTCTTTTTGCAAGCATCGCGGCGGACTCGTGCTATTTCCGATGATCAATAACTTTCATTTTTCAGTGCTAGATTATTCGCACTACACAAAACAGAGATCCCACCCTTGGCTTTTTTACCTCTGATTAGCTCTTGCTGCTTCAGAGCATGTCCACGGTCAGGATATCCTCTATAAAATAAGCCAGTCTTAACGGCAATAAAGACATCAACTGGCTTGTACCCTGATAGAACTCCAGGCAGCACTTCAGTCAGCCAGGCTTGTGCAGCGTTGACATCATATTCCTGCTTTCCTCTGTGTTCTCTTTTGAACAGTATCTGGTGCCACTGCTTCCACTTTGACAGCCACCCGTCAGTGGCTGCAAAACTGGAGTGGGACATTTGAGCAGCTAAATCTACTGCCTTTGCTTTCAACATGGAACCAGAGATGTAAGCCCCCTTGTCCAGAGCCTGAGAAAACCATAACATGAGGGCATCTTCAACCACACTGTCCTTGCCCTCCCAGTTTCTCTTTTGGCTGGGGTTGCTGTTTGTGCACTACTCGTCAAGGATGGCTTCACAATTTTGGCTGATTCTCCCTACTTTGCTTTTTCAGAAATTTTGAACTCAGTGGCACCAGATGACAGTGAGCTTATTGGATTGTTCAGCATCTCTATAAAGCAGATACAATCTGCCAAAGTCAGCTCAATTCTTGGCAAAGACATGGTGGAAAACTGTCAGGTCAGACAAAAAGATTTCAGCTCATAGCACTCTCAGTATGGTACACCCACAGCTACAGATGCAATTTTAAACTCTTCGCAGCTGATTGAAGACATTTAGCGGATTACAGTATGCAGCTAAATGTCAAAGTAATTGTCTAAATCTGCTGCCAATCCGCTGCTAGGCATCACGCTAAAGTGAAGGTCCACTGAAGGGGTGTACCATTTAAATGGTGTCCATCACAGTAGTTACTATGGAAGCAAATCTGTTCCCGCTGAGACATCCCATTTAAGCAGGTGTTCTGCTTAAGTACATCCCAACTTAAATGGCTTGTACTGTAGTTTTCTATTTTTGTTGGTCAAAAACCAGTAATGTTAGGGTATTCCACACCTGTAAAATCAGCCTTTTAGTAGCCACAATAGCCAATACAAGTATAATTTTCCCCTGTCTTATTTACCTTAATCTAGTTAAAATCGGGCTCCAAAAACATAAACATAATTGATAACTGTAATTGCAAAATTAGTTCTAGTTCCTTCATAGTTTGTTCCCAATTAAAAAAAGATGTGTAGAGCCCCACACAAATATATTAAGGTGCCCCACTGATCATAACCATGCTAACAATTATCATTGGGCATTATTGACATATTAGTTAACCC
Organism: Neoceratodus forsteri; assembly: GCA_016271365.2. NCBI lineage: Eukaryota > Metazoa > Chordata > Ceratodontiformes > Ceratodontidae > Neoceratodus > Neoceratodus forsteri. The sequence continues at coordinate 75,086,196 of JADMNL010000029.1, read as the reverse complement.
TCCTAGGATCAGATATGCCTAATTCAGATTTTCTGTTTGATTGTTTTATTCACTGCAGAGATTTAAAAAAAAACTGTTTGCTGCCTTGCAGTGATTAAGCCATTGCATATTTTTTAATTTAATTATTTATTTATTGAATTTTGTTAACTGGGTGAGCCCACTGAGACAGACATCCCTTCATCAGAGGTGACCCAGAGTGAGTTACATTAAAACAATCTAAGACAATGCCAAGATATAGGGATACAGCAGGGAATATACAGGATGATGGTTAATCTGTGAAAAAAGTAATAAAATTAAGTTATTTACATTAGGGTTTTCAGGACAACACAATATAAGGAAGTTACAGCAAATAGACAAGGAGGAGGCAGTGACTTGTAGAAGGGCAGCTCCTGTATTTATCAAACCTTATGTACAAGTGCAGGTTGTTGCAAGGGGAAGGTTCTCTTTGAGGATATTTTTAAATGTCCCAAGAGAGGATGACTTTTCTTAATATATCTGTTTTCAGAAATCCTGTCTAGGATTTTTTTTATTTAGTCAATAGGTCTATGTAGTATTTATACATTTATTTATCCTTAGACCTTTCTAGTTACATTGCATTCAATTTCTATTCCATTTATCCAATCTATGCCACCCATCATTCACGCATATGTATTCATTTAGTTCTTATAATCTTTTATGAAATAAACAATTTAGAACAACTAGATCCATCTATCTACCCCAAATATGAACAGTTTTTTATAGCTGATACCTTCAGAGTATTATTATCCCAGCTCGCTGTTTCCAAATAAAAATTCTCATTCAGCTATGGTACTGTATGTCTAGCTTGGTATGCTTCTTTCCACAAATTGAAACTGCCTTCAGAATGGGTTGTAAAGGACATTAACAACCTATTAAATGTTTATGAGAACAACAGAATACTCCATGCTTATAATCTAGCACATTCTATTTTAAAAAGTCTTGCATCACATTTGAGAGTTTCACATCTGCCATCTCCTTTTCCTTGCTCATAAAAGCCCAAAGCCAAGGTTTTTTTTTTTTTCATATTTCTGTGCCTGCAATAAAAGAAACAAATGCCCTTGGGATAATTAATTTCTCACAAGAAATCCTTGTTTTTTCTCCCCTCCATAAATATTTCTTAAATACTGAGGCCCAGATATTCAAACTGCGCCATTCTGAGGCGCAAGCCCCTGCACTGCTCAAAAAAGTTGTGCAGGGGTGTGACCAGGGCGATATTCAATGGAGTTGCGCTATTGAGCAACTTCTTTGAATGTCACCCCCTGGCCACACCCACTGTGCATGGTGCAGTGGAACTGCGCCACCGCAAGTGGACAGAGTGGAGCATTCAGATGCGGTGGCACAAGTTCCATTGCGCCATGCGCAGCACCTGTGATATTCAAAAGGTGACATGCAAATGGGGCTATAATTTATGCAAGGCGCACGGGGGCCATTTGCATCTAATTACGGCCCCATTTGCATGTCATTAGCATGCAGGTGCACCAATCCCCGACGACTTGCGCCTGGCGCCTACCAGGCAGCAGCGGTTGGGGACCGACACCTCCTGCAGCCTGATCACGGGCATTAAGTTATTCTCCCCCCCTGCAGCCCGATCATGGGCATTAAGGTATCTCCTCCCTGCAGCCCGATCGCAGGCATTAAGGTATTCTCCCCCATAGTCCGATCACGTGCATGACAGTCATCTCTCTAGCCCGATCGTGGCCATTACATCCCCTAAAGTCCAAGATCCTGTGGTCCAGTGACGCGAGAAGCCAGATCGGGCGTATCTCTTACCCCCAAGTATGTCATCCTTGGTGATCTAGTGGGCCCCCACCCCACCCACCCATGGAGCCTCACCACCGCCTCCCCGTCAGCCGGTGGGCGGCAACACCTCACCTCGCCCGCCGCCCGCTGACTGACAGGCCAGTGGTTGCGCGCTTGGTGAGAGAGCATGAGCCAAGGGTGCAGTCGCCACCACAAGGCAGTCCAGATATGTGAATGAATGAATGAATGAATGAATTCATCCATTCACTTATCTGTACTGCCTTGTAAGTATGGGCTGCACACCCACTGGCTCATGCTCTGCACCAATGGCGGCAGCCCCACCGAGCTGTCAGTCGGTGGGCGGCGGGCGGCAGGCGGTGGGGTGCTGCCACCGCCGCTGACGCAGGGAGCGGGTGGTGGGCTCCATGGTGGATGGGTGGGAGCTACTCAGATCACCAGGGATGACATACTTGGGGGTAAGGATGCTGCCGTGATCTGGCTTCTCATGGTCCACTGACCACCAGGATCTTGACTTTGGGGGATGACTTAATGCCCGCGATCAGGCTAAGGGGGATGACTTAATGCCCACGATTGGGCCAAGGTGGGAGAGAATAACTTAATGCCCGCGATTGGGCTACGGGGGAGAATAACTTAATGCCCATGATAGGGATACCTAGGTCCACTGAACCACCAGGATATTGGACATTGGGGGGTCTGATGCCTGTGATCGGGCTAATGGGGGACACTTCAGCCCATGATTGGGGCATGGGGCACTGCCAGGTGCAGCGGGATGAGGAGGCACCACAGGTGGCTGCTGCTGTGTTGCACCCTGCAATGCGGCAGCTCACCTGTGGGTGGCCCCGACTCTGATCCTTTTTTTTTGGCATAAAGTTGTGTAGGCACAGGTAGGGGTTGCACCTGCATAACTCTGCATGGCCCGACTGAATATTGGGCTGTGCAGTTTATGCATGGGCATGCCCCCCCACCTGTGCCTACATACATTACTGATGCGTCCCGGCACATCGGGATTTGTGCAGGTGCACTTTTCCCTTTAGAATATCACATTGGGGTGCATCAGTGGGTTGCGCACAGCACAACACTGTTACACCATGCACAACCCTTTTGAATATCTGGGCCTTAGTGTTTTTGAACCATGATTTTTTAATTTCTCCTTCTAGCACCTGTAGCAAAAACATTATTTTCAGCATGAGGTTTATCTTTAATGTGCCAGCTCAACCCAAAAAAGACATAGATATATTTTTTCAACATTCCAAACAGTTGCGTATACTCAATTGACTAGGACCAATGTTCAATTTAATGATCTTGTTACCTCTGGTAGCAATAATAATGCCTAAATATTATATTTTTTTCCTTTAACTGAATATATTCCAAATTGTGAAAGACGTTCCGTGAAAGTGGTGCTAATGCATGGCTACAGATTTCTGTAGATTTCATTAATATCTTGATTCTTGGGAGAAGAGCTCTGCCTCTATCAAAACATGGGATACTGAATTCCTGAGGCCTGGCATCAACTGCAGTATATCATCCATATACAAATTGAGTTTTGTTTCTGTGTTTCCTATGGTAATACCTGAGATCCCTTTGTTTCATCTAATTCTTATTAATAATGGCTCAAGAGCAACAATAAATAAGATGGGTAATCGCAGACATCATTTTCTTATGCCATTTTGCAAAACAAATAATAACAATTTAACAAAAATTAAAATGAATGTGAGAAATATGGCCAGAGAATAATTACTTTATAATATTGAGACAATCCTCATTGAATCCCCATGCCTTCAAGCAAGTGAAGCAAAATGGTTATTCAGTTAATAAATACTTTGCTAGCATCCATTGTGTTGGCCAATACTTCAGTTTAAATATTAGATAAGAAGTTATTTGTAAATTGAACTTTCTTGATCCCCTGATAAATACAGTAATTTGAACATTAACCAATCCTGTTTAGTTAGTATGTATGCAGTCTGAGACTTGATTAGTTATTTTATTAACTACCGTCTTGTCTTTACAAAGATTTTTGAGTCAAGGTTTAGCACTGCAATGCACATGTATTTCTTTGGATAGACTAAGCCATTGTCACCTTAGGAAGCAACATAACAATAGTTCTGCATGTAGCTGCACCTTTCACTCCTGTAACCATTTTCTGTATAATCGAACTCAACCAAGGGGCAAGAATTTCTTTAAAGCATATGTGAAATTCTTCTGCAAGCCCATTTCTGCATGGGGAGGTTCCCCTCTAGCGACTTCTAAAAGATTCTTGAGTCTGAACTAAGCTTATTGACTGTAGTCTAGGTAGTCCTGTATGACTTCAATATCACCATACTAGATTCCCTTTAGTAAACTATCTTAAACTAGTAATGAAAAGTTGTCCTCCACTGTAACCAATTTTCCCTCTTCATCATAAATCTAGACCATAAGTTTGTTCTTTCTGTTTTCTCAAGGCATATGCTTGCATTTTACCAGATTTAACTTCCCAAGTATATGATTAACTAACCTTATATATACAGTAGTTCTCTCTATGTCTTTATTCAAAACTATTTTATGTTCACTGTGTGAACGTGTGAGCGAATATATTGTGTTTTGACAGGTGGATCACTGTGGTCCAATGCAGGACAGTCTGCAAGGAGCTCATCAGTGTCACACCAATTATCAGTCAGGCCAGTCATGACACTATTCTGGCTTGCTAGGGATAAACTTTGTGTAGTTCAAAGGAGAGCGCTGGCCCAATCATAGGGTGGCTCTCTCCTTTGATCTGCTTAACACTGCCCAGCAAGCACAGCTGATCGAACCATGATCAGCCTGCTGGGGCCCCCACAACATAAAATGAAATGTAGAAAAGTGACCCTTAATCCCTCTTACACAAGGTGAAAAAGAAAACCACCACTGCTGCCTGCAAACATCAAAATAAAGTTCCCCATAGTGTGGTGTGTGTGGCCCTGACACCAGGCAAGACACCAAAGAAAGGGAATCCTCAGTCAACCAAGTGCCAATGCTAGTGTGTGTGCGTGTGTGTGTGTCCTTAGGATTTCATTTTCTATGTTTCAATTTTAGTTTTGCAATTTTTATTTTACCAGGAATAACACCTTTGAGCAGGCTCATTTACAAGGTGGTCCTGGAAGGACAAAATAGGATGCAGTACGACAAATGAACACTATAAATGCAATATTAAGGACAATGCACATATACCAGTGGAATTGGCAGTACAAATACATTCATTAGTTGTTTCTAACAATGAAGGTCTAGCTATACAACAAGACAGTAGATACAATAAGATATGGGTATTAAGGTTCCTAAAGTATAGTTTTTGGAAGCAAGAGGTACGGGGGGAGAAAGGAAGAAAACATGACATTCAACAGACAGAATTAAGGATACTAAGTTCACTATGACAACAACCAACTCAGAGAAGACCCTAAGTGCTATATGGGTGGTACACATAAATTCCACAGAAAATTTGGTTCACAATTAAGCATAACAGTTGCACTTTTCCTGCAATGAATGGCTTAGCAAGAATTTAAAGGTGTGCAACCCAACAAAATGTGAGAGTTTTAGGCACTTTTGAAGGATATTTCACATGGTAGGGAGAGAGAATGACTTGGGGATGCTGCACTATAGCGAGTTCTTATCCTAGATATGTCAAGCAGTATATAAGAGTATTTTCTGAGTGAATATACACCTGGAGTACACATGAGTAGATTAGAGGTGACTGGAGGGAGCTTATTAGTAATGGCTCTGTAGGTCCAAAGGGAGGCATTTTTCAACCGCCTGGTATGCAGCGAAGGCCAGCTGAGTTGTGCATAAAGGGAACAATGATGGTTTTTAAAAGGGGCGTTGGTAATGAATTTAAATGCTCTGTGGTATAGTGCATCAGGTTTACCTAATGCAATATTGGAACAGTGACTATCGAGAAAGTCTGCATAATCTACAAGAAGGCGAAATGTGGTCTGTGCCAGCCTTTTCTTTGCCTCCTGGTTAAGCAGGTGCTTGATTCTAAAGAATAGACCTAGCCTTTGTCCAAGCTTTTTAGACAGTTCCTCAAGATGTGTGACAAATGAGAGCTGATAATATAGCCCGAAACCCAAATATTTGAATTTATTCACCACCTCTAGCAATTCCCCCAAAATAGTTATGATCCATAGCTTGGAACTCGGGAAGTTTGCATCTATCTTATGCGCTTTGGGGGGAGAGAAACATGACTTTAGTCTTTTTTGCATTAAGCAACAATTTCAGGTGAAGAAGATTTTGTTGTAGCAGGTTAAATTCCTGCTGTAGCTTTGAGCAAGAAAGCTCAAGGGTAGGCCTAGCAATGTAAAGTACGGTGTCATCAGCAAAAAGGTGGACATTTGCTGTCCTAATTTTAGAATCAATGTCATTAATATAAATTAGAAATAGAAGAGGCCCCAGGATCAATCCCTGTGGGACTCCTCTTTGCAAGATTTTATGGGGGAAGAGATCACCTTGGGCTTTGATCTGTTGTTGTCTACCTATAAGGTAGCAGGAGAACCATTGCAAGGCCAATGTCATGTAACATATGTAATAATAAATCATAGTCTGTGGTATTGAATGCCTTGCTCAGGTCCAAAAGGACTACATTGATGTGGCTTTTAGTGTTAAGTGCAGTTTGCCAATCATTTGTCACCTTTGCAAAAGCAGATACCTTACTATGCCTTGATCTGAAACCAGATTTTAATGGATTGAGAATGTTGGAGGTTTCCAGGTGCTCTCTTAGCAGAATATTAACCAGTTTTTTAAGTAATTTTGATAAGATGGGTAACAGTGATATGAACCAATAGTTATTAAGGTCACATGGGTCACCAGACTTAAAAATAGGTATTATATGTGTTATTTTCCAAGTAGAGGGAAGGACCCCTTATATGAGGGTTAGGTTAAAAAGATGGGTGATGGGTGCCATCAGAAAGTGATGTCCTAGCTTTAGAAAATAAGGTTCTAACTGGTCAGCTCCAGTATCTTTTTTTAGTGTCCAGGGAGATCAAGAGGTCCTCGACCTGTTTGAAAGATACTGGTCAAAAACTAAATTTGGTTGTATGCTGGGAATCCACAGTGGTAGGGTGGGATGTGTCAACACTGAGAGGCTGAGTGAGAAGTTTACATGCTGGAGAGGTGTCAAAGGCTAATCCAGTGGTGGTAAAGTAGTTATTTAACTGTTCTAGGATATGGTGCTTGCTTGTAAAAGTATTATCACAGGTGACAATCCCTGGCATGGTTCACCAGCTACCTTTCCTCATGGGCACAATGTGTCAAAATCAACTCAACCGTCTCCAGCACTCACCCCATCTGCTCAGGAGTCCTGCAGGGTTCCATCCTAGGACTGCTTCTTTTCAGTCTGTTCATCAATATCCTTCCCAATGCTTGTGCCAGCAAAGTTCTCCTCTATGCCGACAATGCTGTCCTCTGTGCCTCCTACCCCAACCCCACCAGCCTCCAGGCCACCCTCCAGCACTCTTTCAGTTAGACCAAATTCTGGTTCTTGGACCATAGATTGGTCATTAACCTGAAAAAAAACATGCTATTTGCCCAGCTTCCTGATTTTTGGTTGATTGTAGCATCTGCTATATTATGGAATAATGTTTTTGCCCTGTGTGGCACCAAGCGGAGGAGTGCTGGATTTTGTTGTTTTTTTATTTGCCCACCACCAAAGTAAACTCAAAGACTCCCCCCCTGCGGATACTTTCTGGTTCCCTCCATCCCCTTGAACAGGTCTCATCCTATAAATACCTGGGCCTAACCTTTGATCCAGCCTTCACTTCCCACGCCCATATAAATGCCCTCGCTTCTGCAATAAATGCGTGTATCGGCATCATGTACCACCACAAGGACTACCTGCCACCTGATGCTCTCCATCTAGCCATTACCTCATTGGTCCTATCATTGATAGACTACAGCCTATTGGTGTACTCAACTGCGGACACGACCACCTTTGGCAAGATAAAAATGTCTATAAATAAAGCGTACAGGCTCCTGTTCAGTGCTGACTGACTAACACACCTGCACACTCTGTTACCTCACTCAGGTGCTCAATTTGAGGATAGACTACAATACCAGTTTTGTCTCATGGCCAAAGAAATTCTCCTCGGACTAATGCCCCCTGGAGTTGCCTCATCTCTCTATCTCTCAACCCCCTCAGTTGTCACTTGCAGCACCTCCAAATCCTCTCTAATATTCCCGAGGATGAGGACCTCACTAGCTCAGAGGGCCTTCTCCTACAGAGCCCCATCCTAGTTCAACTCCCTCCCCTTAATGGTCACTAGTCTGCCAAGAGTTGGCACTTTCAAATTAACCCTTAGGAAACACATTCTCACAACCCATTGCTGTAGGTGCCCCAGAGGTGAACCATGAGCCAATGACTGCCCACCTACCCCCATTGAACGGTGACCAAGTCATCACCTGTGACAAAGTCTGTCTTGCAGACTGCCTCTGCAAATTGTCCCTCCAGTCATTGTGTCTATAGCAATATGACTGAATGCATAGCTAAATCACTGTATTGGCTATCTGCCTCTCCTGTAGACAATATTCATTGCCCCCTTACTTACTGTGTAACAGACTACATTAATGTGCTTTGTATTGTTTTGTACACTTGCTTCTTGTGTTCATAATGTGCCTGTAGATTTGTTGTATGTATCTGTTCATCATTTTGTAATATGACGTGGAACCTTTGAAAATTAGTCCCTGAGTCAAAGGATTGTAATTCTGATCTATGACAATAAATAAATAAATTTGTTAGCCTGTTCTTCAATATTGTCCATTAAATTCAGTAGAGGTGTAAACATATTTTTCAACTCCAAGGTGACTTCCATTTCCCTCCTTTCTTTCCTTTTTTTTTGTATGTGCCTCATTACAGTCTACAAAACACCAGTCATCATTATCATCATTGTCTTCACTTTCCCTATGTCTTTTACCTGTATTACCACTTTTCTGTCCCATTTGTGTTATGTCATTTTCACAGTGTTTGTTTGCCCCTTCAGCATCGTATCTCTGTTTTCTTAAAATTTTAAACTGCTAAATGTGGTGAGAAACAGCTCAGCACAGCTAAATGGGTTCAGTGGAGATAAGAACTTTGTGAAAGTTAAATTTCACAAGTGGAATTCTAGGGTCATTACTTATCGTACTTCCATGAATTTTTGAGCAAATGTTGTCAGTTAGTAATTTGCCATATTTCCACTGTAAATTTTAAACTACTAAACCAAATTTCTACAGCTTTGTTAGGTTCCAGGACCCATTGACATTGGGTATGCAATATGCATGGCAAATTTCATGTGTATACCTGCAATAACAGTGTGGATACATCATCCCAATATTTGGAAAATGTCTGAAACTTTTCTCAAATAGAAACATAGAATTTGTCAGTGGATAAGGACCACTTGTCCCACCCTGTCTGCCCAATAATTAAACCTGTGTAAATTATAATTTACAAACAAAACACTGTGGCAGTGTTCTTAGATAAGCGTAAGCATCCTGCTTACAATGTGATGCATCAGGGTATTCGTATTATGCCACATTTGCTAAACTAAAATATACCAGTTGGCAACATCTACTAACTTGTAACTCTCCATTTTTTTCTACTTACCAAAGAGTGCTGCCACCCATCAGCTTCTTCAGGCAAGCACTTGCTCCGACCCCAGAGCACATGCTGCCAGTGTTTTCTGTAGCTTATGATACTCTTATCCAACTCTCTCGACATTTAGCAGTTTAAAAGACCTTTCCAAGAAGATATACATGCAAATTGTCAGGCATTTAGCTCCAAAGGTGGCCGAGTTGTAAGCAAAGAAATATTTTCTGAATATTTTGCAAAACAATAAATTGCCTGACTTTGAGCCCTATATGTAAAAACTACAACTCCAAATGCCATTACATTAAACCTCATTTCAATGATTAAACATGATCATTTCAGTTCTCTAGCTGCAGGAATGGTTGAGTTATGAGACTAAATGAAGAATTACATGACATTTTATGAAATTTCATGAAATTAGAAGACATTCACAAATTCCACAAAAATTCCTTGAACTCAGAATTTGTTAATTTTGTCTAGCCCTACCTGCTACCAAACCATGCAGAACAGAACCCAAAACATTATTCTATAATTTTTTTAATGCAAAACCAAGCAACCTAATGCTTTAAGGGTATGATTATTTTACAACAGGCACTGACATAAAAGTAAATAATGCATTTGTAAAAGGAGAAAGTACACTCTCAATCCATGCACAAACATTAACAATTTTCATAAATCTCAAGATAGCACTCATTTAATGGTTGTATAGTATTTTAAAAAGCTGAAACACACTAATATTGTATATTTACGCCTATAGTGCTGGGAGAAACACAAACAAGTGGTCTGTGCATATTGTATGACTTTGGGGGGGCCACCTCCCAGGGCAGTAGAATATGGATTAACACATGCAAGGCAGAAAAAAGCACAGATGGAGAGAAAATATAATAGCATAAAGATTGAGAGAGAGGATAATTTTGGGGGTAAGGCTGTATGATACTGGGGTTACTGTTTAGCAGATCAGCCAACGGGTGAGCATCAGTGGAGGAGTTCATTGTGGAGTTAAGTGTTTGGGCTTTTTTTTGTTGTTGTAGTGCTTGTAACACCACAAGTATTTATTTATTTATTTCAATTTTGTTAACTGGGTAAGCCCACTGAGCCCCAAAGGTCCCTTTTCCAGGTGCAACACCAGATTAGTTACATTCAATAAAAACATTTTGCAAGGTACAATACGTAATACATAAAAGCATCTGTCACTTTTGCTTACAATCAAGACATTGCACATCAAGGAATCATACATTCATCAGGTAAAATGAGTTAATCCCGTGATTCTTTTTTCTGCAGGGGGACAATGTAGAAAAAGGAGACGGGAGGTCCCCAGCAGCAGGAGGGCTGAAGGCAAGTTTGGCTGTGGTGGACTCGGGATACCATTGGTGAGCCAGGAGGGCCATGTGGCTCAAGGCTGCCAATCAGGGGGCTGTAGTTCCAGTGGATAAATATCCGGGAACTTGTAGTTTCAAGCTCTCTTTAACAGACCAGCCAGTGAATGAGCATCAGTCGACGAGTCTGGTGCAGAGCTAAGCATTTAGGATATTTTTTTGTTGTGCTTGTAAAACCACAAATAAAATGAGTTAATCTTGTGATTCTTTTTTCCACAAGGGGACTGTGTGGGAAAAACAGGAGGAGGGAGGTTGCCAGAAGTGGCAGAGCTGAAGGCGTGTTCAGTTGAGCTGGACTTGGGATGCCATTAGTGAAGCAGGAGAGTCACGTGGCTTAAGGGAACCAGTGAGGGGAGCAGAAGTTCCTATATATTACCCAGAGAGCCAAGCAACTCCTCACATGAGTGACCCCAAAGCATAAGTGCCATGAAGCTGGTATGTGGTGTCTGACTTAATGAGTGGCATCTGGGGACATTGGCAAGACATCCACAGGATGACCTCAGGTCAAAACTCTGCCCAACTGAGGCCAGAAAAGGCAAGGGCACTTGGAAGCAGGTATTGCAAGATTTGTAAAGGGGTTGCACTTGATCCCTATCTGGGATCAACCTGCAGAAGGGTTGTTAGAAAGTGATTTTACAGGGAATACAGCTGGTTCCTATCTAGGGTCAGCATTTAACCTAGTTTGGGCTTGCAGCTGTTCAGCAATCCTCTTATAGGTAAGTGGCTAGTCAGGATCTTGCAGGGATTGCTGCTTTTCAGTCATCACCACCTAGGACAGGGTACTTGGTAGGAAGACAATTAGAGTAAGGGGTTGCAGCTTTTCAGCTATCCCCACCAGGGTTAAAGAACTACGATCAGTTGAAGGATTCTGTGGGGGTAGCAGCATAACCCTAAATAGGATAAGGCAACAGATCATGCAAGGACTGTAGAGATATTCTGTCAGCAGAGGAGTTAATAGCATAACGTGAAGGTAGGGGCTGCTGATGGGATGGCGGGGCAGGTAGGGTAGTGTGTTGCAGGGGCTGTAGGACAGTGGTTTTCCTAGGATTGTTATGGAATGTTGGGTGGTGTCAGGTCTGCAGGAGCATAGATCAGCTGATGATGGAGTTATGGCAGCTTAGACAGGAGCTAGAAGCGCTGGTAGAAAGGGTAAACCTAAATGGGATGTGGGTGAAGCAGGGAAGGGTAACTCATGGGGGGGGTCGAGTGATAGAGCCCAGACTGAGAAGGGGGTCTAGCAGAGAGGGAAGAATAGAGAATGGCTGAGGCAATTACCTTGGGTCTGTCTTCTACAGTGGAAAAGGAGGCCTAGTGTCGAGGGATGCACATTATTAAGAGGAATAGGGAGGCAAAGAAGGATGGGAAGCTGGTGGGAGCACTCCCAGAGGTACCAATGCAGAATAAATTCTTCCCACTGACTAGGAAAGGTATGGAGTAGAATGGCGAGGGGAGAAAGGGGAAAGCAGCAACAGGAGAGGGATTTGAACACTAGGGAAGGTGTACACAGTGTGGTGGACAAATGCCTCTGATGAAGAGTTCCAACTCAAAGCTCCGGGGCAGTAGTGGTGTGTGGTGAATGTCCGTGTCCACACTGTGCTTGGATTAGTATTAAAGCATTTAAAACCACTGAAAATAGTGTGGTCTTTCCTGGCTCATGAGTACAGTTTTTTTGCTATTTTGGTAAAGAAAGGAATGGGTGGGGGAGTGAGTAGAAATTGAAGAGAAGGGATGCGGACAAGCAGGGAAGGGGTCCAGCGGAGAAGGACAGAATGGGAAAGCGGGGGGAGGGCAATGCAAGAAGGATGCTGGTGGTCAGAGTGGGCAACAAAAGGGAGGAATGAGGAGCAAAACAGGGAAGAGCAGGTTCGGAGGGCAGAACTCAGATGACACGTGGGGTAGGGAGAGTTGTGATCCTATGAGACTTCATAGTAAAGGGAGTAAGATGTGGGAGTACAAGTGCTAAAGTGAGTTGCAGAAGATTGCATTGTATAGCAGGGATGGCCGCAGGGAGGGTGGGGCCAAGAATAGTCGAGATCATGGGCCAAGAGGGAGGGCAGCCGTACCTCATTGTTTATCTTGGTACAAATGACCTGTCAGACAGTGAGGTGGGGGTGGTCCAAGACAGGTTCAAAGAAGTGGGATGGATCTGCAGGAAGGTGGAGAGGTCAGTAGCCTTCTCAGAAGTACTACCAGTACCAACGGCCAGTACTGCAAAGATGATTAGGGTAGAGGAATGTAATGTTTGGCTCAGGAGGTGGTGTAAAGAGGAGGGATACAGATTAATTGGTGGCTAGGGGAACACATGGTGAAACAAAGACATTTATGCACTGGACAGACTGCACCTTAACAAGGAGGGCTCAGGGGTGCTAAAGATCAGATTCGAGGAGTATATTAGCAAGGATCTTAATTTAAGCTGATGAGGGGGGCAGCAGGGGTCAAAATACCCTTTGTTACCTGGAGGAGGGGGCCATCAGGCTTCCCCCAAAGCAGGACAGGAGGATGAGGTAGGGCAGGAGGTAGGACAGGGTATGGCAGGGGGGCAGGCAGTCCAGAGGTGGAGAGGGACTCGAGTGAAGGGGGAAGGTGCTGTCCCGGAATGCAAGAAGCTTGGGGAACAACATGGCTGAGCTGCATTCACTGATAGCAGAGAGAGACGTGAACATGGCTGGCATCACAAAGACATGGGCTACACCCAGTCATGACTGGGATCTCTCCATCCTGGGGTACACAATGTATCAGAGGGAAAGGAGGGGTAGTTGGGGGAGTGGCTCTGTACGTGAAGGACAGAATCACCTGTACTAGGGAAGTGGAGACAGTAGGAGGGACAGAACTGCTGTTGGTTTAGGTGCAGTCATTGAAAGGCAAGAAACTAAGCATAGGAGTTGTATACAGACCACTGCACCAGGAAGAAGATTTGGACAGGGAGCTGGGTTCCAAAATAGTAGAGAGGATCGACAAGGGGTGGTAGTGATTATGATGGTTTTCAACGTACCTGGGATGGACTGGCAGAGCCCTGCTACCACCTGTACTAGGTCACAGGTGCTGCTAGAGGCAATCCAGAGTGGGTTTCTAATACAATGTGTACTGAAACACACCAGGGAGAGGGTTAAACTGAACTGAACACCGGGGGTGAGGGTGGAATCACCACTGGCAGGCAGTGACCACAACACTGTGTGGTTTCACCTGGATGTGGGCAAGGAGAGGATCAGAACTAAGACAAGGGTGTTAGATTTCAGGAGGGCAGACTATGGAAAGATGGGGGAATGCTGAAGGGGCACCTCACTAAGATCATTGAAGATACAGGGGTGGACCAGAAATGGGCCATCATCACGGAAGGGCTATTGGCTGCCACTAATGTGTGTCAAAATTAAAAGGAAAAATATCCAGAGCGAGGAAGCTCAGCTGGTTGGACAGGGAGGCAGCCTAGGTGGTTAAAAGCAAAAGAGGAGCCTTCAAAAAGTATAAATGCACCCAGCGGGAGGAGGATAGGGAGGACTACAGCAACAGGGCAAGAGAGGAAACAAGGCAGTAAGATTGGCCATGGCCAGGAAGGAACTGCAGCAGGCAGCGGGTGTAAAAATGGGAGAGACGGTCTTCTTCAAGTACATCAGGGAGAAAGGAGATAACAAGGACAGGACAGTCAGATGAAAAAAGGAGGAAAGGTGGGTGGATAGTAGTGCTGAAAAGGCAAAGGTACTTAAGTATTTCTATTCAGTCTTCATGAAGGAGTAGGACAGCCCAGTCCCACCGGGAAATATGGGGAGGAGTGGGGGGAGAAGTCGCAGATGGGGAGCAAGAAACTGATAGGTTGAGGAAGGGTTTAAAAAATTGATAGACTGAGGAAAGGTTTAAAGACCTTGAAAGTGGAGAAGTCCCTGGGACCAGATGGCATATACCCGAGCACTTAAGAAAATTAGTGGATGTAATGGAGAGCACCCTTGCTGACCTGTTCAACACCTGTCTGGGCACAGGAGTGGTACCTCTGGACTGGAGAACAGCACATGTATTGCTGCTACACAAAAGTGGGCCAAGGGTTGACCCAGGTAATTATCGGATGGTAAGTCTGACCTCAATTGTGGGGGAAGCTCATGGAAACCATTCTGAAGAAAAGAGTGGTAAACTTTCCTAATGAAAATGGACTCCATGGTCATAGGCAGCATGGGTTTGTGTCAGGGCAATCCTGCCAGACCAATCTAATTGATTTCTTTGATTGGGCAAATAGGACAATGAACAAAGGCCAAGCAGTAATCATACTGTATCTAGATTTCACAAAGCCTTTTTACCCTGTTCCCCACAGGAGATGAATTATAAGCTGGAGGACTTGGGTGTAGGGGTGAAACTGGCTAGGTGGGTAAAACACTGGCTACAAGATAGAAACCAAAAGGTGGTAGTCGGGGTGAGGGGGAATTCTCAGATGCTAGACCAGTCATTAGCAGTTCCCACAGGGCTTGGTGATTGGCCCAGTGTTATTCAACATCTTCATCAGTGACATTGCAGATGGGGTAAAAAGTTAAATCTGCCTCTTTGCGGACAACACAAAGCTCTGTGGGAGAGTGGACACAGAAGAAGAGAGACAGGACATTAGAAAGGAGCTAGCTAAACTAGAAAGGTGGGTTGGGTATTTGGCAACAGGGATTCAATGCCAAAAAGTGTGAAGTAACGACAGATGTCTTTCCAGGTGTACTGTTCCTCCCTATATGGGGGTTATAAGGTTTCACTGACTGTAACTACTATATGATACAATACTATTATGTAGTCCTGTGATGTGTTGGCAGAAATTGGAAAGCAATAAAATGTTTCATGTTCCAAAAAGTTTAAGGTAATGCATTTAAGGGCAAAAAACCTAGAGACCACATACTGGCTGGGGGATGTACAGGTCACCAAGTCAGAGGAAGAGAAAGAGTTGGGTATGCTCATCATGAATGACCTGAAGCACTCAGTGCACTGCAGGAGAGCAATAGCCAAATAAAATCAGATGATGGGATAGATAGCCAGAGGTATTACCAGTAGGAAGGTGGAGGCCATCCTGCCACTATACAGGTCACTGGTTAGGGCACGTCTGGAGTACAGGAGCCCTTACCTAAAGAAATACATTACATTACTGGAGATGGTACAGAGAAAGGTGACCAAGATGATCCTGGGGCAAACAGGAAGGCCTCATAAGGAGAGACGCAGAGATCTCAACATATACTCCCTAGTGGATACAAGGGAGAGGGGTGACATGATAAAAACCTTTAAATATCTTGGGGATTTCAACAAAGTGAACTCTGATGGTCTCTTCAACCTTAGTGGCACCGGGACCACTAGGGGCACTGCCTTAAACTGGTAGAGGGTGCTTCAGGAGGGAAATGGGGAGACTGCTTTTTTTACAAGAGGGTAGTGGCAAAGTGGAGTGAGTTGCCAGAGGAATGTTTCTCCCTGAAGACTGTAGACAGCTTCTGGAGAGGTTGGGAAAGGATAAAAGGGAAAACTGCATGGAATGGGAAGCAGGTGGAGGGAGGGGGGATGTTGATGGGGAAGGAGAAGTGGCTAGCGGGGAGGAGGGGGATCCCTCAGTAGATACTGGTGGGTCTACAAACTTGAACAGATTAAATAGACTGAGGCTTTTTTCTGATTTTTTTTTCATATGTTCATATGCACCAGATCACACTAACAAAATGAAATGTTACAGCAGTGGACTTTGACAGCACAGTAAGAGACAGGACAGCAGAGAAAGAGTATGTGAAAACTGGGACGGGGCCCCTGACCCTGTTACAGGAGATTTTATTGCAAACTTCAAGCTACAGTTAGCACAAAGAACCCAATCCCTTTTTAGAACTTATGTAACTCCACAGTCCTTCCTGCGAAAAACTTTTAAACGGGCTTTCAGATTTGTTGTTTTGTTCTTTAACTGATTTAGCATGTTACCAGCTTTAAACAAACATACTTATTCTGATACAAAACTTTAAAAACAAACATTCATGATGAACAGCATCTGTCTTAAAACTGTGCTTGTTCTGAAAGCTTGCTGGAGCTCCCAATAAATTTAACATTACACATTAGTATAAATCCATCAGATTAGAATGATAGTGCAGCAAGCTCTTCCTGCGCCCTTAATGGACTTGTAAAGCACCTTGACACATTCCTGGTATTTTTGCTTTGTAACAAACACTTGAAAAACAACTTCTGACACTAGACAAAAAAAGTAGCAACCGCTGAACTAATAAGCAAGTTAAATAGATGGGAGGATATACTGAGAAATAGCAACCGAGATCCCTTATTCAGTAATAAATCCATACACTCAGAATGAAGCCTCTGGACCGCTTGTCTAAAACATAGCTCAGATTTAAGGACTGTAATTCATTTGAATGCTGTATTTTTTTCTTATGACTTTATCTCTCAAAAAAGTTTATCTATGCTATGTTGTCATACCAATGGCCATTTTATTACATATTTTATCTGGAGTGTATACTGTATTTTTAGTTAGTGACCAAAAACTAATCCACATGTAGAGATCCCGCAATGTCAGATAAATAGCGTGCTTGACTTTAAGGAAAAATACTCGTGGGCAAAATAATGCACCTAGGTCATAGGAACCCGGGAGCGGAGTATAAGATGGGTGGAGTGATACTGACAAAGACCAAACAGGAAAGATACTTGGGGTAATCATATCAGATTATCTAGAGGTGGCCAGGCAATGTGACAAGGCAGTCAGAAAAGCTAGTGGGATGCTGGGGTGTATAGGAAGGGGTATCTACAGCAGGAAGAGATGGGTAGTTCTGCCCCTATATAAATCACTGGTAAGACCCCACCTAGAACACTGTGTACAGTTCTTGAGACCGCATCCCAGAAAGGACACAGAGTGGATGCAGTCCAGAGGAGGGCTACCAACATGGTGCAGGGTCTGCAGCAAAAACAATACAAGGAAAGCCTAAAGGAGCTGATAATGTACATTCTGGTGGAGAGGAAGGAGGGGATATAATAGAAACCTTTAAATAACTTACAGGTGTTATCAAGGCATAGGAGGAGAGTATATTTCAGAGTAAAAGGTGCAATATAACCAGGAGGTATGATATGAAGCTGCAGGGAGACAAATTCAGGAAGGATGTGAAGAAGTATTTTTTCACAGAAAGGGTGTTGGATACCTGGAATAGCCTTCCAGCAGAGATAGTGGGGGAGAGAATAGTGACTGAGTTCAAAAATTCCTGGGATAGGCATAAGGGAATTGTGGGGTAGGTTAGAGAGGAGAAAAGATTGTGATGTGGATTAAGTAGGGTGTACCAAAAAAACACAATTGGGTAGACTGGGTGGGCCCAGTGGCCCTTATCTGCCATCACATTCTACGTGTCTATGTAACCCTCAGCACAGTGACAGCACTGAAAAATGTAGAAAGGATTCTTGGGAGAGAATATAAATCAAAAGACAGCAGTGAAAAATGCTCTTAAAAAGGTAGATGGCATTGGGCAGACACTAGATGGAATACTGCATGCTATAGTCATTAGAATATGGGAGGACATGATGTCGGTGCCTCTGAGAAGAAACAGCATAGGGCAACCAAGATGATACCTGGCCTCAGGAACTAAAGTTATGTGCAACTAAAGGAGACTTTGGAGTTACTTTATAGAAGTCTTCAAACTTTTAACAGGGTCTGACAATGCTAATCTTTGCTAAACTGTCCCCTGTGGTTAAGGATTTGATATAAAAATTAGGAAACTAGCAATAAAAGGACAAATTGAGCAGAACAATTTTATTGACCGTATTTATTTATTAGCTTTTAGTAACCAGGTAAGTGCATTAGGCATTAGTCCTGCCTATTTTCAAGCATGACCCAGGAGGGTACAGTAACAATCAATGACAATCAACGAGAACACATAGAAACATGTGTCAGTGCAGGCCTGCAAGCCAGGTGAATAAATTCATACACGAAATTGAACAAATACAGAATGGTCAGAAAGAATACCAATAGTGACCACCTCAGAGAGAGTTACAGTGTAACAAGAAGAAGTAACCACCCACACAGGGATGTAAAAATAGTTCATTTGATACAGTCAGACAATACAGTTCCGTTAGGGAAACCCAGAGGGGCTAGGAAGGGAAGGCCGAAAGCAGAGTGCATGGGGGTTAGGTACATACACAGGAGTCAAGTGCTTGAAGGTGGGAAAAAAGTGCAGATTTAAAGGCAGGGTGAGATGAGGAGCCCTTTAAGGTGGCCAGTAAAGTGTTCCAGAATTTGGGGGTGAAATGGGAGAAAGCTTTTCCCCCATTGTGGTCGAGCAGTGGGGGACAGAGAACAGGTGCGAGTTAGAGGACCTCAGAGTATGGGTCTGAATCACAGGGGTAAGCATGGCCCCTATGCAGACAGGGCGGGGGGATCTGTTCATGGAGTCTATAAAACAACCCAGAGAGAAGGAGTGATGGGCTTTAGGGGACAGCCAGTTCAATGTGGAGTATAGTACGCAGTGGTGGGTGAGGCGAGGAACAGAGAGTGCAAATCTGCAGATGTTGTTATATGTGGTGTCCCAGTGATGGAGGATACCCACATTGGCGTGAGAGAGAATAATAAACATTCAAGAAAATCAGTAGAGCTGAACAAGATATGGGGACAAAAAAGAGATAAAATAAGATTGTTGGCAGGACAATGAATGTTTATTTTCTTCATGCTATGAAATGGGCATGTATGAATTGTAAAGTGATTTAAAAGAAGACTAGATATGCCAGTGATGAACATCAGTGATAAAAACAGAAAACAAAAAAAAAGGCTGCAAGATAAGTAAATTGTGTAAATGGATGTAAATATGACAAGATGTTAGAATGGTTTCCAAAACAAATGCAATGACAACCTGTTACAAATAAATGCAGACCACATGTGGAGATAAATAAACCAGACAAAGAAAATCTACAGTACATCCCCCCAACTGCATCACACATACCCCAGAACTATCATTTCTGCATTGATGCGGGACACATGGGGCATGCTATACAGCGTGTATACACGTAATGAAGCTACAGAACGATTGCATCAATACAGTAACAGTAGGTGTTACTTCGGCACTTTGCTGTTTCTGAAGGATTTTTTTTTTTATGGAATGCCTTTACACAAACTAGCCTACAGTAGAAGACCATAACTGCCACTCACATAACCCATGCATGCAGTCAAGACTTAGGTTTGCAGACGGACTATTTCCAGAACTTATCTCTCTATGAACCTGCCATTTGTTATGCAAATGTACGCAACAAAAGTTATTTTACTGTTAGGCTTTATCAGTGAGATCTACAGGTACTGCTGAGGAGAAAAACTCTAAAGCTACACAAAACTTGCTGCCTTGATGTTTTGGCCTCAGTGGCTTCCTTCCTTCCTACAAAACCCGTATACAGCAACTCAGAACAACCTGTAATAGCAAACTGCAGCAAGCACAGCAACAATGAAGTACATGGCTTACCACTTTGGTTCTTGTTTTCTTAAGCCTCTTGCCACAAAGACACTGCAGGTCAGTTCTATTATGTGGGTTGTGCATCGAGAGCATGGTGCCACGGTGGCAAAATTCAGAAATGAATGACACTGTGAGACAGTCAATAATGCACAAATGCCTTGGGGGAGCTGCCAACAACAATATCGCCATTCCGCTTGTGTGTGCCATGGGTTGAAGCCGGTGCAATTTTATGGCCTTTTAAACAGCCATGAACCTAAAAATTATTTTTCATATTTCATTTTCACATTCATGGGTGTTTAGCAAGACAGCACTGGGGGACCACCACCGGCCCCAGTGGCATGATGCCTTTGGCAGGAGGCCCATGCAAAGTTCCAGCTTTCCAGAAACAGGTATAGATACTGTTAATGTAGGGAAGCATCATTTTGAAACACCAAGTTCATAGATGCATGTGTCTGTTAAATTGCTAGATGTGATCAAGAAATTATAATATATATATGATGCTATAAATGTGGATTAAACAAATCAATCAATCAATAAATAAATACTGGGATAATGTATTGATTCTCACTGTCTTGTGATCACAAAGAATAGTCCTTTTCTATTTACAGTAGGTGGTCTTTATTACATGACCATGCTGGAGAATGTATATCCCATGCATATAAAGTTGTGTTACACTTGTCATCAGCTCTCATTATAGCATGCTGACATCAGGGACAGATAGAACGGTCTGTTGTAATAAAAAACAGAGAACCCTTGTTGCACAAGCAGTTTCTTCAGCCATTGGAAACTATTAAAGCAAAACCACATTGGGAATGAGATAATAAACCTCTCTTGTACTGTTCATGAGCCTCACAGCCACAGGTCAAAGTACTTGTGTGCTACGGGAGATGTTTTAGCCAAGTGCATGCTCTCCTGTGATGTGCTTCTCATAATTATACAGGGAGAATAAGGGTATGTTTTTTTATTCAGGATGTTGCAAGGACAAGAAGAGTGAGCTCATCCATTCACCTCAGATCTGGACAAAATCAATAGTTCTCCAGAGAATTCCTTTTAATTACTGTCTATTAGGAGCAAAGAGAGCTGCCATCCGGAGGGGATAGATTCACATCTGGACTTGGACTTTGAGGCTCTGAGTGAAGACGCAGTCCCCATGGAGACAGTGCAAGTCAGCTGGCATACAAGTACCAGTCACAGCCATCCACCTAGTCACATCATCTTCTTCACTATGGCAGATCCCCCCCACACACACACACACACACATATGCACTCACTATTAAAGAATCTCAGTCTACTGACTCCTTCATATCTGCCCTCAAGGATCATCTCCTCACCATAGCCAAATGTAAGTGCTGATATGCTTCAACTGTCATTGTTCACTGGACCCTATGTTCAACTGTGCCTTATCTAACAAACCTGGGTACTTAGCTGCACCTCTCTACTGCATCTCCCTCATGGGATTTGCTTTCCCTTTTGTAATATGTAAAGCAATTGACCTTTTGACCTATACAAGTGTTCTAAGGTCTCCAATTTTGATGTATAGATATGTTGTAAGGTTCTCTGTTTCATTTTTTTGCACAGGTGCACACACATTTTGGCCAGCTTGATTTTTCAGTGTGTCTTATCTGATGTTTGATTCTTGTATGTACCACTTTCAGTAACTGACTCGAGGTTGCCCCTGAAAATGGGACTCTTTGGTTTCAGTGAGCCTACCCAATTACCAAAAACCAATAAATAAAGTAAACAAATAAATAACAGCATTGGCATAGCTTATGCAAACAGTCACTTATCCATACTCCTGGCCTGAAGAAATCTGCTGTTACACAGAACCCTAAAAATTGGAGGAGGGGGAGCAAATCAATCCTTTTATTGAAGCTGAAGTAATCCAAGCATTACACACTTGTATCATGAGCTCTATACAACAGCCCTTGACAGTTTTTTTTTTAGTAGAGCGTTGCAGAGCATACAATATAATTTATCCATAGAATTTCAGATGCGAATCCATAACGAAGCGCTCTGGTCAGTAGCCAAAAAAAAAAAAAAAACAGCGCAAGCTTCTACATAGCAAATGATGGTAAAAAGGGCCTGGTGGCCCATCCAGTCTCTACGCCCTTCCTAACTTCACTGTGCCAGCCCTGTGGCTGTACTGCCCTCTTACCTCTGCCCCTTCCCCCTCCCTCTTACTATGGTCATGTACCTGTCCCACCTTACCGCGGATCCCTCCAATGTTTTAGTCGGCTCCACCTCCTTGGGCAGCCTATTCCACTTGCCCATGACTCTTTTGGTGAAAAAAGTGCTTGCAAACAACTTTCTCAAACCTACCTCCTGCCAGTTTCAATGACTTGCCCCTCATCCCTGTGTTCTTGCTTAAGGTGGAAATGTCTTCAAGCTCCACACTATTTATTCTATGCTAGGAGGTTTCTACCATGTCTCCCGTCTCCCTCTCGCCCTGTCTCTAGTGTGTACAAGTCAATGTCTTGCAACCTCTCTTTGTATGCCTTTCTCCCTATCCCCTGAATCACATATCCACAAGCTCTAGCCACAAAACATTCAGAAGTACTGTGAATTTCAAGGAGTTCAGTTCTGTTAGGGGCATTTACATGAAATGTGATCACGGTCTGTTACTGTTCACTTACAACTGAGGCACATTCATGAACTGAATTCATGATCCCCTACTGGGAGTATTACAGTCTGTTGTATTGGAAATCATTATGATGTAACAAGCAGGGCCTTATGCCTTAGCTGTAGAAAAACTGTAGGGCCAAAGCTCTTGTTTCATTTAAATGCCCTTAGTAATGAAGCATGATATAACTTGAATTTCAAGTATTTCACATTTTAGTATAACTGAATTTTCTGATGCCAACAGTGGTTGAATTTCATAACAAATTTTCAGCTTTGCAAATAAGTTGAGAAAAAACAATAAAACTTGTAGAGGCAAAATGTACACAGAAAACCAATGACAGTCATCAAGAGAAATATATAGTGTATGGTGGAATGCTGTTCTGCATGGAAATCCATGCCTGGAACAGCGTTGTTGTGCTGCACTCGGTGCATCACAATCTTGTTGTGCTTCACCGAGTACTTCACTGGTGCAGCACAACAAGATCGAACGCATTCGCACATGCGCAATTGAGAGGCCCACGGCAACGCGAAAGTAAGCGTGCTGCTACAGATTCAGAAGTAAGGCTTATGCTTTCTGGTAAACTTGTTTGGGGAATGACGGAGTGCTGCTTATGGTTGCCAATACACTATAAAAGATTGTGTATGAGCAACCTAACACAAACAAGGCAGTTGTAAGATCTCGAGGTTTCCATGGTAATAGACCTCTTGAGCTGCGCTCGCGAGGTCTCTGGTTACCATGGAAACCTCTCGATCACAACTGCCTTGTTGTGCATGATTGCTCATACACAATCCTCTGTATTTTATATGCCTTGATTCAAGGGCATGGAATGAAAATAAGCAGGGTGAGGTCATCTGTGCTGCAGCAACACCTGTTCTTAGCCAACACGGGAAGTACAGCTCCAGAAACTAAAGACTGATGGATTATTTTCTGTATATATTATGTAATAAATATATTTTAGATACAATAAAAGATCGTTTGATGCAGAGCAATTTTATACATAACTATACGATACACTAAGCATAAAACATTTCCTTCAGATTCCAATCCAAAAATCACACTCCTTGCTTTCAATGTCCTTTGTGTTGATAACCCAGACTTCATTTCATTTAAAGTATCTGTTATCCAAATAAGTGCATAGGTCCAAGATGCCTGTTTGCAGAACTGCCTGGGCCAAATGCATGAATCATATCAACAACAAATAAGTAAGATGCATGTGTATACAATGAGAAATCAAAATAAAAACGTTCAACATATGCACAGAATGAATACTGTAATCCAGAAATATTTCCAGAGATCGCAGTTAAACACTGTGTTGCTACAGGTTACACACAGACTCTTTGGCCAATCAGACTTGATAGTAAGCTGATATTGCCTCCATTTATGCCCCCCACTCACACACGCCTATGCGTACATTCATAATCTACCCCCTTCTCAAATTAAACATTAAGGCATGGCCAGGGTTGGGTTACCTCTGTTAATCTAATGCTAGGGGAAATGAGGTACAAGGTGAAGCTAAGTTACTTGTGCCCCAGGGTTAGATTAACAAAGTTAACCCAACCCAGGACTACCTTAATGCTATCATGGAACTACTATAATTTGTTTTTGTTTTTTTAAATGAATGTTTTTAGAGCTAAAAGTCTAATGGTTTAGTATGTACATTAGGGTTTCAACTGTTGACATAATCATTGTAGAATAATGTCAGCCAAATCAGAATGTTCCCTTTCTAGCAACTGTTTTATAATTCCTGTAATTCCTATGTCCCTTCTCATAGCCTTAACATGAATTATTGGAAGAGCATTGTCCTCTGCTTTATCTACATTATGAAAAAACGTTCCTGTCTCTTGACACACCATTGTTCCACTTACACATTCAAAGCCCATCACAATACACACCTTTTCTCTGTTGCATATGATTGCTAAGATGGCATGTAGATGGGCAAGTGTGCTACAGAGATATACAGTAGCAAACTATGGATTTTTTTCCATCCACTCTGTGCCTGACTTAAGCATATTACTGAAAAAAAAACTGTTAGACTACTGGAGCTATATGTAGACCACTTCTTGGGACTGGTACATGTCAGAGTAATGAACACCAATGACAAAAGGAATATCAAATCATGTGAGACTTTATGAACCTAAGATGGAAGAGTAAACAGAGGAAATTAGAAGCCATATTACCAGAGACTCTACCAATCCAGTTTTAAGATGAAAGGCATAAAGCCAGGATTCACAGTACAAATGCTTTGATTAGAATTTGGGGAAAGGGAGAAGGATTTCCTTAGGAACAGGATGAACATTCATGGAAAAAGATATATTTTTCAGGAAATAGAGCTTACTCCTGAATCTAAAAAGAACTAATGGCTTGGGAAATCTAATCAACACAACTTTTCAGAAGACTAGTCATATGAAGGGAGGGGAAGAATACTGTGAACAGTATTGAAGCCAAAAGAGTCAAGGAGAGAGGCAAAAAAACAAAGCACTATTGAAGCTCTCATTGATTCATATGAGAACTGTTTGCTAACATAGTGCATGGAAGAGCAGACTAGGGATGGTACCATACTGGACCTAGTTTTGTTGAATCATGACAACATAGGGGAGGTAAGCATGGATGATCCACTTGTGTCCGGTGACCACCATTTAGTTTGGTTTAGCATTGCTCTCCAAGTCTAGCAGCACAAGTTCGGATTCGTGCCTAGATTTTAAAATAACAGACGTCAGGAAGATTGAAAACGAGCTAAGGAAGAGACGCAAGCGGACAGGCCAATTAGACAGCATGCACAATAACCAGGATGCCATTAAACGGGAAGTTCAGGAAGTATCTAAAGCATGTCTTAGGCAAGCTAGGAAGGAGAAGAAGTAAAGAAAACCTGCTTCATTCTCCAGGGAAGTTGTGAAGCAGGCTGAGCCCCAAGACACTGGCCTTAAGAAAATACAAGACTGAAGAGATGGCGGCAAATAAAACATCTATTTTAACAAACTGAAGGAGTCCAGTCATGTGGTAAAAAGGGCTAAGGCAGAGTCAGAGTGCAACATAATGTACGGGTGGAGTGAAATGACAATTCCTTCTTTAGATCAATTAGGTAAAAAAGGAAAAAATAATGGGGAACTGAAAGGCTGAAGAATCATGGGGCATGGGTGTAGGAGGATGGGAAAAAGCAGATGTATTAAATGAAGGCTGTAGCTCAGTATTCATGGTAGAGAGCACTAAACCTGGTAGGGAGCTAAAGATGGTGATGGAGAAAATTACTGCAAACAGAGAAGGCAAGGAGGTGCACAAAGTACAGATTTTTTTTTAAAGACTACACCCAGAGTGTGCACTTCATCAAGCCTCAAACTGCACCCCATCAAAGACGAGTAACTTAAGGTTACACCTTGGTGCTGCTACCTGCTGGTCCAAGCCTAACAATATATATTTTTTTTCACATAAAGGGTCTTCTGTGAGTTTCCAGTGTATTAGATGTAAACCAGAAGGAAGCACTGATGTGGCTGTCTCTGACCCAGATTTTAGGAGAAGCTGAAGTAGTTATGTCACACGGTAGCATCAGCAAGAAATAAGAGGGGGAGACAATACAAGATTTAGTTTGCATTATTATCAGTTCTGATTTTTAAAAGGTAGTCCAACTCCAGCATTTTAATTTGTCTAGATGGCTAAAACCTAAGGGGTAGAATTTTCATTGGTGGTGGACGATGACAGGGTACCCCGTCAATTGAGAACTACCAGAATAGTGCCACACTATACCGCACTAGTCTGGTAAGCGTTCACGTGGACAGTGAGGGGGGATTTACAGCACTTGCTGTAAGTGCTCCCCTGGTCGCTGTCCTTGGTTCTGTAATCAGGATAAGAGCTGCAGAGAACAGAAGGCTGGCCAAGCTGCTCCTGTGGTGTGGTGTGGTGGGCTGGGGCATTGAGCAGCTCAGCCAGTAGTAGTCTAGACCAGGGTTCTAATTCTGGTCTCCAACCTTTTAGCTACCTCGGAACTTAGTATGTTTTGTTTTTTACATGGGGCTGTAATGGCTCCACAAATTTTAACTTTCCCAGGGATCTGCTCCCCCTTGGAGTGAGAATCCTTATGACAGGGGGTGCAGCGGACAGAGCCCCCCGCATAGTGGGGGTGTGGAGGATGGAGCCCCCACAAAAAATGGTGCCATTTTTACCACACACTGGTAGCCAACACTATTCTTGCCGGTACTGTTTGGACCCAGTGCCTGATTACAGCATCCTCCCAATTGGGTCAAAACTCAAACACCCTATTGATAAAAGAACCCAAGTTATTAAGACAGTTTCCATGATTTGTGGCAGCTTGCATCAAAAGAATTGTGCAAGTGGCATATGTCTGATGCACGTGCCACCATTTTTGCAGCAGTTGCACAAAATGTGTATGCCAAAAATTACTTCTTAGAAAATCACACCCAAAGGATTTTTACCTGTAGAATTTCAGAGGCTGCCAGGCACTTCATGACTTAGGTTCAGTACACTGCAATTAGGTTTTATGCAGAAGGTTTTCATAGTAACCTGTTAATTTATACCACATGGAAGCAAAGTAAAACCAGCTAATTTATGGAACTATCAGCACATGGATGGCATTAAGCCAAAAACTGTTTCAGTTGATACTATTAGGGTTGGGTGGACTGACCTGCTAAGAATCATTCCCCCCCCCCCCGATCCAATACGGCCCAGCAGACCCAGATCAATAAGGACCTAGAGTCTAATCGTAGCTAGTCCAGATCCACTGTGGCACTCTATTTTAAACATTGTGATGTCATTTTTTTTTTAAGTTAACACTGCTGGAGTCTCTGTACTCTGTTGTGCTGCACAGTAGCAGCCTGCAGTATTATGTGATGCATGCATAAATCCTGGGAGTTGGACTGGAAGTTGGGAGTGGGACTTGGTGGAGGACAAATGGATAGCATCAGGCACTGGCTAGTGGCTACTAGTCAATTAGTCAACATCATTCACCATTAGCTAATTCTTCTGAAAGTTATTAAGCACTAAGGCACTTTGCTCTGCTGCTCGTTACTGGCATCGTTGCTGCTGCCATCATATATGAGAGAGACAGTTTGTTTTTTATTTACTTCACTAAACTATACTTAGTTGCAATGACTGTCCTAGTCCTCCAGACAGAAGTTCCTGAATCATTCTAAATTGATTCAGGAACTTCTGTCTGGACTAGGACACCTGGTTGGAACTAAGTAGTTTAGTCATGCAAAAAACAAACTGTCTCTATGAAAGTAGCAGTGAGTGATATCAGACAGCGAGCAGAGCAGACAGCACAGAACTGAAATAGTTAATTTACTTACTCACTGTCTGATGCGAGTGAGCAAATGAGTGAGCAGCACACTACTTCTTTTCCCATGGCTAAGCCTTCTGTCCCTCCCTTCCTCCAACTTGCTCCAAGACTGCAGGCAGCCCAGCCCACCTTTTCCAACCACTTCAATCGAGACTCAAGTAGTTCTCCAAGTCCCCCTCAGCTGTCCTCCTCCACAAGTCACTTTGCTCCAGTCCAGACAGTCCTGTTGTGGGGTGAGTGGTGCTGTCGGGACATTGCCGCTTTCTTTTCTGACCTGATGTGCGGTCCCTGGTCGAGTGCTTGTCCTTGCTCTTTTGTTGGCAATGCTGGCATCGGTGGAGGGGAGGGGAGGAGGATCAGGGAACAGACAGAGAGACGCGGTGAAGCATCATGATGTCATCACACAGCATAAACCACCATCAAATGTCCCACTATCTCAACCAGGTGATGTATGAGATATAAAAGTGAGTGTGGTGCCATAAATTCAGTAGTGCACGTCTGGGAGTGACTGAGTGAGGACGGTTGGAGAGCGACCACTTTGCTCAGTTGGTTTAGTTTACCCAAAAAAACTGTAAAACTTGCTCTGACTTGGAGCCTTTTGGCAAGACAAATACAGATTCTTGCATGTGCCTACTACAAAAGAAACAATTAAGAACTAACTGAAAGAGGGAAAAAAAGAGGGGAACATGGCAAGAGGGGGAAGGCAGTGACTGACTATCTCAGTCTGGGTTTCAGGCTGGCCTAGGCTGATGGTTGCACTTCTAATCTGAATCTGGCTGCACTAGTCATAGTAGTCAAACGCACTAGTGCAATCCAGGTGGCTTAAAAAATTCAGCAAAGTAAAGTAATTAAATGTCCTTTTCTGTGGAGCCAGCCATTAAACTAAACAGACAAATAGATGTGTCTACACTTCAGTTAGCCTGTATTATGTAATACTATTGACTGATGTGAAATAAGGCAGTCACTGACTGAACACTGTTTTTTTAATTCTGGAAACTTTTGGGACGCTAGCAGCTGACTGAGACTTTGAGGCTTATGTAGTGGCAGTAATGAGTAACGGCACAGGGTTTTAATGTCGCAAGACATTATGCCACATGCATATATCATGCTGCCAAAACAGTGCAATATATTGCATGCAGCACAAGTCTTTGTTTATGCAGGGGGCTCTGCCCCCTGCACCCCTGAACCCCCCAACTAGAATATCTAACTCGATGGGGTTTAGTAAGTATTGTGCACAAAGTGCAAAAAGGAAAAATTTAATGCGGTGGAACCGGGAATCGATCTCAGTCCTAAATGCTCTTCTTGCTCCTGTCCCTGCTCGTGGCTCATCCCTTCGAGCCACGGCAACTGCTCAGCAAAAGCTTGTCCCAACAGAGGTAATATCCTTTGCCTCCGACAGTGAGAGGGTGCAGTACCACGCACAGAACCATTCGCGGTATTGCACCCTCTTGTTGTCCTATACTGCACTGTTGCAGTTTTGGGGTTTTGTCATACACTATTAAGCTATGACATTTTGACCCGGTAGGATAAGTAACCATGTTTGTTTGTTCACTATTTCTTTATACCAAAACAATAATAGCATATTTGCCTTGGCTGATAACTCTCTACAGTATTTCATTTCTGAAATAATTGGATTTGTCAGTCAGCAAGGGATCTCATAGTTCTCCAGTAATAAAATATATCATTAAAACGGTGGAAGGTAGTAGCATATCACCACAGCTGCTTCTCTCTTAGTCTCTTCTCCCATACGTATGGGGCTTTCTCCCTGAGTAAAAATGGGTTAAAATTGGCACCAGCCCATTGGCCAAATGCTGGTAGATTTTGTAGTAGGCTAGTACAATTTTCCTTTAACTAGCCCTTCTGACTCATATTACAGAAGGTAACAATTCAGTAAATACATCAGCTGGGCCAGCAGAAATGTATGTCGGGCCAGTGGATTTTCCCAATTACTAGCCCTGCTGGTTAGTGGCTGCAAAACTCAATTTTGACCCCTGGTAAAATGTAAAATCTAATTCCATCTGGTTCCCTGCCTCCTTCCTCACTAGTCATGTACTGCAAGCTAACCTAGTGCCTGCCCTTGAAGGAAGGGGAAGATCAGCTCAGGAGGTATCAAACAATGGAAAAAAGTAAATTGTTTTTCATATAGGTTACATCACACCTACTTTGTGCATTGCTCAATTTCTTCCCTGTGTGGGGGTGTTGTGAATGATTACATGTTCGACCCATACCTTATTTTCTTGTACCATTTTTGGGTGCCCCCTTCCTGTGTACAATCTCCCTTGACCTGGCTGGTTCCCTGTCTCCTTCCAGACTGGTAGTGGTGAGTACTGACCTGGTGTCTGTCCCAGGAGGGGGCTCAGATTTATTATACACAGTCTGTGCATTGCTCAGTTGCATCCAGCTGTGACATACTGCCGCACTGATGGTGGTATTCTCTGGTTAGAGACACCTATGTCTGGTTCAGCAAAAGTCTCCAAGTAGAGCTCTGGAGAGCACAAAGGGCACCTTACACTCACAGGCTGTCAATGTCCAGCTGCTGGAAATTGTCTGTTTCTCTTTCTCTCTCTCTCTCTCTGTATTCAGCAATCTCCTCCATATAGGTTGTGTGTGTGTGTGTTAGGAGGCAGTATAGCATAGCATAGTGGTTAAGGGCACTGAGCTGCAAACCTGGAGACATGGTTTTGAATCCCATCAGCCCCCACTTGCATACTATGTGACACTGAACAAGTCATTCAACTTTCTTGTGCTCCCAGGTCACACCTGGAAATAAGCTCTGGCTTAGAGTGCCTTTCCTGGCCAAACAATTACCCCTTTCCCTTTCCCTGTGTGTGACAGAGATCCCACACCACGGTCACCAGCTATAACAGAGATTCCACACCACTGCTACCAGTTATGACAAAACTGCCCCTTGGGTCCCTCACTTACAGGGCAGTTCCCTGTTGGGGACTTCTAATCCTTTGCCACTACCTTTTTTTTACCTGGAACAAGGAAACCAGCCTTTTGCCTCCTTTGCTCAAGGTCAGGATGGTCAACACAATAACTGTTGGTAGAGTGCCCTTCGGAGACAGACTGCAAACAGAGTCCAGCAGAAATAATAAAATTACCTTTTTAAATAAGCAGTCACTGGTTCTATCAAAAATGTATTCTTTACTAGAAGAACTACAAGTATTTACAAACAGGCTATATTTACAGTCAGACAAAAGGTTTACAAGTTTACTAGGAAATAGAAAATAAAGCAAGTTACACAGACAGTTGATGTATAGAAAAAACTGAACTCTCCTTGCCTAAAACCTATTTACTGTACCTACTGCTTGCTATAGAAGACACTTTCCCTAAACTGTACTTCTACCTGCAGTAGGGCTCCCCTTTCTTCAGATGTTGAGTGTTCCAGAGAGACAGAGAGAAAGTTGACCCTCAGCTCTCCAATTTATTTCCTTTGGTTGTGGGGAGTGACCTCACCCTATGGGTGACAGTTCCCCACCACCCCACCACCCCAAATGAGTGAGTGAGTGAGTGTGTGTGTGTGTATATGACATTGTCAGAGCCAACTGGCCTGTCTTCACACCTAGAACATCCCTTGTCCAGCTTTAAAACCCTGTTTTGCAGGATGTATGAGGTGTTTGAAATTGTACCCTCCCATCTGCCATGGTCTGTAGTTCAGATGAGCTCATGGGAAACTTACACTGAGCTGTTGACAGTATTCCCCATAAGACCTGCCTGAACATGTGACTGGGAAGCCATTTTTGCAGCCATATCCAAATAACAGAACTTATAAGAGGAAAATGACTACACTAACAAAAGAAATAAATAGATCAATCTGGTCAAATGCCCATCACACTGTGAAAGCACAAGTCTCCCTACAAAGTATCTCTCTGCATAGTTCACACTTGCTCTGCAGATAGTAGGGGAGTAAGAAACTAGGTCATAGGTATAACCAATCAGTGGATGGTTTACTTTTAGGAAAGTCAGTTTTTCCACATTTGCCAGTAGCAGCCTAGATTATGTATCTGTTGCTACACTACCCACAGAGCTGAAGATCACTCTGAAAATACACTGGTTCGGGGATAGAACATGCATTTCAAAGCTACCTGCACAACTGCAGGCCACACAGGCTCATTGATTTGTCTTTATTTGAAGGGATCTTCATTCCACTCGGTACCTTCTTCTGGCAAAAGCAGTCAACCATAGCCTGGGCAGAGGCAGTGATCCATGGAGAATGAAGGAATGATTTTCCAATGACAACAGCATCAAAGTGACCCCATTGACTATTGGGAGTGGAATTAATGGCAGCAACTGACTTTTTTGTAGCCTGATTGAGATGAGAGGTCTGTGAAGGTGCCAGAGGAATGGATAAGGGGGGTTGAATCTGTTGTCACTGTTTCTTTTTTCCAAAATTGAATTTATTTCTTGAATTATTTTTTCTCTCTGCAGTTTTGGAACACATTGGGGTCATGCTGTGGGAGCTGTTTCATATTGTAGCATGGGTCTAGAACTGTTGCTATAATATAATGATATGCCTCCAGCATTTCAAAGAGTTTCTCATTAGTTCTGTCTTTTTTAATCATCTGATGGAATATGTATTTTTTTCTGGATGGCAAGGCCCTGTCAGTGGCACGAGATTCTCCCATCTGAAACTGGCTTTCTGGAACTTCCAAGTTATCCCTGATTGCATTAATCTGAAATATAAGAATCTTAATCAGTGTATGAACCAAAAATTAGAAAAAGTCCTAATGCTACAAGAACAAGTGGAGGAATGCGTCAAAAAGATGCACGATTTAATTAAAGAAACATCAGACATCAAAATCAAATTAGAACAATTAAAACAATCCTTAACCACTATTCAAGAGGACCATATACCAATGTCCACTCAAATAAAAAAATTAGAAGATTCAAACGTAGTACTGAAAGCAAAATTCTGGACTTCAAATCTCATTCTCGTAGAAAGAACATTAGAATTCTAGGTGTGCCAGAAGCATGGGATAGCACCAAAGGCCTCCAATAAATGTTTAAACAAATAGCAGTGGTCTATTTGAACTCTCACCCCACAGAAATAAATGTGGAAATTGATTGGATACATCAAGGCCTTAGGTCAAAACCAGTAGACTCTGCACCACCACATCCCATTATACTGAAGTTTATACATTCGCAGGATAAAGACGCTCTTATGAATGCAGTGTACAGGAAAAAAATGTTCCATCTCCAAGGTGCTACAATCTCCAGGGGAGGGGTGTCTCCCTTTGTACTGTAAGTGTGGAGGGCTGAGGAATGGGTCTCTCCCTATCAATGTGAACATCCACCATCAGCACAAGGGGCAAGTACTGTCTCACTGGCAAAAGAAGGAAATGTGCCAGCTCGACAGCTGTGTAATTCAACTCTGAACTTGGTTTCCATGGCTATGCTAACACAGTAGAAGTCAAACACTGAAATGGAGATCAGTGCAGGATGTTTTAAATTCCTCAACAGGCTGATCATGACAGATCAGCTATGCTTGCTGGGTTGCGTAGATCAAAGGAAAGAGTTGACTCATGATTGGGTTGGCTTTTTCTTTTTGAGTACAGGACATCTCTGCCCAGCAAGCCAAAACCGTGTCATGCTCAGCCTGGATGATGATTGGTGTGGCACTGACTCACCCCTTGAAGACTGTTCTGCATTGGACGGACAGTGTCACACCTCTCAAAACCCAACTCTCAGAACAAAATGTTCACTGTGCATACACATGCATGGTGAGCATACAAACTGAATAAAAAAGAAAATCACTTGTTTACAGTTTTATCTATGAAACTTTCAAGTCCTGTCATATACATCAAATACGAGATGAACTAATGTGTGACATCAGAAATATTTTTTTTCATGGTACTTGACCCCGCATGAGATCAGAGGTCAAGCACAACTTAAGAAAATATTTCTGATATCTTACATTAGCTCATCTCATATCCCATATATATTAAATTAAAAAAAAATACAAATTCTAGCATTTGTTTTCCAATAAGGTAAAAGGATTTATAATTTCATTGCTCCCTTCAAATAAAGCTCTATGTTGTAATTTTTTGATCTGCACTTTGTACTCCTCTTTTGGAACACATCTTATCAGCTTGTGTCCAACATCCTGCTCCATCACCTCTATTTGCCTGTACTGAGGTCCCATAAATACCTCTCAGGGTGCAGCCATTGGGATGCAACCTCACTGGAGACACGTGTTGCCCATCCATTGACATCAGGGCTCAAGAATACCACAGTATCACATGCTGGGCTTCTGTTTTTTTCTATCTTCTCCAACTTTCACTTCCACTGAATGTTGACAGCCAGGTCCCCAGGTACATGCAGGCATTCTGTACTTATGCACTGAACCAGACACCATCCATCCCTCCCACAAGCTGCTCTAACTGTACTTCCAGCAATGGTAATCAGGTGGAAGTCTGTAGTAGAGTCAGGTGCCCTCCATCTTCTCAGGAGGATGCTGAATTCTCCTTCCCCTGACTGGTCCTACAATGTCCCAGCTTTGTTCATGAACACAGGGTCACCAACATTTTGAGTGGTAACATAGCCACTGTGCCAACAGACCACCTTCTGATAAACTGGTTATACACTGGCTCCATGTCCTTCAAAGAGCAATTCTGCACATCTGCATGTATTCTCGAAGACATGATGTTTCAGTTATAACAATTTACTAGACAATAATTTTTTTTAGATTTCCTTTCCAGGGTTTATAACACATGTTGGTAGTCTAACCAAAGAGCCCTTTAAAAAAATTGCCTATTGTTTTCATAGTGCATTTGTTTTATGACATCCTATTACTCACCGTAGCAATAGACTGATATCACAAACAGCAATTAGAAGGGTAGTTGGAAACAGTAGGATACTTTTTAGAAGATAGTTAAATATGCATTGCATTATCTGAAATATTTAGTAGACCAAGAATAAAGGGAAGTAAAATTAGAAAAACCTAACTTACAACATAGTTGTTGGAATTATTATAGTTTTAAGTTTTTTATTTTTAGTAGTGAGCTGCTCTTTAACTGCTAATATAACCAATTTCAGGCATTGTGGTTTAGTGGCTAGAGTGCAGACTTGAAAACCAGGAGGCCCAGGTTCAAACTCCACTATAAACATATACTCACTATGTGCCCATGAACACATCTCAGCTGGGCTATCCTGGTTAAATAA
Organism: Neoceratodus forsteri; assembly: GCA_016271365.2. Classification (NCBI taxonomy): domain Eukaryota; kingdom Metazoa; phylum Chordata; order Ceratodontiformes; family Ceratodontidae; genus Neoceratodus; species Neoceratodus forsteri. Next base: position 75,050,999 of record JADMNL010000029.1, on the reverse strand, counting down.
TGTGTAATAAAATACATTCAAAATATGCACCCTTGATACAACACTTCATAGAGAATACTGAATGGGTATCTATGCACAACCAGTGTATTCTGCCACAGAAGGGTTCTGATTTCCTCTGACCTAGAGAGCGACACTTGAGAGGTCCACGGCAATCAGAACCACGAGGCGGTAGAACACACTGGGTGTGCATAAAGTTACTCATCCTTTATCTTTTATGGTGTATAGTATTATGTGAAATGTACACACCTCAGTTCTTTGACTTTCAGAATGAAGCTGATTTGTGCAGTATCTAGAGGTTCCAGAATGCTGTTGTAAAACAGAAGGGTGCAATCACATTCCATGATCTTTGAACTGTGGTACAACAGCATTTTGAAAGGGATGGAATTCTATACAGAACAATGCTCTACTATACACTATAAATAGAATAATAGATAAGTTACAGTGAATTACAAGGCTGTAATTCCATCTAGAGGTTCTGGGGACATAGATAGCCTCGAGAGCGAAGCTCGAGAGGTTTCTATGTCCCCAGAACCTCAAGATGGAATTTCAGCTGAGGTAATTTACTGTAACCTATTTTTTATTTTTTGTAATATATGGATCCGATTCAGAAAATGTGCTGCTTTTTTAAATTCTGTGAACTGGGCTGGCCACCTGTTGCACTGAAGATGTGCTCGCTCTCGGCCGACCACCCACAATATTGAAGTCGTGCCCAACCCAGGTTTGTGATGAAAGCTTTTACTTTGATTTGGTAGTCCTACTGTTTACTTTCTTTGTTCATTTGGCAGGTAATCCACTTTTGTGAGGAAATAAAAGTGAGGAAACGAACTGGCCATAACTCGCGTTGGTCTCGCTAAGCGAGAGTAAACATCTGCCATGTTTTTGCAGTTGGTTTGCCCGCCTACTCAGAAAGTCTGCCAATGGCATTGCATGTTGTTACATTTGGTGCACAGACTGGAATGTGGCACCATGGCAACCGTGTTTGTGTGGCAGGGAGACTGGCGCATGCACTGTCGGGTTTCAGTGATAATACTATCGTTTGAAGCTGAAACGATAGTATTATCAGCAGTGAACGATACTATTATCACTTGAGAAAGGGTAGTATTATGGGAAAGGGAGCAGTGTATTACAGGGATTTTTTTATATGCTTTTTGGGGGTATTATTTTAACAATCCATATATTACAATACAATACTCACAATTGAATATAGTCAATATTTTACAAAAACGCCAACATATCTTTGCTATAGAGCAGATGGTAAATATAATTGCATAGCATTTTTGCTGATGCCAATTGGCCTTTTTTAATCAAATTTTAGAAAATAGAGTCTATTTTTTCAGAGATATAGAATACTTGCAAGACACAAATGTGTTTGACAACTGTGCTTGTGATATCAGGTTATTTCCAAAGCTTATGGGCAGGTAGCAGGCATTTACAGTAGCAATGTGCATTTTTGTAATTGTAAGTACTGACATTTGGGAATATTGCAATGTACCCCCATCCCATATATTTATTTTAACATTATGCAAGTCTGTTATATATAAAAGTAAAATTTCAGTCTGCCATCTTGGTTACTAGGTGGGTATTTCAAAGACATCAGCAGAAACTATCTTTGGATGCATACGGCTATTTAGCATGCAACATGACCCCTATTATGAAAACTGAGTTGACATTCACAGCAATAACAAACAACTTGGGTCTGACTGTTAGAGGGCTGGGAGATGTCAAGGGATGGGTAGATTAAAACAGATCACTCTGGAAACAGCAATTAAGGCACAACATACCAAGAAGGCATGACTTTTATTAAAAAAAATAAAACAAAATTAAACAATACTTGGCTTGCATTAACGTACTTCGAGAATTATATCAAAACAAAAAGAAAGGAAGAAAGGAAGAAAGAAAGAGAGAAAGAGAGAAAGAGAGAAAGAGAGAAAGAGAGAAAGAGAGAAAGAGAGAAAGAGAAAGAAAGAAAGAAAGAAAGAAAGAAAGAAAGAAAGAAAGAAAGAAAAGAAAAGAAAACAAGCACAGCTTAACTGCCAATGTACTAACAGATAAAATACTCTGTGCTCTATCTGTCACTGGAGATTCAAGTTAGGAGATCCTAACAGGAGTTCTCCCTAACCATATCCACTATGGCTCGTGCTGACTTCTTTTATAGTCAGAAACTCCACCCCTAAACTATAGCCCCATCTCATGTTAGCTAAAAAGGTAAGAAAAACAACATTTACAATACACATTTTCTGTAGCTGAAGCTTGGTACAAATACTCTGTACTCAATATACCAAAATAAACAATACAGGACAGGCGATACTTTATTTAATAAATGAAATTCTTATAATATAACAAAAGGAGGCTGCATTACAGCTAAGCTCCTCCCACTTTACTCTTGATGGGTGTCTGCCACCCATATAAAAGTAGGAGAAAAGGTGCCACTGACTCCCTATAGGAGATTGCTCCCAGCAAGGAGGAAGACACTGATTGGAACAGGGACTCGTATTTTAGAACACTGCAGGGAGACCCTTCGTCTATCAATATACACAACAGGTTATTACCTTTATTATTTGTATATTTATTTCTTTGTTCTACATGATACATGTCAAAATGTTCTGTTATAACAGATGTAGGCTTAGATATACTTACTGATACAGCATAATGCCACAAATCTCAATTTCCATATGCCTAAGCCCTTGGGACAAGCAGTTGCTATAAACAATCCTTACTTTATTTAGGCAGGTGTTTGTTTTACTGAATTTCCCTCCTTTTATCGCAGTATATGGGAGGGGAAGCCAAAAAAAAACTCAGGGTTCTGTAAGAAACCCTCCATCTCTTAAAATACTGTAAATTTAGGATTTTGTTTGTTTGCCAGAGCCGCTCTTAGGCGGCGAGCATACAGCGTGTCCTGCATGAACCTGTGAGAGGGAGCAGCTCAGCCAGTTTTCCTCTCGAAACATAGGATCAGCTACTGTGTGTCACTTTGTTTACCAGCACACATGCTAAGTAGCTTAGACAAATACTAGGGAATAGCAGAGGTGCCAACAGGGGTCTGAAAAAGAAAATAGCAAGAAAGGGAAATAAACAGGGGAGACACAGAGACGCTGCTGTGGGTAGCCATTCCACTGTAGGTTTAACAAATACAGATAAAACAACAGTGTAGACAGAAGAATAAAGAGATGCTATTGTGCAACAGACTATGAGCTGGAAGGTAGAAAAAAGAAAAGAGATTCAGACCCTTTACCGGCACATAACGGGGAAGGGGTCCTCCCATCACAATTCCTAATTTGCTAGTGCAGAAAAAGAAGCCCTCCACACTGGCAACCTGAAGAAGACATACTGCTATTTTCGGTGGTTCCTCCACAGGGGCTCCAATTCCCTTCCTCTGCAAACATGCTACACCTGTTTGTTCCAGGTGTATCATGTGCCAAGAGGAAGAGCAACAAACTGCTGTAAAGCAGGGAAATGGGTCATAAACTGGCACCCTCTTCAAAATTCCTATGCTTGTGACAAGAATTGAGGAGGGACATTGGGACCCTGCATGTGCGGGGAACTACTAGAAATCCTTCCCCTGGGGTTGCACGCTTACAGCCTAAAACCATGGTCCTTTCAAAATGTAGCTGTTTTGCCATACAATTGCCATCTCTGTTTTATGATCTAGGTGGAGAGTGTGCTTTTAAAATTATATTTTCTGTGATTATGAAAATATTTGAAGGAATAAATCTGTAAATAATGCTAGTGGCATGAATGTTCATAGAAATGTTGCTGACTTCAATTCAAATCAATTTATCAAAAATGAAAGCCTGTAGGCACAAGTGCCCATATTCATAGATAATCGCAGTCAAGTGTACACATAATACACATGCAATCAACAGTAAACAATACAACACACAACAGCAGTAGAGATCATCAGTAGAACTGCCAAAACATAACATCAAAATAAAATCAAGGAAAGCAGGTACGCTGATAGTGATCCTCGAACTAGGAACTTAGAAAGGTAGCAAATTGCTTAAGTGATGATGCTTGTTTACTTCTATAGAAAGTGACTGCCAGCCATTGCAAACTCAATAAAGGAACGAACCCTGACCAGCATTGTTTCTACACAAAGACGCATCAGTGCCAGATTGTTCTGAGAATGCATAGGTCATAGAAGTCAAGGCACTATTTCACTTGTTGATGGAATATCATATTACTCCATTTTTTCCTTTTAACAGTTAAAACAATTTATATGTTCCAGGTACCCAGTAAATCAATTCCACCGGCTTGATACCATATAATATAATTTACAGCAGACCACCAACAGTTTAATGCTATTTTTGAGAAAGCAATTGGCACTGTAGAAAAGGATTTTTTTCTTTCGTGGAAAAATATGCTTAGTGAATCTGTTTTTTTTCATTACTTTAGTGGGTGCATGGAATCAATATGAGGAGTTGTGCTTGTGCAACATTGTTGATAGCTAGAAGGCTTGTTGTATGACTGAGTTGTTTGGCTGCTATATGTGAATGCTGTGGCTAATTGCACTCCCTCCCCTATGGGACTATCATCCAGTCAGGGTATTGTGAAAGCAAAAGAGCCCTCATGAAGAGGAACATAACTCCTTTAGCCTAAAGGTACTTTAGGAAGGATCTCAAAAGAACTGCAAAGCAGGAGCTACAAACACAGATTGATTGGCGTAATGGCATTGACAGCTAATAGCTGGCGATGACTGATAGCAGGCTGTGGTATGACTTCAAGAAGAAGAGAAGGAATAGCATGGTTATAGGATCTATTTATTTATTTACAAGTTTTACCAGGAAGGCATACTGAGCAACATTGCTCGATTCCAGATGCGACCTGGGGGCCAGGACCCAATACAAAACAAAACAGTGTCAAACTGAGACATTTCAACAGCGAGAGGTATGGCTAACTGCCTTACAGACAACGGCAGAATAGCTACAAGTAGACAGTTTGATACAGCAGGGGAAAGATAGAGAAATACATGATTCAACCTAGAAAAAACGTCCTTATAACATAGAGCAGTAATGGTACATTGGAGTTAGAAGTAGTTAGAAGAGGTGCAGCTAGAAACATGTGCAGCTGGAGGAGAAATGTGTGCTGAGTAGCTGGTTGCGATGACTAGGATTTGATGTGTTTCTTATGGTAGGTGGTAGAGCATTCCAGATCTGGGGAATCCGGTAGGAAAAAGCGGCCTGACCTTTAGTTGTGCGCATGAAAGGGACGTGGAGAAGCCTTGAGTCTGTGCGTCTTAGGGCGTAGGCCGGGGGAGGTTGTTGGGCTAAGGTGGATGCCAGGTAAGGTGGGAGGGAGAGGGACCAGAATTTAGCAGTGAACCTGGCGCAGTGTATTAGTCTGCGATCTTGGAGGGATGGCAGGGCTAGGGAGCTGTAAAGTGAGCAGTGGTGGGTGGATTGAGGGCAGTTGAGGATGAAACGACAGAATGAGTGGAATAGGGTGTCGAGGCTGGCCAAAGTAGATGAGGGAGCGATGGAGTACACTATGTCGCCTTAATCAAGGACAGGTAGTATCATTTTTTGGACTATGGCCTGCCTTGTAGGAGAGGGGAGGCAGCTTTTGTATCGGTATAATGCACCAAGTTTTGGGAGAAGCCTCTTATGCAGGGAGTCGATATGAATGGCAAAATCAAGGTGCTGGTCAAGCCAGACTCCTGGATATCTAAAGCTGGAGCAGTTGTCCAGAGGGGTCCCATCCAAGGTTTTGAAAGGGGGGCAGGAGGCTTGATAGAAGAGTCTTTGGTGGGGGCCGAAAGTTAATGACACAGTTTTCTTGGGGTTTAGAAATAACTGGTTGGACCGAAACCATTCCTGGATGGCGTTGAAGTCCTCCTGAAGGAGGGTAGCCACGTTGCTTGTAGTTAGGCCGGAAGCATACAGGACAGTGTCGTCTGCATACATCTGGATGGAGGAGTGGCGGCAAGCCGATGGGAGGTCGTTTAAAAATATGGAGAAAAGCAATGGGCCCAGAACTGACCCTTGGGGGACGCCAGTGGATACGGGCAGTGGGTCTGAGATATGTGATGCAATTTTTATCGATTGGAGTCTGCCTATTAGGTAGTCATGGAACCAGGCATTTGCTGATAAGGAGAATCTGGCGTAAGTGAGTTTGTCGAGGAGCAGGGAGTGGGAGATGGTGTCGAAAGCCTTGGCTAGGTCAATAAATATCGCAGTGGTGATGTGTCCATTGTCCATGCCGGACAGAATGTGACTCGTAGAAGGGAGGTGGTGGTAGAATGAGATTTGCGGAAACCAGATTGAAAGGGGGTGAAAAATGAGGCGGTGTCCAGGTGGGGGGTGAGTTAGGAGAGGAAAAGGCATTCCTGCAGTTTGGCCAGAATTGGGAGTAGGGAGATGGGGCGATAATTGGCTGGGGAGGATGGGTCACCCCCTTTAGGAAGGGGTATGACGGTGGCCAATTTCCAAGCTGTGGGTAACTTACCCAGGGTGAATGAGAGGTTGAAAAGTGCAGTAAGAGGGGCTGCAATGGCTGGGGCGGAGAGGAAAAGCATCTTGGCATCCAGGGATGTGGGGCATTTGCCTTTGTTGGGGTTTAGGGCTCTTAGAGATCTAAGGACTTCAGCTTGGGTTACAAGCCAGAAGGAGAACTGTGGGATTGGAGGGCAAGCGCTGGAAAACTGGGGAGGGGCAGTATGGGTCAGACTCAGGAGGGACGATAGGAGCACATCGGCACAGCTGGCGAAGTGAGTGTTGAAAGCCTCAGCAACCCTGCAGGGGTCAGTGATGAGGGTGTCTTGGACTGATAGAGTCGGGGTGGGGGTTGGGGGCAAGGATTTTAGCATTTTCCAGAAGTCTGTGGGGTCATTTATGTTTGCACTAAATGCCGATAAGAAATAATTCTTCTTTGCCTGGCGAATGATGTGTGTACATGAGTTATGAAGGGCTCGATAGTTAAGGAGGGAGGCCAGGGAACCCTGTTTCTTATAGACTTTCCATGCATGGTCCCTAGAGTGACAGGTCCTAATTATGTCGGCTGTGATCCAAGGAAGATGCACCCCCTCTGACTCGTTTGGTACGCAGGGGGGCTTGTTTATCCCAGACCCGAAGGAAATTTGTCTTGAAACCATCAAACGTGGTATCCATGGTTGAGGCCAGGGGGATGAAAGACCAATTTATGCATCCTAGCTCCGTTAAAAGGGATGCTATGTCCAGGGAGTTGTATGATCTGGTGCGCAGCATCTTGGGAGGGGGGGGGCTGTGGGCCTGTGCACCTTTCTGATCAGAAAAATCATGTGGTGGTTGCTTAAGGAGACAGGGAGCAGGCCTGCTCAGAGAACCCTGTGTGGGTAGGTGGTGAGAGCCCAATCCAGCAATGTATGGTTTTGGGTCTTGTGATTTAGCCTGGTGGGGTCGGCTATGAGTTGAGTGAGGTTCAGGGCCTTGATTTTAGTCTTGAGGTGAGCTTTGTCAGTAGCTAGCCAATTTGTGTTGAAATCAGCGGTGGTGTGGAGCTCACCTCCAGCAGCTAGGGACTGTAGGATGACCAGATGGTTAAGGATGTCCATGGGGGGTGTGTTGGGTGGGCAGTAGGTGCCGGCCACAAAAATAGGGGTGGAGCATGGCAGAAAGAGTTTAATTAGTAGGGAGTCAATGTGGGCTGGGAGTGATGGGATGTTCACTATTGAGAACTGTCGCATGTTAGCGATATACATTGCAGTTCCACCACCTCTCTTTTTGCCTGGGCGGTCGTGTCTGATGATGGTGTATCCAGGTATGGACACTTCCGCATCTGTATGCTGGGGTTTTAGCCAGGTTTCTGTGATAACCAGGATATCAGGGTGTTGTGTTTGGGCGATAGGCTGCAGGAGAGAAATTTTGGATAGAAGGCTACAGGTGTTAAGGTAAAGGATCCTTAGTCCTTTGGGGAAAGAGAAAGGGTTATTAGTGAATGAAGAGTTTGGACCAGGATTTGCCTCTATATCCCCGGACATGAGCAGGAGTAGGCAGATAAGCAGTTTTATTCTGGGCCAGGTGTTTTTGGACGGGCGGAAGGTGTGTGGGCAACTGTCTGCGGGCGGCGGTTGGCTGGTATGTGCAGAACAGAGAGCCCCGGGAGGAAAGAAGGAGGAAGGATAGTGGCACCAATGTACCAGTGGTGGATGTGTTCCTGGGCATGGGCAGTAAGGGGGGGAGTAGCAACATGGAGTGGCTCTGTTGTGAGTTGTGGTGGCAGGTGGGGGGGTTTCCTACTTGGAAATACGGCAGGGGGCTGGGATGACAGCGAGGCCATTGCTAAGAGAAGCAGGAGTGTGAGAGGCAACATGGCTGATAGTGCAAAGGAAGAGAGCAGCTAAACCGGTAGTGCGCCCTCTGGTGTAGGCAGCTGATAAGCTGCAAATGGAAAAGTAGGTTATTTTCAGCCACGTGACACTGCCTATAAGAGGAGGAGCTCACCAAGGGCGGTGGTGGGGGTGGTGGGGAATTGGCACCCAGCGCCGGCGGGGCAGAAGCCTCTACGCAGCAGTAGAGTGCAGGAGCCCAGCTAGGCAAGCAGCAGGCCAGGCGTTGCAGTCCAAATTTGTCCCCGGTAAACAATTTCGGCTTTTTATTTAAACTGGGTAGCTGTTAATTCAAGCGTTTTGCAAATTCAGCTTTTTTTCAGGTCCTGGCGTCTTTGCTGCATGCTGTTTTGGGACACCAGCAGTGCAAATTACCTTGTAATATACAGACGCAGGCTTCAGGGGTTGGGGGTGGGGGAGGGCAGGTGCCATCGCCCTCGCGACCTCCGGGTTGCTGCAAGAAAAAGAAAAAGAAAGACAAGGTGAGGGCTATTTATGGAATGGCATGGGGTGGGGGAGAAATTGCACATGGAGAACAGCAGTGGGATCAGAGGAGGAGGGGGCAGTCGAGTACAGGCAGGCACTGTTGAGATATGAGCCCAAACAGATACTAGCTACACTAATTCACTCAGACATTAGGAGCATAACTTTTTTTAAAGCTTTTTCAGCTAACCCTAGCAAATTCAGGCGGTAAGCATACAAGGCTGCGTTAGACAGTAAAAACATTTCATACAATGCACTTCCATGTAATGCTATGAGGGTCAGTAGGCAGAAAAAGGCTGAGTTTACTGAACTATTGTTGCCTTACTATCCCCCCAAGATAAAGGCTAGAATCAGTCCCCTTTAAACTCCCCTTTAAATGCGAGTCCAAATGAAATAGAAGTCAGCATCCCATAAAATCATTACAAAAAACCCCATCTTCACTTATGCGCCGAGACAAATGGCCCCAAGTTCAAAGCCTCTACGTAGTAGCAGACAGAGTGCAGGAGCACAGCGAGGCGAGCAGCAGGCCAGGCGTTGCAGTCCAAATTTGTCCCGGTAAACAATTTCGGCTTTTTATTTAAACTGGGTAGCTGTTAATTCAAGCGTTTTGCAAATTCGGCTCTTTTTCAGGATGAGAATAGCAAGCCACCATCTAACACCAACTCATAGAAGAAAGCCTACTACTAAGATAAATATTAAAATTAAGTATATATACTACCAACTTACAGCAGAATTTCTGCTACTAAAATAAATGCAATAATTAAGCAATAAGGACGACAAGGTGTGTGTTATCATGTAATAATAACCGGCTCTGCCTTTTTCCCATAGGGAAACCGCGGCGTAATTTGCTGTTATAAAGGAGCGTTTATAACGGCAAACACGTGCACGATTTCCCTTCCTCTGCTCATGCTTACGCAGCAGCGCTACCAGCCATCAGCACTCCTCGCTTCCGTGTTACTGAACCGCCAGAACAACTCGGCGGTAAGTCCTCTTCTTTTTTCCCCCCTTATATCCTGCACAGAAAGACATGAAGAAATCGGGGAGAAAAAAAAAACAATTTAAAATATAAAAATCTCGGCACCACAGTAAAAGGACCGACCGTGGCATACACTGGCAGGAGACACAGTCCTCTTTATTTTATATAATTGCTGAGGCAAAAAAGGCAAACCCGGCAATTATATAAAATAAAAATGGGTCGGGGTGTCAAACTCCATTTTACATTACACCCTCGTTGCTAGGGATGCCACAAACCCCTCGGCTCGGTCCGGCCTATGTAGCATCCCACAACTCGGGTGTGTGTAAAATCTTGTTACACACCCCGACCCATACTTTTATTCTATATATAACGTCACTCCTGGGGTGGGTTGGAAACACGAGGCGAATCCGAGTGCTTCCAACACCCCAGGTGTGACATTATTACACGATAACACACACCTTGGAGTGCCTTATTGCAATTATACAATGGCTCGATGTTATACAAAACAAAAATAAAAATAAAAATGTTTTTAGTAGATTTTTAGTGAGGCAGTACATCTTTGTTTCTGAAAAACAAATCCATAAAATCCATGTCAGCCATATGCCCATCCAAGAAATCAGCACAGTGCTGTTATTGTGTAATATCTCGGGACTGGTGGTGGAACCAGTTGGGTGGTCTGACCATCACTCTGTAAGGTTCAATTTCGTGACCCCCCTTATGAGACCCACCCCTTTGGAGATGGTCCAGTACTGCCCTTTGAGGGGAGTTACCCCAGAGGGTCTGATGGCAGTGCTGGACCTATCGAGTTGGCCGATGGAGTGCAGGGAACCAGATGCCTTAGTAGTGCACTATAATAATATGGTGTTGAGGGTACTGGATTCCATTGCGCCTGTCCGTGTTTGCCCCCTCTCCCTCCGCCCTCGATCCCTTTGGTTTGATGGGACTTTGAGGAGTTGAGGAGGAAGGGGCTAAGATTGGAGCGCTGTTGGCGGAAATCCAGCCTGAAGATGACAAACTTAGATTGATGGCCCAATACGGGACTATCAATCAGTAATCTCCCATAAGAAGGCAGAATTCCTGTCCAGGGAGATAACTGCATCAAGAAACCGACCTGCTCAGCTCTTCCAGACCGTCGACAGACTGTGCAATCCAGCCTGTTTGAGGAATTGGAGAGCTTTTTCACAAATACAGTGTGATGAGTTTGCTCGGTTCTTTGATGATAAGGTGTCGTCAATCAGACTGGAGATCCGCGGCATGCGTTCAAACGAGCATTGCAGTGACCAACATGGGGTTACATGTCCTCGGCCTGTCTGGATGGACTTTGACCAGCCAGTGATCATGGATATCATGAAGATTGTCCAAGGTCTGCGACCGACTTGCTGTAGTTTGGATCCTGGTCCTACGCGCCTCCTTGTGGGATGCATGGATGCGATTGGACCAATCCTTGCGAGGATAGTCTGGAGTTCTTTGGATCAAGGGGTGTTTCTGGAGTCCCTGAAAGGGGCTGTTGTGACACCCCTTTTGAAGAAACCTTCCCTTGACCCCGACTGCCTTGCTAACTACAGACCGATCTCTAACCTGCCCTTTTTAGGCAAGGTTATTGAGAAAGTAGTCGCGTTACAGCTTGATGACTTTCTTACCACCCATGAAGTCTATGATCCTCTCCAGTCCAGTTTCAGGAAGAGGCATAGTACCGAGACTGCATTGGTTGAGTTGCTTAATGATCTCCTAATAGCAAGAGATCAGAAGATCCGTTCTATCTTGGTTCTTCTTGATCTCTCTGCAGTGTTTGACACCGTGGACCATGGGATGTTGCTGGATCGCCTGCGGCTACTTTGTGGACTGTCATGGACAGTCCTCAGATGGTTTCATTCTTTCCTCACAGGCAGAAGTCAAAGGGTAGTTTCAGGAGTTTTTCTTCTGCCCCTTTGCTCTGTCTTGTGGGGTGCCGCGGGGCTCGTGCTTTCTCCCATGTTGTTCACGGTGTACATGCTACCGTTGGGAGACATTATAAGGCGTTATGGGCTGAGTTTTCACTGCTATGCAGATGACACTCAACTCAATATATCCTTGTACCCGAACAAAATGATGCTGTCTCGGTTTTAACAACCTGCCTCGCTGAGATTCAGGATTGGATGAGTGCGAACTGGTTGAGGTTAAATCCGGATAAGACTGAGGTTTTAGTCATTGACTCGGTCATTATGCAAAGAAGTTGACTCCTGGGGTCCCTCTGATCTTTTATTAGGGGATACCCAGTTGAGACCTTCTGAACAGGTCTGAAATCTGGGCGTTTTTGACGTGCGCTGACACTAAAGATGCAGTGTCGGCCACTGTCAAATCTTCCTTTACCATCTGAGGAATATCGCCGATAAAACACCTTGTTCCACATGATGACCTTCCTGTGATGGTTCACGCTTTTGTTTCTTCCCGCTCTTGATTACTGTAATGCTTTATATTGGGGTTGCGGGGTAGATCTCCGTGCATGCAGCGTTGCAGAACGCGGCAGCTAGGTTGCTGACAGGGCTACCAAGAACTTGTCATGTCACACCTGTGCTGCGTGAACTGCACTGGCTGCCAGTCTTGATGGAGAATCACCCTTCAAGTGCATTGCTGACCTATAAGACCCTACACAGCCAGGGACCAGGCTACCTGCAAGATCTCCTTTGTCCCTATCGTCCTCTCCGCCCACTCCGCTCCACTGGTGAGGGATTGCTAGAGATTCCCAGGGTCTGTTATAAATCATCTGGGGCAAGGGGTTTTCCCTTTATGGCCCCGACCCTGTGGAATTCTCTACCTCGTCAGATTAGAGAGTGCCTGTCCGTGGAAGCATTTAAGAGATCCCTGAAAAGTTATCTATTTTTGCTGGCATTTGGTTAGTTTATTTTATGGTTATTTTACTGTTTTTATGTTTTTATTTATTAGTGTTGATGTTTTATCTCTGTTTTGTATTAGCGCTTTGATTTCTTGAAAAGCGCTTTATAAATAAATTTTGATTTGATTTGATTTGATTTGAATATCATCACTGTCTCAGGCACACTCTGACCAATCAGAGTCCAGGAAATTTTCTTGCCATTGTATAATTAAATATATACTCCACATTATGGCCTTCGGCACTTGAGAGAAAAATAATCCTGTAGAGGAAATCTCTGGAAATTCATGGCCTTAGACCCAATTTCTCCTGTCATGGGTAATTTAATTAACATTATGACAGCTCAGCTTTCCTAATTTGAAATGCAATTCAGCAGACATTTTAGAGAGATGACTCTCACTATGTCCCTCCACTGGGATAAGGCTGTGGGGTGCTGTGAGTCAGTCTCTGCAGCTAAGGGACATTTCCCCACAAAAGAAGTCCACCTCTCTAAGTGTGGAATGAGCAGAGTAGTGACTGCTGAAAGGCTAGCACCCAGCCTCAGTACAGTGAGGAGTTCTAATCTTAAGAACAGGTAGTTGCACTCAAGGAAACAAATGGACTTCAGAGAGCTGCTTTAATAAGCTTTCATTTCACTTTTTCCATAATGTTTGTGAACTTAAAACCTAAGTCAACATTATAATACAAACTGGAGGACACCAAATGAAGCCCAGCACTTCGACCAAACTGCTCTTCATTATTGGGCAGAGCCTTGTGTTTAACCAATTGCAGATACATAGTGTCAATAATTGCTTATGCTAATAACCCCTTTGTACATCTTCTTACGAGATATCCTAGATGAAGCTGTAACAAATTCAAATACTTACTCTAAAGACATTCTAGTGTGACATACCATACTAAAGTACTAGTCAACTCTGCAAATCACATGCAGCAAACACGGTTAAAAAACACAAGTCATTGGGAACAAAAGAGAGGTAGCCAACTCGGTGCATGTCTCAAATACACAAAAGTCGTTACTATAAAACTGTATATAGTACACGCCAACCTGTAGTCAAATAGACTGAAAGAGGTGGTAATGTTGCACTAAACTTCCCAGAGAGGCAAACAAAATGAATGAAATCCAAACGAGGATGGGGACTAAACAGTGTATTTAATAGGGGAGTAAACAGTGTCATTTAATACACCAGATTAGTATCTTTTAACAAACTGCCCTAAAACAGCTTACTGACTTGGTACAAAAATGTGAAGATGCACTCCATCTGATTTAATTATAAAGAACCCAAAGCTTAATCTGATTTTTTATATATGTTAGTTTTTACATGTGTTATTTATTATTGATACTCATTAAACCACGAAATAGAGGATAATGTGTGGTCCTCTATCAGTAACAGGCGAGAGTGAAGCTCGAGAGGTTTATGTTGCCTTGGCAACCTTGAGACAGTTAATAGTAACCAGTTGCCGATAGAGGGACCATACATTTTTTTTTATAGTGTATGGTCCCAAGAAAGATTGAAGAGGGCTCCTTACTTTTTAAATAAGTCATCGCCGCAGCCGTTCAGTCATTCCATCACCGCTGCATGCATCTGTCGGTTCCTGAGAGAAAAAATGTGCGCACATGCGCAGACTGTTCCCAGTTGTTAACTCATCAATGTGATGTACCATTGATGGGTTAACAAGGTTGAAACGTCACATCGATGGGTTAACAACACTGGGAAATGATGATTTTTGTGGGTTAACAACGTTCTACCATACATTATGTATAGATTATAAAGCCAATACTCTCCTTCTATAAGGTAAAGTTTCCCCAAGTTGGTAAGGTGACTGGAGTGGGGGAAAAGTGGGAAGGGGATTGGGAAAAAGTGAAAATTATATGGTGGAGCACTGGAAGTATAAGCCCCCAGACTATTTAATAAATTGTGGATAATTGCCGGTCCCACGCCAGAAGAGCAAAACTTTCAAGAATACAACATATTTGCAAAATTCCATGATACACTGAAAAGCTAAAGCTAAATTATACATATGAGTAAGTATTAGGACATAAATCTCATTGAACATATTACCTTCCTATGTATAAATTTCATACAGTAACATAGAATTTGATGGCAGATAAGGACTGCTTGGCCCACACAGTCTGCCCAGTTTTCCCTGCCTTCATACGAATATACAAATGTGCCAACAGAAACAGACCACCTGGTCTATCTACATCTGCTTGAGTTAGCACCCTAGTTTGCAGCTGCCCAACCCCCTCCCCTTTGTCATCCCACTGCTGCCCCCCACCTCCCCCACCCTCACTCTCCCCTGCTCCCTGTCCCATGCCTTTTTAAAGCTGTTCACAGATTTACATGATACTACCCATTCTGGTAGTGTGTTCCATTTGGCTACCACCCTCTCCATGAAATAGTGTCTCCTCATTTCCTTCCTAAATCTTCCCTCATCTATTCTTAGCCTGTGCCCCCTGGTTTCCCTCCCCCTCCTTAGCTTATAGACCCTGTCTGCCCCATCCTTATTGATTCCCCTCAGATACCTGAATGTCTCTATCATGCCCACCCCCGTCCCTTCTATCCTCCAGGGTGTACATATTCAGGTCTCCCAGCCTGCTCTCATAGTCTCTCCCCTCCATTCCACATATCATCTTCATTGCCTTCCTCAACACCCCCTCTAGTAGCCTGATATTACACTTTAGGAATGGCCTCCAAAACTGCACATAATACTTCAAGTGCAGCCTTACTAGTGACCTGTGAAGGGGCAAGATCACCTCTCTTCAGCTGGATGAAAACCCCCTCACTATGCACCCCAGCATTTTGTTCACTTTTGCAGCCACTCTCCTGCAATGGGCAGTATTGTTCATGGTCCCTGTTACCATTACCTCTAGGTCCTTCTCCTCCTCAGTGATCCCCAACTTAACCCCCCCCCCAGCAAGTATTCTCTCCTGGGTTCTTCACCCTGAAGTGCATAACCTTACACTTCTTTGTATTGAACCCCAGCTGCCAACCTCTGACCACTCCTCTAGCTTGCTTAGGTCCCCCTGCAACTGCTTCCATCCCTTCTCTCCATCCACCACTGCTCCCATTTTGGTGTTGTCTGTGAACAGACTTACCTTGCTCACCACCCCGGTGCAATGTCTGATATGAAGAGCCCAAATAATACTGGTCCCAGCACAGATCCCTGTGGCACCCCACTCGTCACCGGCTTCAGAGTTGAGAGCCCCCCTCCCACCACCACTCATTGCAGCCTCCCACTCAGCTAGCTTGTAATCCAGTTCGTCATTTTTGCCTCTACCCCTACACCAGTTAGCTTCCCCAAGCCTCACATGAGGCACCGAATCGAAGGCCTTGCTGAAGTCCAAGTAAAGAACATCCACCGCTTGACCCTTATACAGCTCACCTGTCACCCAGTATCACTACAGATCCTACTTCATCTCCGGTCCATTATCCCTCCCTTCCTTCTCCCTAAGATTCCCTTCTGCCTATCCCATGCATTGTTGAACCCCACCACTGTTTTTGCCATCACCCCTTCTGCTGGAAGACTGTCCCAGGAATCCACCATTTTTTTCAGTGAAGAAGTACTTCCTCACATTTCTCCTGAATTGACCCCCTCAACTTCATAAAATGTCTCCTTGTTCTTGAACACATTTTCTTGTGAAAAATACTTCTCTCCTGTACCTTATTTACCCCCTCCCGAGATATGTAAAGGTCTCTATCATATCCCCCTTTCCCTCCTCTCTTCCAGTGTGTACATTATCAGGTCCTTAGTCTCTCCTCATAGGACTTCTGATGCAGAACCTGCTCCATTTTAGTTGCCCTCCTCTGGACCACCTCCACTCTGTCAATGTCCTTCCAGGGATGTGGTCTCTAGAAATGGACACAGTACTCTAGGTGGTCTTACCAGCGACCTTTACAGAGGCAACACTGACTCTCTCTTTCTGCTAGTGGTACCCCTCCAGATGTACGCCAGCATCCCACTAACCTTCCCAACTGCCTTGTTGCATTGCCTAGCCACTTTTAGGTCATCCAATATGGCTACCACCAGGTCCCTTTGTTATCAGTATCACCCCACTCATTTTGTACTCCATCTCTGGGTTTCTGTGCCCAAGTGCATTATTTTGCCCTTTTTCACACTGAATCCCAGCTGCCATACCCTTGACCACTACTTGAGTCCTCTCAGGTCACTGCTTATCCTTTCCACCCCCCCCAGAGTGTTCACCCTATTGCAGATTTTGGTATCATCCACAAAGAGGTAGACCTTCCCTTCCCATCCAGCTCCTCTGTAATGTCACTTTCAAAGACATTAAGGAAGACTGGTCCCAGTACTGATCCCTATGACACCCTACTCATCACCCTCCCTTCCTCAAAGTGAACTCTGTTTCCACCACCCTTTTTCGCCTATCCTCTAACCAATTTCTTACACAGTTTACCACCTTTGGACCCACCCCTAAACTACCCAGTGTGCTTACTAGTCTCCTGTGGAATGGTGTTGAAATGCTTATTGAAATCTAGGTAGGTTATATCCACCACTCCAGCCTGATATAGTTCCTTTGTCATCCAGTCAAAGAAATCTATCATATTTGTTTGACATGACCACCACCCCCCCCATGAATTCATGCTGCCTTGGGTCTTGTAACACACTGGATTCAAGATATTCCACAATCCTTTCCTTCAGCAGTGATTCTATTAACTTTTCCACCACTGATGTCAGGCTGACTTGCCTATAATTACCAGCCTCTTCCCCTGCTACCACTTTTGTGTAGTGGGACTACATCTGCATTCCTCCAGAACCACTTCTGATTCCAATAAACTGTTAAATAGTACTGTCAGAGGTGCAACCAGCACCTCCCTGAGCTCCCTTAATATCCTTGGTTGAACCCATCTTGCATATCACTTTGTCCACTTTCAGATTAGTGAGTCCTTTCTGGATTCTTTCCTCTGAGAATGAACTATTATCCACCTCTCTCCATCCAGTGCTCCTATTAGTTTTTTGTGGCCCTTCCCTATCTCCTTCCTCTGTGAACACTGAACAAAAGTATTTGTTCAGGATGTCTGCCTTTTCCTGGTCCCCCACTGTACAGTCCACCCTTCCCTTTTTAACCTTACAAACCCACCCTGGTCTTCCTCGTTTCACTTACGTACCTAAGAAATTTCTTGTTCCCTTTTGATACCATCTACAGTAGGCTATTATCTCTTACGTTTGCATCCTCACACTCCTTACTGCTCTTCCTACTTCCCTCTGCTTCCCCTGATACACTTCCCTATCCTCCTCCCTCTGCATCTCTTCATGCCTTCTGAATATTACCCTCTTAGCTTTTGCCTTTCTTGCCACCTCCTTCAAGAATCATAGCAATCATCTTTCCTCTTGCTTTTGCTCACTTGCTTGATGCAGAGGTTTGTTGCCCTCACTATGGCCCTTTTTATCTTCAAGAGTGTACAAGCTTAATGCTAGGAGACCTGCACCTTTGCTAAAGGCAAGGACATAGTCCAAAATAGTCACACATCAATGAGTCAGGAACTCAGTTTCAATTCAAACTCACCAGCTCAGACTTCTTTTAACAAAAAATGTTCTTTAATGTAGAAAATCACCAGAGCAATAAAGTCCAAGGTATACACACCACTTCCCATGACTTACTCTCCTTACGGACATAATAGGTCACCTGATGCATTCACTCAATCAGACCTTTGAGAAACTCTGTTAGCAGCCCATCGACCAGAGCAATAAAACCAGCAGGCACACTACTTCCCCATGACTTACTTCCTACTTCCTGGCATCAGTCTGATGATTTCACTCAATCAGACCTTTGAGAAACTCTGATTGAGCGAAATGCATCAGGTGACCTGGTTACATACCAGGAAGTGAGAGTAAGTCGTGGGAAGCAGTGTGTATATCTTAGACTTTATTGCTCTGGTGATTTTCTACATTAAAGAATATTTTTTGTTAAAAGAAGCCTGAGCTGGTGAGTTTGAATTGAAACTGAGTTCCTGACTCATCAATGTGTGACTATTTTGGAATATGTCCTTGCCTTTAGCAGAGGTGCGGGTCTCCTAGCATTAAGCTTGTATACTCTTGAACTTTGTTTGACCACAGCACGGCATCCCTGGGTGTGGCGGCTCCATGTAAAACATTGCCCTTTTTATCTTCACCAACTGTTCCTCCACCCCCAGGTCATCCTCCCAACCAGGTTATCCTTGATGCATTCTCCCTTCTTTATAAAATCGGCCTCCTAATGTCCAGGACCCACGCCCTTGTGTGGTTTGATTCAACAGCTGTCCTTATATTGAACCACTCTGTATGGTGATCACTGGTCCCCAGGTGGCCTTACACCTTGAGGTCTGCAACACTCCCTGTTAGAGAGTACCAGGTCCAGTATTGCCCCAGTCATACAGTAACAGGTGCTATGAATCAGTGTGGTGCAGGTGCAACCACAGAGGCAGCCAGCCCAGCTATGTTTACTAGTTCAGAGTGTAGCTGCACTCCCACAGAAATGACAAGACTTAATTTACCAAGGCTAATGAGCTAGTGTATACAAATTCCCAATGATTGTACATGTGTGAGTGCAGCTACACTCTGACCCAATATTGCTCCATCATGAGTGGGTTCACTGACTAGTTGCATGAGGAATGCCCCCTGCAGGGAGTCCAGGATGTTCCTGGTCCTAGCTGAACCCCAGCTTTGAAGTCCTCACCAGTAGCACCTCCCCCTTTTCTGCCATTTGCCAATGGATTCCACCACATAACATAATATTATTACAATTAATGAACAAGAGATAAACTTTGGGAAAAATCTTTATGAGGGCAGAGGGACAACTTTCTTCTACCAGGCTGTACCTGTTTAGTCTAAGTATGACAAACAAATCAGTCAAAAATACCCGATTTGAGGTATTTACACTTTTTTCATAGCTAGCAGAGATACATTTCATTTAAGTGAACTCTGTGGTTAGAAGAATAGGGTAAAATGTAATTCTTCATTAAAGCCCCAAGGCTTCAATGTGATCATTTTACTTATCCAATGTGTTTCCTTCTGCAAAAGCAGTCTGGTTTATCCTCACCTCTCACAAGGATGCGGGGGGAGGGGGGCTACATGTTTGAGTAATATAAAGTTGAAATAATTTAACTCAGCACAATGTACCTCCTCGAAATGTATGGCCAGCATATTTTTCTTGTTTTGTTGGCAAAATCTCAATAGTGTTCATGTACTCTTTCTTGGTATGCTATCGCTATCGCAACAACTTTACCATGACCGACACTACAGCGACAACAGCAGCAGGTCACTGTAGTGTTGGTGCGGGACCCCAGCACTGCTTTCTGGGGGTTTTGCACCCCCTTCCTGAAGCAACTCCAACTCAGGGTTAATTAATTTAGTAGCAGGGGTGTGGGGGCTGAGCCCCCTGCATGGAGGTTGGGGAGCAAAGCCTCCTGAAGAAAACACAGTCTGAAGTGACACCCTTTATGCCGACTACAAATGCAGTTGACATAAAGGAGTCGCTGTAATGTCAGTCAATAAAGAAATTGTCAACCGACTTTCATAGCTCCCTCTTTCTTTGGCCTTATGAATGGTGTGTCCTATATAGCACATTTTACAAGAGCACCATATTATGTACATAACAAATGGAGTAATGCAAGTCATGAATTCTCTTATGGTCACCTTAATGCCATTGTGTTCAAAGGTTTCACCAGGTTTGTCATACTTTCATACTGTACATGGCCCACATTTGAAAAAGCCAGATGGCTTTATGAGTAACCAGGTATTTTGGGTGCATTTGGGTCAGAATGTTGTGTATGGCTATCAGTAAGTAGGTCTTTCAAATTACTGGACCTACCAAAGGTGATACTGCATTTCAATGAGAGGCTTTCCCTCACCATATGGCCCCCCATTAAAAGGTAACACAAATTGTGAATGAGGTTACCCACTTTTCCTGATAATTGATTAAATACTGTGATGAATGAAATGGGGACTTCTTTTGGATTTTGGACTTAGGGTTTCTGTTTTGGTCATAATAAAGAGTCATGATCCCTTAGGTTCACCTGTGTCAAGGACTCCTGGAGTCCTCAAAACCCCTCTCCCTGAATCCACTCAGTAATTCTTCTGCCTGTCAATTCAATTCAATTCAATTTTATTTTATACTGGAAGGTACAGTATGTGAGCAAAAATGCCCATTTTCACAAATGTCCAGTGGTACAAAATTCGATAATACAGAGAGAAAGGTAAAAATAATAATTGCAATATTTTACAGTATTTACAATAGGAACAGTGTATGTGACAGGATCATGTAGAATAGAAAACAAATACAGAGCACACAGTAGAGCCAACATACAGATACTTATAAACTCTAAGGTAACTCAAGGATTAGTGGACATTCAGGGGGTTACCTACCGGGGTAGACATAGGTGGTGGATTGGAGGAGGTGGTCCTTGAGGGAGGAGCTGAATGAGCCAATTGAACTTTGGGCCTGAAGTTCAGGGGGCAGTTTATTGTAAAACTTAGGGCCCTTGTAAGTGATGGAGTTCTGTGCATGCTTGGTGTGATAAAAAGGGGTGTTGAAGGTATGACAGGTGGCCCCTCTAGTACTGCACTTGGAAACTGATAAGGGGAAAGGGAAGTTAACACTGATCGGCAGTAAGTTACAGTGCACTTTGTGCAGGAAAGAGTGCATTTTAAGTTGGAACCTGTCTTCAAGGGTGAGCCAGTTGAGGGAGGCATGGAGGATACAGTGATGGATCATCTAGGGGAGGCCAGTCATGAAGCATGCAATATTACTGTATGTAGTAATGAATTTGGAGAAAAGGGGGGGCTGCTATGGAGGGAATAGACAATAGAACCATAATCAAGGAAGGGCAATAGAAGAGAGCTGGAGAGGCATAGTCTGGCAATGGGGATAAGGAACTTTCTGATTCGGTATAAGAGACCTAGTCTCATATGGATTTTCTTGATAAGATTAGTAATATGGATATTGTAGGTCAGGTGAGGATCTAAGTACAGTCCAAGGTATTTGAATTTGTAGACTTGATCTATGATGTTACCAAGATTGTCTGAAAGGAATCAGCCCTGGACTGGGGTTTTCCTTGGGCCAGACAAGATCATAAACTTGGTCTTCTTGGAGTTGACAACCATGCCTTTTGCAGAGAACCAAGTGTGTAGCTTGCTGAAGTCAGCCTGCAAGTTACTGAACATTGTATCAAGGTTAGTTTCACTGCAGACACTGATCTGAGCAATTTTGTTTCAACAACAGCAGTAAGCCATACAGGATAGAATTTATCAACTTTCTGGGGTGGCACAGGAGGTGTTGAGCACTGTATTAGCTGCTGTTGCCTTGCAGTAACATTCTGACTCTATTTATTTTATGCTTATTGCATTCAAATATAAATGTCAAATTCATTTGGTTTTGATTTAAAAAAATCAATAAATGCCTAGATGCTATCTCCTCCTCTCCAAATGCATATCATGTCATCAATAAACCAGAAACAGAGAATAACATTTCCCAAAAAATAGATTGTCCTGTTCATTTAATACAAATTCTTCCACCCATAGGCCCATATAAAGGTTGGAATATGAGGGGGTGACAGCCACCCCCGCTGCAGTGCTGCAGCGCTGCAAGTAGAAAGTCTTATCAAATACAAAATAGTTTTTGTACAGAATAAATCCAGGGGCCTGTAGGAGAAAGAATGTGGGGAGGTTGTCTCTGATCTGATGTTATGCCAAAAAGTACTTGACTATCTCCAGTCCCAACCCATGTGGTATACCTGTATATACGCTAAAGACGTCTATGGTCACCCACTCAAACTCCAATTGCCAAATAACGTACTGCAGTTTCCTAAGGAGGTTCATCATATCTCGGTCCTGGGATCTGATACCCAGAATGATTGCTTATAAGAAAAAGTCCACAAAAAGAGACAGGTTTTGGGTGTCAGATCCCACACCCAAGACAGTGGGCTTGTGTGTGTGTGTGGGGGGGGTCCTTTGGATTTTTATGCACCTTGGGCATTATATAAAATGTAGGCACTTTGTGGTATTGTGGTTTAAAAAAACAACCTCCACTGCTGAGGACAGTGCCAGGTCTACCACTCTGAACATTTCCATTTGAAATTTCTTGGTAGGGTCCCCTTTCAAAGGCTGATAATTATCTCTTTCCCCCAACTATTCCAACACTTTGTTCACATACGTTGATTCAGTCATAAGCACAATATCACCCCCTTTGTTGGAAGACTTGAACACTACACCAGGTAATTCTGAGGAGAGACTAGCCCAGGGGATAATAAAAGGGGACAAGACATTTTTTTAGGTATATAAGTGAAAAGAGGAAGATCAGGGGAGGGACTGTAAGATTATTTATCTATTTTATTTAGTGTTTGTTGACCGGGTGGGTGCACTAGCCATAAAATGACTATTTTCAGGCATGGCCGGGAGGTTACAAAGTAGTCAACACAGCAATACAGTAACAAGATAATTAACATACAAGGAGTAAATACACAGTAAACAGCAGAAGCAATAGCATATCATTACATACAGTAAAGACCTAGTATAAAAGTTCACAAGGTGAGTAACAAGCAGGCACTGAAAACATCATAGGGAATAAAAGGGATGAAAACTAATCAGACCTGGGGAAAAACAAAAAACATATTAGGCTATTACATACACATGGCTTTATCATATAACAATGAGTAAGTGCAACAACAAGGAGACCTTGTGGCAGGGAAAAACAACAACCAGGGCTCAAAAATGAATGACATGGCAAGGTCATAAAAGACCCGATATAAGATAAGTGAAAACAATTGAAAGCATAGGGGAAAAAAGGAGACATAATGACAAAAACAGAAAATGGACTATCCAGGGTCAGGTCGGTAAAGAGAAGAGGGCCAAGAGGAGAGCTTTAAAGATAGCATAGCATAGACAGTCAATTACAGTACATTAGGGAGCATGAAAACATGAGCAGGAGGCTGATTTGGAGAGGAGATTTCAAAATTCCTTTTTAAAGATGGCATGAGACGATGCCCATCGAATGGCTAGGAGAAGGGAGTTCCAGTGTTGCAGGGCAGAATGAGAGAAGGCACAGGCACCCTTAGTGTGATTGCATCTAGGTACATGGAGAAGAGACTTTTAGAGTTAAGAAGGGAAGGGGGAACTGTGCAGAGGAGGACAAGGAAAAGGCAGATATCTTGAACAAATATTTTTGTTCAGTGTTCATAGAGGAAGGAGAAGGGGAGGGGTCATCCAAAAGCAACAGGAGCAATGGGGGGTAGACACTAGTCATTTTTCAAAGGACAGAGTCTGGAAAGGACTTGCAAATCTGAAAGTGGGCCAAGTGACAGGGCCAGGCAAGGTGTATCCAAGAGTATTGAAGGAACTCAAGGAGGTACTAGCTGCACCTCTGACAGTCCTATTTAACACCTCACTGGAAAAAGGAGTGGTTCTGGAAGACTGGAGGAGGGTAGATGTAGTCACACTTCACAAAAGTGGTAGCAGGGAGGAGACTAGCAACTATAGTCCAGTCAGCCTGACATCGTGAGAATGGGGTAATGGCTATACTGCTGAAGGGAAAGAATTGTGGAGTATCTTGAAACCAATGGGTTACAAGACCTGAGGCAACACAGAGTCACATGGGAGGAGGTTATGTCAAACAAATTTGATAGATTTCTTTGACTGGGTGAGCAGGGAAATAGATCGGGGGGGAGCGGTGGACATGGCCTACCTAGATTTCAGTAAGGCTTTCAACACTGTTCCACATAAGAGACTCATGAAGAAGATGGGCAGCTTAGAGGTGGGTCCTAATGTGGTAAACTGGGTAAGAAACTGGTTATGGAAAAGGCAACAGAGGGTGGTGGTAAATGGAGCTCACTCCAGACAAGGTAATGTGACCAGCAGGGGGCCACAGTGCTCAGTACTGGGACCAGTCCTCTTTAATGCTTTTACAAATGACACTGCAGATGAGCTAGAAGGTAAAGTCTACCTTTTTGCTGATGCCACTAAGTTCTGCAATATAGTGGACACTCTGAGGGGTGGAAAGAATGATCAGGGACCTAAGAAAACTTGAGGAGTGACCAATTGTATGGCAGCTGGGTTCCAATGTGAAAAAAGTTCAAAATCATGCACTTAGGGTACAGAAACCCAGAGGCATTGTACAAAACAGGAGAAGAAGTGATGAAGTCTGCCAAACAGGAAACAGACTGGGGGTAATCATGTCTGATGATCTAAAGGTGGCCAGGCAGTGTGGCACGTCAGTAGGGTGGGCCAGTGGAATGCTGTGGTACATAAGGGGAGGCATCACCAGCAGAAAGAAGAAGTAGTGTTCCCTCTTTTTTTTTTGTGCTGGTGCTCCCCTATCCACGGACCTGCTGCACTCCGCCACCCCATGCCCAAGCTTACCCCCCTCCCGGGCGGGGCCACTGGGGGGGTTCCCCCTCCCAACTGACACTGTTGGCAAGCCCTAGCTTACCATCCTGGGTTGGGGCCACAGGAGCAGGATCCCCCCAGAAGATGTTGGAGGCAGTGGGTGGCAGGCAGAGTGGGTCATCATGCCAGGGGCCAGCTGTTTTTTTGCTGCTTTGCTCCCTGGGGGGCGGGGATGTGCAATGACATCTAGCATCCGCTCCTCCCACCAATGCAATAGTGCCAGTCACAGTGATACTCCCAACCTCCACCAGGGGTCTGTAAAGCAGCAGACACTCTTCCCCTCCCTCCCCCTGGAGAAGGAGAGCAGTTCCCAGGACGTTTGATCCTTCTCCCCAGGCCGGCCCTCTGACTCCCATTCCTGAACTCAAGTCATTGTCAGCACAAGTGGAAATCCAACCGCTGTGCCAGCAGGCCATGTTCCCTCTTTACAACTCACTGGTGAAACACCACCTAGAGTACTGTGTTCAGTTCTGGAGAAAGTGGCTGTGATCACTGCAGGGGACTTGCAGCAGGCTGTTTGATGCAAGTGCTGACTTGCGTCAAACTTTGTATTCCAGAAGCCAATGCCAAAAATTCCTGATGCCTCAAAGTTAGACCATCTCCCTGATGGTCTAACCTTGCGTCAATGGGGTACCCTTACTACAGGGCTTGTGCCAATCATTTGGCGCAAGCTGTTGTAAAGTGAGAAAACTGTCGCAACTGTCAACCTTTCTGGAATAGCACAGAGTTGTGTCAAATGGTTTTAATGGAGTTGCGCCAGCATTGCTTTGGATGCAGGGCTTGGCGCAAGCCCTGCACCCACCTTCTGGAATCGGGCTTGATCTCCAGAAGGACATAGACAGAGTGGAGGCTGTCCAGAGGAGACAACTAAAATGGTGCAGGGTCTGCTTAAGAAGTCAAATGAGGAGAGACTAACAGACCTCAATATGTACACCCTGGAAGAGAGGAGGGGGGATATAATAGAGACCTTTAAATACCTCACGGGAGTAAGTAAGATACAGGAGGGGACATGCAATGATGTTGGAGGGAGGTAAATTCAAGAGAGATGTGAGGAAGTACTTCTTTACAGAAAGAGTAGTAGATGCCTGGAACATTCTTCCAGTGGAAGTTGTGAGTGTGAAAACAATGGTGGGGTTCAAGAATGCATGAGACTGGCATAAGGGAACCTTAGTGGAAAGTAAGGGAGCAGAGGAAGCTGAAGATTTGCAGTGATACTGTAGGAAGGAAAAAATGGGCAGACTGGGTGGGCTAAGTGGTCCTTCTGTACCATCAAATTTTATGTTTCTATGACTGTAGCTGGCATAGCGCCTGCCACTCTGACAAGGGGAGATTATGCGCCTGTGAGAACCCCACATTATTTACTAGTTTTTCAGTTTCAAAAAGCAACAGCTTTTCAAACTGATCAACTGCATTACACTCTTTGATTTAAATTGTTTGGGTCTGGTGGTAACCATAGGCTCTACTGTAATATCAGAATCCTCATTTGTATTTATCAATTTATCAAGATTAAATGACAATCAAGTCCACATCTGCCTCTGCCTATGTATTCTGTAAAGACTTCATCTCTGCCTCCATCCATCTTGCGTGATTGCCCTCATGGTGCAGATGACCTTGAGGCATCAAATCAGGTTCAGATAAGTATGAAAAATGAAATTCATGTTTTAGTTATATAAATGTTTGATCCTGTATTCATGGCAAACTTGATTGTCCCACATTGAGGTCTTCTACAACATGACCCATTTTATTTCCCTGTATTTGAAATCTGTTCTTATCGAAATGGTATCTCAGATGTAATTTATGTATGAATTTAAAATTGTGCAGGCAAAACCTTGACTAGAAACTAAAGGATGAGAATGAGACTCAGTGGATCTTAGGCAGAGGCACAGAGAGAATATCTTTCAGAGGTGCTGATGATGAGGTCTGCACAGCTAAAGGACCTGTGTGGACTTAGGGTTCAACCTTCTGGCAGCCAAACTCTTAAATGCAACACCATGCGGTACTGCCAAGAGAGGGTCTGTATGGCTGAAGTTTCCCCTGGAGCATTGGGCCATACCACACAGTGGGACTTCTGGGAGGGGCTGTAGGAGACAAGGGGCCCACAGAGAAGGATCCCCACCCAAGATGAAGTGCTCACTCTCAAGATGCAGACTTCAAGGGGGGTGAGCGAGCATGTCTCGCCATAGGGCAAGCCCCTGAGGGCAAGATTCTGGGAATATATTGTTGGCCAATATGAATGCGTTCATAGAACCTCATGGCATGGAGGCAGGAATTGACTGACTGAATAATGACGACTGAAGGAATGACTGATATGATTGCGATAGACTGACTGAATGATGGCTGCTGAAAGAAATGATTGATATTAATGAACAGTAAAATGAATGAAAAGATACTGAAAATATGAATGTATATCAAAGACCAGAATCATAGGTAAAATGCTGCCACAAGCAGGAGAAGCTAGAAGCTGTATTAAACTAAGATTGAGGTGATAATACTGAAGCAGACTGACTGAATAAGGCTAACTGAAATGAGTACCTGAGCGTGAGTGGGAGCAACTGCCTGGCTAGAAAGCCAGGTGACTGAGAGAATACTATCTAAATATAGCAGAATGACATAGGTAGGACATACAAACTAGTAAGCGCAGCAAAAAACAAAACTGAAAATGTAAATACATTAGTCACATATGGACATGAGTACAGCATGCTTGGATAAGCTAGAGAAAAGAAGGAAGCACAATACAATGGCCAGGGAAGCGGAAAGATAAAATACTAACCTAGAAAGCCGCTGAAGGCACAAACCAAACAGAAACCCCAAAAAGCAATGAGGAAGAGCAGCAGCACAAGCACAAGGGTGAGGAAGGCCAAAGCCCCAACAAAGCCTAAGGCTTCAACAAAGAAACAGAACTTCCAAATGACACTGGGAGAAAGCTGGTTTAAATAGCCTAGGAAGGAGGGGTGGGAATGGGTATTCCTACCCATGGAACTGAAGGTGTAGCCTCTTTATTATACAGGAAAGCAAAATATTGCCTTTTCTATAATTATCATTGGCACCCACCATATAACTGCAACTCAAGAAGTTACGAGGACATTCAGGTTTAGCTGACAGCACCCAGTTTAGATCATAACAAAAAGAAACAAACTCTGAACAGAGCCAAAATGGCTGCTAAATGTTAACCTATTAAGGGCTATAGAATTACTGTCTGGCTTGGATTTTAATGAGAACTAAGGGGATGAATTGTATAAGTTAGGATGTTGCTTTATTTGTGGAAAAGTGTTACCATGAACAGATTGTTATGAGACAGGCAGAGGAACAAGAAGAATGTGGGTCAGAAACACAGAAAGAACACATAGTTAGGCAGCATAGGTTTATAACAGGAAGGTCCTGTCAAGCTAATCTCATAGATTTCTTTGACTGGGTAACCAGAGTGGTGCACCAAGGGGGTTCAGTTGATTTCGCCTACCTCGACTTCAGCAAAGCTTTCGATACTGTTCCACATAGAAGATTGATTAATAAGCTGGGTAGGCTCGGGGTGGATCAGAAGTTGGTCAACTGGGTGGCAAACTGGTTGGCAGGCAGAAAACAGAGAGTGGTGGTAAATGGTATACAGTCAGAAGAGATGCAGGTCACAAGTGGGGTACCTCAGGAATCAGACCTGGGGCCAGTCCTCTTCAATATCTCCTACAGTGACATTGCAGATGGACTGAAGGGTAAGGTTTGTCTGTTTGCAGATGACACCAAGATCTGTAACAGAGTAGATGATCCAGATGGAGTGGGCAGAATGAGAAGAGACCTGGATAAACTGGCAAAATGGTTGGAAGAGTGGCAACTGGGGTTTAACACAAAGAAGTGCAAGATCATGCACATAGGGAAGAGAAACCCTGAAGCCACCTATAAGTTGGGAGGGAGTTGCTGGCAATCACAAGGAAGAAAGAGACTTGGGCATCATCACAGATGACCTGAAATCATCCAAGCAGACCACTAAAGCAGTAGGTAAGGCTAGAGGAATGTTGGGGTGTAGTAGTAGGGGATATCTCAAGTCGTAGGAATGAGGTAATAATCCCTCTTTACAAAACACTGGTTAGGCCCCATCTGGAGTACTGCATGCAGTACTGGAGGCCGCACCTGCACAAGGACATTAATAAAATGGTGGCAGTACAGAGAAGGGCAACCAAAATGGTGCAGGGACTGCATCAGAAAACATATAAGGACAGATTAATGGAGCTCAATATGTATACCGTAGAGCAAAGCAGGGGGAGAGAGGGGTGATATGATCGAAACATTCAGACATCTTAAGGACATTAACAAGGTGAAAGAGTCTAACATGTTTCAATATAGGAAAAATAGCAAGACAAGAGGACACAGCATGAGATTAGAGGGAGGCCTATTAAGGGGTAATGTGAGGAAGTTCTTTTTCAAAGACAGGGTGATGGATGCATGGATCAGCCTACCTCAGGAAGTGGTGGATATGGATACAGTGCTGGGCTTCAAACAGGCATAGGATAGGTATAAGGGAGCAATACAGATGAATATGAATAGATAGGCCATTGACAAGTACAGGCCTATGGCACATTCATAAGGTAGAACAAAAGGGCAGACTGGATGGACCTTGAGGTTCTTATCTGCTGTCAACATCTATATTTCTATGAGCAGGACAGGGAAGACAGGAAAGATGAACTTTGAACTGATCAATACTAGAGATGCAACAAAGTTTTAATTCGATGGTGAATTTCAGGCGATGTAGCAAAATTCGCCTCCGTAGATCATATCTCGAAATTTCCCTGTTTGATAGGAAATTCGCCACTTGTAGCTTCACCTTGCTTTTGTGTTTTTTTTATCTGCAAATTGCACTTAAAAAAACCACAGGATTAAGGAAAAGTTACAAATGGCAATTTGCCAACTGCCAGTCCAGTCTTTCCCTGGTGTCTAGTTGTCCCATCCTGCTGATCGCTGGTTGATGTTAGGATTCCAAAAAAGACACTTTCCCTGGTGTCTAGTGGTCCCCTCTCACTGATTGTCAGCCCGATGTTTGACACTTTCCCTGGTGTCTAGTGGTCCTTCCTCCCACCGCACTTATGCCCAAGCTTAATGATTCCCTCCCTGTAATGATTCCCTGGTGTCCAGTGGTCCCTCCCCCCACCCGATCACATGCCCAATATAATGGCATCCAGTGGTTCCCTCCCCCATCCCAATCCCCTGTAGTAGTTAATTCCCTGGTGTCTAGCGGACCCCCATCCCCAATCCCCTGTAGTAGTTAATTCCCTGGTGTCTAGCGGACCCCCATCCCCAATCCCCTGTAGTAGTTAATTCCCTGGTGTCTAGCGGACCCCATCCCCAATCCCCTGTAGTAGTTAATTCCTGGTGTCTGCGGACCCCCATCCCCAATCCCCTGTAGTAGTTAATTCCCTGGTGTCTAGCGGACCCCCATCCCCAATCCCCTGTAGTAGTTAATTCCCTGGTGTCTAGCGGACCCCCATCCCCAATCCCCTGTAGTAGTTAATTCCCTGGTGTCTAGCGGACCCCCATCCCCAATCCCCTGTAATAAAAAAAACAGGTAGTCCATTCCCTGGTGTCTAGCGGACCCCCATCCCCAATCCCAGCAGGTAGTGCCCCACCCACTCCCCCCACCTGCCCCGACTCACGTGGATGACCAGCACAGCCCTGTGCTCTTCACCATGGCCACACGCCTGACTGAGCTGTCAGTGAAGTACGGGCTCATTTATTGACAGCTTAGTCAGTGGCTGGCTGTGGTGGAGAGCAGAGGGCTGTGCCTGTCATCAGCTTGGGTTCGGGATGGGGAGGGAACAGCGTGATGAACCCCTGGGGTCCACCGCACCATTCCCTCCCCATCCCAATCCCTTGCTTGGTGTACTTCATCAAGAAGTTTTGAAATCCGGAAGCGTTTTCCAGATGGATGTCTGCATGGATCAAACACTGAACAAAGTCCAGAACAAAGTCCTTCCTCTTAATGGATGATATTGTTGCTCAGGCAAAACAAGATGTCAGTGACTGCTGGTATAGAGCTGTACCTGGAACAAATAAAATACAGACAATCAAGATATGTAATATTTTACAGGGAAAAATAAACTGCAAATATCTGTGTAGAGTAGTACTTACTTTGCTGGTTTTTCTTTGCTGCTTCTTTTCTCTCCAGATGTTTCTGTGATTTTATATGCATGACAGCTGTATGCTTACACAAAATCAATGGTGTGAGTGCAAACCTGACAACATAGCAGTTCTCCATCCTTGTAAAGGATCCTCAGGATACAACTTGACCCGATCACGGGTGTGCATTAAATAGGCGACATGAAGATCCTTAGCCTCTTTGCAGTAAAGACGGAAGCGCTTTGGTGTTGGTGGTATGGACATGGTGCAGTGTATTAACTAAAAAAAATAATATACCAGAGAGCTGAAAGAGTGCCACTGCCTCAAGACAGAAGAGCTGTCTTCATGATGCTCGATCCTCCATCACCCTGCTGCCTTGCCTACACTAGCGTTTTAAACTGGGCAGTTTTATTTCAGAACCTCAGTCCCTGAAGTTGCCTTGTTGTAGTGCTGAGCTTGCCCATGGACTCAACTAAAATGGAACCAGAGGCCAGAACAATTTTTTTTAAACATGTGTGCCAGTCGGCTCAGCCTGTCCCTCCATCCTCCATCAACAACAACAAACCACAGGAGCGAGGGACAAACCCAGTCAGCTGGTATATATGTTGAAAAAAATTGTTCTGTCAGTCAGTTCAGCCCACACTCCGACCACCATCAACCAGAGGCTAGAATAATTTTTTTAGGTATGTGTGTCAGTTGGCTTGGCCCGTCCCTCCATTCTCCATTAACAACAAACCACAGGAACGAGGGACGGATAGAGCCGACTGGTGTACATGTTGAAAAAAAATTGTTCTGTGCCAATTTTTGTAAACATGTGTGCCGGTCAACTCAACTTGTCCCTCTACCCTCCATCAACAACAACAAACCACAGGAGCAAGGGACATATACATGTGCCAGTTGGGTTGGACATTCCCACCCTCCGTCAACCTTCCCAGACAGTTTTGTTTTAAAACACAACATCCCCACTCAGTACAGACATTCCTGCCTTCCACCCACCTTCCCAGATATGAACTAAACAAGTCATTAAAACTAGTTGCTAGGTAATGAATGCTGCTAGGCATCTTTATGCAGATAGCAGTAGATCTTCATTAATGGAACAGTAGAAATTCATTAACATGCAATATGAAGTAGAACTCTGATTTACCTCAAAACCCTAGCCTCCAAAGTTAGCACAGCCATCTGTATTTCAAAGCTGCAGCTATTTTCCCTTCAATCTGATGCACTTTGAAAATATATGTGGGTACATTTGACTCAACAGTGTGCTCCTGGCAACCCCTCACCCTGACCCTATCTGACCTCCTTTTACTCTTCCTCCCAACAGAATTTTAGCAGTCAGTAGCAACACACCTGCTGGAGTAAAGGCAGGAAGACAGCAGCTACAGCTCCTCTTGTAGGGCTAGAAATGGTAGCAGTGGAAGGTGGCAGTCCCAACTCCAGATGGCAGACATTGAGTGCAGTACAGCTTAATACAGTTCCTAATACAGTTCTCTGAGCTGTGCTGTGCCATACTGTGCTGTGCTTTTAGCGTGCACTGGCAGTCAGCAGAGCAAGTGATGTCAGGGTTCCTTGATCTTGTCATGTAATGACTCTCAGTTCTGGAGCTCAGTTGTCCGTTCTTCAGCAACCTTCAGAAGACTGAAGTAGTTTGTGTCTCTCACTGTACTTGTATTTGCCTTTCTTATGTGGACCTGGGGGGGCAGATGATTATATTATGAAGCAAAATTTAAAGAAACTAGTTTGTATGCAATTGACTCCTGTCTGTGTGACGCGTCATTCTAGACGTCACTGAACATGTCACACACAACACAGTAAGCCACTCACCATTGTTTGAAAGTGCAAACACGCCAAGATGGCAGGAAAATGGGAGGCAGGGCAAAGCAGGGGCAAAAGGTACCTTGTGTGCAGTTTAAAACTGAAGATTTTGCTGGGAGCACATTTTTTCACAGAGGAGACTTAAAATCATGGACCCCGAAAAAAAACTCATGGCCACAATTTTCAGTGGGCCACTTTCCAAACAGTCAACATCAGGTAACTTTCACTACGAACAGAGACCTGACCGTTACAATTAAAACAAAGCTACAATATGCATATTGCAGCACTTACAGCGCCATCACTAACCATTAATAAGGACTGTGAATGATTTTAGCCTGTTAAATTGTACATATAACCATGCTCAAAAATTAACTACTGAGAACTATTCGAACAATAAATCAGAGAAACAGTATCTCCCAAATGAAGATTTTTTTGTTTACCTTTGCTTATGGAAGTAGTTGGTCTATTCATTCGCTATGACAAGGATTTATTGGGGGAGCCGGGGGCTTCACAGGATGCGAATGGCTTGCTGCTCAGTACAGCAGTCTTTCCAGTTTGCTGTTGAAATTTCTCCAGCTCCTTAGAGAGGATAAATGGCTCACTCTGGACTTCTCTTCTATATTTTATGTTTTTATGGACCCAGACAGCTGAGGGGGCATATTTCTTGCTACTAAGGTTTGGCTGAGCCACTGAAGGCTGTGAAAGAAAGACCCTGCTCAAATCACTGGGCATCATCAGAGTTGCCATGGGTGGCAACACCGAGAGCTGGAAATGGAAACAAAGGACCTGCAGGGGTGTATGAGACAGAGGAGAGTAAACTGCTTACTCTGAGCCTGGCGTTTCTCTTCTAGTTCTTTTTTTGTTTTAGGAAGATGTCCAGTTGAGTGGGTGTAGGGTTATTTGCTTCCATGGTTTTGCTGGTTAAATGGCTCACTCTGGACTCCTTCCAAAGTTTTGCTGAGCCACTGAGGACTGTGATAAAAAAGAGCTCACTTGGTTCAGTGGACATCAAAGGAGGCATCATGACTGGTGGCAACACTGGGAGCTGCTTATGGAGCCTGAGGACAGGGAGGAGCATGAGACAGGGATGGTAACCAAGAGTACGGAAAGGAAGCACACAAAGGAAGAATGTGTCAGGGTATGGCAGGTGTTTTTTCAGGGGGATAGAGAGAGTGAGGAAGCACACTGATTCATGCATACTAATAATGTGCTTCAACTCCACTGTGCAGAGCAAACATTTGTGATGCGTTCAGTAAATATTTGCGATGTGTTCAGTATCCAGTCACACCCTTCCAGACATCCTATATTATTTCTTCCTCCATTTTCAATGTGTCAGTTTAGTTCTCCCTATGCTACAATAAAAACAATCAGCCTTGTTTCTGTCAGTGAATCTGCACCCAGTAATGCTGTGTAGAGTCAGTCAGCCAAAATCATTTGCTTAGCAAAAGAAAAATAAATTATTAATCTGGAACCAAATATTTATTCTACCTGTTGTCTACTGAGGCCAAGAGTATAATCCAATATCCCCACTTGGAGACCC
Source organism: Neoceratodus forsteri (assembly GCA_016271365.2). NCBI lineage: Eukaryota > Metazoa > Chordata > Ceratodontiformes > Ceratodontidae > Neoceratodus > Neoceratodus forsteri. The sequence continues at coordinate 75,016,546 of JADMNL010000029.1, read as the reverse complement.
AGGGGAGTGCAACTCAAGGGATCTGCTAAGAGTCAGGTATATAGGTAGCGGTGGAAACAGAGTAGCAATTGCAATGTAATCCCCTTCCCATTAATACATCCAAATTGCATTTGCAAGAGAAAGCGCTTAGAGGTTTTTTTTTTCACTTGGGAGAAACCTGCTGCTGTATTTTTTCCTTTTTCCTGGCATCACGGGAGCCCTTTTCACCCAAAATCTCCAGGAACTCGCCCCCATTCCTGAGCCGTAGTAGATGCTGAGCTATGTGCTTTGCTTTTACAGGAAGTTGTGAGAATGACGAGGGCACTAAAGTGGACCAGAAGGTTACTCTCACCTGCCTTAAAGCATTACCCCCTCAAATAGTATATTTAATTATTTATTTTTTTGCCTAGCTAGCATCTACCAATGCTGCACTATTCAGTTATTGAGGGTGATAAGTTTAACGGAACTGCTTGTGGGTAATGTCTATATGTCTTTAATTAAAGCAGCCACAGCAACCAATGTATGGCGGCAGATGTGTGTGGAAAGTCAGGATATTTCTAACATCTATTTTTAAGTAAGTAGCTGCATAAATTTCCACAGAAGAGTCATTCATCTAATAGGGGAATAGAGAGAGAGAGAAAGAGAGAGAGAGAGAGAGAGAGGGAGAGAGAGCGGAAGCACACTGATTCATGCATTCTCATTATTTGGTTTGACTCCACTGCATGAAGCAAGCCTTTGGGATGTGTTCAGTAACCAGTCATGCCTTCCAGACCCCTATATTCTCTCCTCCTCCTTTCACAGTACATCAGAATAGCTCCCGTTATGCAGCCGTAGAAGATGAGAGTTAAGCATTTGCTAACACCGTTCATTGAGAAAAAGAAAAAATAAATCCTTCATGGAAAGTAAGAAATCAAAAATGGACATACAAAAACTAGTTTAGACTTTCAAATTGAAATATTCAAACTGGCAACTGGCAGTTAACCAAGGACTTGTTGCCTTTTGTGGTATAGGCTCACACTTAGCCCCGATCAAAGGCAACCAGAAAACCAGTATTTATGTTATTGTTGCTGTGGAGATCAGGTTATCTGAAAAACAAAGCTAATAAACCTAACAGAGATGTTCCTGGCTCTGAGTAGGCCTCTATAGATGCACTGTAGACTAACAGAATCACACACTCATGAAAGTGTTAAATGTACATTTTTAGTTTTTCTAATTATTTTCCAGTCCTTCATTCACTCCACCAACATTTTGTAATATAATATCGCACCATTATCAGGAGTAAAGTAGACTCGGTGTATCAGATTTTGTCATCAGATAATTTTTACGTATAATCATCCATTATTTTTGCTAGACACAGAATACAAGATAAACAATTTTTAGCCAAGTATCATTGCCTGCTCCTGCCTATTGTAATATATTGTTTTACAATTCCTCTGTGGCTTTCTTGACTGAGTACCAAACCATAACAAATGCAATATGTCATTTTGCTCTGCTAGTCCCATATAATCAACATTATTGTGACCTTTAAGCAGCTCTAAATATCTTATTGCCAAAAAAATTGACTACTAGAGAATTAAATGTTACGTATTAGGTTTACAGCAATAAGTCTTCTGCATTACTGGCAAACAAGCTTATGCAAACAGATACATGACATTCTACAAGGGGTAGTTCCCATTTTGTAGAGTCTTTGGCTAAAACTAAAATTGGAGAAAGGTCATTTTCATTTTATGGAACAAAACCATTGAATAAGTCGCCAAATAGCTTGGTATGTCCATCCAATACGTCAATAATGCTGTGCATGTAACAGCTGCTTCATTCTGTACCTGTTTTATTGTGCCATAAATGTATATTTTATACTACATATTATATTTTAATAGCATGATGCATTGCACAAGATATCTTTGAGTCCTTATTGTTTTCTGAGATCCAATCACACTTCTGTACTGCTGCAGGTGATACCCAGTCAACAAATACAAGCCAATCCGAAGGCAGCATTCAGTTGATGAACTAGCAATTAGTGAACCAAAGTGTAGACCCCAGACCTCCTTTCAAGGTTCCCAGATGATGTAACCTTTACTTTACACTGCACCAAATGTTTATTCTACTATCTATGTTTTTTTTTCTTCCACTACCGTGTCATGTATTTTTTGTTCTGTACTGTTTGCCTAATGTATAATCTGTACCCAATGTGTAAACTTGTGATCCTAAATCTATTGTTTCTTACTGACGTGGAGCCTTTGCAAAGGAGTCTGTGACTCAAAGGATTGTAATTCCGATATCTTTCAATAAAAAAAAAATTAAATTAAGAAAAGTAGCTTGGCAAAGGTACAGTTATTAAAAAAAACAAAGCTGGTTACAGGTACTGCATGTAGTGGGCAGTACACAAAATAAACACCATGCATACGGTGTGCCACTTTCTCAGGGGTCTGTCACTTCTCATTCTTCTGTGAGCTCTTCAGAGTCAGACCACATGGATAGCAATGGCAGTGAGTACATTCCTGAAACAGAGGCAGTGCACGATGGGGACTCTGAGGATCAGGACTCAGAGTCAGAGGAACCTGCTGTTGTGAGATGTAAGATGAAAAAGCCTGGGAAAAGGTAATCACCAGGAGGAAGATTATTAGGGGCCAGTGAAAAGGAAAACTCAAAGGAAATTATGACTGTCTCCTCTGTGGAGGGTGAGCCTCACACCCATTTACTCACTGAGGGCACTGAGGGAAATATAACACTGAACAGAGACATGCAGGATAAATGATTTAGAAGTTGCAGTGCCAGGGCAAACATGAAAAAGGTTTCCTCTTCTGGTTGGAGTTTTTTCTTTCACCTTGACTCAAAGAGCAGTACGTGAGCAATATGCTGTTCATGTAAGGCCTCTTTCAGCAGAGAAAGCCAGGCAAGCAGCCTTCATAAATCAACTTTGATAAGACATTTACAGTGAACACATCCACGTCAGTGGGTAAGAAATAAGTCGCAAGTTGGCATGGCAGAGGATTTTGCAGAGGCTGACAGTGGTACACAGACTGGTGGCATAGATACATTTTTTCTATATCGAATGCAAAACCCCACAGATACTGAGCAGGGCTTTTAATGTGCCTACCATATAATCACCCTTATCTGCTAGGTCTTTATCAGATTCAGAAAACTCCCCAATTGAAAACAGAAAGAGTTCTTCTCTGTTTCCTCCAGCTTTTTTCAGTGTGCCAATCACATCTCAGAAACAATGATGCATCAAGCTTTTAAACAGAAACCTAAATATGATCGAGTCAATCAGCTGCTCAGCAGTTAGATTCATAGATTCAATGATATGTGTCGGCAGAAAAGGACCTCCTTGGCCCATCGAGTCTGCCCCATCCTTCTTTTGCTACATGCCCCCATTGTGTCCCCTCTCTGTACTCTAGACAAACCCTTGTGATTGTCCCAAGCCCTCTTGATACCCTCCAGTGTTTTGACCTCCACCACCTCACTCAGCAGACTGTTCCAGAGTGTCAACATCCTCTCAGTAAAGTAATTCCCCCTCATGTTCCCCTTAAACCTACTCCCCTCCACCCTCAGTCCATGTCCTTTAGTTCTACAACCTACCTTCCCTGTGAATAAGTTCCCCCCACTCTACTGATCCCCTTCACATACCTGAATGTTTCTATCATATACCCCCTCTCCCTTCTGGTCTCCAGTGGGTACAAATCCAACATCCTCAACCTCTATTCATATGACTTCCCATTTAGCCCACACACCATTTTAGTTGCCCTTCTCTGTAATCTCTCTATGAAATCTATGTCCCTACACAGGTGAGGTCTCCAAAACTGTACCCTGTACTCCAGGTAGGGCCTCACTGTGGAACTGTAGAGTGGCATCAGCACCTCCCATCGACTACTGGTTATCCTTGTCCCTCAGCACGTCAGCATTCTGTTTGCTTTGCCCACCGCCTTGCTGCATTGGGTCCCTACCTTAAGGTTGTCTGTGATTATGATTCCCAGGTCCTTTTCCTGTTCAGATGCCTTTATTCCCCCCAAGTGTGTATTTTGCTTGTGGATAATTCCTCCCCATGTGCATCACTGTGCATTTCCTGGCACTGAATTTCAGTTGCCATGTTTCTGACCACCCCTCCAGCAACCTTAGGTATCCTCCCTCATCGCCTCCACACCATCTGAGGTTTCTACCCTGTTGCAGATCTTTGTATCATCTGAAAAAAGGCAGATCTTCTCCTGTAGTCCCTCCACTATGTCACTGACATAGACATAGAACAGGATGGACCCCAACACCGACCTCTGGGGGACCACGCTTGTCACCCCCACCTCCGCTGAGTGCACCCCATTCACCACCACCCTCTGTATTCTACCCGCCAACCAGTTCTCCACCCACCTTGATATTTTCTGTCCTGCTCCCAAGCTCTCTAGTTTATTTACCAGCCTTCAGTGGGGCACAGTGTTGAAGGCCTTCCCAAAGTCCAGATAGGCCACGTCCATTGCCCCCCTATCAATTACCCTTGTCACCCCATCAAAGAAGTCGATCTGGTTAGTCTGACATGACATCTCCCTTGTGAAGCCATGCTGATGGATGTCCTGCAGCCCACTATCCTCTAAGTATCCAACCAACCTTTCCTTCAAAATCGCCTCCATCACCTTACCCACCACCACCGAAATGAGTCTGACCGGGCGATAGCTTCTAGCCTCCTCCCTGCTGCCACTTTTGTGAAATGGCACCACATCTGCCCTCTTTTAGTCCTCTGGCACCCTCCCTGTATCTAAAGACAAGTTAAATAACCTCGCTAGTGGTGCCACCAGATCCTCCCTTGGCTCCCGGAGAACCCTAGGGTGCAGGGCATCTGGGTCCATGACCTTGTCTATCCTCAACTTGCCCAATTCTTCTCTTACCCTGTCCTCACTAATTGGACTAGTATACACCCCTGCATCCCCCCTTCCCTTCCCTTCCAGGTCTGGTCCCCTTCCCTCTCCCTCTCCCTCTATCGTGAAGACTGAGCTGAAATATCTATTTAGTTCCTCAGCCTTCTCAAACTCCCCTTACACTTGCACTCCCCCTTCTTCTTCTAATGTAACTATCCCCCTGCCTGGTTTTCCTTTTTTCCCCTATGTACTGAAAGAAAGTCTTATCACCCTTTTTGGCCTGCCTAGCGATTTTCTCCTCTGTTTCTGCTTTCGCTTTTCTAATCCTCTGCCCCGCCACTCTCAGCTCCTCCTTTTAAATTTCCCTGTCCTCTCTCCCCTGCATCCTCTTATATTCCATAAATGCCCTCCTTCTTTCCCCTATTGCCTCCCTCACTTCCTTGTTGAACCAAAGCGGTCTCCTCTTTTTTTTGTTCTTCCTCGCCTCCCTTATACAACTCTCTGTGGCCTCAAGTATCCCCCCAATTCTATTCCATAATTTCTCCACCCCCCATCCCCTCCATCCCCTTCACTTCATTCTGGAATGCCACCCTCATTTTGTGAAAATCTGCCTGCCTGAAGTCAAGAACCTTTGTGATGGTCTGACTTGCTTCCTGCCCTACTCTAACCATGAAACCCACTGTGTTATGGTCGGTTGCACCTAGGCTGACCCCCACACCCACTTCCTCCACACTATCCCATTTTTGAGGACCACGTCAAGTATAGTACCCACCCTAGTGAGCTCTCTTACCAGCTGCTGCAGGAAGGCTCCCTGGAGAGACTCAAGGATCTCCCTGCTCCTGGATGACATAACTGCTGGGATATCCCAGTCTATATCCGGGAGGTTAAGGTCACCCACAAGCAGAATCTCCCCTTTTAGTGCCATTCGTTGAACCACCTACAGCATCTGAATGTCCATTTCCTCACTCTGCATCGGAGGTCTGTACACCTCCCCCAGCCTTATAGGTGTCCCAGCCCTTCTTTCCAGTGTGACCCACAATATTTCTACTTTCCCTTGCTCCTCCTGCCCTCCTGTTACCTTTATACCCTCCTTTCTGCACAGTGCAATTACCCCCTTCCTGCCAGCCCTATCCCTCTTGAATAACCTGTACCCCAGGACCCCTACCTCCCAGGCCTGGTGCTCTGTCTACCAGGTCTCATTTATGGCAACTATGTCCAGGCCTTCCCCCTCCAATAATAGCTTCTAATTCCACCATCTTATTCCCCAGGCTTTGTACGTTAGTGGAAAGTCCTTTCCACCATATACTCTCCTTCTCCCCACCTTCCCTCCCTGCTGTGTCTGGTCTGTACACCCTTCTTCCTTTTACGGGTGAGTGCTTGCTAGTCTATTTTCTCCTCTTGGTGATCCCTCATTCGTTCTAGCCTTGTACTCTCCCCTACCAATTTTAAACCCCCCATATCCCCTCAATGTATCCTTGTAGACCCCCTCAATACTCTTGCCCCTCTCACTCAGATGTACTCTGTCCTTCCAGTACAGATCCTCATCCTCCCATGTGTCCCCCCACTCTCCTGTACATGCAAACCCTTCCTCTTCACACCATGCCCAGAGCCAGTCACTGAATTCCCTGATTCTTCTCTGTCTAACAGTGCTGGCACAGAGGACTGGCAACATTTCTGAAAAGGCCAAGAATTTAGTTTCTTCCAGGCATCCCTGTGCCGGTGCCTTGAATCTCCTCTGGGCCTCCTCCACTTCATAGTTTGCCAGATCATTTGTTCTCAAATGAATAAGGTGTGCCCTCTCCCTGATTTTTTGCATTGCCCTCACCGCCTTCATCCCTGGTTCACAAAAAATTACCTCTGCCTATATGTAGGACCTCTCTTGAGCCAATGTATCCCCTTAACCATGGAGTCCCCAAAAACCATGACATTCTCCACCTCCACTACTAATGGCTCTGTTCTTGTTCCTGGTGGGACCCTCTTCCGGATGCAGTTTCTATAATGATTGCACGGAACATGTATCCAGTTTATATTACAGACTGCTGGCCTTTTGGAGGCGTTAAAGCCCGCTACCCATCAGTGTCAGCTGCCATCACACACATATTTTTCCAGAAAGGCAGTGCCAGCTCTTTATAGGGAACTGTGTGACAAGGTATGCACTACCTTTCAGTTACGGCTATTAAAGAAATACATATTTATTTATTTATTAAATTTTGGTGACTGGGTAGGCCCACTGAGCCCCGAAGGTCCTTTTTTCAGGGGCGACCCAGGATAACAATACAAGTTATAAGAACAAGGACATAAGGAACATTTGAGGCATTGTGAGTTACATCATGAGGTGATTACAATAAAGAAAAATAGTGGATAGAGGCATGGTTACAAGCGATATGTGGTCAAGTAGTCACACAGCAAATTACTAGACTGTCACTGCTCACTGGGTATTGTTTTCCTCTTCAGCATCTTCTGCCACCACCACGGACCACTAAAATCCTCAAAAACATCCTGCACACTGTCTTTCAAGCTTTGACAAAGAAAATCACAGTGGTGTGAATATCTTACAGGAACTAAAACAATTCTAATAATGGCTTCCCCCTAATGGCCTTTCCCCAGGATTTGTGGTTTCAGAAAATGAAGCAAACACTGTGAAAGCATTAAGAATGGTGGATTTCTGCATGTAGCATGCTTTGCACATACACTCAGTCTAGCTGTACAGGACTTCCTCAGGACTGCTTCACTGAGGACAGGAATGTGCAGAATATACTGGTTGTTGTACAAAACATACGTGGTCACTTCAGGCACTCTGCAAAAGCTTGTAAAATTTTGTGGGACCTCCAACAACAGAATAGATTACTTATTCACCTGCTAAAACAAGAAATTGCCAACAGGTGGAACTCAACCTTTTACATGTTGCAGAGGCTCCAAGAACAATGCAAATCAGTGTACCAGTACATCATGGACCATGCTGTAGGGAAAGAGGGTATCACCCTCACCTTTGAGCAGTGGAATCTTATGCCATACTAATGCCTGTTGCTACAGCCATTTGAGGAAACAACACATGCATTGAGTGCTGATAGCACAACCATAATTTACTTTATTTCTTATTTTAGTCTTTGGTAGCCAGGTAAGGCCCACTAGGCACAACTGCCTGTTTTCAGGGGCAACACAGAAGCTTTTGGCTGGTTAAGGTACTTACTCAGAGTCACACGGTATGCAAGTGGAGGTTATGGGAATACAACCCAGGTCTGCTGGATGTACCAAGCTCATTCACAGCTTGGTACTCTAATCTCTAGACTATACTGCCAGCCAAGTGAAGTTATTCCACTTGTAAGTCTTCTCATGCAGAAACTGAAAAGATTCTAAGAAGCATTTGAAGTGCAGAGTGCATGCACAGGTGTCACTCTTGCTCAAAATCTGCCTTTGTCTTTGGAAACAGGCTGCAGAATTGCCATGGTGTTGGAATCTGAACATTATGTTATAGCAGCAATGTTGGATTCACATTTCAAAACTAGCTTGCCGGGTCTTCTTCAATCTGGTGCTGTAGACTTCAACCATTTTAAGGAACTGATCATTAATGAAGTTGCTCCAAAAATTGTATGCTGAGCACCCATTGACACCCACACCATGAACAACAGTACAGCGATAACATCAACAGGTCACTGTACTGTCACCACGGGACCTGGCACTGCTTTCTAGGGGGGGGGGGTCTCGCACCCCCATCTCTGAAACAACTCCAACTCAGAGTTGATTAATTACAGGGGGTGCAGGGGCAGAGCCCCCCCCCCACATGGAGAGTTCAGGTGCAAAGCCCCCTCGAAGAAAAAGAAGTGTTCAGTGAACAGTTCTATGCCGACCACAACTGCAGTCAACTTAGAGCTGACACTGCAACATCAGTTGACAACGAAGTTGCTGAACTGGCATTGTAGAGCCTCTAAAAATGACAACAGAAATTCTGTCAAAACGTGCTGCAGCTGCTGATCAAGAAGATAGCCATGCTCCCTTCCAAGAAACAGATCCCAGTGAAGCTAGAAGAAAGCATCCTATAAGAAAATCCTTGTATTATTAACTAAAACCCAGGGTCATGTATCTGGCACCTCAAAGAGCAACATTTGGGTAGGACTGGATGACCTAGCAAAAGACAGTGCTGTTACTTCTCCCATCACAAGCTACTCAGCACGCAGTATTGTGGATGACGTCTTAAAGGACCCCCAGAAAGACAAATGTTCATGTTGGCTTACTTCAATATTGGCATAAAAAGGGCACAGTCTGGCCAGCATTGCAAAAAGTGGCCCCTTACTATTTACTGTATGTTGCCCAGCAACAAGTGCCTATTAAGAAAGAATATTTAGCACTATGGGCTACATTGTTAGTAACAGGGGAAGAAACTCCTTCCAGAAAATGTTGAAATTCTAAGTTTTATTAAACTGAACTATGGCACTTGCTGGATATTCAGGGACACTTCCAAAACACTGCTTAGACAGTAGTGATGATGAACCTATTGGCAGTGATGTTGAAGAAGAATAATACTACTGGAGGATGTTGCCACTTGCTTCAGCCTGTCTCCTATGTCATTCATGTCCTATCTCATGCCTGTCACCATTTTGTTTCCCAAAGTTCCAGCAAAATACTATATGGCAAGACTGCAACATAGGGACTACTTCTGTCTCAAAGGAATATATGAAAAAATTTCACACACACATATGTGTATTCTTTTTTCTCAATCTTTTATTTGTAATATCAATTTAAATTTGTAAATGACTGTACTCCCTGGCATAGGTGTCTTTCTGTCATGTGCCCTATGTCAAACATCTGTCTTTGTTAACATCTTCCTGAATATAACTCCATTCAGGGTTCTGACTGATCTGATGTCCTTGAACAGATAGGCATCTACAAAATAAACATTTTTTTAAAAGAATATAAATAATACACCACACGACAGTGAGTGTTCTCTTTCATACTGCTACCTAAGTCTGTGTTTATAATTACACTTTGTCTTCCTTGTGTTGCACTAGAAAACATTGTAAAAAAGTAAAAAAATAATTGTAGTGTTACTGTGTATCCTAAGAAATGAGACTACAAAAAAATAAAAAAGTCAAAACCGTGGGGGCAGATTACTGACAACACAAACAAAAAATTTGGCTACTAAAACAACATAACATCAGCTCAAAAGGGTGGATGAGAGGGCCCAAATATACTCTCCGTGCATGCAGCTATACTTATTTTTTAAATATGTTTCCTTTCAGATCATCACCTGTCATTCTCTGTGTCCTGTTAAACTTCAGTCGCCAAGTTACTTTCATCAGCAGAGAACAAATGACTTGGAAGACTAAATTAGTCAAGGGCTACTAAACTGTTACACTGCCTCAGCCTGTGTCCCATCATTCAACATGACTTTCTAGTCTCCTGTCAGTTACTTTTCCTTATCTCCGCCAGTCACCATGTCACATGACTCTTCTGCAAAGATGGCTAGGAATTTAGATTGAGAGCTAATGAAGTTATATGCTAATGATCTTCTGAATGTGGCACTGTTTAAAACACCTTACAAGACTTTTTGTGAACTTACCAACAGCTGGGGCTTGCTAGCTGCCATGCCACTAAACTGCTTTTCTATCGAATTGAACCTGTTTTCCTCCTAATTATACCTTAAAATCAAGTTACAGAGCAGGTTTTATATTGAACGCATATTGTCCATTAATCCAAGACCAAAACCAGAACCAAATCCAGGGACAATTTGGCAAAACCAAAACCAGCCCCCCCCCAACACCAGTAATACTGTATATATATTTAATTTGTTGGTGTGTATTTGTTATTTGTCAAGCATGACCAAAAAGGGGCATGCGTGACCTAGTTCAAATCCTTGTAAAGCAAATAAAATAAATAAATAAGATACACACATGATAGATACTGTCTCAGAAAACTAATACATGTTTCTACTCTAAGGCAAACATTTCTTGTAAATCTGTGATCTTATTTATGCACAGTCCTAAAGCAAAAGAAGAATTGAACCCATCTATGTACATCTGCATTTCAACAAAGTTTAGTCTGTATTGCATTTTTTGTAATGTGTGTGTGTGTGTTTGTGTGTGTGTGTGTGTGTGTGTGTGTGTGTGTGTGTGTGTATATATATATATATAATATATATATACACACACTATATTATATATATATATATATATATATATATATATATATATATATATATATATTTATACCATGGGGTGAGATCAAGTCCAGTGAAATAAACCATGTTATTTTCACTGGAGTGAAATAAATCCTGATGACATCAGCAGAGTTAAAATAAATACCATTTATATCTACTCTGCTGACATCACGCAGCGGCATCTGAAAACACTAAGAAACACCCCTGTAATTTTTTGAGTTCTAAAACAGGCCCTACACTAAAATTAACACAATTAAGATAAATAATGATAGTCAGCTGCAGCACTCCTTCTAAATGTAACAATCTCCAAATTTCTTGTGCTGCATTTCAAAACCCGAGTTTAGTACATTACTGAATCCTGCATTGCCACATACTGACCTACAAAACGAACAACAAATAACCAGTATATTGCAACCATCCAGCTTGTCAAAGAACAGAGCCTCCCTCAGGCAACCAATTACCAAAACATAGCACACTCAATCAAGACACACACACATACACCAACCAACAGCAGCTCACTACAACAACCCATTCATAAAACTTCACACACACACACACACACACACACACAGCACCCGCATCATTTAAAGTGACATGAACCTCATAACAACAAACATACCTCTCTCATTGAAATTGGTCTCACCTCCATGGTATAAATAGCATACATCATGGGCAGATCATGGAATATGGAAACTATTCTTACTCCTGCATCGTGAGCTCTGTATACTGTCACTTGTGCCTTCAGCACTCATGAAATATCCAGAGCTCACGCTGCAGGAGTGAGAATATTTTCATATTCCACTCCTGCCCATCATGTATCTATATATATATATATATATATATATATATATATATATATATATATATTTATACGTATACACACACACACACACACACATACAATAGGGGTGAGGAAAATCAGTAGTTGATAACAGCATGTATTCCCTGCAGAGTGATATAAATTCTGCTGCAGTTAAGCACAGTGATAATATTTGCCATTTATACATATAGGGCCAGATATTCAAAAGGGTTGCACCATGCTCAACAGGGTTGCGCATGCTCAAGTCCTACATTGCGCCATTCTGCGATATTCAGCAGGAGGCGGTTGCGCCACTGAAAACAGGCTGAGCAACAGCGCAATGCAAATGAATGCATGCTCAACAGGAGGGGGAGGAACCATGCATAAACTGCACAGCCCGATATTCAGCCGGGCTGTGCAGAGTTGTGCAGGCGCAACCCCCAACCTGAGCCTGCAGGACCTTGAGCCAAAAAGCAAGGCTTAAGTAGAGGGTCACCCACAGGTGAGCTGCTGTATTGCAGGGCGCAACACAGCAGCTGCCACCTGTGGCTGGCCCCCAACTCAGTCCCTGTGCCCCCCAGCCCGATCGCGGGCATAGTTACTCCCCACCAGCCCGATCAAGGGCACGTGGCTCCCCTCACGCTCACATCCCTGGTGGTCCAGTGGACGTAATGCCCGATCGTGGGCAGAATGTAAAATGAACCCCCCCCGCTCACATCCCTGGTGGTCCAGTGGACCGTAATGCCCGATCGCGGGCAGAATGTAAAAATCCCCGAACATGTTCCTAGTGCCCGATCATGGGCAGTAAGTAAAGTGCCCCCATCCCGAACATCTCCCTGGTGGTCCAGTGGACCGTAATGCCCGATCGCGGGCAGAATGTAAATTGACACCCCCACCCAACATCTCCCTGGTGGCTGAGTGTCCCCCCACCCCCACCATGAAGCCCCACCACCCGCTCCCCCGGTGGCGGGCAGTAGCATCCACCGCCTGCCGCCCGCCCGTCCGCCGACTGACTGCCGGTGAATACGCCCGGTGGTGCAGAGCAAGAGCCAATGGGCGCAGCCCATACCGTGACATGACATGGTTATAATTCAGATGCAAATGGCCCCCTGCGCCTTGGCATGAATTATGGCCCCATTTGCATGTCACCTTTTGAATATTGTGATTTTGCGCATGGCGCAATGGTACTGGCCACGCAAGTTGAATGCTCCACTCTGACAACTTGCGGTGGCACAAGTTTCACTGTGCCATGCACAGTGGCTGTTGCTGGGGGGTGATATTCAAAGGAGTTGCTCAATAGCGCAACTCCTTTGAATATCGCCTGGGCCACACCCCTGCGCAACTATTTTGTGCAGCGCAAGGGCTTGCACCTCAGAATGGCGCAGTTTGAATATCCAGCCCATAGTGCTTACCTTACTGGAAAATATTATCACTGTGATGATGTCATCTGAAATGACACATGTATGTTACATGTGCTGGTACTACTTTCAGCAACTCATCAGTACATATCAATCACACCTATCAGAATTCTACCTGCTGTACCCTCTTTCACATTCATCTCGTGCTGCAGTTCAGAACTCTGTAGACCAGCAGAAAGCACAGAATGCTGAACAGTAAAGAAGAGAACAGCAAAGTTTATATCCTTTAAAGAATTAGCCCTCATCATGTTTCAGACTTCATCAGACAACACACCCAAACCTGAATCACCAACAGTACAACCAAATCAACTGAAACTAAAAAAGAAACCAAAGCCAGTGAATATTGCAGAAGAAGCGTACCTGAGCTGCTAGACTAAGAAAAGAAGCCAAGTACAGTATAATGAAGAGACACAAACAATGAGCTTCAGTCATCTCCCAAATAACAATAATGTTCTGTATAAAAATGCACTGTAGTTTATGCACTCACCATTTCTGAAATCCTGAATTGCTGTACTCGAAAGTGAGCAAAAGTGAAACTGACCCAGAAAGTGTTGATGCTCCAGTGAACATAACCAGGAAAGTGTAAAAAATGCAGCAACACAAAGTTACAAACACTCAACACATTGCCTTGAGAGCAAAATTAAAAAAAATAATCATTCCACATGTCCACAAAGTGAAAAAATAAATGAAAAGTATAAACAACACGGACTTCCTGAAATAAATTAAATCTCACCCCCAGACAACAAAATCCCCAATCAGAAGTTACGCCTCACACATGCAACACCAAGTCAACCAGTAAATGAACTGAAACAACACCCATTCAGGAAAATAGCCAATGAAAAAAAGATTCACGCAAAGTCAATCACAGCAACAAACTCCATTCACAAAACACCGAAGAATAACCGTGGAGCAGCACTACCACATGAAATAACAAAGCACAGCGAAGTAAAAGAAGAAAAGACAACAAATGATTGCAGCACATAGTGCACAATCACAGAAACCCCTATTGTATAAACTGCAGTCGTGGAATATGGAAAATATCTTCATTCACGAAGAGTGACCTCTGAATACTCTCACTTGTGGCTCCGCTACGCTATGCCACACTCCACCACTCATGAGTATTCAGAGTTCACTGTTCACTCATGAAGATATTTTCCATATTCCACTCCTGACCATCATGTATCCTATGGAGATATATATATATATATATATATGTTCATTGAAAAAAACTTTGTTAAGGGGACACTGTCAACCTGTTTTTCATCATGTTATTTCTAGTTGAAAAGCTACATTTTATGAATGCTTACCTTCTCTAAAATTAATTGATGTTGCTCTTTGTTTCATCTGTCTTCTTGTTTAGTAGAACTGAAATGCATGCTAATGTATATTTATAAACAACCTTGTTTCCTTGTTTTGTTTACAATCCTGGATCTGTTCTTACTGCACACTTCTTGAACTTTAGAAACACACCCAAACAGTGCAGTCACTCATGAGGCGGTAGCCTCCTAAACTCCCATTGCATCATGAGAGGGTAGACTGTGTTGGAGGTTTTCCTAAATCCAGGAAAGATGCAGCTGGAGCTGATCAAGGAATGTAAACCAACCTGTGTTTGTCTGGTAACACCAGTATGGTGGGCAGTCTGTTTTTCACTTTTTTAAAGAAAACAAGAATCAGAATCAAATCACCAGCTACATCAACAATCTTTACAAAGTGTTGGCAATTGTGTTTTCAAACTAGAGACACTATGAGACCTAAAGGGGTTGACAGTGTCCCTTTAATGCACTACTTAGGGTTAAAGTGACTTGTGGTATTAGGGTATCCAACTCTAACACCCCACCCTGCAGGCAGCAACATGCATGGGGTGTGCCTTGCAGTTGTCGACCCTAACACTCACCCCATTCCATGAGTAAGTAAACTGAGATGGGTACAGTATACGAGAATGGGGTAAGCGTTAGGCTTGACGTCCACTTGGTGACCTTACCTTTTGGGCAGGATTTGAAACTTTTTATTGCCCTTGTTTAAGAGGTGGGGTTAAAAGAAGAACATGTTTAAAATTTGGGGTCAAAATATGTTAAAATGGTGATGTTATGAACATCCGTTGAAATTAAGCTACACTTGCTCGTAACTTTCAAAAATTGTAATATTTTCACCCCAGATTTTAAACATAGCCATTTCTTCACATCAATTCATGAACATGACAGCTGTCATTTTTCAAATCTTCACCAAAATGTGTTTTCATTGCCTCTGGTGCAGAATGACGATACAGTTTTGTGGAATGATGTTTTGGCCGGTATTTGAAAGGTTTAAGTACTGGGTTCATGAGGTTGGGTTATAAGAAGGCTATGCTGACAATTCGGTTGCTGTTGTGCTACAAATGGAAGTGCAGAGCCCACCAACACTTCCACAGCAACATACATATGCACAGGGATGGGAGCACAGGGCCACACAAATAAGATTGCAATTACACTATCTGAAAAACTATGGAGGGATGGGAGTACAGGGCCCAAAGATACGATTATACAACCTCAAAAAGGGATGACAAGGGACCATTTTCTTTTTTTTTTCAGATTAAAAGAAAAAAAAAGATGTTGAGGGACTGTTTTCTTTTTTCCAGGTGTGCATAAATACAATACATATTCAGAAACACTTGCGGTGGGCTTCCCAGTGTTCCACACTGCTGGGGGGGGTTAATTGCCAACACGGGGATTGGACCCCTTGATGTCAGCACATTAATAAAGCAACAGGCTGCAGGGGCAGGGGGTCATCTGACACTGGGGGTGGGCATCCTGGTGTTGGAATATATAAATAAAATACAAAAGGAACTAGGGGACAGCGATTGGAGGATGGGGATCCACTAGACCACCAGGAAAATAATATTCCTGTACACATTGGAGAGATGATGGATGGTAAGTGGGCACTTTTTTTTTTTCACCCATACTTTGATAGTTTCGTTGGATTTACTGATCAAAGTCTAAATACAATATACTTCAATTAGGTTCATAATTTACTGTTTGAAGTTGTGACACACTTCAATCAATTTTTGGAACGATCGAACAGGTTTTTTTCCATTCAAACTTCAACGCTATCCAAAAAAACTTTATAATCCAAAAACAATGCAATATGTTTTCATCAAACCATCTAAAAGCACACCCCAAGCACAGACACCATTATTCATAAAAATTTCACAGAAAAATTCCAGTCTGTTTAGGCTGCAGATGAGAGCAAAAATTCCCATGCTAAGTATAGGGGGGAAAGTTCTTTTTTTCACTTTTTTGACCCTCCATATCTCTAAAACCGTGTAAGATATCCTTATAAAACTTTCCACATCCTGAGATGTTGATGGCCAGAACACACACGTGCCAAATTTTGTGCAAATGTTTTAAAGGAGAGAAAGTTATTAAGGGGCCAAAAATTTAGTTTTACATTGAACAGCCTGCTCAACCCTAACTATAGTGGCGTTATTGAGCCACTATTAGATAGATAGATAGATAGATAGATAGATAGATAGATAGATAGATAGATAGATAGATAGATAATACATGGTTGGCACTTTTGCCACTTAAGTGCAACCCATCAATTTACAAAAATTCCAACATCAAACACACCTGCCTACTAATTTATAAACATATCCACACTGAATACACCTGCATAAACAAAACAACACTGCAGGGGACAACACAGCACCCCCCTACACACACACACACACACAATTTACAACCTCAACTGCCCCTTGACGCTTTACCTAAATGCTGCAAAAAAGAGTCAGGAGAACACACACAATACACCCCTCCCCTACGTAAACATTAATGTCCACAGGATGGAAGCAGTCCAGAGGAGGGCAACTAAAATGGTGCAGGGTCTGCAGCAGAAACCATATGAAGAGAGACTGACAGAGCTTAATATGTATACTCTTGATGAAAGAAGGGACAGGGGGGACGTGATAGAAACGTTCAAGTACCTCAAGGGAATCAACAAAGTCCTGGAGGGTAGCATCTTTCAGAAAAAGAGATGTGTAAGAACAAGGGGGAATAATTTAAAGATAGAGGGGGGATGGCTCAGGGGTAATATGAGGAAATTTTTTTTCGTGGAGAGAGTGGTGGATATATGGAACAGCCTTCCTGAGGAGGTAGTTGGGTCTAAAACAGTGGGGAAATTCAAACATCCATGGGACAGACACAAGGCAATTATAGTGGGGGGTTGCAGGAAGTAGGCTGTTGATTAACTAGAATCTGCAGCTTATCCAGTAGGTAGGGAAATGGGCAGACTGGGTGGACCAAGTGGTCCTTATCTGCCATCAAAGTCTATGTTTCTATGAGGCTTCTACTGAAATTAATGCATGGTTGGGGGGGTTGTGTGCGAGGCCTTGGCTGAGTGCCTACAATCACCAACCATGCATTAATTCCCCAGTAGAAGCCGACTCCAGAGGGCATTAATCCGTTTGTAACATGGCAATACTTGCGTTGTTGTTGTGTCTGTTCTTACAGTTCTGTTTGGCTTTGTGTCAGCGCATTGAGATGTTCTGTAATCGCCGCAATGTGTGTTCTGGTTGCTGCTGTGACAGCTAATGGTGCTGGAGCTTGACTCGGTGACCCCGTGAACAATAGTTGGAGTGGTCCTTACTGAGGAATTAATCACCACTCCAACTTTGGTCACGTGTTGTATTTGGTCCAATGAAATTGCTTTATTTGCTGTTTCTGTTTGATGCCATGTTACAAACACATTTAGCAACCCCCCCTCTCCACCACAGCCATGTCCCTAGATGCTCCACCTCAAAGCTGCAAAACAGTCAGGAAAACACATGATAAACAGCTCCCCCCTTACTCACCAAACAAGCATGTTCCTCAATGCCCCTCTCCCCTTCTCAACTGCCAAGCCCTCCACACTCCATGAATAATTCAATATATCTGTTTATATGACATCTAACTTAAATCACTTAAACAGCTGCATCATTATACCAGCTGTATCTGTGATATAGAGCAGTTTGTGTAATTTTCAGTTACATATCAAGCAAACAACATCATTAGTATAGTGGTGCTGTTTGCAGCTAAATTAGATGGTGGAAAGCTGAGTAAGTGACCAGAGGGTTGTGCATGTTACCATTATGGGGGTGGGGGTGTAATGGGAGATTCTAGTTATACACAGAGTTTTATTTTGCATTGAAAGGGGAGATGAAGGTGGATGCCACTTAGACACCAGAGACTACGTGGTACTAAATTGGGTGTACATGTATGTTTTCTTTTGTTTTTTTTTTCAATTTTGTTTCCCTCCCATCACCTCTCGCAGGGGCCCTATCAGTCAGCCCACCTCATCCCACCCTGCTGTGATCCCCTCTAGGTGGAGATCCTGTTCCTCCAATCCACTTGTGGCACACCTACCTGGCACTCCTCGGTCTTCCCCCTGAGGTGGGGTCACTCTCTGCACCATGGCGATCTTCCCTTTCCATTATCTAGTGCCAAGGTGGGCGGAGGTGAAGGAGGGAGCCCCGGTCAGGACCAAGAGAGGAGAATCCAGCATGGACATGGTGATGGGAGTGACATCTTCCTCCCAGCAAGAGGGGCATTTCCTCTTTCCGTGTTTCTCCCAGAAGCATGGACATGCAATGACATCCAGCGCAGGCACGAGTGTGCTCTCGCACTCATCCCATGGACATCCTCTGTTACCTCTCCCAATGCCTTATGTGGCCCTGGCTGTTGGACAGCATGCCTCCATGTGGTGTCGCTGCTGCCCAGGATCCACAACCCACCCCTCCCTGAGAGAGGAGAGCTGTCCATCAGACGCTCGATCCTCTCTTTCCCAGCCGACTCCTGGCAACCCGAGCTCGCTCCTGACACTGGGTCACAAGCATGGTAAGAGGTAGAGTGCCAGTGCCTCAGTCCTCTACTCCACTGGGCAGGCAGTGTACATGTATGTTGAGCTGTCTAAATGTGTGTGTACATGTCTGAGGGTGTGCATGCATGTCTGTCAGAGTGTGTGCTCATGTATGAGGATGCATGTTTGTCTGTAGACCAAGGAAATCCCAGGTACACTGAAAACACCTCCTCTCTAAACTTGCATCTCCGTGACAGGTACATTAATATTTCAACTTTTTTTTTTAAATGGCAATTTAATTTTTATTTTAACTAGTACCCATGAGGAGGACCCTGGCATGGTGGCACAGCTTAACACCAGCACGCTCCCCTGTGTCACCCACCACCACAAATGAGTGCTGTTGCTGCAATCTCTGTTATGAGGGGCACACAATGTAAATGTTGGAGTCTGAGACATGGGGTGGTGGGCATGTGTGTGTGTGTGTGTGTGTGTGTGTGTGTGTGGGTCGAGAGCCAACAATGGATGCTTCTACATTACTTCATTGATTGATTATAAACTACACTCCAAGTCAGACTTTAATTCTACTGTACAGCACTTACCAGGTTAATGAATTAGCAGCTGTTTTGACTCGGTCTAGAGTTGTTGTAATATTAAGCATGCAGCTTCTTTGTGTCATTTTTGAACAATAACTCATCAAATCCCAGGGAGACAGATGAATTTATTTGCTTAGAGTCTGCATCATGCAGTGGTTTTGCTGTGGCTGAGTCAATGCAGCCTGTATGCCAAACATCAGAAGCAGAACCATAAACTGTAATACCAGCAGCAGAAATAAATTCATGTTTCTTTTCTACATTCCATCTGGGTAATCAGCTAATACCATAACCTGCCTCTATGTCATGCTTCACACAAGAGAAGGTATAGTTCCGCTTCCAAACCTGCTTTGCAACAAAATCCAGAAGTGGCACTAGCTGTCTAACTTGGACTCCAATAGGGTCCACCTGAACTTCAAAGATAGTCTTTTAGGCAAGATGAGTACTGTGCAGATTACATCTGCATAGTTTTAAACTGTCCTATAAACTGAAGTGGGTACAGAAAGTGCATATTTTTGTTTTCTACAAACCCTCTATTCACCCTAATCCAATTGAATTAGATAGTGATTATCCATTACATTTAGGACTACTTTCCAGCATGACCCAGAACCCCTATCTGCAGTGTAAAACCTTCAACTTGGGGGGGGATGGGGAAATTGTTTAACCAGGAGACACACACTAAGCCAAAGCTTGATTCCAGGTGCAACCTGGGAGCACAAAGAAGTTAAGTGACTTGCTCAGGGTCACACAGTATGCAAGTAGGGGCTGTGGGAGTCAAACCCAGGTCTCCAGGTTTGCAGCTCAGAGCCTTAAACCACTGCATTATGATGTCTCCACTAACCAGCCTAACCAACACTCATGTCCAGAATTCCCCCTGACCAAATGGGGGAGGTTACAGAATCCCCATAGTCTGTGATGGGCCCAGAGGTGCTATGGTAATACCATTTCCAGGACCGTGGTATAACATAATATGTCCTACCACACTAACCTACCCACCTGTAGAGAGAATGTTTTTCATAAATAACTAGTCTTGCTGCATCCTTCCACCCAGCAAGACAGTCCCACCCATCCTGTACCCTAATTGAGGGATTGCCCCAGTTGTTCTTCAGTCACAATCCAGGTACCCTTTACTCTATTGGCTGGGGTGGCACGGTGACAGCAGAAATATGACTTGTATCAAGGTGGGGCTGGATTTGCATGTGTTCACTGGTGCAGGATCCAGGTACTATCAGTATGGGTTGAGTAGTCACAAGATACAAAAGTCTCCAAAAACAGTCTGGGGCAGGTAATACTCCACTCTCATGGGTAGTAATGTGGCTAGAAATCAGACAGACCTATGAAATGCATTGTCACATGAGTTATTGTATAAATGTACAACCACCACTACCTCGGCACAAGAAGACACCTTGGTCCACATGCCTTAGCATTTCTCGCTGCATGGAGCATCATCAGGAGACAGCTACATGGAGTCTGAAATCTCCTTTTATACCCATGCAGACTAGGTAAATATAACACAAGTATGTTTTACCTTACAGAAAAGAAAATGGTCTCACTGCAATGAGGTATCAGGTGGGACTCAAACTACTAAACCTCACAGTAAATAAAACAAAAAAGATCACAGAGAGGATTGCTGATCACACTGGAGCCCAGTCTGGGATATACAGACACAATTTTGGATAAACAGTGGAGTGGGATCCATAACAAGGCTACGCATGATTTCATGCTGGCAATTATTGCATCTCTCATACAGGAAGGCAAGAGAGATTGTGAAGAAATTAGAGACTTAGAAGTACAGCTGTCAGATATGACTGAAACCCCTGAGGTTAAGACCCGTGTATAGTATAGTATAGTATAGTATAGTATAGTATAGTATAGTATAGTATAGTATAGTATATATAAAAGGAAAGTATTATATCATAAAAATTATTTTGCAAGTATTTTGGTACCCCTTGGTTTTAATGCTGGTAGATTGCTGCATTGGATTACCTGGAATATTATTTAATTTATTTGTCTGTTTACCAGATAATGGGACTAAAGTAAGCTTTTACACTGTATTTATGTTGAACTTTCTATATGCAGTAGTTTTTTTCAAGTCTGTCTCAATTCATTTTTATTCACTGTGGTGTTTAGCTGCTTGAGTCACACCTGATACCACACTGCAACGAAACCATTTTCTTTTCAGTAAGGTAAAACATACCTGTGCTTTATTTACCTGGTCTCCATGGATATAAAAGGATGCTTGGACACCAGGTACCTGCCCCTGACAAAGCTCCACCCAGATTGAAGCGCTGGGGTACCTGGACCAAGGTGTCTAATTGTATCAAGGTAGTGATGATTGTGTATTTACACAATAACTCATGTGACAATGCATTTCATTGGTCTAAGTTTTAGCCACATTACTACCCACAAGTTTGGAGTGCTACCTGCCCCAGCCTGTTTTTGCAGAGCTATGGCTCCTTACACTCCCAGCAAGCAGTACTCTTTATAGTTAGGTTGCACAATACAAGACCAGACCCAACTTCTGGTGCAAACAGACAGGTATGCAGTAAGTGCCTCTAGTTAGTGTCCTTACTATGTCTCAAAGCCCACTTTCCTGTACCAGCAGTTAGCTTGCATGTGTATAGCATAAATTAATTATACAGAGAAATTTTGGCAAGGAGCAAACCACACCATCTCTAGTCAGGGAAGAACTGAAGAGGGCTGGCCAGAGGGGATAGCATTGCCTAGCTTGGTTGGTGCGCAGGATGGATAGATACTTGCATAAAGATTTTCTTGGGCAGGTGGTAAAGGTGTGATGAACATAATGTCAAAACTCTTCATACAGCAGGCTAGATATACCGTAAGACCTTCTTCAGCTGGCAGTTTTCTATGTGTCAGTGTTTTACATTCTTGAGGGTGAGACTAACCCCTCCCAGGGCCCCACCTCATGTGTAAGATATAGGGGTGATTGTTATGTATTCCTTGCATTTGTTATGTCAGTTATGGTTGTAAAAATGTGTATCCCAATCCACTAACTAGTTCAAAATAAAATGAAATGAAATAAGGGATTGTGTAAGTCTCCACTCCTCACCCCACTGCATGGAATGGGCATTCTGAAATTAGAAACAGAAACATACATTTTGTCAGCAGAAAAGGACTGTTTGGCCCAACAAGTCTACCCATATGGTCCCTGCCTAGTCTGTCTCTGCAGACTGTTACTGGTCTTTGGTGACCCTCCCTTCTCTCTGCCTATTTACTAATATCCCCCTATGTCTATCACATGCATGCTTGAAGTCTCCTACTGTTTTTCCCGCCACTACTTCCATTGGCAGTCTGTTCCAGGCATCCACCATGCTTTCAGTAAAATAATACTTCCTCATATCCCTCTTAAACTCCTCCCTCCAGTTTTATTACATGCCCTCTAGTCATGGTGCTCTTCCTCATTTGAAAGAGACTCCCCTCCTGTACCCTGTTCACCCATGTGAGGTACTTGTAGGTCTCTATCATGCCCCTTCTCACTCTCCTCTCTTCCAGGGTGTACATTTTGAGATTTCCTCAATCTCTCTTCATAGGGCCTTTTATACAAACCCTCCACCATTTTAGTTGCCCTCCTCGGGACTGCCTCCACCTTGTCTATGTCCTTTCGAAGGTGCAGTCTCCAGAACTGGAAGCAATACTCCAGGTGGGGTCTCATAAGTGAGCAATGCAGTGGCAACACCTCTCCCTCCTCCTGCTGGAGATACATATCCCTATGCATCCCAGCATCCCACTGGCCCTACCCACTGCTTTGTCACACGTTCTACCACTTTAAGGTCATCAGATATGATAACCCCAAGGTCTCTTTCATGCTTAGGGACTGTCAGTGCCTCCTCCCCCATACTATACTCAGCTCCTAGGTTCCTATGCCCTAGGTGAATGATTTTGCACTTTTTAGCGTTGACCTCCAACTGCCATGCTCTTGATCACTCCTCAGGTTTCCCAAGATCCCTACACATTCTCTCCACCCCCTTCTGAGAGTCCACAATATTACATATTTTGAAGTCATCTACAAAAAGGCATAGCTTCCCTTCTAGTTCTTTTGGAATGTCACTCATGAAGACTTTGAAGAGGACT
The DNA here is from genome assembly GCA_016271365.2 of Neoceratodus forsteri. Taxonomy (NCBI): domain Eukaryota; kingdom Metazoa; phylum Chordata; order Ceratodontiformes; family Ceratodontidae; genus Neoceratodus; species Neoceratodus forsteri. The sequence continues at coordinate 74,992,865 of JADMNL010000029.1, read as the reverse complement.
TGTCCCAGTACTGAGCCCTGCAGCACCCCGCTGGTCACTCACTTCATTCGAGTGAGTGTCATTATCTACCACCCTCTGTCACTTATCCATTAACCTGTTCCTCATCCAATTCACCACTTTGGATCCTACTTCTGGGCTGCTCAATTTCTTTATCGATCTCCTGTGAGGCACAGTGTCTAGGGCCTTGATAAAGTCTAGATAGACCACATCCACTGCCCTCCCTTGATCTATTTCCCTGGTCACTCAGTTGAAGAAATCAATTAGAGTCATCTGACATGACCCCTGCTGGGGGGGCATGAATCCATGCTGCCTTTGGTCTTGTAGCCCACTGGATTCAAGACATTCTAGCAACCTTTCTTTTAATAGGGTTTCCACTAATTTCCCCATCATTAATGTGAGACTGACCAGCCTAGAGTTACTAGCCTCCTCCATGCTGCTGCTCTTATGGAGAGGGACCACATCTGCTGTTCTCCAATCCTTCAGAACCATGCCTGTTTCCAGTAAGCTGTTGAATAAGGAGGGAAGCTAGCACTTCTCTGAGTTCCTTCAGTACCCTTGGGAGTATCCCTTCCAATTCCAAAGGCTTGTCCACCTTCAGAACTGCAAGTCCCCTCAGGACTCCTTCCTCTGAAAATGGACTTGTATCCACCTCACCCCTTTTGGTCCTGCTGCTCCCTGGTGATCCAGCTCCCATCCACTGTGAAGACTGAGCAGAAGTACCTGTTCCAGGTGTTTGCTGTTTCTTGATCCTCTTCTGTGAAGTGTCCTCCTGCTGCCCTCCTTATTTACACTATCCCTCCCCTTCCTTTTCTTTTCTAACTTATGTACCGGAAGGAAATTTTATCCCCTTTAGCTACCCCTTTGGCTAGTCATTCCTCTGTCTTTGCATTTGTCCCCCACTACCTTTCTTGCATCCCTCTGCATTACTTGGTATACCTCCCTGTCTTCCTTTCTCTGCATTTCCTTATATCTCATGAATGCCACCCTTTTTTCCTCATCACCTTGGCCACTTCTCTAAAGAACAATAATGGTCTCTTCTTCCTACTACTTTTACTCACTTCTATCATGCAGAGGTGAGTTGTCTTAATTATGCCTTTCCTTATTTTTCTCCACTGTGCATCTACCCCTCCCAGGCAATCTTCCCCCAAGATAGTTCCTGAGGCAGATACCTATTTTTTTTTTAAATCCACCCTCTTAAAGTCCAGGACCCTCATCCTTGTGTGATTTGCCTTGGTTCCCATTTTAATGTTAACCCACATTATATAGTGATCACTGGTACCAAAAGGACTATCCACTGTGATGTCTGTAACACCATCCAGGCTTGTAAACACTAGGTCAAGCACTGCCCCATCCCTAGTAGGTTTCATGACTAGCTAACTGAGAAAAGCCTCTTGTAGGGAGTCAAGGATGGTCCTGCTCCTTGCTAAAGCTGTAATTGGAAGGCTCCAATCCACATCTGGATGACAGAAGCCCCCAACTAGCAGCACCTCTCCCATACTTGATATTCTGATAATGGCTTCCCCAAGTGCATTATATAACTCCTCACCCTCTGCTGGAGATCTGTATACCACTCCTGTATGGATAGGGGCTCAGTACCAGTCTCTAAGATGACCCACAGCACCTCCAGACCTTCTTTTCCCTCCAGATTCCCCTGTACTTCCATGGCATTAATTCCCTCCCTCACATATAATACAGAACCTCTGCCTCCCTCCCTTCCCTGTCTCTCCTGAACAGAGAGTAGCCTGGTATGGCACAAATCCAGTTGTGGCTATCACTGCACCATGACTCTGTTATCAGCTATAAAATGCTGATTTTGACTGTATCTTACAGTGCACATGAAGTGCAAAACACAAACAAAAAAATGTAAACTGAACTCAAATAAGTAAAATAACACACAATTACAACATGAAATGCAAGCAAAAATAGTAAAGCAACAAAAGCAACTATAGTCTGATGGCACCAAGATCAAGTAACAAAACAAAAACAAATGTAAAGTGCAACCAACAGAAAATAACACATACAAAATCAAACGCACCCAAAAGCAGCAAAGTGCATCTAAAAATTAATTAAAAAAAATTAGCATGACAAAAAATTATTTTGAACAAATATTTATCACAACAAAAAAGTGAACACCAAACAAAAATGCACAGCACAACTGAAAACTGAACACAAACAAAAAAAGCACAGCACAAGTAAAAGAGAATGCAAACAAAAAAAGCACAGCACAACTAAAAACTGAACACAAACAAAAAAAGCACAGCACAAGTAAAAGAGAATGCAAACAAAAATGCACAGCACAACTAAAAACTGAACGCAAACAAAAAAAACAAAGCACAACTCAAAAAGTGAATGTACATGAAAAAAGAATAGCCCAAGTAAAAGTGAATGTAAACAAAAGATGCACAGTACAACTAAAAAGTGAATGCAAACAAAAAAGAACAGCACAACAACAGAGAATGCAAATAAAAAAACAGCATGACTAAAAACTGACATTAAAAATACACAGCACTGTGGCCCGGTGGCACTGACGGTTGAGGTGCTGGATGCCACACCTCGTGCTACGCTGGCGACTCGGGTTCGGGAATGAGCCTGGGTTGTCGGGGGTCAGCAGGGGAGGAGAAAGGATGGAGCGTCCGTAGGACTGATCTCCTTCTCCAGGGAGGGGGGTGGGTTGCCATCGGTGCTCTAGCAGCCTCTGGCAGCTGGGGGTGGCTGTAGAGCACTGGCAGGGACATGGAGGGAACATGCTGGGGCAAACGCTTGGCTTGGAGTGTGTGCAGACACGTGCACGCTCGGGGCCTTAGCCGTCATTGCACACCTCAGCCGATGAGGAGAAAAAGTGGAAAAATTAGGAGCATTAGTTGCGGTGGCTTGATGGCCGTCTCCAGAGGGAACTCAATCAGCGCCAAGGGCATGTGGCATTACTGGATCCTGATCCGGGGGGTTGAGCTAGGGGAGAGCTCCCCTCCATCCCACCATGGGGGCTAAGCCGCGGGGGTAGCTGCGGACCCAAATGTGGAGCCAGAGAAATAGTCCCAGGAGATGGTGGCCTGAATACCCAGAGGATGCCAGACATGTAGAGGTAAGGCAGACTGGTGACCCCTAGGGAGAAAAAGTACAAAAAAAAAAAATACACAGCACAACTAAAAGGTGAGTGCAAACACAACAGCACAGCACACAGCTAAAAAGTAAATGGACACAAAACAGAACAGCACAACTAAAACAGAATGCCAACAAAAAAAAGCATAGCACAACTAAAATGTGATTGGAAACAAAAAATCATAGCACAAGTGAAAAATAAATTAATGCAAACAAAAAAGTGAAGAACTAAAAATCCAAGAGTTCTTATTTTATCTTTGTCCAGCCATGACTAAAAGCCTGTAATGGCCTTAATGCTTTACTAATGTTGCTTTAAGAGAAAGTTCTGAAAAAGAAAACCAATGGGTTTACCATATTTAGGTATCTGGTCAAAATCAGTAAGAAAAAACAGCGCAGTCAAAAACCACATAGACATTACAGCTTGTGCCATTTCGGAGTTGGTTTCTATATAATAGCGTAAAACATAGACGTCAAAGTCTATGTTTCACGTTAATATATATAATCGGTTCCGGCCAGTAACATCGCAGAACAAAAGAAAGTGGTCAAAAATAAAGCGGCAAAAACAGTGTCACCATCAATATTGGCAGCACAAAATGTAGTGTGCCAGAACAATGCAGGCCACACGACAAGCAGATAGCAAACAACGTCCACCACATGGAGACACTGCACTGGAACACACAGCAGCAGGCACCCATGAACAGGAACAGCACAAAGGTGCAGGGAGATGGAACAGGGCAGGGTGCAACCACCACTGTGGGAAGCAGGCCACTGAACATCTACCATGTTAATCTAATGGCACAGGCGCCCACATAGTGGGGTACCCCCAACCAGAATGCTGAGTGATGGAGACAGTGCACCGGGGTAACCACTGGAAGACAGGTGGACCTTGGTCACCATGTGGATGGCCATGCATAATGCAAGAGGCCAGGAGCACAAGCCAGCATGCCATCTCCCCTGTCCTGTGTGTTGTGTGTGTTGCTCTTTCATCTCCGTGCACCCCTGTCCTGTTCCTGTACACTAGTGCCTGCTGCTGTGTGTTCCAGTGCAGTGTCTCCATGCAGTGGATGTTGTTTGCTACCTGTGTGACGTGTGGCCTGCATTGTTCTGGCACGCTACATTTTGTGCTGCCAATATTGATGGTGGCACTGTTTTTGACACTTTATTTTTGTCCACTTTATTGTGTTCCACGATGTTACTGACCAACTCCGAAACCGCACCTGCTATAATGTCCATGTGGTTTTTGACCGCGCTGTTTTTTCTTACTGATTTTGACCTGATACCTAAATATGGTAAACCCATTGCTTTTCTTTTTCAGAACTTTCTTATAAAGCAACAATAGTAAAGCATTAAGGCCCTTACAGACGTTTAGTCATGGCTAGACAAAGATAAAATAAGAACCTTTTTACCCAGTTGAATATTGGCTAAATTACATTTTCCTAGACAAGGTTTCTCAGCATATATCCCAGAATATGTGTCAATTGCCTCAGATAAAATATGCCAATGGAAGCTTTCCCCTTTGCAACTCCTCATCTTACATAGGAAACATTACATTCTACAGTTCTGCCTTCAGTTTTGTCAGAAGAAGCAGAATTCATGAGTGCCCTCACAGGTCCTTGAACATCTTACTGGATTTCAGGATACTGCTCTGTATGTGGGACATCATATGGCTAAATAGTCATGGACAACTGGGTGTGCATGATGCACATAAGCACAAAAACCTAGCAGAAAAGCCCTGTCCAGATAAGAGTGCAAACAGATAGTGGAAATGCAGAGAAATGTATTCCTTGAATGCCCTTTTATTCAGTCCTCCTGGATAGGAGTAGCTCAAAACTAGAAAGAAAAACTTCTCCTTACCCTAGACTGTGACAGTATTGTGCTGGGCATTTTTCCTTAATTTTGGAATAACAGTAGTACACTAGAAGTAGTACTTGTGCCTTTGAATTTTTTCTTTAGCAAACCAAACACCAACTATTTTTGAAGCAGAAACAGGTTACAAAGCCAGAACTGGAAAATACTGTGCATGAATCATTACAGGAAATTAACAGACAAGAATATTACTCCCTTCCTCACCAGAAATATTATTTACTGTGGCAACATTTTGTTTGGATTACTTATAAATGACTGTTATGACCTTATATTTATTTGCATTCCTTTTAGATTTTGCATTGATTTAGTTTGTACTAAGCATTGTCTCTATGCTGATATGATTTTTGTATATACTACTTTGTAATGTGCATTCAACTTCTTTTGCAATAAAAAAATTCCCCTGCTCTGCTTTGATAAGTGCTATGGGATCTTTAACTTCCACCTTGACAGTAATCAGAGATAGCAGAACGTTCCACAGTTTAATAACTCATCGAAAGGATGGCACCTCAGCAGTGGAGCACCCCCCCCCCCAATACTTCACTACAGTGTCAGTTACGGGTAGTACCGAAAGTACCTGGTGTGATGTGGTGTACTGGCATCACACCAGTGGTGAATAAATTGGGTAAATAATTCATGTTTTTGGAGATAAATGTTTATTTTCACTTACATTATTTTTACTTAGAACGTTATTTCCACTTAGAATCATAGAACACAGAGAACAATAGACCAGTTAAGAGAGTTTACAGAGGACTGAAAGGCAGTTTTGAGGTAAAACAAGGCAAAACACATAAAAGAACTAACAGTAATGTGGACAGTATCAAATATATCATGGGCTGCCATAAGATAACACATTTAATTCAACACATGAGTGGTTAGACCTTCATAACTAACTTGTGGCATCGCTACTTGTGAGTTGTGAGTCTTACCACTCACTTGTAGAGATAAATGTGCTATTCCACTGCAACCCATCATACATTCTATAGTTATACAGCTGCAGTGGAAATAAACTGGTTAAGAGTAAAAAAATTATATTTGAGCCTGATGACATACATGCTGAATAAATAACATGCTATTTTTTCTGTATGTTTGTCATTAATTATATACATGCCAGTCATTGATTATATATGTTCCAAAAAATTATGGGCCTGATTCTCAGAGCTCTCAGCATGGCGCAAGGGGCTTGCACCACAAAGAATGGTGCAAAGTGCCCCTTGTGCTGAAAGATGCACCAGGAGTGATTCTCAAAGGGAGCCTGCGGCAGGTGCCAAAATGGGCTTGCGCCATCCATAATGGGCTGCAACCTAGCACTAGTGTTTGCAGCAGATGCAGGCTGCCAAATCCCCTAAATTGGGATTCACAGAACTCTCCCAGATGGCAGATTTCTAAGTACTGTTAGACCAGCCAGTGATGGTCTAAGGGTACTTAGAAATCAGCCCTCTGGAAGGATTGAGCAACATGGCAATGTTCCACACTCCCCCCTCCCAGCCCGGATCACCATTTATCAATAAAATTAATAGATCCCTGGTAGCCTAGCAGACCCCCCTCTAAGCCCCAATTCTTGTTTATTAATAAAATTATTAGGGCCCTGGTAGTCTAGCTGACTCCCAAGCCCCGATCACTCATTAAGTAATGAACACATTATTGGTGGTCTAGTGACCTACACCCACCCCAACAGGAAGTGTCCCACCACCCAGTCCCCCCAAGCCCCAAACAGAGCCAGTGACTGGCACAAACAACCCACCTCTCACCACCACCGCAGCCAGCCACCAACTGATCTCTAAATGAGTACATACTGTATACTATATGCACACAGTGATTGACAGCCTACTGTCAATCACTGAGCACATACTGAATACTGTACAGCACTCATTGAGAGCTCAGTCTGTGGCAGGCCATGGTGGTGAGCGGTGGGCTGTGCCAGTCCCCAGCTGGGTTTGGGGATGGAGGACCGGGGTGATGGGACACTGCCTGCTGGGGAGAGGTTCCACTAGCCCACCAATGATGTGTCTGTATTTCATAACTGGGGCTTGGGGCTTGAGGGAGTCTGCTAGACTACCATGGATCTAATCATTTTATTAATAGACAAGAAGTGGGGTTGGGAGGGGTGTCCTCTAGACTAACAGGGATCTATTAATTATAATAATAAAATTGGAATCGGGGCTGGGAGGCAGGTTCTGCTAGTCTACCAGGGATCTAATAATTTCATTAATAAACAGGGATCAGTCTGGGAGGGGAGTCCACTAGACCACCAGGGATGTTTCATTTTTAATAATGGAGTACCAGGGCAGGGTGGTCCATTAGACCACCAGAGAATGCTTGGGGATATTGCTGCATGGCCACTCATGGCTTGTGACAACCTGCCCAGGTGTGCCTCTGTTTGGCACACCACTACAGTTGCTGCAAGACACAGGACTTTGCCACCGGGGCCCTACCTGACTGAGAATTAGGTGCAAGATCCCTGACACACCATCAGTCAGTGCAAGCCTCCTTTGGCGTGGCTTGCGCCAACTTTTGAAAATCGAGCCATATGTGTTATTCCTTCATATGTATGTCACAGTGACATTTTTAACCTGTGGGAAAGTAGCTTTGACAATGCTTGATGACATTAGGAAGCCCTCGTTGCTTTCAACACATTCAGCAATTGAACTCAAACAGAAACAGTAAAGTTATCATTTAAAGCAGTATAGAGGCAGATCAAGAACACAGGCAGAGCCCCAACATATAAACAGTTCAAGACAAAAATCAAGTTGGGCTACAAAGGTCCTTGAAGTTCAAAAAAATCCCCACAGTCCTGGAGCACTTAACTGCTTTATTTAGCACAAAAAAATATAAAGTAGCTACACCCTTTACTGGCACCCGACGTTTCACGTCACTACCTTGCACTTTATCATAGGCTTTGATAAAGCTCACGGTAGGAACATGAAACATCAAGCATCAGTAACGGGAGGTGCTACTCTTTATTTCTTTGTGCTAAATAAAGTGTTTAAATACTCCAAGATTCTGGGGATTTGTTTTTAGACCTCAAGGATGTTTGTAGCAAAAACTTGATTTTTGTCTTGAAAATCATAATTTAAAATGTATGCCTTTTGAAATGTCATTGTATAATGAGCAGACATTGTGGGCTAAGCTGTGATAATTACATTAATCTCTTCTTGCTATATATAAAATAATTAACCTCTAAATGTTAAGAACTGCTTGTTAGGACACCAACTGTTCTGACAACATCACAAAACCATGAGAGAGAAGCTTGAGTGGTATTAAGTTGTCAACAGACCCTAAGGTATCCTAGCAACCCTGACCAATCTTCACATGTAGAGGTTTGCTACTGTTAAGAGATTAATTTCCCTTTTTGCAGTCAAAATGCCTTCTGTACGTATCTACTCTACGTGTTCTTTTTTTCCTGTTACACTGACACATCAATATAAAACTTTATCTCATGTTTCTGTGTGCTGCCTGTCCATTTCTTCCTCAGCCAGTGCTGCTCTGGAAAAGTAAAAAAAAATTAATTTTTAAACATGGTGCATGGTCACCAGCCTGAACGCCAGTGTTGTACATCCCAATTTATTCTGCATGCCACTACATTCTGAAAAAGGTCATTCTACATGATTTTATGTGCTTAACAACTTTCAGAAACCATCGGCAAAATGGGCTAATCATTTATTAGGAACACAAAACATCCCTCCATGCTCACAGTCCATTGGTGGTTGCTTCGTGAAATAGTTTCAAATAACCAGGAACAGCACACTAAACTGAGCACTTCATTTGAAAAATAAAAAAACATGAATAGGCTGTATATGGTGCATAAAACTTTATTAGAGCAGAGAGTGTGAGCTAAAACTCTTGTGCTTCGGGTCTGACATGACCCTTTGTCAGGGAGCATGGCCCCTTCACTGAGAACTGCCATCCTTTTGTAACCCACAACTTAAAGGGACATGCACAATATGCATAAATTTACATACAGTGAAGAGAGTCCAAATCAACAAACTGCCCCGGTACAAACACATGATGCACAATATAAAAAATACCGCAAAGTGAAAAATGACAAACAAGGCAGAAGAGGCAAAAAATGACACATTTGAGAGATACTAAGCCATCTCAGAAATTTAATTATTTAGCTATGATACTAAATAACCAATATATTAGTAAATTAGTCCAGTATCAATAGTGTTAACAACATGATAAATTAATTAACAAAAGTGGATCACCTAATGTGCAAAAGCTATGACTAATGTCAAAAAACATTTTCCTTTTCTAAATAATTATTGACAGGGAATTTCTAATATAAAAATGTGCAAACCTGAAAAGGAAAATGGAGGAAAGGAATGGGAGGAGGGGAGGAAGGGAGAGAAACAGAACTGCCAACAGACAAAATCTACAAAAATGCTAGCAAACACCTAAGGGAAAGAAATCGATTGTTCTGGTTTCAAAAAAGGAAAAATGGCCTTGAGGCAACAAAGTATTGAGATTAAAAATCCATCTTGATTCTTTTTGTAACAGAGTCCTTTTCCTATCTCCTCCTCTTCGATGAGCTTTAACCCTTAGGCTGCCGACAGAATTAGAATGTATAGGAATTTTGGACTGATATATCAGTCTGTGGTCATGCAAGGGTTAACATATTCAGTGTCAGTGAATCGCAATATACTTGAGTCACCATTATGGTAAATTTGAAAAAGCATACCAAGAGGGGTACTTGGATTTACAGTTCTATTTGAAGAGATATGTGCTTGTATTCTCTTCTGCAATGGATGAATAGTATGTTCAATGTACCTCTTATTACCCGCACAAGTAATGGCATAAACTACATAAGACGTAGAACAATTGAACTATTTAATGACTGCTTTTCTATTATTTGATGGATTGGAAAATCTGTTGCCCATTGTACTATATATACAGATACTGCAATGACCATAGCTAAAAAGACCTGATGGAAGTGGAGATAACAAGTTTTGCAGTGCATGTGTATGTGTGTCTCTGAAAAAACTATTGGTTACTAGAGCTCCAATATTTTTGCCTCTACAAAATTAAATAAGTGGCTGTGTCCCCAATACTTTAGATCATTTTTCATCTCCTTCCAACGTATGCCAGGTAAGCAATAAGATATAATGGGGTGTGCATTAGACAGTTCTAATGCATGGTTAGGGGGCACAGTGAGGCACGAGGCTGCAGACCAAGTGCGTCCAGCCCCCTAGCCATGCATTAGAACCTATCGCACACCCTGGAGTGACTTATTGTACTTATGAAATGGATATCTAAATTGTAGATACATAGCAAAATTAAAATTATTATGATTAAGTAGTAAAAAAGTGAAATTTTTGTCTTTATTTAAAACAAAATAGTTCCTCTGCCTGGATGAGTTTGCTGTGTGCATTGTTTTCAGTTGAGGACTTTTGTCCTATGGTGGCCTCAGTAGAAATCTTTCTAGTGGTAGTTGTCATGGATCCCACCCCCACTCCCCACCCCCATGAGAGACACACAAACACACACACACACACAGTGACAAGTGTGATTTTATGCATTTTTAATTTTATCTTTTGGACTGCAGCAGCATGGCAAACAATGTGTGAGTGATAAGCATGCAAACCTGAATGGGATGCTGGACCAGAGTGTAGAAACAGGAAGCTCATGTTGTGGAGATGGCTGTATTTTTTTTGTTTTATTTTGTGAGAAGTAATGTTGAGGAATTTTCTTTAAGCTACGGCTGAGGCAGGGAGGTGAGAGGAGCACAAGAGTGAGCAATGGAGCAAGTGGGCAGGCTGTTGTTCTATCGTGGCTGGCGTGTGTTTCTTTTTTTTTTTTTAGTAATTGGTCCCTTCAGGTTATTTACTTAAAAGAGATAGAAAATGGTAACAGTGAGGGTGAGGGATAGCAAAGAGCAGGGAGGCGGGTAAGGAGCACAGTGAGCGAGTGGGTATACTAGAGATCCTGACAGGTACAAGGGGGCTGGTGAGTGAGTGGGCAGGCAGGCACAAGGATTTAAGCACTGGTACTGCATCATGTTTGCCAGGACTAGTTGTAGCCATGCATTAGACCCTTCTAGTGCACGGCTATCAACCAATCACATGGCTCAAAATTTTTAACCCATTTCATAATGCTTCTTAATAATATCTGTCACACATCCTGACAAATGGTTATGTTCCATCACCAAGATAATAGAGGCTGCAAAATAATTTCATTTTAACTTTGATTTCAACAATGTCTGGTAATCTATGTGCCTTGCCCTTTCCCTTGTCTTTTGAATGATATGGTTACTGTAGCCTCTCCACAGGAATCTGTCACCTAGCTCTTGTACTTGCATGTCAAAGGTTTTTAAATCTGAACAATTTCTGTGTATTCTTGTAAACTGTTCAAATGTGATTGCCTTCACCTTGTGTCTGGGGTGGGCACTTTCAGCCAATAATAATGCATTGCCCAAACTAGGTTTTTGGAAAGTAGATATATCTACACTACAGTGTCAGTGGCTCAGCAGGTTGCACACTCACCTCTGAGGCTGGAAGATCAGAAGGATGTGGGTTCTATCACCACACCAGGCACTTGGGTTAAATCCTAATACTGGCACTTCAGTGCAGCATGTGGAGGGTGCTGCACTCCTGAGGTGCCATCTTTTGGATGAGCTGTTAAACCGAGGTCCTGTCTGCCTGTTCTGGTGGCTGTTCAGGGGGACATTAAAGATCTCATGGAACGTCTCTAAAAGAATAGGGGAATTCCCCAGTGTTCTGGACAAATTTCCCCCATTCATAAAAAACCCACCAACAGCTTAATCTGGTTCAATTTCAGTTAGTTACCATCTGTATCCCCCCTCCCCCTGGTTGCCCCTGAAAAAGGAACTTCTAGTCTCAGTGGGCCTACCAGGTCAACAAAATATTCAATAAAACAAGTCCTGTCAATATATGAATTGTTTCTACAGCTACAGATTTAAGTAAAAGATCTAGAAATGTAATTTTTGTTGGATGTAGTGGCAGTAAATTTGCAATTTAAATCATTGTGATTGAGGGATTCCACGCAGTCAGAAGCACTATTATTGTCACTCTCCCAGATGACCAATACTGTATGTCATTTATAAATCTACTCCAGAACTTTATCTGGGGAAGGGAGGACTTGGAGTAAGGGTCAACAATCCTGGCACCCTCTCACCAACCCAAAAAAAAGTTGGCATAGGAGGGTGCCATGGTAGTGTCCACTGAGGTGCCACAGATTTGAAAATAAAAATTATGATAAAAAATAAAATAGTTAGATATAGGAATAAGGTTAGTAGCCTCCAACAAAAATGTTTAAGAAAATTACTAGCCAAAGAGTTGCTATTCAAACGAAACCTAAGTGCTTCAAGGTTCAAATGATGCTGTACTGATGTATATGTATATTGTGAGCATATAGAGCCATGCATTTCTTGTTCTTTTTTCCCAAATGTCATTTTATTTTTCAAGAATTTTGTTTTATTTCTTGTTATTTTTTTTTTACTTTTCAGGTACAAAAAAGCTACAAAACAGTAGTAATGCATTCAAAAATCCCAATAATATATATTGCATGCCATCAAAGTAGCATAACAGCGATATTTGTAACTCACATTCTCTACCAGCAACCAACACACACTGAAATCAGAATAGGCATTTAATCTTTTATTAATCAAGGACAGCTGTAATGGCTGTAATGGTTTGTGTTACTCACTGCTTGCCCAGTTTGCAATGGACCTGATTTTGTGTAGTGATCTGCCACCCGTACCAGTCTTCTCCACCCGCCCCAAACCGGCTACCTTATTTTGTAGTATTCTGGTCACCAGAGCTGCTTTTACATGCTCATGGGCTTCTTTACAATTTTTGAGTAGATGAACAGGAGACCGAACAGAGCAAGCGTTCAGATTGGGGGCAGAAATGGGAATCGGAGAACCAGAGAGCCTGATGCGAGGCACAACACACATCGGGAGGGCAGGAACTAAAAATTAAACATCATTAAAGGAATGCAAACTACTACTACTGCTACTACTACTGTGAAAAGAGACAGCAGGGCAAGCCAATCACTAAAATAACTACTGACAATAGAGGTGAGAATAACATCAGAGCATGGAACAAAAAACTATTGATGGGCTGTAATTATGCTAAGGAGTTGCTTGTTAGGTGCTTGTTATAAGGTAGCTAACTTTTGAAAGGGTATTGTGAATTGTTTCACTGAGGTTTTACTGCAGTTCTTGATCATAAATGGACACAAACTGAGTAAAAAGTTTCACTTTTTCACTTTTCGTTTTATTTCGTTTTATGGTGCGGATTTCGTTTTATGGTGTGGATTTCATTTTATTTTGTACTATTTCACATTTGTGAATTGCACAGGTCTCTAAGCATACATCCACTGAAATCCATGGTGTGCTGTTCATAATCATTTATTACAAGACCATGATAATATGCTTATGGCTTTGCCACTCAAAGGTTTGGGTATTATCTTACATGTGGAGATAAATATGACTGTCATAGTGCAATACAACCCATTATGAATTCCCTATATATTTATACAATTAGCATGGTGATATGTGAGTGAAGGTAAAAATTGTTTCTCCATTTAGAATACAACACATTCTGGGTTCTAGTTATGAACCTGAATGGATCAATTGCAAGTGGTGCATAGTGACTTTCATTTCTAAACATTGTAACCAGGATAGGTGATGTATGTATGAACACATTATTCAGTGGGGCCAATCAGCATGCTATGCATATGTGTGACAGACACTTGTGTGCATGGCAAGTAGGTACACCCATGCCTACCTATGGTAAGGCTTCTAGTACACACATGCTAATTGAATTATAGTAGCAATTTCACATGACAATCTATGCAATAGGAAACCCTGTCATAAATCCCCCTACATGGCACATTTCACCAGTGAAGACATGCGCAACCCACACATACAGTATTTGCATGGCACAGAGAATCATGAAAACAACAATATTATAATGTATTGGGACATCCTACTATGTATAAAAATCCATATCCTGAAAAATGCAGTTATGTTATAGTAGTGATGTATCGATAGCAGCACAATGAGTTTTTATTGTGCTGCAGTAGTTATGTCACGTAACAATAGACAGAATCAGTTGTTCGGCATGTGCTTTTAATCAGATACACTAATTTTACTGGCTCGGCTCTGTGCTTCAGAGGAAATGCAAGATTGGGGTAGGGAATCTGGCCACAGTATCAAACAAGGTGCAGTTTCTGTGACTCAGAAAGTAATGTAAAGCTCGGGAGGTGGGCAGAGAGCTCCAAATAGTTGGTGTGCTATCAGTGTGAGCTGGCAGGGTGTATAGAGTACAGTGTGATTGGGGAGAGAGGGTAGAACACAAAATGCCAACCAGATCCAGCTTGAAGCATTGGAAAATGGACAGACAAGTTGTGGTGAAGAAGTGAAGGGCTCTATTGGTTGGTGCGGTATCGGCATGATCACACATCAAGACACTGGGCAGCATAGAAAAAGTGTGATATCAGAGGGGCAACTCTCATTAACCAAGATTGTAAGCCTGCTATTACTAGTAAAATGTTTTGTTCTTTACAGAAAGCTGTTTGTTTGTTTTTCTTATGGTTGCCCATACACTATACAATATAAAAGGTATGGACAACCATACACTCCAAAGCAGTGTTCCCACCGAGGGATTGCATGACGACAGAAAGATTGAGAGCAGATCCATGCCTACATATGTTACTGCCTCTGGTACACACATAGTTACTGAATCATGGTTGCAACTTTGCATGGCAATCTATGTAACAAGAAACCCTGTCATAAATCTCCCTGTATGGCCCACTTCACCACTGAAGACATACACAGGCCTGCAGGGGGAGTTTAACAGAGATATGAGGAAATACTTCTTCACAGAATGGGCAGTAGATGCCTGGAACAGCCTGCCAGAAGAGGTAGTGGGGGCAAAGACAGTGGGGAGCTTCAAGCATGTGTGGGGTAGGCACAAGGGCATGATAAGTAAAGTTAAGGGAGGATGGAGGTATATCTGTGACCAAGTACAGGGAATTATCTAGCCTGCATGCCCTTCACCTCGGCACTTACCATCCTCAAAATGGGACAAATTGCACTTGTATTATTTCCACAAAATGTAGCTATTGTTTGCTTGTCCTTACCCTTGATGTATATGCTTATCTCTTCATCCTGTACCTGTTTATTTGTATCACCCTGCTTATTGCTTGTATTTCACATTGTTGTAATTCCCTTGCATTGTTCTGTAAACCATGCTCTTGTAATCTCCTGGGTCATACCTGAAAATAGGCATTCCTTGTCTAGTGTGCTTACCCGGTAAACAAAAGCTAATAAATAAGGAAATAAATTAATAAACAGGGTCTGGGGTGTAATATTAGGCAAGATAAAGAAGGCATACTAGATGGGCCTGCCAGTCTTTTTCTGCCAACACATTGTATGTTTCTCTGATTCTATGGCACAAAGAACCATGAAAACAACAATATTATGCCTCAGTAATTAAAGAGCTAGTAGCACCAAAAATATCAACCAAAAAATGTTATTAATTTTGTAAAACAGCCAGTTGTTACTTTTTATTTCGAAAGTATTTTCTTTTCCATTTGCTCTTCATGAGGTTTTTTGCCTGATTGTTTCAGTTGTGTTGTGAAGTACTTTACCTGTTAATTAATGTATCTAGTTCTATTCCCCTTCGTACCTCGTCATCAACATTGTGATCTCACTCACAGTGACATCACAAGCGACTAATCTGGCAGCAGGTGACTGGCTATTTTCAATAAGTTGTGATGTCACAGTCAGTGAGGTCACAATGATGATGAGGTATGAAGGAGAATAAAACCAGGTGTGCCGCCATCCATGTGGAGTGCAGTTCCACACATCGCATTAGTACTATCTGGTACAAAAATCTGCTGATAAAAGACAAACGAAAAAGTATTTCAGATATAAAAAATAACAGCTAGCTACATTTGAAAATTAATTTTAATTTCTGGAACTGTGCAAGCTCTTAAAATGCACTATACAGTTCAGTTGACATCTGCATAGGCATAAGTATTGTCCTGTCCCTTTCCTCATCTCTATCACCTAATGACATCAGTTCTGCAATCAAATGACATCTGGCAGCAAGATCCCACTAAGCTCTGCAAGGCATTAGTGGAAGTCCAGTGGCAACCTCCCAGCATACGTAGGCAGTTCAGTTTTATTAATTGTTTGGCCACAGCCATTACAAAAATATATATAAACAAAGATACATTCATAGATATATAACGTGAACATTTATTTATTTATTTATTTATTTATTTGTTTATTTAAGAGATTTACCAGATAAGCATTCTGAGCGGGGTCCGCTCATTTCCAGAGGCGACCTGGGGTTACATAGGTCAAAGAATAGAGACAGTAAAGTCACAGTACAGTAGTGTTACATAGGTCAAGAGTAGTTGGCAGTAGTCACAGTACACAATGTGATTAGCCGCCCGGCATCAGGTATAAACCTTATTATATATGAAGCTAAATCTGCGGGTGGCAGCTACATGCCACAGAGTAGTGAGACCTCAGATGTGGTTTGAGGGCCCAGTGGGAATCTGAGAGCCTGATGTCTGCAGGTAGCTCATTCCATAATTCGGTCGATGCATAAAGGCCGCTTTGGCCCTTAGAGGTGCGCATGAAGGGCACAAGGAGTTGTTTAGGATCAGAAGCCTGAGGGGTAGACGGGGGTGGTTGGGATGATAGGCACATCTGAGGTACAGGGGAGGGTATTCACCAGTATTTGTAAATAAGATTAGTACAGTGTAAATTACGCCGAGATTCTAGAGAAGGAAAGAGAGGGCTCTGTATAGGTCGCAGTGATGGGTGGAGGGAGGACAGTCAAGCACGTAGCGACAGAACAATGATAGAGGGGTCCAGTCTGGCTAGGGTAGATGGAGAGGCAGCGCTGTAGACCACGTCGCCGTAGTCAAAAATGGGGAGGATCATTTTGAGGACTAGCTCCCTCCTAATAGAGGTGGGAAGGGAACCTTTGTGTCGGTGCAGTGCCCCTAGTTTAGGGTGGAGTTTTTTCTGTAGAGATTCGATGTGGGCATGGAAATCAAGGTGTTGGTCGAGCCAAACCCCGAGGTACCGGAAGGAGGTGCAGGAGTCAAGGTTGGAGCCATCCAGGGTGTGGAAGATAGGGGGGGCAGCCAGCCGGGATAGCTTGGGATGGGTGCCGAAGGTTATGGAGACGGTTTTCTTGGCATTTAGGACCAGCTGGTTGGACCTGAGCCAAGTTTGAACGGCATCGAAATCACGTTGGAGAGGTAGCATTGAGTCAGTGGTAGAGGGGCCAGAGGTGTACAGCACTGTATCATCCACGTACATTTGCAACGCTGAGTTTGCACAGACTAGTGGCAGATCATTTAAGAGAATAGAGAAGAGCAGGGGGCACAGGACCGAGCCCTGGGGAACCCCCATGTTCACAGGCAACGGGGATGAGACGTGTGGGCCAATTTTTACAGCCTGCTTTCTGCCTGTCAGGTAGGCTTGGAACCAGTTCAAGGCGGGCGGGGAGAGGCCTGCTTGTTGCAGTTTTGAGAGGAGATTGGAATGGGACACAGTGTCAAAGGCTTTGGCCAAGTCAATAAAAATAGCAGAGGTGACGAGGCCCTTGTCCATCCCCAAAGAGATATCGTTAGTGAGCCTTAGCAGAGCTGTGACGGTGGAATGATTTTTGCGAAAGCTCGACTGGAATGGAGTGAAGAAAGAGGTGGAGTCAAGGAATTGTGTTAGTTGGGTGAGTACGAGCTGCTCTTGCAGGTGGGCCAGTGCCAGTAGGAGAGAGATAGGGCGGTAGTTGCCCGGCTCTGATAGGTCACCCCCTTTAGGTAGGGGGATGATTACAGCTTCCTTCCAGGTGGCTGGAATTTGTGCCATGGCAAAAGAGCGGTTTAGTAGGTCAGCTAGGGGGGAGGCTATCGCAGGGGCTGATAGGAAGAGGAGTTTGGTGTCCAGGCCTTGCGGGCACTTGCCTTTGTTAGAGTCAAGGGAGCATAGTGTAGCAAGGACTTCTGCAGGGGAGACAGGCCGGAAGGAAAAAGTGGGCATGTTTGATGATGGCTGGGATGTGGCAGAGAGAGTGGGTGTGTTTGAGGACGCCGAGGGAATGGCACGGTGGTTGTTGGTGGGTGTGCAAGGTTGCTGGTTGTCTATGAGAGATTTTGCACTAGTCGAGAAAAAGGAGTTGAATGCTGATGCAACTTCGCTAGGGGTTGATAAGACATTGCCCAGGAGGTTTAGAGTAGGGGTAGGGGGTTTGGCCGGTGGAGAGAGCAAGGTTTTGACGGTTTTCCAGAATTTGGTGGGATGATTAAGATTATTGGTGAGGGCGTCACGGAAGTAGTGGTTTTTTGCCTGTCTTATGGCTTTGGTGCAATTGTTTCGGAGGGTCCGGTAGTGCTGCAGAGATGAGGGGGATTGTAGTTTCCTGTGACTTTTGCAGGCCTGATCCCTAGCTATGCATTTGCTAATTATATCGGCAGATATCCAGGGGAGGTGGTAAGCCCTAACTCTTTTTTTCCTTAGTGGGGCGTGATAGTGCCATATGTGAAGGAGTTGCTTACTGAACTTATCAAAGACGTGGTCGATTGAGGGCGCTAGATTGATAAAGGACCAGTCAGCAAGAGCTATATCATTTAAGAGTGATTGGAGGCAGAGAGATTTGTAGGCTCTCGTAAGGATCTACCTAGGAGGGAGGTGGTGGTTTGTAGGTCTGTGCACTTTTCTAGATATATAGATCATATGGTGATTGCTCAGGGAGTCAGGAAGGATGCCCGCCGAGATTATTCTGTGAGGGTGTGAGGTGAGAGCCCAGTCCAGGAGGGAGTGGTTACTTGTTGCGGGGTTTAGGCACGTGGGCAGGTCAATTAGTTGTGAGAAGGTTGAGGGCTTTGCGCACTCGTATTTTCGAGGAAGCGGGTGCAAGCCAGTTGTGGTTTACATCGCCTAGGATGTGGAGTTTGCCTGAGGCAGCCATGAGTTTTAGGGCAGCTAGATGATTGATGATGGTGTTGCCAGGAGTAGCGGGGGAATAGATGCCAGCCACATATACCAGGGAGGAGTGTGGCAGCAGAAGTTTAATCAGCTTAGTTTCAATTTGGGGGGGCCGGCCATTGATATGGACAGGGGTGTAATTAAGGCTGGATGACATATACATGGCTATGCCTCCTCCTTTCTTAGGGCCTAGGCGGTCCTGCCTGGTTACAGTATACCCCGGGATAGCTATTTCGGCATCCGCATGGTGAGGTTTAAGCCAGGTCTCGGATATGATGCAGATGTCAGGCTTGAGAGTTTGAATGGTGACTTGCAGCTCAGATATTTTTTTTAGGAGACTGCGGATGTTCAGATGGAGTAGGCTAAGTCCCTTCGGAGGAAGCGCATGGTTGTGATTTGATAGAGGGCCAGGGTTAGCTTCAATATCCCCTGACAAGAGAAGCAGCAGGGTGAGAATTCTGTAGCATTGCGCCATGGCCTCAGTTTGAGGCGGGATCTGGGCAGGTGTTTGGCTTGGTACGGGGTACCAGCACCTAGCTCAATTAGGGACTGGTAATCCCATGGAGAAGGACAGGGAATGATTGAGGCACTTTGGATCCACGAAGTGGTAGATTTGTGGAATTGGCCGTCCTTGGGAGTTGGCAGGAGGGGGGAGGGTGAGGGTGAGAGGCTAAAGCAAGGAGCAGGTTGTATAAAGGCAGGTTTGTAGGGGAAGAGAGGTGAGGGGCATAACCGTGGCAAGCACTGCAATTAGAAGAAAGTACATGTTTTAAAAGTAGAGGTATGCTTTGCAGAATGGCAGGATTGTGTTAGCGGCCCTGCTGGTGAGCGTGATAACCTGCAAACCTGAAACTAGGCTGATAGGTTTTAGCTGCTGCGTCACCTGACCTTCCAGCTGCCTATAAATGTAAGAGCCGACCAAGGGTGGTGGTGGGGGTGGCGGGGCAAGAGCCACAACACAGCAGTACAGCGCTCAGTTAAGCTCTGGAGAGGAAGGTGCCAAAATTCAAATGCTGGGACTGATTCCTCGCCCACTGCGTAAACTCGTACCTTCTGGCTTCGGGGTGGGAGGGGTTTCACCGATCCGGCTGGGAGAGCGCTGCAGGCCTCGCGACTCGACCTCGTGGCTGCTTAGGGAGAGAGGTATCCAGTGCCCTCGCGACCCGCTCTGGCTGTGGAGGAGAAAGAAAGATGAAAGGTTAGATATACCGTGGAGCAGCAGGAGGGGCTATGCAGGTAAGAGACCAATGTGCATCGGTTGCAAACTCTAGCAGCGATTGGGGGGATTGCTCGGGCGGTTCTGTGGAGTCTGGTTACACTGGAGTGAATGCGCTCAGCGCTTCGTGCATGCTATGGAATACATTTAGTTATTTTTACAGTCCAGTAAAACAACCGTACATACAAGTGAAGCTGATTCTTAAAGCAGAGTACTAACAGGCTTAAAGTGAAAAAAAAGGAAATAAAAAACTATCTATACTGCTACGACGACTGCCCTGCCTTTAAGAGCCACGACACAGCAGTACAGTGCTCAGTAAAGCTCTGGAGACCTGAATCAGAAATTATAACACATGATATAAAGATAAAGCATCCTAATTCTGATGAGATTCTGTGTTTTAGTAAAATTACACAAAAACACCATTAGTTATACAAATGTTTGTAATATTTAAACTCTCCAGTGGACTGAAGACCTTGGACATGAGGACTATATTGTTAAATTAAGAATTAACTGACACATGGTCCATTGTCCCACCAAAATACCTAGATTAGATCAGTTAAAGTTATTTTTTGAGGTGAATTTTGTTTATAGTTACCAGGTACCCTGCTACTTTATTAATCATATAAGTATCCTTTGTGACAAACATTAAGTTCAAAAGAAGGTCCTTGTCTTGCATTAAAAGCTTACTCCATGTGGGGATCAAATACTGGGACTCTCATACCATGTACAATTAAAGATCACGTAAGACACATTTTCTGATTCAGGTCTTCAGCATGAACACAGTACTGCTACCTGGTCTAATGCTTGATTAAATCTTGCTAGGATGATGGTACTCTTAAAATAATCCATCCAGTAGGCAGCACCCCTGGGTTCCTATCCAACATCCCAACTGCATATTCATACATTCTGGAACCTCTACCATGCATGTGGTGACCTGTTCAGTGCAGTAGGTACCCTCAAAGTGGTGTGGTGTGTCTCCTGCAGAAGCTGTATACTATGACATTCAGACTATTAACCACCCAGAGCTGGCATTTTGATTTCCCCCCCACCCCCCAACCTCACTCAACCCTAGAACAATATAGCAGGGCTTTCTAGTTATGCAGAAAAGAACACAGAACTGGTGCACTAAAATCAGTCTACCTGTGGATCAGCCAGTAAAGGCAAACAAGTACAAAGCAAGCAGGAAAACCAGCGATTCACACCAGCAAAAATGCTTCAAAGACAAAATGATTTATTAACCAAATGGTAAATGGTTCCCCGATGCTTCGAGGGTAACAACCTTCTTCATCAGAGGGGATGGAGTC
Organism: Neoceratodus forsteri; assembly: GCA_016271365.2. Lineage (NCBI taxonomy): Eukaryota > Metazoa > Chordata > Ceratodontiformes > Ceratodontidae > Neoceratodus > Neoceratodus forsteri. The sequence goes on along the minus strand of JADMNL010000029.1, from coordinate 74,971,405 downwards.
ATACATTCATCAAAGCATTTAAGTACAAAATAAGTCATGACGTGATACAAAATAACCAATCATTAAAGTGATTCAATAAATCCACACCAATAGTGGGATACTAAATGAATAAAAAAGGCTTAAAACTCCCTTTGTGCAAAAACTCCAGTTACTGGCGACAGACATATAATAAATTATTGCATAATAAATTATTACAAATGCATCTGAAGTCACTTCATTATTTACATAAATAACATCAGAAATTTAAATATAGTCTTCATTGCTCCTGGTGTCAGAATAAACTCTATTAAGAGTCATAACACAAGTGATTCAATGACTGCATCCTTTGTTGTTTTCACTTGTCCAGTTAAGCCGTACAAAGAGACAAATATAGTTGGTCAGTTGACCACAGGGCCACCCCCAGACCACTCACCACTACCACCAGACAGTAACCACTGTGCCTACCATGATCACCAATGCATGGCCCATACAGTAGCTGGCATCCTCAGCCTGGTAGCTTCACAGCCCACTTCAGTAAAACGACAGAGGGATGGAAATTGCCTTTGCTGCTAAATCTGCTATCACCATTAGCACAGCAGTGTAGCCTGCATTGTACCCCAGTCTCCTACCCCATGCCACATCTATGCCCTGCCTGCTAAGCCACTGTCTCTTCAGTGAGCCTGGTATGTAACTAGCTTTTACAGTGAGCCACTTGCTGCAAAGCCCATATGTATGTAAAAAGGGGATAACATGGCTGTTACCCAAAGTAATACTATATTTCCTGTGGAGTTACAAACCAGAAAATGTATCAGCCCATATTTAAACTGTCCAGTAGACAGTATCCATGTTGGGCTCTTCAGTTTGGCAGGAAAGGAACACTCTGGAGTCCATCCATGGTAGCACTCAAGGCATAACAGTATCCCAACAGCCTCCATCAAATGTCCACACTCAGGTTCCTTCACATGTACATGGTGGTATTCAGAGTGATTGGGTGTCCTTACCAGTGAACATAGCCATTTGGTCATCCTGCCCATGCAAACTGCAGGAAAAAGGGGAAATGAGGTGCCATATTGCATTTACAGGTCTGGCCACCTCTTCAGAATTGTGACTAGCAGTCCAGGGTCTGTTGATGCTTCATCCCAGCCCTGGCCCCTGTACCATCTCTGATCTAGGATGGTGCCATTGTCTGACATATTCTGCATCTCCTAGCCAAACCATTACTCCTACCACCAAGGTAGTGTAAACTGCTGCATGTAACCAGGGGGCTACAAGTGTGTATTTCCTTATATTTCCAGGTCATGAAGTTGGGCTTTCCAGATATCACCTGACCATGTTCATTACGAGTATGCTTATTCATGCTGCTCTGTGCACCTTTATGCATAGACCAATTTCAGGTGTGTATACCTGCATTACGGACATATTCATGCCCCATGCAATTTTCTCTCCTCACCACATAGAATTGGGATCTATCAGCTGGCCTGGTGGCACTGAGGGTTGAGGCGCTGGACATCACACCTCACACCAAACCGGTAACCCAGGTTCAGGAGCAAACTCGAGCAGCTGGGGTTGGCCAGGAGAGAGGGCAAGGAGACGGATTGAGCAGCCACAAGGCAGCTCTCCCTGGCATTTGGCTGCCACCAGGTGGAGGCTAGGTGGCAGTGCCAGGCCAAGGGGGGAACCCAGTATTAGGCCGGGAGGGAGGAAGGGGCCGTGACTGATGCCACAGAGCACATGCGTGCTTCCATGAAAAAAAGCCGAAATACCATGGCTCCCCCATTACCAAGTAAGGTGCAGGGGTAACGGGGGAGCAAAAAGCTTTCTGGAAAAAACAGAATTGGAATCTATCTAAATAATACCTACAGAGGCAGAAGCCAAAAGAAATAACCAATAGAAAATGTCACATCATTAAAATAAACTGCAATTAGACATTAAAAATCATTTTAAGGAAAATATACTCATTGTATAATCATGACATTATCAGGATGCTGTTGTGAAAGGATTAACAACTCATACAGGCTATTTAACTCAATTGCAACTTTGCAGCATGTGAGTTTTATGAAGTCTCTGTCTTTCATTAATAACTGTTATGTCACTAAGGTATGATATGATATCCTCTGCCATCTCTCCTTCTCTCTCTCACTCTGTCTTGTTAGTTGCATAATGTATTTTTTAAAATATATTGATAACCTTTTTAGGCTGTATTTTAAAAGAATATGCTTACATTGGTGACTGCACATATTGCTGAGGATTTAGAATTGTCATGGTAGTGCAACACTTTTTTGCACATCCTTATAGCTGTGACTTTTTGGGCTAATAATTAGTGCATGTTCGACATACTACTAAATGTAATGAGAACTTCTGTTTGTTGCCAGCAACAGTATCCTTTTAACAGTACATTCATGAGATCTAACAGTAAGGGCACTAGGACCCAGAAAGCATTTTACATTGTCTTTTTTGCTTTATTCTCTCTCTCTCTCTCCCATCACTTCCAGCTTTTTTCCCTGACAGTATATATATATATATATTTTACAGCAGCAGGTGGTGGTATGGTGCCTTTGTTAAAGTGATACCTTTATACACACACACACACACATATACACTCACACACACACAGGGAGGGCTAACTTAGATACAGGGAGGAGTGCAAAGATATTCTGGTTATCTGCATCTGACCAAAGACATCTCTGCCTGCTATTGACTTAACCCAATCAGAAAAGAGAGGCAACGGGAGTTACAAAGATGTTTTGTTTGTTTGTTTTAACACAAATCTTCAGTGTATTTCTTCAATCAGAAGACCTCCTTGTGAGCAAAAGAGACTTAATTACCCTCCCATAAAAAAAAAGCTCAGTCTCTCTCTCTCTCTTTAAGTGGGACACCATCTCTTTCTTCATTGAATATGCCAGTGATGCATGGTGTTATCAGTATATTTGAGAAAGCTCTAGAACAGCTGATTGGCTACAACCAGTACTGCAGTAACTGACAACCATTTCAATGATGAGGACTTTGGATAAATTGAAAAGGATGGAAAGGGATTAATAAAGCAGTAGAAGGAATGTTAACAAACATCTGCCAGAAACTAACATAATCAAAATTCAAACGCAATTCCCCAAATCAATTTCTCCACCCTATCGTGGACCTAGAAATATTTTTGAAAAGAGGAATATTAACTTGTTTATATTGGCATAGCTTTTGTTTTCTTCTTGAAAGATATGTTTGGCTCAGAAGGAGTTGAGAAGACTTCAAGAATCCTTGATAAGCCTCCCCTGTCCCCAGGGGGCTCAGGATTAAGGCATCCCAATAGAACAGTGGCATCTTCTGAGGGTGCTAATGCCACCTCTAGGCTATACTTTGCTTTTATTTTTATTCTTCTAACTCTGACACCCACAGTCAACTCTTCATGGTGGTAAGTACTGATCTAAAATATCTTAGTTTTTACCTTCACCTACAGTTATTTAAATTAATTGTTTTAGACATTTTTGTGTATTCTCATACCAGAGCTATCACCAGTTTCAAGTCTCCCTGGGTGAAGTAATTCAGTTAAACAGTTTATCTTTGAAATCTGTCTTAATTCTACAATCCTTTAAGCCTGATCCTTTCATTTGCCGTTTATAAGGAAGGAAGTGACAGTTTTCTTTATCTGTGTCCTTTGAGAGAGATTATTTCTTTTATCAATTACAAAATTAATTGTAGAATATGCAATAGGAATACACATGATAATGTAAAAAAGACCAAATGCAATGAAATGAGAAAGCTTATAAAAGGGTATCATTTACAGACTGACAAGTAATACTGTTTTGCAAAACTCTGCTGGATTTAGCTTTATGACTGCATTTATCATATTGCTGTGACAAATTAACATATATCTTTATGCTTTATGTCAGTTACAATATAGATTGTCTTAACACATAATCACATTTGACCAATTTATTTTGTTTTTACAAATAGAGACACTTCAAAATAAGGTATTTTTATTTAAAACTATTTCCAGGAACTTATCAGGCTTTATTAATAAGAACAAGTGTTTATTAGGCGGCTTTATTCTTTTTTCAGCAACAGGTGAATATGTCATTTTATCAATAAGTCACAGAAGCTGAAAGTAGCTTTTGGGAAAGCCTCTTAAGAGGTAAACGTTTCCCAACAAAAAATTAAACTTAAAGAAACTGTCAGGGATGAAGTAGTGTACTCAGAACTATAGTATTCTTAGTAAGAGTTGAAGAGTTAAAAATATGGATTATGGTAACAAAGTATTAACAACAATAATTATTTCTACAAAATGCATACATGCCTTGGGATAGAAACACTATTTTTGAAAATGTTCTATTGATAGTGTATTCATTCATTTTAGTTAAAATACAGAGTGCATGGCTTTGGCTGATATGCAATATTAAAATCTCTTTGATTCCTAAAAATATATATGCTTATTTAAAATAGATCAATGAGTGCCATAAGACAGGTTACACTTTGTAATCAAATGTTGAACCATATCATGCTGTGATGAAGAAACACTACTATATTGTTTACCATTATAAAAATGGTACAAAAATAACACCAAATAGCAAATGCAAAGCAGGCTAACTGCTTTTTTGATTGATCCCATTAGCTAATCACTAAACTGGAAGGTATGTAAAGAGAAATGTAACTGCTGATGTTAGACACACTACAGTCTATTGATATTGCAGTTGTATACTGGCCTTTGCAAAGAAAGAGTTCAAACAACTAGCAAACTAATATGGAAGGGAGGCAGCATCTCATTTGTTACTTACACTCCTTTAACAATACAAATGTTTGACTAGTAACTTTAATATGTCAAGATTAGAACCACGGGAAAGTGCTTCTGATTTCCTTTAATATCATGGTCATTTTTCAACAGATTTATTTTTTCACAGAAAATAAGACTTGAATGCAAGTGGAAGCTGTTTAGTTTACTAAATGTATAAATACAGTTTTCACCACTGAGAGCTGTAGCAGAGCTACAGGGCAAAAAAAAAGCTCCCACTGATGCTTTGGGCAATAAACAGTAGCTGTGTTCACCTGGTCTGAGTTTTAAAAGAGAACATTTATCTTTTTTTTTTTTTGAAAAGTGTTACTGTCTTAGCAAAACCAATACTCCTTCAAAAAGATCCAGGTTTGCACATAATCAAGAGCAAGCAGAAGAATTTACTTGGAGAATGTGACAGTGAAACACTTGTAATGGACATTTACTAATTAAAATATCTGACCTAAAATGATTGTTTCATAATAAATGTAGCATCACCTTGACATGGTGTGCTGCCCTTCCCAGCTGTTTTCTTGGAGAAAATAGGGTACAGCCAGCTACTGCTGCTCAGTGTTTCCATTACCTTTGTTTTTTAAGTTCAGCACCATTAAGTATCAGCTATACCTAACTTTAGAAAAAATGTATTTAACATTTTTAAAACTGCATATGTAAATCATTTCTAAAAAAAAATCTTATTTTAGCCATTAATTTTCAAGAAGGAGGTAGATGAGACTTGGATTTATAATTAAAATTTTAAACACTGATTAGTGATGACTTTGGTAGCAACAACAGAAAACATACTGACCATGAGGTAGATACAATATTTTATGCAATAGGTGTGGACATAAATCATATGTGATAAATCTGAGCTACTATGAGATAAATTCAAAATTTTACATTTATACACATAGTAGATGCATCGTCACATATTTATATACATAGTAGATATGTCACAATCACTCTGGAACTCATTTAGAATGTTCAGCCTCAGTACCAGTACTAACTATATTCAAATGCAAATAACTTTAAAACGAAAAAAGATAGCATAGTGCTGTGAGCATGAAAGTTGTGCAGCACAAAATTATTTACAAAATGAGTGGTGTTTCATTTATAGATACCTTATAGATTTTTTGTAATTAGCAAAAAAAGAGCACAAAATGCAATTTTTTGTTCATTTTTTTGACAAACATATGCAAAAAAAGATAAACAATCAAAAGCAAATATCCCTGCACTGATAGAAAGCAACCCTATTACATAAATAAAATATACAATGGTGAGCTGTCAGATAAATGATTTATCTACACTTGTGCTGTTTGACCTTGGACATCTCACTCATGGCTTACGCTACTCGTGAGGTTACCCGAGGTCAAACAGCACTTGTGTAGAGTATATCCCTTGTATATCCCTTTTTAATTCACCTACTGTACCTTCATTGTTAGAAACATTATGTGTGGCACTGCAGATGAAAGTCCTGAAACATACTGGTATTTCTCTGACATACCAGCTAAATTATATTTAATGGCCATATAAAAACCACCTGTCACAAGCACCATGCCATGGCCATGAATACATTAGGCACACTGCTGCTGCTGCACTTTCTTCAATAGTTGGAGATGAAGAGCATCCACCTCAGGCTGATGTTAGGGATTTTCAGAGCTGTCATACATACATAACATGTGTGTATACCGTATTCAGAGGGCAAAGAGGACCAGTGGTACATTATGTTTCTCCCTCCCTCCAGCTCAGTAGGAATACCCTGTCACCTCATTTTCTCAAAGCACTCATCTAGTCTGAGGAATTTTATTACACATTATCAACTGATACCTCATGCTCTTGCAGTCTATTCCAAGTTTTCACCACTTATTCTGTGAAGTAGTTCATTGTGATGTTTCTCTTGAATTGTCCTCTCTTCAGTGGCATTGAATGTCCCCTTGTCTCCCCATCATTTGACATCCTGAACAGCTGAAGTCGTTATCCCTCTGTACAAACAGTTGATGAGACCCCATCTGGAGTACTGCATGCTGTTCTGGAGACCCAATCTCTGCAAAGACATAGACAGAGTGGAGACTGTCCAGAGGAGGGCAACCAAAATCATGCAGGGTCTGCACCAGAAGACATATGAAGAGAGACTAAAGGAGCTTAATGTGTATATCCTTGAGGAAAGAAGGGAGAGGGGGAACATGATAGAAACGTTCAAGTACCTCAAGGGAATCAACAAAGTCCAAGAGGATAGCATCTTTCAGAAAAAGAGATGTGCAAGAACAGCGGGGCACAATTTGAAGATAGAGGGGGGACAGCTCAGAGGTAATGTGAGGAAGTATTTTTTTTACGGAGAGGGTTGTGTATGCTTGGAACAGCCTTCCTGAGGAGGTTGTGGAGTCAAAAACAGTGGGAGAATGCAAGAATGCATGGGACAGACATATGGCAATTCTAGTGGGGGGTAGGAGGAAGTAGGCTGTTGGTTAAGCAGTCCTTATCTGCCATCAAATTCTATGTTTCTATGTCTCTATGTTTCAGCTGCACACGAATGATGTTATCCCAAGACACTTACATATTATAGTCATGTATCCTCTGAGTGTTTTCATTTCCATAGAGAACATAATATACTTGCTTTGGAGATGCATTTATGCCTAAATAAAATACTTATAGTGTTGACATATTGATACTGTGATTAATGCTTCCTTATACATATAGGCCCAGATATTCAAACTGCGCCATTTAGTGGCGCAAGCCCCTGCGCTGCTCAAAATAGTTGCGCAGGGGTGTGGCCAGGGCGATATTCAACGGAGTTGCGCTATGGCGCAACTTCTTTGAATATCGCCCCCTGGCCACACCCACTGTGCATAGCGCAGTGGAACTGCGCCAGCGCAAGTGGTCAGAGTGGAGCATTGAGATGTGGTGGCGCAAGTTCCATTGTGCCATGCACAGCACCTGCGATATTCAAAGGTTGACATGCAAATGGGGCCATAATTTATGCAAGGCGCATGGGGCCATTTGCATCTGATTACGGCCCCATTTGCATGCCATTAGCATGCAGGTGCGCCGATCCCCGACAACTTGCGCCTGGCGCCCTGCCAGGCAGCAGCTGTCAGGGACCGACGCCCCCTGCAGCCCAATCATGGGCATAACGTTGTTTCCCCCCCCCAGTAGCCCGATCACGGGCATAACGTTGTCCCCCCCTAGTAGCCCGATCGTGGGCATAACATTGTTTTCCAGTAGCCCCGATCACAGGCATAACATTGTCCCCCCAGTAACCTGACCACGGGCATCAGACCTCCCCAAGTCCAATATCCCTGGTGGTCAGTGGACCATGAGTAGCCCAATCATGGGCAGATTCCTCACCCCCACGTCCAAAGTCCCTGGTGATCTAGTGTCCCCCACCCCATCCGACCACGGGCCCCACCATCCGCTCCCCACCCGCCAGCCGGGCGGGTGGAGCACCTCACCTGCCTGCTGCCCGCTGCCCGCCGACTGACTGAGCTGTGGGTGGGTGGGGCCCGTGGGTGGGGGGGCCACCAGATCACCAGGGATTTCGGACGGGGGGTGAGGAATGTCACTTGCATTCAGGCTACTGGCAGTCCACTGACCACCAGGGATATTGGACTTTGGGGAGGTCTGATGCCTGTGATCGGGCTACTGGGGGAGGAACAATGTTATGCCCACGATCGGGCTACTGGGGGGAAACAATGTTATGCCCGCGATCGAGCTACTGAGGGGGTACACTTCTGCCCATGATCGGGGCATGGGGGGGCACCGCCAGGTGCGGCGGGAACAAGTCGAGGGCCACCCACAGGTGGCAGCTGCTGTGTTGCACCCTGCAATGCGGCAGCTCACCTGTGGGTGGACCTCAACTTGTTCCTTTTTTTTTTGGCCCAGCTTTGTGCAGGCGCAGGTAGGGGTTGCGCCTGCATAACTCTGCATGGCCCGGGCTGAATATCGGGCTGTGCAGTTTATGCATGGGCACGCCCCCCCCACCTGTGCCTGTATACATGCTGATGCGCTCCGGCGCATGGAGGATGTCTGGTAGCGCACTCGCCACAAATATCACGGGGTGCATCAGTGGGTTGTGAGTGGTGCACACTGTTGCGCCATGCGCAACCCTTTTGAATATCTGGGCCATACAGTATAACTATTATTAAAGCAGCAATTCATGCTAAGGTGAAACCTGTGACATACATTTTTATTCTATTTTAAAGTGCCCTTGCTCTCTTGTAAGAAATCCCTTTCCCTATTTCGAGTTTGCTTTGGTACTTTTTTGACATTTGAAATAATGAAAGGAGTGTTACTTTTAATATGGTTATCCATGGGTTTTCATTGTCCTTCTCCACAGTTTTTGAGTAATCATCCCAGAGGGTAAGTCTGCTGTGTTTATTACATCCTAGTTCACCTTAGTGGCAGGAAAAGAGATGTTAAATAATGTGGGAGATTTTCAAAGGCAAAGACAGATGTACAGTATAAGTCCTGATTTTGGATGCAACCTACCTTGTGCCAAATGTATTCAAATTTGAAGGCAGCCTGTTTGCAATAATTTAGGTGGATTTGCAGCAACTTCTCTGTTTTGTGGCAGCTTGCATCAAGGAACTGACAATTTATTCATTGAACTATAGTGTCAGTATTTGGTATTAGGTTTTGTTCCTGGTGTGGGACTGGAATCCACAGCATTCCAATCTTCTGGCCCCAAAGGTGAGCCTACAATCTACTGAGACACTGACACTGCAGTCAATAGGTCCGTTGGTTATCTTAGTCCCAAAGAAGAGCATACCTGGAGATAAGAGTATACCATTTGTGCCATCCGACTCTTCTTTTCTAGCACACTGTACCTCCTAGGATAGCATCAAGTATTTTTTAATACATATGTTTGTGCTACTACAGCCTCTGCCAGTAAATTATTCCCTATATTTTCTATTCTTAAACAAATGCATCATAATCTCTGTTTTGAATCTGGTTTCCTGAACTTCCATATGTGTCCACTAATCCAGCTGAAGGTGCTAATAAGTATCTCACTGTTGCTGTTATTTATTTGAAGCCTTTGGAAATCTGTGCAAAAACAAAGACAATATCTGTGGCAAAGAGGTGTCAAGAATATTGCTTACAAATATTACTGCTTTTATTTATTCTAGTTTTGACATATAAGGATGAATTAGTAGTCCTCTGTAGTGCCACTATGGTTAGGGTTGGGTAGGCACCGAAAGGTAAATCATGAGTTTTGGCCACTTATAACTTGACCGTCTTTTGAATTAGGGTCCATTTCATACTAAATTCTTGGTAAATATGGTATTAAAAGGAGGTGAGGAGGTGTGAAGAGGCACTAGGGTGCCTATTTTCCACATTAAATTGGTAGGACTGGGCAGACACAATGGATCGTGTGTCCTTTTTCTGCCGACAAATTCTACATTTCTATGGAATGCACATATTTCGTGGCATAACTTTAGAACTTGGCACATTTGGTACAATTAAGTCTAATAGTTATCTGGTTAGGGGGCAGCAGCAGCAGCAAAATGATTAATTTTTTAAGAAGTTCTTTAAGGGACTAAAAAACAGAAAAATGGCAAAGATTTGAAACTTTCATTTGCATTGGATCCTGTCACAAAGGTCGCACTTTAATGATCTACGGAATGAAACATTGTAAAAAAAGTAAGTTATAAACCTTTTATAAAGCAGGCCTGTTAGCATTGACACTTTTTCCTAAGGTGTTTTCATGAAACTATAATCACTTGACCCCAAACCACTGAAATGTGCCATCTGGTGTTAGTCTCAGCTGCCAACTGCTGTGTGTGGCCAGCAATTTGTTTTTTAAAGGTGCTCCCCCAACACCATATCAGGCACCAGCAGCAAAATCCCCTGTGCTGGCAAACTCTCCCTCCCCAACTTTAGATATGGCACCGCAAACCAGTTTCCAGAGCTGGCAAAAACCCAACCCCCTTCCCGTTACTTTACCTTCAGCATCAGAAACCCATCACTAGTGCCAACCAACACTCCAACCCCAACAAATGGCATCAGGAGACTTGCCTCCATACTAGCAAAAATACCTTACTCCTCAAACTTCATTTCTGACATTGGGAGATGGTCACCAATTCCAGCAAAAACCTTGATTCCTCAAACCTTATGTCTGGCACCAGGAGTCCATCCCTAGTCCTGTAAAAAAAGTGTTCCTCCCAAAGTTTACCTATAACATTAAAAGCCCATCCCCAGTACTGGCAAACATCCCCATAACTCCCCTGCATAACCTGGAGTCCATCCCTGTAGACACAAGCACCCCTGCACCTGAGGCGTGGCCCACTGGTACAGCAGCAATGTTGTTGCTCATGATTTCTGGGTTCACGTCCTGAGCTCAAATCATCAGAGAGTGAATGAGGGAGGTGGATTGAGTGTCCCAGGCTTTTCTCTTCTGAATGATGGAAGGGCTGAAGTTTCTGCTATAATACCATCACCTGGGTTACCACAGGTGGTAGTGCAGCAGAAACATGGCTGGGAGCTTGTGGATGAGTACAGCAACAACTTACACATGTGTGTGTGTGTGTGTGTGTGTGTGTGTGTGTGTGTATGTGTATGTTGAGCACTCACCCGTAGGCTTCTTGTGGGCTGGGTAGAAAACAATGATGATAACCCACTGGTGACAGAATGATCAGAATGATCATATATTCCCCACACTCCCGGGTCCCACAAACCACTAACCCAAAGAAGATACTTACCTGCTTTAGAGGGGGGAGGAAGGGTTTTAACCACCTTAAACTTCCCAGCCCCAAAGGGGCAATGCATGGGATTCCCTGATTAGAGACAGGATTTTGAAGACTGGAAAGTGGCCAATAAAGGGAGCCACAAGCAAAAGCAGGTACATAAAATAGTAGGTTAAAAAAACGCCATTACACTATAAAAGTGGTTTAGCACTATTTTTTTGTTTTATTTACAATTTTTGCTGCCTTGTGTGCCCTGACTGCCCCTTGTGACTGGTCCATCTGGCCCCATCACTCAGCTTCTCCAGGGATTGCCTTCCCTCTGTCATCCTCTGCCACATGACTGTGGGGGACACCCAGTCTCTGATGCAGGGCCTGTGAGGGATCATGTCTTCATCCAGTGGTCAGGGAATTTTTCCACCTTGTTTCCTTCCCAGGGTCACTTCACATGCAATAGGTGCAATATATGAGCTTTGCTTCCATGGAGACACCCCCAGCACCCTGCCTTTTGGGGTCCCCCACCCATGTGGGGTTCCCTCCATGTGGTCTTGCTGCACTGCCATCCAGACATCTCCAGGTCACAAATGAACTGTGGGACACACTCACCCTCATTCCAAAGAAAGGAGAGCTATCCTAGGGATACTCAATCCCCCCCTTCCCAGCCAGCTCCCAAGTAAACCCTGTCCATTCCTGAACTCAGGTCACCAGTGTGGCATGATGTGAGGCAACCGGTGCTTCAGCCCTCCATGCCATGAAGCCAGCTGGTTTGGCACTATTTTTAATCAGATGGCATTCAACTGAGGAGGTGAATGTGCTGTTGTGTCAATCATCATTTGGGAGTTGGGTGACCCTTGCAGACCAGGGAATGCCCTGCATGGGACTGGAGAAGGACCCAGTAGACAACAGGGGGTGCTTGGCATGGGACAGGGAGAAGGGTTACCACTGAATAGCAGGAGCAGCTTGGAATGGAATGTACTGTAGTTAGGGAGAAGGGTGCTACTGAAAACAGCAGTATAGCAGTGTCAGTGGCTCAGTAGGTAGCACACTCACCTCTGAGGCTGGGAGATCAGAGGGCTGTGGGTTCAGTTCCCACATCTGGCACTTGGGTTAATATCCCAGTACTGACACTGTAATGCAGCATGAGAGGGGTGCTGCATTTCTGAGGTGCCGTCTTTCAGATGAGACAGTAAACCGAGGTCCCATCTGCCTGGATTGGTGGTAGTTCAGGTGGATGTTAAAGATCCCATGGCACTTATCGAAAAGAGTAGGGGAATTTCCCCGGTGTCCTGGTGAAATTTCCCTCATTCACTAAAAATACCACCAACAGCTTAATCTGGTTCAAGGTCAGTTGGCATTCATCTGTATCCCCCTCCCCCGGGTCGTGCCTGAAAATAGGCAGGATTTGTCTAGTGCACTTACCCAGTCAACAAAAGCTAAATAAATAAATAAATAAAAATAAATAAAAACAAGGGGATGTTTAGCACAGGACACAGAGGTATGACGAGACTCTGGACACCTAGTACTGATTGACACAGGCCACAAGGAGGGAATGGGTGCCACTGGACCACAAAGACTAATTGGCATGGCACAGGGTGAAGAAGGAAATAGAAAATGGGCACCAGAGACTGCTTGGCATGGGACATACAGTACATGAATATATACGTACTGCACATACATATATGTGTACATACAAAAGTAAGATGGAAGTAGGCAGTTTAAGCCTATTGTGACTGTTCCGCATTACACTTAGTGGTTGTAGCCAGTTATATTTGCAGAATCCATTAACTTATTTAATTCTGTTCTGAATGCTTCAATTGCTTTACAGCTGACCATGTATGCTGGCATTGTGTTCCATACTGCCATAACTCTTTGTGCAAAAAAAAAAAAAAAGATTCCCCGAACCTAAAAGTTTTCCTTGGTCCTGTGTTCATCTGTTTTGAACTTATGGTTAAAACAGGGTAATAAGGTATGATCTTTTGTGGGCTTAAATACTAAGAATAACAGCTGACCCAGTGGCACAAAGGCCTGAGACACTGTGCACCTCACCTCCTACCACACCAGCTACCCAAGTTCAGGAATGAGCTTGAGATGCCAGGGGTCAGTTGTGGACAAGAGGATGGAGCATCTGCCATGCAGCTCTCCTCTACCGGGGTGGGGAGGTATGATGACTCAGCTCTTGCCTGCCACCAGATGGAGGCCTGGAGGGTGGTGCTGATGCTTGAGTGGCATTGAAGGGAGGGTCCACAGTTCCATAGTGTGTGTGCACTTCCAAGGGTACACACTTATGTGCTGCCATGGCAGGGGACCCAAGGGGAGAAAATGAAAAATGGCTGGTGCAAGCTTCTTGAAGCCCTGCCCACCTAACCCTAGCCTGCACCATCATCTGGACCACTGGCCCAATTCTGGATGCGCAGCTCCAGTGGGAGGGGCAGCCCTCCCCTTCCCAGCCATTTGATGGGGTGATAATCTGTGGGGGATTTCAGGCAATGTGAATTTGGAGGAGGTGAGTGCCAGGTGCGGGAGAAGGGGACAGGGCTGAAAGCCTGTCTGCATTGACCAATGGGGGAAAAGCTTTATGGAACCATACTAAGAATACATCACTCCTCATTCTTGTTCTCCCTAACATAAACAGGTTCAGATCCTCCAGTCTTCTCCTATAGCTCAATCCATTCATCCTTCAACTAGTCTAGTTGATTTCCACTGAACTCATTCAAGTCTGTCTATATCTCTTACATAGATACATAGATACATAGACAGTGTCGGCAGATAAGGGCCTATGGCCCACCTAGTCTGCCCATTTGAGCTTGTAAGTTCAGTTTGTTTTCCTAGAAGTCTATTTCCCCTTACCCCTGACCTCTAGAATTCCTTTATGTCTATCCCATGCATTCTTAAATCCCGTGATTGTTTCAGCCCCCACCACTTCCTCTGGCAGGGTGTTCCACTTGTCCACCACCCATTCTGTGAAGAAATTCTTTCTCATGTTTCCTCTGAATCGTCCTCCCTCCAACTTCATCCCATGCCCTCTAGTCCTGAAACATCTTTTTCGCTTAAAAATAGTGTTTTCCTGCACCCTGTTCCTCCCTGTAAGATACTTGTATGTCTCTAGCATATCCCCTCTCTCCCTCCTCTCCTCCAGGGAGTACATGTTCAGTTCCTTCAACCTGTCTTCATAGGACTTGTGATGCAATCCATGCACCATCTTTGTTGCCTCCTCTGAACCTTCTCTACCCTGTCTATGTCCTTACATAGGTATGGTCTCCAGAACTGTACACTGTACTCCAGGTGGGGCCTCACTAGTGTCTTGTATGGCTGAATTATGACCTCCCTTTTCCTGCTGGTGATGCCCTGCCTATACATCCCAGCATCCTATTTGCTTTACCTGATGCCTTGTCACACTGTTTCCCACCTTGAGGTCATCAGAGATGACAACCCCAAGATCCCTTTCCTGCTTGGTGCATGCTATATCCTCACCCCCAACTGATATATTGTGCCAGGGTTTTGTGCCCCATATGCATTATCTTGCACTTCTTTGCATTGAATTTCAACTGCCAAACCCTTGACCATTCTTCAAGTTTCTGCAGGTCCTTCTCATTCTGTCTACACCCTCTGGTGTGTCTACTCTGTTACAGAGCTTTGTGTCATCAGCGAACAGTGAAATTCTGCCTTCTATATCCTGTGCAATGTCACTGATGAAGATGTTGAACAGGACGGTCCCAACACTGATCCCTGTGGTACCCCACTGGTCACTCTTCCTCTGTGGAGTGACAGCCATTTACCACCACCCTCTGTGTCCTGCCACCCAGCCAGTTACCTACCCACCACACTACTGTCCTGCCCACACCCATATTCCCCAGTTTGTGTAATAGTCTTCTATGTGGCACAGTGTCAAGGCCTTGCTGAAGTCCAGATAGGCCATGTCCACTGCCTCCCTGATCCACCTCCCTAGTCACCCAGTCAAAAATTCAATGAGGTTGGTCTGACATGACCTCCCCTGGTGAAACCATGCTGCCTTGGGTCCTGTAGTCCATTGACAACCAGATGTTCCACCAATCTCTCCTTCAGTAGTGCTTCCATGATCTTTCCCACTACCAGGTGAGGCTGACTGGTCTGTAGTTCCTGCTTCCTTCTTTGTTCCCACTTTTGTATAAGGGGACTACATCTGCTGTCCTCCAGTCTTTGGGTACCTCCCTGTTTCCAGTGATTGGCTGAACAGGATAGCCAGAGGTTCAGCCACCACTCTCTTAGTTCTTTAAGGACCCTGGGGTGCACCCATCTGGCCCCATTGCTTTATCAGCTCTTATTACTTCCAGTTCCTTCAGGACCCTTTCTCGTGTAAAGGGACTTGTGTCCATTTCTGTACCATTCTCACCCTTGTACTCCTTCAGACCCATTACCCCTCTTCCTTAGTAAAGACTGAGCAGAAATACCTGTTCAATATGTCAGCTTTACTGTTGTCATCCTCCACCGGATCCCATCCTCCCCTTCAGTCTCACTATCCCTCCTTTGTCCTTCTTTTTTCACTTGTACCTGTAAAGGTTTTGTCCCTTTAACCACTGATTTTGCAATGTGTTCTTCTGTCTGAGCTTTGGCTTCCCTTACTGACTTCCCTGCCTCCCTTTGTTTCTCCTGGTACTTCTCCCTATCCCTTCTGCCTGTGTCTTTTGTATTGCCTGAATGCAATCTTTTTGGCTTTCACTTTCTTTGCTACCTCTTTGGAAAACCATAATGGTCTCCTTTTCTTTCCTCTTGCTAACCTGCTTAATGCATAATTCTGTTGTTCTTATAATCCCCATTTTAAATACTGCCCACTGTTCCTCAATCCCTGATTCCTGTCCCATTCCCCTTAATGCCTCTTTCAAGCATCTCCCCATTTTCCCAAAGTCTGCACCCCTAAAATCCAGGATACGTGTTTTTGTGTGGTTTGCTTCTGCTCTTTCTGTGATTTCAAACCACAATGACTGGTGGTCACTGTTACCCAGGTGCTCCCCCACTGTTACCCCCATCACACTCTTCTCAGATATGGAGCCTAAAACTGTCCACAATATTTAAAGTGAGGTTGGCCTTAGGGAGCAATACAATGGTTAAATTATATCATTATCTCTCTTTATATTGTTTTGTCTAATAGCTTCAATAATCTGGTTACATTTGAGAGTCATGTTGATTCCCTGAGCCACATACTTTAGTGTACTAAACCATAGAACTCCTGAATGATTTTCCTTTTCAACAGATTTCATTTCTGAACCATCTGAGTAATGTATGTGGGTTGTGCTGTTGCAACCAAAATGTAGCACTGTAGGTTTTTCTGTAAAGAAACATTTTCTGGAGTTTTCAGCTCTTATTGCTAAGTGGTTAGTCATTCGATGAACCTCCCTTTGTGTTTTGGATTCCACTATTCTAAGATAAACAGATTTGGTCGATAGATAGATAGATAGATAGATAGATAGATAGATAGATAGATAGATAGATAGATAGATAGACAGACAGACAGACAGACAGACAGACAGATTTACTTTTATGCAGGATAAGGACTGTTAGGACAAAAATCCTATCAACAAAGTCATCCTGTTACTGGTGCTTTGTTACAGAATAAATATTTGTTACAAGATAAAATTGGCATAATTAATAATAATCCAGCTACCTCAAATAAATTCAGACAGAATTAGATAAACAACATACCCATACCCATACACATACTGGGCCCAATTTTAGAAGCTGCCTGTATGGGCCACAACTTCTGTAGTTAGTGTAAAGGGTAAAGCAGCTTGGTTCAGTCAGGAATGTGTATCGATGAAGAGACTGCTGAATAAACAAGGTAGAAAGATCAAACAGTCTCTTTACCTAGATGATAGATCAGTACTTCAGAATTTAAGAGAGGATTACAAAACCCTACTAAGACATAAAAAAAGCTGCATACAGTAATCGTCTATGGTCTATGGTTCTCTCTTCAGGAAGTTATACACAAAAAAGATATTAGACAATTCTGGAACCTGGTCAAATTAGGAACAGAAAATATTAAAAATAATATTGAGGCAGTGATTAGCCCAGTAGAATGGGCTGACTATTTTAAAAACATGTTTTATAGTAATACACGACCCAACTCCCTAGAGGATTATTCTGTTAGCAGAGATAATACAGTAAACAATCATTGTGGCTGGGTAGATTTTACCCTTACAAAAGTTATTGATGTTATAAAATAACACAAGAAGAATAAGGTACCCGGAGTGGATGGATTACCAGCCGAACTTTATCAGGTCAATCCAGAATGGTAGGCTGAATTATTGCTACTTTTATTTAAGACCATAGTAGCTGTCAAGCAAATCTCAGACTCTTGGAAAGTAGGTCTCATAGTCCCCATCCGTAAAAAGGACTCTAAATCTTCTGTACAGAATTACAGACTAATCACGTTGCTTCAAATCGCACTAAAAACATTTTCTCACCTTATTCTTAATCATCCACTATGGTGACCAGAGGATTGCAACATTCTGTCAATATAGTAATGTAGTTTTAGGAAAAATATAGGTACTCTTGGTCTAATATTCACTTTAAATTACGTAATAGAAAAACATGTCAAATACAAAAAAAGAAAATTATCTGCTGCATTTATTGACATCACAGGAGCTTTTAATACAGTTAAAAGACCTGGCCTTTGGGAAATTGTGGCTGGTCTAAAAATGAACAAGACCCTTTTGGAAATTATTGAATTATTACACAAAGATACAAAAGCATGTATATGGTTAAGGAAATATGGAGGTGTATCTGACTCTTTCATAGTAAATAGGGCTGCATGTTAGCCCCTATGGTTTTCAATTATATATGGGTAATCTGGTTATAGATTTAAAAAAGATTTAGACTTTTGCCCCACAGATTGATAATCTTCCAATACAAATACTTCTGGACTCTGATAGATCTTTAAAAGAGCTCTAATGTCATCATGGATGTGTTAGAAAAATTACAGTTAGAGCTGAATGTTGGTACACTAAAATCATGGCATTTGGCAAGAAGAAAGTAAAAGAAGAATGGTAGTGTATTAAAAATCTTGTTTTCGAAGAAGTCCGTTCCTTTTTTTATTTAGGGATCTGGTTTGAAAAAAATCTAAACTGGTCCACCCACATTAGGATAACTAAGGAGGTAGCCTTAAAGTTGTCATTGGCTATAAACCATTTTGCAAATATTTGCCAATAATTCTTTTGCAGTATTAAAAACCTGTTTTGAAACAAAAGTCAACTCACAGATGTCATACAGTGGTAAAGTCTGGAGGCTAACAGGTAGTAATTAGATAAAAGAATTTGATCCGGTACAAAATACTTTTTATAAAATCATGCAGGGCTTCCCCAGGATAGAAACATAGAAAAGTAGAATTTGACGGCACATAAGGACCGCTTGGCCCACCCAGTCTGCCCTTTTCCCTACCTAATGGATAAGCTGCAGATCCTAGTTAACCAGCAGCCTACTTCTTCCTACCCCACCCCTTAAAATTGCCTTATGACTGTCCCATGCGTGCTTGAATTCCACCACTGTTTTTGACTCCACGACCTCCTCCGGAAGGCCATTCCATGCATCCACAACCCTCTCTGTGAAAAAATACTTCTTAAATTACCTCTGAGCTGCCCCCATCTTCAAATTGTGCCCCCTTGTTCTTGCACACCTCTTTTTTTGAAAGATGCTACCCTCTTGGACTTTGT
The DNA here is from genome assembly GCA_016271365.2 of Neoceratodus forsteri. Taxonomy (NCBI): domain Eukaryota; kingdom Metazoa; phylum Chordata; order Ceratodontiformes; family Ceratodontidae; genus Neoceratodus; species Neoceratodus forsteri. The sequence continues at coordinate 74,952,314 of JADMNL010000029.1, read as the reverse complement.
TGATTCCCTTGAGGTACTTGAAAGTTTCTATCATGTCCCCCCTCTCCCTCCTTTCCTCGAGGCTATACATATTCAGCTCCTTAAGTCTCTCTTCATATGTCTTCCGGTGCAGACCCTGCACCATTTTAGTTGCCCTCCTCTGGACAGCTTCCATCCTGTCTATATCTTTGCGGAGACTGGGTCTCCAGAACTGCATGCAGTACTCCAGATGGGGTCGCACCAGCTGTCTGTACAGAGGGATAACAACTTCTTGTTTTCTACTGGTGATGCCTCTCCCTATGCATCCCAGTATCCCCCCAGCCCTCCTTGCTGCCCTCTCACATTGCTTGCCCACCTTTAGGTCATCTGATATGACTACCCCCAGGTCACTTTCCATTTTTGTTGTTGTTAGTATCTCACCCCCATTATGTACTCTTCCCCTTGGTTTTTGTTTCCCAGGTGCATTACCTTGCACTTCTTAGCATTGAATCTAAGCTGCCATACATTTGACCATTCCTCTAACTTTGCCATGTCCCTTCTCATCCTTTCCACCCCACCTTGTGCATCAACTCTATTACAGATCTTTGTGTCATCTGCAAAGAGACATACTTTTCCTTCCAGTCCCTCTGCAATGTCACTTATAAAGACATTAAAGAGGACCGGTCCTAATACTGAACTCTGCGGTACCCCACTAGTAACCCCCCTTTCTTCAGAGTGGACTCCATTTACTATTACTCTCTGTGTCCTATTCTCCAGCCAATTCTTTACCCAGGCTGTCATCTTGGGACCCACTCCCAGGCTGGCTAACTTGTATATTAATCTTTTGTGTGGGACTGTGTCAAATGACTTGCTAAAGTCTAGGTAGGCTATGTCCACAGCCCCTCCCTGATCTACTACTTTGGTCACCCAGTCAAAGAAATCTATCAGATTTGTCTGGCATGACCTTCCCGCTGTGAATCCATGCTGCCTTGGGTCCTGTGTCCCTCTGGCCTCTAGATACTTGACAATTCTTTCCTTCAGAAGTGATTCCATCATTTTCCCTACCACTAAATCTAGTTCTGTGATTTGTTCAGAAATTGGCATCCACATGATAAAAATGGGAGTGCTAAGGAAAGCAGTTACCTTTCTGCAGAAAGTAGTCCAAATGTCTAAAAGTAGACTACCATATAAATGTTGGATTGACTTACTAAGATCTAAAAACTCTAATAATTGGTTTACTAGTCTGGATTTTTTTTTTTTTTATCTAAAATAGAACTTGAAAATAGTTTTGTAATTGAAAAATGACAGTGCCATGCAGAATAGTTTTACACTTTTAGCTGAAAGAAGAATCTTGGAAAATGCTGTCCAGGAAGATTTTAATATGCTGCATGACTTGGGAATTTATACACTATAAAGCGTGGGGAAGGATAATTTTGGTTCAGATTATTATCTTAAAGTTTATGAACTAGCCTCACATAGAAAGATAATTACAAGATTCAGACTGGGACTGTTGGGAGACATTAATCAAAGACAATAAAAACCTTGAAACCTTGAAACTATTTTAGCTTCTAAAACCTGGAATCCATACAATCTAACCTCCAACCTTGAAATGAACATTGGGGCAGGATTTTTCAACTCCAGCACAAAAGCTTGGAATTCTGTAGTTTGTTGCAGAATCCAATGCTGTTTTCCATTTGGCTACACTTCATGTCAAAAGACAAACTTTGAAGCAGCTTGTGGGAAATTATTCCTCAAGAACGGCTATACTTGTTAAAGAATGGTGCAGTTACATCTACTGGGAGCAAAGTTCCTAAACAGTGGAATCACATGGTTCACCTGTATTCTGATAGAAAATTTAAAGAGGCCATAGTTTAAACCTTGTTACAATTTCAGGAGCCTTGTGGCTTGCAAGTCACTTAAGCTCCTAAATTCTGAATAGCAAGGCTTTTTGGCCCACTGTATTGTTGGTCTTATAATATACATAGAAATAAAAACATACCTAGCCTTAGTTTATGCTGAACCATATGCTGGAGCTGGTATGCCACACACACACACACACACACACACACACACACACACACACACACACATATGCACCCAACACAGCACATTTGTGTCCCAGAGTTTAGCACTAATTGCTCTTTTTTTAATCATGATGCTTAGCAATGCAGACAGTAAAACAATACTTTCTAAAATGTATTTATTCAGGATAATCAAATGCCATCTCATATAAGTAGCTGTGTAAGAAAAGCAATACATGTTTCATATAATAATGCATTACGTATTAAAGGGGTACATCTTACATTTACCAAAGCTTAGACTGATGGTCGTCATCTTGATAAAAACATGTGATTAACTGCATAACCACTGAAATGTCAATCAGATGAGGCCATCCAGCATTCCACTGTACATAACTGGTGAAGTCACAATGTACAGATGAGGGTGCAATGTCATCTTACAGGTCCTAGTCAGCATATTCTAGAGTTGGATTTCACTGAAAATCTGAACTGTGAACAATCTGTTTCTGCTAGCTGTCTGGAGTCAGTCTTAAGGCATAACACATCCAATGGGATATAAAACACATTCTTAGGAATCACTAACTCTAAACTGATGGAAACTGGTGTCAGATTGATACAAAATATTACCATGCTTCCAGCTGGTGCTTTATTGCATTTTTTTAGTTTATTAGAAACAGCAGGACAGTATAGTTTAAGGACATTTTTGTTCCTGAGAATTCTTAGAACTTGCCCAGAAGATTATAGTGCCCTTTTTTTATGAAATGTGTGTTTTGCATATGCTGTTACTGCTATCATCTATTTTTAAATAAATGCGCTCTGTACCAGGTTTGTGCAAAATCAACATTCTTGGAAACAGAATGCAGTTTTTTTTTTAAGAACACTTAGAAGTCTTAGATTCCAGCATTCCAGAAACAAGTTCCTTCATCAGCTGAAATTCCAGAATTGTATACACATGAAATTCCAGAACATCTTACAGGGGAGTAAAAATTGTACCCTTATTTGGAGTACATTTCAGATTCCTTGTTTCTTGACTTCACAGACTTTTGAAGCCCTCAAGGATATGCTCCTACCATACATTTGGTCATTATTAGTAAGGCCAACTGGACTGTACAGTGTCAGAAAGAATTACATGATCACTTTCAACATTCCCAGATGTTTTACCACCTATGACAAAATGGTACACCCTCTGCATGGCAAAACATTTACAGTGAACATGTCGATACTGACAACATCGATAGTTTGCTGTAAAAGTCTGCCTGGGACCCTGGCACTCTTTCCCCCGGTCCTGCACCCCCTCTCCGAATCAACTCTGACTCGGAGTTGATATTCCTTAAGTTTGACAGGTGTGGGGGCCAGAGCCCCTCAGTGAAAAGCAACTGTTTCCTCAGATGGATTTATGTCGACTGCAAATTGCAGCCGACATAAATCTGTCACTGTAATGTCGGTCGACAAATAATTTGTTGAACTGGTATCTTAGAGCCTGAAAAAATGACCTACAGATGGACTGCCCCTTCCCACTGGAACACCTTTCTAAAATCACTCAAGTTGAATTTTTTCATTGGCTTTAACTTATTCAAATGGGTAACTGAGAACCACTGTGCTGATGACTGTGAATGCTTCTGACTCCTCAGATGTGCTAATCCTATGGAGAATGACATTTTAACATGTTTATATTTTTTCCGCTTTCTCTTCTCATATGTTTGCATTTCTAAATTGCAATTTATTATATCTTGTGTTTTTAATGAGTTTCTTGACTCTGTACTGGTATTACTTTTGATAATTCTTTGAGAAATGTCTTTAGAGTACCTTACCTATCCTGCTGTATTATTTTTGTACTCTGTCCTACCCAGAACCTCCTTGTAAATGAGTTTGTCAATGGAGCTTCTACCTGTTAAAATGAACAAAATGAATAAATACAAATACAAATAAATGCTGCAAAATGCATGAACAAAAATAATGTCACTCTACTATAATGGTTGTCCCACCACTCATGTTTGCATTCAGGTGGATACAATTGCCTACAGTTTGTGCAATAGACCATAGTGCAATGTTTTTTTTTTAAATCTATCCCCATGTGCAAAAGAAACTTCTAATAGATGGTAAGCCCATTTTGTTAGTGGTTTCTGAAAGCTGTTCTTTACATAAACCCATACAGAATGACTTTTTCAAAAACTTGGAACCATGCAGAATGGCTTGGAATGTGAAGGACAGATTTCCATTGAGACAAGAAAAACATTACCCAAAGGGTAGTCCTAAATGGAGAGGACTCATTGGTAAAGGAAGTCATGAGCTGCATGCCCCAGTTACTGACTTTAGAACAGGTTGTTAATGTATTTACATGAGTCATAAGGGTGGGGATCCTGATTCGCAGATGACACTACGATCTGTGGCAAAGTGGACATCAGGGACAGTGTAAGGACCATTAAGAAGCTTCTGGAAAACCTAGAGAGGTGACTGAGGGTGTGTCAGCTGAAATTTTTTGTGTATAAATGCAAGGCTAAGAACCCAAGAACAGAATACAGGATGGATGGGGTGGTATTGGAGAGCACAGATGAGTAAAGGGTTACGGGATGGTAATAATAGAGTTGGAAACCGTGAAAGCATCGACACAGTTTGACAAGGCTGTAGCAAGGCAAATCAGATGCTGGGATGCATCAGGAGAGGAGTCACTAGCAGACAAAGGGAGGTACTTCAGCCTGTATAGATACCTGGTTCAACCACAGTTAGATTACTGTGTGCAGTTTTGGAGCCTACACTTGAGGAAGAACAGGGACAGGCAGGTGGTGGTGTGGAAGAATGCTACAAAATGATACAGAGGTAACAGTGGAGGTCTTATAGGGAGCATCTGGGGGCTCTCAGCATGTATATACTGGCAGATGGGAGATGAGGGGTGACATGACTGAGATGCTCAAGTGCCGCCACAGGATAAACAAAGTGGACTGTACTGATTTCTTCATGAACAGTGGTAGAAGGAGCATCAAGGGAAGCTTCATGAAACTGGTGGTTGGGGAGGTTCAAAAAGGGTTTCAGGAAATATGTTTATTCAGAAAGAGTGGTGGCAGGTTGTAAGGAGTTTCCAGAAGTGGTCAGCTGCACTGAAATGGTGGGAGGGTTCGAAAGTATGCAACAGGCCCATGGGAAAATGTGGATAAGGGGGTAGTTGGGGAGAGAGGGAAAGAAAGGAGGAGTGACAGGGGCACAGTCCCATAACTAGGCAGGATTGGGAAGACTAGAGAGGCCAAACGGCCTTTAACTGCAGACAATTACTATGCTTCCACCTTATGAGCAGTCACCTTTTTTCCTCATCAACTTGAAAATTGGAACAACTGCCCTACCAGGTACTACTTGCATTGGTAGACCTCCCCCCACCTGACACTTTCAGGACATACAGAAGGTTTGTGGTATAAATAAATTGCTTGTGTTTGCAAATTGGGCAAATCATATGGTAATAAAGTGAAAAACATCTAACTGTGAAGAACAGGGTTCCTGGGTCACCTCGGGATTCTAGTGACATCATAGTGACCCATCTTTGTGGACTCCAAATTGACTCTGGAATTCCAGGTATCAACTGTTGTCTGCAGTGGCTATTATCACCTTCATAATATTGCCCATATTAAGTCCTATCTTGAGACAGCTGACCTCGTAACATCAGTGCATGCCTTGGTCTTGTCTAGACTGCACTATTGTAATGATTTCTACCTGGGGCTATCTGCGAGTCTGATGCACCCCCTGAGGTAGCACATCATTTTGCTGAAAAGCAAAAAGGCCATTAGTGAAAACAACACCGGCTTTACAGCGACCGAAATGATGGCGACATTCCCATTTTCCCCTCCCCAAGGTGCTATGACCTCGGAGTTGGTATCTTTAAAAAGGGGGTGCAGGGGAAAAGCCCCCAGCAAATACAACAGTTACCATCTTTCCGGTCACTGTAAAGCCAATGCCATTTTCACTGTCACCTTTTGCTTTCACCGAAATGACATGGAACCCCACCTGCAGCTGGTTCAGAATGCAGTGGCTTGGCTGATTGCTGGGATATTTCAATCTGAGCATATCATGCTCTCCATTGGCTTCCAGTCATGTGGCATATTAGTTTCAAGATTTGCATGTTGATATACAAGGCCCTACATGGAGGAGGCAGTACAGTGCAGTGGTTTAGGGCTCTGAGCTGCAAACCTGGAGACCTGGGGTTGAATCCCACAGCCCTGACTTGCATATTGTGTGACCCTGAGCAAGTCACTTAACTTTCTTGTGCTCCCAGGTTGCACCTGAAAACAAGCTTTGGCTTAGTGTGCCTTTCCTGGTTAAACAATTTCCCCTTCCCCCCCACACACACACACACGGTCTGGGTTCAGGCTACCTGCAAGATCTCCTGATACCATATACCCCAGGCCATGCCCTCAGGTCAGTAAAGGCAGACCTCCTCACCCTTCCTAGGTCACAGTAGAAATCTTCAGGTGTTAGGGTGTTCAGTGTGGCGGCCCTGATTCTTTGGAATGCCCTTCCCTGAGATGTGAGAGGTGCTCCTTCACTGGTTGTTTTTAAAAAATCTTTGAAAACTCACTATTTTAATCTATGTTATGGCCTGGATCTTTGATTGTTAACTGTGGTCAGCTTTTATTTATTTATTGTTTTACTCATTTATACTGTGAGGCGTTCAGAGTCTTAGAGATTGGGCGCCATAGAAATAAAATTTACACTGACATTGGCATTGACATAGTATCACTTTGAGCTTCAGTCTCATGGTTTTTTCATGTCATAAGAACCCCCAGTGTCCTAACATCCCTGTACTTCACAGATAGAGGTTAATTATTTTATATTTGAGGAGTAAACAAAAAAAGTTCAGGAGATCTTTAAATTCAGGATCTAATGAAACAAAAAGTGCAGGTCACAAAGATTACTTTAGGCTGAGGTCACTTCTGCAACCTCTCATGACCCCTAGGATGTTTGCAAATAACTTGTTTTTAAGAACATGTCACCATGGATCCAATATTTTGATAGGCCACTGAGCCTGGTCACATTTGTTTTTTGAATACTAAAGGGGGTTTACAGAATACAGTATGAACACTATTGATGTTTGATCTGGTGAGTACTAGCAGAACCAGACAGCATGCAATCAAACTGAGGTAGAAGGGCAGAAAAATTACTTCACCCAGAGGGTGGTTAACATGTGGAGCAGCCTATCCAGCAAGAAACATAGAAACATAGAAACATAGAATTTGATGGCAGATAAGGACTGCTTGGCCCACCTAGTCTGCCCATTTTCCTACCTAACAGATAAGCTGCAGATCCTAGTTAACCAACAGCTTACTTCCTCCTACCCCCCACTAGGACTGCCTTATGCCTGTCCCATGCATTCTTGAAGTCCCCCACTGTTCTTGACTCCACAACCTCCTCAGGGAGGCTGTTCCATGCATCCACAACCCTCTCAGTGAAAAAATACTTCCTCACATTACCTCTGAGCCGTCCCCCTTCTAACTTCAAATTGTGCCTCTTGTTCTTGCACAACTCTTTTTCTGGAAGATGCTACCCTCTTGGACTTTGTTAATTCCCTTGAGGTACTTGAAAGTTTCTATCATGTCCCTTGCTCCTTCTTTCCTCAAGGGTATACATATTAAGCTCCTTTAGTCTTTCTTCAGTATGTCTTCTGGTGCAGACCCTGCACCATTTTGGTTGCCTCCTCTGGACAGCCTCCACTCTGTCTATGTCTTTGGGAGATGGGGTCTCCAGAACTGCACAGTACTCAGATGGGGTCTCACCAACTGTCTGTACAGAGGGATAACAACTTCCTGTTTTCTACTATTGATGCCTCTTCCTATGCATCCCAGTATCCTCCAGCCTTCTTACTGCCTTCTCACATTGCTTGCCCACCTTTAGGTCATCATCTGATATAATTACCCCCAGGTCCTTTCTATTTTTACTGTTGTCAGTATCTCACCCCCATTGTGTATGCTTCCCTGGGTTTTGTTTCCCATGTGCATTACCTTGCACTTCTTTGCATTGAATCTGAGCTGCCATACATTTGACCATTCCTCCAACCTTGCTAAGTCCCTTCTCATCCTTTCCACTCCATCTTGTATATCAACCTGTTGCAGATCTTTGTGTCATCTGCAAAGAGACATACTTTTCCTTCCAGTTCCTCTGCAATGTCACTTATAAAGACATTAAAAAGGACCAGTCCCAGTACTGAACCCTGCGGTACCCCGCTAGTAACCCTCCTTTCTTCACTGTGTGCTCCATTTACTACTACCCTTTGTGTCCTGTTGTCTAGCCAATTTTTTATCCAGGCTACCACCTGGGGACCCACTCCAAGGCTGGCTATCTTGTGAATTAATCTTTTGTGTGGGACTGTATCAAATGCCTTGCTAAAATCTAGGTAGGCCATGTCCACAGACCCTCCCTGGTCTACTACTTTGGTCACCCAGTCAAAGAAATCTATTAGATTCGTCTGACACGACCTTCCCATCGTGAGTCCATGCTGCCTTGGGTCCTGTGCCCCACTGGCCTCTAGGTACTCAACAATTCTTTCCTTCAGAAGTGATTCCATCATTTTCTCTACCACTGAGGTCAAACTAACTGGTCTGTAGTTTCCTGCCTCTGTCCTGCTCCCACTTTTGTTTTTTTGTTTTTTTTTGTGTTTTACTCCCCCTCTCCCCTGCGGTCCCCCTCTCTTCGGGAGTCACTTTTTATGGCCTTTTCAGCCCTCGCTCACCTGCCTGTAGACCAGAGCAGTCCATCCCCCACGGATCCTTGGTTTACCCCCCAGGCGGGGTATGGGGTGGGGGCCCTATAGACCCCGAGACTACGAAATTTTTGTCAGGATGCTGTCTCTGGGCAGGCAGGGGCATTGAGAGTCGGGGCCTAGTGCTCCGTCTACCGGGAGACTGCAAGGTGCTTTTTCCGGTGTTCTTTCTCATGACGTGCCATGTCCCCTGACATCAAGGCGCTGAGCGCCGACGTCTGGCACGTCGCCCCCCTTCTTTCTCTGCCATCGGCCTTGCTACACCTCAGGTCTCCACCCGAGGTCAGTCAAAGAGCGGGCTCTGGTTCCCCTCCCCCGGAGGGGAGAGGCAGTCCCTAGGGCGCTCAAGCCCTCTCCCCGGCCGACCCTCCAGCTTCCCAGGCTCATTCCAGACCTGGTCGCTGGCGTCATAGCGAATCCAACAGCGTGCCGCGGCGATGTTCCCACTTTGTGATGAGGAATCACATCTGCCCTCCTCCAGTCCTCGGGTACCACCCCATCCTCCCATGATTTGTTAAAGAGAGTAGTCAGCGGTGTTACTAGTTCTACCCTTAGTTCTTTTAGAATTCTTGGGTGAATCCCATCAGGCCTCATTGCTTTGTTCACCTTCAATTTATTAGTTCTTTCAGAACCTTTTCTTCTGTAAATGGACTGGTATCGACCCCTGTCTTCAGAGTGTTTCTCTTGTTTGGTTTAGGTAACTCCCCCTCCTCTTCTTTTGTGAATACTGAGCAGAAATATTCGTTCAGTATCCCAGCTTTTTCACTGTCACCCTCTACCCACATTCCCTCCCCTTTATTAAGCTTCAGTATCCCTCCTTTGGTCTTTCTTCGCTCCCTAATGTACCTATAAAAGGTCTTATCCCCCTTCTTAACAGAATTGGCTATCCTTTGGGCCTTTGCTATTCTGACTGCCTTCCCAGCCTCTTTCTGCTTTAACTGATAAAGTTCTCTGTCCTGCTCCTTCTGTGTTTCCTTATATTTCCTGAATGCTGTCCTTTTCTCCTTAACCTTCCCTGCCACCTCTTTTGAGAAACATAGTGTTTTTTTCCTTCGTTGTGTTTTATTGATTTGCTTTACACAAAGGCTTGTTGCCTCTGTGATTGCTGTTTTGATTACTCCTCATTGTTCCTCCACCCCTCCTTCTTGCCTGTTTGCTAGTGCTTTTCTGAGGCACTCTCTCATTTTCCCAAAGTCAGCCCTCCTAAAGTCCAGTACTCTTGCTTTTGTATGCCTTGATTGTATGGCTGTGTTTATCGTGAACCACACTGTTTGGTGGTCGCTTGTTCCCAGATGGCTACCACTTCTAAATCTGAGATTCTTTCTCCATCCCATTTGAGGGACCAGGTCTAAGATTGCTCCCTCCCGAGTGGGTTCCAATACTAGCTGTCTGAGGCATGCCCCCTGTAGGGCATCAAGAATGGCCCTGCTCTTGGATGTGCCTGCAGCAAAGGTGCTCCAGTTAACATCTGGCATATTCAGGTCCCCCATCACAATATCTCCCCTTTTTCTGCCATTCTAAGAAAGCCTTCTATCATTTCCTTGTCCATTCACTCCCCCTGAGATGGGGGTCATATACAACCCCCATGCGGATTGTGGTGCCATTTTCTGTCTCCAGGGTGACCCAAAGTGCCTCATCTGCTCCCTGTTTACTCTTTAGTTCTGTTGCTTTGATCCCTTCCTTTACATAGAGAGCTACTCTTCCTCCTCTTTTATCCTCCCTGTCCCTCCTGTAGATTGTGTATCCTGGTATGTTGACATCCCAGTCATGGTTCTCCGTGTACCATGTTTCTGTGACTGCCACAATATCCAGGCAACCCTCTTCCATCAAGGCCACTAGTTCAGGGAGCTTGTTACACAGACTATGGGCATTGGTACTCATCACCCTCCACTTTTTGATAGCCTTACCCCTTTTAGCCCCATTTCTGTCCTTACTGCCTTTGCCTTTTTTTACATTTAAATCTGTTCTGCTCCCTAATAACTTCTGTACCTTGGTGTTTACCTCACTAATCACCATGTTTTGTGGGGGAAGCTCAGATTTCCTGCTCCTTTCAGTGCCTCCCCTTGGCTGGTTTAAATGCTTGCCAATGAAGCATTTAAACCTCTCACCTAGGATCCTGGTTCCCCCTGGACAGATGCAGACCATCGCACCAGTATAGGTCTGCATCCCTCCAGGTGGCTCTCCAGTCCCCAATGAAGCCAAAACCCTGAGCTCCACACCAGTTTTTCAACCACTCATTGAATTCTCTGGTGAGAAGTGCCCTAGCATCTCCCTTGCCATAGACAGGCAGCACCTCCGAGAAGGTTACCGTATGCACTACTTGTCTAAGGCCCCTTCCCAACTCTTCAAACTCCTCTTGCACTGCTCTGATCCCATTCCTAGCCAGGTCATTTGTCCCTAGGTGGACAATGACATCCAGCTCCCTTCCTCTTGCAGCTCCTCCCACGATCCTGAGGATTCGGCTTCCTGTCCCTCAAGCAGGTAAGCCAGAGAGGAAACCCTCCCTCTCTCTCTTTTCTACCCCTAATGATTGAGTCCCCCAGGAGTTGTTTCCTTCCCTGTGGGGTCCCATGCCACCCTCCTGTGGGTCTCCTTTTGAGGTTCCCAGCATCCTCCTTGGTCTCCACTGCAGGTGCCTCCATAGAGGAACCACTATCCACCAGAAGAGCGAATGAATTGTGGAGAGGTACAGCTGGAGGGATGCAACTCTGTTCCACCACCCTCTCCCTCCTTGAGCCCACCCTGGTCCAGCCTCTCCTCTTTCTTGGCAACCTCTGAGGTAGTGGCATTGGCCCTGGTGGTCCCTGGGTGGGGGAGGAGGTTTCATGAATCCTAGCCAGGTCAGCCTGGAGACAGGCAACCTCCTCTCTCAGACCAGAGAGGTGCCTGCAAATAGGGCAGCATCGCAGCCTCCAGAATGTCTCCCGGAACACTGCCACCCCACAGCCATTGCACTGCACCACTCCTATCATGTCTTATTTTGTGTCCTCTCTACTGTTTCTCTGGATGCTTATTCTCTCCTCTCCTTACAACTCTCACCCTTCCTGTTCTGGGACAGCAATTTCTATCTTCTTCAGTAGCCTCCTTCTTCCTTGCTCAATATCAGACCACCAGCAGCTGTGGGGGGGGGGGGGAGAGTGAGCTACTTTTTTCCTTTAGGGTTGACAAAACCAATGTTTCTCTATGATCCTTTCCTTCCTACTGCCACACAGGAAGTTCCTGTTGACAGTCAAATCCAGTGGCTATAAAAGTAGAACTGGCTTTGGGTGGGTGGGAATGGAGGGCAATTATTAAGAAAAAAGGCTAGCAACAGGAAGTTGTAATTTGACTCACCTGCTTTTATAGTGTCTAAACCACACCCCCAGGTAAGCTCTCTTTCCTCTTACTGGTTTAGCAAAGTCAGCTGATTAGTACCCTTCCCTGCACAGAACACACACTGACTTTCTTCTTTTCTTTCTTTTTTTTTAACCCTAAATAAGACCCCTTCTACTTCTAATAAAGTTATCTATCTACTTTATCTTAACAGACAATGACTCCTGCTGAGCTATAAGTTTTAAATTAATAAGAAAATGTAGCTTCTTTTAGTTAGCTGCTTTCTGCTCTACAAGCAAGGCTAGCAACAGCAAGGTTGTAGAAGCTAGGATTGCTCAGGTTATTCAAGTAGGACTAGACAGATTCCTGTGAGAAAATGCCATTGAGTGTTACACAGCATGAGTAAGGGTAACATTCTGGTGGTTAAGCCTTTTTGTGTGTCCATGGGGTATAGTCACTGCCATGTAACAGGATCGGCAGACAAGATAGACTCTAACTGCCATCCATTATTACAATGCTATGTTCCAATGTAACTCTGTTATGATGAAAATCAAGTCAATTAAGTCCAGCATTTGCAGGAACATTAAGGGTATGCCATAACCATCACAACACTGAGGACTGCATTGTGTAATACACTATATGCCTTTATCTGGCTACCATTTTCTTTTGAGGTAATTGCATTTGTGCATTAGTTAGCAAACTACTTTACCTGTCAGCTTATCAAACTCCAATATCCCTGTTTGCTTCCTTAACCTACTCTTTGAGCATTCTCTTAAAACCGAACAGTTGTTGTCATACACAAGGTTAATTACCTTTGGGACCCTATGCTGTAGATCAGCTGTGTGCTTGGTCAGGTGTTTACCTGCTGCTGAATTTCCAAAGTGCAATACAAGGTTTAAATCCTAGGTGGGCTGGGTGTTTGGTGTGGTGGGGGGTTGCACTACATAGAAACATAGACTTTGATGGCAGATAAGGACCGCTTGGCCCACCCAGTCTGCCCATTTCCCTACCTATTGGATAAGCTGCAGATCCTAGTTAACCAACAGCCTACTTCTTCCTAACCCCCACCAGAACTGCTTTATGTCTGTCCCATGCATTCTTGAATTTTCCCACTGTTTTTGACCCCACAACCTCCTCAGAAAGGCCGTTCCATACGTCCGCCACCCTCTCCATGAAAAAATACTTCCTCATGTTGTCTCTGAGTTGTCCCCCCATCTTCAACTTGTGCCCCTTGTTCTTGCACATCTGTTTTTCATTATTTTTTTTATTTTTTTTACTTATTTATCCTCACCCACAATACAAGGTTTCAATTCAAGGTGAGCTAGGGGTTTGCTAGAGGGTTACGCTGCTAAGGAATTTCCCAAGTACAGTGCAAGGTTTAAATGCTAGGTGGGCTGGGTGTGCTGTTCAGTTTCTACAGTGCAATACAAAGTTTAAATCCTAAGTGGGTTGGTGTTTAATAGGGTGGTTGCACAGCTGCTGAACTTCTAAAGTGCAATATTAGGTTTTAATCCTTGGTGGGCTTGGTGTTTGTTAGGGGTGTTATAATGCTGCTGAATTTCTAAAGTGAAATAGAAGGCTTTATAAAATGGGATATGATAAAAAAGGAAGTCAGTTGGTCGATTACCATCACCTGACCATTGATTAATCCTCAATATATGCACAGTTAGTGTGAGGGGGCAAGATACAGGATCAGTGGGCTGAACGGGACTTGTTATCTAGTTAAGGAAATGTAAGTGCAAGGCAGCCATTTGTAAAACGAGCAAAGCGCGAGGTACTGAATTAAAAGTTTCAATGCTGTGTTCAGAAGTCCCATAGTGTTGTTTTCCCTGCCATCCCCTCCCATAGCCTTAGGTGCCACTGTGTCCCATGGTTAAAGCCTTTTCAGCCTCCCTGTAGTTGATCTGTTGTCTCCTGCTGTCACTATGCCTTTTCTCTATAAATTGAACCCGTGCATATTGAACCTGCGGTGGTTTTCTTATCCTCCCTCAAAGTGAGTTAACTTCTCTGAGCATGCCAAAGGGCAGCTGGCAGCTGTTGATGGATTGCACAGCACTTTCAGATAATACTGTCAAGCCTGCTAGCGATTGTATTCCCTGTCTCTGGTCCTGCTTCTCCTCCATTTGGTTCAGTGCCCCCTCCCCACACACACACAGATGCGCATGCTGACCAGCCGCACCAACCTGATACATGGACTTTCTTGTTCTCCATTCACCCCACCACCACATGCTCACCTGCCACACTGAGCCAGAGTCACTCCACTTACAGCCCCAGTGCCTCCAGTCCAGATTTCTGTGTTCTGCACCACTTCACTGAGCACCTGCACCAAGCCCTCCTGTCACAGCCCAAGAGAGCGAGAGACCAAGGCACATTAAGTGAGACAGCTGGGGAGAGGGACAGAGACACAGGGGGAGTGACAGTGAGTAAGACAGTGAGACACCGAGCAGCTGACAAGGGAGACAACCCGCTCATGTCTACAAGTGTGACAGGGAGAGAGAGAAACAGTTTGGTCCCAATAGTACCTCCCATAACTGACCGGGTTGTGATGTTCGCACTGCTTCCTCTGACTTGAGATGGGACAGAAAGACAGTGAGCTGCACACAGTACAAACACATGGGAGAGGTAACCAGAGTAGCACTCAGCAGTGAGGCCATACATGCCATCTGGCAATATTGTGCAGTGTCAGGTGCGTGAAATGAACCCTAGCAGACAATCCCCATAGCTGCTTACCACACTGTGCATGACTGTGTAGAAGTCATAGCATGGAACACAGCATGTCATCACACTCCAGGGAAATATGTGTATCATGTGAGGAACATTGCTTGGATTAAGCCCCTTATCTCACCTGAAGACTTGTCATCACTGGTGCATGCTTTTGTGACATCAAGGCTTGACTACTAAAATGTTCCTTATCTCAGGGTTAGTGCAGGGAACCTCTGCCAGCTGCAGCTAGTGCAGAATGCAGCAGCCAGGTTGCTGACGGAATTGCCTAGATTCGGTCCTGCAGGGTCTGCACTGGCTGCCAGTCAGGTGGCGGATTCTCTTCAAGGTGGGCTTGCTCACCTATAAGGCCCTATATGGACTGGGCCCTAGCTATCTGTCAGTCCTCCTTACTCCAGCCATTCTGACTCACTTCCTTTGTTCCTCCACCCAGGGCCTCCTTGTGATTCCAAGGACCGGCTGAAAACCTCAGGTGATCGCTCATTCGGGGTGGCTGGCCTGGTCCTCTGGAATTTGCTCCCAAGATCTTTAAGAGAGGTTCCTACAGTGGAGGCTCTCAGGAGGGGCCTAAAAACTCACCTGATTAAGTTAGCATATCCCAAAGATACAATTTAATGCTGACAGTTTGATTTTACTAACAGCTGTAATTTTATTACGTATTTTACTTATTATAATTCTGATTTTATGTATGGTGCCCAGAGCCTCCAGGATTGGGTGTCCAAAAATAAAAGCTTTCTTACTTAATTACCTGCTTTTTCTCTTATTTAATTGCATGCTATGTTATTCACTTGCCATGTATTAATATGTTTGCTTGCCATTTTTGGTTTTACTTCCCATGCACTAATGTTTAGTACTTATACACTGGCCGTCGCATCAGCCCTGTGTGTGTACCTGGCATGGAGAGAAAGGGGTATGTGTTGCTTTCTGAACTGTCATGTTATGGGAATTAATATAATGTTGTGGCACTAAATGTTAGTTGTTGTTGTCTGTGTGCAGGATATGTGAGCAGCATTGCAAAAGTGGGATTACTTTGTCTGGGGGAAGGATACTTTATGAAATCTTTAGTTTCTCATAGTTTTATATGACTTTCCTGTGCTTTTGTCACACTATAGTAACCCCATGTTACAAGCGCAATGACCCACTCCAGTGTGTGTGGTTATTGGGGATTAATCAACACCCCAGGTGCTGTGAGGGCACTTGGCCTGCTGCCTCATGCCTCACAATGCACCGGGGGTATTTATTAATCCCCAGTAATCCGCACACCCTGTCGTGGGTTATTGGTTATTTAAACTTAGCTGGGATGGGTGTTTGGTGGGGGGGGGGTTATATCACTGCTGAGTTTCCAAAGTACAATAGAAGGTTTAAATCCCAGGTGGGCTGGATGTTGCAAGTGGGGGTTGCACTGCTGTTGAATTTCCAAAGTGAAATATAAGGTTTAAATTCCTGGTGGGCTTAGTGTTTGGTGGTGGTGGTGGTAGGGTTACACTGCTGTGGAACTTCCAAAGTGTGCAATATTACATTTAAATCCTAGTTGAAAAAAACAACAATCACAAGCAGCACTGGAATAGACAGTTGCAAAAAAATGTAATACTCACATAAAAGTTGTTAAATGCATATTCATTCCTGTAAAGTGCTGCACATTAGATGGATGGAATTTCCAAAGTGTAAGGCAAGGTTTAAATTCAAGGTGGATTGGGGGTTTGCTAGGGGTTATACTGCTGCTGAATTTCCAAAGTGCAATGCAAGGTTTAAATGCTAGGTGCGCTGGGGGTTGATAGGTGGGTTACACTATTGTTTAGTTGCCAAAGTACAATACAAGAATTGAATCCTAGGAGGGCTTGGTGTTTCATAGGGTGGTTGCATGGCTGCTGAACTTCCAAAGTGCAATATTAGGTTTAAATCCCTGGTGGACTTGGTATTTACTTGGGGGGGGGGTGTTACTCTACACTGCTGTTGAATTTCCAAAGAGTAATGCAAGGTTTTAATCCTAGGTGGGCAGCTGGGTGTTTGCTGGGGGGAAGGGATTACACTCCTGTTGAATTTCCAAACTGCATCACAAGGTTTAAATCCTAGAAGTCTTGGTGTTTGCTGGGGGGAGTTACGCCCCTATAGAATTTCCAAAGTGCAATGCAAGGTATAAATCTTAGGTGGGCTGGGTGTTTGGTAAAAGGTTACACTGCTGTTGAACTTCCAAGTGCAATACATGGTTTAAGTCCTAGGTGGGCTAGGTGTCTAGTAGGGGGTTACATGTCCCCTAAATTTCAAAAGTGTAATGCAAGGTTTAAATCCTAAATTGACTGGGTGTTTAATTGCTAGCGAGTTATACTGCTGCTGAGTAATAAAAGTGCAATACAAGGTTTGTTTCCTGGATGGTCTGGGTGTTTGGAAAGGAGATTACATTGCTCTTGGATTTTCAAAGTAGAACGCAAGGTTTAAATCCTAGGTGGGCTGGTTGTTTGCTAGAGGGGTACACTGCTGCTGAATAACCAAAGTGTAATACAAGGTGTGTATCCTAGGTGGGCTGGGTGTTTGCTAAGGGGTTACATTGATGTTGAATTTGCAGTGTGCAATACAAGGTTTATATCCTATGTAGGATGGGTATTTAATGTGGGGGGCTGCATGGCTGCTGAATTTCCCAATTGCAATGCAAGGTTTAAAGGGGAACTTCTGTCAAAATTAAAAGGTGGATAGATAGATAGATAGATAGATAGATAGATAGATAGATAGATAGATAGATAGACAGATAGACAGACAGACAGACAGACAGATATAAACAGACAGATTTTTTTTTCTTTTTTCCAAAAATCATTGTTAATAAATGTGCCAGTTAGGGTAACTTAATGTCACAAAAGTAGAGAAATGTAGCTTGAGGGTTTCCAACCCTAACTCCCTAACCCCCAAGCAGCAGAAGAAAAATACATTAGTGTTTTGGATCTCCAGAGTCTTGGTGAATCAGTGGTGGGGTCTTCATTGGTGTTCTCAGCCCTAATGCTCCCTCTCCCACCAGCCGGAAGCCTCTAGTCTGAATTACAAGAAACAGCTGCAAGCCAGTGCCTCATACTGATATACTTTTCAAAGGCAGAGAAGGATGTCTCACCACATGTTGCCAGCACACTTTGTTGTAGCATTCTTCATGCAGGGTCCTGAAGAAAGGCAATCACATGTGATGTTGTTTGCTCAGGGAATGGGATGTGCATTAGGGTTGACAACCCCAAGGAAGACCAGTACCAGTGATTCGTCAAGACTCCAGAGACCCAAAACCCTAATATTTTTTCTTCCTTTTCCTGCTTGAGGGGTGGAGGTAGGGAGTTAGGGTTGGAAACCCTAATGCCACATTTCCTCACTTTTATGGCATTAAGTTACCCTAACTGGTGCATTAATGAAGTTTTTTTCTAAAGAATCTCCTTTCTTTCTAAGACAGTGGAAGAGTACCCTCATTCACGCAGGTCCCTTCCTGTGTGAACAGATGCACTATGGGAAGACTCCATCTGTCTGCAGTTCCGCGCAGTGAAGAATGTGAAGAATTCATGGGGCTATGTGGTGGACTGTGGAAGTGTAGGGCCCTGTGGTAACTTCACTTCTATGTGGCCACAGATACAGATGCACAGGGTAAACAGTGGTGGAGAGGTGCAGGACAAAAGAGAACAGTTGTCTTCATTATATGGTACCCTGGTCCATGAGGACAACCCTATACCTTTCATTCCCTAGCCAGGGGGGTGTCACATAACAGCACCATCTCCCCACCCTCACCCCATCCAGCTGGGTCACTGAGCTCACCACCAAACTCAGCTCAGTGCCCGGGATCACAAAGCATACCCGCTGGGTTACTAGACACGAAGTTTGTTAACAGTTTTATATATATATATATATTTTTTTTTAATTTTCACCCCAAATTTTCAAGATACTCATTTTATGATTCACCTTATAAACATGACATGTACTATTTATAGTATATTGGACAAAATGTTATTTCACATCAGAAATGCGAAAACACATCGCACCCAGGATTTAAAAAATGATGCATGTCACATTTATGAGGTGCTGTGAAAAAATGGCTATGTTGAAAGTTTGGAGTCAAAATATTGAAAATTAGTGAAGTTATGGTGAACGTTGAAACACTGCAATGTTCACGCATAACTTGGACATTTTACTATATTTGTACACTAGATTTTTAGCATAGCCTTCTTATTACCCCACCTCATAAACTCAGTGTGTGAAAATGTTCAAATCCTTGCTGTAATGTCATTCTGCACCATTGAAATGACATTCCACCCCACAGGTGTGAAAACACATTTTGGCCAACATTAGAAAAATGACAGCTGTCATGTTCATGAGGAAGTGTGAAGAAATGATTATACTGAAAATGTGGTGTCCAAATATGTAAAATTACCAACATACTGCATGTGCACACCTTTGCAATTTTTACGTATTTTGACCCCAAATTTTCAGCATAAGCTTCTTATGACCCAACCTCATGAACAAGGGTGGTAAACATTTTAAATCCCACCTGAAAGGTGATTTCAACAAGCAACCATGAAATCACCTTTCGGACTGATTTGCATAATTTCACCGCCATTGGTCATGAGGTGAGGTCCCAAAAAGGCCATGCTGAAAATTTGGGGTAAATATGCAAAACTGATAAACTTATGCATTAAAGTTTAAAACCCAACTGAAACATATTGAACTGCATTATCTTAGTTTTTCATATCACAGTCGCCGATTCGAGCAGCACGACTGGTCTTTGATGGGAGCGTGGATCTTCACCTGAGACATGTTCAGGTGAGTGAGGGAATGCGGGGGGTTGGTGGGTGCTGAATGAGAGGTTGGGATTGGGGGTCAGATTAGTGAAGGACCATTTTCTTTTTTGCAGGTTTAAAAAAAATATTGAGGGACGTTTTTCTTTATTTCAGCAGTCACTGAGTTTGGGAAATGGGAGCAAGTGAACTGGAGGGGATGGGGTCTACAGAAGTGATACCAGGGGTGGGCACTGTAGTCTGCTTATACATTACATATATAAAAAAAAGAAATACTGGAAGGGTGGGCCAGATGGAGGGGAAGGGATGGGGGAGAAAGAAGTGGTACTGGGATGGGCACCCTGGTCCACTTAATGAAAAAGATAGACAGACAGACAGATATACAGATGGACAGACAGACAGACAGACAGACAGACAGACAGACAGACAGACAGACAGATAGATAGATAGATAGATAGATAGATAGATAGATAGATAGATAGATAGATAGATAGGAAAGAATGAAAGATAGATAGATAGATAGATAGATAGATAGATAGATAGATAGATAGACAGACAGACAGACAGACAGACAGACAGACAGAGACAGAACAGTTGACCAGCAGCTCACTGTTGTCACTGCAGCCCACAGCACAACTTTCAGCTGGGGTTGCAGAGCTCAAGAAAGTCCTGCTGTTCTCATACAGTGAATGCAGGTGATCAGCTCCTCTTGTTAAGCTGGGCACCCTGGATTTTGGTGTGCCAAGTAAAGATTTCTAGCAAGGTTTTCAAAAAACAAACACCATAACCTAGGTAAATGGGTCCCATTTAGTTAAAGGGACACTGTCAGCTTTGCCCCTCATTTTTGCCCAAATCTCAGCAGTGTGCCTCCATGCACAGATTTGCCATATATCGTCACTATTAGACCCCGTGTGACAAACATAATAAATCTTACCCCTTAGTCTTATTTTACTATTTTTGTCCTTTCCAGTGGTCCTAATGAAAGTGCACCGACCTCCGGAAGTGTATCCATCCTGAGAACGCGCGTCGCAAATGGAACGCAGGCACGAAGTGCAATTTTTCACTCATCTATATGAAAACGCTGCCTGTACATCCATTTATGAATGTGGAATTAAATGTGCTGCCTTGGAATCAAAACCAAGCACTGAGAGCATTAGCAAATACATTTAAAGATCGGCAACCAAATGCCACGCATGTGCAACAGTAGCCGGAGCACAAATCCCGCGCATGCTCAGAAGCATCCTGCTGTTGCGCATGTGCAGGATTTGTTTGCCTTCCCTTATCCAGGTGTTTCAACACTCATTGCAGGTAGGTCTATTACCCCCAACATTGAGAGAGGCTACTATTATGGTACTTCCAAAAAAGAGAAGAATCCGATCTCTCCTGGCAGTTACCGTCCCATATCTCTTATTAATTTTGGCCAAACTTCTTGCAAGTAGGTTGGATGGCCTCCTATTGGATCTGGTTCTCCCTGCTCAGGTGGGTTTTGTACAAGGTCGATTGGGATCAGACCATCACAGATCATTGCTTACGCTATTGCACTGCGCCAAATTATCTAATAAGCCCTCCGGGGCCCTTGCAATTGACTTTGAAAAGGCCTTCAACTCCGTTCAGTGGCACTTTTTGGTTCATGCCTTATCCAAAATGGGCTTAGGACCTGGCTTTATTTCTTGGATACAGTTGCTATATGCCTCCCCTAGAGCTTCTGTCCTGATGAATGGGATTATGTCCCCATCCTTTCCTTTGCAGAAAGGTACCAGGCAGGGGTGTCCCCTCTCCCCCCTTTTATTTGTCCTAGCAATAGAGCCCCTGGCTATTGCCCTCAGAGCAGGGGTGTAGCCAGGGATTTCAGATCTGCACACCAAGTGGACTCAGTGCTAGCCCCCCTTGTTAGGGTGAGCTACCCCCCCCTCCCAGGGTGTAGCCAGACAATATACAAATGTACACCAGGACCGTGTTTGTTGCCTCATTTGGCACAATAAATACAACTTTTGTATCTCATGACAGTGGTTGTTGCCTTGCATGGGTAAATACAAATGCCATGCATTGTTCCCTAAGACACCTACATACGAGCCCAGAGCCTGTAAAGCTGTACTGTCCTTGGGATGCAAAGAGAGTATTAGTGACCAGTTCTTCTAGTTTCAACTCCTATGAATAAAATCACAGAAAGGTTCAGTATTTTCTTTTAGTTTTCATGGAAAAAGGAAGCAGTTCAGAGCCTATTTGCTACCCCCTTAAATAAAACTGCACACCATGGAGTGCTTGGAGTATGCCTGCCTACACCCATGCCTCAGAGAATCTTCCCAAATCTCTGGTATACAAGTGGGAGGAAATATCTTTAAAACGTTTTTATATGCAGACGACCTTCTCATCACTACTGAATCTTCCCCCAAGGTGATTAGTAATATCCTGGACATTTTAGCCACCTTTGCCGAAGTGTCAGGTCTTAATATAAACCATTCCAAAACTGAGGTGCTTCCCTTAAACTGTGATTTCATCAGAGCAGATCCCTTGGTAAGGGAAAGCAGGGTGCTCAACAAACAACAGAGTTACAGACAACTAGTAAAACATGTGTGACAGATAGCATTTTTATTTACTTTTTGTTGTACCTAATCTGCTGTTTCATTTTCATCCATTTTTTGTCTTTTTTGGCAGGGGAGGTGATTATCAGACATCACTCCCCATAGGCAACAGGGGCCCCCTCAGGCCGTGATATCTGAAGGAATACACCAATTGGAGTGCTTCCAGGAAGGGAGCCAAATTCAAATCTCAGGACCTGGGTCCTTAAATATGGAGGTGTGGAATTGCAGGTAGCAGACCTCAGTGAGCACATGAGCTTTTAAACAGCTCATCTGTGCTCATGTCTGCTAGACACCTACGAACTTCTGAGCAACGGTAAGGCAGGTGGAAGAAGGAACACAGTTCTGAGCATTGAAGCAGCGTAGCAAGTGGGGACAGGGAGCTGACTGACTGTCCTTGTAAGAGATCGGGCAGGCAAGTGCCACAGATCAGGGACCTAGCTCCACCATTTTAGGCAGAAGTAATATTGGGGGATAGAAGGTGTGGCTACGGTAAACAGACTGTGATTTTGGTGGAGCAGATCCCTTGGTAAGGGAAGGCAGGGTGCTCAACAAACAACAGAGTTACAGACAACTGGTAAAACAGAGGCAACAGATAGTCCTTTTACTTGCTTTTTGTTGTACCTAATCTGCCATTTCATTTTTGTCCATTTTGTATCTTTTTTGGCAGGGGAAGTACCCAACCACCCGCCTCCATCCCCAACCACCCCATGCTACACTTCCTTTATAGTGTTCCACACGGCATGCAATTTCCTGTACATACCCAGTACAGGTAGGTCGGCTTAGAAGCTACCAGATGTCTTAACAGGAAGGAAATGCAGTAGCATAAGCACCCAATATAAATACAAAACTATAATAAACAAAAATCTAAACATCAAACCTGGAGTTTCGGAATTTAAAAAAAAGTTATTTTTGGTTTTTATTTTTTCCCTCTTACAGAATGGACATACTTAGCTGCTGGCATTGTGGGATGGTCTTTAACAGAGTAGTCATACAAGGACTAGGACACTGTCCTACTTGCTCGACCATCGGGGATCTAAGGGCTCAGCTCCGGGCAGCATGGACTGAAATATACCACCTCCAGTCTATTATGCAGGATAAATGGGATTCTGTTAATCACTCGCTAATCCCCTAGCATCCATCCGCAGAGGGTAGTTGCCCCAGGTGGTTGGCAGGTGATAAGGAGAGGCAAATTGGGAACTCCATTACATGGCACACACCAGCAAGACACTGCCACAATGCCATTAATAACAAATATCTGCCTCTATCACCAAACTCAAACAAAGGGGCAAATGACAAGGGAAAACCCGACATAAAACTAATAAAAACATCAAACAGATATCTGCCTGTATTGCCAAACTCAAACAAAGGGGCAAGGGACAATGCAGTACTACAGCAAACACAGCAAAATACACCCTTAAAAGGAATCAAAATTGAAAAGGCAAGCAAGAAAGAAAAAACAGTTATCATAGGGAACTCCATGATTCAGGGAGTAGATACCCACATCCAGCCTGAGGTAATGGTCAGGTGTCTCCCAGGTATATCAGCATGAAAAGACACTGAATGCATTACTAAAACAGTGCAAAAAGCAGGGGATAATGTCAACGTCCTAGTACATATTGGAACAAATGATCTCACCAGCCAGTCTATGGGGGAGATCAAGGAACACCTGGCCAAGCTGGGAGAACAACTGGCATCTTTTTCATCTGGCATCTCCATCTCTGAAGTTCTGCCTGTCTGGGAAAAGGGTACAAATGGTCAGAAAGTCAGAGAAGGAGAAAGAGAAGAACTAAACAAATGGCTAGAGAACTGGTGCCAGAAAAAAGGACATATTTTTGTAGGCAACTGGCAAAATTTCTGGCAGAGGAATCTCTTTAAATATGACGGCTTGCATCTGACTAAAGAGGGAGTCAGAGCACTGGGACAGAAGTTTGACATGTTTGCAGGATGTTTAAACTAGTAAAGTGGGAGAGGAGTGTAGCTCCCAACATGATTTATGGGGCAAAGGACACCCCTCCCCCCATAGCTAGTAATCAAAACATGGAAAACAGGGCAAGAAATACAGCACCGGGAACATCATGCAGGCAAAAAGACACCTCTCCCTCCTTGACTATCAATCAAATGGTTGTAAGAGAGAGGGGTGCAGCACTCAGTACAATGTGTGGTAAAGAAGGCATGCCTCCTCCCTCAGATAGCAAGCAAACTGTAGTTCAGCACCTGCTTATGTCATATATACCAACAAGAGGGGAAAGGGACCAATTCCTCGCACATCATAAAAGGACAGTGGTAAACCTCCCACCACAGCCAACAAGTCACCGTCTGGCACATGTAAAATCATGTATACAAATGCCCGCAGCCTGGGAAACAAGATCCCAGATCTGGAGGCTACAATGACAGAGGCTGAACTTGACATAGTAGCCATAAGCGAGACATGGTTCTCCAGTAACCACCAATGGGAAATAATGGTACCTGGCTATGTACTGTTCAGAAGGGACAGGGAGGAGAGGAAGGGGGGAAGGGTGGCCCTATATGTCAAGGAAAGCATAAAAGTGACTGAAATTCATAATACACAGGGCAAGGCAGAAGTATTGTGAGTCACCCTGGAAACTGGAAAAGGGTCAGCTATTAGAACTGGGGTGGTCTACAGACCACCTGACCAGGGAGAGAGGGTTGGCAGATCATTGCTAGAAGACATAGAAACCATGGCAGCAAAGGGGAACATACTGCTGATGGAGGATTTTAACATACCAGATGCAGATTGGTCAATCCCTACCGGAGCATCGACCAGAACCAGGGATATAGTAGACTCCCTACATGGGGAGGGCTTCAAACAATTGGTTCAGAAACCCACTAGAGGCAGTGCTATCCTAGATCTGGTGCTATCAAATGGGGAAAGGATCTCAGACCTCCAGGTCAAGGGTCACCTGGGATCCAGTGACCATCAAATGGTATGGTTCAATTTGGACACAGGAACACAGTCAACTCATTCCAAGGCAAAACTCTTAGACTTCAGAGGGGCTGACTTTGGAAATATGGGTGAAAGGATCAAACTAACCCTGGGAAGCAGAATCAATGAAGAGGGGGTAAAAGCAAAATGGACGTGAATAAAAGAAGCAATAGTTGAAGTAACATGTCAATGTGTCAAAGGGAAAAGTAAGTGCAAAAGACAGAGGAAACAACTTTGGTTCTCTAAAACAGTGGCAGAGAAAGTCAGAGCCAAAAGGGTGGCATTCAAGAAATACAAGGAAACTCAGAGGGACACAGGGAGACGTGCCAGAGTTGTCTAAAGAAAGCTGGTAAAGCAGTGAGGACCACAGCAAAGGTCCAAACCGAGGAGGCACTGGCACAATCAGTAAGGAAAGGAGATAAGGCATTCTACAGGTACATTAGTGATAAAAGAAAGACAAGAGAGGGGATTGCTAAGCTTAAAGGGGATAAAGGGGAGTGTGTAGAAGATGACCAAAAAAAGCATCTATACTAAATGGATATTTCTGCTCAGTCTTTACTGAGGAAAAGGATGGGTTGCATCCTCAACTGGACACAATAGACATGGGGGGGGGAGAAAGAGAGGTGAATTTGGAACCTTTCATAAACAAAGGGTCCTAGAAAAGCTTGCTAAGCTCAGGGTGGACAAAGCAATGGGGCCAGATGGCACACATCCCAGAATTTTCAAAGAGCTGAGGGAAGAACTAGCGCAGCCATTGGCAGAACTGTTTAGTGAGTCACTGAGCACAGGGGAGGTCCCCAAGGACTGGGGAAGGGCTCATGTGATCCCACTTCACAAAAGTGGTAGCAGGAAAGAAGCAAGAAACTATAGGCCAGTCAGTCTAACCTCTATTGTAGGTAAGATCATGGAGACACTCCTTAAGGAAAGGATTGTAGAGCACCTGGAAACCATAGGAGCACTGGATCCAAGACAACATGGATTTACAGCAGGAATATCTTGTCAAACAAATCTGATAGATTTCTTTGACTGGGTGACCAGGGAGGTGACTCAAGGGGGCGTAGTTGATGTAGCCTACCTTGACTTCAGTAAAGCTTTTGATGCCGTTCCACATAGAAGACTGATAAACATGCTAGGTAGACTTGGGGTGGACAAAAAGGTGCTCAACTGGGTTGGGAACTGGTTAAAGAACTGAAAGCAAAGACTGGTGGTAAATGGTGCCAAGTCAGAAGAGAAGCATGTCACAAGTGGGGTTCCTCAAGGATCGGTCCTAGGGCCAGTCCTCTTCAATATCTACATCAACGACATAGCGGTTGTACTGGGAGGGTAAGGTTTGCTTGTTTGCAGATGATACCAAGATCTGCAACAGAGCTGATGACCCAGAAGGGGTGGGCAGGATGAGGAAAGATATGGAAAAATTGGAGAAGTGGTCTGAGGAGTGGCAACTGAGGTTTAATGCAAAGAAATGCAAAATCATGCATGTGAGGAGGAGGAACCCAGGAGCAAGCTATAGGTGGGGGGGGATTGCTACCACAAGAGAGGAAAGGGACTTGGGGTCATCATCACAGATGACCTGAAAACCTCTAAGCAGACAACAAAAGTGATAGGAAGGGCTAAAAAGGGGTGTATTGGTAGGGGTACCACTAGCTGTAGGAGGGAGGTAATGCTTCCCCCTCTATAAGACACTGGTTAGACCCCATCTGGAATACTGTGTGCAATGCTGGAGGCCACACCTATGCAAAGACATTGACAGAATGAAGACAGTCCTGAGAAGGACAACCAAAATGGTGCAGGGGCTGCAGCATAAAACATATAAGAATCCATTGAAGGATCTCAATATGTACACTCTAGAGCAGAAAAGGGACAGATGTGACATAATTGAAACGTTCAAATACCTCAAGGGCATTAACAAGGTGAATGGGTCAATCATGTTTCAGCAAAAAGGAACAGTAGGACAAGAGGTCATGACACAAAAATATTAGGAGGCTGTCTAAGGGGAAATGTGAGAAAGTTCTTTTTCACTGAAAGGGTTGTGGACACATGGTATGGGCTTCCCTAGGAGGTGGTGGGAGCAACTACAGTACAGGGCTTCAAAAGGCTTGGGATAGGCAAAAGGGAATCCTAGAGATAGGTAGAAGTATACAGTCAAAGAACTAGGAATAGTCTTAGGGCACATGCATCAGGTAGGTAACATGAGCAGACTGGATGGGCCTGGCAGTCCTTATCTGCCGTCGACTTCTATGTTTCTAGCTCTAATTTGATTCTTAGAACTCTCTCTGAACCTTGTTTTTTAGCCTTTGGCCATTGTTTTTGAAGACATTCTCTCCAATAATTGTGTTTTCTGGCTAGCTCTCTGTTCTGCCCCATATGGTTTTATAATATTCAGGCTCTGTCCTATGAGGAGCCTTATCTCATTTTTCCTAATGGCACTGTTGTCTTCAGGACTATGTTCTCCTCTCCTATAAGTGTGTACTGCCTTTTACTTGAACCAAAAGGTTCTCTATCCATTCCTTTTGTCCAAAGCATGTGAACCCAAAAGAAAGTCTTTTACATAAACTTGGTGTGCTTAGAGTGGTCAAAATGTACTTTGTAAGGACATAGACTTTTTTGCAAGTCTAACAGATATTTCATGCTTTCTTGAGCTGCAAAGAAAGAGCAAACAACACCAAGGCCACCTTTGCTAGGTGGATCAGAGACTGTACAGGAAAGGCTTATGTGATAACAGGACTGAAACTGCCAGCTTTGATTAGGGCATAGCTGAGAGACTTGAAGCTGAAATGGTAATAGGGTGGGTATAAGCAGCTCAATGCACTGGGGTTTAAAACTCTGATTGGGAAATAAAGAAAACTTATGGTCCCGCCTTGTCAAGTGAGTACTGAATTGGGCAAAGAGAAAGAAAGTAACAGATATCAGAAGTGGGTCCTGTGGGCTCTGTATTAGCTATAATACAAAAGGAAGAGAAAGAGCAGAAGAAATCCAAGACTTGAGGCTGAGAAGATTGCAGACTTACTCAAAGCTAAAAAAATACTTTCTAATTTCAGCAATGACTACTTAATATTGTTATTGGAAATGTGACAGAGGTTGAAATTGTATTTCAAGCCAGCAGAGCAATTGTTTTCCCTGAAAGATCTAGTGTACTGCCTAAAACTAATACTATTTTTTAAAAGCAGTCAACATTTGTCTTTTTATACATGAGATACTTTTTATTTTCCGTTTAGTACATGTGATGTGTGGAACAACACTCTGCCTGGCAGCTGACATACAATTCTAGCTCTGTCCCTCCCATTACATCATCAGCATTGTGACCTCACTGACTGTGATGTCACAGCTGCTTAGGAAGAGCCACCCAGCAGCTGCCAGATCAGTCACCTGGCATGTAACTGTTAATGAGGTCACAGTGCTGATGATGTAGTGGAAGGAAGAGAATTTGATCTGTCAGCTACCAGGCAGAGTGCTATTCCACACATCCAGCATGGTACTGTTACATATTTAGTTATTTATCAAATTATTTATTGTTGTATGTAAAACATATTTTACCAGGTAAACAGAATCTGACAACAACTGTTCGTTTCTCCGTGCATAGTGGAGCACCATCAGTGCAGTCAAGTGTAAAAGCACTTACCCCAATTCCAAAAGTAAACCAACAACAAACAATGCACTCCAATCTCCAGGTCTTACAAATGCAAATGTCCAGAGATAAGATCCAAAGCAGATATTTATTCAGTAACAGCAGGTACAGCTACCAGAGCAATGCCCCAAACAGAATCTAGTAAGGCTCATTTCCAGTTGTAGCCTAGGGGGCAGGAGGACAGGGGAGAGCAGAGGAATAACATACAGACACATTGTGTATACTGTACATACATTTACATTCTCACGTAAAATATTGAGGTAATACATACATGCATATAAAACTTTCTAATGGGCAAAAGGAAAAAGAGAAATACCTTAGAAATAAAAAGTTAAAACTAACTACTTCTTAAAATTTATAGCATTTTCCATCCCCTTCTTTCTTTCTTTCTTTCTTTCTTTCTTTCTTTCTTTCTTTCTTTCTTTCTTTCTTTCTTTCTTTCTTTCTTTCTTTCTTTCTTTCTTTCTCTCTCTTTCCTTCCATAGGTATGATAAAACAAAATACAGTGGTAGAACTCTAAGTGCAACATTTTAACCCTGATTTTCCAATTCTGATACAAAAAGATTTTCCTACCCTGGTAGCCCACTTCAGTCATGCGATAGTTGGACACTCATGGAGGTACACGTGATTAGGTCATTTTTGTATTCCAAAGATGGAGACCTAATCATTTCCAGTTGAGGGTGGGACAAGTCAGAATTAGCCATTCCATTGTGGGGGAATCTCTCATTTAAAGAGGGAGTCTTAATATATACTTTAGGAGGCAAATCCATATGTTAATGCATGTAAAACCAATTGTTTGGACAGGACAAGTAGCCATATCACTTTTTGTAATAAATACAGTATGTTGTTTACTACTGTAACTGATATGCAACTGCCAGGATGCTATTGCAAATGAACTGTGCTCAATGGTTTTATCTCACAAGAAAAACTGAAATTGAAATTGAAATATCAAATACCAAATATTGATATCTTTAGCACTAACCCTCATGGCTTTGGTGGACTTTGGTGACAGTCTGGCCATAAAATGTATTAGTGTGCAATTCATTTATCCAGTTCCCTCCTGATTTTTAAAACTGGAGTCTCCTCTGAGTAGGGCATCTATTACATTTTATGACTACTAACAAGGATATGAAGAGGTGTGGCCAGGGTCACAAAGTGAGCTCATTGTTAACCAGGATATCTGACATTATGTTTGTTATTCTAAGAATCACGTCGCACTGCATTTAAAAACATTAAATCCAAACATAAAAAATTTGGCACACATCTATTCCTCATAACATAAATACAGTACTTTTGCCAGCAGCCTCAATGTTTATCAATACCAGTGTGGTTGTTTATTGGAGTGTGCGTAATGTGGTTTTACTTCACTAACATAAGCAAACAGAAGCAGGAGCAGTTAACACCAGGTTATCAATAGCAGAACTAGTTTCCAGTCTCTGATAACAGGACATCAGGTTGAGCAGTGCTTTGAAATATAGCACCTTTGAGAATACCATCGAGTGATTTTCATTACCCCTAACTGGAAGAGACCCCTGTTTGGTGACAAATGGGCTTTCCTTGTTCACAGATATTGGAGAGGGGGTTAAGAATTTAATCGTTCTCCATATCATTGCCACATGCACCATTACACACCCAAGATATGCACACTATGTTTGAAAATAACTACTAAACATTATGCTCTTCTATAATAATACAGTACAGTAAAATCTGATATACTGTTTGGACTTTAAAGGAGATTTCCTCTTACAGTTAATGATTAAGGCAGCCTAAACAAAAAGAATGAAGGCAGTATACCATGTCTGAAGGGAGGAAAAACACAGACAGGCTCAGCATGCACATATCAGCTAACAAGAGGCATCAGCAAAACATTCATTTTACATCACCCATAACACATGTGTTTTTCTGAACTTCCATGTGAAATATGAATAAAATATCCTCTTCATGTTTAAACAAATCACAGATAAAATATGTTTTAAGGTTGAGGTTGCCATTCTATATTTTAAAAAGCCTTTTGTGCTTGAGCCCTAATACTACTTTATGTCTTAGAATACAGTATGTGTTACATTACATAGTAGTTGGATAACAGTACATGAATAATAACTGGGTAATTATTGGTATTAGTATGTAACTATGTAACATACAGTACATGTAATAAATAGTTCATTTTTCTATAAGCATTTAATGCAAACATTCTCACTTGGCTGGTATTGCCATGTTACTATGGAAATAGTTATGCAACTGCATAGTAATAGTTCCAATTAAACTACTTCTTCAACTTCAACAGATTTTATTGTTCGACATCAAGTCATTACAAAACAATACATTAAGTGTAAGAAGAAAAAAGAAAAAACTAAGGTAATATATGATAATATTTAAGGCCCACTTCTCCTTGTTAAAATAATTTACATTTACATTTAAGCATTTGAAGAAAAAATAAAATGCTTAAGCAACATGAATAAATTGGGAGAGTTTAGGAGGGAGTGATCCTTAGCAAATCCTGCAGATTGACAGGATGAAATGGGTCTTGTCTGGGTTCGGGTCTGGTTACCTACACCCCCTTCCAAGTTACTGTGACCAGTAGTCCCAAAAGTTCCAAAAATAGAAAATAATTTTTGGAGCACGAAGCCAATTAAGGCAAAATAGGACATTTCCCTCCTTCATTCTTCCAGTCAGGTTATAATTACATAATATAATCAAAGGACCTTAATTGGTCTAATGCACATACATTTGGCTGATCCATATTGAAAATCTTATAAGTTTAGGCTGTACAAAAGTTTAAAGAGACAATACAATGTTGTCATGTCAGTAGAATTAAACAACACATTAACTATATGATCAGGAGGAAGACAGAGTTGAGCCAATATTGGCCCAATCCAAAACTGTCTTCTGCTGTGATGTAAAGGACATATGAGTACAACATGCTTTAGATCATCATACACTCCCATCCCATAGTTACAAAACTCCAAAGTTACACCTGGGCCAGGATTCACAAAACTTTGCCCTGGCGCAAACTCGGTTTTGAGTGAGCAAACCAGGTTTTGTGCCAAGTTTATATTCACAAAAGCCTGGTTTGCATGCACAAACTGGGTTTGCACCAGGGCAAAGTGTGGAGGGGGCTGAATGCAAATGAGGAGGAGGGGACGTGAATATCGGCACTATCCAATCGACAAAGCATTTGCTCCGAGCAAGGGCCTCTTGTGTGGTCCCCTTGCACAGAACAAATACCACCAACCAAGACCTTGCTTTATTCCATGCAACCCTAGTGGTTCATGGAGGTTCTACAGTGGCACCCTCCCCCACCACCACATCAATCACTGGCCTGATGACACTACGATAAGTTTCCCTGGTGTCCACTGATCCCTCCACCCACCCAATCAACCACCCAAGAATAAAATAAAGTTTACCTGGTGTCCAGTGGTCCCTCCCCCCACCTGATCACCCACCCAATAGACACAGAGCCAGTCCCTGCTGGCTAGCAGTCCCACCCCCCAATCGATGGCCCCACCCCTATTACCTATGTCCCTGGTGACCACTGGTCCCTCCCTTTGCCAGTCACCAGCCCTAGGTACCTGGTGTCATGGTCCAAATACCTTGCATGTGCCTCCCCCCAGGCTGTCATGGCAGCCAAAATCAGGGTGACACATGAGCTGGCCTGACTGGCACCCCCCCCACCTGTCTGGGACTGGTACTAGCACCCATGTCCCCGTCCTTCAATAAACCCTCCCCCACCAACCCAACTATCCCTGTTATAGCATGCCAGCCACCATCAGTCCCCTGCCAAGAGGTGTGGAATGGGGACTGGTGTGCTGGCACACAGCACAGGCAGACATGAGCAGTAACAACTGTCCCTCTTCCAGACACCCTCTGCAGTGCACGTTGACAGTATGTCCCTGGGTTCTAGTGGCGCCCCTCCACCATGACACCAACCATTCCACATCTCTCAGAAGGGGACTGATGGTAGCTGGTATACTATAACAGGGATCATTGGGTTGGGGGCTAGGGTTTATCAAAGGACAGAGGCGAGTGCTGTAACTGGTCCAGGACTGGTTGGGGGTGCCAGTCAGACCAACTCATGTGTCAACCTGATTCTGACTGTGATGGCAGCCTGGGGGGTACACATGCTAGGCATTTGGACCATGACACTGGGTATCTGGATGATGACTGGCAGCAGGAGGGACCACTGGACACCAGGGACATGGGTGATGGAAATGGGGCCATTGATCAGGTGGGGGGGGTAGGACTGCTAATCACCAGGCACTGGCTCTGTGTCTATCAGGTGGATAATCAAGTGGGGAGAGGGACCACTGGACACCAGGGAAACTTTATTTTATTCTTTGGCAGGTGATTGGTTGGGGGGAGGGACCACTAGACACCATGGAAACTTATTTTAATGTCATTGAGGTGATCACAGTGGGGGGAACAGTGGCACTTGGGAATCTTATTTTAATATCATCATGCCGGCGATTTTGGGGGGAACCACTAGATGCCAGGAACACAAGGCTGCCTCTGGGGTAGGGGCTGGGGGGCATGCTAAACTCCAGCGCATCATATGTAAATGGGCCCAGAAATGGCATGCAAATGGTCACCTAGCACCTTGTGTACCCAATGGGTTCATTTAGATAGCTGATTTTGTGAATTGGGATAGCGCACCTGTACTATGCAATGTGGGGCCACACTCCTGGCTGCATGTCAGGGTGGTGCTAGTGGGGTAGCGCTAGCAGTACTGAGGTTACCGCTGACTTGACCTAGCCCTATTCACAGTCAGATAGCATAGTGCACTATCTGTCTGTGAATAGCAATTGTTGACACCTGGGCAAATGCAAAACACAATGCAAACGTTTGTGCTGTGCTTTGCAATTTTTTGTCAGTCTAGCCCCTGATCATTTTTGTTTAAAATATACGTAATTTGCTTTATATAGTTCCATCCTAAATCTAGTTTATTATATTTCAGTCACATGGATTTGAAAGGTTGGATAAATAAAATTCCAGTCCATGTTGAATCTTTAAAATCTTATGCCAATTATAACATTTCAAGTTGCCAGTTTTAGACAAGTCCTGGTTAACTGCAATATCCCTATTTTTGGCCTTAACTTTGGTAACTATCTTCTGTCTGGGTCCAGTATAAATCTCATACAACAGATTACCCAACCCCATTGGTAGCAGTTGTTCTCTAAAACTACTTACTTATTACATGTGAGTCACATTGTAATACTGTATTATATAACTACTAAGTAACCTGTGCCCTGAAACATAAATACAAAAAAAAATAATTTAAGATATCTGACAAAAATGAATGATTTCCTTGCTTTTGTTGTGGAAAAGAAAAATCAGGGTATAACTTGCTTATTTGTTGTTATCTAAATAAGTGATATGACTCAAATTAGTGTGGGGTATTGGGGGGCACCTGCACACCACAGGTGGAGGGCCTTGCAGTTGCCGGAAGTGTGTGTATTCCCCAACAACACATACCTCAAAGGCTCTTATTGCACTTAGAAAATTGGCTTTTACACAACAAAATTTAAAAAAAAGGACTATAGTAAACAAAGCATTTAGTGATTGTAGGTTGTGTTTAAAGAGTTCTTGAAAATGTACAATAAATGGAAAGATTTTTTGGTACTATAAAAAAACTAAGTGTGCTCAATATTCAAAACTCCTAAACTGGGCCCATTCACTCTTATATTTGTGATTTTATTTTACATTAATTTATCTAGGATAGCCCAGGTAAGATGCAATATTTTGTTTTCAATGTGGTCATGCTTTTATCTACTTTTACAGCTGGGTTCACTGAATCATGGAGAAACTGACTTATTCAAAATTGTATACCCAGCCCATGTGATCCTATTCAAAAGTTTGGTCCAACAACTGGAAGAACTGCTTTCTGACTGTTGAGTACACACAAAGAGCTTACTGTCACAAATCTTAAAGTCATTTCAGCACTCTTTGGTCCCACAGATTTAATATGAATCAAATGGTCAAACACTGTGCCACATCAAGGCAAATTGTTGCTGCCGAGACCTAACTCTGCCAGTCAGAGATCCTTTGACTTCAATAAAAATACACAAATGGTTGCCTCCAAATATTAACTGCACAAAAGGGGCTCTGTGGTGCTTCTCAAAAATCTGCCGCCCATTCTGAGTCATAGTGCAGCGGTTAAAATTGGATGCAATCGGTTGCCCCATAGCACCACCACACTTTAGATCTATACACAAAGCCCCCTCATTAAGCATAAAGGAGAGAAGTTGCCTCTGCATCTCATCTACAATGAAAATGAGGCCAGCAAGATGTTAATGGGTACCAACATGGATTGGGCTGACTAACACCTGTTTATTGTGAATCACAGAATGATATGCATGTCACAGCACCAACCAGATGATAGTATTCCATGCACGACATCTGTGGGGACTTACACCACAGCTATAGTCCCACCCCTGCCCACTTCTGGGTAATTGTTGTTTGCTAATAATGTCCTCCTCCTTGTCTACTCCCTGGTACTGTAGTAATCATTCCTGATGCTATCCCATGTGACAAGCCCATGCACACTAGTGTCCTGCCGTGCACTAAAAATGAGTCAATGCTGAAGCTGAATTTGGTGGACCAGCTGAAAACTGACCCATTTAATTCTACTAAGAGGGCATCCAAAGTTTCCTGCCTTCCCTTCAGCCCTTTGGCACTTCCATGAAAGGATGTAGTGTTCTTTTATATGGACCACACACTGAGCCCATGAACACCACATAACCAGCAGCAGCCAATCAGCAATGATAAGATTGTAAAATCATAGGATAATAAGAAGGAACAGACTAAACAAGGTCAGATGCCATCTAGATTGTCTGTCATTAACAGCAATTGTAACCTGTGATATCCATCTCCCCCATAAAGGTGACCAGACCCCTCTTGACTTCTTCAGTTGAGGTTCATGCTACCAAAATTGTTGGCAGACTGTTCCACAAGGATAGCACTCTCTGACTAAACCAACTATCTGTTTTCCACAGCCTGTATAATTCTCCCTTTAGTTGTAATCTATGTGCTCTAGTTACAGGTGTATTCTTCTTAAATCTCAGATGCATACATAGTTGGAGACACCTATCACTCAAAGCCCTAAACGTCAAAATCATGTCTCCTCATAGTCTCAAATTCTAGGGAAAACAAATGCAATTCCTCTAAGCGATGCTCATACAACAGGTCTTTTAGCCTCTTAATGCATTAAGTGAATCTACAGTATGCTGAACTGTTCCAGCCTATTCTTATCTCCAATGTTATGTGGAGGCCAAAACTGCCTACAATACTCCCTGTGGGCCCTCACCAGGGATGTAAATAGAGGCAACATTACTTCTCTCTCTCTCTCTCTCTCTCTCTCTCTCTGCTTATGACATGTTTTTTGATGCACTACATCATGCTGTAACCCTTATTTGCTGCCTATCCAGACTGTTATGTGTGTCAGAAATGGCTACACCAAGATCTCTTTCACTGTTTGATTCCCTCCATTTTATTCCATTGAGTGTATATGATGCCCTCTTATTTTTGCTCCATAATGTAAACCTACACATTTTCTAATGTTAAATGACATTTTTATTTTTTGTGCCCAAACCCCCAGCATATCCATTCGCTCCTGTGGTGTGACTATGTCAAACTCATTTTCTACACTTTGCTCAATCTCAGCATCATCTACAAATGTATCCATCCACCCTTTATGAATTTTCATACTGGATATGTACTGTATATGTTGAAGAGGGTTGACCTCAGCACCAACCCCATGGGGCCACACTCGATACCTTATCCCATCCTGATAGAAAGCCATTTACTCTAATGCTCTGCTTTCAGTCTGTTAGCCAGCTCATAATCTACCTTATTACATGACTGTGCACACTCATCTCATTTATCACACTCACTAGCTCCCTATGTGGCAGTGTATCAAATGCCTTGCTGTAATGCAGATAAACCACATCTACAGATTTACCCAGATCTAAAGCACAGATAAAAAGCTCAAAGAAATTTATGAGCTTAAGATCATAATTGCCTCCTCATACTGCACATTCTCAATGCCATTTCAAACTCTCTCTCTCTGTCTCGCTCAGCAGATAATGAAGTGTGTGCACTAAGAGGCAGCAGCACTATTCAGTTCTTTTGAACAAAGAGCTGTTTTTGATCCAAAACTACTTTGTAATCATCATGGAATCATACTCAGTAGTATTATTATACTTAACTAATTAACAGTTGTTGTCTGTACTGTAGTTTCTGTGCAATGCAGACCAGTAGTCATTCATCTGTGGTTGTGGATAGGAGTGCACAGTGCTGTGCAGTGTGTGTGTGTGTGTGTTTGCTGCATTGCTGCACCTGCAGCCTATAGCTGGGCAGGGACTTATAATTACAAACATTATGAACAATATTAATGTTGTGAGGTGGCTTTCATATAATACAGTCACTGCCATATCTGTCCAAAGTAATCTCATCAAAAATGGCCCCACAGATTCTAATGAAAGCAAGCACTGCAGCCCATCCCATGGCTACAAGAGAACTAGACTAGATAACTAAGTGATTAGCTGACAGTGAGTCTGGCTCTCGCATGACTATTATTATAATTCTGTCAGCACGAGAGAAAAAATATTGTTTTTAATGGAGGTGGGCAAGCAAGGTATACAATACTGAAGTCCTGCAAAACAAAGACGCATCAAAGCAGCATATAAGGGAGAGTGCCAGTGAAGAGGAGGATTTGCAAGTGGAACTGTCAGAGGGGCAGCGGGCAGTAACAAAGGCAAAGAAGGTAGGCAAGGCTAGGCAAGTCAATATCTTTTATATGGCACCCAATCCCAAATGTCAAAGGCAGATGAGGGGGAAGAAAGAGACAAGGACAGGGAAAGGACATCCACAAGAAGAGGAGGAGGAGAAGGGCATGGGGAAGGAGGAGAGGAGAGAGGGAGAGGAGGGAGGGAGGGGAGGGAAGGGAAGGAGGGGAGGGGAGGAGAGAGGAGAGGGGAGAGAGAGGAGGGAAGGGAGGGAGGAGGAGAGGAGAGGAGAGAGAGGAGAGGGAGGGGAGAGGAGAGGAGAGGAGAGGAGAGGGGAGGAGAGGAGAGGGAGGGAGGGAGGGGAGGGAGGGAGGGGAGAGGAGAGGAGAGGAGAGAAGAGGAGAGGAGAGGAGAGAGGCTGGGGAAAGACACATGAGAGGAGGAGGAGGAGGGCAGGGTAAAAAGAAGCTCAAGAAAAGGAGGGGCATGGAGAAGCACATTCATTAGAGGATGAAGAATGAGAGAAGCTTGAATGTGCTTTGTCAGTTAAACCACCAATTAGTGGTGATGAGTGTGATACTGAGGAACAGAGGTAAAACAGCAGGACATAGCAAAATTAGAAAAAAAGATAATGAAAAGGACAAAAGCAAGAAAGGAAGTTCCTCAGCCAAGAAAATCTATGCCAAGCCACCCCCACATCATCAACGTAGTATACTGTATCACCTGTTGTTGCTGCCCATCCTCATCAAAGTCATCCCACTGTGCCCCAAAAACAATCATCTGACAGTATAATAAAAGAAGAAAAACAAGAAAGATTAATTATTATTATACAATGGCAAGAAAAAGTCCTGGACTCTGATTGGTCAGTCTTGGGCTGAAGCCATGCTGTTATCCCAGTACAACATCACAGGTCTAGTCTCAGCCTCACTGTGAACCTGGAGATGAACTTTTGCTTGATTCTGTGCTGCTTGATGTGCTTGATGATGGGCTTCATTGTTTCATCTTCTTTTAAAAAACAAAAAATATTTTTCCACACAAAAACATCTTTAAAATGATTTTTTTATTCTGTATAACAACGAGCCATTGTATAATAGCAATAATGCCCTCCAGGGTGTGTTTCGTTTGGGATAACGTCACGCCTCAGTTATTGGATGCACTCGGCCTGTGGCCTCGTGCCCAACCACCTGAGGCATGACATTATCCCAGCACGACACATACCCTGTCGGGCATTATTGCTTAATTATCACCAGGTGGTGCAGCACCTATACAGAGATTCCTTTCGTCCCACCCACAACCACTGACTGGGTACACACAGGAACCTTTGGAATTACCTCCACAATCGAGTAGCTGCAGAAACTGTGTAGGGAGAGAGAGGAGCTGCACTGGACTGACCCAGGAGACCACAGGAAATGTGAGACACAGACAGCCTTAAGCACAACTCTGACACAGTCTCAAAGTGAAAAATGAAGGTAAATTTTAGTGAACTGCTCTACAATGTACAGACACAGTTTTGCATGAAAAGCATTAGCATACAACAACACAACATAAACTTTTGTTAATAACTGAGCTTTGCAGAAAATTGTTACAAATTAACACCTTTTGTCTTATTCTCCCACAGGTCTGTACCTAAAACCCCCTAGACACTGTACGCTATTTCACCACCTACCAGCCCTCCAATTAACCAAACCTTACCCAGCACTAGGCCACATCACAGACCTCAGTCACTGCACATACAAAATCACTTGCCTTAAGGGCATGCAGTAGCTACTAAGCCTTTACCCACCTCAGTAAGCCCACTCACCCCTTATTAACCAGATACCCTTCCCTGGTATCTAACACTGCAACTTTACCTTAAAATACTTAAACACTCCAGTCACTTAAAACTCTATACATCCACATTAACAGTTACTTTGCATCACATAGCATTTACACATTAACATTCAGAGTACATTCCACCCCCCCCAAGTTTTTGGAGAGTCAGCCTGGAAGCAGGGGAAAGGCAAAGAAAACACCAACAAAGATGGGGAGGGTGGAAGGGAGGGAAGGATAGCTTTGTTAGCAGGCGCTGATGAGGGGAAGGGAATGACTCACTGAAAGTGATGGAGCAGGATAGGGTTTGATGGACATATGATAACCCCACCACCACGCTTGCCTCGCTCCTGATGAAAGAGGTGGAAGTCAGGGATAGCTAAGCTTGACTCAGGTACCCTAGAAGAAAGCCAGGTTTCAGTAATGAACAAGAGGTTGGGAGAGTGCTGGGAATCCATACTTCAAGGAAGTTGAGCTTGGTGAGGAGGCTTCTTTCACTGAGGCCTTTGGGCAATGTAGGGGGAGAGGAAGGAGAGGGCTGGGGTTGGGTTCAACATCACCAGCAAGAAGGAGGAGGATAAAGAGGAGCAGAAGAATGGAGTGAGACTTCTGCCCTCTTGAATGGGGGGGGGAGAGTAGGAAGGGTGTGAGAATGGAAAAGAGAGAGACAGGCTCGATGAAGAAATTCAAGGCTTAGGGAAGGGGTACATAGAAGTCCAGGGTGGATGGAAGGGGTAGAGGATGGGAGAGGTAAGGAGAGGATGGGGAGAGCAGAGGAGGTAGTGGCGAGGAGGATGAGTTAGAGGTAGAGGAGGGGGAGGAGAAGTGAGAGAGGGGGAGGGGAGGGAATGAGAGGTATGTCAGTAAGCATGATGGGGAGGGGGGTCAGGGATAGGAGGGGAGAAAGGTAAGCTAGAAAGGGAGGGTATGTAACATGGTGGGAAAAGTTTTATCAAGACAAAATAAAAGGCAGATGCCTTAACAGTGAGGGTAAAAGGGACAAATGGGCATCTTAGTCCCCTTTAACCAGGGCTATACACAAACAGCATAAGTAAGCAAAGGCAGAAAATCAGAAGGCTAGTACTAGTACTGTAGGCAGACTCAGTCACTAGTGAGCATGAGCACAGTGCACTAAGAAGTAATTTGCAAAGGCTATGGATATTCAAACATAAATACGAGGTGGCCCAGATAGGGAATATGCTGTTAATTAAGCAGATGCAGCTGGTCTAAAGGGATATACTATGAAATGCCGAGAGCCAAAAGCCCAACTCTGACAATCCCAGCACCAGAATCCCAAAGCACAGAATCCTGATGGGAGATTGCCACACTCACTATAGTTCTGTGGTGGGCTCTGCCCCTCACACCCCCTGTAATTATATATACTAACTCTGGGTCGCCATGCCATGGGGGGATGTGGCTCTCAGAGATTCCGCACACAGTTGGGATTCTGTGCCTCGGGATTGTGCTGCCAGGATTGTCAGGCTTAGGCTTTTGGCTCTCGGAATTTTTTTGTACTCCCATTCGGCCTAGCACAGGGTAGCCCCACAAGTCAGGCAGAGGCATATCATGCAAAGCCAGTTAAGACTGATGGGAGAATACAAGTGCAGCTGGCAGATCCTCATTATCATACAGCACCTTGCAGGAGTGTTTGCCATGGTTTCTCAGCTTAGACCTTTTAGTCTGACCGCCTTCTCATCCTCCCTCTGATCCTATCAAGTAACTCCTCCCTATTCTCCCTCCAATCTCTCAGTTTCTCCCTATAGGTATGCCCCCTCCCCTTCCTCCCATGTTCTCCTTGGCCCATATTTTTCCCTATATACTTCAAACTAGAAATGTTAAAATACCTCGAGGGAATCAACAAAGTCCAAGAGGGTAGCATCTTTCAGAAAAAGAGATGTGCAAGAACAAGGGGGCACAATTTGAAGATAGAGGGGGGACGGTTCAGAGGTAATGTGAGTAAGTATTTCTTCACAGAGAGGGTTGTAGATGCATGGAACAGCCTTCCTGAGGAGGTCGTAGAGTCAAAAACAGTGTGGGAATTCAAGAATGCGTGGGGCAGACATAAGGCAATTCTAGGGGAGGGTAGGAGGAAGTAAGCTGTTGGTTAACTAGGATCTGCAGCGTATCCGTTAGGTAGGAAAATGGGCAGACTAAGTGGGCCAAGCGGTCCTTATCTGCCATCAAATTCTATGCTTCTATGTTTCAACTACCATTTTAGACTAGATCATTACTAGGAGTTACTTGTTTTAGCATTATCACGTTAAGTGTTGTTGTCATCATTGTTTATCTATATGTAACTATTGCACTTTTTAATTGCACTGTTGCCTTTTTGTACCTGCTCTGATTTTTGTATATCTTACTGTATTGTTATGTAATTTGTCCACATGGGACCGCACTGTAAATGAGCTTGCTCAAAGGAGTCTTCCTGGTTAAATAAACTTGAACTTGTGTTTTGTGCTGAGGCAGATTAGGGTATGCAGGCTGTGCAAGGGGAGCCTGAGCAGAGTGACTGGTAGATGGCTGATCTCATGCTGACTCCGGGCAGACTCCAGTCACTTTCCTTAGTGTTGGGTCCTTCGTGAGAGGACTGCAGCATGAGGACTGCTTAGGGGGAGTCACCTTATATAAGGCACCTAGCCTCCTGATTGGCTAAGGAGGCAGACTGTGGTCCAGTCTGATGCTGTGTCACCAGGGGACTGGTGTGACGATTGGCATTGGAAGGAGGGCTTGAATCATCAGCTGAAGCCCTCCACGTCCCCTAAGGTCAGTGCGGCGGCAGTCTGGCAGGCAACTGCAAAAAGTCCTGATGACTTAGTTGCAGCATCCTGAATTTAAAAGATGGTGAGCTGCTGCTGGGGATCCAATTGGCCAGTTCTCTGTATCATTGTAAATTACAGCCTCCAGATTGGTTGGCGAGGTAGGTTGGGGTCCAGTGTGATGCTGGCTCACCGGGGGAAAGGTGTGTCAGCTGGTGTCAAGGGACAGCTGGAATCAAAAGCTGAAGTCCTCCACATCCCCTAAGGTTGGCCCGCAGGTGGTCCAGTGGGTGATTGCAAAAGTACTGATGACTCAGTTGCAGCAACAGTTAATTAGAAACAGACAACAGTTCATTAGAACCAGGCAGTAGTAAAGAACTGGATAACAGTTCATTAGAATTGGGTCATAGTTTCTTCCCATTCTAATCCTTGTAGTACAGGCAATGTTTACTAAAGCAGATATTGACCAGAGTTGTGTCAGGATATAGTGGGAAATATACAACCCTTGTGATAAATTATTGACTTCCAGTAGTCATATTGCTGTCAGCTTTCGGCTTCGACCAATATAACTATTATCAGGCAATAATTTATCCCATGGGGTCAATAT
Organism: Neoceratodus forsteri; assembly: GCA_016271365.2. Classification (NCBI taxonomy): domain Eukaryota; kingdom Metazoa; phylum Chordata; order Ceratodontiformes; family Ceratodontidae; genus Neoceratodus; species Neoceratodus forsteri. The sequence goes on along the minus strand of JADMNL010000029.1, from coordinate 74,909,769 downwards.
TTTCCCATTGTTTCGCTCACCTCTGGTAAATATTTGTATATTATAATTATATTATATTACAGTGTATTAGTACTTTTTAATCACAGTTACACAATAATTGTCATAAACCTCCTCCTATTCTATGAACTACTTCATATAAACTATAAATGTAATTGAAATATAACAAAAAAAAAGTTACACATCGACACATAGAAACAAGTAATTTAATTGTATGCTAACTTTAATTGTGTAAATACTTTCATGTTAAGTAAATGGGTGAATAGTTATTTTATTTCATTTGTTTAACATAAAAGTACAAAATGAAAGGTAATTTACCTTGTCTTTGCATCTGCATTTTCTTTTCACCTGTTCTCTAACTTCACCTGGAAAAATGAATAAAGTTCTAATTTTATGGAACTTTTTATATTTTCTATGCTTCATTACTCCACATCTGGAATCTTGTGCTTTAGATTTTTTTGTAAATATCTAAACTTTACTCATTTCAGTTTAACATATCTGAGTGAAAACCTCATATCAGATATGTAAACAATAGTTGCTTACTTGAAAAAAGGTTGTTGAATCAAATGACCAGGCGAGCTATACTCTATGCTTCTTTCAGTTCTCTGCTTACCTCATTCCGTCAAACAACAATCATTGCTCAGTACTCTGTCCTTCAGTCCCTCTCAAAAAGCATTTACAATTGTTTCCAGAAAACACTGTTTACCTGTGAATGTTTCTTTTTATTTATTTATTTATTTATTTAAATCTCGGATTACAAATACCTTTGATCTAGGGGCAGCTCATTTACAAAGGTTCCACATCAAAGGAAAGGGTTACAATAAGGTTGGGAGGTATAGACAACATTCATGGTATCAATGGTGGTACAGACAACATTTATGGTATCATTGGAGCACAGCAAGTCAAATGGTGGCTAAGTGGGAACAGTGCTGCACACTCAAGATTACAAGCAAGCGTAGAAAACCATAAAGTACATTTGAAGCAACATTGCTAATCAGAGGTGGGGGGGGGAAGGGAAGAGTAAGGAAGAGGTAGGGGAGATGAGAGGGCAGAGTCCAGATGGAGAAGGAAATGAAAATATGGCAGCCAGAGGCCTTGTTGTAAGGTGAGAGGGAGGGACAGTTAAGGTAGGAGAAGGGAAAAAGGAGGGCGGATGAAAGGGAAGAAGATAAGGGAGAGTGGGGACCAGAGGGCCTGGACAGGTCCAGGAAGAGGGGGGGTCAGTGGGATGAGAACAAGGAGGGGGTGTGGTAAGGGAGGAGATGGCGGGGAAAAGGGAAATTGTTCTGTCAGGAGAGGTGAAACAAAACAGGAAGCCAAGTAAGAGCCTCAGAGAGTGAAAAAAGTGGTATAAGGATGTCTGCAGAAGTGGGAAACTAGGTGTAACAATCACAAGTGCTTTCGCATAGAAGATGCTGACGAAGCATAAGTTTAAATTGGGACAGACTAGAAAGACTGCTCAGTTGGTTGCTTAAATTATTAAACCACAGGGGGGGCTCTGTATTGAAAGGATCACTGGTATTGAGCAGTCCGATAGTGGGGTACTAGAAAGAGGTCAGAAACTGAGGTACGTGTGTGTTGGGTCTTAGGGGATTTGTTTAGCAGGCAACCAATGCTCGGGGGTAGTAATCCAAATAGGGCTTTTTTGGACAGGAGGAAGGTTTGATATTTGATCCTGTTATTTAGTTGGAGCCAGCCAGATTGAGCATATAACTCACAGGTATGAGTGAGGTGCGCAGCACCTATAACTAACCTACAGGCTTAGTTCCAGTCCACCGTGAGTCGTTTAAGAGATGTGGAGGTTGCAGCACAGTATATGATTAGACCATAATCAATGATCGAGAGGACCGAGCTGTGAACTGCAACCTTCAGGGTTTCTTGAGTAAGACTTCGTCTGTGTCTGAAGAGGAGCCCAATTCTGATATTAACACCTCTGCATGCATCTTTTTAAAGGAACCGAGTAGAAATGGGAGTGCACAAACAAAATGATGGTATAATTATTACATGGATTGCGAGTCATTGTGCTCCACTATTTCTCTGACCTATAAGTAGGCAGCAGCGGTTAATAGAAACTGCTGGTGGTGTGTTCAATAATAAGACCTCTGATATGTACCATTCTATCTTACTTAACACCTTGGGATGAAAATGCTCCAAAAAATACTTAATGATGTATAGTGTATGTCCCACTTTACCTCCTCTGATCACAAAGGTTAACACTCTTTCAACAAGAGAACATATTACATATGGGGCCCAGTTCTAAGATGCATGTTGCAACTCATGGGCGTATGCGAGATGTGACATGCACCACTACACCAGGGACCCTGCACCCTATTCTAAGACAGGCAGGGTCCCTGGCACTTATGACCTGTGATCTGCAGCAGCTGCAGGGTTGTGCCACAGGAATGGTGCAATGGACCTGGGTGCCGGAAGCCACCGCCCATCAAAAACAGCCCCCCCGAACCTCCCAGCCACAAAAAAAGCCTGCAAGCCCCTGTGGGACATGGGGGGAGGTTGTCAGTGTGGCAGAGGTGCAAGGGTGGCACCAGAAAACACAGACCAGGGAGCCGGCAGGTAGCACCCCGGTATTGGGATGGGGAGGCATCATAGAGATGGGGGGCCATGGGGCACAGCTGTTTTCATGTTGCAGCACTGTGGGGGGGGGCAACCACCATTTGGCCAGGATGGATGCCCCTTAGACCAGCTAACAGCTGGTATACCCCGCAGTGCCACAGTGTGACTTAGAATAGCATAATGGGTTATGGCAGCCACCCTTTCAGAATAGGGTGCAGCTGCTGCCATAACCTCCCTACCTTCATGCCATAGGGGCTGCAGATGGTGGAAGTCCGCTTTGGGTGCAGGCCACCCATGCCATGCTGCAGGCCACCTCTTGTAATCACAACCAGTGTAACGCATGTCGCAAGGTGCAACTTGCGCCTTTGAGTTTGGCTCAAGTCACCTTGTAACATGCGTAACCCCTTTTAGAATCAGGCCCATGGTGCCTTAATATACTCCTGGGTGTAAAGTACAAAAATCCAGACTTAGAACCAAAAACAATATTAGGGAGGGGAAATAAGAAGGGAAATGTGTGCAGCGTGTGTGCAGTGTGTGTGTGTGTGTGTGTGTGTGTGTGTGTGTGTGTGTGTGTGTGTGTGTAGCTATGTATGCAAATTGACTATAGCTAATCCTTAATGCATTGTGCAGAGATAGTTAAAGAGTCTGACAGGATGAATCAGTATGGCTGTGCTTGCACCTGCATATCAAGCCTTCAATCTGGTTCTCAACAGTAATGATGTTAGGAATCAGAAACCAAGGTAAGATGCAGTAAGATTCCAGATCTGGGTCACGCACAGCATTCCTTGTGGATAGGGATTGGTGATTACCCCATTAACATGGAATGGTAATAAGTAGAACCCTGCTGGGTAGAAGATTAAGTTTTGGGGGTAGGGCTGTACATGCCTGTGTCTGGTTTTATGGGTTGCTCTGTGCAGTGTTAGCAAAAAAAGTTTTAAAGCATGGGGAAGGGAAATAGAGCATTAATTTTATTGAAAGAAAAGAGAAATCTGGCATTTTTTTATTATTCCTAATTGAAATTTTTGAGGAAATGTGACCTAGCAGTTGAAACACCAAACTGAAAGCCTGGAAAATCAGGTTCAGTTGCAAGCTTGGCTACAACTCACTGTGTGACGTCGGGTAAGTCTTTAACCCGTTTGTGCTTTGAGTGTTCTAAGCTGTGAAATGTCTTGGAGCAGAGCCCAAATATAAACAAGATGTTGCATCTATGTGGAGCTGCCCCAGGCAAATTGATTCAAAAACTTAAACTAATTAAGTTTAATTGTTTTTATAAATTTATTAAAAACATTCAAGCTATCTAATTGGTTGACCACAGGTCACAATGCAGCTGGGCAGGCACTTGTGGGGGTGGGGCAGGGAATCAAGCATGGCGTGTCTATATTCACGAGAATTCTTTTATGTCCTGAAGGCCAGGGTTAGTAGGGAAAATGTAACAAGTAGACAGTCTCTCATGGAAGAGAAAGCTGCTCCAGTCACAATACACTAGGCTGTTTGATTAACAAATATTAAAGAGCCGCTGACACCTGCAGAATAACTTTGAAAAACATAATATTTGGAAATAAAGCAGCTTATATTTTTTCACTGGCTCTGTATTTCTTCTCCCCATAATTTATTACTGAGGGCATATGCATGGAAACAGAATAGTTCTTCCCTGAGACTTCACCAGCTCCTATTGCTTCTTCCCAACCTGATGTCATAATTCTCTGCTTGTGACATCACAGGTATTCCCAAGGCAACAGACTGTGATGTCACAAAAGAGCATTATGATTTCAAGTAGGGAATGAGCAATAAAGGCAGATGAACTCTAAGGGCTAAAAATCTTGCTTTTGTGGGAATTTCTTTAGTAATAAGTAATGGAGATGAGAAATCTATAGAAGATAGATGAAATACAAGCTGAATCGTATCTAAATATTATGTTTTCTGATGTCTTTCCAACTGCGTCATCTGCTCTTTAATTCCCTAATGCCATGAATAATGGGCTATTCATTATTCACAATCTGGTGATATTCAGGTGAATTCATATTTAGCTATTGAACAAAACAAAAGATACACAGAAAGAACCTCCTTTTCCCCTCCTCCAGGTAGCCATGGCTAGTCCCATGGCAGCCCCACTTCTGTGTCCTGCCAGCAGTGGCACCCACACAACACAAGCTTTAAAAACATTTCCCCTCTATTAGATGACCTTCAGTCCCCTGATAAACCCCATGCTCAAATGCACTGTCGCCTAGAAATTACAGAACCAAGCAGTGCACCTTGAGACCCAACAGACAACCACCACTTGCATACTGGAGTCCCTGAGCAAGTTGTTTAACCTCAATATGGCATTTTCTTGGGTCTCCCTAAGAAATGAGCTTTAGCTCAGTGTGTCTTTCTTGGCCAAAAGTTATAAAATTATGACCACCACAACCTGCCCGATTAGAGCACGGTAAAGGTGGGTTTTTACATGTCACCCATAAAATATGTCTAGTTCACCTATCAGGGCCCCCTCCAACACACACACACACACACACACACACACACACTCTTAACATCTTTTGATTTATCCCCCTCGCTATACTTGTTCCCCTTCCATGCTCCAAATCTCTTTGGGAAAAAGACTTATATTTTGATGTCTTTACCCAGCCCATTCAAAATATAATCCCTGCAGCCTGCTTGAAATTTGGTTCCCTGAAACTCTCCTGAACATTGCAATCTCATACCCATTCTAAAATGTGCTCTGCGTCCTTCCTGAAACTTATGTCCCACATGCCTCCTGAACTTTACTTCCTCACACTCTGTCTGAAACTACTGTCCCAATGTCCTTATTGAAAAATGCAGTATGCCCCACCTAAAATCTGCTTTTTGGCACCAATCCTAGACTATGCATCCAAATGTGTTCCCCACTCAAACTTTACACACAATTACATCCCAAACTTTGCATCTTCACACCTCCCAAAACATATGCCACCACATTCCTCCACAAACGTGCTCCCATATACCCCTCCCAAAATGTGTCCTCCAGTTCTCTTCCTGAAAAAAGCACAGTGGCACCTCCCCTGAAATAATTGTAATCCAGCACCCCTCCCAAAATGTGAGTCCCAACCACACTCCTAAAATTTGTAACCCCTTCTAAAATTTGTAGAACTGAACTCCCCTAAAATTTGAGCTCCCACACAATTCCTGAAATGTGTACCCCCACATACGTTTGTTGACATTATACCCTTTTCAGACATTTACCTGCACACCAATCCAAAGCTTTGTACTCCTGCAGTACTGCACATCAGTCAAAACTGACTCCTCCCAACTAAGAGAATGTCAACAAAATATGTTTTGTTTATTTATATTGACATTAGAAGTTTTGGTATGATTATTTAATCAATGATTAATTATATTGCTGTTTCTAATTATGTATATTTTGTTATTATATTCCATGAAAATTAAACAACACACCCTGCTACTATATAGATACATATATGGTTGTTGACAAATAAAGGCAACAGTCCATCCAGTCCACCCTGTTTTATCTATCTAGTCTTATTCAATTAGTCTGAAACTCCCAGTATTCCCTACAATTGTCACCTTGTTCCTAATTTGCCCCATGGCTATCCAAATTGGATTTGAACCTAGAGTCTGTATTTGCATTGACTATTGTACATATTTGGGTAGCTTGCTACATCTATCTACAATTTTTGCTTGGAATTGCCCCTCTGGATTGAGGTTGTGACCCTGGTGGTTATTTGGTCTTTTATCTTAAATAAATTTGTGTTGTCTACCTCATTATACCCTTGTATGTATTTGTAAGTTTCCATAATGTCTGGCTGTCCATCCTGTCCTCCACTGAGTAGTTTGAGGGAATGAGTCTGCAAGTTATGAAGGATTACAAATATTCAGGGGTATATTTCCCTAGTACTGGTAACTCAACTTGGCATGTTTTAATGTGACTTAAAAGAACAAGCATTTGTCAATGCCAGACGTTCGCTTGCAGGTATTTGCAGTGGTGTTTGGCACGTATGGTGCTTTACCCTAATGCCCTGTGCGATTGCTGGTATTTGCACTACAAATTTTCAGCATGACCTTTTTGTTACCCCCACCTCATAAAAGCATTTGAGACCTCTGCTTATGAACAGTACCACTGTTATTTTGTTAATCTGTTCTGAACGTTGATTTCCCACAGCGACCACACCATTCTGCTCCACATGTGCAAAAACACAGTTCGGGCAGGATGTAAAAAATGACAGCTGTAGCATTCATAGGGAGGTGTGAAGGGATGGCAATGTTGAACATCTGGAGTGAAAATACAACAATTTCTCGAACTTACGAGCGTACATGGAAACTGCACAATGAACACTCATGACACAGTCATTTTGTGGACTTTTGTCACCAAATTTTCAACATAGGCATTTTGGGACCTCTGCTCATGAGCAGTGTCACTGTGATTTTCATAATCTGTCCTGAGCTTTGATTTCTCACTGTGACCACACCATTGTGCGCCGGATGTGCAAAAACACATTTCAGCCAGGATGTGAAAAATGTCAGCTGTACTGTTCATAAGGAGGTGTGAAAAATGCCAGTGTTGAAAATCTGGAGTGAAAATATTTCAAATTCTCAAGTTATTAGTGTGCGTGGAAACTGTGCAATGCAGCTTTCAAACACAGTCATTTTTGACATTTTTCACCAAATTGCAACATAGGCTTTTGGGAGCCCACCTCATTAACAGTGACACTGTTGTTTGGTTAATCAATCCCAAAAGTTTTGTGCATGACCATGAAATCACCTTTGGGGACAGATAACTCACATGACAGTAACTGAATTCATGAGGTGGGGTCCCAAGAACCCCTGTTGAAAATGTGGTGCATTTGCAAAATGCCCGAGATAGCCACCTAAGTTGAAAAAAAATTTATGCCATTATACAGCTTACTGTCATTTCTTCAGTTTGTGTTCGGCTTCAAGAGTGCAGGCGTGTTCCCACTCCACTGAAGATCATTCGCCCAGGCTCGGAGGTAAGTATGGGGTGAGGGGAGGTGGGGTATGCAGAGGGTGGGTGTGGGTTCGGGAGGGGCACAAGACACAGTGAGGGATGGTTTTCTCTTTTCACAGGTTTTAAAAAAACAAAAGATGTTGCGGGACAGTTTTCCCATTTACAGGGACAATGGGCATGCTGGGTGTTTGTTGGGGGGGCCTGGAGACAATGGGGACTGGGCACTCCGTCTGCACATACAATGTGTTTGGTGGGGGCAATAACAAGGGAGCAGGGTAGATGGCAGCAGAGGGAGGAAGTGGGAGGGATTTTATTAGCAGCCAGAGGGAAAAGGGTGACGTCAATATGCTAAATACACACACGTCACCACCGCTGATTGCAGTGCTGCTTTTCTTTTAACTGAAGCCCACTGCAGCCAAACTGCTGTCATAGACAGCTCATGCATCCATTGGTGCAGTAGGGTTGCACACCACACACTGAGCACTGCATTGGACAGGAGGGTCACACACCTTCAAAAAGTCGTACTGTCCCAAAACGTTCCTTGCACATGCATGCAAGCGAATGCAAAATTAAACAAGCATTTGTCAATGCTGAATGTTGCTTGCTTCTATGTGCTGTTTAGGTATTTGGAAGTCATTGGAGTGCAAATATTGAAAATTCGCGAACTTACGAGCGTGCGTAGGAACTGCGCAACACACGCTCGTAAAAGTTATTTTTAGGAATTTTTTCACCAAATTTTCAACATAGCCATTTTAAGACCTCTGCTCATGAACAGTGTCACTGTGATTTTCTTAATGTGTCCCATACATTGAGTTCGCACACCGACTGCGCCATTGTGCACTACATGGGCGGAAACACGTTTTGGGCAGGATGTGAAAAATGACAGCTGTACTGCTCATAAGGAGGTGTGGTAAAATGGCAATGTTGAAAATCTGGAGTGGAAATATTGAAAATTCGCAAACCTACGGCGTGCATAGGAACTGCGCATAGCATGCAGCTATTAAAACAGTCATTTTAGATTTTTCACCAAATTTTCAACATGGCCATTTTAGGCCTCTGCTCATGAACAGTGTCACTGTGATTTTCTTAATGTGTCTCATACATTGAGTTCAGACACCGACTGCGCCATTGTGCGCTTACATGGGCGAAACACATTTTGGGCAGAATGTGAAAATGAGAGCTGTACTGCTCATAAGGAGGTGTGGTAAAATGGCAATGTTGAAAATCTGGGGTGAAAATATTGAAAATTAAGTGAACTTACAAGTGTGCGTGGGAACTGAGCAACACTGCGGCTACCGTAAAGCGGTCATTTTAGGAATTTTCCTGGAATTTTCAAAATAGGCATTTGAGGCCACCTTATGAACACTGGCAGTGTCATTTTGTTAATCATTCTGAAAGGTGAATTCGCACAGTGATCATCAACCCTTCGCCCGAATAACACCATGACAGTGACAGCATTCATGAGAAGGGTCCCAAAACCCCATGTTGAAAATTTGGTGCAAAAATTCCAAAAAATGCCTGAGATATGCAATAAAGCTGAAAAACCCCTATCTATCCCATTATACAGCTTACCGGCATTTCCTCAGTTCGCGGTCGGCTTTGAAGAGTGCAGACGTCTTCCTGGTTCACTGATGATCATCGCACTGAGCTCTGGAGGTAAGTATGGGGTGAGGGGGGTGTGGGGTGGCAGGGTGCGCAGTGGGTGGAGTGCGGGTTGTGGGAGTGGGGTGGGGAGACAGCGGTGGGAGCGTTTCATATTTACAGGTTTTTTATTCAGGCAGCAGCGGAGACGTTTGCCACGCTGGGGTGGGCTCCCAGCGTGGCAGAAAAAGCTGTTTGGAGGACATGGAGCCGACGGGATTGGGCACCCTCGGTCAAAAACAAGATTTGCCACGCTTGGAGTGGGCTCCCAGCGAAAGCACCAAAGCTTTGGGGCTGCAGACTTGGACGTATTTTGCTCGCAGCTCATACAGAGGCGCTGCCAGCACTCGATCGCAGCAGTGGTTTTTTGAAGTGAAGACCACTGCTGTCATACACAGCACCCGCATCCATTGGTGCAGGACCGCCACGCCTGCTCAACGGAGCAGTGGATTGCACAGGACAGTCACACCTCCAAAGTGTCCTATTCTCCCAAGACGTTCCTTGTGCATGCGCACAAGTGAACGTAAAAATGTCCAAACAGCAATGGGAGTCAAGTGATCCGGTGAAAGATTTGCTAATAATTCCCTAACAGCCCTTAAAAATGAGCTTGGTAGAGAATGAGCTTGGTAGATCCCGCAGACCTCAGTTTGATTCCCACAACCTCCACTTGTATACTGTGTGACTCTGAGCAAGTCACTTAACCTCCCCGGTGCTCCCAGGTCACTCTGAAAACAGGCACTTATGCCTAGTGGGCCTTACCTGGTTACCAAAGGAATTAAAAAAAATGGCCCATGTGGCAAAGGTCAGAGCTCATCTCTTATATTGAGTGGACATTTGTGGCATGGGAAAAACATTGGTACTGAAAGTTGCTCAAAACTTTGGTTTACGCTTACTCTTTGGGCTTTCCCTAAATGCCCCCAAAGCTGTACTAACTCGGTTCAACATAACTAGACATAAGAAGCAGGGAACCCCTGAGTAGTACAGCATTATAAACAAATAAATCAGATAAAGGATCTTGTGATATTGTATCAAGACTGTAGCCAAAGGCATAGCCCAGCCTCTTGGAAGAATCAGTTTCACCCATGCCACAGTAACATACATTTTGCTGATGCCAATTACGGCACAGGAAAATGCTGCCTGGCATTACAGCATGAGGCATTTTGACTCTTGGGAATTACAGCACCAAAGCGCCCTTCCGGAAAACTGTCAGCTTTTGTGGGGGGCTTCACACCCCACATTCCCCAGTGTAGAGGGGGTAGAAACTGTGTGGGCTCAAAGGGCGACATGAGTGAGAGGCGATCTAAAATCAAGATTGCCCCTTTCACTGTTGCCCCTGTTGCAGCGCCATAATTGCTGCAGCCAAACGTACTTGGCAACTTGACGACATACGGAAAAATCATCAGTTACGTGTATGAGAGACAGCTGTAATTCATAATTACAGAAGCTAGCAAAAGCAATGCGTGAGTCAGCATCAGTAGCTGAGTGAAAATGAATATATGACTGGGTTAATAAATGATCTGTTAGCACCAAAAAGGAAATGCATGTAACACTACAGTGAATGTCCTTTGGGGCCATTGTTTAAGCTTATAGTAGTCAGCAGCCAAAAAAAGAACCTAAAAAAGTTGCATGAAATATTACCAACATAATCAATAAAAAAGTTAACTATCAAATACTAACCTGCTGCACAGCAGTGTAAAAAATACCTGGATTAAAATGCAGTTGAGATTCTTACAGATTAATCAATGTTAAACAAGCTAAATGATAAAATGGGCAGAATACCACGGCCCACTGGCCCTATCCACTGGGACTCCCCTGCTGGACTCACGCACTCTTACATCTGCAATCCACTGCCAGTTGTTGCTTTTCACTGTCATTAAAATGTTTTTTGGAATTAAAGTTTTGTTGGAAAGATTTTGAGGGTAAATGGTATTACAAATGTAAGGAATGTTGGCAACATGAAGGATCCATTTTATAAACATTATAGTGTGTTTAGAATGGTGAGATTTAAGCATGCATTCAGTGGCCTTAAAATTAATCCTTGGCATGTATAACTTTCAATGTTATGCACATCCGGAAGTAGTTCAGGATCTACAGTATGTAAAGGGATAAAACTGAGAGTGGGATACAGATCTTACACATTTCATACTGGATAAGGAATGTTTCTCCTTGAGCTCAAATACAGGGATGAGGGGAACAGGGTGGAGAATCAAAAGGGATGTCTATCACCACTTTTCACAGAAAGAGTTGTGGCCAAGTGGAACAAGCTGCCAGAGGAAGTGGTCCAGGCCGTATCAGTAAACAGGTTAAAGCAGGAATGAGGCAGGCCTATAGTATTAACTAGACAAGGGGGGCAGAAACAAAGGGGGGGTGGCCACTAGGGGCACTACAGAGTAGTTAGGTAGAGTGGGCAGACTGGATGGGCCGACGGGCCTTTTTCTACCATCATTGTCTATTTACAGTATCTATGTCTATGTATTATATTCCTAGATGCTATTTTGAACACTTCAGTATGATAATACAATAATAGGTAATCGGTCTCAAGACCTCAAAGTGTGTTTTTCTGGTTTTGTTTTATTTATTAATTTTTTTATTTGGGCAGAAGAATGAATCAATCAGGTTTTTTAGATATTACCTTTGAGAAAAGATTCTATGGTGATGGAGAGATTTATGAATTCGATGTAATAATAGAATTAGGTTTACATTTAGTAAATTTAAGAAGTGACATGATTATCATGCTATTGAATGTCTAATGAGTGACTTATCAGTTGTAAAGATCTATTTAAACCTCATTAACAATGTCAGGACATATAAGTTTGGAAATGTGTACTGTGCAGTAATGGATTAAAGTAATAAACTGGCAATAAATTTTAATAAATGGAAAAGTAAATATATCAAACTATTTTCAACTAAGGATGTAATTTAAAATGTTATTCATGGATACAATTTGACTTTTTAAATTTATTTAATAATGTATTACATTCATTAATTTATACCTTGATGAAGGCTGATTACAAAGCTAGTACACTGCTTGAAATTAAGATTAACTTTTAAAACTAATCAATTGGGAAGTCACCCCAAGACCCTTGTGGGGGGTTAAGAGCCAAGAGGGCCTTAAGAAAGAAGCAGGTGTGGTAGTAGAAAAGGAGAAGGGGTGGTGTGGTGTGGGGTGGATAAGGGGAGGAGGAGAGGAGAGGAAAAGGAAGAGAAGAGAGAGTGGGCACAGGAAGTGAAGAATGAGTTGAAAGCTGAGGTGACAAAACAGTGAACAGGACTAGGAGTGTCATTCACCTTGAGGACCGGGGAAGGGACTGGGTTAGGGTCGTGGATAACCTTCCAGAACTTAGAGGGCTGATTAAGGTTGTTTTGGAGCATGGATGCAAAGCAGTTAGACTTGGCAAACCTGGTAGATATGTTACGGGCACTGCAAAGGGTGCAGTACTTGATTATGTTGGCAGGGGAGCCAGAGGACTTGGGGGTCCACCAGACAAGCTCATGCACATGGAGGCAGACCACTAATTCAGCCAAGATCCATACGATTTGGGAAACTTGGACCCTGTTTTTTTCTAAGGGGGGTGGAGATTCCAGGCTGACATAAATTTGGTGTTTAAATAATGAAGAGCAGTACAGTATTTAAGTTGCAGACTATACAGATGGGTACTAGTCAGCAGCCATCTGGTCAGCATGGAAGGAGGACAAGTCCAGTGACCCAAAGGACTGGATCTGAATGAATTTATTAAGGGAGGGTTGCTTTGGTATGGTTAATCTTGTGCATGCAGAACACCATATAATGGTCACAAAAAGCATCAGAGACTGTACCAGCATCCATAATATGGTAGTAGTGGAAGGTTAGAACACTCCAAAAGGGAGTGATTAAGGGATCTGTGATTCTGCTGGGTCGGGTCAGTGATCAGTTGGGTAAGTTGGAGGAACTTAATGTTTTGGCACAATTTATTTTATAGAAGGGGGAGAGACAATTGAGTTTAAAATCACTGAGGATGAGCAGCTCATCAGAGAAGACATGGGAGGATATTGTGGTGAGGAATTGAGTGACTGAGGGTAGGTACCAGCCAAGGCAGCAGTAGGCACCAGTCACAAAAACAGGGACAGAGAAGGGGAGGGAGAGCTTGAGAAAGAACAACTCATAGGCAGATGGGGAGGTGACTGAGTGTACAGGCTCAAACCAGATGTTACAGGAAAGGTAGAGTACAACTCCATCGCCCCTCTTAGTGCAATCCTGCTGGATGATTGTGTACCCAGGGATGGCAAATGCATTATCAGGAATCCTGGGGGATAGCCAAGACTCCCAGACCTCCAGCACCTCAGGATTGAGATTTACCATGAGCTGTTGCAGCTGATCAATCTTTGGAAGGAGGCTTGGATGTTGATATGGGTCACTCTCAGTCCTTTAGGGAGATGAGAGGGCAATGACTGGATAGTGCCAGGACTGAGCAACTGCTACTAAAAGCAACAAGAAGACAAGGAGCTTGAGGAAGCCTATGAGTTGCTTATAGGAAGAAGAGGGAGGAGGGGAGTGTGGGGAAGACAAGAAGAATAAGAGGAAAAGAGTCATCTGAGTGCTTCAAGGTGAAGCCAAGGAAAAGGGAGAAAACTGCACCCAGGATGACAGGTGGAATGGGATAGGCTGGGGAAACTAGAGGAAGGGAGGGTGAGAGAAGGGAAGAGGGGAGGGAAGGAGGAAGGCAATGATATCCAGTAAGGGGAAGGGAGGTGAGGGAATAAAAGGAAGGGAAGGAGTTATAGGTCTAGAAGCAACATTACTGAAATGGCAGTAAGCAGTTGTTGCTCTTTAGTCAATTTAGGTGGTAGGACAGCAAGCTTCGCCCTGCAAAGGAGGAAGCTGATTTTATTATTTGGGTGGGGGATGCAGCCTACAACCAGAAAGTGAGGAAGCCTCGGTGAGATGGGGGGATGCTGGCTTCACCCAAATAGACAGGGAGCCTAAATGTAACAATTGGGAGGTTGCAGGCTTCACCCAGACAGTGAATTAGCCTAAAATTAAACAAATGGGGGATATAGTCTTCACTTAGATAGGGAGGAAACCTAAGATTTAACTATTGGGGTAATGAAGGCTTCACCCAGATAAGAAGGAAGCCTCAAATTAAACAAACAGGGATGTTGGCTTCAGCCAGGTATGGAGGTAACCTAAAATTTAACCATAGCATGCAACTTAATCGAAAATATTACAGTGACCGGTCATTTACGGTGACAAAACTGACAAAATGACCAGTTACTGTAATGGTCGCACTGTACCCCAGCAGAGCTTCTCTGGGTCTTGCGCCCCATACCCAAAACAAGTCCCCTGTGGAGGTGAGTATAATAAAATCTGAGGGATGTGAGGGCAAAGCCCCTCTTGGGGGGTGGGTGCTGGCAGAAAATACACTTACGTTCCCGATGGCACAATGCAGATCACAATCATGGCCAACATTGTGCCTTTGCTGTAAAGCCAGTAATCAGGTTTTCTGTTGAGCCGGCTTGGTGGAACCAAATTAAACAACTGACAGGATGTGGGCTTCACCTAGATTGAGAGTGAAGCTAATGTAACCAATTAGGGGTGATGTGGGCTGATCTCAGATAACTGAGCAGGTAAGGGATGGGGCATCACACTATGCAATGGGCTTCTGTTACTCAGTAAAGAAGCTCAGGCAGGAGGCAGATTACCCTCTGGAGATGACCTGTACAAAAAAAAACACTGTGCAAAACCAAGAAGCAGCAGATGGGTGGAACACAATTCAAACTAGACAAGACCCTGACTGTTTAAGACAGGTGCAATATGAGCAGTGCCCTAGATACTTTGTGGCAATACAAAACCCAATAGCCCCATCAAGAAGCAATAAACCAAAACATTAAACCCAACTATTACGCAGTACACAATATATAATAGGCAATAGTAGATACAAGTATACTTACAGTCTGCAGGGTGGAAGTTGGTCAGAGTCCCCTGGCTTCCTAGTGTTTCTCTGTGGTGACTCCCCTAAAGACTCCCACTCCTGCTGTACCACTCACGCTGGGACTGCTGGGGGGGGGGCAGAGCATAAGAAGGGAAAAAGGACCGCCTACTTGTGAGTGCTAGCTATGCTGATTGGTAAAGCGTTAGCAAAGTCTATGAAGCAGGTCCTGTAACTAGGAAGCTCTGGTGGTGTGACATGTTCAGCTGGTCATGGGGGGGCCTCAGTGGCTGGGAGGCTCACAACCGCTGGTTTTCTAGGAAATGGCATCCTGGGCTGCATGGCTGAGGCCTCTGGTGATCGAGCTGGGCAATAATGGTAGGCCTACCTACTTGCAAGCATTAGCCATGCTGATTTGTTGAACTGCTAAAAAGTATCTGAAGCAGCTCCTGCTGCTAGGAAGTTCTGATGACACGGCATCTCTGGCTGGTCCTGAATGGACGTTTCACATCACATGTAAAGATCACAGAGCTCCAATAATGTGTCCCGCCATTCTTGATCTTCTTTGCCAAGGTTATACTGCAATGTACCCGCTTCTTCCTCCCCTACATCATTTCACCATTCCAGATTCTTAGACAAAATCTCTAAAACAACAAAAAAATTAGGTGTAAACAAATGAACAAGAACCCCCAGTCCTCTCTTCTTACTCCATTGCCCCATCAGTCAGCGCTGGCCGCCATTTTAACAGAGCAACCCTACTGTTGTTAAAATATGAATCGTGTGCTGTGTTTGAACTAAACATAATGCTAAATGGATAAAACTAAGTACTGCTGTATTCTCTGTCCTTTTTATGCAGTCCCTGAAGTACAATACAGGGTGTGCAGGAGGTCAAGGTAACAAATGTGGGTATGTTTACAAACAGTGGAGCAGTAAAGAGGCAGCAAAGGGTGTATGCTTATAAATATTATTTGCCTTGCTACACCATTGCTGGATACAACAAAGTAACTTAGTAACTGAAGGTTGAAAGGCACTCTAGGCCCATCATGCCTGCCCTCCAGTTTCAAAAACAGGGATGAAAAAAGAAAGTATTCTGTCTAAACATGTACTAATTCATACGGATTTGCTGCCCACTTTACTATGCAGGGTACCTATTGATTCCCCTGGTAAGTCAGAATCTGTCCAGGCTTAGCCTGAAGGCTTGTAATGTTGTATCCACTGTCTCTTCTGATAGGTTGTTCCACAGGCAGGGCCGACCTTAAGGATAGGCGAACTAGGTGGTCGCCTAGGGTACCATGTACTGTAGCAGAGGGCGCCAGTGTCAAAGAACGGTTAATTTTTTTTTCTGTCCCCTTTTTTTTTCTGAGCACTGACAGCCATGATTTTGAAAAGCACCAAATCTAATGTGTTTTTGGGGGGGAAGGGTGCCTTCCATGTTGTCTCCAGTCACTATTATATTTAAGTTCCGAAGCAACTTTAACTTAGACAGCAAAGAGCAGTAGCAAGCCAAGGAAGGACCTCGTGGACGGTGAACTTCAGGACTCACAGACCCACCCATGATGTAGCCAGTAGTCCCTTCCTACTACAACACACCAGCCAGTCACACACTACACACCACTGCCACCAGAACCCAGCCCGCCAACTCTTGGGCTTGCCTTGTGCGCGTGCTGAAGCAGAATCCGAGTCCCCACTCACTGAGCACAACATCTGGTGGGCTGGCGGCTGGGGTCCTCTCGAGCCGCCGAGGCTTGATCGATCAACGATCCGTTAAAACAGGTCCGCAAATTGGTAGTCTGTCTCACTGACTGTTGACTGCTGAGTCGTGTGTGGAAGGAAGGGAAGGAGCCTGTTGCCTCCCGATTGTGGCCCGATTTAGGTACGTCGACCAACGATGGGACGGGGTTAGATTGATAGGCCAGGTCAGCCAGTCAGAGTTGGGCAGAGGCAAACCCCCGGCCAGGCCAGCCACAGCCAGGGAGTGGATTGTGGATTTTTTTGGGGGGGGGGTAAGGTTGACAGCATGAGCAAGTCCACTGTTGTCCATGTGCGACCACGGTCCACCACATTGGATTCGTCGAGAGACAAGACGAGCCGAGGGCATGGCCGGAAGGCAGGAGTCACCAGGGGTGGATGCTGGTGGTGGGAGAGGACTCAGGAGAAGCCAAGGAAAGGAGGACTACTCCATCCAGGTCCATGAGGTCGACTGATGACCGGCGTCAATGAGGAGACTGGACTGTCTGTAGTAGTAGACTGGAGGTTGGAGCGAAGAGAGTGAATAGGTTTTTAATGTTACCTTTTTTTTTATTTAATTTCTGAACAACTGAAGTGTGTGAGTGTTTGTATTGTTGGCCATGCCAGTTTGGGCCTCCACTGCCCTTAATTGACCTGTCTAGACTGTGTTAGACACCTCCTGTCACCTTTGTTCACTTAGAGGGGCTAACCTATCCACCTCTCTATGGTGCCTAGATGCTGCAGGAAGGGGGTCTAGATAGAGTAGTACTCTGCCAATGTGTTGCTGCATAGATGTGAGAGTCATTCAGATTTCACCAGGACTGAGAGACTGTTAATGAGCTCAGCAAGAGTAGGTATCTCTGTGGAATGCCATTTCCTCACCAGAAGGCGTTTGGCTTCTACTGACACCCCCTCAGGACCCATCTTAGTGATTTTGTATTCAAGTGTTGGTCTGACTGGTTCCATTGATCCTAGGATTAGCAATTCTAGGGACAGAGGAATAAAGCCAGCCAATACCTGACTGAGGTATTGTGTGACTTTATAATTGTTGCCAGAAGGGCTAAACCATGGGGCATTGCCAGAAAACGTAACAGAGGTTTCTGCCAGGTGATCCACACCAGCAACAGTTTAAGTTGGGGATAAATTAGACTGCACCATGGAACACTGCAGGGGCCCCTGTTGTTGCTTGCCATTGCCAGCCAGGCAGCCACAACTAGCCTAGTGATATGTTACTTGTCAGTCACACAGACTGAAAAATTCATTGTTTGTTTGGTGGTCTCTCTCTGTCTGTCGGAGAGTCTCAGGCTCTGGCTCTCTCTCTCTCAGACAGCATCAGTACTATAGCACTGACTGTCCCTGTCTACGTAGTGGTTTGATGTGATGTCTGTCTGTCTCCTCTGGGTCTGGGGTCTGTCCCACTCCTGGCCATCTCCCATCCCAGCAGGCAATCAGAGAGGAGAGGTATCCATCCATCCTCCCAGGGGCCACGCATGTCGTCGCAGCATCCCAGGCCCCGAGGCCAGGTGGCCAGCCACCCTCACCCTCAGACAGTGTCACACAGTGACAGCACAGACACAGAGGGACTCAGGGGTATTGTTCCCATTCAACTAGTCTCTTTTTTGAGTTCTGTGGTGTCAGTGCTTGTGCCAGTCAGTAGGATGTTGGGGCGGAAGAATCAGGAACCAGGGAAACTAGACTGGCAATGACAGTATGTTTTGTTTAACTTTTAAATCCAACTTTTGTTTGCTGGCTCGGTGGTGTTAAGGGTTGAGGCACTGGACGCCATACCTTGCACCATGCCGGTGACCTGTGTTCGTGAACAGACATGGGCCGCCAGGGGTCAGCAGGGGCAGGGGAGGATAGAGCGTCCAGAGGACTGCTCTCCTTCCCTGGGATGGGGGGATCACGGCACCGGCACCTGAGTGCCCCCCTGGCAGAGGCTGAGGAGCATGGTGTATGTGCACATACATGGGGGGAGTCGGGTGCAGACGCCTCGAGGGAGCGCGAACGGGAGCATGCTTGAATTGCCTTGGCTGGTGTCATTGCATGCATCCAGCTCCAGAGGGAGCTAAAATAGAAAAATCCCACTGCAGCACCTCCATGAAGCCACCTCACCTACCCTCTATAGCTCCCAGGCTGACTCCCATTCCAGATCTGTGTCCGTGACACCTTGGCCAGTGGCATGGCCCTGCCCTGGGGGCAAGCCAGGGGGCATGGAGGACAGCTGATTTGGGAGCAAGGGTGATGAGAGCCATGACCTGGCTGATATCTGGCGCTGGAGCAGACAAAAAAAAATCCAACTTTTGTAGTTATTCATTTTTATTCTGTAGTTCCAGGTCACTCCTTTGAAAGGGGCCTGTAATATTCAACTATGCAGAAAGGATTGTCCAACACAAATATCAGGATTTCACATACTGCAAAAAAAGGTAAATTATTGGTCTTAATTATTTTTTAATAAAGTGATCTGCCATTAAGAATGTCATGGTTTGTGTTGGGGTGAGAAGACTAAAAAAAGGGGGGGGGCACCGCTGCCAAGTTCGCCTAGGGGCGCAATATTTCCTAAGACTGGCCCTGTCCACAGGTTTACTACCCTCTGGGAGAACCTTCTAATGTTACCCCTGTGTTTACCACCTCTAAGTTTCGGAGTGTTTCCCCATGTCCTGCTGGAGGACATCAGGGCAAACATCTCCATACATTCAATCTTCTCAGTAACCAAGAACATGCAGAAGACTATAGTTGCTGTCAAAGACTGGTCAGATATTTCCTGATATTTCCAAAGAGATTCTTTGTGGTGGCCCTTCAGCGGTACTGCAGGCAGGCAGGGAATTTCTCTTGACATCACTGCAATTTCAGGAAATATCTGACCATGTCCTTGACTGCAACTATAAGATCATGTCCCCTCTCAACCTTCTTTTCTCCAGGATGGACAGGTTAAGGGCCTTCAACTGCTTCTCATAGCTTTTGTTCCCAATATGCCTGGTCATTTTGGTGGCACTGCATTGCACTTTTTTTTTTTGACTGCTTTAGTGTTTTCTTTTTTTGTATTGAAGGCAGTATAGCATAGTGGTTTAAGGCACCGAGCTGCAAACCTGGAGACCTGAGTTTGAATCCCATCAGCCCCCCACTTGCATACTGTGTGACCCTGAGGAAGTCAGTTAACTTCCTTGTGCTCCCAGGCTGCACCTGGAAACAAGATCTGGCTTAGTGTACTTTTCCTGGTAAAACAATTTCCCCTTTTCCTTTCCCTTTCCCTTTATGAGGACCACAAATGTATGCACTACTCCAGGTGGGGCTGACCAGGGCCTTGCAAGATTGGGTTCCCTGCTTTGTTACTCACCCCACTTTTTTAGGGCTGGGCAAGACTAGTAAATTCCACTTTCACAACATTCTTTTTGTACACTTTTCAGAAATTCTTCAACCCATCAAAACTCAACCATTCTTGCAGCTAGATACCTGATATTTGGCACACATACTTTGAAAAAAAAGTCATAAGGAGATTTCAAGTTGCATGATATTTGAATGAGTGGTGTGGAACATATATGGGTTCAATGTCTGAACATTTATTATTTTTGTGACCTTTTCTGAAAATATTTCACTGCTTACCTCTCAACCACCTTTGGAGCTGGATAACTGAAAATGTATATGAATCATAGAATCATGGAGTCATAGAAGCTTGACGGCAGAAAAGGACCATACCAGCCCATCTAACCTGCCCTTTCACCCCTACACAACCCTCCCTGCCAGCCCCCACCTCCCCTAATACTCAGTCCCATATGCTTGTCCCAAGCCCTCTTGAATTCTTACACCGATGTAGCCCCCACCACTCTGTCTGGTAGTCTGTTCCAGGGCTCCACCACCCCTACTACCATACTGTAACATTCTTGGAAGGGCCTTAGAAACTGTTAAATGGGGAGGTAGTCAGTTAAGTAAGTTGTATGGTACAATGGTTCATAACTTCATAATTTCATTATCTGTTACATTTTGTGATTTCATTTTTTACTATTTGGATGTGTGTAGCTCTGCTCCTACTGCAGGTTTACAGTCAGAATTTGGCATGCATTCCCAATGTGAAGTGGTCCTGGAATCTAACAAAACTGGATAAATTTGGTTTAGTGGGTTAAAATTAACTATGGAAATTTTACAGATTACTAATTGGCAAAATTTACTCAAAAATTCATAGCCACATGATAGGTATGCTACCAGAATTTCATCTGTGGCATTTAACTTTCACAAAGCACTTATCACCACTGAATCCAGTTAGCTGTTCAGTCCTGTAGTTCATTTCTGGGTGACTATTGCATCAACCAACCCTGTGTGTTGTTCTGGGCTTTACCAAATGGACTCAGTGAACCTGATTGTCACACTGATTTCCTCCTTCTTTTTCTTAAGGCCCTTTTTCACAGAGCCTATGTGGTAGCATTGCCATTGAAATCGGCTTACTTCACTCCGTCTGCACCACTGGCCTTTTATTTTATACATGCTCTGCCCTGCATTGCTCTAATGGCTCTTCTGGCATTTTCACAAACAGAGTGATGAGTTGGGAGAAAAGTGATTTAGGAGGAGGGTCAATAAATAGAGCTTGGTACAGACAGAGGGCACAGGGCCATGAACTTATTTTAGCAATGTTCACCTGAACCATAAAATAGAAAGGCAGTATAGACTGATGACGATGATGTCTGTCTTCAACTTTTATATTAGTAGAGGGGAATACTTGGGGTATAGGAGAAAGAGAGAGAGGTCTCTAGAAATCCAAACTCTTAAGTATCTCAGTCTCTCTTTCCCCCACATATCAATGGATGTATCCTAAATAGATCAATCTTGGTTCACTGGGGGAACTACTGTGCTTTTGTTACAGTGTACTTGTTTTTATACCCAGATGTCTGCCTGAACCACATATATCTTACACATGGAATCTCCCAACTTGTTACTGTGCCTAAATAAAAGGGAGAACTTGGAGTGTCCCATCTCAGAAATGTATAGTATAGACCCATACACCATGCATGGTGTAGCAACTTCTCCCTTGCCTTATCCAGTCTTATAGATCATCAAGATGCATCACACTGATGACTGCACAGTGAGGTCTATAGGATGTTCTGCTAAACGTGCTCCTGAGTAATGCCAGGTTGCTAGCCTAAAAGCCGTTGTAAGGATAAACTGCAGGCTGTGATGAGAAGAAGGCAGCCAACAGAATGGCACTCGCACAGCCAAGGGATCTGCTACAACCACACAAAATAACTAAAGAAGCTGACAAATAACAAACTGTGGTGTGCAAAAACAAAACCAAAGCAGCTAAATGGCAAGTGAATCCTGGAATTTATTGTAACAGTACATGAGAGAAACTGCAATAGAGGTACCCCTGCACTTCAAATCCTATGTGAGTCTTCATCAGAGGGAAGAAGACTGGAGTCACAATTGGAGCAAAAACACGAATAAATTGGATATAGGTGAAATGTGGGTTGGCTTGTATGAGGGGAGTAGTGGGAGGTTGGAGGTTTTGTTTATGCAAAAAATACAACTTTTGGGTAGTTGCTAATCTGAAATGTAGGGTGAGTTAAGGTTTTTATAATATAAATCATGGGTCCTATGTATTAAGGTGTGAGTCACCTATACACTGCAAATCCATGGTGTATAGGCAACCCTAAGCCACACATCGGGGTCCTGTGGATACCTGGCAGCACACACGGAAGGGACGCACATCCCTTCTATACCTGATCTTCAGCTCTTTGCACAATTACATATGCAGACAGTCTGAGGGCATATCAGGGGGTGTACCCCTACTCCACACCATTCACAAAGGTGTGGAGTACTGGGCAAGGACAGGTGCAAAACACGGCAGGGGAAACCCTGACGTATCTTTTGTGCACCCCCCAATGACACCTGCTGGCTGCAATGGGATAGGGAATTCTCCAACTGTGCTGCCTCAGCCCACTGGCCTGGCAGGGAGGGCTGGAGGCACCATTCAGGTAATCACCCTACTTTTGTTGAAAAGCAGACCCCCACCTTCCCAGAATCCTCTGCTCGCATGGAGCAGGAGATCCACCTCAGGACCCAGGGCAGGCAACCGATAGGGTGCCCACCTTTGTCCTCTGATTTGCCCCCATGCAACAGCACTCTTGGGGGGGAAGGGCCATGGACAGACACTGTGTAGTGGCACACATATGTGAAGGCCTGCCACCATGTGCCTGTCCATGGGCATGGAGCTGCACAGCCAGGATACATGCCTCTCATATGTACCCTGCACCACTTTTTGCATAGGCACCATGGCTTACACCATTTTTGGGGGAGGGCTAACAAACCTGGGTAATGGGGAGGTGAAGGTATTTTATTAATGCATGTAGAAATGTGGGTTCATTTTGGGGAGAATGAGGGATAAGGTAGTGAGAGCTGTTGCTGGCCATGTTTCTGTAATGAGTGGTCTACCCCATGATTTTGACTCTGTGTTAGTCAAGAATTTCCAGTGCATGCTGTAGTGTACATATACCACTTAAGCACAGTTTGACAGCTTCATTGACCATTCAAATTGCTTGTTTTTTCCTGTTCATTTTATAAGCCAAGATAATACCAGTCAAGGATATCAGCATTTAAAATCAGATTTGTTCCAACAACACAACATTTTGAGCCAGAATCCAAAAGAAATAACTGGATAAAAATTTCGCAAGACAAACTGTAATTAGAGCTTTCAGATTTGTTTCACTTGTATAAATTATACAGACATGGTAGTGGCGCTATAGTAATGTAAGAAGGCACTTAAATGTTCAATCCTGATTTTCACCAGCGTATATCTCAGTTGTTCTTGAAAGACTTAAAGAGATACTGATGCCTCAAAGAAAAGAATAATTATAAAGAAAATCAGTGTCAGTAGCTCAGCAGGTTGCACACTCACATCTGAGGCCAGAAGATCAGAAGGCTGTGGGTTCTATCCCCACACAAGGCACTTGAGTTAAATCCCAATACTGATACTGTAGTGCAGTAAGAGGGGGGCCTTCACTCCTGAGGTGCCGTCTTTTGGATGAGATGTTAAACTGAGGTCCCATCTGCCTGTTCAGGTGGATATTAAAGATCCCATGGCACTTCTCAAAAAGAGTAGAGGAATTTTTTATTACCTCTTTCAAATCAAATAGTTACAAACACTTTTAAAATCACAGAGAAAGTGCCATATAAATCAAACATAAGAAACAAAAGAACTTGAGTATTTTAAACATACCCTTTCATAACAAAATCCTAATATAGTGCCCCAGTTCACTGTGTAACAAAAGAAAAATCAAAATGTTTAAATAAAAGTAATTCATACATACTTGCTTAAACTGTTACAAAAAATGAGAAACATAAAAAAAGTTCCCAGTAATCATATATTGTACTTCAAACCCCTTTTTAGCCAAGAAGGGGAGATTCCCCCTTCTTCCCAGCTCCCTACAAGAATCAATATTGTATTAGCATTCTTTATAGGCAAAAACATTCTAAGGTAAGTATTAATACACCCTATACCCTTCGTAAAATGTGTGCTACTCTGTAATCTAAAGATCCTTATAATAAACAAAATCTGTTGTGAAATCTTGTCTGTTATATAGACTTTATAACATTCAGACATACTGTACTACTATAAAAACCTAACAACAGAAAAAAGCATTTCTTCACATTCTGTCCCTCAAAAAATCTTGATTAATTATATTCATAACATTAGAACAAAGGTACTCATAAAACAAAATATGTAATAAATCCTATTCCTACTCATCCTACCTCCATTTTGTAGGAGCAGTGGAAGTTTTTTTTTTTATTATTATCCTCTATCCAACCAGGTTATGTTATTCCACCACTTTTCCTAGATCTCCCTTGGTACCTTACTTTTTTCAGCATCCTTTAAAGTAATAATGGCCTTATGTGTAATCCAGAAAAGCTGTCCTGCAGGGACATAAAATTTCTGTAGGGACCACTTGCATCTAGTTTGCCAGACATGGTATTTAAAGCAAATCAATATTAAATGGATTGTGTCCATATTATATACTGTCCATGCTTGGGGTAAGATTCCTAAAAATAGAATGTCAGGTGTTAGTAAGATAAAAGGAGAATTAATCCAATTTCTGTATATTTATGACCATAACTGTAAAACGTACAGACATTGAAAATATAAGTGTTCCATTGTTTCTATCTGGCGGTTACAAATTTCTGTTCTAGGGCATACCCTTTCCCTCATTTCTTAATGTTTAAGGTTTCCCTTAACATTCAGTTTCCCATGGGCACTAAGCCAAAAAACATCCCACATGTGTATTGGGGTTCTATTTTGTAGCAACATCTTCTCCATTTGTTGTAAGCTAGGCTGAGGTTTATTACCAAAATGTGGGATTTCTAAACAGAAAGTTGGCATGAGGTGGGTATACAATTATTTTCTAGAAGCTGGCAAACAAAAAAATGTGGTTAATCCCCAAAGTTTAATTTTTCCAAAACAATTATGTAAATAATGTGATGTCCTGGCCAGATTTCCCCCATTCACTAAAAATACCACCAACATCTTATTCTGGTATAATTTCAGTTGGCATCCATCTGTATCCCCCTCCCCCAGGACGAGGCTGATAATAGGCAAGACATTGTCTAGTCCTCCTTCCCATTCAACAAAAACTAAATAAATGAATAAAACTTTGAAAACATAATAATTAGGTACAATTCAGCTTATGTTCCACATATAGTCTATGGACTTCTTCTCCCCTTTCTTTATTACTTAGGAAATGCGCATGAAAGCATAATATTTCTCCATTAGAGTTCATTAGCCTCTACTCCCTACTTCAAGTCATAATCCTCTGTTGTGACATCACAGTCTGTTGCCATAGGAGTAACTAATGTCACAAGCACTGCATTATGACCTCAGGTAGGGAGAAAGAGTCAGGAATAGAGGAACTCTTCAGGAGAAAAGCTTCTATTTTCATGGAAATGTTCTCAGCAGCAAATAACGAGGAGGAAAATACAGAACTATAAACTGAACTGTGCCTACATGTTACATATTTTTTTTATTTCCTGAGGGTGCCAGTTGCTGTTTATACCTTTGAAAGCATGATGTGTAGCCTAAGATTTCCTGATCTATAGGTTCAAGAGACCATGATGGCTCTCAGCAAGGGTCTGGGAAGTGGTGAGGGCAAAAAAAACGGCCTTCTACAGGTATAAAGAAAAGCGGGGGGAGGAAGACTGGGGAGAATGTGTACCAAAAAATAGGGAAGCAATGAGGGTAGTTAGGGAGGCAAAAGCAGACACAGAGCTGTGCATTGCAGAGGGGGTCAAGAGCAGACAAAAAAGTTCTTCTGATATACCAGGAAAAAAAGGAAGAAAGGAGGGGATCGTAAGGTTGGGGGGGTTAGGGTGATAGAGGAGGATGGGAAAAAGGACACCATCTTCAATGATTACTTTAGCTCAGTTTTCACTAAGAAGAATGGTGGACCCTTGCCAGAGAGTAGCATCAAAACAACCGCTAAGGGGTTCCTGGAGACAAGGCAGCCAACATTAACAAGTGAAAGGGACAACATGGGTTGCATTTGAGGTTACTCAGGGAGCTGGCAGCAGAACTGGCTGAACCCCTGATAGGTCTATTTAACAGCTGTCTAAGGACAGGGGTAGTTACAAAACATTGGTGGGTGGCAGACATAGTTCCACTCCATAATGGAAGAACAATGAACATGCGGGGAACTACAGAACTGTCAATTTTTCCTCTATTTTAGGGAAGCTGACAGAATCACTGGTCAAAGAGAACCGTGTGGTCTACTTAGAGAGCAATGGGCTCCAGGGTACTAAACAGCATGGATTAATGGCAGGGAGGACTTGTCAGACTAACCTGGTAGTTTTCCTTGACTGGGTGACAAGGGAATTTGACAGGGGTCAAACTGTGGATTTGGTCTACTTTGACTTTAGCAAGGCTTTTGGCTGAGTGCCTCACAGATGTTTGCTGAAGAAGATGGTGGATCTGGGTACAGCTATGGTCATAGTAAACTAGGTAGGTAACCGACTAGGAGTGAGGTAGCAGAGGATTGTAGTCAATGGGGTCAAGTCAACAGAGACGGAGGTCACAAGCGAGATGCCATAGGAATCTGTTCTGGGCTTAGTCCTATGTTCATTAGCAACACTAGTGAGGTTATCCGGGGCAGGCTGTGTCTCTTTGCACATGACACTAAGATCTGTGGGAGGGTGGATAATGACAAGGGAAATGCAGAGTGATGTATGAAAGGTATAGGGGTGGTCTAAGGTTTGGCAGTTGAAATTCAACACCAGAAAGTGTGAGGTAGTTCACCTAGTGAACAAGAACCCCAGGACAGAGTACTGGATGGGTGTGGTGAAACATAACACTACAGCCGAGGAACGGGACCTTGGAGTTATCATCAGTGACTCCCTCAAACAACTGAGTCTTGTGGAGAAGGGCTCATGTGATCCCGCTCCACAAGAGTGGTAGCAGGGAGGAGGCGGGGAACTACAGACCGGTCAGTCTTACCTCAGTAGTGGGCAAGATTATGGAGGCACTCCTTAAGGAAAGGATAGTGCAACACCTGGAATCCATAGGGGCACAGGATCCAAGACAGCATGGGTTTACAAAAGGAAGGTCCTGTCAAACTAATCTCATAGATTTCTTTGACCGGGTAACCAGAGTGGTGGACCAAGGGGGAGCAGTTGATGTCACCTACCTTGACTTCAGCAAAGCTTTTGACACTGTTCCACATAGATTGATAAATAAGCTGGGTAGGCTCGGTGGGTCAGAAGTTGGTCAACTGGGTGGCAAACTGGTTGACTGGCAGAAAACAGAAGTGGTGGTAAATGGTATACAGTCAGAAGAGATGCAGTCACAAGTGGGGTACCTCAGGGATCAGTCCTGGGGCAGTCCTATTCAACATCTTCATTAGTGACCTTGCAGATGGACTAGAGGGTAAGGTTTGTCTGTTTGCAGATGACACCAAGATCTGCAACAGAGTAGATGAGCCAGATGGGGTGGGCAGAATGAGAAGAGATCTAGATAAACTAGCAGAATGGTCAGAAGAGTGGCAACTGGGATTTAATGCAAAGAAGTGCAAAATCATGCACATATGGAAGAGAAACCCTGAAGCCACTTATAGGCTGGGAGGAGTTGCTAGCAGTCACAAAGGAAGAAAGAGACTTAGCATCATCTCACTGATGACCTAAAATCATCCAAGCAGACCCCTAAAGCAGTAGGTAAGGCTAGGGGGTGTTAGGGTGTATTAGTAGGGGTATCACAAGTCGTAAGAGGAGGTAATAATCCCTCTGTACAAGACATTGGTTAGTTCCCATCTGAGTACTGCAGTATTGGAGGCCACACCTTCACAAGGATAATCAAATGGAGGCAGTCCAGAAGGGCAACTAAAATGTGCAGGACTGCATCAGAAGACATATGAGGACAGATTAACGGAGCTCAATATGTATACCCTTGAGCAAAGGAGGGAGAGAGGTGATATGATCGAGGCATTCAAACACCTTAAGGGCATAAACAAGGTGAAAGAGTCTAACATGTTTAAATATAAGAAAAATAGCAGGACAAGAGGACACAGCATGAGATTAGAGGGAGGCCAATTAAGGGGGAATGTGAGGAAATTCTTTTTCACAGAAAGGGTGGTGGATGCATGGAATGGCTTACCACAAGAAGTGGTGGCTATGAATACAGTGCAGGGCTTCAAACAGGCATGGGATAGGCATAAGGGAGCAATACAAATGACTATGAATAGATAGGTCACTGACAGAGCAAAGGCCGATGGCACATTTATAAGGTAGAAAAAGAAATGGGCAGACTGGATGGGCCTTGCGGTCCTTATCTGCCGACAACTTCTATGTTTCTATGTTTCTATGAGTCAGTGCAGCAAAGCATATAGAAAAAGTGAGTAGGATGCTGGGATGTACTGGGGAGGTATTGATAGCAGACAGAAAGAGATAATACTTCCCCATATAGATCCTTAGTGAGGGCACACCTGGAGTACTGCATCCAGTCCTGGAGTCCTCACCTCAGAAAGGCAAGAGATAGGATGAAGACTGTGCAGTGCAAGGTAACAAAAATGATTCAGGGCCAACAGAGCAGGTCCTATGAGGAGCACCTCAAGGCACTGAACATGTACTCACTGGATGCCAGAAGGGAGAGGGGAGATGTGATTAAAGACCTTCAAGGTCTTAAAAGGAATTAATAAGGTGAACTGTGGGTAAATATTTAGCTTAAATACTAGTTCACGATCACGTGGACATGAGTAGAAACTGACAGGAGGGAGGCTCAGAAGGAACATGAGGAAGTACTATTTTACAGAAAGGGTGGTGGGGCTGTGGAACAGTCTGCCTGCTGAAGTGGTGGGTGCTAAAACTGTTGGTGGGTTCAAGCACATTTTGGGATAGAATGAAGAGCATAGTGGTTGCTCGGGTGGCAAAAGCTGGGAGGAAGAATGGGGGGAAAGGATGGGGAGGGCTAAGACCCTGGAGGGACAGTAGGTCTCAGATCTAAATAGGGAACTTGAGCAGACTGGATGGACCATTGGTCTTTTTCTGCCATCACTGTCATTGTCTTTAATGTTACAGGTTTGGTGAGAGTTGGCAAAGTGTTTTCTTTGCTAGAGATGAGCAAAAAACATTGCATTTATCCAGTTTTGCACTAGTAATGGTAGTGAGACTGTCCCTTTCAAGGATGCAATTTTACACTTTCTCATATGCATTTTTTTATTTTTATTTTATTTATTTTATTGAAAACTTGAGATTACCTTTGAGCACAAGTGTTCATTTACAAAGGTTCCACATCAAATACATAGACACAAAAAGCATTACAAGTACAATAAGCAGTTCCAGTGGAAATGCAGTTGAATCAGGCTGCAAGCACTTGAGGTAGAACAATTACATACAGTTTTGAAAAAAACTGATTCAGATCATTGTATAAAAAGTTACTGGTTATGTACATTGAGAAACCGAATAAAATTGTTTAATGGTTACAACTGCATTATACTGCAAAGGCATACCACAAAGATCTCTTAAACTGATTAAACT
The DNA here is from genome assembly GCA_016271365.2 of Neoceratodus forsteri. Classification (NCBI taxonomy): domain Eukaryota; kingdom Metazoa; phylum Chordata; order Ceratodontiformes; family Ceratodontidae; genus Neoceratodus; species Neoceratodus forsteri. The sequence goes on along the minus strand of JADMNL010000029.1, from coordinate 74,879,973 downwards.
CGGGGAGATTCAGTAATGTATCAGGTAATTCATTTTACCAGTTAGTGGCCCTGACAGCAAATGACTGCTGTCCCAGCTGAGTATGTCAGAAAGGAGGCATAAGGGCATTCCTGGCCATGTTCCTGGTGTTGTATTGGGTTGGAGATGGCGAGGAAGCAACTCGATAAAGCAGAGATTGTAAGGTCCAAGAGCACCTTTTTCACTAGCAAACAGGTCTGGGAGCTTTAGTCTGATGGGTAAAAGTACCCAGTTAGTTACTGTTTTCTAAGTCCATGTGAGAAAGTGCACCTGTGAAAGGGGCAGTTACTGATGGGTCAACAGGAGGAGATAAAAAATGAGAATAGAGTGGTCATGAGGGGGGTGCAACTAGATGAATGCAAAAATTTAAAAGAAATAGCTAACAAATAAAAAAAGTTATGACTGAAAATTTTCCCAGAGTTTAATGTGGTGCACATGCACAGTTCACGGTTTTTGTGAAGTAGTCATGCATGCCAAGTTAACTTATGCGAGATCAGACTCCTTTCCCAATTCTGACACTGTGTGCCCAACCCGTGTTGAGCCTGCCTATGAACAAAAACGTGTGTGGCCACTGAGTTCCAAACCCTGGTGGCTTGCTATCTCCCACCCCCTCCCTGAGTCTGACACTGGGTAGTCTGCACTAAAAAAATATACTAACTAAACCCTTCCCCTTAGTCCCCCAAACCAGCCCAGTACTTTCAAATAACCCCCCACCTGCCCTGCTGTTTCCCATGCTGTACTCCTCTCCCTTCCCACAGCCACAGAAGAACATACTTTTATGGTTCCACAGAGGGTGACCAGAACAGCCCTCCTTACCCCTTGTCCAATCATTATACTCTTCTGCATAGTGTGCTGGAGGGGGTAGGGAAAAAAATAAAAAATAAAAAACATACTGCACATGCAGAGGAACTTGTTTTTCACAAAAAAAAAGTTATGTTTGGTGTGCCTGGGCAAAAAAAATGCCAATTAGGTGGTCATATTCTTCAAATCTGGTGAAGTATGAAAGTATGAAAAAACAAAATAGATCTACGTGGTAAGGAAAAAAACTCCCCTAAAAACAAGGGGCTAGAGTTTCAAAGCTCCATAAAAGTCAACAGCTATGGGAAAAAACTGACACAAGTGGGTTTCCACTCATGCAGCCACAGCTTTTCCCGCAGATACAGTATTCTCAAAAATGTAGCCAGTTTACCAACAGATTCATGATTTACAGCCACTTGTGGATGATTTTTTGGTGTAGCTGTGGCATGGGTCGAGCTTAATATTGTTTTACTAGACCAAACACTATTGCAAATTGACCAGGGCTAGTGCAGCTAACTCTCTACTTGTCCATCTTGACTAGTACAGGTTTTCATGGCTGTTAATGAAGTTAAAATAGTCTCTACTTTAGCAAGCCCTAGTTCTCATGCTAATCTTTTTCAATGTTCCAGATGGCCTGCTGTGATTAACAGCTCATTAAGATCTGAAATTATTTGCAAGTTCAAGAGGACGATCCCACAACAGACTCAATTTGAGTCATTATCACTCCACCATTAGGACTTCCAGCTAGTGTCCAGGGTGTGATCAAGGGTAGAGTGCTGTTAAGTCACTAGCTTCCAGTTTTCTGAATGTGTCTCTGTCTAACAATTTGTCCCATATTATTAAGACCAGTGCCCCTCATTTCCCTACATTTTGAGTGTCTGTATCTAACATTTCAGTGACAAAATACAAGGTGGTGGGTTTTATCTCAGCCTCACCATAACTTATATCTCCCCTCCAAATCTCTCAACTCTGTTCTTTCCCTGGACACCACTGAAGACCAGACTCTGAAATGACCATCTACAGATCCATTGCTGCCATTACTGGCAAGTGTAGGGGGTTCCCAGCTCTTGTAAATTTATTTATTTAGTTTTTGTTGACCAGGTAAGTGTACAAGACAAATCCTGCCTATTTTCAGGCATGACCCAGGGGAGGGGGATACAGATGAATGCCAACTGACCTCGAACCAGATTAAGCTGTTGGTGGTATTTTTGGTGAATGAGATAAATTTGGCCAGGACACCAGGGGAAATTCCCCTACTCTTTTCGATGAGTGCCATGGGATCTTTAACATCCAGCTGAACTACTACCAATCCAGGCAGATGGGTCCTTGGTTTAACATCTCATACAAAAGATGCACCTCAGAAGTGCAGCACCCCTCTCATGCTGCACTACAGTGTCAATACTGGGATATTAACCCAAGTGCCAGATGTGAGAACTGAACCCACAGCCCTCTGATCTCCCAGCCTCAGAAGTAAGTGTGCTACCTACTGAGCCACTGACATTGCTATGAAATGGACCATGCCAGCCATCACCATCCATACAATCTCACTCTTATCCCACCCAACATGTTCTTTCATCATAAAAACAAAGCTTTGAATCATGTATTGTACAAAAATAAAATTTAATAAAATACATAATTAGAAAGCTTAAAATAGGCATTCCTGGAGTACATATATCATTCTATATAGAAATAGAGATAGCATGGCATTATGCCTTGTACTGTTTCCCCTTGGCTAATGAAAGAACAATGTTAAAGAAAAATCTGTTATTGTTGGGGCAGAGCATATTAAAATAAATATTTTTAAAAATAAAACTGTCATAGTTTTCTATTTCCCAAGCCCCTTAGGTTTGTATAGTCCCCACCACAAAGCAATCTTAGATGAGCTTCTGGCTCACTTGAGACTGTACAAAAACTTCCAGAAGTGAAGGTATCCAGTTGACTATAGGGTGAGGGCTGAGAGTGTCTTTCTCTACCTAACTCTGCCTAACTCTGTTCATGGCCCTGTGGGTGGTGGTGACAGTGTAGTGAGGTGCATGATGATGTCAGCTATTGTGTGTGCAGAGCTAGGACTGCTTGACTGAACATTTGCTGTTGTGATATCCTCTGGTTTGGTGTCTGTGTGTGGGGGGCAGAGAGAGAGGAAGAGAGGATGTCATGGGGGTTCTATAGACCCACTGCACCCACTCCATGATGTGCCCCCCATGCCCAGAACACCCCCGTTGTCACCCCATAGGGCATCCCACAACCCCCAGCCCCCAATCCCCCATAGCAGAGGTGCCTAGCTGGGCATCTCACAACCCCAGCCCCCAGAACCCCTTACCCATAAATGCTTCTGCAGGGCAGCCCACATACATCATGCCCCCAAATCCCACACTGTTATCAGCCCCACAGGCAGCTCTGCCCCTCCCAGGATCCAGTTCCCACCCTGAAGCACAGGTCCCTGCAGTGCCACAAACCATTACATTAAACATCACCCCATACACTCTGGTAGTCTAGTAGGCCCCCAACCCCCACCCAGCAGTGCCAATAAACCTGCACCCCAACCCATCCCCAGTCGGCGACTGGCACAGCCCTCCTTTCACCACCACTGCCAGCCGCCGACTGAGTTCTGAAGAAGCACTTACTGTATAGACATGCTCAGAAATGAAAGTGGGGCACTTATGGTGGGGGGGGTCGGGGGCTGGAGAGGGACATCGCAGCCCTGCAGGGCTTTTATGGACTGTGGGGATTTGGGGCTGAGGGTCCCACAGCCCCCGGGGCTTTTCAGGCATTGGGGGGCACCTGCGCTCAACCGTGGGATGGTTGCGACTTGCAACATGCCTCTCATGTACACCCTGCATTTCGCATACCCTTAAGCATGTCACAAGTTGCAGGACTTAGCTATGAGGACCCTGTCCCTTCTAGAATACGGTGTAGGATCCATGTCGCAACTGCATTTGTCGCAAGTCACCTTTGGTGGCGACTTGCGCCAAGCTTCTAGAATCCCGCCCAAAGTGCTTTATGTATCTTTTTAAAATGTAAGGACATTAATTGCTTAAAACTTTGTTAAAACATCAGTTCAGGATAAAGCTTAAAGCCAAATAAGTAAGGAAACTGGATGTTAGGGTTAAAAGTTGCCTGAGCTGTGGTGAATCTGTGTCCATGCATTCCTCAGGGTTTGAACAATCATGCAGTGCAGCAGTATTGTTGCTCTAACTTTGGCACCCAGTCTCCCAGCATTGCTGTTTTAGTATTTATTCTGCCTGAATGGACAGTGCCAATGTTAGGGCCACGCCAATGCTGCATCATGTGATTGTTCAAACCTTGAGAAATGCCAGGACTGAGATTCACCCCACTCAGGAGACCTTTAATCCTAACACTCTATATCTTTACTTTATTGGCTTTACCCTTCAACCCTAACTGATGCTTTCAAAAAGTTTGAGTTTTTTTTGCAATTAATTTGATACAATATGGATGCCATTATGATATGATTATCAACTCTACACACATGGCACACTCCTGGTCACCCCTGAAAAATGGGACTTCTTGTTCAAGTGAGCTTGCTTGGTTACAAGAAATAAAGAAAGAGGGAAGTGAAGCGAAGAGAAAGGAAAGGAAAGGAAAGGAAAGGAAAGGAAAGCAAAGGAAAGGGAAGGGAAGGGAAGGAAAAGGAAAGGAGGGAGACTTGCATAATTTATTTGTGATTTTACCACTGCACTCACTTGTAAATGTATCACAAACACAGCTCTCTCTCTCTCTCTCTCTCTCTCTCTCTCCTCTGTCCTTTCTTATGAAACATGATGGTTCTGATTCCTTAGGGTTTTGATGCATGTTCAATTCAACATTCTAATAAATATAAAGAAAACTGTTGTCTTATGCCAGCCACTTAGTTCATTCTGCATTCATGAAACTTAACAGAAAAGGGCACTAGGACCCAGTAAGAGTTAAACCATGTCAGTGTTGCTTCCCTCTCTACCCATTTGCAGCTTTTCCCTGACAGTGTATATATTTCACAGCAGCAGGTGGTGGTGTGGTGCCTTTGTTAAAGTGACACCTTCATATTTTACACACACACATATACACACACAGCCACAGGGAGGGCTAATTGAGAGACAGGGAGGAGTGCCAAACTGTCCTGGGTGTCTGCATCTGACCAAAGAAATCTCTCCCTGCTGTTTTACTCAACCCAATGAGAAAAGAGAGGTAAAGAATCTGTAGAGATTTTTTTAGTGTTTTAGCACAAATCTTCAGTTTATCTTCTCCAATCAGTGGACCTCCTTGTAAGTAACAGAGACTTCATCTCCCTTCCTCAAGAAAAAGCTCAGCCTCTCACTCTCTCTTTTATTCTCTCTATGCAAAACACTAGCTCTGTTTTCATAGACTGGGATGCCCTTGATGCATGGTGTCATCAATATATTTAAAAACAAAGCTCTCGAACTGCTGATTGGATACAGCCATTACCACTGCAGCAAGTGACAAACATTTGAACTATGAGGATTCTGAATAAATTGAAAGTGATGGAATGGGATTAGTAAACCAGTAGAAGAAATGTGACCAGACATCTGCCACACACTAGCATGGTAACAATTTACATACATTTTCCAAAATCAAGTTTTTCATCCAATCCTGTATCTACAAATAACTTTGAGAAGAGGAATATTAATTTATTTGTATCGGCATAGCTTTTGTTTTCTCCTTGGAAGATATGCTTGGCTTGGACAGAGTTGAGGAGACTTCAAGAATCCTTGGTAAGCCTTCCCTGTCCCCAGGGGGCTCAGGATTAAGGCATCTCAATAGAACAGTGGCATCTTCTGAGGGTACTAATGCCACCTCTAGGCTATACTTTGCTTTTATTTTGATTCTTCTAACTCTGACACCCAGAGCGACTCTTCATGGTGGTAAGTACTGCCCTAAAATATCTCAGATTTTAGCTTCACCTTTCTAAAAGATTACTTTAGAGACTTTGTCCTCAAATCTGCAGTATCACCAGCTTCTAATCCCCCGGGTGGACTAATGCAATTAAAAGGCTTTTCTTTGAAATGTATTTAATTCTAAAACCCTTTGAAACTGATCACTTTCCTTTGGCTTTTGTAGGAAGTGCTAGCTTTGTATAATTGTATCCTTTGTGGGAGAGCACTTCTAGTACCAAAAACAAATTCAATGTGCAAATTTACAAGAGAATTAGCCCTCGGGGGGGGGGGGAAATATATTATTGATGCAAACATTAGTGATGTAGACACAGAAATGATTTCATAGAAAAAACATTAGGAAACAGGAATGCTTAACAAGGGCATCATGCTTGAAGCCCACCACCAAAACTAATTGTTCAATCTGTTAAAAGTTTGAAATTTAATTACATTGTTCTAGGGTACACCTATCTTTTTTATTGTGAAACATTTAAATATAACGTTATGTTTTAAATATGCTGTAATATCTCTTCAAAATACCTCCACAGGCTTGCCTACATTTAGTGTTCACTACCAGAGACATTTATCAATAAGGTAGGAATAATATAACACTATTTACACAGAATAAACTCTGAGATGCAGTCTGCTGTTCAGAGAGGGGTCCTGCTGAATGTCAGTCATCAAATGGTATATGTTCTGCTATTTGTCGATAGTATGGAAAAAAATGTTCTGCAAAGACAGTTTTTTTAATACTGTTTGTGCTTTAACATACATAAAACATATTATATCTGTATTTCCTCATAAAGTAAAGCAGTTCAGAAATAATTATGTCTATAAATAAACAGTGAACTCTTCTGTTTAAAAAAAAAAATGCTTAGAGGATGGCCCTGTTCAATTTTCTCAGCAGCAGGTCAACCAGCCATTTGGTCAGTAAATCATGGAACCTGCCAGTCATATTTGTAAAAGTCATGGAGGGGGTACACATTTTCTTTACCAAAGGGACTGAAGGAAACCATCAGAGGTTAATTTATACATCCAAAAACCTGTTTAATTCCAAAAGGGGTTAAACAACCAAAGGAAACTGATTACACTAATGAACTCTGTAACTATTAATATTTCTAGTAAAAAAAGATACACACACATATACCTTAGAAATAGGGTATACATGTAAAGACTTAAGAAATGTCCTCTTTATGATATACTAATCTATTGCAGTTAAAGTATGTTACATATGGCACTGGCTGGAAAGCAGACTTGTAGAATCATTGATCCACAGAAATGTGGTTGTTTATAAGCTTGGGTGTCATGATACAGCTTACACTTTTTAATGCTTTGCAGAGTCTTTTAATACTGTGTTAACAACACACTACTGTTTTGTTTCCCATTATGGGAAGTGTACAGATTGATGTCAAACAGCAAATGCAAATAGAGCTAATTACCTTTTCATTGAACCCATTATCTTTTCACTAGAATGAGAGGTATGTAAAGTGAAATGTAATTGCTGGTGTTAGGCACACTGCATTCCAACTGGTGCTGATATTATAGTTGTTAATCATCTCTGAATAAACTGACCTTTGCAGAAAAAGTTCAAACTAGTAAACCACCATCACAGGCTAGCAGCATTTCTTTTTTTTGTTTTCACCACTGCTAACACACAGATTTTTGTCTGTATATTTCACAACCGGTATCAATGTAGACTACTTCAAATGTGCAACAGTGTCATGTTCCTGTCTCTAAGAGTCTGTGCACAGAAATGGGGGCTTTAATGAAACAGTCTACAGAAAGGTATTTAGTCTGGCAAATGATGAGCCATCTGAATAAATCATACGGAACAATATGACAGTTTTATATAGTTATAGTAACCATTTTTAGATAATTAAACAAAACTTCTAAAAACATGAAGTTCTATAAAACCATTAGGATAACTATCATGTTGTGGTGCAACCATAAGAAGACAGCACCTGCAATGACCATTATTACTGAGTAATTAGCACCACAATTTTAGTTTCCCATTTCACCCTTATTAATTCAGTAAAAGTACCACCACAAGGGGGAATCATTTTAAACTGATGGGGGCAAACTCAAAAAGGATATGCAAAAGCAGGTCTACACAGAGAGGGTGGAGGGTGAGTGGAATAGCTTGCCCAGCAAAGTAGTTCATACAGGTGCCATGGCTGGGTTCAAAACTGGCTGGAATAGTTTTAAAGAAATAGTCAAAGGGAAGAAATGGGGAGGGGGGGATTGCAATAATTTCAAGGAAGGATCCCACAGTAGACTGGATAGAGTTCATAGGCAGGACTGTCAATAGAATCTGTCTCAGATCTGCCCGCCACTATTTTCAAAAGAAAAGAAAATCTGTCCATATTATTATACCATCAATTAAATGGTCTAATTAAGTCCAAATGTTGCATTAAAAAAAATCCACACAATTATAGCAAGAAAAGACACTAATTGCATTTGCAGCATTTTTTTGTACTGCAAATCATGGCTTTTCTTTTCAACACAGGTGCAGCATATGCTGGCGTGCATGTCTGACCCTTTGATGATCCTGTCCCATGTCATTATCTGTCCTTACCTACCAATGTTTCTCTGTTTCTACCCATGGTTGCAAACTATAGTGGTACAGCCTCCCAATGATATACAGGCATTCTGTGAATGTCAGACTGCCCTAAAGTAGATACTACCCAAAGACACATGCATCTGATTAGGAGTAAATAATCTAACAACCTCCATTGGTAATAAGAATTTTTCTCAGGACTTCTGCTTTTCTAAAGTACCTTTCAGTATTGGTTATTTCTAACGTTGCAAAAATCTATTAGACATTTTGAAAGTTGCATGCATAACAATTGTTCTAAAAATCTAGTCATAGCCATTCAATTCTAAGAAGGGATAGTACGTCCAGGATCTCCAGGTCCAGCCATGTGAATGTGTACCTCAGTGGTTAGAGCACTGGGATGGTATTTCAGGCGCCTGGGTTCAATTCCCAGTAGGTCATATTATTTCTTTCTCTCTCTACAATTTGTGATTTAAATTGCTTAGCAGTGGCTAACACTGCACCAGAAAAACACCTAACTCTCATCTAAGAAATAAGACACTGTATTTAGTATGCATCTTTGCATTGATACGAGAGCAAGTAAACCCTGATCACTATGAAAGTAACAGGAGACGGCATATCCACTGCAGAGAAAACTAGTTGACTCACCTACTGTATCCTACATGTTTAGAAACCTACCATGTGGGTACTGCCAACTAAAAGTCCTATGGGGGGGAATACTCACTTGTCTATACTTCACTTGACATCTCATGTAAAATGGCAAATATTTTGCTGATATCTCATATAAATTATATCTTAGTGGCCATGTAAAAACACCTGTTACAGGCACTATCTATGACCCTGAATAAATCAGGCACATGACTGGGTTGCATTTCTAGATACTGGTTGGGGATAAAGGACATTCAACTCAGACTGAGCAGGGATTTTCATAGCTGTCATGACAAACCTGCTTCGGAGGATAATTCTCACCTTAACTTTTGCAAAAATTTTCTTTTCTAAAAAATTAAAATGCTTACAGATTCTAATTACGTGTAGTGCAATACACAACTGTTATTAAGCTCCATGGCCTCCCTTCTTTAAGAAAAAGCTTCTTCAGGGGTGCTGTAAACAGCTGTGTTCAAAAATGTCTGGTACTGATATTGCAGGATAAGAGTATCACATTTGAGAAGGAGAAGAGGCCATCTGACCAGTCAAGACTCACATTTTTAGCATATTATACCCCCCAGATGGCATCAAGTATTGTTAAATACATAAATAATTTTTCAACTACAGCCTCTCCCAGTAAGCTATTCCACGTACAGTATGTACCATTCTTAAAAAATGCCTCCTAACCTCCAGTCTGAATTAGATTTTCTTCAGCTTCCACCGGTACTCCCTACTGCAGCTCAAGGGGTTATTAATACTATTTATGCTTATTAAAATTGTATCCCCTGGAATATCCTTATGAGATAACTCATTTCATTTGCCTAAGGGCCCAAGAGTGTGCAGACATAAAATTCAGTTCCATACGTAAAATAGTATGGTGTGCATACTGATACATAGAATCATTTACATATTTGTGTAAAACACCAGATTTTACAATTTCTAGTATCTCACTGTCACAGTGTTTCTGCTGTTGACTTATCTGAAATTAATTAGAATAAGATGCCCACCTGCAGTATTTGAAGTTCCTGTATTACCATAGTAACATAGTAGTTTAAGGTTGGGAGGGATCATAACTCCTTCATGCCCCCCAACCCCAAAGCTTCACAAGCAGGGATAAAAGTAGTATGCTGTACAAACACATACCAACAGAAGACCAATTTCTATTGTAATGAGGTGTCCAAAAATAATTCTTGCAAACATTGTTTTATGTAAGTTCTTGTTTTCATATTTCTGTATAAAGATTATAAACAATAACTGTGCTGATTAGTTGGTATATACAGTAGCATTCAACTCTAGAAAAAAAACAGTATGACAAATTCTGTATCTTTTTAAGACTACATTCTCTTGGAATGTAAAAATCCCTTGCAGTCATGAAAAAGAAATGTATTCCACCCATAACAATGTTATTGCACCTAGGGCAAAATAAGTACAATTTACAGAATGAGGTAGCAGCCTACCTAGTATGCCCTCAGCTGATCCTGCTTTCAGAGCCTGATTTAACAGTACTTTACCCAATTTCCTAATAGTTTATTAAAGAAGGTGGAGCAGAAATGGTGTACAAAGTGCTACTGAGTAGGACAGCAATGTCTGTTAAAAGAAACCGTCATAGGACAAAAGTGTCAAACAGTGTGGTATGAGATTAGAAGAGGCCACAGGTTAGAGAACAGAATCAACTAACCACAAGACAAAAGTTCACTTTAAAGAGTAACTATTGAGTGTGATTCTGATTGCTACTCATGTATAAGTTTACATTATAAAATGCACAGGGAAAATGTTGCATTCTGACTTGTTACGTTCCATGGTTAATTACAGTACTACCAACATCTAAAAAAAAGTCCTGTTGTGCCATCTAGAAATTTCACTTTTGAAAATGACAGCCTAAATTCTCTTCTCCACAGAAACAAAATAAAAACGTCAGACTTTCTACCAGTTACCTTTGAATTGTTCACAGATGCTACCTTCAGTCCATTTCTAGACCCAACCAAAGAAATGACTGAAAAAAAATATTAATTTCAAAACTCTCACCATTTCTTCTCTATTTTTTTTACTATGCTAAATCCATTTTATGTGCATAGTAAGGTACCATGGGTGTAGCCAGGCATACTCCAAGTACTCCATGGTGTGCAATTTTATTTTAGGGGGGTAGCAAATAGGCTCTGAACTGCTTCCTTTTTCCATGAAAACTAACAAAGAAAATTCTGAACCTTTCTGTAATTTTATTCATAGGAGTCGAAACTAGAAGGACTGGTCATTAATACTGTCTTTGCATCCCGAGGACAATACAACTTTACAGGCTCAGGGCTGGTATGTGGGTGTCTTAGAGAGCAATGCATGGCATTTGTATTTACCCATGCATGGCACCAACCACTGTCATGAGATACAAAAGTTGTATTTATTGTACCAAATAAAGCAACAAACACGGTGCTGGTGTACATTTGTATATTGTCTGGCTACACCCCTGTAAGGTACTCCATATTGTTGCTAGTTAGTCATTCCCTGAATGCATGTCCAAGGGATGAATGCTTAAAAGGTGACAGGAAATTTTTATACCTCCAGGTGACCTCCTGTTGTCCTTTTAGTGTCCACCTAATAGTCAGGTATGTTTCTGATCTTTTTTTGTTAAGTTAATAATCTAATTTTGTTGCCTTTGTAACTGCCCTTAATTCCTATCTTCTTAGCAGCTGCTACTCTCTCTTTTCATACTGCCTGAACAGTCTATGACATCAATAATACCATTCCAGGCCATTTAGATGAATACCATGGAATGGTGTTATTGATGTCACAGAATGTCTTAGAAGTATGAAATGAAAGAGCAGTAGCTGGTGAGGAAAGTGTAACTCAATGTAGACCTGAGGGCACTCTAAAGCTAAATTATTTATATATAAACAATGATCAAAATATATCAGAATACATAACTGGCATGGAAAGGAAGATGGAGGGCATTTAACTATGTAAAAATAATTTCCTATCTCCTTTAATTCACCCCTGGGCATGCATTCATGGCCCTATTACCATCACACTATCACATTGTATTGCTTACTTTCACCCAGGACTGGATGGTCAATGGTGTTTCCTGTTTCAAAGTCTTTACTAGACATTGTTGTAGACTGGTGATGCCTTACCTGCTTTAGAACCAGATTTCCATTTATAAAAGGGTAGAGTTACATATAGTGTAAGTATATGTCTGAGCTGATTTTAGCATATTAAATTCCTCTGTCTCTTATTTGAGGTCTTAGAACAATGTCACAATTGACTATGCAAGGCTTGTCTATTTATTATTGTTTAGAGGTCCCTGTTTTTGTCCCTTTTACCCCATCTCCACCCAAACAGTTGAGGGGTTATGTTTTTAGTGTCATTGTAACTACACTGTAACATCATTGCAACTGCAATGTAGTTGTGTGCAACAAACATATAATTACAGTGTAATTACCCTGTTGCATGTAATTAATGATTAGTTACATTGAAACAGACATTTAAAATAAAGTGTTACCAGTTAAGGTTTCCAGAGTTGCACTCTTATCTTACCAGGGATGGTAGCAGCAACAGTATGAGTAGTACAAGCTAAAAGTGAAGCACTAGCACTTTTTGGCTCTGAAGTATGAGGTCACTGCAATGCAGAATGTTAGAATACATCTCTACCATGATTTTATAGAGGACTCTTAGGACTGCTACAGGGAAGCTCTACACCAGCAACAAGGGCACAGCTCAGAAAAACTGATATTGAAACACAAATAAAAGCTAGATTACTAAATTATTAAAGAAATTAACAAACATGGGGAGGGAAAAGGCTCCCATACTTGTGCTGTCAAAAATGATTTTATTGATAAAGGGTTCAATGCACCAACACACTTATTGGTGCTTTTCTGGATGACTCAGCCTGTTACAATAATATTGGTGCATTTTCATGGTACTTGGTTAGAATAGCGCTACATGAATATCGCTAGTCTACAGAGTGTTAATTCATGTAGCGCTAGCATGGACAGCGAGAAGGGATCTACAGCGCTTTCAGTAAGTTCTCCCGTGGTCGCTGTCTGTGGTGCTTATGGCACACAAGGGGCATCAGGATCTGGCTGAGCTGCTCCCATGGTGTGGAGGGCTGGGGCATCAAGCAGCTTGGCCAGCGGCATTGAAGACCAGGGTTCTAATCCTGGGCTCTAATTTTTTTGTGCACTCATGGGGCTGTGGAAATAGTATTCCACGGCCCCACAAATTTTAACTTTCCCCATGATCTGCAGCCCCCGGAGTGAGAATCCTTCAGTCTGGGGAGTGCAGGGGGGGGCACAGCCCCCTGAAAAAACAAAATTGATGCTATTTTTACCACGCAGTTCTTGACCGTGCTATTAATGTTGGTACTGTTCTGACCCAGTGCCCGTTTTCATTTATTGTATCTGTTGAATGTACTTTTTTAATACTTGTTTGCTTATTACTTTCTCTCAGTAGTCACTGTCATGTTATACACACAGCCACTTACAGTATATCTTGTCCTGTTTGCTTTTTATGGTCTTTCCACTGCTGTTATATTGCAATCATTATAGGATGGGTCTTGCCTGGAAATGGTCCCAGGGACCAGAGCAGCTATGCAATGAAAAAATAAATAAACTAAAATAAATAAATAAATGCATCTCAGAAGTTAAGAGCATTTTAAAAGAGGCCAGTTTTTGTCCATGTGGAGGAGGAATAAAAGAAAATGCTATACATTGGATACTATTTTGACCCTGGTACAAGAAACAAATGGCTATGAATCAAATTAAGAAGCTGTTCCTTCCACCAGAACAAATGCTATAGTTTTTTGCTTGCATCAGAAGAAGACAGAACCTTGCATAGCTTAACACAGGGATCTGGAGTCTGTGCTAAAAAAGGATAATTATTCATAGATTCATAGATTAGGGACCGAGTCATTTGGTGGTAGCCTTTTATGACTCGTCACATATCAGTGGTATTCTGTAACCAATTCATTTTCCATATAGTCATCCAATGTCTTTTTGAACTGACCCATTGAATTACTGAGGACATCTGATTCTGGTAGGGCATTCCAATATGAGACTACCCTCTGACTAAACCATCTTCCCCTTTTGTTTGTCCTGAAACATTCTCCCCTAAGTAGGGTTACCACCTGTCCCGATTTTCGCAGGACAGTCCTGATTTGGGCAGCTGTGTCCTGCAAAAAAGCATGAAAAATCCTACATATCCAGACTTTGTAGTAGTAAAAATATTTTCTAATGTTCCACTAAATGTTGCAGAAAACTATCATATCTTAACTAAAATACCTTAAAATGATAAGAAACAATAGAAGCAACTAAGAAACTACAATACTTAGCCTTAATTCTGATTATATAGAGAAAACACGTCTGTTGTATTGGCCAAGGTTACATACTGTCCTGTGAAAAATCTTGTTTCAGTAAGAAATGTCCCACTTTGGGCTTCTTAAAAGGTGGTAACCCTACCCCTAAGCTGCAACCCATGTATCCTGGTGATTCTGTCAACTTTATTTTTACATAGTCCTGTAGCTTCCCATAATGCCTCATTCTAAAAGGCTTTATTTGGTCAACTCAGGGAAACAGGTAGCATTGTCTTCTAGAAATACAGGGTCTTAATGTAGGACAACTGATACATCTCACTTAATGTGAAGATTCAAATGTAAATGTTTTGCTTAAAGAACTTATTAACACGTATTTTCTCCTCATTTATTGATGTGTTTTGTCTACAGTCAAGAATGCTTTGTGAACACATAGTGATGAGGCTTTAATTAATGTGTTTTTTGTAATGAATTATGGAGTCCTTATAATGGCCAATCAGTAAAGATTATACTGTACCTACTTACCTACCTACCTTACTTAAGCAGGGATGGCAGGTAAGTGCAATAAAACACAGAACAGGAGGCTCTCAGTCTAGGTCAAAAATACAAAAGCCCAAATAACCCTTTATTGCAAGGTCAGTGCACCAAGATGACAACCAAAAACCCCAGCACATGAATGGCTGCCTTAACAGCCCATGCCACTGCTGTTCTTTAGTCAGTCAACCAATTGAGAGATGGGGCAGGAATGCTAGGTGATCTTTGCCTTCCCTTCCCTCCCATAGCTGAGTGTCTCACCTTTGTGATGTGTCCAGCCCCCAACTGGCCTCAGCATGGCATTCCATGATTACACTACTGCCCCTATCTCTCAGGTGATAGCACCTCAGCTGCCGTCCTGCTGCTGGCTGGTATACTTTAAGGAATGTATCATTATTGGAATGGGTCAAGTACAACCCTAGACCCATGTCCTGAATTCTCCATTATAAATGAATCACAACACTGTTGAAGGAAACATTTAAGAAAAGAGAAGATGCACTACATATTGACACAATGCAAAAAATAAACAGATACTACCACTGAGAAGTGTGTGTGTGTGTGTGTGTGATGTGGGGAAGGGGGGCTCCATAGGGGACAAGCCTTCTCTGATCCTACCGTTATGCCATTGTTCAATTACACATACATTGGTGGGGGGGAAGGGTATAAAAACATAATGCAGGCAAAATTACAGCCAGCATCATTTCAGGTCTGTCAAAACACGTTGATGCTGTTTTCAAATGTTTTGAAGGATTGTCAATGGTTTTCTCAGTTTCCAGCAAAAAAAACAGCGCATGCGTATTTTTTATGCATCTCTCATTTCCTGTGTGCAAACTGCCATATTTGCATCAAAAAGCTAGACCACATTGTACAAGTTGCCAATAGCCATAAAAAGGTCTGCAAATCCCAAACCATCCTTTGAAACTCCAACCCATAGTAAAAAAAAAAACACCGTTATACATTTAAACTCACTCAATACTTGATATCCTAAAATTTGTAAATTTATCTTCTCTATCCTATATAATACCCATCATTATGAAATGCTAAATCAGCTGAATTTTCTAAGTCTTAATGCAACAAGATATCATCACTTGCTCTACTTTTCTGCTTTTATTTAAGTGGAATCATAGACAATGTCCATCTTCTCTTGCAGAATATTCAGTCCTACTAACAAACCGAGTCCAGTTGCAGTCAATAATCAACAATATCTTAAAGGAGACCTGCACTAAACCTGCAAGTAATTTTTGCTGTGGAAGCTGTTTTTTTTTTCTTTTATTATTTTTTTTTAAATACCAGCTCCAGTTCTTTCATTGATTCATCTTTACTGGCAGTTTAAAGAGCAGCTGACGCCTTCAGGAGAACTTTAACAAAATATATGCAGACACAGTTTGGCTTGTATTTCACATTAGTTCTGTATTCCTCCTTCCCGTTATTTATTACTGATGTAATTTGCACAAAAATAGGATCTTTGCTCCTGAAAAGTTCATCTATTCCTGTTGCTTTCTCCCTACCTGAAGTCATAATGCACTGTTTATGACATCACAGTTACTCCCATGGCTACAGATTGTGATGTCACAACAGAGGATTATGACTTGAACTAGGGAGTAAGCTATAGAGGTAGATGAACTTTGATGTGTAAAGATCATGTATTCATGCAGATTTTCTCAGTAATAAATAATGTTGAGAAGGAATCTATAGAATATATATGGAATGCAAGCTGAATTGTACCTCAATATAATATTTTTTAAAGTTCTTTTTGAGGCATCAGCAGCTCTTTAAGTAAAGTCAGTGTTTGTTTCTGATTTAAACACTGCTGGTAAGTGCCACTGTAGAACTTGATGATATAGGTTATGTCACCATCAACCATAACAATTCCATTGTGGAACACACATTGTGCTAACAATGTAAGAGCTTAGCAAGGACATAAACTGCATCATACAATTCTAAAATGGCCTTTAGCAACAGTGTGCAAGTGAGAAACACCCATAGAATTGATTCAAATCCCAGGAAAGATGGAACAGTAACAGAATGTGAACCAGAATTTGAAAACAACTTTTATGGACAATATAGGCTTGCAGATTAAGTACAGTTTTCATTTATTGTTCCCTGGGTAAAAACACAATTTGAAAATGGAAATCTCTCATTGAGCTCCACACTCAAGAAACATATTCTTTCTTTACTTACATCATTATAAAAATGCTAGTGCTTTTAAATCAGCTGCAATGAAACACACAGTATAAAGGGAACCACTAGCTGCACGTTTTAGTAGTCTAACATGACTTTCAAAAGAAATGCATATATTGCATCAATATTATATTGTATCTCTTTATTTGATTCATTTCACAAAATGATGGTATGAATTGTGACCATGCCTATGGCTGTGAAACTGAAGGCACTACCATGCTACAGAGATCCTCTCTCAAAGGGAACTTTGGGGTTTATCCAGGATCAGAATTTTAATAAAAATAAATTGATCTCACATCCACACATACAGTAGCTAATTACTGGCACTAGACGAAAGAGCATTGAGCACCTTCTGCAGTAAAGGAGAGACAGTAATTAAAAAGAATAGAGTATGGAGAGTCCATAAAAGAACTTTATTTAAATACATTCTTTTTTTCTTAACCAGGAGAGACACACTAAGCTACAAGCTTGTTTACAGGTGCAACCTGGAAGCACAAGAAAGTTAAGCGACTTGCTCAGGGTCACACAGTATGCAAGTGGGGGCTGTGGGATTCAAACCCAGCTTTCTAGATTTGCAGCTCAGAGCTTTAAACCACTGCGCTATACTGATTCTGTGTGTGTAAAGCCTAAATAAATCACTTAAGCTTCACTCTTGTGGTTTATGTGGGCATAAACACACCTCTGAGGCGTAAAAAAAAAAAATCATTACACACTTCTCCCTATAAATTATTCTGTATTTAATACACTTTTTTACAAAGAACCTTTGAAAATATGCATTATTTCTTTCAAAAACCAAAAGTACATAACACTGTGACTTCAGTTCTGACTGGAAACATATAATTTTCCCATAGCAGTGTGCAGCACTGCAAAAAACTGTATTTGTTTTCAGTTTCACCTGTTTTGTTTCTCTGGGTAATTTCAGTTTTTGAAACTTTATTGCATAATTCTTAATTGAGAACCTTCTGCCAAGTACTGTACAGTATAATGGGATAACAATTGTCAGTGTCTTCATGATACCAGCTACAGACACAATACTTTTCTGTTCTGGGCTGATGTTACCATCAGAGTATGTTAAACCTTTGCATGAGTGGTTTGACTTGATACATGCTGTAGATATGGTACTCGTTAACTACAGTAGTTTTATTTCAGAGTCTTCTGAGAATGGTCTTTTATTTTTATTTTTTTAATTCAGATGCTTTTAATAAAAAAGGAGTAGATATGCATCAAATATTTTATAGTAATTTGTTATAAAAAAAAGTGATGAACAGAAAGCGTAGTGTTTTTTCAATCTAATTCAAACTAGATATTTCCTGACATTTCTGTGATATCGCTAGAGAAATTCCTTCCTGCCTGCAGTACCACTTTAGGACCACTGGAGAGAATCTCTTTACATGAAATGTCTGGAAATATCTGACCATGTCAATCAATGGTTGCAACTGATTGTGTCTCAGTGGGTTAACACTGCTTACACTATGGCAAAGAGTATGTGTTTTGGCCTCTATAGGAGGCTGGCAAACTGAAATGACACATGTTTGTCCCTGTGGCACATTCAGTTGCCTTGAGAGCTGCATAACCTTGGTTAAGTCTAGCTCCTGAATTGTGAGGTTGCTCAACTCCCCCCATTACTAGTCTTGTGCAGAAAGAAACATACCTAGCCTCAGTTTATGGTGAAATGTTGACACATACTGGCATGTATGACAACCCCTAATGTACCACATTTACATCCCCAAGTTTAGCACTAATTGTTCTGTTTAGCAATCTTGATTTGTTCAACTGTGTGGGGGCTTCATGGCCCATTACCCTGCCGTGGCGATAGTCCATTTGTGGAAAAATATTAAATTTTAATGCAGTCTTGTAAAAGATGGAAGGGACTGTAACTCTAGTCAAACTGTCTGCCAGCCGATCCCTTCCAACTTCCCAGCCCGCTGACCATGCCCCCCCCCGCTCTGACATTTTGTGTCCTACCAGAGAGAGTGCGGGGGCCCACTGAATCCTATAAGGGAAATTTTAGAAACATTACTACACATATTAAAGGTACCAATGACACAAATGAAAGCCACAGCAGACTACTGCCATGCAGGGTAATGGGTTATGAAGCCCATAACGTAATCTCACACCGTTACTTTAAAAGGCGTGATCCTTTTACTATGGCCGAATCCAGGTTTTCATTAGTATTCTCAGCTGTTTTTGTACACTGCCATCCTATAATGTTAGGGAGCACTGCCTCCTTCATGTAACACATAGTTCATTATAGTCACAAGAAAAGTGAATTTAAGCAACTGGTGTTTAAAAACAACACAGAATGCTGATAAAAACGTGAGCTGAACCATATAAAAGAAGGGCTCCTTTTATTATTTCAAATGTAAAAAAAACAAATACGTGATGATGCAAACTGAAAATGAGTAAAAACAGTTTCAAACAAGACAGGAGACAAGGGGCAATCAAAAATGTAATAAAAACTATAGGTCAGAATTTTCCTCACTAACTAAAATGTTACTACTGTAACTACTGCAACTGCATTTCCACTCAGACAGTAAGCAGATAACGTAACCTAGCACTCAGTTTTATGAGACTGCTGAAGTTACAATTGAACAGACGACAGTGCAATGTCATCCTAGACAGCACATTCTAGGGTGAGACTTTTTTATTGTAAGTCATTCTGAACTGTGAGCAGTTTGTTTCTGTTAGCTGTCTGGAGTCTGTCTGCAGGCAGAACTCACCATCCAATGGAGTAGAAAACACATTCTTAAGAATCACTAACTCTAAACTGATGGAAACTCGGGTCAGAGTGATATGAAATATTACCACTCTTCCAGCTGGTGCTTTATTGTCTTTGTTTAGTTTATTGGAAACAGCAGTATCATTTAAAGATTTCTGTACTCGAGAATTCTTTCTAGAAACTGTTCAGACAATTCTGATGATCAGTTTGTGTGAAATGTGTGCTTTACAAAGTAAATTACTGTCATCAGCTGTTAATAAATACTTGGTTTCTTGCGCCGCATTTATGCTGCACCAACATTCTTGAAAAATACAAACATAGTTTATAAGAAATTTCAAAACATTAGGAAAATGTGTATTATTAAGAGTGCAACATTCCAGAAACATGTTTCTGCATATGCTAAGCTTCCAGGAACAAATGTTGTTGAAACTCCAGAAACCCTTGATGTGTGAGTAAGAAATAGGACATTATATAGGATGCTTTTTGTTTTCATCTTAAGTGATATCATGCTACGAAAACAAGGTTAATAAAATTATTGCCACTGGAACATGAAAATGGCAAGGGTATCTTTTTTCTAATGGCTGAAGTCAAGCTCTTCCACTAGTACACAGTTTATGTGATGGATGTCTGTAAGACTGTTTCAAACAAGGTTCAGCTTGTTATCATTACTGAGGTCCACAACAGCCCTGTATCACCAACGTAAATAGTATCAGACACAATTGCCCCACCATGCTTCCCAGTTGTCGTTTCACAAGACCCATAAGGGTTGAAAAGAGAGACTGCCTTTCAATCCATGTCATCTATGCAATAATCACATGTCAGTCCAGACAATGCAACAGAAGTGTAATACTTATTCACAGCATATGTAGGATTACTGTGTGTGGAGAGTGATGTGAAAGTACAAGAATCCAGATGACACATGTGCATGTACGAAAGAAACTTTTGCACAGTTAAAACACTTCAAAAGATTATTAGATTCATGACCAGCTGAATGAAAAAGTAGATAAGAGTCACATCTGCAAGCACCGATGATCTCTTTATCACATCCTTGATAGTATTCAGGATGTATGGAATTAACATCTCTCTTCAGGAAAGTGCTACTGGGGGAGGTAATGTTTTATTGTGCCACTGAACAAAAATGTTTAGTGTCATGGCAAAGGCAAAATATTATGGGCTAGATTTTCAAAGCTAAAATCCCACATTGCATCCATGGGCAATTTTCAAATGGGCTGCGTAAACGTGTGTCACACATGCTGTAGATGGGTGTATGGAGCCAGTAGCAGACAGTTCTGCATCCATCACTGGACATGAGTGGCTCAGGGAATAAGTCCACTGAGACCATTTTTTTTTGGCTAAGCAGACTTGAGAGACATCAGCTGTTGTGTCTACAGTTAGATGCATGCTGCCAGAAATTAAGGCCAGTTATAAAATCGACTGTGGTTTTGAACATTACACCAGTTGCTTCGTAGATGCAGTGGGGCGCTGTAGGATGTCATCATGTTGCCTTGTTCACACTGTGAAAAGTCCAGCCCCGTGTTTCTAACCATTTCTTTTACTGTATTTGTGCAGTAAAGGGTCAGACCTTAAATCAAGACTGGCACGTGACCAAACATTAGAAATACAGTATCTGCCTTCAATTGCTATAGAAGGCAAGTTTTCTTAGAGCATCCCACTGGGTGCTGTCTTTCTCCAGGGTGGGAGGGCATTATTTTCCACTGTAGTACCACCACCAGGCTAACCACAGGTGGTAATGCAGAAAGAGGAGTTCGCAGAAGGAAGGATGCAGCCATGCTCTGAAGTGTGACCATGCAATTGTGTGCATGTGTGTTCCAAGGAGCTCTTACTGACAATGTTCTAGGGGCTTAGTGAAACAAAGAAGGAAAACCCCAGTGCATAGCAGCATGATCCCACCACACCCTGGCCCTAGCACTCCGACTGCCCACTGTACTCTGTGCTTACCGATCCAGAGGGGCAATTCCCTGTCAAGATTCCTGTTGGAATCCACCATAGGCAGGATGCCCTGTGGACCAACAGGACAGGTACATGCAGCTATGGAGCTGTGTGGTAGCCAGTGGCAGAGGTGGACAAGTCCAGTTACTGGGGATAAACAATATAAAAAGAAGTACATTTAAGATGCAGTCTGTAAAAAATATGTCAGTTTCATGGAGGAATGTTACAATAACCTCTTCATAGTACAGATCAGTTGTTGTAGAAAACAAACCATGTAGTATCTCATGATGCATTCTGTAAGCAAAATGGCAAACTCTGCAGTAAGAGGTAACATATGATGGGGAAAGAAGTAAAGAAGTTACCATCAGGTAATAAATCTCCATGCAATAAATGGCACAAAACAAAGTCAAGAGCTGCTTGTAACATGGAGAAGAGAAAGGGTGCGCAGGATTGGTCCAACAGCATCAGGTGACCATTGATTAATTCTCAAGTAATCCACGGTTGCTGGAGAATTAGTCAATGGTACAGTGTACACACTTTTTATTCCCCATGTCTGTTTCCTGTCCCTGCTGTGGTACATAGCTGTAGTACCAGTAGTGTACACATTTTGTTTTCCTCAAAGTACCACAACAGTTAGAAACATCAAAGAAGTGTCTTATTTCTCTGATGTAGCAGAGTTAGCAGCATATTCTTTTCAAGCTGACTGCATGACTATTTTTTCACCCTTCGTTTCTGTGTTCAATTCAGTACATTTGGAAATTGATCAAAAAAATGGGTGTAAAACAGTGCTGTGCTGCTAGCATTGTTTGACAGCCATCTGTTGGCCAGCAGGGTATTGCAGAAACAATGACCAGAAGTTTCACTTAAATGTATGCATTTCCCATAATGCACAGCAGCCAAATCCCAAACAGCAAACAGGAGAAAAACAGAGATGATGCCACAGTTCACAAAAGTAAGTCAGCCAAAATGAGCATATATTCTGAAATGTTTATTGAATCTGCATGTAATAAGTAATTCCACCATTGCCTTCACAATGTGAAAAAAAAAAAATCAGGCTGTTCCAGCATGTAGTTTCACTGACTAGGTGCAACCCCTTTTCTCTTTCCCATGGTAGGAACCTTAATATCCTCCCAGAACCTTTGTAATTTTGCACATTAAAATTACTTTTATGGAAATGTAACATGGGGAAGAGAAACATATAAAAAGAGTGCTGAACCCTTTCTCTTCCCCATGTTACAAGTGAATTAACCCACTCCAGAGAATGGGTCTACTTGGGAATTAATCCATGGCTGGTTGATTGGAACCACTCGGCACCCCCTACCCCCCCCCCAGCTATGGATTAATTCCCAAGTAGACCCACGCTCTGTCATAGGTTAATCCTTATTTGTTTGGGTGGAAGAGGGCTGGGTAATTACTAAAAGGTAATCTATCCCCAGAGTGCTTTCTCTCTGTTATAAAGTGTGGCAATGATTTAAACAGTTGTTATCTCACTACATGGCCACAACTGGAGTTCAACTGGTACATTCACTTTTTTTTTTTTTGCACATCTTATACTGTAACTCAGTGATCCATAAGTGTGGGGGCTTCAGGTTTTTCCTGGGTTACAATACCTCTCAACATGACAACTCTGACAAAAATTCAACAAGTAGGTTTTTTGAGACATTTTCCCCAATTTTGCTACACAGAATGGCAGAGGTTTTCTCAAAAGCTAGTAGAAGTCATATAGGTATTTTGACACTTGTCAGTTTGTTTTGTTAGGGATCATGGACTGGATGTTCAAAGCCCACAGGAATTAGCACAGATGCAGGAAAAACTGATGCTAGTGGGTCTTCACTTGCGAAGCTACAACTTTTCCTCCATGCACTGGATTTTTGAAGGAGTCAGTTTACAACTGGCTCCATGATTTATGACAACTTGCGGCTGATTTTTAGCACAAATACACCAAAATGTTACACCTGGTTGGACCAAGGTAACATTTCCCACAACTGCACCTGCAGCCCACATGAAACATGGGCTGAAAATATTACTGTCCACTGGTGCAGAGATTTGTCCCTACCGGTGGACTGCGACACAGGACTTAAACCCTCAGGCCTTTGAAAATTGGGCCCCATATGAGGAAGTGTTGGCAGAATTTAATATGTATACACTGGAGGTCAGGAGGGAAAAAGATAATATGATTGAGATTTACAAGTTCTGGTGAGAAAACAGCGAGTTGAGTTGTGAGGACATGTTAAAAAGGAATCATGGCACACTGACTAGGAGATATGGGTGGAGAATGGTGGACAGGATCTTCATGAAGTGGGTGGTGGATGAAGGGAATAGACAAAACATACAGAAGATCTACTGTGACAGAAAAGGGCCCCGCAGCAACCACAACATAGACAAGCCAACAGGAACAAGGTAGTGATGCACAGCAAATCTGGTAATGAAACAAAAGGCATGATTTGCAAGTGCAAATGAAATTATTGTGAAAGGCACAGGAGGAACACAGTGGGGTTACTGTTGTGTTCCTCCTGAATCTGCTACAATAAATCAGTTTGTTTGCACCTGGAAGTCATGCCTTTTGATGTAGTACCTAATTTGTTACACACCACTACCTTGTTCTGTGGGACAAATGGGACAGACTGTCCGGAGAGGTGGTTGAAGCCAAGACTGTTACAAGTTTAAAACTTGGGTGTGACAGGCATGAGGGAATACTGTGACCTACAGGCAGAAGAGGGGGTAGAATGCCTGGGAAAGGGAGTGATAATCAGTCACTAGGGCTATTGGATCTTTAAATTCAAGCCACCGTTAAGCCTAGCATGAAACCAGGCAGGGAACTGAACAGACTGGATAGACCTCTGGGGCTTTTCTGCCAAAACAATCTCGGTCTTGTATGTTTCTATGGATTGGATTCAATAGGAACCATTCATATTTATTTTTTTTAAAATGGTTACATTTTGAATTATAAGTGTTTCAGGTTCATGCATGCTTAGTATTGGAATGCAAATCATGTAAAATAGGGATACTGTGATCAGTGGGACATTTCTCCATTCACAATAAATCATCAGGATTTCAGATGCAATTTTCTTAGCAGTAATTGGAGTTTATTCCTCACCTTTGCATACTCTGAATGTAATGTGGCAAGTAATCAGTTTTAAGGTCTGTTTTTACTTCTTTCATTTTACAAATTTACCCCAGCACTTCAACTGTCAGGAAGGAATGACAACAGGATATCGCCTGCCTTCCCTGACAATTTCCTCATCAGTGGCAAATCTTTCAAGGTGCTACAGCCTGCCCCCACAAAACAAACTGTATCCCCCTTCTCTCCAACCCTTGTAACATTCAATACCCCACCTCCCATCTTAGCCAGGTTTAAGTCCGTTAAATAACTCACTCTCTTACCTTCAGCCCACTGCTGAATCACTCCCAAATCCACTCCATGCCCACTGTAAATAAAAATAAACCCCTCCTTCTTCCCCCACTCCACTGCCAAGTCCAACCCATATTTATTTATTTATTTATTTTAACATCAGTTTAACAACCTTTGAGCCAGAGGTTCATTTACAAAGGTACCTCATCACAGAGAGGACAAAACAATGGTACAACATAGCCCATAAACCAAGTCCTGGTCCATTTACAAGGCAGAAATTACTCTTCTGCCTCCAACCCACTTCCATTTCTCCTCACACCCGAACTTGGTCCCTGTCCGTATAAATGATATCTAATTTATCCTCTAGCCCACTGCTGATTCCCTTCCTTACCCCGGAAACCTGTACAAATCCTG
Source organism: Neoceratodus forsteri (assembly GCA_016271365.2). Classification (NCBI taxonomy): domain Eukaryota; kingdom Metazoa; phylum Chordata; order Ceratodontiformes; family Ceratodontidae; genus Neoceratodus; species Neoceratodus forsteri. The sequence continues at coordinate 74,854,626 of JADMNL010000029.1, read as the reverse complement.
TCCATTTAAATTAATTCTAATTCACCCTCCTTCCCAAAGCTGATTCCCTCCTCTTCCCCTGAGCCCCATCCAAACAAATTTATATAAAAAAAATGAATTCCCCTCCCATCTCCAGTCTACTTCTTATTCTCTCTCCCCCAAAGAAAATTATCATCCTACTTCCAGCACCTCACATCCCTGAAGCTGGCCTCATGTGTTAATGTCCTGAAGGAAGCTGCTGAGTTACCCAAGCTGGTGCACCTCTGCCCCCTCACCTATTTTCCCCACTCCCCATTGACACCATTTTTAATCCTTTTCTTACTAGAATGTCTGAAATGGATCCTTATGTAAGCAATAAGACACTAGAGGTGTGGGTTGTAGTCTGACAACAGCATGAACCAGGTGCATACTAGGGCACGAGGTCCTTGCATTGAATGCCTTTAACACGTGGGAAGTGCTCTTACCAGGCAACAACCCACATCTCCAGAGTGCCTTATTGCACTTATAAAATGGGTTTGAGAAAAAGAAACTCAAACAAATGTAAAAAAATAATAATAATTAATAGTTTATAAAGTGTTTTTTTTGTTATTTTGTAAATGGTCCCTAAGGTTTGCAGTTGTTTTCAGTTGTGGGTCTTGTTTACTTCCTGTACCACTAGACAACAGTTGCATGGATGTTTTTATAATGTTGCTGTTGCCTCCCCGCTCTCTCTCTCTCTCTCTCTCTCTCACTCTCTCACTCTGATTTATGTGCTGTTTTTGCTGCCTTTTGCCTTCTCCTCCTACCCACTCTCTTGTCACTCTCTCTGTGGTTTCAGTAGTGATGGAGCATGTCTGTGAATGCCAACAGCTAAGTGCGCCAAACATTAGCGGAGGTACTTCCTGGTTCATGATCAGAGCTCACATTTGATGATCCTGACAAAGAAACAAAAAAACTACTACCCATGTTGGTTGGGCCAAACTGCAGGAGATAAGGGGTGAGGGTGGGGGCCTAAGGAGGAGTAGGCAGGCGGCAGCCGAGAGATGGGTGGGCGTCCAGGCAGCTGAGAAATGAGTGGGCAGGCAGGCAGCCAAGAGACAACTGGCATGGGAAGTGGCAGCAACAACTCAAGCTGAGGATTAGACAGGCAGCAGAACACAGTGTGAAACCAGCTCTAAGATATCAGTTTGGGCTTAATTATTTTTAATGACTGCTTTCTGTTTATTTGGTGTTTGCTATTGATGGGTTTGTTAGAAAACTTGTAAAAATGTAGCCATGGTGTTAGGTAAATAAGTGGGTCTTGACTTTAGTAACATGGCTGCCAGAAATGTTTTTTCAAAAGTTTCTGACAGGCATGGATATGTGCGATGCGTTCTGCTTGGCATTACAAGTGCCATCTGTAAGGTTGTTATCCTATAAGGGACATGGGTTCTGACCAATCAGGAAGCAAGATTTCCTTTCCTCATTTTATAAATAACAATTTATATGGCCTGCCTTCAACCTTTGAGGGCTTAGGGCTGGGATCTTTGGTGACTGTAATAAGGCTTCTCTGCAGCACTTGGCTCCTAAGCAGGAAGGGCACAGGCCACCCAGCAATGTCACACCAGTTTAACTTGACAAAAGAGCTGCACTGGGGGTTGGCTGTGAAGGCATCTTCTCACCCACCTTCACAGCAAGAGGAAGAGGGTAGCCGTGGTGACCCCGAGCATCAGGGCAGAGAAAAAAATTATAAAACCTCAACATTCATCTAATAACAATAAAATCAATGTCACTTCTTTCAAACAAAAGCTAAAATAGAAATCTTCTCTCAGGCAAAAGCTTCTTCATTCGATTTTCCCTGAAAAGAAGAACGCTCTAGTTTCACATTATATAACCTTTTACGTACAAGTACAAAAATGAACAGTATTATCCAAAACTTTCCTTGTTTATAAATCATGATACCATTTAAATGTAAATATTTAGCAGAATGTTTGTGTATGCACAAAAATATTTGCACTTACTTAACCTCTGTCTGTGGCTCTCAGCATGAGCGTGTGTGTGTGTGTGTGTGTAATATGCATGTGTGCATGCACGTTGTCATGTTATAAATTTGATTGTAGGGAGGTATTGTATTGCTTGGAAAGGATTCAAAAAATGGCGACCAAAAAATAAGAATTGTCTAACTGTGTCTTTCCAGCATGAGTAAATTTTTGCATAACTCACACAAAAAGACCCGGTTAGCTACTTCACAAATCATAACCAAAACTGAAATAAATCCAACGACCCAAAATGCAATCATTTCAACTGCCACTTTTCTTTCCACTTACTCACTCCTGCTAAAGCCACAAAACCTGTTAAACTGGTAAATCAGATGTAATATAGAAACATGGCAGTGTTAAATGCAATTTACAGAAGTGTTTAAAAATACCATACCTCCATTTTCTAATATGTAATATAGAAACATGGCAGAGTGAAATGCAAATTACAGAAGTGTTTAAAAGCACCATACCTCAATTGTCTAATATTTTTACTGCCCCCCACCCCACTCCCAGAAATCCACTCGCATGGTGTCTCTACCTGCTCACTCTGCCGCTCTGGACTGCCGATTCCAGACAGCTGCTCAACAGTCGCACAAAGCTGTATCTGAGACACACAAGCAGCTCACAACATTCCCACTAGGCTCTCTTACTAAATGAGGTACTGAGCTACCTACAGGTTGCAAATGGCAACGAACTGCAGTCCCTAACAACTGCATTTTCTCTCTCTCTCTCTCTCTCTCTCTCTCGCTCTCTCTCACTATATTAAAAAAAATACAAGAAAAGACAAATAGCAACTGGTGACTGTTAATCTACATAGAAGAAGGACATTACACTAAGAAATCTATGAAAAAAGGTTTTTAAGCTTTTTAATATTTTTGTAAATCCTTTACTTTCTACCCCTAATATAATCAGAATTATCCACTCCAGAATGTGGGTTATGCTGGTTTTTACCACCCTCTGGATAAATCCCAGCATAACCTACACCCTGTCATGTATTATTCATTAAAATGAATAAGGCTGATCCAGTGCCACTGGCTGGCTGATGTTCTTTTGTGAGCCCCTACAAAAGTCCCCAGTGTCAGGTTCCTTCTTGTCTAGTTATATCAATCAGGCTCTTCAATGAGGAAATGGCAAGAACAGAAAATGATCAATTGCTCCTTGCTTAATTGCCTTCAATTCCCCAAGGTATCCAAACATTATGAATAGTCATCACTATGGACATTGTAACAGGAGTGTCCCTAGATCTCGTAACAACACAGGGCACCTCTGTACTTGTACAAGTGAGACACTTCATTCTCTGCACTCTCAGTCCTGGGGACTCCTCTACAACCATGCTCTCAGTGCACACCAAACCTAACTTGAAAGAAGCACCCCTATGCTGGTACCAGTGAAACATTTCCATTCTCCACAGTCTCAGTCCTAAGAGCTCATCTCCCTGCCTGCTGTCATTGTTCAAGTTTAAGGTCAAGTTTTTAACAATAAACTTGAACTTGAACTGCCACTGCACCTGTACCCCAATCTGTGAGATCACCCCCCCCCCCGTGGGTACATTTGGAAATCAAACACTGGGCACCAATGCGAATCCCACGGTGAGGTTGACTAGTGGCAGGGTGCATCATGAATGGAAGGTGCTAGGTTTCCAGAGAGAATGGGCAGGAGCCACCCTGCATTTGCACATGCCCTGCAACCCAATCGCAATGTGGGTTTAGCATCAGCAGTGGCTACAGCCCCTCATCCACCCTCCGAGCCAGATAATGGGTGCTGCTATGATGACACCAATCATCAGGGTAAGGAAAGATGAGAACAAATGGGGAAAAATGAGCACACACAAAGCAATAACAAATTAATTAAAAGTTGCACCAAACACCCACCTACAGCACGTCATGCTGTTGTACAGATAATCTGAGTTCAGCAGTGAAATCAGAACACTGCATTGGAGCAAGAACAGACTGCCATATCTGCTGCTCAGCTGCACCCTTCAGATGGTATGTATGGTGCAGATGGCACCGGTAACCAGTGCAGCAGCAACCTCTGTTGCGGGCCGTGGAAACTGGCTTAAACCACAAGATGTCACTCCATGCAGCCATGGCCACAGAAGCTCTGCCCATGCCAGGGGAGGAGGGGAGAGGGCCAAAAACAGTACATTGTCTATATTTTTTTATTACGTTGTCACTCATTTTAATTGTTGTTCATGTTGTTGACCCTGCTGTGTATTTACACCCATTGTAAAGCACCCAGAGCCTCCGGGATTGGGCACTGAATTAAATAAAGATTTACTTACTTACTATGATGGTTGGGTTTCTGGAGACAATTCATTCAAATTGTTGACTACCACCAGATCCTGTCAACAAAGTGAACCACTTTGAGGAGGATATCCCTTTCCTGGAGCCTCTGTCATGGAGAAGAAGTTGTGGAGAACAATGGCTGTAGCAGGACTTCGATGAGTATGGGTGCACCAGCATAAGCCAGGGTATATATATCTCAAGGGACTGAATGAGCTTGGTACATCCAACAAACAGACAGACCTGGGTTTGATTCCCACAACCTCCAGTTGCATTCTGTGTGACTCTGAGCAAGTCACTCAACCTCCTCAGTGCTACTGGGTCGCCCCTGAAAACAGACACCTGTGCCTAGTGAGCCTTACCCGGTTACCAAAGATTAAAATTAAAATTAAATTAATGAATAATATCAATCAGTTTGTAGAAAAAATAGTATATCTACAAGAAGATTTCTACATTTTGAAAAAGAATATCCATACTAAAGCAATGTGCGTGACAACAAATAGTAACACATATTTTTACATAGCCTCCCATACTTTTGGAGGGGAAAAAAATGACTAAATTAAATATCAGAATTAAAGTACAAGTACTTAGTGTTTTTGTCTGAAAGCCCTAATTAAACTAAAATGCTACATGAGAAAACATTTCCAGGTGAGCACTATCAACTAGCTAAAAGTGTTGAAACTGACACAGTTGCTAAGCCACAAATAAATGTTCTACCCTGGAGGACGCCAAGATAGCGTCCAAAGAAGGAGCTCAAGTTTCAAATTTTCACCACATCTGTTCAAATTGCCTTTTGTTTGCCATCTAAAATAACAGAAAACAGCAGCATGGTACTAAAAATACTGTGTTATGTAAAAGATAAGATGCAAAAAAGATTACACAATAATGTTTGTACCAAGTCACAAGATTCGATATCTGGTGTATCTTACACCACAGGCAGTGAAGCCACTCAAAGACATGAAGCCAGTAATGTGCCAAATTGCAAATGAAAAAAAAAATGTATCAGACAACCTCCTCAACAAAATGAGGCAGGGATTCTTGACTGTAACCTTTAAACTTGGCACCATCCAGCAAAATCTATCAGACCATATGGAGAAAATGGGGGAACTCACCACCAAGGTACTGGAAAAAATCATCTATTGGCTCTGTAATGTGGAGAACAGCTTGGTGCTTCTTGAGGTGCTTACTTTTAGGCACAATCACCTGTCAGCCTCATTAGCTGTCATGGTTGATAACTTGGAAAATCGAGCCAGGTGCTGCAATCGACAACTAGTGGGAGTTCCCAGAGACCCAGAAACCCTTTTTGGCTAATTACTAGCAGACTCTTTGAAATACCTCTGTTATGTTCCATAGCCCATACAGATGGGCGTGACATATCCTATGGCACTTACCAAAAAAGACACAGGAAAAAGAAAACACAAATAATTATGCACATACTACAAGTCAGTGATTAAGGAGGTAATTTATTAATAAACTGCCATCAGGAGAGCAATATCACCCCTATGTATCACCTTGGACTGAAGGGTTCAACAACTCTCAGCTTGTGGTAATGTACGTGTGTAATTTTTTTGTTTTTTCTGTTACTTTATCTAAAACAGGCTGTACTTTTGTGGGATGAGGTGTGCACACTTTCTTGCTGCCTTGACTGCTTATAGTAGGGGTAGGGGTAGGAGTAGGGGAATTGTTATTGTGAAAACACGGAGCAATCAATATACACATTTTGCACAGGGTCAAAACAAAAGTAATAAGAAGGCAATAAAACAGGTAAAGCAAAATGAGTCAAAACAGTTGATAAAAAGCAACAAAAGCAAAATGCAAAGTAAAAGGCAAAAGGATAGAAAGTTATACCATGCTGTCACCACAGAAAATCAGGGCTCCAAAACCCTGCTCTGTTCACCTAAAACATTTTTGTTTAGGGAAATTTTTCCATAACAATTTGACTTTGGAGGCTGAAAATTTAGCAGCATCTCTCAAAAACACTCTGCTTAAGGCATTGAAAACTGAGCTTAAAAGGCCCACATATGTTACAACTTTCTGCTGAAGTGAAAATACACACCTTGCCGGTCAGATTTAGAATTTCAGAATAGCAAAACATAAAACCATGGTATGCACATTATAATGATTCTATCAGTGGTGCATAACCCAAACATTCATAAGACATAAACAGAGCATGAGGCAACTGCCACCGAATGCCTAAAAATTTCCAGAAGACATGAACATAGGGATGGGATACAAAAAGGTGTTCTTGAGTCTCAAGGACCTTGTCAATCAGTACGAGGACAATAGCGCTCCTCTACACTTTTATGTTTTAAGGAACTCTTAACTCCTAGATGGCCATATACACATAACCAAAGAATATCACACATTTGAGGGGATACCCTATCATTTTAGAGTTGTGTCAAGGTTCTGTGTCATAACAGCAATCACAAAACTGTGATTGCCATTAGGGTGAGTGTACATCACCGAAAACAAAAATGGCGATGTACACTGTGAGTGAACACAACTGGGCAAATAGACATCTATATTTATGCGGGGGCTGTGCCCCCTCCCACACCACTCCCTTACTAGATATTGTCAACTCCACGGGGGGGGGGGGTGCATGTCAGTGAGAGGGTGAACCTTCTAAAACAAAAAAACTACTCCCACCTGCAAAACAATATGCACCTCCCCAGCCCTTAACCCACTGTAGCCAGCCACCCTCACTACCATGCCACACGGCCAGCTCGGCAGCCTTTCACTGCACCACCCCCCACATACCTTTCCTCCTCTTCTGTCCACCATCCTGTCTTTCCATTCGCCTTCTCTTCACCCATTGGTACCCTTTCAGTGTCACTAACATAACGAGTGCTGTACCTGAGTCACTCATATATGAGTCATTCAAGTGCAGTCGCCGTTATGATGGTTTACCTTGCATCAAGGCTTCTGCTTCTTGGCCAACAGGATAGTCTGGGAGAGCAGGAGTGACAGAAAAAGTTGTGGTCACAGCAGATTCATACAGTTGCTTTCAGAAGAGAGTTCCCATCATACCAGGAATCAGATGCCATTGTCTCACCTTGGTTAAGGCTACTATAACTTAACTAGGGTACCTGATACCTGTTCCCTTCTCAGGAAAATGTATCCTGCCATGGTTCCAACTTGTGAGGAGAAGTGCCAAACATTCCATAAGCATAGGTACTCAAAGTCTATCTTCTTCTCCCAATACCCTCTGAAAATTACACAAGAAAATAATTCTATAAAAAAGACCACTGCATTTATCATCCCCACCCCTACTTTTGTAATGGGCAGACACTTCCCTCAAAAACATAAAAAAACACTATACACTTTAGTCTTAAGTGCAAACTACATAGCTAACATAAAGAAAATGTGATATCAGTAATGATTTAAGAAGAAACACACCCCTTTTAGACATTTCCAAGCTTTGTAAATGAAAGCAAAGAAGTTGGAGACTTGCCACATGTATTAAATAAAATACTGCTTCAGGAAAGTGCTTGCTGCAAGAGTGCTCCTTTATTATAGGTGCCACGTATTGCAAACATTAAAAATACCTGACATGAGCTGGTCCGGTGGCACAGAGGGCTGAGGCACTGGACACCTTACTTCTCACCACACCAATGACCCATGTTCGGGAGCGAGCACAGGTCACTGGAGGCCAGCACGGGGGGGGGGGCGCGTGCAGTGCAGGATGACCTGTCAGCAGGCAGATCTCCTCCCCGAGGAGGGACCTGAGCTTCCCTCAGTGCTTGACTGCCTTGTGGTGGAGGATGGGGGGCAAAACAGCTGAGGGAGCCAGGGGTACTAGGCCAATAGGGTGGGAGGATGGGGCCATCACCGGAGCAAGGGAGCACCTGCGCACCTCCATGCACATGTGCCTCTCTGTCTGGGGCCCTGGGGTAACGTGGGAGAAAGTCAGGAAAAGGTCAGGGGCTGCGGCAGGATGATGCCTCCGGCCTGGCTCCAGGGGTCTGCTGGGACACATGTAAGCATCATAAGATCCCAAAACACCCTGGAGTCTGGTAGGTTGGTGGATGGCAGCTGCAGCTCACTGAAGGTGCTACAAAAACACCTACATGGAAAAAAAATACCAGACATGTTTAGAATATTTACGTTCTTTCTAAACCAATGCCAATGCTGAATTCAACCCTGACTCCTAGTTATAAAAAGACATGTCATCTGCTCTGAAATGGATACCCAGCAAATCAATGTGGAATCCCTTGATTTTTATTTTAGCTATCACTGTGTCAGTGTTTTAAAAAATACCAATCCCCATATATTTTATGTATTTAATCTTAGAACTTGATGCCATGGTGAATTTCTCTGGAACCCCCTCCAGTAACTGGACTAGCTATGGTATCCAGAGGAACCAGACTGTCAGCATAGGCTAAAACCTCCAAAGGAGGACAGCCTGAATATGGGATAATAACTGGTAACTCTACATGCCCTGGAAAGTGACACAAGAAAGGATAAATCCCAAATACATAAAGAAACAGGGTAAGTGGGCATCCTTGATGTTCCACCTTAAATACCCCTATGAAGTTACCTGTTCATCCATTAACGTAAGGTTTAACTTGAGTCTGTTGATATAGACACTTTACCTACTCCATGAAGACTTCAAGGATCCTGTAATGGCATATCACCTTAAATAAGTATTCATGGGATAGTCTGTCAAATGCCTTTTCCTGGTCAAGTGACAAGACATGACCATTCACTGAGCCCAGAGCACCTCTCTCAAAAATGTATTTCATTGTAATTAGGCTATCCTGGAACAGAGCAGGATTGATGGGGAAAGTGAGGCATACCATTGCTTGTTCTAAGCGTTTCACCAATGTTTTAGACAAGATCTTGTGGTTCCCATTTAGGAGGCAGAATGGTCTCCAATTCTTCAAAAGGAATCTATCTCCTTACTTATATATAAGAAAATCAGCAAGGCCATGGACGTAAGTAGCCTCCATGAAACCAAAATGAAATTATAAAAATCTACCAAGGAAGGCAAGTAAATAAGACAGAGAGCCTGGGGGTGGGACAGAAAATAACTAGATGGGTGGAAAACTGGTTGAAGGATAGAAGTCAGAGGGTGGTGGTAAATGGTGTACATTCTAAGATAATGAGGGTGGGTGATGAGCAGTGTTCCTCAGGGGTCAGTACTGGCATCAATCCTTTTTAACATATATATCAATGCTATATCAGTGGGACTTGAAGGGAAACAGTGTCTTTTTGTGGGTGATGCAAAGTTATATAATAGGGTTGACATAGCAGAAGGGGTTGAGGCCATGAGGAGAGATCTGAGCACCCTAGAGAAGTGGTCAGACATTTGGCAGCTGAAGTTCAATGCTAAGAAGTGTACAGTGATGCATGTGGGGTGTAAAAATCCACTGGCTGAGTACTCACTGGGGAGACAACTGACAAAGCAAACAGAACAGGAAAGGGACCTGGGAATTATAACCTCAAACAACCTTAAGGTAGGAGACCAATGTAATAAAGCAGTAGGTAAAGCTAATAGAATGATGGCATGCATAGGAAGGGATATAACAAGTAGGAAGAGGTAGGTGTTGGTGCCTTTATATAAGACCATGGTCAGATCAGACCTGAAGTATGGGGTACAGTTCTGGAGGCCTCATTTAAGAAAGGATATAGATGGGTTGGAGAGGGTTCAGAGAAAGACAACAAAGATGGTGCAAGGTATGCAAGAGAACCCATAAGAGACTAGATGGAGAGAATTAAATCTATACCCACTGGAGGTTAAAAGAGATAGAGGTGACATGATAGAGACTTTTAAGTATATGAAAGGAATAAATAAAGTGAACGAAGGCAGCTTATTCAAAAGGAAAGTAGGAGTTAAAACAAGGGGTCATAATTTAAGATTGGAAGGAGAAAGATTCAAGAGCAATGTAAGGAGATGTTATTTCACTGAGAGGGTGGTGGAACCCTGGAACAGATTACCTAATGAGGTGGTATGTGCAGAAACAGTGGAGGAATTCAAGAGGGCGTGGGATAGATACAAGAGGTTGGCTAGTGGGCAGAGGAAAATATCCCTGGGAAGTGGAGACAAGTAGAGTGGGTGGGAAATGGGCAGACTAGATGGTCCAGGATGGTTCTTTTCTGCTGACACAGTACTATGATGCAATGATGATAATAAGGACAGAAAGGCCTTGTAAAATCCTGATGACAAAGCATCACTACCTGCTACAGTGCTCAGACTCAAAGACTGAATCACAGAAGAAACCTCAGAGGCAGATATATTTTTTTTTTTTATTTAAAAGTTGCATAGATGACAGGATAAGTTTTTTTACTTATTTATTGAAATGTTTCACCAGGAAAGGCACACTGAGCAAAAAGATGCTCGTCTCATGGTGTGACCCGTGGGGAGGGGTTACAGAGGAGAGTACTGTATACATTTGCACAGGAAACACAATTATACAAGTGAGATTACATGATAGTATATAGGTATAACACCCCAGAGTGAAATTACATGATGGTGCATGGTGTAACACCCTAGGAACATGAGGTAGGAGGAACATGGGAAACATTGCCACAAGGAGGTATGCACATTGTTGTCCACATTATTACATGGGGTGAAGGAGAGATTGTACAAGGATTATGACAAGAGGTGTAAAATATGTCTCCATCATGTCAGCTACTAGCTACAGTAATGCAGAGGACAGATAGTCAAGTCAAGTTAGAAGTGCAGTAGGAGGTAAGTGCTGAGGTTGGGAATATATGCTGGCATTTGTAACCATAGCTAAGGCTGCTGGTCAGGCCGCATAGGCTCTCCGAAAAGGCAGAGGGGGAGGAAGGGAGAAGGTAAGGGGGGGGGGCAGTGACACTAGCAGTTTATGGCGCAGTAGTTTGTCAGGGCAGAGGAGATGGAATATCTAGAGGAGGAGTGCCAGATTTGTGCTAGCAAGTCATTCCAGAGCTTTGGGAGGTGGTAGCAGAAAGCCAACTGGCCAGCATTTGTCCGGTGGTGAGGGATTATTAACAGGTGAAAGTCAGTAGATCTAAGGGCATGAGTGGGGGTTGGGGTTGGGGATAGGAAGGAGGTAAGGTAGGGTGGAAGGGACCCGAGCCAGAGGTTAGATGCAAATTGCAAATTTAGCGCAGTGGAGTAGGCACCAGCTGTCAAGGGAGGGGAAGGCCAGTGCATGGTAAATCTTGTAGTGGTGGGTGTGAGGGGGGGCATTGACGACAAAGTGGCAGAAAGCGTTGAAGAGAGGGTCCAGTCTGGATAACGTTGACTTAGGGGCAGCACTGTAGACTACATCACAGTAGTCGAACATAGGTAATATCATTTTCTGCACAATTTCACATCTCACCTGTAGGGGGAGGCAACTCTGGTTTTTGGAGAGAGTGCAGAGCATATGGCATAATTTTTTCAGGATAGCATCCACATGAGCTGAGAAGGATAGATGTCGATCAATCCAGACGCCAAGGTACCTGAAAGTTGGCATGTCCTCTAAGATGGTCCTGTCAATGGTGTGGAAGTTCAGGGGAGTATTAAGCCTGGATAGACGCTGCCTAGTGCCGAAGGTCATGGAGACAGTTTTTTTGGCATTAAGGGAGAGTTGATGGGAGCTAAACCAGTGCTGAACTTTGTTGAAGTCCGTCTGGAGACTGGTAGTAACCTCCTTGGGGGTACGGCCTGAGTAAAAGAGGATGGTGTCATCTGCATACATGTGTATTGAGGAAGGTGAGCAGACAAAAGGCAGGTTGTTTAGGAGGATGGAAAAGAGGATGGGTCCAAGAACTGAGCCTTGGGAACACCAGTGGTTATAGGGAGTGGGGGAGAGCTGGAGCCAGCAATTTTGATGGATTGGGTTTGCCCTTCCAGGTAGGCTCTGAACCAGCTGGAGGCAGGCCTGGATAGGCCAGCTTCAGACAGACTGGATAGCAGCAGGGGGTGGGAGACAGTGACGAATGCTTTTTCTAGGTCGGCAAAGATGGCTGCAGTAATGAGACCCTTGTCCATCCCCGAGAGGACTGTGTCAGAGAGTCGTAGGAGGGAGGTGGCGGTAGAGTGGTTCATTCTAAAACCAGACTGGTAAGGGGTGAAGAAGTTAGATTCTGAGAGGAAGTTGTTGAGTTGAGAAAGCACGAGGTGCTCCTGAAGTTTTGCTAGGGCAGGGAGAAAGGAGATGGGGTGATAGTTGGCCGCAGAGGTGGGGTCTCCTCCTTTGGGAAGTGGGAGGACTATGGCATGTTTCCACTCCACTGGAACTGATTCAGAGGCAAATGATTGGTTTAGTAGGGCAGCTAGTGGAGCTGCGATGGCAGGGGCAGAGAGGTAGAGAAGTTTGGAGTCTAGCCCATCAGGGGACTTACCCTTGGTAGGGTTTAGGGAGAGTAGTCCAACAAGAGTTTCCGATGGGGAGATTGTCCCAAAGTAGACAGTGTTAGATCTGGGTGGATTAGCAGCAGCAGCATGGTGGGTAGGTGGAGCTATCATTGGTAGGGAGACAAGAAGTGATGAAGCACATGTGGTGAAGTAGGAATTAAACTCGAAGGTGACCGTGAGTGGGTCTGAGAGAAGAGTACCATGTGAGAATAGAAGGAGGGTAGGATTTGACGTGGGGGGGAAAGGAAGTGGATAACTTTCCAAAATTTAAATGGATTAAGCAGGTTGGCATTGAGGGTGGAGTTAAAGTATTCAGCTTTGGCTAAGCGGGTGGACTTGGTGCAATTGTTACGGAGGATACGGTAGATGATGTTATCACTTGGGAGGAGTGTAGACTTGTAATTTTTCCATGCTTTGTCCCGAGCATTTTGGCATGCTATTAGTTCAGGGGAAATCCAGGGAATGTGTGTCCCTCGGACCCTGATCCAATGCATGGGGGCATGTTCATCCCAGGTGCTAAGAAAGGTATTCCAGAAATGTAGCAGGGCATCATCTATGGTGTAGTTACTATGGTTGGAACCCCAGTTTGGTGGGCTAGTTCATCCAGAAGGGAGGCAATGCTTAGAGATTTGTAAGACCTTTGAACAAGAAATTTTGGAGGGAATTTAAGACGATGGATTTTGTGGACTATGTAAGTGATATGGTGGTCATTTATAGAGTCTGGAAGCAGGCTGGCTTTGAAGACTCCATGGGGGAGGGAGGTGAGGGCTCAGTCAATCAGGGAGTGGTTGCCTGTCTTGTAGTTTGAGCGAGTTGGTTCTGAGATGACCTGGGTTAGATTGAGGGTTGCAATCTCAGAGCGGGCTTTGTTAAAGGTGGGTGAAAGCCAATTGTTATTAAAATCACCCAAAATATAAAGTTTTCCAGATGGGGCTAGGGAGGCTATGAGGCCCACTAAATGTCTAACAGCTTGAGATCTGCCACTATTATGACCCCCCTCTTTGCTGCCCACCTTCTTGCTTCAGCACCAAGGACCTGCCCTGGTGACCGGTAGACAACCCCTATACAAGTCTTCCTACCTGATGACTCTGAGTGAACCCACAGTGATTTTATTTCTCCTTTCCCCTCAATGGCAGCTTCCTCTAGTGCCACCATCCCTTCACTGATGTAGCTGGACATCTCTCCACCTCTACCAGTCCCTCTATAATGCCTATAGAAGGTGTAGCCTGGTATTGCTATATCCCAGTTGTTGTTCACATTGGTCCACGTTTCTGTAATGGCCACTGGATCCATACTAGAGCCTACCATGAAAGCTTGAAGCTCACTAATCTTATTAACCAGACTCTAGACATTGAGGCATACCACCCTCTAACATGAGCAAACACATCTATTGATTCTCACATGCTCTCCCACATCGCTCTTCTCTAATATCCTTGGTGTCTTGTGTTTCCCTTTCTTACCATGTGTATTCTGTCTGTAACCCCTAGGGGGTGCTATCCCAAGGGCTACTACCCCTGCTTACCTGACCAGATGCAGGTTGAGGGGCCTGGGTACTGAAAACAGGTGTTTCCACCCAGGGGACAGGGTTAGTGGTAGGGTAACTGACCTGGGTACAGCTCTCTGGGATACTGTGACCCCCCTCTTTCCACCTCTAGTGGCCTAAACAATGTACAGAGCACACAGATACAATAACCCCCAAACAGCAGATATATCCCCACTCTGGTTGCACTTACCACCAGGGCTGGTTCCACCAGTTCAGCCCTGGAGACCCTCTGTAAAATAAGGTTCAACACAGCCAGGAATAATAACACAGTGCTATTTGTACAGAAGTGCACCATAGGCAGGTTAAGTGCAAAAAGATTCAGATCTGATTTATTCAGGGGTATGAACAAGGAAGGGGCGAAATCAGGCTGAATGGTTTAGATACTGATTCAATCAGGCTACATGCATTGCATTTTAGAGTCCTTCAACACAGTCACACACACTCTAGGTATCCAGTGGATGGTGCAGGCTAGCCTGACGTGTTGCTCAGGGTAGGCCGGCATTGCAGCTGGTCAGGGCCCTAATGATGGAAAGAAATAGTTATACACAGTAACCCACAATTTGTAATCCAGAGCCAAGTGGCTCAGTTCATGATGATTAGATAAAACAATTAAATCAGCTGACATACTTTGTTTGAGCTGTTGTTGCAGGGAGCTACCCTAGTGTTTACTCATGCTACCCAGTACAGGGCATAGGATTGATGAAATGGAGACTTCAGGATGACAAGCTGGTATGCCAGGAGAAGCAGCGCCCACATGATTCACCGTCATGTTGTTCCTGTTCGTGATGTTGAGCAGGGGGCTGATCCCTGGGCAGGTCTCTCGTCGATGGTCTTCTCTGAGGCACGAGCAGCTGGCTGGGCCAAGGGGCAGGGCCTGGACCGGGTGAACAATTCGGCTGACATTCCGGTGGTGCTGGATACAGCGTGACACTATCAGGCAGGGGGAACCAAATTGCAACCCACTAACAGCATTCAGCATACTTACAGTAAAAGAAAACAGTACCACAGTTCAGATGACAGTCTGGTTGCAATTACAGTGTTCCTGTGCAAAACCGTACATTCTGTAGTTCTTTCCGACATCCTGACAGGCCGATCACATGGAGCAAATCTTCGTTCCTCTTCAGACAAATAGGCAGTCACAATTTGGTAGATCTGGTCACAAACTTATTTGGATATAGTCCGATTTAAATTGAAATGAAGGATTCCCTCACGAGGGACAAGTAGGCAGGCAGGCCAAACACAGCCTTCCCACCAGTTTCCTGTGCAACTACGCAGGAGTGCTGCTCAAATATCTCGAGCTGTTCACTCTCAACTCCAAACTCAGACTGACATCTGCTGCAGGCAGCACCAGGACTTCCTTCTCATCCAAAAAGGGTTCGGTTGGTTGATCCATCTGTCTGGCAAAGCAAGGGCTCCCCCTCCAGGTCCATTTAGGTGCCAACATGTAAAAACTACAATTTCTACAGAAATTAACTCCCACAAGACCCCTGGGACAGACTCCATTTTAAGGTCCCCAAAAGGTATTGATTGGTGCAATACAGAAATGTCCATGCTGGAAAGAAAGGCAGGTTAGACAAACTATAATATCATTATTATTAGAGCAGCGAATCAGCAAACGATTACAAGTTCTGACAGAGCTCCCTCTGCGCAATTAGCAATGGCAGAATGAAGCAATATTACTGCAGCTCAGGCAGGACCCAAGCCTGGAAACACTCAGCCCCTACCGGGATTAATTATACACCACAAAATGATGCCTCTTAAGGAGACAGACATGGAGACTAGCTAGGCACTCACATGCGCAACACTTTTAAAATGCTGGGACACAGATCACCAGCCTGGCAGTGGGCATTAGGCAAGTCCAGGAAGACTCTTTAGGAACCCCCATTTGTATGGGGGTTACATGTCTACTCTGTCACTTGGGCTTATTTCTCCCTTCTAATATTCCCTGAACACCTTAACCTCATCCCCAGGGGAGCCCTGTCTAGGTTCCTCAATTTACATCCCTCCACAGTGGAATCCCCAACCCCAGCCTCCCCCACTGCTAGTTTAACTGTCCGCCAATGTAGATGTCTAACTTCTCCTCTAATCTACTTGTCCCCTCTCTTGTTAGGTGAAGGCCATCACCTTTGAAGAGCTTTCTGTCCCAGAAGCCTCCCTAACTCCTTATAAAGTAGTGCTTCTGCTGCTGGCACCAACCCTTCAACCACCTGTTGAACTCTTCAGTCTTTACCTCCCTTACTCTGTCCTTTCCATTCTCGCCATGCCAGAGAGGGAGGCCCTCAGAAAAGGCTAAGGAAGCCGAGTGCCTCTTCAATCTGTTCACCAGCCACTAGGTGTCACTCTTTACTATCTCCACAGACCAATTCACCAGATCGATGGCAACACAGTGTAGAACACTGCCTGCTCCCCCTTTCTCCACTATCCTACCAATCCTCATCCAAACTTGAATGGCTGATGCTACAGACAGGCATCTGCTCACCCCCTCCCCTTATTCCTTTGCCTACCACTCTCTCCACCTCACTAACCATAGAATCTCCTATAATTAGAACTCTCCTTGTCAACTTCTGACCCTCCTTGCCCAGGAGTCATTATGTTTTTCTTTCTGTCAGCACCAACTGACCCATGGTCACCCCTGGCCAAGTCAAGCACCTGTACCTCTTCCAGAGGCACAAAGTGGGCTGCCATTGGTGCTTCATGGAAAGAGCTGGTTATTCTGTGACCACCGCAGTCACTCAATCTCTTCCCCTGCCCCTGTCAATGTATTCCACATTCCCTTTTGCAGACACTGCATTGCAGGCAGTTAGCAATGCATCAACAATAAATCTGAGCAAAGTCAGGCTACAACCCCAGTCTTCAAAACATTGGATAGCTCCCCCTTTGCTTCATAACTTTTGAATGCATTTGTGTTACCATATTTATTGTGTTTCATCATAACTGTAATTGAAATTAATTTATACTGTGAAATGCTCTGGAACCCACTGTAAATGAGCTATGGCTCAATGACTGAGTAACACCTTTCTTCTGTTTTAAATAAAAATTGTGCACCTTGGAAAGAATCCCCACTTCAGGTACTTTGGTGTATGGATCGAAGCCTTGACTTCAGTGCCCATATCTCTGATATGCATAAGAAGCTCTCTCCCAATATTTGGTACTGTGTACTGCAACAAATCTTTCCTCTCCCACTTCCACTCTATCTGCAGTTTATCACCCTCATGAAGATCTTCCCAGTGTTTGACTACATGGATTGCCCCTGATAGAGGGGGGATGGCTCAGGGGCAATGTGAGGAAGTATTTTTTAACAGAGAGAATGGTGGACACATGGAACAGACGTCCTGAGGAGGTCGTGGGGTCAAAAACAGTAGGGGAATTCAGGAATGCATGGGAAGATACAAGGCAATTCTGGTGGGGGATAGGAAGAAGTAGGCTGTTGGTTAACTAGGATCTACAGCTTATCCAATAGGTAGGGAAATGGGCAGACTAGGTGGGCCAAGCAGTCCTTATCTGCCATCAAAAAGTCTATGTTTCTATGTTTCTATGGATGTGATGTATAGTTCTGCACTCCAAATATGCCCTGACTAGGCTAGATTCTCTTTTCTACACTCTTGACATGTTGCCCATAATTGCCCTCACCAAAAGTACCTCGACTCCCTCTCCCCAGATCTCATGTTCTCCTCTCTTGAATCCTGGTGGCAATCTCACTGTGCCTCCTCATTCTCCAAATTCTGGTTCAGCTCCCCTTCCTCCTACCTCTCCATACTGCTCACTTCTATTCATCCACTCCTCTTTCTCCCTCTTCTCCTCTGATTCCAGTTACTTCTCTGTCCCCCATGGAAAAGCTTATTTGGGACAACTGACCTTCTTCTTCTCACCTTCCCCTGCTCTGCAATACCCCCTGCCATCCATTCTTTCTACTTCTCCCTATCCTTTGATGTCTTTCCATATCGTCTTCACTCACACCTGTTCCTATCACAGTAACATAGTTTACTTCATGCATTTTTTGTAATCTGCACCTTGTTTGCTATTGTAATTGTAAAGTAACCTGTGTTACCTTGTCTATTTCCGTATCTTTTAAATGCTTTCTAATTATTGTTTTCCTCTTTACAATGCTCTTTTGTACATATAATAATTGTTTTATTTATCCACCATACTGCCACTTTTATGTACTAGCCTACTGCTGTACTTCATGCCCCAACCTGGAAATAAGGCTTGACTCAGTGTGCCTTTCCTGATCAACAATTTGTAAAAAAAATAAATAAAAGAAATAAAAGAAGCCACTTTGAAATTGATCATATCATCTGTCTGTCAATGACATGGTAATGTATTCCAAAGTTAAACTAGAAGTTTATGATACTAAAAACTGAGATAGTCTCTTCAGTAGTTAGAACAAGTAAAAATACAAGGATATGGATCCAGCCTGCCATTTAATTTTATATCCAAGGCAAAATGTACATTGATGAGGTTATTAAAAGTTCATGTTTCAATGTTCATGTTGCAGTGTCAGTGGCTCAGCAGGGTACACACTCGCCTCTGAGGCTGAATGATCAAAAGGTTGTAGGTTCTAGCCCCACACCAGACACTTGGGGTTAATCCCAATATTGACACTCTAGTGCATCATGGGGGAAAGATGGACTCCTGAGGTGCTGTCCTTTGGATGAGACATTAAACCAAGTCTGCTGTTTTGGTGATTGTTCAGATCCCATCGCACTTCTCAAAAAGAGTAGAGGAATACCCCCAGTGTCCTGGACAAATTGCCCCCATTCACTGAAAAAAAAACCCACTAACAGTTTAATCTGATTCAATTTTAGTTGGTTACCATCTGTATCCCCCCTTCCCGTCACCCCTGAAAAAGGGACTTCTGGTCTCAGTGGGCCTACCCAGTCAACAAAATTCAATAAATAAATAATAAATGAATAAATGTTCATTTTACAGTCCCGCCTTACTAAATCTAGGTAGGTTGGGGCAGTACTATTCTGTCAATTATCATAGATATGTGCTTTCATTACCTCAACATACTCACATTGTGAATACAGCTTTCACAGGAACAGGGAGACTTCAGAGAAGGTGATTTACAAAAAACTGTTGAGGGTTGCGATCTTTATTGTGAACCCAAACTAATTACAAAATAACAATAACAATTTTGAAAATAATTAACTCATACCTTTCAACTGCTATGAAGTTCGCATACCCTAGCACTATGTATTTTACATTAAAATTTACGCTTGCACCCTTGGGGTACATATAGTGCTGTGAAGGCAAAGATGTGCTGATGTTCATAATGCTTTTGACATTTCTAGACATATGTACTATAGTAAGTAAGTAAGTAAGAATAATATGCGGGTGACCATACACAATGAACCTGTGTTTCCATTGAGGGGTTGAAATAATAGCATATGGACCTCAAGAGTGAAGCTTAACCCCAAGATGGAAACACAAGACAACTTATGTATGGTCACCCAACTCTTTTTGTATAGCATATGGTCTTAAAACTGACAAGTGTTTCTTAAACTGTGGGCCTGCCTGACATTTTTGGTACTTAGCCTGTGGTCTACCTTGCCCTTGTGGCCCCAGAAACTGCCTGCCATGCCGTCTGACATCAGAAAATACCTTTTTTTTTAAACTACAGTATCAGGTGGTCAGCACCTGCCCAATGGTGTTGCCGTGACTCACTGCTGACTTGGTCATCTCCTCCAGCTGCTGGGGATGGCTGTCTCCATGGGTGACCTGCTGGGCTGATCAAACCAACGTCACTGATGCCTCTGCCCCAGCTCCGCCTCATCTCACTGCCATGGTGTCTGCGAATGAAAGCGGTAGGAGTCCGCGCACGCAGCGACACACGTTTACTTAATGATGGAACGTACGCGACGACTTCTTTAGAACATGCACAACAACTTAGAACATGCGCAGAAATGTCTTTGGACTGCCTGATTTTCATACACCATAAGGCCTAATCATATACTATAAAAATTAACTGTACAGAAACATTTCTTGTCACTAACCATATGGTACTCACTATCATTAAGCTTAATATTCCATAAATTAAGAAAGTGTTACACATTGTGGCCATTTGCTCTGCACTTTAAAGTCCAGTACTATGTATTCTGATAGGCTGAGAGATACAGGATGTATTAAATGAGCAAACAATACTGTAGCAAGGAATCCAAAATACATCAGAATCATACAATGGCAAGCACATTTCCTGAACTCTGATTGGTCAGTGTGTACTTGTTACAGTAAGGTTATCTGAGCACAACCTCACAGTGTCAAGTCCAACCATACCGATAACTACATGCCAGTCTGAATAACAAACCTTAGCTTTTCTTACAAAGAGAGTTTGAAGCCTTGTAATTATTGTATAAAAGCAAAAGCTTAGTTTAAAAAACATATTTACTTATATTGTGGGGAGCAAACATTTTTGCCATGGCTAAACATTTGATAGTTAGGCAGAGAACTAGTGTCAGAACATCTCCTTTATAGTGTGGGAAAATCTCTTTTATAGTATCAATTTTACAGTTTTATTTTTTATGGGGAAACACACCACATATGAATGCACTGCATCACAGGTATGCAAATATCCAGTTGCCTGGTATTGCATAACACACTACAGTGATAAAAGACAATTGATTATTTGCATGCTCATGATGCAGTGCTTTCACATGGGGAGTGTCTCCTCAAAAAAATAAAATATTAAATTAAAAAAATAAAATGGTACAACTGATACTATAAAATAGATGTCCCTACACATAAAAGGGATGTTCCGGTACTTGTTCTCTGCTTAACAGCCATCTACTTGTGCTCATTTGTGTCCCCACAATATTAATAAATAAGTGCCATTGCATAATAGTAATAATGCATGCCAGAGTGTAGATTGTGCTGGGATAACCTTACTTCTGGGGTGTTGGTTGTATTCAGCCTTGTTCCTAACCACCCAAGGTGTAAGATTATCCCAGCACAACCCACACTTTGTAGTGCATTATTGCTTAAATAAATGTCTGCTAAAGATGGGACTATAAAAAAATTTCCCCAGCTAATGTAAATTGCTGCTTTAAATGTAGACTCCACTGTACTTTGCCAATTTATCTATTTGAAATGCCGGTGACAGGAATAGGCACACTAAGCTGAAGCTTGTTTCCACATGAGATCTGAGGGAAGCGGAACAATGAAGAAATATAAATATATAGTAAATTACATAAACAAAAATAAGACCTGCATGAAGAAATTAAATAAATGTACATAATATAGCAAAAAAAAGATTTCAAAAAACTCTTGAAGATGTAGGCTGTTCCAAAAAGTGTGAAACCAAAAAGGAAAGCCTGCTACACAAGCAGGAGGTGTCAAAAGAAACATTTAGAAGGGGTCTGAGGGCCTGAATAGAAGAGCAGCAATGTATAAGGAAAGAGAGGCTGTTACATTAAGGTTACAGAAATGGACAGAGAAGGCAGACTGACCTGTTGAGATTTTGCAGTAAGAGATGAAGAAGGAACATGCCTTAGAGGTGTGGAGAGAATGGATGAATGTAATGGAGGGGTAGATGACAGCAGACAGAAAGGGTAGGAAGAGAAGGAAAAGAGCCCTTTTGGGGCAAGAAAGGAAGAGCAATGGAGGAGATACTGTGATTCAGGTGAAGGGACAGTGATGTTAAGGTAATGTAAGCAGTGATGGGTAAGAGGCAGGGTGTTTAGAACAAAGCAGCAGAATGAGTGCAAAAGGGGCCCAATGTGCTGGGACTGGTTTGGAAGTAGCACTGTAATCCGCATCCATGTAGACAAATGCCAGTAAAATCTTTTCATTGTGAGTTCGGAATAGAAGGCAGGATAATAATTGCTGACATGCTAGTCAAATCCATATTCTGATAGGAGACCAAAATACCTATGGCTCTAGTCTCTGAAATGGTAATTCCTTTAGGTCCCTTATGCACATTATTCTGAGGTTTCACTCAACCCCTCTACAGATGGTTCTACTTCACACTTTGGTGTTCCAGTTACCCCCAAAGTATTGTCGTGGAAGGACCTGATGGGCCAGACAGTATGATTGTGAGTGGAGCATGGTCATACTTCCTGGCCCAAATTGATCTCAGAATGAAGGAGAAAGGGTAACTATGTCCCAGTGCATTATGGGATATGGCATATGCCCTCCCTGTTAGTTTTTCCTTGTCAATAATATTTCTTCAATGAAAACATTTATTTCAAAACTTGCCATAGAACTGCAAGGTCACTAAGCTGCTTCTTGAGCTTTTATCAAGAAAGAAGACTTTTGATTTGGATGTGTGGAATAATGGTACCTGCTCCTAACAGGTATAACATCTGTATTGTCTACTTGCTTCAGATAAGATATGTGTTAGCATTCATACTCCAGACAGACTTACTGCCCACCCTTTTGTAAACAAAATTCATTGGTGATTTCAATGTCTTGCACACTGGAGCACCTGGTGGGGAAGAATGAAAGCTGCTTTTGTGGTGGCTGAGATGCTTTTGTGGTCAATATTGTACTGTGTGGGTAAAGATAACTGCCTGCTAAACATTTTATTGTGCAGTAAGGAGAGTACTAGGCAAAAAAGAAATACCTAATATATCAATTGTGGTCCTAAGTTTGATCTGAGTACAAAATAAAATAAGATTTGTTTTGACAACATGTAGATTTAGTCAAGTTTAACATTTGCAAACTATTGTATATGTTTATATGTACAGTTACGTGATCTCTTGTGCTTCTAAAAGTGAACTCTCAAGTTCTTTGGGTGAGAGAACTGTGACATGAAGCATTAAACAATACATTTTGCGAAAACTCAAATAATCCAGAGATGTATATTGGAGCTGTTATAAGGCACGGCAAGGCATTGCATTTTATTTTATGTTATATGTTGCCCTACCATCATGGACCATGGGTGCTGTACAAATTAAACAAAATTAGCATTTAAAAAAACGCCCCACAAATCATAGACACTAAAAAATAGCAAGAAATATAATACTAAAACAATGAGACAGGGACCTGCATTAACAGTCCAAGTTAAATGCCAATTTAAAGAAATGATGTTTCAGACCCTTTACAAATGGCTCCACTGAGGAGAAACTCCTACAATGACCAGAGAGGGAGTTCCAGAATGTGGGACAGTCACTGAGAATGCTCCATCACCAGAAATTTTTAGTTGCGCCCTTGGGATGACCAAGAGAGACTTCTCAGTGGAGCAGAGCAGGCGACTAGGAATATACCAGGCTAAAAGGTCTTTCATATAGCCAAAACCGACTCTGACAATCAATGCGGAGTTCATTCACAAACACAAAAGTAATGTATAAAAGAACAAGCCTTGGTACACCAGTATTCTTTATTTAGCTTTCATGACACCAGTTTCTTTCCCCATGTAAGGCTGACTGGTGTCCATTTTTGCATAATCTTGAAAAAGGGTTTACATTTTCTAAGTAATCTGGGAGGCTATATAAAGCTGGTCAGGATGGCCACCACAAAACCTGCTCTCTGATTGGATGAGCCATGTCACCTGCCATGCCTATATGTACTCCTGAGCATACTGTGTTATATTTCCTCACCGAAATCTTTAATACTGGGTCATTTTATAAGTGCAATAACACACTCCAGACTGCTGCATTCATTGGGATATATAGGCATTCCCTCAGTTTGTGCAGAGGAGCACTAAGCCTGTGGCCTTGTGCCTCAGCACCAACACACCAGAGGAGTGTCTATATATCCCAACAAACACACAGCCTGTCATGTGTTATTGCTTATGTCTGGCGAGGTGCTTAGAGCTCACTGCTGTAAAGCTGGAGACCTGAAGGCCCAGGTTTGCATCTGGCAACCGGCACTTACTTTCTGTGTTTGATGCCATGTTTGATCATCTGTAGCCGGGGTGGGAGCTAGACACTCCTTTGCTTTTCTGTGCTACCCCCTTCCCCACACCTTCTAATGTTAAGAACCTTTCTACACCTGTATTTATTGTTGTTACCAGTCTTTGTAAATACATTTGAACCAATATTGTAAATTCTTGTTCTACATAACTATGGTACATAGTTGTAAATTCTAAAATGGCTAGAACAATTCTAGGACTCTGATTGGGCAGTGTGGAGCTTCAACAGTGATGTTATCATATGTTTTTCACCTTATTTTGTTGTTGTTGTTTACAAGCAAGCTATTTTATAATTGCAATAATGCTCATGGGAATATCACCACTTCTCAGGTGTTGAACATACTCGACCTATGTCCTCATGCCCAACCACCTGAGGTGTGACGTTATACAACATGACACACAACCTGTCGTGCATTATTGCTTAATTATTGACTCTGCTCCTCTATTAGTCCCCCAGGACTTCCCTGAAATAATGGTGTTTCACCATAATGAGGCTGTCATGATGTGCACAATTCTAAATAAAATAACAGTACTTTGGGGCACTGAGGAAGTAACTTATCCTACCTTTGCTTAATTTTCTTTCAGTACATAACCTTAACCTTTCCTAAAGCTATCTGTGTATACCTACTAGCAATCATCATATCCATAGATCCTGGGCTGGGGGGAACATGCCCCCCAAATCCCTCTCTGAGTACTGTATTTTGTGAAGAGGAAGGGCCATACAAATATAAATTCACTCCCTCCCTTGATTAATTAAATTAATTAATTAATTTATTAAACTGGGCTGGCAGTATAGCCTAGAGGTTAGAAGAATGAGCTGTGAACGAGCTTAATGCATCCAGCAGACCGGACCTGAGTTTGATTCTCACAACCTCCACTTGCATACTGAGTGACTCTGAACAAGTCACTTAACAGCCCAGTGCTCCCAGGTTGCCCCCGAAAACAGGCACTTGTGCCTAGTGGGCCTTACCCGGTTACCAAAGACTAAAATAAATAAAAATTAAAAATGTAAATTGTGTCCCCCACATGGGAATTCTTATAGCATGACATTCCTGATTTTTTTTAATTATTACTTTTATTTGTTCACTGGGTAGGCTCACTGGAGCCAGGGTTCTTTTTACAGGAGCAACAGGAATATCATACAACCGTGTTAAGTCAGGCAGTTACAAGGCTGAATAAAGTGCACAAAAATACAGAAGAATCCAATAGGGATACATAAATGTACACAGCACATGGTAAGATACAGTAGAGGGTCCAGATGATGCTGTGGAGAACATAGAATAAGTAGGGTACACTGGGGAAAATCAAAGTATGGTGTATCATCACAGTCAATGACAAGGTTAAGTGCTGCAGCAATTCAATTTTAGTGTTGTGGTTATCATGCATAGTAAAGTACTTTGAGATACAATGTGTATGAAAGGCACTATAAAGAAAAAAAGAATTTCCTTCCTCCTTTCCTTACCTGGTACTGGGTGAGAGACACAACCAGATGCATTGCCCTTATTTAAGAAGATTGCACCACTAAAACTTGACTGCTGAGAGGAGAACCAATTGTGTTTGACACTGCAGCTATCCAGTTCATTTAACACTTTTCCAGGCTTGAAGCTGTGGCAGGGAAGTTTACAATTTTTAATCGCTGCTGACGTTATATTTGTCCCTGTTTCTGTGAATGGGGATTATTACTTTTTCTTTCTAGAAAGCAGTGGACTCTACAGTTTGGAAAGAAAGGGGAAGGAGCTATACAGTGGGTGTGGATATAGATTCATTTTCTAGTTTGAGAAGTAGGGGCTCACAGGCAGCAAGGCCTATCTCTTTCTTGTGTGTTGTGTTTCCATTTTATTGAAAATATCAAACTGCAAGATGATTTCAAATTAAAACTGTGTTGCAGTATCTCTGTATTGTCCCTGCTTGAACAGTCAAGCAGAATCTACTTGGTTATCAAGGAGGCCACTTATTTTGTCAAAACATGCATTGAATGAGTCAGATATCTTAGATTAGTCATCAATGGTTTTGTTTTACTAAGAAAACCCGGTTATTGTTTAATGGCTGAGTGGTTTCCTTTAAGAAGTAAGGGAATATGGCTTTATATAGTACCTTTCACACACAATGAACTCTACCCCCAAACACTTTACAAGTGATTAGCAGATGCTTTTATCATTTTTAAGCATGAGGATGCTAAGAAAAATGAAGAAGGGGTAGCTAAAAGCTATATGTGGTTAGGCAGCGAGAGAGAGAGTGAGAGAGGCTACACACGAGGAGATTAGATGACCTGTTCAATGTCCCACACTAAATAAGTAGCAATAAAAACATAGAAGCATAGACTTTGACGGCAGATAAGGAACACTTGGCCCACCTAGTCTGCCCATGATGGTGGGATTTAAACCTGAGTCTCCAGACTCACTGTTCTGTGCACTGCCCACTGTGTTCACTTTACACGATCCTAGAATTTTCTTGGATTCACAATATTCGACAATCTCCCCTTTGTACCCCCTGTGTTTTTAGTTAGTTAGTTAGTCAGTCTGTCATTTGTTTATGTATTTATTAAGTTGCTTAATTCAGGAGCAACAACCAGAGATGCAGAGGAATTCTTGTTTACAGATGTGTCCTGGGTGAAGGGATTGAGCTAAGTTACAACATAGTACAAGTAAGATACTGAACTACAAGCAGTTAAGCACAACAAAATGCAATTATGTGACAGCAGTATGTTCAGACAGTAATAATCAATACAGTTATGTAGAGATATGTGGTAGTCACCTACAGGCAGAATTATCACTGAGGACTTTGACTAGCACTTCTGATTCTATGCAGTCTGAAGGCAAGCATCCACTCAGCCAGGAAATAAAAGTTAGATCTATATGTTGTTCAATTTAGTTACTTAGAATAGTTCAAGTGAGAAGCAACATCTTGTTAATTGTGGGGTTCATCTTCTGCCCTTTTTATGTTCACTTGCAAAGCCTGTGAACATATTTGATTTATTTATTTAAAATCTGTTAAGACCATGAGCAAAACCCGTATTTTCATGGTCTTACCAGATACAAGAAAAGACAACACTAATAAAATGCAAAATTCAATTCAATCCATACACGAGACTAAGTATATAGACACTCAAGATTAGCACAAAATATAAAAGAGATCAACCACATTTTCAACTATTAGAAGCAAGTAACAGTTTTTTAACATTAGATTTAAAAACAGTTAAACTTGACAAACCAACAGAAAGGATTTGGGGTAATAAGTTATAAAATTTAGGTAACTGAAGCAACATAGATCTCTGCCTAAGCTAGTTTTGACATAAGGAACAGCAAAATATGAGGAAAACTGAGCTCTTGTATTAATCATTGAGATCTTTGGTTGGAAAAACTGGAGCAGGGTTTCTGGGACCTTCCTTAACAACACCTTTTTAGCTAACAAACCAAGGTGCAATTTAAACCTGGTTATTAAGGTTGGCCACCGGAGTGAATTTGAAAGAACAAATGATGTGTACGGGAAGGCATTTGAGTGGCAAATCTCGCAGTTTGATAATACAGGGTCTTTCCCCCAGAAATTTCTGCCTCACAGGTAGCAAAGCAAAGTATAACAACATTCCAGAATCTATCACCAGAAACAAAAAGCTTTGTGACAAAAGAAGCCTAGTGGATGGAATTAAAAATAAATGAAGTCTTCAAAGGGCTCCTAATCTCTGATGAATGATCTCAGTAATATTCGAAATATGAAAATTATATGTAAGTGAGCTGTTAATAAATAAACCAAGATATCTGAAAACTAAAACATGGTCTAGACGAATGCCATTTAATGTTTTTATGACAAGGTCAACGTTCCATGGCAATTTTCTCTTTGAGTTATGGAAAACCATAGACTTGGTTTTGTGGCATTTAATACTGGTATCAGCCTGAACTCTGAGAGTGCTTTGGGGGGGGGGTGCCTCTCCTCCACCTAGCGCAGCTTCAGTATAAGAAATCTCCCCCAATTTCTTCTCTTCCGTTCTCTTCCTTTTCCCTTTGAAGTCCTTAACCCATCACAAGGATGGAAAATGCAAGGCAGAGGGTTTTCTTGTGCAGCTCTTAATTTCTGCTTGAACCATTTTTTTCATTTTTATGTGCTACTGTTTATTGCCTTGTTTCTCAGGGAGTGGCAGAGATTTTGCATAAGCCATATCATTTGATGCAGTGCTTCATGGAATTAATATGTTCTCATACTGCTGTAAAAAAAATATATGTTCTAACATGTTTCTACACTCACAGGTCAGTTCAGGTAAGGAGCTGTGTTGCTTTGCTTACCTGTGTTTTGCACACTAAAGTCAAAACATTTTGGTCATCATATCATAAACAAGACAGCACATATACCCTAGATTATCTTCTTAGGCAAAGAATCAAGCTGGTTATGTTTATTTGGAAAGCATGTGAATAAACTGGTGTCTGTCTGAACTGCAAGAAGTTTTTAATTTGGGGTGTTTCTTTCTTCATCTAGTACAGTATCAGAATAGTAAATTTTCTCTCCAGTTTTGCCCACTCTCTGTCATTCACCTCTTTTGTCCTTGCTCAATCACGATGCTATGACTAAATTTCTTTTATCTCCTTTGTCCTTGTTCAGCCACAATGTTATGGCTAAACTTTGTTTCCCAATCATGCCAGTTTCACTATGGGAGGGCTTTAAGCCCGAGGTTCGATGGGCGGAGCAACAACACTCCCCCATCAGGCTAAAAAGGTCACTTATCCTGGGCCCCTCCAGGATTCATTTTTCATTACTGCAGCTGGAGGCTTCGTCGGCTGCTCCCTTTCCTGTTTTTCTGTTTGCTTCCAGTTCTCTCTTCTAGCCTCCAGCTTAGGGTTACCGCCTTTTAAGAAGCCCAAAGTGGGACTTTTCTTACTGAAACATGATTTTTCATGGGACAATATGTAACCTGGAACAATACAACTGACTTGGTTTCACTAAATAATTAGAATTAAGATGAAGTGTTGTAGTTTTTTCAGTTGTTTCTAGTGTTTCTAATCATTTTAAGGTATTTTAATAAAGGTATTATAGTTTTATGCAACATTTAGAGGAAAGTAAGAAAATATTTTTTCTACTATAATGTCAGGACGAGTAGTATTTTTCAGGTTTTTTCACAGGACACAGCTGCCCAGATCAGGACTGTCCTGTGAAAATCATGACAGGTGGTAACCCTACTCCAGCTGCCCTTGTTGCAATTTCTAGCCTGTGATTCCCCTCGCTCCCTATTCCTGTGAGCTTGTGGCATTGTTCTTCCCTTGGTCCTCCGTTGCTTTTGTCGCTCACACCATGGCTTGCCTTCTCTCTCTCTCCCCCTTGTTCCTTCTTTCTTTCCCTGGCTCCCCTCCCATCTGCCAATGCTTGTGGCTTCCTTTCCCTGTCTCATCTCCCCCCATTCAATTCCTTCCCATTCTGTTTTGGATCTGTCACTGCGCCACCACTCCGGGTGTTCATCACCCACCATGTCCATTCCCTCTGGCAGTTCCCCACTTGGCTTGGCTCTGCTTATTTTTCTCTGGGGCTGCTTTCATGGACTGCTCCTAGGTGCTAGATTTACCATCTGAGGCTGTGAGTCGCATTCCGCTCCTCCTCTCCTCACCGATCCTCTGTCTCTCCACCTGCACTTCCGGGTTTGCCGTTTCCCCCACTCCCCAACCAACCCACCCACCCAGCCTAGTTTTCACGCTGGCCTACAATTGATCAGCCTGTGCTCCCAATGTTCCAATGGCTCCGTGGGTTCGACTCTCCTTAGGGGACCGTATATCCTCTGGGGACATTTTCCTCACTTTCCTGTTCACTGCAATCTTCTATCCTGCTCTAGTGAACATTTCAGGAGCAGAGGAGCTGCAAGTCAGAGAGAGTGCACCTCCGTTTTACATTTCCTGCTGACCTCTCTTCTCACTTGCTGCATGGGACTATTTTGTCTGGGCTCCCTTTCTCCTCGCCACAATGCTGACCATTGCCGGTCATAGTTCTATGCTTTGCTTTTAGCCTCCACATGGATCCAGCACAGTCACTGTCAGCTAGCTTTCTGCAGCACTGATCTATCTTCTTCCTCTCCGTGGCATTCAGCACTGTTCCATGGTTTCTTGGATGTCCCTAATGGATGCGCAGCTGCTACCCAGGTACCGACTCAACCAAACAAAAACAAACAATTGAAAAAAATATTTATATATAACATACATTATATATATATATATATTATGTCCTGTATCACTGGCTTTGCATGTGTACTTTCAGGGGTCAACCCCCATGCCTACGTTTGGCCTCTGCAGTTCTGGTGCTCATTTTTCTGTCTACCTCTTCAGTATTTCTATCTGTACTGCTTTCTACTGCTGACTTTCTTACCACCTATACACTTCTAATGCACTCCTCCCTGGTTTGCTGGTCTCAGTCTGCTTGCTGTTAGTGTTTTCTTTTTTGGGGTTCCTGCCTTACCACTACTCCTTCACATGGACTATTCAAGCATGGCACTCAGGTCCTGCTACCTTGCCTCAACTTCCATAGCTCATTCAGTCTGTCTTGGCTGACCCTTCAGTATTGCTTCTCCTGTTCATCACCCTCTCAAGCCTTACTTTGTTTGCTTTGCTTGGTCTGACCTCAGGGTCCATTTCCCTACCACCGCCATCTCTGACCTATTCCTGCCCTGGACTCATCATTCTCTGTCCCTTTCCCATGATACCTCACCTCTACCATATACCTCAGCTGCCTCCATCTGGCCTGTATTTGATATTTATTTTGGGCATACCTATCATTATTCATATGCCTCCTCATTGGCCCGCGGCTCTCCAGCTGCCTGTGTCAGGTTCAAGACTCCGGCCATCATTCTCCACTTCACACCAGCCATCCAGGATTCACTCCAATCATGGCTTCACTCCATCATCATCCATTGTCCATTTTGCTCCTATTGACCGCTCAATCTGAGCATACACTCTGGTTCCAGGCATGCCTTCTTGGCCTCAGAGTATACTATATCACATTGCTCAGTCGCAGCCCACATAATCAACAGTCTTCTTCAGCCTCATTCATTTCATGAGCACATCTGGATATCCTCGCTCATTTGACCTACACATGGATCAACTCCTTCCCATCAACTACTCGAGCATACCCATCTAGGGTCCCTGCTGAATCATGTTCCTTCTTCAATCTGTGCTTTCTTTTGGGGGGTTTTTCCTATCCAGTCATTTTCCCTACTCGTATCTTTTTCTTTAATGAATCATTCTCTTTACCAACATACGTCCTCAAATCAAACATTGTCAGCCTGGAGGAAAGGTGACCTAGGCCTTGGATCCCCAGAGGTTTCCTCCTTAAAGGGGATTTTTCCTCTCTTCCATGCCAATGGTCATAATATTAGTTAGTTAGTGCTTTCTTCAGGTTAGTTAGTTAGGTAGGTTCCGCTATTGGATGGAGGTGGATGATGGCCCCGGTTTACCCCTCTCTCCTTAGGAAGTCAGCCTTTATCATCTTCTCAGAATTCATTCATCATCCTCGCCTCTTCGACACTTGACATCTTGGGTATTCTTTTTGGGCTTCTTCCTAACCTATCTTTAGCCGATGCAATCATTCCTGTGGCACCTGTAGGGGGGGAACCCTCCTCTAGGGTTTCTTGTGCCATATCTCTACAGGGTGGTATATCCCACAGATAGAGAGGTGGAAAGCCACTAAGTAAATCAAGTTACACAAGCATCTCATATCTCATCCAGATGCATAAGCACATCGAGTGGGAGGGCTTTAAGCCTGAGGTGCGATGGGTGGAGCAACAACATCACTCCCCCATCAGGCTTAAAAGGTCACTTATCCTGGGCCCCTCTAGGATTCATTTTTCATTGCCCACCATCCACCCCTCCTCTTCCAGCATCGCGTCTCTCTTCCCCATGGGCTTCTTCCTAAACTAACTCTAGTCGACGCAGTCATTCCCATGGCACCTGTAGGGGGAACTCTCCTTTAGGGTTCCTTGCATTGTACCCCTACAGGGTGGTATATCCCATGGATAGAGAGGTGGAAAGCCACAAAGTAAATCAAGTTACACGGGCATCTCATATCTCATTCGGTTGCATAAGCACATCAAATTATAAATTGTGTTATTAATTTGTTCATTTTAACTACTGTGCCTTCTCTGCCCAACAACATGGCAAACACAAGCAAGCAAACTTCTGCCATTGGCCAATTCTTGTTTTATATCTTGGAAGGCTTAAAGCACAAATGGAGTCATGTGGCTTTCACAGGGTCATTTTTAGAGTTATTGACTACCTCCAGAAGCAGATTAGTCTAGTACTGAGGCACTTTGGCCTAGTGTTTAGACTTCAAAGCTGCAAATCTGGAAGCATGCACACAATCACCACATATTCACTCTGTATCCCTGAGCAATGCACTTAACCTCCATGTGCTTAGCCTCACTTGAATCAGTCTCTGTAATCTTTCTATCAGCCTGTGCAGTGAAATCAATAGCAAAATTATCTTCCTTCTCTCTCTGCTCTGTGCATGAACCTGAGTTAGTTCTATGGGCTGGAATATGTGGCATAATGGGCCAAGTTACACAGATGCTAGGTGTCCTATGGAATCCTACTAATAAATGGTCACAGTCCTAAGGCAACATACAAGTTCAACCCCTGATCATACTGGATCCCATGACCTGGGCATCTGGTATAAGGTAGACACAGTACAGCGGTATGGCCATGTTTAGCACCCTTGAATGCTAATTCATGAAGTAGGATATTTGCTGCCTTGGACGCATGTCAGTATGCCTCTATAATGCCATGCAAAATAAGTTGTAAGCATTGTGTGGGCCCAAAGTAGTATTTTCTTTGGCTTGTGTAGAGGACAAGTACCCTCCAGCTGTGTCCAGACTCCCTCATGGGATAGAGGACTAGGATCCCACTGGCCAGTGATAGTTATGTTCACTTTTCTTACTGTCATAGCCCATGATCAGGCGATCCATTGCAGAACTTGACCAGGCATCTAACTGGACATTTGGTATCCTGGCCATCTCTGCACCCCAGGCAGCCCCTTCCCTGCTGTGCTGCTATGCACTTCAGGTGAGTGGCTGTTGGAAGTAGTGAAAACCTGCTCCACTAGTTGCTCTGGGGCAAGGTGTGAGGAGCACAGCTACACTGCTTGGTACATGTCTTTTCTTGTGCATCCTGGTCTCAACTGTGTATAGTGCCCCATGCTTGTAAAGCACTTTGTGATTCATGTCATATAGAAACAGAAGCTGTCTGCAGAAAAAGACCCCCTATGGCTCTTCATTCTCCCTTCCCCCCTCCCATTCTGGTGTGGTCTGTAACAAACCTCTGTATCTGTCTTATCCGTTTGAGTCCCCCATTGATTTTACACAGACAACATCTACTGGCTGCCTATTCCACCCCTCCACCACCCTCTCTGTGAAAAATAACTTCCTGGCACTACTCTTAAATTTGTCTCTGCCAGCTTTACCATCAGCGGGCCATTAGTGCTACTGCCCATGGTACTGGTGACTTGGGTTCGGGAACAAGCCTGGGTTGTTGGATCCTAGCCAGGGGGAGAAGGTCTGAGCATCCCTTGGGACACTCTCCCCTTCTGAGGGGGGAGGGCTGTTACATGGCCCTGTTACCACTGCCTGTGGATGAGGGGCAATGGCACAAGATTCACAGTGTGGGGAGGGGAGGACGCCATTAGGCACTTGGCTGAGATGTGCACCAGCATGTCTATAGCCTGGAGTCACATCCTTTGTGACAGAATACTTAGTGGGTAGTGTTTCAGGGACAAAAAGCAACAGAATGAAAACCTCTTAAAAAATCCAAGCCCCCACTGCCACACATCAAGATCCCCAACAGTCAGGGGAGGATAGAGCATGGATAGTCAGTGTAACTGCCACCTAACCCCACTGGCAGTGGGCAATAAAATATAATATTAAAAGAAAATGTCTCTGCTAGCTTTGTGAAGCTGCTGTTGGTGTTTGTGTTCTTACTTAACCTGAAAAATTCCACACTATCCACTTTATTTACCATGTGGAGGTGTTTGTATATTTCAATCATGTCTCCTTGCTCCCTTCTTGCCTCAAACGTGTACATGTTCAGATCTGCCAAACTCTCCTCATATGTGCTTTCCTGCTGTTCCTGGAGCATCTTGGTTATCTGCCCCCACCCTGTCCATGTCCTTCTTTAGATGCGGACTCCAAAGCTTCACACAGTACTACAGATGAAGATGAACAACTAGTGACCTTTACAGTGGTAGCAACACCTCTTTTATCCTGCTGGTGACCCCCCTCCCAATGCACACCAACATCCTGTTTGTCCTACCCATTGCCCCTTTTGCATTTATTGATGCCGTCAGATGCTTAAATTATTACTCCCAAGTCCATTGCTACCTCCCCATTCTATGCTCATTGTTAGAATTTTCTACCCCTATGTGCCTCACTTTGCACGTCTTGGCAATAAACTTTAACTGGCATATGATTGGCCACCTCACAACTACCCTGATCTTCTTTCATAATTGTGACACACTCTTCACTATTCACCAAGTCACAACAGATCTTAGTATCATCTGTGAAAAGGCATACCTTGCCCTGAATCCACGTGCCTATGTCACAGATAAAGATATTGAAGAGGACCAGTCCTTATGACACCCTGCTAGTAACATCCCTGACCATCAGGAACTCCTCATTTATTACCACCCTCTGGATCTTTTCACTTAACCAATTTCCCACACTCCTAGTCATTTTCCCTTATCCTGCAAGCAACTGTCCATACTGGATGGAATGGAATGGAAGGCTTTACTGAAGTTAAGATAAGGTATGTCCACCACCTGTTCCTCACCCACTACCCTTGTCACCCAATCAAATAAATCAATCAATCCTTAACCCATATTGTCTTTTGTCCTGCAGTCCATTTGCTGCCAGGAAACCTATTGCCCATTCCTTTATTATGGTGTTGAGCATTGTACCTTCAATAGCCATGAGACAGACACGTCTATAGTTCCCCAAACTGACCTTGCTCCCACTCTTGTGTAGGGGAGCTATATTTGCAATCCTCCAGTCCCAGGGTACTATCTCTGTCTCCAGTGAGCTACTGAATAGCGCAGCTAGCAGTTCAGGTAGGACCTGACCATCTTCTTAAGCACACATTTTGACAAAATCCTTTTGAGAACATTGGATCTTTGCTGAACAACAATTGTTTTATGAAAATAAGTAGAATCTATAAATGTATTGTTTTTAGATATTGTGGAAGCTCTGATGAATTAACTCATGTTATCAAATGTAAGTCTTCTCCACAATATATCTGTATCATGATTCTATAGTAAATAAAATGTGAAATAATTGAAATAAATTTGGTGAGTGGGTCTATCACTCCATTACATGTTGATTATTGTCTTGATATATGGAGCAGACTCCTCCCCATGCTTTATTCCACATTGGGCAAATAAGGCCACCCTGGAACTTCTGTGGTATGCTTATAGATTGGCCACCTGGGAAACTAGATATCTATAAATTGGCATGCATGTCCTTCTTCAGATAGTCATAAAAACTACTAAATATCGAGAGATTTGGTTAAGTAATTTTTTTAAGTTGCAGAGGTTCATAATTTCACTATTTAATTTTTTGTGAAATTTTACAAAAACATTCTAAAACATTATTGTTTGTAACTTCCCTGCCATTGTGGGTATAAACCTGAAATTTGGTATGCATATGCAATGGCAATAAATCCTGGAATCTAAGAAAGCTGGAGACATTTGGTAAAGTAGTTTTAAATACATGGTGGAAATATTGCAAGTTACCAACTGACAAACATTTTCTCAAAAACTCATGGTAGTGTATTTGTTAATGCCACCAGAATTCTACTTGTTGAATTTAACTTTTGCAAATGGTTATCACCACTGCATATTATAATCTGCACTGAGCTGTTTACAGACCTGTAGTTTCTTCCAGAGTTACTGTTTCATCCCCAACAACACTTGTTATGGTTGCATGGGTGAAGCCATGCTGACATATTCCTATGACATAACAAAAGAAGGGTCTGGGAAAGCACATGACCAGATACCTAGATTGTGTCCTTCCATAGTGGAATCAAAGCACATACAGTCCTCTCCATTCACCACAGTACTGTCACCCCACCCCTCACTAATTTGTTACTGTGTGCTCACTTCCGGTTCACTTCCGGGTTCGGACCACTGCTTTTACTATTTTTTTTTTCACCTCTGGGAGACATGTCTTTTTTTACCATGATCTTTCAGACCATGGACAAAGAATTTGGTACATCCATAGCACAACAAAAATAAATTACAGTGCAGTCATTGGCAGGTTAATTGTATTAAACAGTGTCTTACATTAATGCAGCATGTGAAAATTAACTGACAGTCAGCTGCAGCTTCTGCAGTTCTGATCAGAGTTTCCTACACTATCTCTCCAGATCTCTATAAACATAAGAAGGAATAAGAAAGAGATGTTCTCAACTGACAGTGAGCATACAGAAATGTCACAATAGTTAAAGAGCTAGTGTACTCTGACAAGAAGCTGGTATGGACTGCTTGTCCAGCATTCTTTGAAGCCAATGCCAAAGTGATAGTGTGGGAGGCAAACTTGGGAGCAGATTACAATTGATTTCTAATGTGAACACTGACAGGACATTTGAATATTTTGGTTACAAGGCTATTCTGTTACTTTTAATTAGAAGAGTTTTATTTTTATCACAGCATGTTAAGTATTTTGACATTTTTATGTGCTCACTGTCAGTTGATGACATGTCTTTTTTTATTTCTTCTTATGTTTGCAGAGATCTGTAGAGATTGTAAAAAGACTCTGATCAGAATGGCAGGAGCTGCAGCTGGCTGTCAGTTAATTTTATTACGATGTCTTAGTTCAAGACACTGTTTCATATAATTAATCTGCCAATGACTGCACTGTAATTTATTTTTCTATTACTATGGATGTACTGAATTCTTGATCCATGGTCTGAAAGATCATGGTAAAACAAATGCATTGGTCTCAGAAGTGAAAAACAGGGAAGATAGGGTGGATCTGAGTACTGTATAACAGCTACTGTGTCAGAAAGTATTATTGTTTGATCAGTCTATAATTACCCCCATTTTGGCTAATATTCATTAATCTAAAATGGGCTTGTGACTTTTTTCCATTTTGCTGGCATTTGTGTTTCTGCCCCTGCAAAACACACACACACACACACACACACACACACACCAACAGTACTGCAAGCTAGTGATCAGTTTGGGGCATCACAATACCTTTTGACCCATTCATGTGTGTTTTATATATGTATTTCTTTAATTCTAACTTGTAGTCTAAAAATGTGGTTCAAGTTTGATCATGTAACATACTAGCATCACAATGTTGTTACACTGAGGTTGCTAACATAGTTGATGTAGTGATGCAAACTAATTATTCCAAGATGGCACTTCATTGTTCCATCGCATGATGCACACTAGTGAACATATTCCTTTTATTTATTGATTGACTGATTTTACATTTCCCCCTGTTCCTTACAGGCATCAATTGAATGCAGTATTGAGAATGTGATGTACATCAAGTAATTGCAAGAGATTTGTACATCAGCAAATCTTTCCAAATCTATCAGTAGCACATCTGTATGCATAAGGAAATTCACAGCAATCTACACTAGTTCCAAAAAACAGAGAAAACATTTATGGTAGCAGTGGTGCTAGACAATGGTCATGTACTGTTTATACAGTACCAGAAGCACAATAACCAGTGCAAGTCTACCTTTACTAGCCTATGGATATTATAACTGGTGAGACTTTTTTCTAACTGTGGTTTGCCTGCCTCAGTCGACTGATCAACAAACAAAACAATGCAATAAAAACAAAGTAATGCTGCACTACAGCACCTCCTCACAGTATTAAATAGATCCTAACTCTGCCCCTTTCCACAGCCTAGCAGCTGATTGGTCACTCCACTGCTGCACATTTTTATGCTATTGGCCTCCTTGTCTTCAATACCTGACTTGACCCTCTTTCTCACCGCCCCTTTTTAAAGCAGTCTCAGCCACAGGATCACACAATTGCTCTCAACTTTTTCTCCAACCACTTCCATCTAACTCCTCTCAATTACTGCTCTAACTTGCCCTATTGTTAGGGACCTCACCCTAATTCGACTATATGCCCTTTCAACTATAAACCAGCTAGCAGTTAAGCAGGCCAGCAACACCAAACAAACTACCATGGGGTGCAACCACCTACTACTCCTCACTACGTCTTTTGGCATTGCTGGTACCAAATACAAATTCGGACCCCTATCTCCCCACTCTGAATCCTCACTGGGTGCAAATTGGAAGAAAAGCATACACATGACCATTACCACTTCCGGTAACGATAGGCTCTTTATCCTCCCGTACCTCCCATACACAGTTATCGTCAAGCCAACCTCCCAAACCATAACCTTAATGGTTAGCTTTCCCCCTAATTTAACACAGGCATATAAACACCTCCCCCACCTGAAGTGCAGGCGATGGAAGACACGAGGAAAGATAAACATCACCCTATCTGCCAAAAAGGTTATCTTTCTGCTACTGCTACTCTCTGGCAATGTTCACCTAAACCCTGGACCAACAACCCTGAGGAGCGGGGGGTCCATACAGTGAACGGCCTAAAGATAGCATCGCTAAACATCTACAGCCTAACTGCTAAATTTGACCAGCTCCAGGCTTGGATGACCATCCATGCACCTGACATACTCTGCCTAACTGAAACCTGGCTGTCAGGTAGGATCAAAGATGGTGAGGTGGCCATTGAAGGGTTCCAATCATTTTGACTTGATAGAATAGGCAGAAAAGGTGGCGGCTGCCTCCTATATGCCAGAAACTCACTGAGTTGCTCCATCCTCCCCATCTCCAAAGTTGTGGAGGATTATGAGCTACCAGTGGTAAAAATACAAGTTGGCCTAAAAGGCAAGACCCTTACCATCGCCACAACCTACCTGCCCTCCAAAAAAGCCAAGGAAGGCCTTCCTCTTGTTATGGAAGAAATAAGCACACTCAGAAAGGGCTCAGAACTCATCTTGACCAGTGACTTTAATATTAACTGGTTATGTAAGGAGGCAACACCCTCCAGAGACCTAATCACCTCCCACAATCTCACGCAACTCGTAACTCACCCCACCAGGCAAAACTACAAAGCTGGTACCAGCACCCTCATTGACTGGGTCTTAGCTAGCTCACTGACTCGATTCTCCGAACTCAGAGTTCTCCCAGACGTGCTAAGTGACCACTCCCCAATCTTCTTTATATGGACCACTAAACTTGCCAAAAGCCCATCCCTCCTCATCGAGAGCAGGGTTCTGCATAAAGGCAAACTTGGATCCCTCAGATTGGCCCTGTCTTCCTACAACTGGTCCCCAATCAACAAGGCACCTACACTGGACCAGGCCCTTAGTTTTTTCACTGAGGGCTTCAATTCCATCTGTGATATCTATGCACCATGCACAAAACGGAAAATTCGGGGGGAGGTTAACGGCTGGATTGATGGCAAACTCCTCTCCCTCCTAAAGGAGAGGGACTGCCTCTGGGAAAAAAGCCTTAAAATCAGGCAGCAAGCATGATCTACAGTGCTACAAATGGCTAGAAATTGGTGCACCAAACTTATCAGGCTCGCAAAAGCCAATTTCCATAAGACCCAGCTTAACAACGCATGGGGAGATAGAAAGAGGTTTTGGGATAACAACAAGAACATCCTTGGTAAAGATCAAAAGTAGCACCCTAAGATGCTCAACATTAATAACTCATCCTCCTCAGATTCGCTAGCCATTGCTGATGCCTTTAACCAGGCCTTTACAGACCTGTCCTCCATGCTGCTTCCAGACTACCTTCTGCCTGTGGAGGATCAAGGTTGCACCAACCTGCTCATAACTAACCACCCAGCCTTCTACTTTAAGAAGGTGATGGTGAAGGAGGCCCTAACGATGGCCAGGAAAGGCCTAGGCAAAACCAGATTGGGGAGTGATGGACTAGACATGAAGTTACTATCTCTCACCCTTGATGTTCTTATCATGCCCATAACAATGCTATTTAATAAATCCTTGGCCCTAGCTCAATTTCCGGAGTTATGGAAGCAAGCCCTGGTAACTCCAGTGCATAAGAATGGTGACAAGACACTGGTGTCAAACTACAGGCCAATATCTATCCTCTCCCCACTATCCAAAGCTTTAGAAAAAATCATGGCAAGTTAACTCACAGAATACCGCAATAAGTACAATCTGCTCTGCCCAAACCAACATGGTTTCAGGCAAAAACACAGTACCTCCATGGCACTGCTGGAATACACTGACTATGCGCACAAGGCCCTGGATGAAGGCAAATTGGTGGGATCCATCTTCATTGACCTCACCAAAGCCTTCGACACTGTCAACCACCTTCTACTAGTACTCCAGCGCCAAAGATTGGGTGTGGCACCTAATGCCATGAATTGGTTCAATGACTACCTAGCACACAGGAGCCAGTGAGTCAAAATCGGGCAGACGTTATCCAGCTCCAGAGATGTACTCCTAGGAGTCCCTCTAGGATCAATTCTAGGGCCCCTACCTTTCAGCCTCTTTGTAAATGACCAACCCACAGCCTGTGACACCAAACTTATTCTGTATGTGGATGATGCCGTGCTGCTGAGCAGTAGTACCTCTCAGGTTGCCCTACAAACAGAACTACAGAACCCTTTCAATAAACTCAAGGACTGGTTCAGTAGGCAGAAGCAGCTACTAAATTACAAGAAAACCAAGGCCATGCTACAATCCAGCCCCTACAACAAACACAAGCATGCTCCCCTCCTAATCACCAATAAGGCTGGTGAGCAGATCGAGCAGGTGCACTTGTTCAAGTACCTTGGAGTCACCATTGATGATTCTCTCACTTATGCACACCACATAGACTCCAATGTCAGAGTGGTAAACACAAAGATCGGGGTCCTCTATAGGCATAAGAAATCCCTCACCAAGGAAGCACTCCGAATCTCAGTCTCCAGCTCCATACTCTCCACAAAAGACTACAGTCTGGTGGTCTATGGAGCTGCTACTGATACAGTACTCAAAAGGGTCCAAATTACACTCAGTAAGGCATGCCACCTCACCCTGTATGCAGATCACTACACTCATACTTGCACCTGTATGAGCATACAAACTGGCTTAACCTAAAAGACAGGTTCAAATACCAAACTTGCCTCCTGGGAAAGAAGGCACTCCTCAGAAAAACCCAACCCTGTATAGGAATCCTGCTCGAGGCTTCTCTGTCAACACACATCACCAGACAGAGGAAGAATGGAGCACTGTCCATACCATTCCGCCGAACCTCACTAGGGCAGCACGCTTTCTCCTATCAGGCCCCCCTCTGGATAAATGAACTCCTGTTGAAATTACAAACAGACAACAGCCTTTCTCGATTCAAAGCAGACCTCAAACAGCACCTAATGTCTAGCTCAAAATGCAACTGCTTCTCAGGCCCCACTTGGTAGACAGACCTACCCTCCCCCCCCAACATAGCACCCAGCAGGGCTACCTAGAGAGCCCTGCCTCAATTCAGCCTAGCCAAGGGCATAAGTAAGCTATCAGTCCTCTTTAAATGCACTTGGTACTGCCCCTCCCAAACCCCTCCACACACACACACACACACACACACACACATACTCAACAAAGCCCTCTGGAGCTGCTCCCCCCATTATAGCCACCCCGTTTCACTATCCCCCCCACCTCTCGCTCTCTGCAGTAGGTTCAAACCCAGTCCCACTTGTTTCACTGTCACCCAGCCTCTCACCATCTGGGATAGTGTTAAACCCTTTGCAGTTACTCTGTCATAGTCTATCAACTGATTTGGAGGTTTCCAGAGGCGTGCTACCTAGGACAACCAACTAGAAATAGCTTAGTATTCGATTACAACTGCTCTGTTTTTTCTCCTATTTGTCTAATTGTCATGTAATCGCTCTCTAATGCCTAATGATCAGGCCTCTGTAACCACTGAATATGTGTATTGTCTTATTGTCCACCCTGACATGGAACCTTTGTAAAAGAGCTCACGCTCAAAGGTCTTTCCGAAATACTAATTAAATTAAATAAATAAATACAAAGGTGACATATTTATACAAACAACCTTTTAATAAAATGGCAGGATTTACGCAGTAGCATGAGGCACATAGATATCACCTTCAATCACAAAACTAAGAAAAAAGATTACACTAATCCACAAATTATGTTTGCCACTTATCTAGTATTACTTTTGAGAGATAAAATGTAAAAATAAATCTTTCACTATCAGGATGTACACTGTTTCCGGGAGAACAGCATCTTACAGGTTATAATAGTGGTGTCAGTTAGTAACGTGAGTCAGAGGCCTTCACACCTGTAAAGTGACAGAAGATGGCAGGTTTCCTTGCACAAGGTCACTCCTGTCACAATCCACTGAATGGAGTTGGACAGCCAGATTCACACCATGCTTTTAAATATTGAATAAAACTAGGTTCAGTCTTAACAATTCCTTATGAATCTACCAGATATCAAAAATACACCTTTTGGCACATGTTTAGCACTTTAACACCTGGTACTTTGCTACACTAAGTCTTTAAAGGACACGGATTGGCAGTCAGGAGACATTAAAATTACAAAAAAGGAGGTAAGTAGATAGACAGACAGAGACAGACAGACAGATAGGTGGATACATGGATCCATGCATAGATGGATAGACAGACAGACAGGATATCAGATTTGATATCATACGATATCAGATACAATTTCAGACATCGGGAACAGTTATCAGAAACAGTTCTCAGTTCCCACTGTCTGAAATCTGATATTGGATTATTCACTCAGTGAGCCTGTCCACCCTAAGTCTTAATTTTTTCCACTATCTCAGTTCACTGCTGTTAGCCAGTGACATCATTCAAGGACTGACGTCAGTGGCAGAAGCGTGAGCACCCCCCTGTCACGACAGCCATTCTGATGTCGCGAGACTGGCACTGGCTTGTTTTCCTGGGGAAAAAATATCATGATATTTTAATATAATTAAGTTTTCTGAATTCCCACAGCCCAAAACACAGGAAAAAAAAGTCTGCACATCCAGCAATTTGCCAGCAGTACGGCTCCACACTGATGCAGACGTTAGGGAGTTCTGTGTCTTGTGAATCACAGTTTAAAACTAACAGCTCACAGTTATTGGTGCAAGGAGCTGTAGTTTAGAAAATTTGCAT
Source organism: Neoceratodus forsteri (assembly GCA_016271365.2). NCBI lineage: Eukaryota > Metazoa > Chordata > Ceratodontiformes > Ceratodontidae > Neoceratodus > Neoceratodus forsteri. Next base: position 74,811,491 of record JADMNL010000029.1, on the reverse strand, counting down.
TTAGAATTACCTTAAAAAATTGGGCATCAATCATTTGATATTGTTGTTTAGCATAAACTTAGCTAGAGAGCACTTGAACTGTGAATCCAAGTTACTTAACTTCAAGGCAAGTGAGTGGATTGTGGATGTTGACAGTTTGAGCACTCGTGACACTGCTTAATGTCGGGGCATAAGCTGACAACTCATAGTAGATGCACTTAGTTTCTCTTAAATTAAGTTTATTATTAAGCCAAGTAATCTCTAATATTTGTAATCCTTGACCCACCGTATTTTTGCCTTGAAGTTAAGTAGCTGGGATTCACAGTTCAAGTGCTCTCTAAGTTTATGCTAAACAACAATATCAAATGAACAATGTCAGATTTTTTTTAACATAATCCTAAATGCAAATTTTCTGAACCATAGCTCCTTGCACCAAGAACTGCGAGCTGTTAGTTTTAAACTATGATTCATGACACACAGAACTACCTGTACACATGTCTGCATCGGTGTGGAGTGGTGTCATTGGCGGACCGCTGAATGTGCAAACTTTATTTCTGTATTTTGGGCTGTGGGAATTTGGAAAACTTAGTTATATTAAAATGTCTTGGTTATTTTTTTCCCCAGGAAAAGAAGCCAATGCCGGTCTCGAGACATCACAGCAGCTGTTCTGGCAGGGGTGGCTCTCACACTTCTGCCATTGACATCAGTCCTTGAATGACATCAATGGCAAACAGCACTGAGCCGAGACTGTGGAAAAACTGAGGCTTTTTCAGTGACCTAGATGTCACTGACAACTACTTGTTTAGTGACATGATCAGTAAATAATCCAAAGAGACACCATTTGGTGGTATTATCAAGTCTTTATTTAATAAACAAACCCAAAGATCCTATTACTCTAATTCAGATTCGGTCACTGGACTTGAGCTGTAACATACTAGAACAATATGACCCAATCAATACCTTACATTTTTGTACTGTAATTAGAACCCCACTGCATTGCACACTGAAAGTAAAATGGAAATATATGGACTACTCCAAATAAAGAAATGAGTGGAACTGATCGACAAGCTTTTGCAGAGTTCAACCAGATTGGAAAGCAATGCATTCTATACTGAAATTCCTCTCACATGTAAAACTGAGCATTTTGTGAAGCCCTACCCTCCGACCCAAATGCAGAAAAATTGGAATTTTTTTAAATAGAATACTGTAAAATGGGAGATGATTAAGACGCATGTCTTTAAATTTGTGTCAGTGTGTATTACAGCTGATATCCTACATCACACTCTGTCCCCTGTGCCCTCCTACAGCTATTATTATTGTTTTTATTATCATTATTGTTGTTGTTCCATTCTAATTCATGTGTTATTGAGGCTTGAGCTATGCAGCTGCAGCTGTTGCATGCAATGGGGAGGCTTGTGGGCTCCACTGACCACTGTTATCAGTGCCACAACTGCCACTACATGGCAGCATCTCTGCTCGGCACTGCTGCCCTCCCCCTCCCCCTTCCATCCCTTCTTCTGCCCACTGGGGCTGAGCACCAGAGCATTGCGTGACTTGACAGAGTCAAGAACTTCGCTAGTAAAGCCAGCAGCAGCATTGACAAGGGTGTGTCTCCTTCAGCACAGCCCTGGCCTGTGGACAATTTCCCCCATTGAGCTGTGCCACCCAGGATCTCTACTGGTACAGCAAGGAGTGAGGCCACAGATGTAGAGGTGCTGGGAGAGAAATAGTATGTGGCATGTGAAAGAAGCAAGGCATGGGTATGCTGGTGGGTGCATTGGGGCCACCATGCAGAAGATTGTGTGCTACCAGAACCACACACTGCATCTAGTGATGCTCACAAATGCAAGGAAGGCACCAAATACTGCTACCTGAGCAAGTAAAATGCTGAGAACAGCCACATGCACAAAAAGTGGTTCATCCTCTACCAGAACGTGCTCTTCTACTTCGAGAGGAAGCAAAGCATCTGCCCCTCAAGGATCTATCTGTGGAAGAAATGCAGTTGTGAGAGGGTCCCGGCCCCTGAGGTGTTCACTGTGGCAAGGTGCTTCTCAACAAGCAGGTAAGAGGAGTAAGTTTTAATGCTTGTGGACCCTTCCATCAGCTTTCAGAATGTGTGGTCCTAGTGGCATCACATCCACCCATTACCTAGTAGCTCATCATGATCACAGGGTTGAGGTAGATACACTCCTGGCATGAGAAGAGGATTTCAAGGTGAATAGTGAAAAGTTTCAAGAAACCTGGTCCTGAGGGGTTGGGCCAGGGATGCCCTGTTCCTCAGATCACAGAAATGTCACACCGCACATCGTTAATGCTTCCTAATGGTTATGTAATCTGATTAGGGGACTGACAGTCAGCCTTCCAAGTGATTGACTATCCCATCTTTCTCCATCCATGTTCATCATTCCTATAGAGAGAGTGTGTGGAAGGGAGATGACTTCCCCCCATCCCCATACTAGCAATGCATTCTAGTCAGAGATGGGGCTAGAAAGTGTAATTCTGTTCCTTCCTATGATTAATTTTTGTGTGCCCCCCCCAGACAATCTTTTGCCATGTTGCCCCTGTCTCCATGTTTAGCAGGCTTCTTGGCTCCAGCCCTCCCCCAAGACTGCTTAAGCTTACTAGGCGGCTAAACGTTTATATTTTTCTAACTCTACTGCCGTACTGTTATAGTATGTCTAGAAGTTGTAACCTGATGTCAATTCAAGTGCAGACCCGGTATTTATTTTCAGTATGCAGATAAATAATGTCAAAACTATGTGAGTGACACCTGTTGAAGTTACCCTTAGACCCACCCCAATAATTATTTGATATTGACATTTCATCCGGTTGAATGAGGGCTCACTGGATGTTGTTGTCCCTGATTTCATTCGAGTCCTTCTGCAGTTACAGATCACTAGCCACTAGCAAGGCACTCTTTGGTTGCACCATCAGAAATACAGAAAGTAAGACATCAGCTGAGTACCTGGAACTGAAAACAGTACACGTTTGACATGCATTCTTTGGAGAAGGCTAAGGCTGCAGCACCTTGTCGTTTACATATTTCAATTCACGAGCTGCTTACCTGTAATTTATTCTGAAGAGTTGGTATACAGCAGAAATCTGGAGTCTAAAAGATTTTGAGGTTACATTTTAATCCATGTCTAGGGATGAACTGACAAGCAATGAGCAGGTCTGCATCTGGCTTCATTCTTGTATCTGGCTTTGTACTTGCCGAGTACTGAAATTCAGTTGCTTAAGCCAGCAGGAGATAGGTTATAAGAGCCCCCTCCTTAGCTCTGGGATTCTTGTAGTGTGGTCTGAATATTCTGTGTTGCAACAAACATCATCCTCTGCACATTCTTTATGACCCTGTCAGTCTTGCAACACCCTTACTATCTACCTCTAACACTTCTACTGGCGAGGAAGGGGGGGGTTGTACAAGCCTGCAACATGGTTCACCCTGTTCTCTTTCCTGCATGGTTGCAATGTGTTTGTAATAATGCAGGGAAGGCTTGCAACACCCTTTGTGTATGACACAATGGAGCTCAAGTGAAGGGACTACAGCTAAGTGGTTACTTCAATCACTTAGTGACAGTCTCTTGCAACTGTCTATGGGGCCTCAATCTTTGTTAAAAGCAGTAGTGCTAGGCTCCATGGCACCAAGTAGTGATGACCAGTCTAGTCCACTGGTAACCTGCATTCGAATATGAGTCTGTGGCATCAGAAGCTGAGGCTGGCAGGTGTGGATTGAGTCTCCATTTAGCCACTCCCATCTTCTGAGGTGGGCTGTCACTGCTTGTCTAACCCCTGTCGGTAGGGGGCATCAGGATATGTGAGGCAGACCATGTATGGGTGGTGGTGGTGCTGTCAGAGCACTCACACATTGGAAATGACATGCAGACATGCTCCCGATGGTATAAGTGTGGAAAAATCCAAATGGAAAATGGTTGGGTGCTGAGGATGCAAACTGGGTCTGCTTCCCATCCTTGCCTGTATGGACCATCCCGCTAGTTCCTCCGCCCCTAACTTTGGACCACTCAGTCTGGTCCCTCAAAGCATGCCTGGTCCATGGAGACTCCACTTAAGGGAAAAAGATGAAGCTTCAGTTGTACTGACCATGAAGAGAGGGGGTCAGTCAGGTTTAGGCTATTGAGATGGGTAACAGAGGCAGTATGGTGGAAGGCAGTCCTGCCAAGTTGTCATTTGAACAGGCATAAAAAATGTATAATCAAAAATAAACAAGAGTGCTTTTGCACTTCTGTGCCCCTATCTTCAGAGAGGTGCCATGTTTAGTAGTAATGCACTGTTGAACTGATGCTCACACTGTTGGATGCTGGCAGGCCAGAACAAATCCACTGCAGATAAACTCTCAGTGGTGTCATGGCCAGCTTCCAGCTGGTAGTGTCACTGTGCTTTGACCAACAGAGTGTAACTACATAGTGAAGAAGAATTTAAAAAGGCAGGTAAAAGAGACATGATCAGACAGTTTAATAAAATTGATCCAACTGTGTGCTGACAGGCAACAGCAGCAGCACTAGTAGACATCTTTTGCACCCATAATTAGGAAAAAGCAGTTACTGTATTTACAAACACTATTTTATATCAGTTGGTTAAAAGACATGAAACTGCTGTGTGTATTAAGACTTTATAGATTGGGGGAGTACTTTTGAGCAGTTGGAGTGCTCCTTTCCCCGGCGTGTGAAACACACTTACTCTATAAAGAGTGTATCATGTGCAGATGCTCTGGAAATAGGCTTGTTCAGGGAGGGGTTTGAAATTTGTAATTTTATTCATCAGTCTTGATTAATAACATATATTAATACTGCCTTGGAGACTACCCTTACAGTTGTAAGCATGGTCTCTCATTCTTAGGGTTTCAGAACCACTCACCTTTGGTTTGCAGTTTTCTTTTTTTTCTAGTTAAAGTTTATTAAACGTTTTTGTGGAGCAGTACAGTTATGTATTAGGAATGCTCAGTTACAGATAGGACAGGTGATATATAGCATCAGCATTATTGTCATTCTACATACAGGTAAGACTATTAATCATCTCTGTCTGCTTCTGTCATGTAGTTTGATACCCTTCAGTTCTCTTCAAAGTGCATTCTTATTTCCGCTTCCTTCCAGCCCTGCATCCCTTACTTTATGGAATGATATCTGGGTGGTGCTGCACTGTCCATAGTAGCCATGTATTCTACTGGTCATTAAATTGTTATATTTTGAACCGTATCCCTGCTGTGAGTTTTTCCATCTTGTACAGGTTTGCAGTTTTCATTTTATAAGAATGCATGTGAGATGGAATGCATGTGAGACCACTCGTACAACTGTAACTGTGGTCTCCATGGCAGTATTAACACAGAACATACAGCCATACAGATTAAAGACAGAAGACTTTAAGTCATCGAGTCTACTCTGAGGCCTACCTTATTGTAGTACACAGGAAACAGGAGCTTGGCTGCATGATCAAGACAAAGTGCAACCCCCCAAACCTTGGAGAAGGTAACAAACTTTTTTTAAGTAGAACCAAGATGGCAGTAGCTTTACGTGTGGCAGGGGTACTACTCTGATCTTGGTTTTACTTGAATAAACTTTGTTATCTGCTGCAAGGCTTTGAGGGTTTGTGCTTTGTCTGTATGGTGCAACCAAGCTAATGTTCCTTCTGACTTTGTTCTTCTGCTTTGCTTGTGTCCCATGGTGTCCTGAGCCACCTAGCTTTTGTGCCTTACTCTAGTTCCAAGTACTACTACACCCCTTCTCCTCTATTGCTCTTTCTCCAGTGATTACCCTCCTTCCCCCATTCAGATGATCCTTTTGAAATTGTCCCACTGTATTTTGAAACAACTTATGGTCCTTGGATTAATCACACTGCTGTGTGGTCTGTACACCACCCTGTACAAGAAAAAAAAGCTTCCTGATGTCATTCCTGAATTTCATCTGGCCAGCCAGAGACTGTCACCCTAGTGGTTGAGCTAGTCTTCATTTTTGACAGCTCTGGGTAGTCCACCCTACTGTACTCCCAAAAGTAGTTATACATATGTGTCATAGCCCCATTCTCTTTTCTAGCCTACAGTAAGTACATATTGTTGTCCTCCAGTCTCTCCTCGTACCATAGGTTTTGCCCAATTAGCTATGGATTATTTTTGCCAACCTCATTCAGTTTGTATCCCATCTATAACAGTCCTTCTTCTAGTGCAGGCTCCAGAACTGCATGCAACAGAGCAGGTGTGGTCTAACCGGCGAACTGTACAGTTTCAGAATCACTTCACTCCTGCAACTGGTGAAACACCACCTGATGATACTTAGCCATCCCATATGCTTTGATACACTGAAAAGAGGGGCCTATAATGTTAATATATATTACCCCCATGTCCCTTTCCTTACTGGAGTGTACTACCCCTACACCTGTTGATTCAGTGTTCATCTGAGGATTTCTACACCCAATGTTCATCGCTTTGCATTTTTTGGCATTGAACTTTAACTGCCTATTGCCACACCACTGTTCTAGTCTCTCCACATCCTTCTTCCTACAGCTGATCCCTTTCTCATTGTCCACCATAGAGATTGGAGTCATCTGCAAATCAGCTAACGTTGCCCTACAGCCTGACCCCAATATCACTAATGTACATATAGAAGAGGACTGACCCTAGGATGGCCCCTGGGATGTGTCACTGGCCCTAGGATAGACCCCCTGAAATGTGTCTCTGGTGGTCAACTTTGCTTACTTGGCTGTGGATCAAGTATCAGGATACTGGGGGTGGGGGTCTGTATTGGTTTTGGGGGCCCTAAATTCCATCTGGTTGATACCTGTTATTACCAGAGGGTTTTGGATAGTTTTATGGACCAATGTAGGCTGTACTGTTTGGATTAGGCAGTTCTTACATGGAATTTGTTTTTTGTTGTGGGAGGGGTGGGTAATTTTGGGGATAGTTATTAGATGGAGGGAGTTGTTTGTTGGGAGTGAGGGGCACAGTCCTGTTCACTGGTTCTTCCATCGATTTTTTATCGGAGGGATGTTGGGGGTGCGGTGGGCTAAAGGGGTGATTGTTGTTCGAAGTAAAACTTTTTTGTATTAAGGGGTTAGATATGAGAATCCGGACAATTTTACAATTAAATAATTGGAAGGGTCAGAATCAAGGGTCTGGGGGGTGCATGTTTGTTTTATTTCTATTTCTAGCTCTACTTTCTGGGCAGCTGGTTGTGGGGGGGAAGGGCTGCATCGTGGTTATAATGACTAGAAATGTGACTGAGCTTTCTGTTATTGCTTTAGAAGATGAAGCCATTCTATTTACTCTTTGTCATTTAGAGAAATATAACTATGGACCTTAGGGTTTGTACCTGGAATTTAAAAGGTGCACAATCACCCACTAAGAGGGCTAACATTTTATTACATCTCCATAAATTAAATATTGACGTTGCTCTCCTTCAGGAGACGCATTTACCATCTTCACAAGTCCTCCAGTTCTGAAGGTCCTGGGTGGGACAGGCCTTGGGAACAGGGCCAGATTCCCGCAAAGGAGGAGTGGCCATTTTGAATGCATGGAGAATCCCATTCAGATTGTTAGATCTGCTTACAGATCCTCAAGGAAGATAAATTTTTCTTAAAGCATTACTGGGCCTTTCAGAAGTAGTGTTGGGGTTGATGTATGGACTGACTGTGGAAGATCCACAATTTTTTTATGTCCCTTATGATGCTGTTAGCTCCCTGGTCTACTCTACTAGTTCTGATCGGGGGATACTGGAACTTGGTATTTTGTAACCTATGGGACAGGTCCCAATGGGGGACACAAGCCCTTTCCCAGGCCCAACTAGCCCTTAGAGAATTCATGGACTCGGTTGGTCTGATCGACCCATGGAGAGGGCTCTTTCCTATTGCTAGAGAGTACTCCTTCCACTCAATTCCCCACAACTCTTTCACACGCATTGATTATTTTTTGTTGGGTATTGGGCATCTTCAGGAGGTCTCATCATGCAATTATCTCCATAAAGTAATTTCAGACCATCATCCACTACTCTTGCATTGGCAATTAGGCCCCTCTGTCACCAGGTCTGGAGGATGAATGCTCAATTGTTAAAATCTGAGAAGTTGGTCTCCCACCTCTGTACCTATATCTCTAACTTTTTAACTAACAATTATCCCTCTATGGCCAAGTTAGACCTATTGTAGGGAGCATTGAAATGTTCTCTGTGGGGGGAAATTATATGCTTGGCCTCCATGCGGAAGAAAATTTCTGCCCAAGTCTCGTCCAATCTTCTTAGCCAAATCAGGCAGCAGGAATTGTCTTTATTTCCCATCCCAACTCCAGAAGAACTTAACCAGTTGGAAGTTCTTTGTTCTCATTACAATACCCTTTTAAGTGATAAGGCTGAACATCTTCTACTACGATCCAGGGTTCGCTATTTTGATCAGGGAGACAAGGCTGGCAAGTTACTCACCTTACGACTTTGGGCCCAAACTACAGATAGGATAGTTCACTCTCTTCAAACTGCAAAAGGAGAACTTGTCACTTCCCCTCGTGAGATAGTTGCATGTTTTCAAGAATACTATCAAAGTCTATACTCTCAGTCCCCTGAGATTTTTGATAAGAACCTTTTGGATTGGTTTGTACAAGATTTTCAGCTTCCACAGTTAGAGACTCACCAGGCAGAGTATCTGAGCACCCCGCTCACATCCGTGGAAATTGCATCTGCTATTGACTCCCTTCCCACAGATAAGGTCCCAGGTCCTGATGGGTATACCACGGAATTTTATAAAGAATTTAAACTTTAGTTAATACCCTTATTATTAGATATTTACAATTATATTTACAAACATGGCCGGTCAGACCTCTTTATAACTGAGACCATGATTGTGATCCTCCCCAAACCAGGAAAGGACCCTCTTCAGGTTTTTAATTATCGACCCATATCCCTGATCAATGTCGATCTTAAAATTCTTGTGAAGGTCCTAGCTAATCGAGATAATAAAGTCTGGCATGACTTAATTAGTCCTAATCAGGTTGGCTTCATGACTGTTAGATTATCGGCGGACCACCTCCGCAAATTTACTCACCTTATCTCTGTGTCCAGGGAGTCCGATACCCCTGTGGTTTTGACCTCCCTAGATGCAGAGAAAGCTCTTGACAGGGTCTCATGGGACTTCCTCTTCCATCTCCTGCCAAAATCAAATTTTTCCTCTCGGTTTATTCAATGGATACAGGTATTATACTCATGCCCCAGAGTCCGAATACTTTGCAATGGAGTTTTATCACACCCTATAGATCTCCAGCAAGGTACTAGGCAAGGCTGCCCATTATCCCCTTTCTTGTTCAGTTTGTATCTTGAACCTTTAATCCATCGATTTAATGCCTCACCAAGGACTACAGGGATTTCCATTGGTACCTCCCAGTACAAGTTGTCTGTCTATGCGGATGACATACTTTTGCATGTTACACATCCCTCCACTTCCTTAACAGCAGCCATTGACATTATCCAAGATTTCAGTAAAATTTTCAACTATAAATTGAACACATCGAAAACTTGAGGTAATGCCTCTGAATGTCTGTACTCTGCATGCAGACATCCAACATCTCGGACTAACATGGATCAAGGACAAGATGAGGTACCTGGGAATATACCTTTCACAGTCTGAAGCTAAAATGAAGAAATATAATCTGGATGAGATACTCTCTCATATTAAAGTGGACCTCAATTGCTGGGCTTTACTCCCCTCTTTCTCTTTGGGGATGTATTAATGTTATAAAAATGAATGTTCTTCCCTGTCTCCTGTATCCCCTTCAAATGTATAAATATTTTCTTCCCAAAAACTGGTTTTCCCACGTACGTAGTACATAGTGCAGGCTGGCAGTATAGCCTAGAGGTTGGAGGAACGAGGTGTGAAAGAGCTTGATACATCCAGCAGACCAGACCTGAGTTTGATTCTCACAACCTCCACTTGCATACTGTATGACTCTGAGCAAGTCACTTAACCGCCCAGTGCTCCCAGGTCACCCCTGAAAACAGGCACTTGTGCCTAGTGGGCCTTACCCAGTTACCAAAGACTAAAATAAAAATAAATAAAAAAATTATATCTAACTATATTTGGCAGAGTAAATCGCTGAGACAAGCCCTGTCAAAATTGCAATGTACTAAAACTAGGGGAGGTCTCCAACTTCCTAGTTTTTTTTCTTTACCACCTTTCTATTACCTGCACTACTACATGCCGTTGGCATAACCTCTACTCTGACAGATTCTAATAAGTATTCTCTATTATGGCTGCAGACAGAGAAATCTCTATGTGCCTCACATAACATTAACCTGGGTTCCCTAATATATGTTCCCCTTAAATGCGTGCCTAAACAGCTACGACATTGCCCTATTATGGCATTGCTTCAGGCAAATATACAACTAAATGCACTCACACATACGTCCCTTAGGTATGATACCTCCCAACCTCTACTACACAATCCCAACTTCAAGATAGGGGGCAATATGCTTGGTCCCTCCTACTGGCCCAGAAATGAGAGAATTTTGGTCAAGGATCTGTTGGAGCATCACAGGCTACTCTCATTCCAGAATGTTCAGTGCAGATTGACTTTCCCCCTCTTCTTCAAATATATGCAATTATCTCATATGCTTCTCCATCATTTCAGGTCAGGTTTCTGGGATAACTACCTAGATGGGCCAATCCTTTCAGTTCTTCCCTCGTTACCGTCATCACATATCATCTCATTTTTTTACAATCATCTACGAGACTTACTGGCAGACATGGAAGGCCCTCCCTGTTACAAATGGGACTATACTCTGCCTCCTCTACCATATGATCCTGGAATTATATATGGGCCCATCGATATAAAGATATTAAGTGGGACTGATAACGTTTGCTCCAAATTTATATAATTCACAACTTATATTACACCCCGTCCAAACTTCTCAAAATGGGGAAGCTTCCAAATAACATATGTTCATGTTGTGGTGTACAAACTGGCGCCCTACTCCACATTTTATGGAGCTGCAAAAAACCTCTCCATTCTGGTTAGCCATCAAAAATAAGTTAGATCCTCTACCGGGCCTGTCTGATGCCTTCTTACCATATATATATATATATATATATATATATCCTGGGAGAATACAAAAATGTTCGGATTGGGAATCAAACAAAGCACATGGCCTTGATCTATGTGCTAAAAAAGTGTTACTACGCCATTGGATGGATCAAATGATCCCTACTGTGACAGAATGGCTCCATGAGATTATTTTCACTCTTCAAGCAGAAAATCTCTTGGCCAGTCTCTTTAAGAACACAAAGTATTATCAGAGAGTGTGGGCTCCTTTATATATGCTACTTACCTTATAGACTAGTAGATAACAGGCTGGTACACCTTTATGTAATGGTTATTATGTTGTCTGAGGGGGTAGAGATGCCCTATGGTCACTCAACAGTGCAGCTGGGATGAGGGGGAAGGGGGCAGGGGAGTAGCATCGTTTTATTGTTGATACTGTTTCATTATACGTTCTGTTTATGTAATACTGTTATGTAGGACTCAGGAGCACAGACTATTGGAGCAGTTATACTTATCTCTTTCTATGTTATAATACTTCAGCTCCTATTGTGCTGTACACTTGATACTATTTTGTGTACTGTTTTATGAAAATTTCAATAAAGTATATTCAATCTGAAAAAAAGGAAATGTGTCACTGGCCACTTTCTTTATCCCCTAGAATTATGCCATTGAGGACCGCACCCTGGGTCCTTCTTGAGAACCACTTCCCAATCCATCTAGAAAGTTCTTCCCCTAAACCCAAGTCACCCACCTTCTTAGTCATTCAAGTCAAAAGCTTTACTAAAATACATATATAGGATATTAGCTACCTGACCCCTGTTGTTAACATGCAGTAACAGCTGATGGTAGTAATACTCTGAGGCAGGGAAAACTACATGGTATAAAAAGGTCTCTCTATCATATTGCCTCTACCCCTGGATTCCTAGCTTGTACTGCTTGTACTGCCTGCAAGGCACCATTATGGGAAAGGTAGAAGGAGCTACAGCCCTAATGACAGCAGGAAGATCCAGTATGCAGTAGGTAAGAATGCAGAGAAGAGGCATGAAATATGTCACTAAGAGGAAAATATACTCTGCTCTGAGGCTGCTTTATTGGAACTTTGACATGTACAGTGGAATTAGCAGGGCTTTTGATCCAAAGACACTCTTGAGGCTGTGTATACATAGGGCTTATGGCTCTTTGAGCACCACAGGAATTGTGTCACTGTACTCCCCCTCCCTAAGAGATAGGTGATAATCTGGCAATGCCATTATCAGAGATGACATTACTATCATTAGAGCCCACGGGATTTCCATTTATGAGCTGATGGAAACAGCCATAACACTTTGCCTCTCAGTCATACTATTGGTACTTTTCCACTCCGGGAGCCTGCTGCTGCTGTAAGAGCTCTTACTAATCAAAAACTTAACATTCATCCTTGTTTGTATTGCTCTGAAAATCAGATTCAAGCTCCAATTCAGTGTTTGAAAAGCATGCATGCTTGTAGATTTGCTTTACACTTGTACACATATACCACTCCCCTGTCTCTACTTTTTATCAAACTTTTGGATTGGTAGTTTTTGTACTGAGGATTTACCCACTTTTATTATTCCCACGCAAATATGGTTCGGTTACGCTGAAGCTAGTGGAGGATTGTAACATTTAAAATTTGACTCAGAATATGTTTTTCCCCCAAATGCCCCCTTTTCCAATTAAATGACAACAGAATAGTCCATATCCTCTGAGTCTGGGAATTGTAAGAACACAGAGTTGAAGTCAAACTGTTTTCCTTTTGCCTTTGTCCCTAATCATCCCTCAGTGAACATGCTATGGGATTCCCACAATATCACTTCCACCCACTTTGCCCTGTTTGGCCAATGGTCACTGACTGTTTTCTTTTCCCTCGCTGTGTATCTGCTGTATTATGAGTTGTTCTTTTCTGGTATTTTTTTTTATTGTAAAATCACCCTCTTTGCTCATATTTTAAACAAGTTTATACCTATTGCTATACTGCTGTTATGTAATTTTTTTCATATAACACATTGCATTTTTTCCCACTTGCGCTTTAAATATTTTACCCCCTCCACCTCACCGGGATGCACCTTGAAACAAGCTGTCCTCGGTTTTATATGATGAAGATGAAGGTCTCATGCCTACCTAAAGCAGGTAATCTCATGTCTTACTATCCATGTTAGACTATTAAGACATTATCAGTTCAATCAATCAATCAATCAAATCTTTATTTATTCAGGCAAACATCATTGAGCAAGGCTCATTTACAAGATGGACCTGATAAGGTCAAGGTTCAATAGTTGATACACAGCAAATACATCATACGCTTTATAAGACAGTTATACATACAGAGAAAAATAATGTTTATAACACAATGATGTACAGTGAATTCACATGTTAAAACTCGGTTAAAGGAAGGTTAAGCTAATATCTACAGTATGTACAGTACATACATATCCCAATGGGGGCCATGATAGACACACAACATAATGAATACTAGGATGGTGAAAGTATTATTGGGTGCCATAAGCTGGGGGTGTCTGACTGGAAGGAATATGTCATATATGACTGGAAGCCAGATTTGTAGGATGACCAATCTAGCTCTAGCGGTAGCAACTGCATTTCTCTGTGAAGAAGGCTGTACAGTGCTGTTTAAAAGATGCAAATGGAATGATAATGGACAGTTTTAGGGATTTTTGTAGGGTGTTCCATGCTATAGCTAGAGAATAGCTGATTGCTGCCCTCCCTAGTCTGGTGCTGACTTTGGGCAATTTGAGCAGGATGATATTGTTGCTTCTTAGTGCATAGGAGCTAGAAGTGGTCTGGTTGAAGCAGTCCAGGATATAGTTTGGGAGTTTTTTTGATAAAGCTCTGTAAATCCATAGATCTGCATTTCTGCTTCTCCTGATATGAAGGGAAACCCATCCAACTGCGTCATAAAGAGAGCAATGGTGGGTATTATATGGCAGATCTGTAATGAACCTTATTGCTCTATGATATAAGGTATCCAACTTGTGAAGGTAGGAGATGGGGCAGTGACTATAAAGGAAGTCTGCATAGTCAATAACTGATAGAAAGATGGCCTGGACTAACCTCATCTTTGAGTCTCTGTTAAGGAAGGGTTTTAATCTATAGAGGAGGCCAAGCCTTTGGCGAAGCTTTTTTAACAGTTCTTCTAGATGATGAGTGAAGTCGAGGCTGTTGTCAATCCACACACCTAGGTATTTGAAGTTTTCAACATACTCCAGATTTTCTCCAAGTATAGTGCATAGCTGGGGGAGAGTGATTGAAGAGGATGTGCTAGTGGAGTTTTGAGTTGTGAACATCATTGCTTTAGTTTTCTTTGCATTTAGCAGAAGCTTTTACTCGAGTAGCTGATGTTGTAACAAGGAGAATTCTGTTTGTAGGATTTCATGAGCAACTGTAGGCGAAGGGTTGCTGATATACAGATGCCTGACAAACACAACCTAACTGCAACCCTTTAACCCCCCTGTTTAATAAGCTTTTCACATTTATAGTGTCATATGACTTCTTCACTCACCATTGCTGTCTTTATAATCGGTTCAATTGGCGAAGTCCCACAAACTGGCTCGAATTCCACTGCCTGCCAGTGTTGTATAACTGCCCATGAGAGGCCACCAAATATCTCATGACCCACTTTTTGTCCCAAAGACAGATGGCATCCACATGCTCTGATCTTCCCTTTCTTTAAATTTCAAAACTCCAAAGGTGAAGAAAGATTTTGGCAGAAAAGACTTTTGCCTTTTCTGCGCTTGACTCATGGAACAAATTACATTATACAATGGCAAGAAAATTTCCTGGACTCTGATTGGTCAGTGTATGCCTGAGACAGTGATGTTATTACACAATAACAGCACTGTATTCATTTTTTGGAGCTGATGCTTCCTTTTTTCTCTTCAAAGATATATAGCCACACTAAAACTCTACTAAAACCTTTATAAATATATATATATTTTTATTTTGTATAGCATCGAGCCATTGTATAATTGCAATAAGGCACTCCAAGGTGTGTGTGTGTTTTTTTCTAATAACATCACTCCTGGGGTGGTGGAAACATTCGGCTTCACCTCGTGTTTCAACCCACCCCAGGAGTGACGATATTACAAGACAACACACACCTTGTCATGCCTTATTGCTTAAGTATCTACCCAGCAAAAAGAGACCCCTAGCTTGCTAGCTTTCAAGGTGAAACTTTTCCTCCATCTGAGAGAACCTTGTAGCTGACTCCACCCCTTAGCCTCCCTGACAGTACTTGTAGAATTCTGTGAAGCTTTGCAAGTAATAATCCACTTTTGTATATTTTCTGCCTTGCGTTCATGCACAGTGAATGAACATGAATGCAGTGTTTTCTTTTGTAGCCATGTTGTACTATTATACTATTGACTGCTGATGTTTTCCTTGGGACCTACATGAAAACAAGATGTTGCATCTCATGGGACCATTGTTGCTGAGGACAGTTTTTAAATACACAATCACTAAATAAGGACAACTCTGTGTATCTTTATACTATATGATATGGTAAACCCTCCAGGGTAACAGATGAAAATACGTCAATGAATGTAAACCAGATCAAATCGAATTTATCTGTAAGTGCCTTTCACAAAGTAAACATATGGCAAAGTGCTCAACCTACAAAAAAAGGCAAACCAAAAGCAAATACCACACACACAAATCAAGCAAGCAGATCTATAATTAAGGATGGTGCCAAAAAGCAGAATTTAGACTCACATTAACAACAAACAGTTATAATGTAGGCCTCCGCAGAATATCAAAAACAACTGTGGAACATATCTTTCAAGCATGTCTCGCAAACAAATCGGTACAGAAATATAAAATTTCATTGCAGAAAATGAGTCACAAACCTAGTCTTTGAAATTATAATTGCTCTGTGGGCCAAAGGCAATGTTCAATTATCAAAATGAAAAGTCTAGATGCTCATGTTACACTAGACTGACATTTACACAAGACAAGTTTTGTCTCATAAGAAAAAGACAGCAATGTTTATTTTGACCTTTGACATGAATGACCATCCTAATAACAAGTTGTCTAGAGGCCAGCTATATTGCAGTCATGTTATATTAAAAATTCCAATTTTAATTAACTGCCTGGGGATTACTTAATTAATAGGAGGGCTCGGAGCAGTGACCAGTGAGAGTGGCAGTGCTTGATGACATCAGAATGGAGATATGTTGTATTTTTAAAGACAGTTCTAAACAGAGCAGTGAAATCAAACTAGAAAAAAGATGTGAGGATCTCCTTTACTTGAAAGCCACTGGTATCTACTTTGCCATAGTCATGGCTAGTTTTAGGCACCACTGGACCCTGCAGTTGCTGAGGTTCTACGCTCATTAGATGGCCTCAACCAGAGCAGTTTATCTTACCAGTTTAATTATCTTCGTCATCTCAAAGCAGCAATAAAAGGCTGAGCAGCTCCTTCTGGCGTGGCATCACAATGACAGGGAATTCCTCACAAATCTATGGCCCAAACACTAAAAGATACATGGAAATAAATGGACGGGATGTCCCCCTAGGACTAACACTGCTGTCTCCCCATAAAGAAGATAAAGACGTTACTGGTTGGGCTGAACTTTTTTGTGTATGGCTACAATTAAACACATGTGGTAAGGGTGGGTCAAATAGTGTAGCCCCATAACTTAACTAATAATGCTGGGGTCCCCCAAAACCGTAAAGCTGGCCCGGGAAATAGTCTTCCATAATATGTAAAATATAGCCCTACAGCGAGTTATCTCCTGCCCTCCAATTCTGCCCCCACCCACCTCATATTCAGTCAATATCCTAACTGGTTCTGTTGTCCAAGGTCCTTGAGAAGATTGTTTTTGACTAATTTAAGGAGATCTTGGACACTGGCAACTTAGTAACTCCTTGACAGCATTGTTTTTGAGACAGTCACGGCATGCTTACTTACTACCATGCTTGAAGTTATTAATGAGCTTCTTGGGGCCTTGGACAATGAGGATATGGTTGGTGCATTTTTTCTGGATTTTTCTAATGCATTTGATTTGGTAACCCATAGTTACCTGCTTGCCAAGCTTTGGGCTCTTGGCCTATGCAGTTTGGCTTTAAGTTGGTTTCAGGAGCCGGCCCAGTGGCACTGAGGGTTGAGGCATTGAACACCACACCTCATGCCAAGCCAGCAACCCAAGATCAGGAGCGAGCTAGGGCCACCAAGGGTTGGCCCAGGGGGAGGGTGCAGAGCTGGATCGAGCTGCCGCAAGGCTCCTCTCCTCTCCTCTCTGGGGAGGGATGCAAAGGTTTCCTGGCTCTTGGCTGCCTCCCAGTGGAGGTTAGCTGGCAGTGCCAAGCCACTGGATACCTGGGCACTAGGCCAGGGTGGGAGGAAGGGACCATTACTGAGGCCACAAAGTGCATGCGTGCTTACTCATGCATGTGTGCCCATGATTCAGGGTCCTGGGATAACGAGGGAATAAAATAAAACTAATGTCTCCCCGTTGTCAAGAAAGGCAGGAGGTGGTAATGGGGGGGGGGGTAAAAAGCTATATAGAAACAAAAATATTGGTTTCAGAATTACCTGACTGACAGATTCTAATCTGTTTCATTGAACTCCATCTCATCCCCATTAATTCAAATTACAACAGAAGTACCCCAGGGATCAATCCTGAAGCCTGTTTTGTTTATTTTTTTAATGACTTAACTGCTATTTTACACTGTTCTGAGTTCACTGTATGCAGATGATTTCACCTTGTACAGAATGGTGTCAGATGTCAATTACATAACCAGGTTCTTGCAGCCTGATTTTGATTTAGAACAAAAATTGTTATTAAAAATTGTCTTTTATTGAACATTCTCTGCTAGATATCCACATACCTTGACTCATCTTTTTTCTCCCCCTTTCCAGTTTGATTTCTGCAAGCACCATTTCATCATCTCCTCCTCCTTCCTCTGGATCACTGACTCCGTGCTGAAAGGCATGGACTAAACTGTTCACCGTGGCCATTTTCACAGACCTAACAGTGGCTCTGGATACTGTGACTAACCCCCTTCTGTTGGATAAGTAACGTGCTGCAGGCCTAGCAAGCTTTGCAGTTGGGCAGTTCTTCTCCTGCCTCTCTGATGGACATCAGTTGAGATAGGTTGGTGATGCCCATATCCACCCCCTTGCCCATCAAATTCTGCTTCTCCCAGAGCTCCATCCTTGGTCAGTCCATTTCCCCATCTTCTCAAATGATCTCTGCACCACCTGTGCGTCCTCTACATATCTACATGCATGCAGATAACACAGTTCTATTTGTTTCTAGTGCTTTGGTCCGTGAACTAGAATTGTCACTCCAGCATGACTTTTACAACATCCAAAGCTTTTTCCTTGCAGCTCTCACTACGTGCCAAAAAGACTGTCTTCCTGATTATTGCACTGAAGAAAGACTAGCAAGGCGCAAACATACATACCCCTGACCTCAAGACTTTGGATGGCAAGCTGCTTACAGAGGTAACGCACTCAATACTCAGACTCCAGGGTGTAGCCCAGACCAGAACCTC
Source organism: Neoceratodus forsteri (assembly GCA_016271365.2). NCBI lineage: Eukaryota > Metazoa > Chordata > Ceratodontiformes > Ceratodontidae > Neoceratodus > Neoceratodus forsteri. The sequence goes on along the minus strand of JADMNL010000029.1, from coordinate 74,792,965 downwards.
ATTTTTTTACCCATATTGATACCCTGCTTGAGAATCTTTGCCTTAAGCTTGGTGTACTATTTTTCATTTAGGATTCAGGATCACGTTATCAGTGTTTGTTGCTTCAGTGTTTGAGAGAAGAGAATATTGGGCACCTGAAACCCATTTCAACAGATCTGTATGCTTGTGATGTAACTGTACATATATGGTGACAAAGTATTATGCAATGGCAAGAAAAATTCTAGAATCCTGATTGGCTGCCATCCTCTTGAGACAATGATGTTATTAGCCAATAACATCACTGTATCAAGGTCAGGCACAAAAGTGACTGCAGGACAGTAAAGGAGATGCAGGGAGGCAGTACAGTGCAGTGGTTTAAGGCTCTGAGCTGCAAATCTGGAGACCTGGGTTTGAATCTCACAGCCCCCACTTGCATACTGAGTGACCCTGGGCAAGTCACTTAACTTCCCCTGTGCTCCCAGGTTGCACCTGTAAACAAGCTTTCAACTTAGTGTGCCACTCCTGGTTTAAAAAAAAAAAAAAGAGATCCCTTCCCCTTGGACCACGAGAAACTGACATAGCTGGTCTCTACATTTACAAGCCTCCTCCGATTCCAACCTCCTAGCATTTCACAGCAAAATCACCCCTCCCCAAATCCTCTTGTATTTTTATAACCCCAACTACATAAAAACCACAAGTTCTTCCTTAAATAGGACTGTCAGGATCTTTGTAAAATACAAGCTGTGCCTGCAGCTGCCACTCCACGTGGCTCTGTGGTGGACACAGCACTCTTCAAACATGCTCACACTTGGCCACCTGTTCACCTAACATCATTTTCAACATAAATAACATTGTAAGTAAAAAAAAGCCAACACTATGAAAAACAACTTTTCTTTCTGCTACTCGGCTCTGAGATCATGTGAGCATGTGCCCACTTTAAACTCACTTTGTACAGTTGTCAAACACCTTGTCAGCCAGAAAAAGAAATAAGCTGAATTAAAAATGAAAAAAACAAATGTCACTCTCTCCTTCGACCACTGTCCACTACTAGGTGGAAGCCAACAGCCAGGAAGGGCAGAGGGGGAGACTGATCTGATACAGCACACAGCATTATTTCAACAAGAAAAGCCTTCGGGGAGTCAGCAGACAACATCACTGTGGCAGCACCCCACCTTGCAGTGGAAGAAATATTCCAGACTTTTTTTTTTAAAACATATACCTACACCCTCATAAATTAAAGAAAAAATGGATACAAAAGTATTTTTTTCATTTCATTTTTATTTAAATTAACAAATGAGCCACTGTACAGTATAATAGCAATAAGGCACTCCAGGGTGTGTGTTATTGTGTAATGACATCACTCCTTGGGTGGTGGAAGCACTCGGCTTCACCTTGTGCTTCAACCCACTTGAGCAATGATGTCATTACACAATAACACACATCATGCCTTATTACTTAGTTAACATTGGAGACTTGAAATGTGCACAACCAATCTGGGAATGGTATTTATTAGACTCTTTTTATAAAGGCTTTGTGTGCTGTTTTTCACTACCAGTTGTGCACTATTTAGTTTTAGCATGGATTCCCTTTTACTGTATTAATACTATTACTGTAGATGAAACATGATGGAATATATGTCCTTGGCACTGCTGAATACTGGCATTTATTTTAATGTAATTTATGTTGTATGTAATGTTTTGCATACATTTGCCTTGTCCAAAGGTCTGGGAAATAAGTTTTACCATGCTAATTTGATGCCTTGGAGTATAAGTATGTAACATCCTGAAGATCTTTCTAAATGAAATTACATACAATAGAAAACTGAGGTAAGAATTTTCTGATGCAAGGTGGCACAAACCACCCCTAGGGACCGTAGAGAAAGGGCTGCATACAAGGGTTCTCTTGGCATAGAGTCCACTCAGTCCAACTTTTCATTGATGGATTTCTCTATTGCCCCCTATATATATTTGCAGAGGCAGGCACAGGAGCCTTGATAAATTATGTTTTTCCTTCTGTCCAGGTGACAACATGAAGGCCAAGAAGAGGTGGGACCATTCCTTCCTCGCGTGGTAGGAATGATCTTTCCCTAAAAGTGTTTGACCTTAAGAGAGAAGGCCAATAAGGTAGACAGTCTGGAAAGGCAAACTGAGGCATGTTATAAGGCAATGTAAAGGGGCTATACAACAAGACATTTTTGGATAGATAATTTTTCCATACTTCTTGTGGTGACTTCAAATGACTTCTTGAGTGGGGGAGAGAAACATTGCCAAGAGTGAAGTGTGTCTGAGGTCACCTCTACTAGTATGGATGAACAATTATTCATGCACTGCCCTTGTTGCATCTTTGATATGTGCAATGTGGGTTATTTTCTAGGTATCATTTGACTGATTTTTAAAGAACCCCTGCCGGCATTAGGAAAACTTTGAAAAAAGTAAGATTTATATTCAACTCATAGATACATAGCTACATAGACAGTGTTGGCAGATAAGGGCCTATGGCCCACCCAGTCTGTCCAACTCCATCCCATTTTCTTTATTACTTCATATATTTTCAGTAATTAATTCCCATATTCTTTATTACTGAAAACAGTTGCATGAAAACAAGGTTCCTGTCCCCTGGACTATATCTACTCTGGCCGCTTCTCTACACATAACATCACAGTCTTATGTTTATGACATCATAATTATCTCCACAGCAACATATTCTGATGTCATAAACAGAATTATGATGTCAGGTGTAGGTAGGCAGCTACAGCTGATAGGCCAGAGATACTGTATTCATGCAGATAACCTTAGCAACAAGGAAAAAGGGTGAGAATTACATAATAAAATACAAATTATATAATGGCTAGAAATAATCCTGGTTTCTGATTGGTCAGTTGGCCATCACAGCAGGGATGTTATCTTGGCATAACATCTCAGCTGATTTTTTGTTGCATTTCCATTTCCTTTGTTAGCATCTTCTTCTGACATAAAGACAGGTATCAGGAGTGAGATGAGTCTTTTTGCGGATGACTTAAAACTGGGGGTGGTGGTGGATGGGGAGGAGGGGAGGGTGGCTCTACAGGGGGAGCTGGAGGCTCTGGAAAGGTGGTCTAGAAAGTGGAAGCTAAGGTTCAATGCAGGGAAATGCTAGGTACTGCATCTGGGGGCCAGAAACCCGGGCCAAGTGTACACCCTGGGGGGGGGGGGAATGCTACAAGTCTCAATGGCTGAGAGGGACCTGGATGTCAAGATGAACAACTTGGAGACTTGTAGGAGGGCAGCAGCCAAGGCCAACGGGATACTGGGATGCATCGCTAGGGGGATCACCTCCAGAAGGAGGCAAGTGATACTCCCTCTGTATAACTGCTTGGTGAGGCCGCACCTCGAGTACTGAATGCAGTTTTGGAGGCCACATTTAAAGAGGGACATTAAACTCATGGAGAGGGTCCAGAGGAGGGCAACCAAAATGATTTAGAGCTTGGGGGACAGGATCTACAAGGAGAGGCTCGAAGAGCTAAATATGTACACATTGGAAGAGAGAAGGGACTGGGGGGACATGATAGAGGTCTTCAGGTACATGAACGGGTAAATAGGGGAGGAACAGTTGGGGTGCTTCGAAGAAAGGAGGAGGGGGCCACTAGAGGGCATGGGTGGAAGCTGGAGGGGGGAAGATTCAGGGGAGAAAGGAGGAGGTGCTACTTCACTGAGAGGGTGGTGGAGCCATAGAATGTGTTGCCTAGGGGGCTGGTGGAGGCAGAGACAGTGGAGGGGTTCAAGAGGGGGTGAGACAGGTACAGGGGAAGGGTTCTGGAAGCAAAATCCAATGCAGCAAGAATATCCGGAACTGGGAAGGAAGAAGCCAGAGAAGGCAAGGGGGGCAGCAAGTTCAGCTCCCAGGGTGGGGGCTGACCAAATGAGCAGACGCGAAAGACCATTAGGCCTATTCTGCTGGCATTTTAGTATGTTAGTATCTTCTCTTAAAAACAAAAATATTTTTCCAGACTAACAAAAACATTCTTTAAAATTATTTTGTTTATTCTGTATATAACAACAAGCCATTGTATAATAGAAATAATGCCCCCCAGGGTGGGTGTTATGCTGGGATAACATCCCTTCTTGGTTGTTGGATGCCCTAGGCCTGTGGCCTCAGGCCCAACCACCCAGGGTGGGATGTTATCCCAGCATAACACTCACCCTGTCGGGCATTATTCTTTTAATATGAGGTACATTTATGCCTGAATATTACGGTTTTTCAAAGTTGTCTCACTGTGTCACAAGCTCTTTAACTATAGGTACTATTCATGATTTTAAACAAAATCTGTGGAACTATTTTGTTACTTTGTCAATACTGCACCTCAGTTTACACCAGTTACTGAATGGGAGGAATGTAGAGCTTCTCATTTGGTCCACATAACATTGGAACCTGACTGTGTTCTGACAGCTGCTTTAAGTAAGGGAGGCTAGTGCTGCGTAGAGTGCATGGATGAAGATATTGAGAAAATAAACTGCTTATTCTCATTTAGGACATAGATCCTGGCCAGATAAATTATTTATCCTGCAGTTTTTCTCTCACATATATTATATACACTGAGTTTTAGGACCGTTTAGTGTTTCTTTTTTTTTTTTTATTTCTTTTGTTAATTGTTATCTGTCACTGCCCTTCCTAAACAGCATAATGCATAGCAATTTATGAAGGGCATTTTATTTAGTTAGTTAGTTTTTGTTGACTAGGAAAGGAGGGCTAGGCTCTCTGCCTGTTGTCAGTATCATCCGGGGGAGGATACAGATGTAAACAGACACTGAATCAGGTTAAGCTGCAGGTGATATTTTAAGTTAATGGGGAATTTGGCCAGAACACTGCAGAAATTCCCTTACTCTTTTCATGAAGTGCCATGGGATCTTCTATGTCCCTCTGAACAACCACCAGAACAGGCAGACAGGGCCTTGGTTTGTCATGCCATCTGACATGTGGCACCTCAGGAGTTCAGCACCCGCTCATGCTGCACTACAATGCCAGTATTGGGATTTAGCCCAGGTTCCTGGTATGGGGCTAGAATGCCCAGCTTTCCAATCTCCTGGCCTCAGAGGTGAGTGTGCAAGCTATACGGAATTATTGTACAACGTGGTGAGTCACTGGCATGGCTTAAATTAGATGTGTGATATTCAAATAGAATGTTTGAGTCCTCACATTTGCCTATCAGAAATTGTAAATTAATGACATGGAATGTTCATAGCTTCATAGTTAAGTGAAAAGGGTAGGATTCCACATATCAAATTAAGGAAGATTTTTTTTTATTTCAATTTCATCATCTCCTCCCTCCTCACAACTCTGATGGAGTATGAAAAGCTAATGATATAACAATTTCCCAGTAAACCAGGATGGAGGACAGGGTTGCTGTATAGCTGAAATGTAAATTCCATCCTGATCCTGAAAAGGAAATCAATAAATAAAGAGGGTGATATGCAATGATGAAGAGAAGGATTCAATAATTTAAACTGACATAACTGGATTCTTAGATCCAGAAAGGGCACTACAGAGGAATGAATGGTGCTCTTTAATGGTTATTATAATTGACTAGTTCTTGTGATATCCCTAAAAAATAACTAAGAAACAAGTTATTATATCTCCCTAGCCGGTTGAAATTCAATCTAGATCAAATGTGCATGCAAGCTATGCTCAAATCATATTTTTCAACTAAATTAAGATGATCTTTTTTTCCCTAATTGTTTTACGAGGAGTATCACACTAAGCTGAAAGCTTGTTTACAGGTGCAACCTGGGAGCACAGGGAAGTTACGTGACTTGTTCAAGGTCACACAGTATGTAAGCGGGGTTTGGGGGATTCAAACCCAGGTCTCCAGATTTGCAGCTCAGAGCCATAAACCACTGCGCTATACTGCCTCCTAAGTTATTTTGAATGTTGTATTTTTATATATAAATATTGCTTCTATTAGATACATGTGTATTTCACTTACATGCATTAGTCTCATAATGTACGAGCATCCATAAAATGGGGGTCAATCACCTCTGACAAAGTACCATGTTATCAGTGTAAAATACTGAGAACTGTGAGCCCACTTTTTTGCACTGCAGTAAAGAGGTGAAGGGGTCCTCTTTATTTAATGGCAGAGTGAGTATGACCAGTAGTCTTTTTGTCTTTCATGGCTCTACTGGATGTTTAATTCCAGGATTCTGAAAGAACTTTTATAAGAAACTGGTAGCTTAATAGTACCCACAAAACAGTATATATTAATTGTGGGAGGGCTTTGACTTTTCAGTAGAATGCTCAGTTAGACACTTTTGTTAGAAACTGGATTGGCAGGGCCAGCTCCACCTTTGGCAAACATGAGTGGAGACTCTGGTAGGAGCAAGGGGTTAGTCTGCAAACAAAAGTCACCATATACCAAGCTGCTGTCCTCACCACCCTCCTATATGGATCAGAGTCGTGGACCTGCTACCACTGTCACATTAAGCAACTTGACCATTTCCACTTGCGCTGTCTACAATGTGTTACTGGCATCAAGCAGCAAGACAAGGTACCCAATGCAGATGTTGTCAAGTGCTACAATATAACTAGAATTGAGATCATGATCAAAAAGGTCCAGTTATGCTGGTTTGGGCATGTCGTTCGCATGCCTGACTGTTGAATTCCCAAAGCTGTCTTCTACAGAGAACTGCAGTCCAGATAACATAAAGAGAGGAAGGCAGATGAAATACTATAAAGACACACTACAAGCCACCTTAAAATCTTGCAATATTAACCCTTAAACCTGGGGAAAATGCAGCCACCACACACCATGATGGTGTCATGTCTGCCAGGTTGGTTTAAATGAATTTGTGGCTGCGAGGTTGCAGGATTTGGCTAACAAGCACCTGGCACCCAAGGCACTTCATCTACCAGCCTCACCTAGCTCCAGTGGGATATATGTGGCCGTATACGTACGTCCAGGATTGGGCTCTTCTGCCATCAAGGGACCCACAGCAACTGAGACTTATGTGTTGACTCGATGGGAGACTCCATCACAGTATTTAAAACTGTAAACAAATTCCTTGGAGATCTTAGAATAATGGACCTGTGTAGAGACAAGTTTAGAAGTGATAGGGATTACACCATTTATTCAGTGTGACAGGGTGTAGGGCCCTGTCCTGGAAAGGGGAGTGTGACAGGGTGTAGGGCCCTGTCCTGGAAAGGGGATTGTTGGGAAGTGGCTCTGCCATGGCAAGGCTTCACTTCATGGTGCCAGATACAGGCACCTGTAGAAAGTGATTGCTCCCATGTCTTGGCAGAGGGGGACTCCTCCCCAGTGAAATGTACACTGCATTGTGTAGAGGGCTGTGAAATGGTGGTTGGTGTGCTAGTTCATCCAAAGTCCATTTGCTTTATGTTGCCACCCACAGCAGTTGAGAATGGGGCCCTGAATTCCATAAAGAAGGAGTTACAGTACCTTAGGCCACACAAGGTAAGCAAACCAAATTCATTTTGTCAGTTAACATGTTAGCAATAAATCCAAAGAAGAAAGGTTTAGCTTCTACTTACATTACATAGGCACTTCAGAGTTTTCCTTAGTGTACAGCAACTATTCAATACAAAGTAGACTTGTACGATTTTCATTTTACTTGTAGTATCAAAGGTCCCTATTCTGAAAAGGTGAGTGATGCAATTGTGTACCACATAACAATGCCTAACAGACTGATTTGTGAATGAGCAACGGCTGCCACAGCAGACGTGCTGGTGAAATATTTGGATAGCTTTACTGTAACAAAGGTCCTGGATCCAGATTTATTACATGCAGAGACTGGAAAGGGACTAAAAAAGATATTGACACATTCACTAGCAGATATCTAAGGAGCCTGCCTGGAATTAGGTGTAGTACCAGGTGATTAAAGAATGGCAAAAGCCATTCCCTTGTTTAAGACATGAGCAAAGGAAAATTCAGGAAACTATAGGTCAGTGAGACTTATTGTAACTTAATGGAGTCTATAATTAATGAGTCGATAGTGACATTGCTAGAGAGCAAATGCATCTTAGGTGACATTCAATGTCGGTTCAAAAAATGGTGGTCCTGCTAAAATTAATTGGATCCAACCTATCAGATAGATGGACAGAAGGGATAAACTTGCAAAAAGAATTTAATGCACACCTGAAATCACAGGAGCATGGAATTCATTTTAAAATGTCTTTGCTGCTTGCGTGCTTGCTTGCTTTTTCTTTTCCTCAAACTGAAATAGGAGCCATTTTTCTATATTTAAGACTGAACTGTGGGTAAGCTTGGCTACAGTGTCAAGGTAACTCCAAATGTGTAGTCCTATTCTATTTTATATTTTATTTTTAACCCCCTAAGACTGAGTTGAAGTATCATACTGCTTTCTCTTTTCATAACACGCAGGTCTAAAAGCTTTATTTTTTCTTAAACTGATATATCTTAGCTCATAAGAAGTCTGGGTGCTAATTAGGGAACATGTTAGTTAAAGAAGGCCACACACTTATCAATCAAGCAAGTAAGCAATGACATATGACAGGATGTGGTATATCATGGGGTATCACCATGCCACGAGTGAATTGTAAGGAACGACACATGCATCCAAGAAGTGGTGATATCCTGTGATATACCACACCCTGGAGTGTATTATTGTCATTCTGCAATATAACTTTTTTGTTAAAAGAAACGCTTGTTGAAAAATGCTGATAATAATTTTTAAAAGAGCAGAAGTACAGCTTTTAAAAAATGTTTTTTTAATGCCTGGCTAAGGACATTGTCAAAAGAGGAGAACCAAACCTTTGCAAGGCACTGGGACTTCTTCGTTAAGAATAAGGAGCTGTATAGGCATGATGGGTTGCATTTAAACTGAAGGGGGTGAGCAATCTTAGGAGAAAGATTAAGAAAAGTAACTGACCATACTTTAAACTACAGTGCAGTGGGGGAACAGAAGAGATAAGTACTGTACTGGATTGTACTAGTGTGCATATACATTATAACAACACAGACAACTTATCTGAAATACTAGTCCCAATCCATTGAATAAGAATCTTCATAGGGACCCAAAAACTAAGAGTAAAAACAGGAGCCTAAAGTGCCAGATTCTGAATGCAAGAAGCTTAACAAATAAAATGGAGTATCTGGAGTTTCAAATTAAACTTAGACTGCCAGAAGATTTAGAACATATAGGTTTTTAGGACATGTATACAAGCCAGCGGCACATCAAGGTTTAACTCTGAAAATATTGATGTGATCGGTAAAACAGACACATGGTGGACAGATAATGATACATGGAACAAAGACTTAAAATTATTCACATTGTATGAAAAAATCTTGTTGGGAAGAATGAGGGGGTTGCCATTACATTAAGGATGATATTACATGCACTAAAATGGAGGCAGCGGAGGATAAACAAACACTGGAGATGGTGGGTATAGATCTGAAATTTTAAACACATGGCTTCTGTTACCCTAGTCACTATATACAGGCCACTGGACACAGACAATCATTGAGATTCCCAACTATTAAATTTACTAGAATTACTAGAGGAAACTTTATTGTAGCAGCAGATCTCAACTTGTCTGGTATTGACGGGCTGAGTATGGTAGGTAGATAAAGCTTGAAAAAAGCTTAGTTGACACAACAATTTACAGCAGCATGTCAAATCACTAGCTGGGGTGTGCTTGCCTAGACATAGTTATCACATAATGCAAGCCAATCATAATAGATTGCACTGTACTAGAGCAGTTAAGCAACAGTGACCAAAATATAGTCCAACTCAGAACTAATAATTGTGCTGTTAAGCAAAAAGGGATAACATCATGCTTAGACTTGAGGAAAGGAAGATTTAATCTTATGAGGAGAGATATGACTGACTGAAAGTGGAGAGAATTACTAGACACATGAGATGTGGAGGGTCAGTGAACAATAATTAAAAAAAAAAGGGGGGGGGCATTATTACAAGGTACATTCTGGTTAGGAAGAAGTATAATACCAGGGGCAAGTTACCCAAGTGGTGCAACATGAGGATCAAAAAGACTAATAAAAAAATGAAAACTACATAAGACAATGAAAACTAATAACAACAAGGAATGTGAAAGGGCTTTCAGGGAGTACCAAACAAAATGCAAGAAAGAGATCAAGGAAAGTAAGACTAAGATGGAGGTGAAAATAGCAAGCAATGCAGTAAAAAATTACAAAGCCTTTTACTCCTATATATACGGAATGGGAAAAAAAACTATCTGGAAAGGAGGGAGATACAAATATAACCAAAAATATAGGTATGGCAGAAAAATTCAGTCAATGCTTCAGTTCAATTTTTAATAAATCGACAGGAGCACTAATGCCTTCTACAGCTGCACTATTAAATGACTGCAAAGATACTTGCGTGGTATCAGACCTGCTTAATTGACTTGACCAAAACAAGACATCAGGGCCAAATGATATTCACGCCAAGGATACTGAAAGAGCTTGCTAAAGAATTATGTGGCCCAATAACAACTTTGCTTAACAATTCAGTGGAAAAAAAGTAGTGCCTAATGACTGGAGGGATGCAACAGTAGTACCCATTCATAAGACAGGGTCCAAAATGAATATAGGCAACTACAGGCCTGATAACCTAACAGCTGCACTGTGCAAAATGATGGGAAAATTATCAAAGTCAAACTGAATAAATGGCTCACTGGAGATAACGTAATAGATGAATGTCACTAACATAGAAACATAGAATTTGATGGCACATAAGGACCGCTTGGCCCACCTAATCTGCCCATTTCTCTACCTAATGGATAAGCTGCAGATCCTAGTTAACCAACAGCCGACTTCTTCCTACCCTCCACTAGAATTGCTTTATGTCTGTCCCATGCATTCTTGAATTTCCCCATTGTTTTTGGCTCCACGACATCCTCAGAAAGGCTGTTCCATGCATCCACAACCCTCTCTATGAAAAAATATTTCCTCACATTACCTCTGAGCCATCCCCCATACATCTTCAAATTGTGTCCCCTTGTTCTTGCACTTCTCTTTTTCTGAAAGATGCTACCATCCTGGACTTTGTTGATTCCCTTGAGATACTTGAACATTTCCATCATATCCCTCCTCTCCCTCCTTTCCTCAAGGGTATACATATTAAGCTCCTTTAGTTTCTCTTCATATGTCTTTGCTTTAGATCCTGCACCATTTTGTTGCCCTCCTCTGGACAGCCTCCACCCTGTCTATGACTTTGCAGAGATGGGGTCTCCAGAACTGCACGTAATACTCTAGATGGGGTCTCACCAACTGTCTGTACAGAGGGATAACAACTTCCTGTTTTCTACTGGTGATGCCTCTCCCTATCCCAGTATCCCCCCAGCCCTCCTTACTGCCTTCTCACATTGCTTACCCACCTTTAGGTCATCTGATATAACTACTCCCAGGTCCCTTTCCATTTTTGTTGTTGTCAGTATCTCACCCCTCATTGTGTACTCTTCCCCTGGGTTTTTGTTTCCCAGTTGCATTACTTTGCACTTCTTTGTGTTAAATCTGAGCTGCCATACATTTGACCATTCCTCCAACCTTGCCAAGTCCCTTCTCATCCTTTCCACTTCACCTTGTGTATCAACCCTATTGCAGATCTTTGTGTCATCTGTAAAGAGACATACTTTTCCTTCCAGTCCCTCTGCAATGTCACTTATAATGACATTAAAAAGGACCGACCCAGTACTGAACCCTGTGGTACCCCACTAGTAACCCCCTTTCTTCATTGTGGGCTCCATTTACTATTACCTTCTGTATCATGTTGTCTAGCCAATGTTTTGCCCAGGCTACTGCCCTGGGACCCACTCCAAGGCTGGCTACTTTGTTTATTAATCTTTTGTGCAGGGCTGTGTCAAATGCCTTGCTAAAGTCTAGGTAGGCCATGTCCACAGCCCATTCCTGGTCTACTACTTTAGTCACCCAGTCAAAGACATTGATTCAATTCATTTGATATCCATGCTGCCTTGGGTCCTGTGCCCCACTGGCCTCTAGGTACTCAACAATTCTTTCCTTCAGAAGTGATTCCATCATTTTCCCTACCATTGAGGTCAAACTGACAGGTCTGTAGTTTCCTGCCTCTGTCTTGCTCCCACTTTTGTGAAGGGGAATCACATACACCCTCCTCCAGTCCTCAGGTACCACACCATCCTCCCATGATTTGTTAAAAAGGGTAGTCAATTGTGTTACTAGTTCTCCCCTTACTTCTTTAGAATTCTGGGGTGAATCTCATCAGGCCCCATTGCTTTGTACACTTTCAGTTTTAGGAGTTCTTTCAGAACCAGTTCTTCTGTGAAAGGACTGATATTGACCCTCCTATCCAGAGTACTTCTATTGACTGGATTAGGTACCTCCCCCTCCTCTTCCTTTGTGAATACTGAGCAGAAATATTCGTTCAATATCCCTGCTTTTTCACTGTCCCTCTCTGCCTACCTACCCTCCTCTTTATTCAGCCTCAGTATCCCTCCCTTTGTCATTCCTTGCTCCCTAATGTACCTATAAAAGGTTTTATCCCCCTTCTTAATTGAGTTGGCTATCTTTTTTTGGTTTGGGCCTTTGCTATTCTGACTGCCTTCCCTGCTTCCCTCTGCTTTAACTGGTACAGTTCTCTGTCCTGCTCCTGAGTTTCCTTATACTTCCTGAATGCTTTTTCTCCCTAACCTTCCCCACCACCTCTTTTGAGAACCACAGTGTTTTTTTCTTTCATTTTGATTTGTTTATTTGCTTCACACAAAGGCTTGTTGCCTCTGTGGTGGCAGTTTTGATGTTTCCACATTGTTGCTCCACACCTACTTCTTGCCTGTTTGCTAGTGCTTTTCTGAGGCACTCTCCCATTTTGACAAAATCAGCCCTCCTGAAGTCCAGTACCTTCACTTTTGTATGGCTTGATTCTACAGCTGAGTTTATCATGAACCACACTGTTTGGTGGTCACGTGTTCCCAGATGGCTACCCACATCTAGATCCAAGATCCTCTCTCCGTCCCCATTTGAGGGTACCAGGTCTAAGATTGCTCTCTCCCGAGTGGGTTCCAACACTAGCTGTCTGAGGCATGCCACCTGTAGGGCATCGAGAAAGGACCTGCTCTCGGATGTTGCTGCAGCAAAGGTGCTCCAGTTAACATCTGGCATATTCAGGTCCCCCATCAGCAATATCTCCCCTTTCTCTGGCATCCTAAGGATGCCTTCTATCATTTCCTTGTCCATTTACTCCCCCTGAAATGGGGGTCTGTATACAACTGCTATGTGGATTGTGGTGCCATTTCCAGTCTCCAGGGTGACCCACAGTGCCTCCTGTCCTCCCTGTTTACCCTTTAGTTATGGATTCAAGCAAGGAAAATCATGTTTGACTTACTTAATACATTTCTATGATCTAGTCAGCAAGGCTCTGGACAAATGGAGAGCAGTGGGCATGATCTTCATTGACTACTCAAAGGCTTTTGACACTATGGGCCTACTAAATAAATTTTGGAAGAGTGGTATACTAAGTGATTTACACAGATGGATCACAGACTGGTTGTTAGGAAGGAGACAGAGGGTAAAAGCTAACAGGGAAATATTAGACAGTACAGAAGTGACTAGTGGGATCCCACGAGGATCGGTGCTGGGCCTGCTGCTATTTTTATGTATGGACTCCTACATAGAATTGGAGGGTTATTCATCTAAGTTCACTGATGAAATTGGGACATATTATCAGTTCTAAGGACAGCATAGAGAAATTACAGCGCAACATTGATAATCTGGCAAATTGGGCAAGAAATTCCAAAATATACTTTAACGTAAGTAAATGTGAGGCGATACATCTTGGGAGGCTCTACATATACAATTGATAATATTCCAATTCAAGCCTCAAATCTTGGCATTTTGGTGACTGAGAAGTTTACATGGGACAGGCAATGTGAAGCTGTGGTTAAAAAATTTAGCCAAATCATTGGTTCCATTAAAAGGAACATATCTAGCAGGAAGAGGGAGGTGTTAATGCCCTTGTATCAATCTCTGGTAAGGCCACATCTTGAATATGGAGGGCAAGTCTGGTGTCCGTATATCAGGAAAAACAATTGTGATAGGTTCAAGGGCGTACAACAGATATTTACCTCACAAATCAAGGGCTTGAGAGAACAATCTTGTGAGGAAAGATTGAAAGAGTGCTGGATCTGTTTTCTCTTGAAAGAAGAAGAAGACTAAGAGGGGATATTTTCTGGATGTATAAGGCAGCTTGGGGCACACAATTACTGGATGTACAATACTTAACTTACAGGAAACTTTTTCAGATAGCAAACTGAAGAAGTATATGCTGAAGTTTCCCAGAGATCACTATAAAACAAATCAAAGAAAAGGTTGATTCACATAGAGGGTAGTACAGTATCAGAGAATAGCCTCCCTGAATCAGCAGTCTAGAGTAAAAATTTAAATACCTTTGAAAAGAGACTAGATAACTACATGGGATAGGAAGCTCAAAAGAACAAATATAGTGAGAACAGGTTATTCAAATGGGTCTTACATCCTTCTTTTGCCTTAAATGTGTTTATGTTTTTCTTACATTCTTGCTTTACTGTTGGCAGATACTGGTGTTGTAGTAGGCGCTAGTCTGATTAGAGCTGTAGGCTTTTTGCACCCCTTTCTTAAGTCTCCGTCTGCCAGTAGGCATTTTAATTAATTTTAAAGTTTGTGTGGACCATAAAGTTGATGTGTGGTCCATGGACAAGAGGGATACAGCTTACTAAACTTGCAGGGGTAGGGAGTATGATGCAGTGGGAGCCAGTGTTACTGTGAGCAGTAGTGGAATGTCGGAGCATGTGCAGTGATATCAGTTGAGCAGTTTTGTTGAAACCACTGTGATGTTAGATATATATCTCTCTAAAGAATGCAAGCAACAAAATTAGTGGATTTGAATGTTATATTACAAATGTGAGATAGGTGGAGAATTGTCATTGCCAGGTGGAATGCCTTTTTTATGTTATGGGGCAGAGAAGTGCTGTTGCCATATTTTCAGCAAAGAGTAGCTCGTTTAGGTGTTCTGGAGAGATGAGAAAAAAGGTCATTGAGGCTACAGTGGTTATTGTGGTTGGGTTTTTTGTTGTATGGGAGGTTACTTTTGCCACAGGAGCATATGTGTAATTTATGGAACTCAGAGTGGACAGGGTCCAATTCCTGGGGACCCATGTTGCTAACAGTAGGCGCTGTAGGAAATAACTGGTGCACCAACGCTGAGCAGTAAAGTAAGTGAAGCCATGTTTTGGAAGGGCATCAACTGTCTGGAAAGGCAGAATGCTTTCTGGTTAGTGAAAACTTTCTGGCAGGGACTATTTATAGACTGCAGCATATCAGAACAAAAATGAGAGAATTCTGAAATAAAACCCTGGCCTCTGTCCCCATTCCTAGTAATTGAGCAGGAGATTTAAAAAAAATTGCCATCATCACCGGATAAAAGAAAAGGGTCAGAACCAGATAGTCTGCATCCTTACATATTAAAGTTATCAGCATATGTTATTACAAATAGGACAATAGATAGGGGGCTGTGTATTAAAAGACTGTAATACCATTGAGTGGTTCTGGGGACATGTGACCCTTGAGAACAAAGCTCGAGAGGTTCAAACCTGTCCCCACTGAGTAATCGCAGTCCCCCATTTGTTATTTTTTGTAATATATGTATCTGAGCAAATTTAATTAAATTAAACCCATTTGGGTGTTTTTAACTCAACCGTGATGCTGCTTTCATCTGGCAGCTCTTGCTGTGCTATGCTGTGCTGTGCTGCGCTGCGCTGCCCGCCCCCGCACCTGCATATAAAATAATGGTTCTGTCAGCTGTGGTGACAAACAATGCTTACTGCACATGACAGTTACTGTAAAAGCTGGCTCGCAGGCAGCTGTGAAGAGTGTGTGCATAGTACAAGGCAGCAGCATTCTCATGCCACTGTGTTAGGAAATCCATTGATAGTACTATGGAATCTCATAATACTATCCATGAATATCAAAAGAAAGTATTACAGGATCTTGTAATACTATCGATGGATTTCATTGATGGTATTACAGGAAAAAGACTGTATGACTTTCAATAGTATTATAGTATTATGGACATCTATATATTACAAAGCCATTAACATACAGTACACTTTACATTAAACTGTCACGTAAATGAGATGGTTTAGCATCGTTTTCTAAAGTTGGCAATGCACTGGCAACTCATATTGTATTATTTTTCAGCACTTCACCAGCTCAAAAACAACTTTTAAGAAATGTTTTTGAAATTCATCTGAAATGTGTCTGCAGTATTGTCACAATGCAGTGCAAAACTGAGTTAAAACTCTTAGTTAATAGTTTTGTAGGGCTTTGAGCTGGATCCAGCAACACTAACTGGACTTACTGAGAAATGCAAAAGCAACTTTCTGGTGAGACAGCTTAATGTGAATTGTACTGTAGGGTATCCTGTTATGATAGTGACTGAAAATGAGTGACTGCTAAAACAGTGATTCATTTTCAGTGATATTATCAAGGGCTACCCTGCAAGGGCAGTGAACCTACAGTGAAAGCAACTGTAGGGAGAGTGACCAGAAGGGGGGATAGTGAAGAGAAGGGGGGGGGATAGGGTAAGGGGAAGGGACCATAGGGGCTGCTGTGCTTGCTCTAGTCAAGCTAGCCCTGTGGCATGGTGGTGAGGTGGCTAGCTCTGGCTGAGCAGGTATGGGGTTCAGGGCTAGGGACCGGGAGGGTTACAATTTTGCCACTGCTTGCAGGTGTGGCACTTAATTTTTTCTGCAAATATAGACTGTGCCCCTTCCCCAATATGCACCCCGCTGGAGTTAGTCATTTTATTCAGGGAGATGTGGGGCACAGCCCGCCCCCAAAAATACTTTTTTTTGCTGGATGTTGGGTCGCCAGCAAGTGTATATCCCCAATTTGCTTTTCAGCTATATACACTTGCCATAATAGCAATCACTATTTTGAGATCACTATCATGACATGGAACCATACTGTACTTTTTAAACCTATCACTGAAAACTAGAAAGGTCCCCACAATTTGAAAACTAGCTACTGTATCCCCAATATTTAAGACTGGTGAAAAATTGAGTAGTGCAATATATAGACCTGTATCAGTGTTGGCAGTACTGGCAAACAATTGCCAAAAATTGTATTCAATCAACTAATGAACTAGTAGTAGCAGTAATACTTCATCATGCAAATTATCAAAATACCATCGCATACAATTAACACAGACTAACATGAAACCAAAAATCAGGTTAAAACATATGTTGGTATAGGACCATATAGTATTATACACTTAATGCAGTTACAACAAGCTTTATAAATTAGGCTATGAACCTGCAGAAACTAGTACATACATTATAAACAGAAAATGTATTTATTTAGTTTTATTTATTTGTATTTCGGATGACACCTTTGAGCCAAGGGCTCTTTTACGAAGGTAACATGTCTAGGCAATAAGGACAATAAGGTACAAAACATAACATGATTATTACAATGGAACTTACAAAAAAAAATAAAATAAAGTTACAATAATAACAGCCAAAGGCATTGTCAAGGAATGGTGTTGCGAGTTAATTATACAGTACAAGTCATAGGCGGCTCAGTGAAGCTTTGTTAGGAGTGGGTTACTGGGAGAAGAGAAAGAAGAGTGGTGGTGAGGGGAGGTATGGGAGATGAGAGAGGAGGGGAGAAATGGGGAGGCATTGCATTGGGTATGTGGTAGCTGGGAAACAGCAAGGGGGAGGAGGAAGGGGGGGATGAAAAAGAAAAGGAGACAGATTCATTCTATACCCAGTAATGGGGGGTAGGAGAGGAGGAGGAGCTGAGGCAGTGAAGAGGGATGCTTGAGTGTAGTATGCCTGCAGGGGATTATAAGAAGCAATCACAGAAGGCACTAGCCACGAGGTGTTGATGCAGTTTACACTTAAAAGCACCAGTTGTGGCAATGTTGGAGATTTCTGTAGGTAGCAAGTTGAACCAGGTGGAGGCTCTGACAAGGTAAGAATGCTGAGCTTGAGAGGTCCAACAGCGAGGTATTGTAAAGGTTAGACTGTCTGATCTTCTAGTTAGGCGGCGGACACGCTGTGGGGTCAATATTGATTGGACTCCAGGGGGCATAAGGCCCAGTGATGTCTTCTTAGCTAGGATGCAGGTCTGGTACTTTAGCCTGCCAGATAGCTGGAGCCAGTTAGCCTGCTCATAAATGTCACACGTGTGAGAAAGGTGGGCAGCTGAAATAAGGAGTCTACATGCCTTATTAAAGGTTACAGCTATGCGCCGGAGTGCAGTATCAGTAGTGGATCCATAGATAACAAGCCCGTAGTCAATAGTTGAGATAACAGAGCTCTGGATAGTGAGGTTCAAGGCTTCAGCCATTAGGCAATGTTTATGCTTGTATAGTAGCCCTATACGGGAGTTCACAGTTTTAGCGATATTGTCAATGTGTTTGGTATATGAGAGGGAGCAGTCAAGGGTCAGGCCCAGATATTTAAACATATCCACCTGCTCAAGAGTGATGCCTTCGTGGTTGTTACTTATGAGCTCATGGTCCTTGTACTTGTTGTGGGTTCCATGGAACAACATTGTTTTAGATTTTTTGTGGTTAAGGATGAGTTTATGTGAGCAAAATCAGTCTTCCACTTCTGTGAAACCTTTCTGGAGTTGAGACTGAAGGGAGGTGGGGTCGGTGTGGCAAGTGAAGATTACTGCATCATGTGCATGCAGTAACATTCTGTCATGGCAGGAGGCAGGGAGATTGTTTAGGAATATGCTGAATAACAAGGGACCCAGGATAGAACCTTGGGGTACCCCAGAGTGGATTGGTAGGGGATGACGAGAGGAATTCATCAATCCTGACCTATTGGGTCCGGTTACTGAGGTAGCTTTGAAACCAGAGGGTAGTTTCACTTGAAAGACCAAGAAGGGATAATTGTTTGAGGAGAATGAGTGATTGACAGTGTCAAATGCCTTAGTCAGGTCAATAAAAGAGGCGCCGATCAACTGGCCCTGATCAAGTGCATGATGGATATGTGTGGTGAATTCGAGGAGTGCCGTGGTAGTGCTGAGCCCTTTGCAGGAAACAGAAAATAGTACACATAAATCTGTTGACTGATCAGTGTACACTTGAGTCATCCAAAACTATTCAGTTATGTTGGCTGTATAACTCTCTTTTTTGCCAATAGGCAAAAGAGGTAATTACAAAGGAGGTCAACAGGTTCCCGGGGAAAGCAAGCGCAGGAGTCTGCCATCCTCCAAGTCAGTGCCTCAGTGAACAAGTAAGGGTCTGAGCCATTTTTTCCTCAAGTTATCATGAACTGAGCAGGGCAATATGTAATAATCCATCATATTATTACCTTTGTATGTACAGACAACAGTTACACATATCTGAGTTATTAAACCAGGCCTTTCCTTTAATGTATAACAGCTTGAGGAACTGTAGTTGTAATTATGCAAATGTTTTTAAGTGCTATTCCAGCCCATGTGATAATTTTAACTTCTTATAAAAGGGCACTACCTTGATATATTTACCTTGGCTGTATCATTTTGAAAAGGCATACAATAACAATTATTTGTTTTGTGGTTAAAGCAAACAGTATAGTTGATACTGGGTCCTGAAGCCTAGGGGCAGTCAATGTAATCATTATCAGTGGCTCAGTATGTAGCACACTCTCCTCTGGGGCCAAAGATCAGATGATTGTGGGTTCTAGCCCTACACCTGTCACTTGGGGATAATACCCATAACTGACACTGTAGTGCAGTATGAGAGGGGTGCTGCACAGGTGAAGAACTGTCCTTCAGATTAAAGTTAAACTGAGGTCCCTTCTGCCCATCTCTGGTCACTGTCCAGGAGAAAGTAGAAGATCTGATGGCACTTACTGATGAAGAGCAAGGGGTTTTCTCTAGTGCTATGGTCAACATTCCCCATGCCAGTAAAACAGGTCCATGCAACCCATACCCCTAGGACTACTCTAGAAACAAGCTATACTAGCTGAGTGTGCATTTCCCAGTAAAAAAAAATTGCAAATAAATGAAAGTAGTCAAAAAACCAAGCAGTATTAAGAAGGTATCAAGTCCGACATCTAAGGACCAGCTAAAAACTCTACCATCTCATAAAAAGATATCTATTTTCTGGCATTTTAAGAGTTTTTTTAATGCATCACACAGCTCTAATAAGAACTAGACATGCCATTGTTATTATTCCTATTTCAGGTCAGAGAATTTTATGCGGACATTTTGTGGTAATCCAAGTATTAATCTGATAGACAGATCTTACATTGGTTCCAGTAAGTCAGTATTCATAACTTCTCACACTGTAGCTCTGTTAATAATAGACTTCTTACTTCAATTGTATATACCTGTATGTATTTTAGAGCTACGTTAGAATTACTAGCAAGTCTTTCTCCTAAGTGTTTGCTACTGTTAACAATAAACTACTGTTAACGGAATAAATTGCTTTTCGCAGCACCAGTACGGATTCAGAAAGGGACAGCACTTCGACAGCCTTAGTGATGATCAGCATTCCTAAGGTGTCTGATAACGAGCAAACAGTGGAAGAGCTGTTTGTCGACCTGCCCAATTACTGTGCCATGATAGATCACAATTCATTAATTTAAAAATTGACCAAAGTGGTGCATTAGATGTAGTTTGGATGTAGTGCAGGAACTCTTTAGATAACAGGTGTCAATGTACTAGTAGTAAAACCTTTATTTTTATAAAGGTTAATACCATCAGGGTGAACCCTGTTTATGACATAGTCCTGTGTAGAAAAGTTTCCATACATATAACAAATACTGTAGCTATCACAATAAATATAGTAATAGAAATGGCTAATGTACAAAGGCATATTTATTTATTTATTTCTGTTTCGGATTACAACCTTTGAACCATGAGGCTCCTTTACAAAGATTCCAAGTCAAGCTCAGTCATATAGGAATAATATCAACTTATCTCATGTATTGCAATGGCACTTTATCCAGAGTTTGTATAATATGGCACAATAAAAAGCTTTTGGTGAAAGTGAATTGGAATGCAGTTCAAATGGGATAGCATTCCAGGGCTTTGCTATACTGTACTGGAATGTTAGCTCACAATAACCAATTTGAATTTGATATTCCTGCATTTTTGATTCTCTTAATTAATATCTGTGATGGGGTCCAGTTAGTTTCTCTATTAAGTGGAAGGGTATTTTTTTTTTAAGATTTTATATGGCAATCAACCATTTTTTGTGTCTTCTAATATCCAGTTGATCCCAATTCAGTTTATCATACATGATGCAGTGGTAGGTGTAATAATTACAGAATAGAATACATGTTGCTAATCTATTATAGACTATATTTATGTTTTGTAAGGGCATTTTGTTGCATATCTGTAAACTGAGCAAAATAATCTAAAACTGGTAGTATTAGTTGGTTTACTATTTGTAAATGTTTGGGTTTAGGAAGGGAAAAGGTGGTGGCCTTAATGTACCAACATGAGCTGATCAGATTTGCAATATGAGTGTCAAAATTCAGATGATTATCTATGACTCCCAGATATTTATTGTATATTCTTTTGTGTGAGTTACCTGTCCTTCTTTAGTCTTTATTTCTAAATTGAAGTAATTTCCCAGTGTGTGTGTGTGTGTGTGTGTGTGTGTGTGTGTGTATGTGAAAGGGAGGGGGTGAAAGGCAAATGTCTGGGTTTTCTTGCAATTCATAACTAGTTCCGTTGTCTCAAACCAATTTTGCCACTGAAGAAGTACTATCAAGAAGTATTTTTGAAGTTTCTTTTCCACTTCCTGAATGGAATTTCCCAATGCCACAAGTACAGTGTCACCTGCAAATAGGCAAATTTCTGAATTAGAAAAAACTAAATGTGTTAGGGCAATACTTGGATTTCATAAAGGTTCCAGCAGGAGTGCTACAAGGATCAATTCTGGGGCCCCTTTTGGCCTCAGTTTTTGTTAGTGATTTATCTGATGTATTGACATATCTAAATATGTTGTTGTATACTAATGGAATGGTCGTATTTGACTTACGCTCCTCTCTGTTTTATAAGATAAGTTACAGAAAAAATTATTAATTATTCCAAAATTGTTTATATGAAAACAAATTACTAACAAGGATTGGCCAAAGCTAAATGTTTGCTTGTTTGTATTTGCTGTGTAGTTCTTGGGCATAGATAGCTCAGCAATTAAAATTTACAACTTAATAGCATGCGTTATAATACTGAAATTGTCATGACTGGGAAACAAAGAGGTTTACATAATGCTGTTGTTTTCTTAAATTGTGACTTGTGTGCCCTGTAACTGGACAAGGACTTCAATGTGAAAAGGAAGAAAAAGGCAGAGAGCGGGCAGAATTAGGGACATAAGTTATTATTCTGATGCTGTGATGGGTGAAGCAAATGCATACCCTAAAAGCCATCTAACAGTTCAGACAGATACCATTTTATTCACATGCCTTACATGCAAACATAATCAGCTTGATTCCTGGGGTGCATCTGTTGTGTCTTGTTTATTTATGTTTTAATGATTAATTGCAAGCAGAGTAACACAGCTCCTTACCTGAACTGATCCGTGAATGTAGGAACATGATAGAACATCTATGTTACTTGCTTTTTACCACAGTATAAGAATATATTTATATCATGAGTTGCATAAACTGCATCATAGGTTTGAAAATGATATGGGTTGTCCTACTTCTCTATCACTCCCTGAGAAACAAAGTTTAAACAGCAGCACACATAAAAGTAGTAAACAGTAGCATATGTGGAATGAAAAGCAATGGTAAGATTTCAAGCAAGAATTAGGGGTTGCACAAGAAGAAAACCTCTACCTTTCATTTTCTAGCCTTGTGATTGGGGAATAACTTCAATGGGAAAAGAAAGAGGAGGTGAGTAGGGGGAATTAGGAAGGAGATTTAGCATTCTGCAGCTGTGATAGGTGGAGGAGCAAGCCCCCAAAAGCCCTGTCATGGCTCTGACTGATACCAATATATATATATATATATTTTTATTTAGTTTTTTGTTGACCGTGTAAGTGCACTAGGCAAATCCTGCCTATTTTCAGGCACGACCCACGGGAGGGGGATACAGATGAATGCCAACTGACCTTGAACCAGATTAAGCTGTTGGTGGTATTTTTTAGTGAATGAGGGAAATTTGGCCAGGACACCAGGGAAATTCCCCTACTCTTTTCGATAAGTGCCATGGGATCTTTAACATCCACCTGAACTACCACCAATCCAGGCAGATGGGACCTCGGTTTAACATCTCATCTGAAAGATGGCACCTCAGAAGTGCAGCACCCCTCTCATGCTGCACTACAGTGTCAGTACTGGGATATTAACCCAAGTGCCAGATGTGGGAACTGAACCCACAGCCCTCTGATCTCCTGGCCTCAGAGGAGAGTGTGCTACCTACTGAGCCACTGACACTGACACCTTGAACAAGATTAAGCTGTTGGTGGTATTTTTAGTGAATATGCTTGCATGCTTTGCAAGTAAACATAATGTAGAGGATGTTGTATGTTCCACTATACACAGCAAGCACGTTTATCCATTGAGAGGTTGCCATGGTGACCATTCAAGCTTCAAGAGCAAAGCTCAAGAGGTTTTCAGGCGACATGGCAAACTCAAGATGGATACTCATGTTTGTTGTGTACAGGGGGACATTTCTTTATAGTTTATTTATTTATTTATTTATGTATTTGCTTACCAGGTGAGTGCACTGATCCAGTGGACCATTTTCAGGCATGACCCAGGCCATAAAGATGGCAACAATGTTACAGAGGCAAGATACAGTACAGGAGATAAAAAAAAATACATCAGGTACAAAAATAATTTACAAGATACATTGCATGAGCTCCTGGGCAGGAGTACAAGACAATCAGTGAAGCTCACCAGAATGAAACCCACTTTTACAGCATTCTGCAGTATGCTGCAGCAGAGTTACTGCAGTAAACAATGTACAGTAATGTCAATGGGAATTAGTCCTGTTCGTCCTGCAGGAAAATGTGACACTGCCAGAATGAAGTGAATGTCATAGTTTTCTGCATGACAAAATTGACTAATTGCCATTGAAATTGCATTGTTTTATAAAGTAACTCTGCTGCAACATCCTGCAGAGTGTTGCAAAATGCTGCAGAATTGGGTTTCATCCTGGCAAGCTTCACTGTATACAGGACATATACAGCAGGATGAAGTTATGTACAAATTTTGCTTACTCAAGGAACTGGGTTATTTACAGTATTTATATATACTCCCTGAGAAGAAACATTTAGGGGTGGTTGCTGTACACAATGGACAGTAGGTTGCTAAGACATAGTTATACAGTGGTCACCCTGGAGGGCATGAACAGATGGCAGTAGACAGTAATGTTTCTTTGTAGCATGACTTAAACAAATGATGTGAGTCCAGGGAGTGGAGTGAGGGGGGTAATCTGTTCCATAGTTTGGGGGCTGTGTATGTGAATGCTGTACCACCCAGTCATGTGGCGATCTGGGGGGTATTCAGCAGAAGACTTGAGGAGCTGTGGAGGTTTTTGGGAGGCAGTGCTTAGGTCTTAGCAGGGGGGAAAGAGGTGACCGGTCCCCATCACTGATTGCCTTGTCTATGGTGCAACTGAGAAGGAGGTCATTTCTAGATTGTAGGGGGAGCCAGCCAAGAGATTAAAATAGGGAACAGTGATGGGTAGAGTAGCATGTCAGAAGTGCAAATCTGCATATATTGTTGTATGTGATATACATCCTAGATAGCTCATGAGCCGATGTTTTTATGTAAGTAGGGGTGCAGTAATCCCTCAGGGGGAGAAGATTTCCCTGGGCTATGGCCAGTCATGCTTCAGGCATCAAGTTGTGCTTCAGCCTGTACCCTACCGCTAGTTTTTGGCTGATGCACTAGACAGTTTTTTTAATATGCTCGGATAAGGTCAGTGCAGGGTCAAGGGTGATGCCCAAGTACTTAAAAGAGGACACTGTGTCAAGGGGGGGGGCCTGGAGACTGAACGCTGAGAGTGACTCCTGTTCTGGAAATTTTAGTCAGCTTGTGTTTGGATCCCAGGAGCATAGCCTTGGTCTTGTTAGAGTTGACCAGGAGCCTGTTCTCCAGGAACCGTTTGTGTGCAGTGCAGTAGTTTGTTGTAAGAGTAGTGGAGAGTTTAGACATGGTGCAGTCACTCTGGAACATAACCAAGTCAACAGCATAGAGAATGGCATCACATATAAGGCTGTCTTTGGGAAGGGATCTGATGGAAAGGGAGAAGAGGAGGGGCACAAGGATGGAGCCTTGGGGTACCCCATGTACACTGCCCTGGCTGAAGAGGTAGCCTCTCCCACACTGACCGTTTGGGACCAGTCAGCAAGGTAGCTTTGAAACCAGGTTATAGTTCCCAAGGAGCAGCCAATGCTTTTAAGTTGGATGAGAAGGAGGTTGGGGTCCATCAGGTCAAAGGCCTTGGTCAGGTCCACGAAAACTGCACCTGTGAAGTTCTCCATGTCCATGTTCCTGAAGACATGACTGGTAACAAGTGTTAAGCAGTGGTAGTGCTACGATGTTTATGGAACCTGTGTTGCTGGGGGCATAGAAGATTATACTTAGTGATGTACTCTGATAGTTGATAGTGAACCAGTTTTTCAAGGATTTTACTGAGGTGAGGCAGAATTGAGATGGGTCAGTAATTTTCTGTAGCCTGTGGGTCACCAGATTTAAAAATTAGGATAACTAGTTTTTTTTTTCCAGAGACAGAGCATGGAGGATGTGGATAGTGAAAGGTTGAGGACTGTGGTCAGAGGCCTGGCTAGGAGAGGCACAGTGATCTTTAGAGAGTGTGGGGAGAGCCTGTCGCTACCTGGGCTTCCTCTATTTGGGAGACCCAAACGTAGCTTGTGAGTTTCCCATGGGGAGAGGGCCTTAAAATGGAATGGGAGTAGATCCTGATTTGCGATGTAGTTGAGGTGGAGTTGGTTTACTGGGTCTGATGGAGGCAGCCTGGCGAGGTGGATGGACAGATCTGTAAACTTGATATTGAGAGTGTTGGCTATCTCAGCAGGGTCCGTTATGGGGTCCGCCAGGGTGGTTAGGCACAAAATGGGTTGATGTACTCTAGGGGCAGTCAGAGAGTCTATAGCAGACCAGAAATGATGTGAGTTTCTTAGACTGCCACATTGGAGCCTACAAAGATAATTTGCCTTGTGTTAATTTATCTATTGTCTTTTATTGTGTATGGTCTCCTAACACATAGTAATAAATGTTTTTTTTACTGCACCACTCTTCTCCAGATCCAGCTATAACCACCACAGCTGTTTCAGGAAGACTGGTGGTTTCCATATCACGCATGCGTAAAGACTGTAACATACATGTGCAAAGACATTCCAAGTTGTTGTGCTGCAGTAACTATGTATCTAGCACAGTACAACAGCAGAATTATGTAGCTACTGCAGCACAACAAGCATATTGAGGGGATGGATTTCCATTCTCAACAACATTCCACCATACACTATATATAGAATAATGGATAGGCAAAAGTGTGCTGTGGAATTGTTTTTACGTACCTGAGGTGTGTGGTGAGCCATAAACCTCCTCAAGAGTGACGCTCAAGAGGTTTATGAGGTCATCACACACCAAGGGTGTGTAAAAAAAATCCTTAACACACATTTGCCTGTCCATTGTTTGTTATAATTACTGATGCAGGGATTTTTGCTTTCTCACAGTAAGAGTGAGTGAGAGAGAGAGAGAGAGACAGACAGAGAGAGAGACACGGGCATGTGCTAAGAGACAGAGAGACACACACACACACACACACACACCTGCTGTGTCTCTCTGTCCATTTCATACATTATTACTTTTTTAATTTTATTTATTTATTTTGTTTTTGTTTTTTTTTTACTCTCAGTAAAGAAGTGCCCAAGGAACTGCAGTAAGAGTAGCCAGTCTCTGTGTTCTCTTGCCAATTAGGGTTGCGGTCTCCTGAAGCTGTGACTTAACCAAAACAGTATTATCGTAAAGGCAGGATCGACTAGATAAAGACTAAAAGAAAAGAATAACTTAGTTGTGAGGCAGGTGAGTGGGAAACTCTTCAGTGCAGGTGATCATCAAGGGTCCTCGGAAATGGAGCCGCCATTTTCTCAGGTGTTCATGCTGCCCACACACAGACTAGGAGCCAATCACATGGCGTCGTAGAAAGGAGTGACTCTGGTAGTGACCAAAAGGTTTCAGAACACCATAATAACCAGTTTTCAGGTTATTACGATGTTTTCAAGAGGCTTGTGATCCATTTGATAAAGGGGGTCATCAGCAATTATAAATGAATCCAAAACAAGAATAATGTTTTTTGAAATTCATCAATGGCTTTCTTGATATGAAGTTGGCATGTTAATAATCAGCACTAGTAGCACTAGTATAAAAATGCTGATACATTCAAATATCTTTATGTATTAAACTTTCTGTGGTGTATCTCCAGAGAAATTCCTTGCCTGCCTGCAGTGCTGCTGCAGGGCCACCAGAGGAAATCTCGGTAGAAATCATGCAAAATACCTGGATCTATTTAATCATGCCTGTTGCTCCTGCTGTACCTACTTTATGTTTGCAGCTTTCCTTGTTTTTGAGTCAGGCTGGAAATGATTTTAGGGTTTATTACACAGGGCCCGCTACTGCAGCTACTTCTCTACCAACTGCAAAACATACAGTGGTTGCTGCACTAATCTTCCAATTTACCACAGAAATGTTTACCTCATAAAGGTACTGCAATATAGCACTTCTCCTTATGGAAATGTTATTTAAAGTACCACATTAGCTGAAGTGTTAACTTATTGAGCTAACTAAATTGTAACGTGGCTAAAACAATAGAGGCACTAAGTGACGGTAAAAAAAGAATTAGACATGATATGTGATATGCTTAAACTACTTGTTGCAGAGGGTGAAGAATAAAACAAAGGTCTCAAGTGCAATAAATATAAAGGATGGACTTATTACTAAAAGAAAATAGGGAATTAAAGACAGACTGGCAAAACTACAGAATACAAGGGCTCCAGAGAGCATACTGGATGCTTCAGAACTGAGGCTAAATTAAAGTGAAAAGTCAGTAGAAAACCAAATATTTGACAGTCATATACTGTAGTAATTAATTACCAAGAATACATTACAAATAGAAAGCAGTTAAGGGAAGATGTTGAAAATGACAGAACTTTATTTATTTAGTTAGTTATTGATTTAGTGATTGATTGACTGATATAAAATTTGATGACTGAAATAGGCACACTGAGTCAGATCTTGTTTCCAGGTGCAACATGGAGAGGGAATACTGCATGAAGCAAACAACAATAACAAATTAAGTGACGGCAACAACAGGTGCATGTACATGAACAATAAAAACAAAGTACAAGAAAATAAATGCTAGAAAAAGGAAAAAATTTATAAAGTATACAATGTACTTAGATTATGGAGGTAGCAAGGATGAGACAAGAGCATCACAGAAGCATCGCAGGAGTGTAGCCGGAAATGTTAGTTTTGTGCACACTCTTTCCAGTTGCTACCCCCTTTCCCATGTTATATGTAGGCATGTGTTATTGTGCATGGGTCATTGCCATAAGATCTAATCTGACTTTTAAACAAGTTATACACTTAAATCCAAGTCCTAAACAACATAACTTCAAACAGACACATACTATACAGTGAAGAAAATCATATACAGCTGTGGCACATCCGTTTACATTCCAGATTAGAATCATTATTGTCAGAAAAAAAGACGTCTAGTTTGAGATAGGTACTGTTCTTCAAAAGCTGAACACAAATGTGTACATTGAGTATGCCTGCATGCACCCTTGGGAGCATCCCACCAACACATGGCAAGATATTTCTAACAGAATTTTGATAGTGTAAAATTCAAATTGCAGAGTACACTGAGTTCTAGCTATACAATAGGGCATGAGGCTAAAAAGGATAAATTGTGAAGGGTGGGATAGGGCATCAATTGTTGTAATGTGGAGAGATGACGATGGCTACCTGAAGCAGCATGCTTTAGGGAAGTGTGCCTGTACAAGTGGTTTGAGAGAGTGCAAGGAGGATGAGAGATTTATGGGGAAAGGGAGGTTGTTCCACAGTTTTGGAAGGTAGATAGATAAGTGGTCAGACCTGCTACAGATTTACTGCAAGGGAATATGAAAGAAACACACAATGGACGATAGCAGAGTAGGAGGATGGGATGGCAAGGTTAAAGAGAAGGGAGAGGTAAGTGGCAACAGTGGAAAGCCAGTACTTGACCAGAAGAGAAGAACAGTGTGAGAGGCACCAGACCTCTAGGGGGAGGAAAGAAAGATTTGTGTAGAGAGTGCAGTGATGGGTAATAAGTGGATTACTAAGCATGAAGTGGCAGAAGGAATGAAAAATGGAGTCTAGCCTGGTAAGTGCAGACTTTGCAGCAGCACTGTCGACTACATCAGTGTAGTCAAACACCAGCAAGAGCATCTTGACAATGATCTTTCAGCAGACCAGTAGAAGAAGGCACAATTTGGTTTAGTGCAGTACACCAAGCTTAGGAGGAAGTTTCTTCTGTGTTGTGTCAATGTGGATGCAAATGCTGAAGTTCTGGTCCAGCCACAGCCCTATGTACTTGAAGTGGGGTACCTCTTAAAGCAGGTTGCCCTCCAGTGTCTTAAAGATAGATATATGCTTGAGTTGTGGTTGCCTCTGTCTAGTAAAAAAAGTTAAGGAGACAGTTTTTTTGTCATTTAGTGAGAGCTAGTGTGTGCGGAACCAGACTGGATGTCATCAAAGTCATCCTGGTGTGACAATTCCTGCTCAGGGACTGAAACACCAGATGCAATTAGAACTGTCATCAACATACATGTTGATATATGAGGAGACACACATGGAAGGGAGGTCTTTTAAGAAGATGGAGAAAAGGACTGGGGTAAAGGATGGAGCCCCCAGGGATACCAGATTTGATGGGCAGAGGGGTGATAGCGTATCAACAATGTAGACCAACTGGAGTTGACCTGAGAGGTAGGAGCAGAACTACATGACTGCCAAGTAGGACAGGTCTGCAGCACTTAACTTATGCAGAAAGGGGTGGGCCCAGTATCGAAGGCCTTTGCTAAGTCAGTGAAAATAGCCATGGTGACCAGGCCCTAATCCATGTCTTTCAGCACAGAGTCAATGATCTGGAGGAGGGGAGGAGATGATGGAAGGCTGTTTGCAGAAGCCAGACTGGAATACGTATGAAAACTTTTACAGTACAATTTTCCCCTTCACTTCTTGTGAGGGACTAAGCAAGAAATAATACCCTCCAGGGTGGGCGGTATGGGCAATACTGGACCTTCCAGGGACTATAAGACCCTCCGCCTGCGGCATTTGGCCTCATTATGCACCTGGGAGGTCTGGAATTGCCCAATACTGACCACCCTGTTGGGTATTATTGCTTGCTTAGTCCCTCACAAGAAGTGAAGGGGAAAATTGTACTGTAAAAGTTTTCATATGTATTTAGTAGTGTAAGGCTAATTTATTTCATTATAGGCTTCAAGTGAAGCTTGAAAAGCCTTTTGTTGTCATACATGTTATTTTGTGCATTTTTTAAGATTAAGGTTATGTTTAGTGTGTGAGTTGGCTGTGCCGAAATCTAAGTAGTAACATTGTAAGCAGAAAGTATTTTCAGTTGAGACATTCTTTTTGCATTTACCATTCCTCCAGAATTTGCATGCCCTTGAGGCTTTCCACTGGGTTTTAGAATTTAGATAATGCATGTGGCTTGGAGAAATTTACAAAAAACAAACTAATTGGAAATTATCTGCCTTTGTTTATTGTATATGCATCCCAGATACTGCTCTTCTTCAAACTGCCTCTCAGTTATGCTTTTTTTTTGTTGGGGGGGGGTTATGTTACTCACAATTGTGATAAGTGTTAAATAGGAACATTTCTCTTAAGTGGCTGGGCCATTGGGCTAAAGGAGTGAATACATTGCGGTGCCTTAGTAAACAAATTGTCATTACTTGTGATCAACTGAAGTGGAGAACAAGTCAGAATTTTTGATTTATGTAGT
The DNA here is from genome assembly GCA_016271365.2 of Neoceratodus forsteri. Classification (NCBI taxonomy): domain Eukaryota; kingdom Metazoa; phylum Chordata; order Ceratodontiformes; family Ceratodontidae; genus Neoceratodus; species Neoceratodus forsteri. The sequence goes on along the minus strand of JADMNL010000029.1, from coordinate 74,762,022 downwards.
GATTTGCATTCACTATATAATCACAATCAGAGTTATTGTCCTGTTCTGTGATAAATGGACAGTAGACTGAATAAAAGGATAGTGGTGTTGCATTCTGATTGGCTAAGAACAATAATGGGACAGTAGCGCTGCATTCTGATTGGGTTCTGTGTGTACTTAGCCAATCAGAGAGAAACCCAGTTTGCCCTCTCACTTCAACATGCAGCAGCCAAGCAGAGGCATCTAGTAATGTTACAGCTTGTCTGAAACAGATCCTGCTTTCTCACAGATGCACTGTAGCACAACTGATTTAGCAGTTTTAAAATGTTTTTTAATTTTATTTTTCCAGTATAACAGCAATAATAATAATAATAGTGGTCTGGGTTTCCTCAGTAATAGTTCAGAACTCAATTATGCTTTCCGCCGGTTCTACACTGAGGTTAGGAACAGTGACAGCAATAAATATGCAATTAGTAGCTTTGCAACATAAGATCATCACTGAATTGTCACTTAAAATCAGCATCCATAGACAGGAAAATCAACATCATTATTGATCCTGCATTTGACACAAGTAATAAGGTGTTTGTGGCCATTACCAAACGTTACAGATGGCAACAAAAAAAAAAACATCTCAAAGCACCATCTGCTGATCAGTAAAGCTGACTTAAAATTGCTGAAAACATCACCAACTTTATCTCCCAACATTGAGCCTGGCCTTCTTAGAAATGTTTGGCTGGATATACAGTTATATATGGCCAGGTGCGGTCGGGAAGGACAGATAAGTTTAAAACCTGACAGCTTCAATTTTGCTGTTGATGAAAACAATGAGTACATGACTCTGGCCTTCAACGAGGCCACCAAAAATTACAGCAACCCCCTAGAAACAAACAAACAAGCCAAAAGGGGATTTATGTATGCCGAACCGGAGTCCACACTTTGCCTGGTAAAAAGTTAGAAAAAAATACCTGAGCAAACTGCCAGCTGATGCGCCTGCGCTCTATTGTCATCCACGACGTCTGCCACAGCATTTTCTGGATTGCAGTGAAATCTGGTACACTGAACAGCCGTTGGGTCTAAACTACTTGTCAACCCTGATGACCAAGATAAGTAAAGAAGCAGGGTTGACACAAATATACACAAACCACTCAATCAGATCGACTGCAGTACAGTTATTGCCTGAAGCTGGGGTACCCTTATGGGTTCCTGTGGCTCACTATCCCGACACACACCTGCCCGGGCACTATTGCCTGACAGGTGCGGTGTCCTGATTGAGATGATCCCAATGGATACATACCCAACGGTGTTATGGGAGGGGGTAAGGTAGCAGATGTGGTGGCTTGCTACCTTAACCCTGAAAACACCGTCAGATCCAGAAGCTGGCCGAGCTGCCCCCATGGTGTGGAGGGCTGGAGCACAGGCAGCTTGGCCAGCGTGCAGCATTGGACCCTGGTTCTGGTCCAGCCACATCCTTTTGGCCCCATAACTGTTAGTTTTTTACTCTGGGGTCTGCTCCCCCTTGAAGTTAATTATTTTAGTTATGGGGGGGTGTGGGGGATGCAGCCCCCCCACATTGTAAGAAATGGCATTTGTTGCCATGTTGCCCAACATTACGGTGGGCAAGTGGTGCCATCAGATCTGTGGATTTCGGTTATCTGGACTCAGTATGCTGAGCATCAGGATACTGAGTTTCCAGATAACATAGTATATCCAAAGCTGAGCTGCAAAGCTGCGAAGTTATGGCGGTTATGGGACACCACTATGAGACAAGCCTAAGGTCCTATTGGGCTGCCTCATGTAGCAATCGTCAACACTGGAGCTCAATTCTGGGGCAAAAGAATGAAAACAAACAGCTGCCCAAACAGAAAAAAGAAGAGAAGAAGCTACTGCCACACAAGATGATTTAAAGAGCACTGCGCTGCCAACAACAGGAGTAATGACTTTGTTCAACCAAGGTCCGTTCACTTTCAATGGCCCAATGCATTTTAATGGACCTGTCACTTTCATTAGTCCAAGCAAGTGATTTTTTTATTTTATTACACTACCTGGACATTGTTAAAAGTACCACATGTGGTAAACTGTGTTTTTCATTGTTTTAGTACCCACCCCAGTTCCCAGTTGATATTATTTCCCTCCCTTTCCCACTCCTATTCAATAGGACAATTTTATGGTGTGTAGTGATTTTTCACAAAAAAATAAATGATTTTATGCACCTAATACCAGTGTTGTATGTGTTATTTTAATTACAACATTAACAGACTATTTTATAAGCACAATAAGACATTCCAGGGTGTTCATGGAACATATTTTACCACATGGTCAGGGACTAAAGTCACTCGGCCTGCAGCCTTGTGCCTTATTATGCCCCTAGCCATGTGGTAAAATATGTTCCATGCACACCCTGTCATGTCTTATTGCTTACTTATTGCTCTGTATTGCTTGTTGTTGGTCTGTTGCTGAGTAAACAAGTTCTAACTCCTTGTGGTTTTCTAGAGCGGAGGAAAATATAAACGTTTTATTTATGTAGTGGGTTTCATACTATATATTTATGTACTTTACAAGCAATTTATTTATACAAGCTTGTCAAGTTGGGATGCCATTTCTCATTAATAGAGGGGTCCTGCTTCTGCTTGAGAAAGCTTGAAGCTTTTGTTTTGTCACTACTGTTACTATTGTTCTTTTTTTTTTATTAATTATTATGCTTTTTCCCCCGGCAGGACCACCGGTACACTTTCCGCCCTGGTCACGGCCCCCGGAGACCTCCACCACCACCAATTGCTGCTGAGGACCTCGGTCACCCCAGCTTGCCCCGGGAGGGGGCCGTGGGCCACCTTCGTGACCCCGGAACTGTAACTGGTTGGGGTCCTGCAGCGACGGTGGCAATGCGAGGCTCTCCAGGGAAGGCTTCATCTATCGGTGGTCCTGCCCTGCCATCTTTTTCCTCCTTTTTCTCCCAGAGGAGGCGGGGACGTACAATGACGTCAATGTCCGCCTCCTTCCCCCCTACGTCTAGCCTCGGCTACGCGAGTACTCCCGGCCTCCGCCAGGAGTCTCTAGCATACCGGGTGCAACCCACCCCTCCCCGGAGTGGGAGAGCTGCCACCGGACGCTCAATCCCTACCCAGCCAGCCTCCGATGACCGGGTCCGTTCCCGAAACGATTCGCCCGGCGTCGCGAAGGAAATCAACGCTAGCCGACGGGCTGGCCACTGTTACTATTGTTCTTGTTAATTGTTTCACATGCAGATTCCAACAACAGGTTGCTCTTGTTTACTTTGACACTGTTGTCAATATTTTTTGTGTTGATTGTTTTACACAGAGTCCCACCCCCCACCGAGTGAGTAGGTTGCTGTTTTTAAGACAGTTTATTGGCCACAATGAGTATGGATCTGACAGGCAGGAACTGGAAAATGTATTCTTTTTCTCATGGAGTGTTGCATTCCCTATGCTAAGAAATGCTACGTAGACCCTGTCAAAGATGTAGGGACATATATAATGTGTGGTGAATAGGAGTACTGAACTAATGTGTAAAATTCTTAAAAGCATTTTCTTTTCCCTTTGATAATTATCTGAATGGGTTGAACCTTCCCTTCCATTAGCGCTTTTAGAAGTCCGAACATTCCATTGCTTAACCTTGAAACTAAATGACTGCCTTAGAGGGACTGAGTTTTAAAGAAATAATTTTAAGCCTGCAAAAGCAACGGAAGATGATAACACTGTATAATTAAGTGTGTGGGTAGCAATGTTACTTACAGAGGTGTCTGCCCATGGACACTGGGGACCCTATGGGCACTTCATTTATTTATTTAATGGTTTCTGTGGTGCCCCCATACTCTGGGCACTACACCTTCACCACCTCATCTTCCTTCTACTCCTTTTCCCCCAGTCCAATTTCCTGGGCTGCCACCTCCTCCTCCTTCATTTTTTACCTGCTGCACTCTTTTCTAGGACAGACGGGGTGAAAACTGACCCCTCCTCTACATTTTCCACAACTTTATCATCCTCAGCCACAACTGCCTCCTTATCTTCTACATCTTCCTCCACCACTGCCTCCTCTTTGTCTTCCACCCTCTCCTTGGCTGCACTGGTGGATCCTGCAAGTGATCAGTTTTATGTACGGTTAGTAGCTGTTGTCATCTGTTTCCTTCCTCATGAGGTCATTACAGCCTCAGTGGTGACTGTAGCCATTATTATTGGGACCATGGCACCAACTAAAGCAGAATGTTGCACGAGGCACATAAGGGCATGTTCACAGTAGCACTGCCTACAGAACCTGTTGTGTCACTGCAACACCCCCTTCCATCATAGTTGTGTTTGTCAGTTTGGGCAGGTCATTACTGAATGCTCATGTTGGGATGTAGTGCTAATATCATCAGACTGGACACTTGGGAGATTACGATAACATTCTCTGCAGGGCCTGCTCTGTTACTGCAGTACTCATCTGCCTTCAGAATTGGTTCTTTTTGTTGGGGTAGTTCACTGCATGCCCTGGTCAGGATGTGGGAGTTTTCTCATTATGCATGCTGCTACTGCTACAGTTGCTGCTATCACCACTACTGTGGCCTTCTCCCTAGGTACTGCTGGATGTACTGAGTCATACAAGATGCACTGAATTAGTGCACATCACAAACTGGCCCTGAAGTGTCACTGTGTTCACTTTAAGGTACAGCAAGCTGATTGACAGGGATCAGCGATACTCATCAGAGTTGAACCCTGAGGGATGCTTCTGGCCCACATGCTCCAGATGATTTTCCCTGTCACCACCACATCTGGGGTTTTCCACAGGAGGTCTCAGTGACCTAGTGGTTACAATTAGATTTCACTCTGTACCACAGGACAGTCTAGGCATAATGGACCCATGGGGAGTTGCTGGTACCCTTATTCCCAAATGAACTGTCTAGTTGCAGTAGCAGCAGATCATGGAGGAAGGTGGTCTCCTCAACTGAAAAATGTGGCTTCCTTCTCTTGGGGTAATCTTAGCACTCTGGGGACATAGTGGTACTGTGTAGTTTGGTGTCCCCCTATATGTCAGACCAATTTTTGCCAATGTTACATGTTTAATTAATATCTGTGGGAGCAATGCATCTTTCTGCACCTCACTGACTTGTCAAATATATGCATTATTCAACAAACATTACCTGCTCCTGCAAGCTTTGCATTCTGCTTCCCCACTGCTCATGCACTGATATGCTTATTGTAATCTATGTTCCAACTCCAACTGAATAAGCAGTAGCACACAGGAGTATTTTAGAAATAAGCAATAGCTATCATTGCTGCATTCCCCCTTTCAGACGTGCGTGTGCAGAAACATTACTCCTCCTCCTCTGAAAATCATGGTAACCCACTGAATGGTGGGGTGACTAGCTCTGTTCAATCACTTACAAACACCCTGCACTTGCTCCAAATCCTCCCTAACTAGCCAACTCACTGACTATCCAGTCAAGATCTCTGGTTGGTGTATCCTTGCCCCATGCCCCTACCTTCTCAGATCTAACCTGTTCTAGCTGTAACTATTTGGGATAGATTTTGTGTTACCTTACGCCATGGTATATTATTCTTTTTTGGTAACAGGGTAAGGTCCACTAGGCACAAGTGCTTGTTTTCAGGGGTGACATGGGGGCACTAGGGAGGTTAAGTAACTTGCTAAGAGTCACACAGTATGTAATCAGACAGCAATGGGAATCAGACCCATGTCTGCTGGATGTACCAAGATCATTCACAACTCATTACTCTAACCTTTAGGCTATACTGCCATCCCATAATATATATATAGATACATATATATATATATGTACATAGATCTATGGATATAGATGAATCGTATAATAGTATATAATCTATATAATCATACATACCTAATGCTACAAATTATTGTACTTATGTTGCTTATGCTTAGTGAATTACTGTACTCTGCTAATGGCAGAAGGGGATTTTGCTCATTATTTTGCCCATTATACTAACAGTATTGTTAGTCATTGTAACTGCTGCTTCTTAACTCTCCCCACCCCTGCACCTCCACCCCCAGACACGCTTGAAAACTAGGCACAAGCCTAAATCTGGAAATCAAGGAGTGCAAAATTCTAAATAAATAATAAATAAATGAATAAATAAATAAGTATAATCGACACAATGTTGTGTGTTATTCCTCATATAATATGCTAGCAACCTTTATGTAGCACAACTGTTGTACATGTACCATACATGTTACATGTCTCTTATACATGTGTACTATACACATAGAACACATTTAGTGCTGAACAAAAATAAAATTTCACCAGAAGAATTACCACAAAAGTAGGAAATTCACTCCCACAAAATATTGGAATGCACTTTGCTAACTTTTGTGAAAATCTGAATTAGAATGGTGGAATACAGATTTATGCATTAAACTGGGGAATGGAATGCTATAGAACAGATCATTCCGTTAACTTCTGGGACAGAAGAATTATTGCATGTGCTGCCGATTGATGTATTAAATTGCTGCAGGAATTCTGCAGAACTAACATGCCGAAGTTCATGTGTATCATTCTGCAATTCAGCTAGAAAATTTTGTGGGATGGAGCAAAAATTAATTGAATATATTTGAAGTATTCGGATTTCACCAAAGTTGGAATTTCAGAGACTCATGAAATTTGCAAAACTGTGTGACATTTTCACAAAACTGGAATTCACAGTTTCCACCCAGTGCTACATACATTGTCCTGTTGTGCTCAAACTTAGTACAAACATTCATTGCTACCACATCTTGATGGTTCAATGGCCTAAGCAGTCAATATAGTGTTATGGTTGTGCAACTGTGTTACCTTGTTTTGGTCATTCACACTCTCTGTTCCATGAGAAATTACCACCCTGTAGGGGCACCAAATGCAAAAAGTGCTTCAGAAGAAGGCTGGGAGGAACTGCTTATATAGCTCAGGATGGGGGTGTGGCTGCTTGCTCACCCCTTGAACCACATACATAGTCTTTCAATTCAATGGCCTACACAACCAGTGTACTGTTATGCTTGTGCAACTGTGTTACCTTGTTTTGGACAGTCACACTCTCTATTCCATGAGGAATTATCACCCTGTGGGGGTACCAAGAGGATTCCACCCCTAGAGGTGCTGTGGGAAGATTCTCTTGGCTAAAGGTACCTTAGGAAGAAACTCCCAAAAAGAACATTAGCAGTGATCATTGATTATGAGGTAGTAAAGCAGACTGACAGCAACAGGCAGCTTGATGAAACATCAATGAGAAGCACAGGTTATCAGAATAACACTGAGAAAATGGATTGCAATGATGACAGCAGGGGGCTTCCTAAGGAGAGAGGGAATGGTGAGTAGGGTCAACATCTGCCTCCATCCAACAGCGGAACCTATATATGTAAACTAGGGGATACTTCTAAAAACTAACTATTATGACTTTCAGCATGGAGGTGAGAAAGCAAAAACCTTTGAGTGGGAAATCTCTGGGGATTCAAGGCCTAGGTCACCTTCCCTCCAGGCTTGGAATATTTTTATTTAGTGACACCTCAGCTGCTGTAATTTGAAATTCAATTCAAGGGGGTGGAAAATGTTCCAACTTGGAGGATGGCTCTCACTCTATCCCTCAAACTGGAACGACGTGAAGGGTTGTGAGGATTCTCTGCAACAAGCTCCTCCAAGGCAGGAAGAAGAGAGAAACAATCACTGAGGCACTCAGCCAACCTACCGATCTAATAAACAAACCAGGTGAGCCACAAGCAATCATAAGGAGAATAGCTAGAAGGCACCACCTTAGCAATCAGCTAGCTAAAGGAGACCCTTTTTTGCTCTGGGCCCCACCCCTCTTAGCTGAGTCTTAAATTCTATATCAGAGGATGCCACCGATACAACTGCATGGCTAAAGCTCTGCCCAGAGTGAGGACATTCCCACTATGGGACAGATGAGAATGACCCCTCCCTGAGTTTCACACTCTCAAGATGTGGACTTCAGGGTGCAGAGAGAGACCATCAACTGCAGGGTAAGCTCTTTTTTTTTTTTTTTTTTTTTTTTTAGTTGTTTAACCAGGAGTAGCACACTAAGCTGAAAGCTTTTTTACAGGAGCAACCTGGGAGCACAGGGAAGTTAAGTGACTTGCTCAGGGTCACACAGTATGCAAGTGGAAGCTTTGGGATTCAAACCCAGGTCTGGTCTGCTGGATATCACCAGATTTACAGCTCAGAGCCTTAAACCACTGCGCTATACTGCCTCTGAGCTCTGAGCCATAGTAACTAATGGATGTAGTTAGCATGCCTCCAAGTATGGATGAGACAATATAAAGGAGAGCTTAAAGAAAGTGTGCGCACTGTAGACCATCATATAGGTCATACATGTATTATAGCAAGCACAAAGCAGACTGAACCCCCAAGGGCAATGTAATCAATGATCAGACCTGCACATTGGTCTGTAAAACAGAGCATAGCAGCAATTCGCATGACTTGCAGGGAATGCAAGCCAACCAAGTCCAGTAAGGAAGCCAGATTATTGTGAACATCAGAATTAGTAGATTATCCTGCAGTAGCCAGCATATCTTGTTAGACAAGGCAGTAATAAATTACATACAATTCAAGAAAGCCATGAAGACTGCTGGGTACAGATATTGCTTGTCATGGATAGCTGAAAAGCCAGAAAGGCAAGAAGGAGCAGCACATAAACAGAAGGTTCATTTAACTTACTTAAAGCATGCTCCTGCTACCAGGGTCATGATGCACCACTGAGACACCACAGTCCTCTGTCGTAGGAATAACAGAGAGCCCAAGAGCAAGGCACAATGAGACCAGGCAGCCATGAAATAGTAGAAAGTGTCAGCATATGAATGAAGCATTTGGCCCGGTGGAGTTAGCAATGAGTAAATCAGGTGCAGGGCTGTAGAACAGGGAGTAGCTGCTAGCTGAGCAGCAGAGCTAGGACCAGGTGTAAGCAATTAAAGAGGGAGCACAGGAGGCAGCAACTGCAGTAGGAGCTGAATCATGCAATAACAATTGCAGGAAAACTTAGGGGTAGTAGAAGCATGAAGCACAGGCACATGAGAAACACAGTGCAAACAAAGGGAAACAAGATGCTAGAAAAGTGGACACATGGAATGGTCTGCCTCAGGAGGTGATGGGAACAAGCACTGTGGATGGATTCAAGCATGCTTGGGACAGGTATGGGGAATCATAGAGATACAGCAGTCGGTGGGTCGGAAGCAATAATCCAGTACAAGGGCTCACAGGCAGACTAGACAGGCCAGGCTGTCCTTATCTGCTGACAATGTCTATGTTTACATGAAAGTAGAAAGCCCCAAAAAGAAAACGCTAAAGAAAAACACAAACACAGGAGAACAGAAAAACAAGCACTTAGGAAAGCACACAGAAACAGCCGGAGGAAAAATGAAAACTAGCCACGGCAGGAGATACACACAAACAGAATCTAGCAGAAACCATGCAAAGCCCAAAGCTCAATCAATGCCAGGGAGGGGAACAAAGCCCCAGCAGGCCCCAAAGGAGAAGACAAACCGACAGAGCCTCTGGCTGGCAATGAAAAAGTGCTTCAGGGGGAGGCTGGGAGAAACTGCTTATATAGCTCAGGAAGGGGGTGTGGCTGGTTGTTCACCCATTGAACCACAGGCATAGCCTTTCAATTCTATAATCAGTCAATGTTATCTAGTCACTGTATTTATGAGTCCTGATTTGTGGTTTGATGTTACAAATTTGTCTATTCTTGAGAATTATTTATCTAGATCTTTTTTTTTATTGTTTTGTTCTTAAATGAATGCAAGTAGCGACTCAGCAGCTCTCAGTGCATTACAGCATATATAAGCACAAGAGGATGCAGACTTGCATTTCAGTTTGTTTATTGAGGACAAAGCCACTCAAACCATCCCTCACCACCTCTTGACCCCCCTTTACCCCTTACTACCCCGATTCCCCTTACCAGCTCCCCGACATGCACATGAACTAGCAGTACTACTTCTAGCCCAATAGTTAAAATTATGCACATGAGAAGACATTGCAATGAGAATATAATTCTAAACTTAAATGAGTCAAGGTCTAGAATCAGTTTTCAGTTTTTAACCCCCCACACACACTAGAACTGACATCTACAGCCGTGGCTCAGAGGCTGTTTACGTCCTATCCTCTCTGAGGCAAACTCTCAGTCCTGTCATCAACCTACAGTGTCAAGCCTGGAAGTGCTGGGAGAGGCCCAGCACTAGTGGCTCCAGGAATTGTATCTAAATGCTGATATGCACTTTGAACCTCCTTTCACCCCAACACTGTGCACAGAAACCTGGGGGCTTCACACTCATACAGCAGTGGCTATATACCTGCCTACTGCAAGAAAGCTTGCTCCCCAGCCCACCATGAAGGGCCCATGCAGCACCAAGCTATGGAACTAACCCTCACCAGGCTGGGGTTCATTGCCATAAGCAGTGCTCTGCCCACCCCTGTCTACCTAGTACCCATGTCTATACTCAAACAAGGGTCACTTGCATGGAAGTACAATGGTCTTTTCACTAAACAAATAGGCAACACCACTTTTCTAAAACTTGGTACAACATTCATCAATACCCTCCCAGAAAGCATTACAACATCAGTCATGATGACCTGAATAATATGACGAACTTTCAAAAAAATCCATATTAGATCTGCTTGCCTCTGTTTTCAGCAGTCTGAACAGGTAAACCATTTATTGGAAGACTGGTAGATGCAACTCATGTTGGGACACAGTTGTATCCAAAACAGCATAATTAGCATTAAAAGGAAGAAGCAAGCACAATTTGTGTGGATGCAAATTGTAACTTGTTATCACAAACAGACACAAGTTTTGCAAATTGCAGTAGGGCAGCATGCATTTACTTCCACATCTCACACTTTTGGAAATCCCCATCCCCCAGTCTTTATTCCTGCAACCATGGGCAAGGCCAAGCGCAGTCAAGCAGTACAGTGAAGGATACAGTAACAGCATACGGTGATCAAATTATTTCACGATAAAATATATCCGCAATATACATTCAGAGTAAATTAGAAGTGTTATGATAATTCACGTAAGAACTTTGCGGGTCATATACAATTCATACTGTACTTCTTAAAATATATACCCATCATAGTTAAAACTGTCATTTGAACTGTTTCCTGCTCCTTAGGGCAAACATTTTGCTGTGTTGCTTGGTACGTAGTTTCACAAAGGCCAAAAGGCACATTCCCCTTAAAGTGTAAACAGAATCCCTTCTGGGAGGCAACAGGTGAAACAGGTTTGTGACCCAAAGCTTGTGCTACTGTGAACAGTTTCTTACACGTTGACCTTATTATATTATGAAGTTCAGACTTGTAATGTATTACTTTTTTGGTGGTTGTATCTTGAGGCATATATATCTAATAATGAGCAAACATGGGAAGAACAGTTTGCTGTGATGACCTAGCAATTAAGGTATGATTTTATCAAGGTTGCGTAACCCTGCGGAGCCCCCACCCAAGTCCACGGACCAGTTACTGCTGATCAGCAGCATTGTTGCCTGGCCTAATTGGCTCCAATATAGGGTGAAAGCAGGTTTTACAGTGGTGGCCCAGCATTAAGGCAGGATGTACCAAAAAAACAATTTGATGAGGATATACAAACGTAAAAGCCATACCATATCTATTTTGTTTGGAAGGAACATAGTGGCATAGAAGTTCTTTATGGACTCAGAACAGTTAGAAATTATAGAAATGTTAAATTGATAGGGTTTATAATTTCAAAAACTTGGAAGTGGTACCCACGTGGGAAAAGATCTGTAATAAAGCAAATAAGAGGATGTATTCCCTTATAGCATTGAAAAGGGCAAGTTTATTAGTAGATTAGTTGCTAATGGTTGTATTAATATTGAAATCTCAGGCACAGGGAACTAATTAATATACTATACATGAGATTTAACTTCTGATTTGCTGTTAACTGTTTGACCAAAAGCTGAGCACCACCTGTATATATCTTAAGAACCATGTATTGTGGTCAAACTGGTGCAGACATGTAAGCAATAAGATATGATGGGGAGTGCATTGTACTGTGATAACAGCACTGCCAGGGGTGTAGTTAAGCATGAGGCACAGGCTGAGTGCCTTCAGCCCCTCAGAATTCAGTTATCACAGTACAATACACTTCCCCAAAGTGCTTTATTGCACCTGTAAAATGGACAGGTGGGCTAATTTTAAGAAAAAATAGAGAAATGTTCATATATTTAAAAAGATTATTTCAAAAAGGTTGAAAAACAGATGTCAAATAGTCCCTCTGCACATGGGCGCCAATAGAGAGCACTGGCAAATGTAGCAATACACTTTTAGTGTAGAAGATTTTTGTTCTGTTGGTAAATCCCCTGCCCTTTTTATTATTTTCTACTGTTTTTCATTATGTCTACAATCTTTTTTTATTTTTTTATAAAAGTTTAATAATTTACAGGATAGGTTCCATGAGAAACTGGACATATTACAAAAAACAGAAACTCATAATCCCAACCACTAACATATGAAGTACACTACACTGACACATGGAATACCACAGTATACAAAAGCCTGATGCTAGCGTACCTCAAAAAAATATGACACAACTGCTGAATCACTTCATAGCTCTTGTAATGCGGGGGGCTTCGTACCACCTGCACCCCCCACCCCCTAATTAAATATCACATCCTCCGAGGCTGACGTACCTCAGGATGTGAGGAAAGTTGATTACAGGGCAATGTTCAAATGGCCAGAGTGAATTAGCTTCAGATACAGACACAGCTGACAACTGTTGAAGCAGCATGAACCATGAGCATATCAGTAACCTCTTCCCATGAAAACTGTATAAATATCTAGTGTTCTACTAGGTTACAGCAGTACAAAAAACAAACAAAGCAGAGGAGAATGAGCAAACGTAGTGGCCATGGACCTGATTGCTCCACAAGCAAGCCTGCAGAATAATAAACATGCGATCTGGTACCATTGAAAAAAGGAAAGCAAAAACTAAATATTGATGGATACCTGCTTGTTCAGGAATGCTGCAGGACAAACACCTACTACTGGTGTTGCAAACACAGAAGCATTATAGAAGTCAAATAAGCACAAAACAAGCCACTATAGTCACATAAGCAGCACACTATATACTGTATACACTTTTCCCTTGTTCTCCACAATAAAATAAACTACTCCCCTGTTCCCCCACATAACATAGCACAACCTATGGCACCCAGCGATCCTGACACTTAATCTGTTGGGAACATAGTTCGGGATGCCAGCTGTCATACTCCTGAACATGTCGGGCATCTGTAACTGGCAACATATTGTTGGGATATAAAGTTTCTGTCTTTTAAATGGATACCAAGAAACTAGTCTCATTTACAGAACATCCCAAGTCATGTAATACAACATACAAAGACTTAAACAAGCCAAATACACAAGCAAATTTACATGTGCAATATAAATCAAAGTGCATTAAGGATGAATCCTTTGTTAGGGCATATACAATTCATTGAAGCAAGTGCAATTTTGTTGTTATTGTAAAAATAAATTATTCAGGTTTTGCTTAAAAACAGTCAAAGAGCAAGAATTCTGCGATGAGGGGGAAGCTTATTCCAAGAAAGAGGGACAACATATGAAAAATTATTCCGTCCAAAATGAGTTACTCTTAGTAAGACCAGGCCATGGTTTGGGACATCTCGCATGTTGTGACAAGAAGCAGAAAATGAAAGTTTATCTGATAAATAGGTGGGAGTATGATGGTTTATAGTTTTGTAAATCAAAGATAACCAATGTAGCGTATGTCGGGATGAGGGAGATAACCAATTCAATTGGGTAAGTAACGTACACTGGTGTTCCATCCTTTTAGAATTTGAAATGAACCACAGGAGCTGATAATAGATAGTATCCATTAATGAAAGGCTAGGGGCATTAGCATTTCAATAAATTGTGTTGCTGTAATCTTAGATAGGTTGGATTGCCTGAGTCACAATTAATTTGCAATCCATAAGGGACAGGCAGTGCCTGGCCTGTTTTAGGCACCCCAGGCATTGCTGGGTCCTTGAGATGGTGGAATCTATATGAGATTTAAATCTTAATGTAGAGTTAAAAAATGAAACCAAGGTATTTAAATTTATGTACAAGCTGTAAAGGATTATTATTTAGGGTAATGGAAAAGGCATGGTGTGCTTAATTAGCAATGGTCTGAGAACCAAATAGCATTGTTTATATTTTTTTACTGTTTAAAAGTAAAAGATTTGTAGAGAACCAATGAAAAAGTTTATCAAAGTCAGTTTGAAGAGTGTTGGTGAGAAAGGTAGGATTTTTGTGGTCAAAGAAAAGAACAGTGTCATCAGTGTAAAGTTTGACTGTGCATTTACTGACTACTGAAGATAGAGGATGTACAAACAGATTGAAATGGATAGGACCAAGAATAGAACCCTGAGGTACCTCTGTGAGTATAGAAAAATGAGGAGACAGGCACCCATCCCATAGAACAGATTGAGATTGACTGTGAAGATAGAATGAAAACCAGGTGACAGTATTGAAAGAAAATGCATGAGAATATAAACATGCCAGCAGCAGTGATTGATGATTGATGACATCAAAAGCTTTGGACCGTTGCACTAAGTGTCCTCCCCACTATGCTCAATGCCATATGTCTAGTGTGCTTCCCACTCTATCATGTCCTGCTTTTACTTACTATTTTATTCCTGTGGATTGTTTCATTCATGTCTGGCTCTCAATATGTATGGTAAATGAATTCAGTAAAAAAAAGTCTGCACAACAATTCTATTAAGTGGAGCATGTAGGGAGCACATAGTTTGGAATGCTGTAGCAAGACTACAATTGACTGGTGGTGTTTCCGGCAGCAAGCTGCCATCTGTGGAATTGTGCTTTGCAAAAGTGCTGTTAGTTTTCATCTTGTTAGACTGACTCAGCGAGTAGTGCAGCAGCAGGTTGGAAGTTATGAGTAAGTGGCCAACTGGTAGCCAGGATCTTGCTACCAGTAAAGTCATACTGTTGGCTTTAAGAACAAATCTGTATTGTGTATTAATGTTTAATGTTTTGTCTTTTTATACACTGGGACTGTTTACTTTGACTATCTTGGGACTGGTACTGGAGTGAGTAAATGAGTGGCAGGCAAACTGCACAGAAACTTCATACCAAAGACATGAAAGAATCATAAACTGAAAGAAGAGATCTGGATAAAAAATGCTAAGAAAAAACAAATTAATTTAAATTGTTCAGCACTGGGTAGTAATTATACATTTTGGTTACCACTGTTCGTGTGTGTGTGTGTTTGTGTGTGTGTGTTAATGAAATGGCTGAATATCTGAAATGAACATTCTAAGTAGACTGGCACATGGATTTTGCGAATGTTCTGCATCCTGTTTGACAGGACTTGTTTTTTTACAGTGCATTATACTCCTATAATAGCTGACTTACCCTTTTTCCCATAGGGAAACCTGTGGCTTAATTTGCCCTTATAAAGTAGTGTTTATAATGGCAAACACAATGGGTTTCCCTTGCTCTGAGCATGCACCCACTGCAGTTCATCCACTTCTGACCGCTCGCCGCTTCC
Source organism: Neoceratodus forsteri (assembly GCA_016271365.2). Classification (NCBI taxonomy): domain Eukaryota; kingdom Metazoa; phylum Chordata; order Ceratodontiformes; family Ceratodontidae; genus Neoceratodus; species Neoceratodus forsteri. Next base: position 74,746,513 of record JADMNL010000029.1, on the reverse strand, counting down.
CTTCTTGCCAGAAACTCCACTGCCAGTGGGACTTGGTGGAAAGGTATTTTTAAAAAACGTTGGACAGTTTGTATAATTACTGGGAAAAAAAAACATTTAAAAACATTTACAAATCTTGTACATTAGAAATGTGGGGACTGAGCTAAAACAAAACCGGACTGCGGCATCACCAGAACATCTGCTATTTTATATACCTGCTGTGGGGAAAAAGGGAAACCCAGAAATTATATAAAATAAAATATGGGGTGATGTAGAAACTCAAATTTTACACACACGCTCAGTGTTGGATGCCTAGATAAACCCCTCAAGCTTTGCTCTCAGGGTTTATGTGGCATCCAACACCTTGAGTATGTGTAAAATTCTTTGTTACACACACCAGCCCATATATATATATAATGCACTGGTCCTAGCCAGTCAGTACAGTGGATTTCTCCTACCCATTTTATAATCATTAGCACTTCTTTAGGATATTGCAGTCTCAGTCATGGTGACTTACAGTATTCACTGCCTTCTGATAACATACAGTATTTATTACCTTCTGAAGTTTCTGCAGGGAAAGCTTGCAAAAGCAAGGAAGATATGGGATTACTGACCAGTAAATGAAGAATTTTGCAATTTGTGCAACATGAATTTACTTTCCAGATGGGTTAGAGTTATAAAAATTGGCTGAATGTTATGTTTGGATCTGACTGTGAACCAACAATCAGAAAAAAGTAAGAACATTTTTTTTTAATTTAAAAAATTTCAGGAAAAATATATATTGATAAATGTTAAACTGCATTCATATACTTTTAAACTGCACCAACATACTTTTAAGCTGTATTGATTCATTTTAAAACTGTAACAACATTATTTTAATATATTGATAGATGAAAACTCTGCTGCTAGAACCTATCTATGTCAGCCTGCCTCTAAGCTTTTATTTGAAAAAGATCAGTTTCTAGCCCATACAGTTCAAAGGTTAACCCTTTTCAAAGAAATTATCTTAAGAAAAGGCCAACTTTAGAACTGTTAGGACTAGGAACTTAATTAGTTTTCTAAATGAAAGCTTTGTGTCAGGCCGACATAGATATGTTCTACAGATATCGTTTTCCTGTATTGACAAACTGAAATAATATTACTACAGAGGAAAGTGATAATTCTGTAAATAACTAGTGTCAAGTAGGCAGACAGTACTAGTGGTATTCTATCAAGAAAGACTACAATCTGTTTTATGATATTTTTATAAACTTTACAAAAAATAAAGCATCAGGAAATTCAAAATATAAACATTTCTAAACTCTGGTTTATAGAATTTTACAATAAATATACTTTATTAAAGGACAAAATGTGGGGCTTTGGTACTAGAAAAGATGAAGATGGCTTTCCACTCAGGAGAACCACAGATTTTTTTTCTAGTGTATTAAGTATATATACAGTAGATGTTGCAATGCATTGGGTATAAAAGTAATACATTTACGTAAGCCCGGCAGCAATGTTATTTAAACATAAATAAATGTAACACATGACAGAAACACAATTAGGTAAAATTCTCATCACATAGAAGTTTGGGAATGCACATTGGGGGAGCATAGAGCCCATACAAAGAATATGGATCAAAACTGCATACAGTACATTGTTACCAATAAGTAATGCTGGTGTTATGGGTGGTTAAAATATGTGTATATGGACACCACTGGCCAGCCTGGTTTTTGGGTTAATGAGTTGTATAGAATAGTCTCTCAGTAGGTTAGAGATTTTTCACCTGAATAACTACTGAGCTACAATAAATAGAATAATAGATAGGAAACCATGTATTACAAGGCTATAACTACTGCTGAGCTAATGTAATTAACTAGAGCATCTCTAAGTATGGAACCCTCTGACAGACTAGATAGACAGTTTGGGTCTTTTGACATGATAGCGGTGAAACATGTGACTTATACTTTTTATTTTATTTTAGATTGCCCCATATTTCTTGACTTGTATTTATTTTATTTATTAAGATCTTGGATAACACCAGTGAGTGGATGCTCATTTATAGGTTCCACGTCCATTTACAGAGACTATACAGTACAGATGACAGGACTGCATATGGCACAGGTAAATTACAATAAAGGTACAATGGAACTAAGCAGCTTAGGCAGTATAGCAGTTTGCTAGCATCTGAGGTTAGAACAACCTACTGGGTTGCAAACATAAGGTGGAAAGTAGGAGGAATAGGATTAGGGGGATGCACAGAGGGGAAAAGGAAGTGGGAGGGGTGTCATAATTGGGAGAGGAGGAGGAGGAGGTACCGGGTGGGAGGTAGGGTGTAACCCATAGTGCTGAGGTTGGGATCTATCAATGCATAGAGATGACAAGAGGCAAGTGAAGTGGGTGGTTGTTGTTAAGAGAGGGTGCTAATGGTAGCAGCCACATTTACTGGTTGTAATTAGGTGCTGCCTGAGTCTGCCTTTGAATGAGCCAATAGTTGCAGCACCTAAAATGTCAGGAGGTAAGGCATTGATCCAGAGAGGAGCATGATAGAAGAAGGCATGTTGTACCGGGGCAGTGCGGCATCTAGGAACTTTGTAGATCTGAGTGGAGGAGAATACAGTACAGATAACTATGTAATTGTATGATACCCTTCTTTCCCCATTTTGTGTCTGCTTTAGTACTTTTTTCACATTTGAAACATTAAAAGGTGCACGCCTTTTAATATGGCTTGGACCAAGTTTCATCAGTATTCTCAGCTATTTTTGAGTACCTATTCTCCCATAAGGTCAGGGAATACTACCTGCTGCATGTTAGTTCATTTTAATCAGAGCAGAAGTGATTTTAAACAATTGATCTAAACAAATAGTTGAGAATACTGATGAAAACCTGGTCCAAGCCATATTTAAAGGAGCGCTCTTTTTATGATCTCAAAAGTGAAAAAAAAAGTACTACAGTGGGCATAAAATAGGGAAAGAAGAGTATCATACAAGTCAGGAGATATGGGGCAATCTAAAATGGAATAAAAAAGTATACACCAATATTTTCACAGCTATCATACACCGTTGCTTTAAAGGAAGAGTCTCCTTGTTGGTGCACTGGTAATTATAGAAAATAAAACATGAGGAGTGCAATTGCTCACTTTATTTACATACCTTTGTTCTATGAGACTTACATAAAACCATGTGAGTTTCACTCTAATGGTTATGTAGCATCATAGCATGGGCAGGAAAAATACTGCAATCTGATAGGTCACTTTTGGTCTTTACCTGTAAGTACATCAGTCACACGTTATTTAAAGTGGCAGTTTCAATGTAACTGTTGGATGGGTAATCATTAATTACATGCAGCAGGGGTAATTACACTGTAGTTACATAGAAACATAGAAACATAGAATTTGAAGGCAGATAAGGACCACTTGACCCATCAAGTCTGCCCATTTCCCTACCTAATGGATAAGCTGCAGATCCTAGTTAACCAGCAACCTACTTCTTTCTACCCCCACCCCCTAGAATTGCCTTATGGCTGTCCCATGCATGCTTGAAATCAACCACTGTTTTTGATTCCACAACCTCCTCTGGAAGGCCGTTCCATGCATCCACAACCCTCTCTGTGAAAAAATACTTCCTTACATTACCTCTGAGCCGCCCCCCCATCTTCAGATTGTGCCCCCTTGTTCTTACACACCTGTTTTTTTGAAAGAGGCTACCCTCTTGGACTTTGTTGATTCCCTTGAGGTACTTGAAAGTTTCTATCATGTCCCCCCTCTCCCTCCTTTCCTCGAGGCTATACATATTAAGCTCCTTTAGTCTCTCTTCATATGTCTTCCGGTGCAGACCCTGCACCATTTTAGTTGACCTCCTCTGAACAGCTTCCATCTTGTCTATGTCCTTGCGGAGATTGGGTCTCCAGAACTGCACACAGTACTCCTGATGGGGTCCCACCAGCTGTCTGTACAGAGGATAACAATCTCCTGTTTCTACTGGTGATGCCTCACCCTATGCATCCCAGTATCCCCCCAGCCCTCCTTACTGCCCTCTCACATTGCTTGTCCACCTTTAAGTCATCTGATATGACTACCCCCAGGTCCCTTTCCATTTTTGTTGTTGTTAGTATCTCACCCCCCATTGTGTACTCTTCCCCTGGGTAGCATTAAAGTTAAGCTGCCATACATTTGACCATTTCTCTAATCTTGCCAAGTCCCTTCTCATCCTTTCCACCCCACCTTGTGCATAAACTCTGTTGCAGATCTTTGTGTCATTTGCAAAGAGACATACTTTTCCTTCCAGTCCCTCTGCAATGTCGCTTATAAAGACATTGAAGAGGACTGGTCCTAATACTGAACCCTGCGGCACCCCACTAGTAACATGTTTGTTTCGTGCAACTACATTGCAATTGCAATGCAGTTATAGTGTAATTAAGGAAACTTAAATTGCTACCAGTAAATCCAGCAACAACCACAGCAAAAGTACCGATCAGACTCATTACACACATCAAAACTCTGATACACACCTTTTGGAACTTTCAATATTGAAAACTTTCAAACAGCAGGTATTTTTCCCCTTACTAAAACTGTCAGCTAGTCCCTAAAACTACCTATCTAAAACTACCTTAAATTAAAAATAATAATAATTAAATGTTGTTTTCCAATGGCCTTATCATCCCCCCACTAAACACATAAACACATTTAAAATTGAGTACTACTCATAGTTTTAATTTCTAATGTCCCTTTGCTTTCAGTAAAAACTCCCTCTCCTATCCACTCCTGCTTGCAATAAAATCTCTGCTGCTTATGCTGCTGCAGATAAAATTAATATCCTTCCTCCTTTACAGGCATTCTGTTGTGAGTGTCTTTGAGGGGAAGAGAGTACAAATTCTGACTGCAGAATCATGCAGAATTTTGAAATTTCATATTCCATGGTAAACAATCATTTAGTATATTCAGCGTGGAGAAAGACATTGAAAAAAGAACGAGGGCTGGGAATGGAACAAATAATATAAAGAAAAGGGAATATGTGGAATACAGGTAAATGGGAAGAGGCAGACCCAAACTGCTTTAAAGAAAACATTCCTGTAGTTCCTAAAGCACATTAATTTGAATCTAGAATTGGAGAACCTGTTCAGGAGAAAGATACATTACAACTGACCACCCCCACCAGGCCACCATCACCATCAAACTGGTGAGTTCAACAATTTAAAAAAATTACCTTTCCATTAAAAATTTTTGGATTGGCTTGAAATACAAAAGGTGTATTTGGTGTAATTTGTTCACCACTTAAGTTCTGTGCAATGTTTTTTTTGGGAGGTTAGAGCACAAACAGGTCTATCTGCAAGACATGGCTAATTTATTTGAAAACTATATACAATGTGTAAGGATGTCACAGAGGTGGTTGGTCAATGGCATATATGTGTCTGGGTGAACACCTTTGTTAAATTATGGCAGTCTTCCAGACTGGGAGCAAGAGATTCATTAGAGCATGGACAGCTCTGTCTGGTAAGTAGGAGGGAGTAAAATGCCAAATGAATATCATAGATGTGGGCAGAAGAGGAGGTGAACCAAAACAACAAATTCTCTATTGCTGGCTACAAAGCACTTTTGAATCTGGGACTACTTTATTGATTGGCAGATGCATCAAATCATTATGAATTGCACTTTTTATAAAAAATGTTAAAAAAATGTGTTTGTTTTATATTTTAGTGATTTTCACAGATGGCCTCATTTTATAATTGCATTAAGGCACTCCAGGGCATATGTCATTGTATGATTTAGCCACCAATCTTGTGGTTTAAGGCACTCAGCTATGCATCATGCCATACCATATGAGGAATAGGTAAATCCCACAATGAACTATACCCTGGTGTGCCTTATTGCATAATCACACACTCAGGTAGGTAAAAAAAGCTTATAATGTACAACTCCTTATACATTATTCTATACATAATTACTGGTGAGCACATTTATTGGCTGGACTGACACCACTTTCTAATGCCATAATAACCAGCCAGTTATTATGGAATGGAACCTGGTTGTTATGGATGTCGTCCAGTTAAACTGAAAGTGAAAGTTGCCACTGTCTCATACAAACTGAAACAAAATGCCACAGAGAGGAGAATGGCCATTTTTAATAAACAGCACTAAACCAACCAGCAATTATATAAAATAAAGAATTGGGGGTTACATTATTAATTTTTTACACATCCTCGGTATGTAATACCATCACAAACCACTCATGCTTCACACTTGTGGTTTATGTTGTATGACATGCCTTGGGTGTGCAAAAAAACTCATAATGTACAACACCCCATCCATTATTCTGTACACAATTCCTCAAATAGGTTCAACTGACACGATAACCATGAGAGTAAGCTCCAGTGGTTTTATTACGTCACCAGAACCTCAAGATGAAATTATAGCTGAGTAACACATTGTTCCCTATTTTTGTTATTTTTTGGACTACATGGATCTGAATGTGTTTTTAAAAAAGTGTACAGTACAGTACTTACATTTTACCAGGTGTTGAGCAGGAGTCAACGTTCACTGTAAAAGCTGATTACAGTAAAATTTGATTTGAAATGTACATGAGGAATTTTTCATAAATTTTTGATCTTGTAACCGCACTGATGCAATGTCAGATTGATGGTATTATAATATCATATCCTCACAACATTGGTATTAAGATGTTTGGATGTAATTGTTTCCCAATGGGAAAACTGACCATCCATATACTGTGATCCTTGTCTTGGGCAATTCTGGTTGCCTGTTTTGACAGATCTAAATTCTCTACAAATTACCCTAAGAACAGGTGACCCAGAGAATATCAGTATAGTTTAAAAGTGAGAAAGCATAGAAGCTGAAAAATATAAGTACTGTTTTAGCATCACAACAGTGTGTGTCTATATTTTAGTTGACTAAGTAGAATTAATATTTTCCTTTAAGTTTATTAATATGTACATAATGCACTGATCCTGATGTCCTATAATGTACATTATAAACATGATTTCTAACAGTACAGCTCCATTGATAGATAACGTTAGGTTAGCAGGGTGGGATGCAGAACTTATCTTTGGTGAGGACCATATTTATTTATTTATTTATTGAAAGAGTTTTACCAGGAAAGGTATACTGAGCTGTAATACTTCATTTCCAGAGGCGTCCTGAGGGAAAGGGGTACATGGGAAGAACAATACAGCAAAACTAATATGTAGGACTAGACAAAATTAGCAAATTCCAATTTCACAGAATTTCAGCAACATTTTGCAGATATGTTTATTTGGTCATAACTCAGCCACATTGCTATGATTTCTTAGTATTAGACATCCTAAAGGCTTACATAATATAATAAGATTTAGATAATAACCTTTGGACTTACAGGGGCTCCAAGTCTAACATTTTATTCTTTGTGAAATTTTATAAAAATAATTCTTTGCTTGTTACTCAGCCACCTGTGGACCTAGATATCTGTAAATCAGCATGCATAGCTTTCTTGGAAAGGTCATGGAAACTACTTAACATTGAGTTTTGATTAAATGAAATTAAGTTGCAGGGGTTCATCGTTTTTATTATTCGCCTAGTTTTGAAATTTTGTGAAAACCTACTAAACTTTTAAACATTCTAAAAATGTTTGTAACATCCCTGTTATTGTAGGTACAGATTTGAAACTCGCCATGCATACCCAGTGTCAATGGAACCTACTGTCTAAAAAGCTAAATAAATTTGGTTCAGTAGTTTTAAATAGAAACAGACTTTGTCAGCAGATAAGGACTGCATGGTCCACCCAGTCTGCTCATTTTACCCTGCCTATAGTATCACCACAGATCCTACATGATCTCTGGTTCTCCCACCTGCCCATTGTTTCTTCTCCCTTAAGATTAAGATTTTCTTATGCCAATTTCATGCTTTTTTGAATTCTTCCACTGTTTTAATGCCAACTGCTTCAGCTGGCAACCAGTTCCAGGGATCCACCACTCCTTCTGTGAAGAAGAGCTTTCTTATATCCCTCCTGAATTTACCACACTCCAGCTTCACACCATGCCCCCACATTCTTGAGCACATCTTGTTCTGAAAAATACTCCCCTCCTGCACCTTATTCACCCCATTTATGTATTTAAATGTCTCTATTATATCTCCTCTCTCTCTCTCCCTCTCTGCTTTCCTACAGGGTGTACATTTACTTATTTATTTGCTCTTGTTAACCAGGTAAGCACACTAGACAGCCAAGTGCCTATTTTCAGGTGCTACCTGGGAGATTACAAGGTACATACAAGAACATCAAGCATTTCAGGGTATATACAAGAACGTCAGGCATATACATTACAGACAGAAGGTAGATCCCTCAGTCTCTCCTCATAGGTCTTATGCTGCAGGTCCCTCACTATATTAGTTGCCTTCCTCTGGACTGCCTCCACTCTGTCTATATCCTTCTGTAGATGTGGTCTCCAGAACTGTACACAGTACTCCAGATGAGGTCTCACCAGTGATCTATACAGCAGTAACACAACCTCTCTATGTCAGTTGGTGATCCCCCTCCCTATGCAACTCGGCATCCCATTAGCTTCCCCAACTGCCTTGTCATATTGCCAAGCTACTTTAAGGTAATTCAAGACAATTACACCGAGTTCTCACTCCTGCTTGGTTGCTATCAGTTTCACTCCTCCCATTTTGCATTCAGCTTCAGGGTTCCTGGACCCCAAGTGCATTATTTTACATTTTTTCACATTGAAGTCAAGTTGCCATACCCTAGACCACTTCTGTAGCTTTCACAGGTCTCTCTTCATCCTTTCCACCCCCCCCACGAATGTCCACCCTGCTACAAAGTTTGGTATCATTTGCAAATAAGCAGACTTTCCCTTCCAGATCCTCTGCAATGTTATTAATAACTACATTAAAGAGCACCGGTCCCTGCACTGACCCTTGCAGCACCTGACTCGTCACCTTCCCCTCCTCTGAGTGAACCCCGTTTACTACTACACACTAAACATACACTGGAAATACCGCAGATTACTAACTGGTAACATATTCTTAAAACTTCATGGTAGTCTATTTGTTAAGGCCACCAGATTTCACTTGTGGAATTTAACTTTCACAAAGCACTTATCACCACTACATCTGTTACACTGAGCATAACTATTTACAGATCCTGTAGTATCTTTTCTGTTTTATTTCCCCTTTCGTTTCCTCTTAGCTTGACCAAATAGGCTCAACAGAACTACTTGTCCCCCACTGCAACACACTTCCTTAAAAAGAGAGTCACCTACTCCCTTTCCTGCAAGACCTATCCCATAGGAATAGGTGGAATTCCTTCTTCATACCCCAGTCATTTTCTTCTCCCTCTAGGTCTATCTCTGAGTGTCTCTAAGTCCTGGACTTCCAAGTACATCAGGCTCACATGCTAGTCAGATTTGCTGGATATGATTCTTATATGATATGCTTTCACATCAGAATCATTGCCCCTCTATGCTTCTTTGCCTCAACTGGAGGCCTATTATTCTTGTGCTACCCAGCTCAACTTACCTTCCCTTGATGAATCCATGCATCTAACTCCTGCCACAGGTGACGTCCTGAAAGAAATTTGGCAAACAACATCGGCACAAAACAGTTCACCAGTTGGGGATGTCACAAAACAATGTGCAAAGCAACAGAGCCACAAAAGGTTTTGGACACTGGTGGCATGGGCTACATAAAAACATTCTTACAGTGGTGCGATATACAGTACTTCCATGAAACTGTGACTTCATACTGGTGCCTGCACATAACATCAGCACAAGTTACCAAACATGATACTAAGGGCTGAGGGGAACATGAAATCTCCATTTGTAGTTGCTGGCAGTACTGTGCTTTACATCTATTTCCCCCACCTGTGATGTCATTTCCTGTACTGATGATTTATAAAATGGATGCCTGCAGCTGTAATGCCAGAGGGAACTACATGTGTTGTATTTTTTGCCCTGAAATAGGGGTGTAGCCAGGAATTTTAAACTTGTACTCAAAACTGATGCACTGTTGCGACCCCCGTTATGTAAACATAAACCAAAATATGCACTGCCATGCCACACCAACAACAGGACCGCCCCCCTTCCCTCTGTTTGCCATGTCTGCGTTCAAGTATTCAGTTTCTTTTTGTAATCCTCCTTTGTTTTTCTGCCTGTCTGGTAAGTTATTTTTATTTGTGTATTTGGCTGGTGGCATCAGTACCCCATAGTGAACAACAAAGGCAAAAGGGCTCAGCACGACACAGACATAATGTGACTCACACTGTCCTTGCTTTCCTCTTTTTGTTGCCCCTGCTTCATTTTGTTATTGTGCTCTGCTGAGTACAGTGTATATGCCTGCTGATACTCCTGCCCTGAAAGAGTTACAAATGTGGCCACAAGCTTGTTACAAACAGATTTTCCTTAGCAGAAATATTGACACCTTTCTTTGTACGTGGATGTTCCCTTGTAAATAAAGAAATAAATGAGCAACTAAAAGGGAACTATAGTATGGATGTGAAACATAGAAATATAGACTTTGATGGCAGATAAGGACCGCTTGGATCACCCAGTCTGACCATTTCCCTACCTACTGAATGAGCTGCAGATCCTAGTTAACCAACAGCCTACTTCTTCCTACCCCCCACCAGAATTGCTTTATGTCTGTCCCATGCATTCTTGAATTCCCCCACTGTTTTTGACCCCATGACCTCCACAGGAAGGCCATTCCATGCATCCACCACCCTCTCTGTGAAAAAATACTTCCTCACGTTGCCTTTGAGCCATCCCCGCCGTCTTCAAATTGTGCCCCCTTGTTCTTGTACATCTCTTTTTTCTGAAATATGCTACCTTCCTGGACTTTGTTGATTCCCTTGAGGTACTTGTAAGTTTCTATCATGTCCCCCTCTCCCTCCTTTCCTCATGGGTATACATATTAAGCTCCTTTAGTCTCTCTTCATATGGCTTCTGGTGCAGACCCTGCACCATTTTAGTTACCCTCCTCTGGACTGCCTCCATCTTGTCTATGTCCTTACAGAGATAGAGTCTCCAGAATTGCATGCAGTACTCCAGATGGGATCTCACCAACTGTCTGTACAGGGGGATAACAACTTCCTGTTTTCTACTGGTGATGCCTCTTCCTATACATCCCAGTATCCCCCAGCCCTCCTTACTGCCTTCTCACATTGCTTGCTTACCTTTAGGTCATCTGATATGACTACTCCGAAGTCCCTTTCCATTTTTTGTTGTTCTTAGTACCCCCACCCCATTGTGTACTCTTCCCCTGGGTTTTTTGTTTCCCATGTGCATTACTTCGCACTTCTTTACATTGAATCTAAGCTGCCATACATATGTGTGTTTTTTTTTTATTTTGCAATGTATTTACCTGGGGGATAATTCAGATGAGATTCAAAACCTCATTTTCATGGTGTTCAGCCTATAAACATTTCAACAGCTGGGTGAGCTGGAGCACGGAGAGTTAAGTGCTTAAAGGAGCACTACACCTCTCATATTGTACATTTTATCTGTCTACTTGTCACCAGTGACCTCCATTCCTGCAGCTGATCAGGATATAAACTGTTGCTTTAGTTTACTTGTAATATTTGTTCACTGCAGCTGTCCTAGGGGACTCCATTTTTTTGCTTGTTGAAATCTTATTTTCCGTGTGAGCTGTATAAGCATAAGAGAGCAAGATATCACAGCACCCATTTGCACCATGTATATATGTGCTACAAGTGCAAATAACCTAAAAAAAACTCTTTGGAAACACAGAACATATGAACATACAAATGTGCCAGCAGAAACAGACTACCCAGTCTATCTAAGTCTGCTCGAGTGTGCAGCTAGCACCCCTAGTTTGCAGCTGCCCCAACCCCCTCCCCTTTGTTATCCCACTGCCACCCCACCTCCTTTCTTATAGCAGATACTGAATGCAATTAAAAACCCTCTGCATTACAACTCCTAAGCAGTTTGCAAAAACTAAGTGAAAGTAAATGTGATATTTCACACCTTGTTTTGCAGCATTCTGAGTAAGCAGGCAAGCATACTGTAGAGTCTAAAGAGTGCAGTGACATCATGCTCTCATATGCTAATGCAGCTGTCAGGGACAATGAGATTTTGGCAACCAGAAAATGGAGACCCCTAGGATAGTTAGAGGGAACTAGTATGAACAGTGAAAATAAACTGAAACAAGCACGTATATCCCCAGCAGATACAGGAAATGAGTTGTCTGTTGACAAGAAATAACATTTGCAAGATATGAGGATGTAGTACTTATCTGGTTCTGCTGGGGGGCTTAAGCCAGATTCTGCTTGATTCCCAAGCCAGTGTTTTAAACAGTAGATGAGATTGCCTCCCAATATTAACAGAGATTATCCAGATATTAACTAGTGCTGATACATTAAGTAGCGGTATCCAATCTATGAACATTATTGGTGATAGTTTCTTAATTCAAAATGTTAAAGACAGAACTACACATGAAACAACTCGATTTCAATATGTTGTAATAATAAAAATGACTGGTTTGAGTGGTATTGGTTTTCAGAAGACTATTTAGTAGGGCTTATAGCAAAATAAGATTTATTTTAAAGGTAAACTAAACAGCAAAAGAAATCCCCAAACCTTTTAATTTCATTAGGTGAAGTACAATTAAACAAAACATATAAGGTAGCAGAATAAGCTTGCCCCTACACTCATACTGTAGCACTGTTGTGCCCTCCTTTTTCCTTCTCCTTTTCCTAAATTTAAAATTATGATTAAAGCCCCCCTTTCCCAACATTCATGGAACCCATATCCCCCTTCACCACCAGAGGTCAAAATTAAATCCCCCTTCCCACCTTCAAAGTATCCTTACTCTGTCCCCTTCCCTAAATCTTAATTAAATCTCCCATTCCCACTCTTGTAGCACTCCCAACCCCCTTCTCCCTCACCTTTCACCTTCCCCCTCACACCACCCAAAGTTAAAATCAGATCCCCCTTACCTATTCTAGTAGCTCCTTTATCCTTCCTCCTTTCCACCTGAAATTAGAATTTAATTACCCTTTCCACGCCAACGTGGCCCCCATGTACTCCACTACCCTCCACCCAAGGTAATGTTTAATTTTCCCCTTCCCCTACTCTCATAGCACCATTAACCTACCACCATCCTCTAAGTAATGAGTAGTGACCCACTGCCTGTAATCAACTAATTGATAGCCCTGCTAATAAAGGAGCCTTCAATCAGTGTTTGATTAAGGATCCTTATTTTCCTAGTGCCTATATTTCCCCAAACAGCACCCCATACGTCGAATGGGAAGAACACCCCTCCCCCCTCAGCTAGTGGTCAAACAGGAATTCAGCATGTTTGCCATTCATTTGCATCACCAGGTAAGAAAAAAGGTTTGTCTCCCCATACCACGCACAGGAGTAATGCCAAACTTCACCCAACAACTAACACACAAAATCTGGCCAATGGAAAATCAATGTACACAAATGCTCACAGCCTGGGAAATAAGATCCCAGACCTGCAGGCAATAATGTCAGAGGCTAAACTGGACATAGTAGCAATTAGTGAGACATGGTTTACCAGTAACCACACTTGAGAGACTTCAGTACCTGGCTATGTATTGTTCAGAAGAGACCGAGGTGCAAAAGGGGGAGGAGTGGCCCTGTATGTTAATGAAAATATCAAAGTTACAGAAATTCAGAATACATAAGGAGCCAGAAGAACTGTGGGTCACCCTGGAAACAGGAAATGGGACAGTCATAAGAACTGGGGTTGTCTACAGGCCCCAGACCTGAGGAGGACATAGACACATTACTGTTAGAAGATATACAAAACATGACAGGTAAAGGGAGGTTCTGATAATGGGAGACTTCAACATGCCAGATACAGATTGGTCAATACCAGCAGGAACATCTGCCAGAACTAGACTCATAGTGGATTCCTTGCAGGAGGGCCTCAAACAACTGGTACAGCAACCCACAAGAGACAGGGCTATCCTAGATCTAGTACTGACTAACAAAGAAGGATCACAGATCTCCAGGTAGAAGGTCACCTGGGGGCCAGTGACCATCACATGGTATGGTTCAATTTGGCTACTACATCTAAATCATCCCATTCCAAGGCAAAAATATGGGACTTCAGAGGAGCTGACTTTGATAAGATGGCCAACAGAGTTAAACTAGCCCTGGCAAAAAGAAACACAGGTGAGGGGGTACAGGCAAAGTGGGCAAGCATTAAGGATGCAATACTTGAAGCAACATCCCATTGTGTTAGACAGAAAGGAAGTGCAAAGAAGAGAAACCACTTTGGTTCTCAAATACAGTAGCAGAAAGATCAGAGCCAAAGGCTGGCCTTCAGGAAATATAAGGGAACACAGCGGGATGAAGATAGGCGGCATACCAAACTGCCCTAAGGGAAGCAGGTAAGGCAGTAAGGCAGGCAAAGTCCCAAACTGAGGAAACACTAGCACGAACAGTAAAGAAGGTGACAAGACTTTCTATAGATACATTAGTGAAAGGAGAAAGTCCAGAGGGTATTGCTAAGCTTAATGGAGAAAAGGGAGCATGTGAGGAGGAGGACCCTGTAAAGGCATCTATCCTAAATAGATACTTTTGCTCAGTATTTACTGAAGAGAAGGTAGGGCAGGGCCCACAGCTCAGCATCATGGACACAGGGGAGGAGGTGAGCACTACTCCCTTCACAAAGAAAGGATCCTACAAGAGCTTGCTAAGCTCAGGGTGGATAAGGCAATGGGACCTGATGGCATACATCCCAGGGTACTAAGAAGCTAAAGGAGAAACTAGCAGAGCCATTAGCAGAATTGTTTAGTGAGTCTCTGAGCACAGGAGAGGTCCCAGAAGACTGGAGAAGGGCTCATGTGATCCCACTCCACAAGAGTGGTAGCAGGGAGGAGGCGGGGAACTACAGACCGGTCAGTCTTACCTCAGTAGTGGGCAAGATTATGAGGCACTCCTTAAGGAAAGGATAGTGCAACACCTGGAATCCATAGGAGCACAGGATCCAAGACAGCATGGGTTTACAAAGGAAGGTCCTGTCAAACTAATCTCATAGATTTCTTTGACTGGGTAACCAGAGTGGTGGACCAAGGGGAGCAGTTGATGTCGCCTACCTTGACTTCAGCAAAACTTTTGACACTGTTCCACATAGAAGATTGATAAATAAGCTGGGTAGGCTCAGGGTGGGTCAGAAGTTGGTCAACTGGGTGGCAAACTGGTTGTGGGCAGAAAACAGAGAGTGGTTGTAAATGGTATACAGTCAGAAGAGATGCAAGTCACAAGTGGGGTACCTCAGGGATCAGTCCTGGGGCCAGTCCTCTTCAACATCTTCATTAGTGACCTTGCAGATGGACTAGAGGGTAAGGCTTGTCTGTTTGCAGATGACACCAAGATCTGCAACAGAGTAGATGAGCCAGATGGGGTGGGCAGAATGAGAAGAGATCTGGATAAACTAGCAGAATGGTCAGAAGAGTGGCAACTGGGTTTAATGCAAAGAAGTGCAAAATCATGCATGTAGGGAAGAAAACCCTGAAGCCACCTATAGGCTGGGAGGGAGTTGCTAGCAGTCACAAAGGAAGAAAGAGACTTGGGCATCATCATCACTGATGACCTAAAATCATCAAAGCAGACCTCTAAAGCAGTAGGTAAGGCTAGGGGGTGTTAGGGTGTATTAGTAGGGGTATCACAAGTCGTAAGAGGAGGTAATAATCCCTCTGTACAAGACACTGGTTGAGGCCCCATCTGGAGTACTGCGTGCAGTATTGGAGCCACACCTTCACAAGGACATTAACCAAATTGAGGCAGTCAGAGAAGGGCAACCAAAATGGTGCAGGGACTGCATCAGAAGACATTTGAGGACAGATTAATGGAGCTCAATATGTATACCCTTGAGCAAAGGAGGGAGAGAGGTGATATGATCGAGGCATTCAAACACCTTAAGGGCATTAACAAGGTGAAAGAGTCTAACATGTTTAATATAAGAAAAATAGCAGGACAAGAGGACACAGCATGAGATTAGAGGAGGCCAATTAAGGGGAATGTGAGAAATTCTTTTCACAGAAAGGGTGGTGGATGCATGGAATGGCTTACCACAGAAGTGGTGGCTATGAATACAGTGCAGGGCTTCAAACAGGCATGGGATAGGCATAAGGGAGCAATACAAATGACTATGAATAGATAGGCCACTGACAGAGCAAAGGCCGATGGCACATTTATAAGGTAGAAAAAGAAATGGGCAGACTGGATGGGCCTTGCGGTCCTTATCTGCCGTCAACTTCTATGTTTCTATGTTTCTATGTAAACAGGCATTTTTACCAGACTAGCTCCATATGATCTTCAAGGGTCCTAGAAGGGCAGAATAAGGCAGAACATTAATCTGGCTTAATGTGACTATGGGTGTGGGGAGAAAGGGATACCAGTGTAATACTACGAAGTTAGGGGTGGGTGGGTGGGTGGGTGAATGACTGATATTTATTTACTTAAAATTGTGTATGATGAGAAAGTCCAATAAGATGTGGCATATTGTTTTAATAGCAGTCCTGTGGTAGAAGTGCATAAACGGTACATTATTTCACAGTAAAACTACATACACACATAAAACATAAAATAATCAATTACTCATTGTTCAAATACAAAAAACTGCAATGGAGTGGTTACAAAGTGTATGGCACAACTGTTACAATTAAAGTTATTTTTTTGGCACTGCGGATGAGCTCATTTTGCCTTTTTGGGGAGGTCATTATTTGCATCAACAGAGATGGGATTCCTGTGCTAACACAATTATAAGGTTGGGGCATTGTTTGCTGGCACGGGGGGGGTGAACTCCCAGGACTGGTGATTATTTTTTTTTTGGGGGGAGGTATTGTCTGAGAATGGGGCCAAGTGCTGGTGCCATTATTGAGGGAGCAATGCCTGAAAAAAAAGCATTTTATGTCTTTATGGTGGTAAAGTTAACAACAGAGTATCTGTTAGTGCATGCATACTGGCAGAAGTAGGAAGGAAAGAAGGCCTCTGGTCCATTGAGTTCCTTCCTTCCACCAGCTCAATAGAAATACTCAGTCACCCTTCTTTCTTCAAAGTATAGCTGCATGTTTGCTTCTACAAAAGAATCAAACACCTTGAACTTCAGATGTTCAATTCGTTTGGACTGTGGCAAACTTTATGGGGAATAGGTAGACTTTTGGTTCAGTTGGTTTGCCGTGGTCCAAATGGTGCAGACCAGGCAAACCAGTCGAACCATGAACCACAGTTCACACCTCAAACAGTTCACTAGAGCACAGTATGAGTCACAGCCTTGTTTTGGAGCTTAACTCAACTTGATGACATCAGCCAGTGTGAAAGCTCACTTGTGTGCTGGTCCTCGGGCTGTTAGGTAGCTCAGGCAGGGCTGTGGTTCACTTCTAGTTAGATTAGCTAGTATAGTCCTCAAACAGCAAAAGAAAATCTTCAAACATTCAACCAATACTAGTCCTGCAAACAGCAGGTCAGCTGCAGGGGGAATATTTAGCAGGAACAAGAATGGAAAAAAAAGAAAGTAAAGAGTCAGGCAGGCCTCTGGGACCATGGGCTTGCCTGAGAGGACTGAGAGGGGAAAGACTAGACTCTAGAGGAGTGTGCCTTGGGTCAGGCTAGCCTGTAGGCAGATGGGGCACGAGGTGGCAGTCTGCCAGCATCCACTTGTTGCCTAATCTCAGCATTGCAGCACACATTTGTTTTTTTATTGTTGAACTGCTGTAGCATTTTAGCAGGGCAAGCAAACAAATGACTGAAGCCCCTGTCAGAAGCCTTAGATGGGTTTTTTTTGGGGGGAGGTACTTTTATTTATTAATTTTACTGGGCAGCAAATGTGTGCCAGCTGGCAGCAGGACAGTGCCTGGACACTGCTAGTTGGCACTTTTTTGACATCCCCTATAAAAATTTAAAAAATAATTAATCATTCAGCTTTTTTTCTTCTTTTTTTGTGGCAATCTTCAAATTCAAACCCTTTACATTCACCTAAGTTGCAAGCTTGCCTGCAGCAGTTCTTTCTTCCTCTTCCTGAGCCCTGAAGCAGCCTTTTGCAGTATGATCTGGGCAGTGGGCAGCAAGTGTGTGCCAGCTGGCAGCATGCCAGTACCTGGCCCCTGGTAGTTGGCACCTTGGTGGCATTCCATAAACATTTTTGTTAAAAAGAAATTAATTTAGGCCAACCCAGTGGCACTGAGGGCTGAGGTGCTGGTGCTTTACCTCACACTATGCCAGCGACCCCGGGTTTGGGAATGACCTCGGATCACCGGGGAGCCAGCTCGGGTGGGGTTGGAGCAAGACTGAGCCACAACCTGTGGCTCTCCCCTCCAAGGGGTGGATGAACGCTCCTCTGTAGTCCCACTCTGACCAGGTGGAAGTCTGGTGAGATGCACAGGCAGCAAGGAGCAGCAACATAAGTCTGGGGAGGGCTAGTTTTCCCCACTCATGGGATTTTTTGGAAGCTACATTAAAAAATTTTGGGGTTGGGTCCCAGTTTCTACTCTGGGTCAAAGCATTATACTGTCAGCCACAGGCAAGGGTGAGGGTTAACGGCTCTACATCTGCCCCGCTTCTCATCAAAAGAGGGACCTGACAGGGCTGCCCCCTTATCCCCATTGTTATTTGCCCTAAGTATTGAACCCTTGGTGGAATTGATCCGTTCACATCCAGACATTAAGGGTATAAGGGTGGGAGGGGTGGAAAATAAGATATCGTTATACGCGGACGATACCATGCTCTACTTAGGGGATCCAGAACACTCTTTTCCTGTGCTAAACCAGATCATCTAGTCCTATAGTCAGATATCAGGGTTAAAAATTAACCCTGACAAAACAGAGGTTTTGTTAATTAGTGGCACCAGTACACCTAGATTGACCCAACTGATACCCTTCAAATGGGTGAAAACAAACATTAGATATCTAGGGATTCAAATCCCATTGCATCTGGACCAACTATATAACCTTAATTTTGGGAAACTCTTAAAGAACATTTTCACAGACTTAAAGAGATGGGAAATCTTACCTTACCCCTCAGTTTAATGGGGAGAATAGATACAATACATATGAATGTGTTACCCTGGTTCTTGTTTCTATTCAGTAGTCTCCCACTACATATCCCAGCAATGGAATGGAAAAAGATTAATAAGGCAATAAGGCCATACAGCATTTTATATGGGGGGACCGCAGAGTCAGGGTGGCCTGGAAAATGTTGATAAGACCCAAGTTATAGGGTGGCCTGGGCTTGCCTAACCTAAAAAAACTACTATTTAATAGCACAATTAACTCCCTGAGTGGTGTACTGCTCGAAGGAATCCCATCAGGCTTGGAGAGACATGGAAATTGATAGTATCCCAGGATCAAACCCACTCATAGATTTTACAGATTTACTATAAAGAAATATAAGTCACCGAATCAGTGGCAGGTCCAAACATATAGAATATGGGGACAGATTAAAGATAGCTTGGGTTTGTCTTACTTAATGTCCAACAAACTGGAGATTGCCTCATGTGCAGCATTCCTCCCTCCAAGGTTGGACGACACCTTTGCTAGATGGAGACACTTGGGCTTGGTACGCTTTGAACAATTTGTAAGACAGAACAGGATGAAATCCTTTAAAGAGATGGAAATCGAATTTAAGATACCAAAGTCCCATTTTTTCAGATATCTACAAGTGAAGTCCTTTCTTTCTCACAACAACAACTTAGAAAGGATACAGCAGACCCCTCACCCTACTGTAGAAATGATACTTCGAGCAGTGCAGAACCCAAACTAGCATCTAATTTACTTAAAAGTTACCAAAATTCTATAGTCACTGACACCCTGATAAGTCAAACTGATTAGGAACAGGAAGCTGGACTCCAGCTAGACCAACAAAGGTGGCAGTCTATATGGGAGGGGGTCTTTAGGACGTTGGCATCACCAGTCTGGAAAGAATTTCAGTGGAAAGTTGTAACTAGGTACTTCAATACCCCCACAAGAACTAGGCATTATGGAGCCACACTCTTGGATAAATGTTGGAGGGATTGTGGGAATGTGGGGACATACCACCATATTTTTTGGTCTTGCCCCCAAGATCTCTCAATATTGGGCAGAGGTTACGACCAAGTTTATACAAGTGACTGAAAGCAAAATAAGGCCCACCTTTGAACACATGGTTCTGGGGCTTCCAGTAGTAAACAGGGGATCAAATCGAAACAAAAGCTTTATAGGCATCTTACTGGCAGCTGCCAATAAGGCCATTACCAGGAAATGGTTGGACCCCACCCCACCCACTCTGAAGGACTGAATTGATATTGTTAAAGAGACTGAAAGATCAGAAAGAATCACAGCAGAATTACATCCGCAAAAAGAAAAATTCATGGGAGTGTGGCTGCCATTCATGCACTTAGTGGAGGAAATAGAAGGTATCTCAGTACTCGCTCAGCAAGCCTCTATAATCTAATGGTCAGGTTATGTAGATTGTTTTAAACTGGTTATGAATCAGAACAAATCGCCAGCCAATAACTTATGTTGACGTTTAAAGTTTTTGTTTATTATATTAAGAATCCTTTATTAAACAAGACATTGGAGAATTCAGATAGGCACAAATTCATCTTCACAGATGGACTGTACAGAGGTGCAACGTTGGTTAACATCAGGAAAAATAATACACAAAAAAAGAAAGAAAGATGAAAGAAGTTGGTTAGTAAACTCCTGAGATGTGGATCATTTCTGCAGAACCTCTAAGGACTGTAAGGAACTCCTAAGGAGGAAAAGAAAATGAAAAGTGATTAATTATCTGTACAAGAATTAATGTACTACTATGACATTGTAACCTGAGTATATAGTGTGGATACAGGTCTGTAACTATTGATGTATGAATTTGTGCAACATGATAATAAAGCAAGTTTTTAAAAAAAATAAGTCTGGGGAGGGGCAGAAGGGGCCACCAGATCCTGGCGTGTGAATGTACCTCCACACGCACACACGCATGTGTACCCCGAGGCCTCGGGGGAGAAAACCGGAAAAAATAAAAAAATATATATATAAAAAAGAAATTCATTTTTTCTTTTCGTGGCAGTTTTCAAATTCAAACTCTTCATGTTTACGATAAATTTTTTGTGAACTTCTGTCAGGCCTACACAGGCCAAATGAGTAATTTTTGGAGCAACGTTGCCCATGAAACTAGTGTGTACAACAATCCATGGCATAGCAGAAAGCCTTGCCTATGTGTGGCACTGTCCCAATGGGCACACAATTTTTTGGACCCAGTTGCCCACACTGTAGGATGCTGCACCATTGAATTCATTCAGTTTCTTTAGATTAATGTTTTATGAATTTTTTCCATGTCCACACAGGTTGAATAAATAATTAGGGGGCAATGTTGCCCATGAAACTAGTGTGTACAACACATCCAAGTATCCATGTCATAATAGGAAACATTGTCCATGTGTGGCACTGTCCCAATGGACACACAATGTTTGGAATCCGTATCCTATGCTGTGGGATTCTGTACTGATATTT
This sequence comes from Neoceratodus forsteri, assembly GCA_016271365.2. NCBI lineage: Eukaryota > Metazoa > Chordata > Ceratodontiformes > Ceratodontidae > Neoceratodus > Neoceratodus forsteri. The sequence continues at coordinate 74,725,085 of JADMNL010000029.1, read as the reverse complement.
CATGGACATTTATAGCCCTTACAGTCCATTTAATTTTGATCATTGTTAGCCATGTACTCTTGTTTACTATCAGCATTGTTTTGCACTGACTGAATGGATACTGTTTTTGGAACCAGTACCCCTCAATGTGGGTCACTGCATCATTTTGCTATTTTGGGTGCTTCATCAGCTCAGTGCATCATGTTATTTTAGTTTATACCATTTCCTAATGTTTTTTAATGGCTGAGCCTGTGTGAACTAGTCTGCCTATAAGGGAAATTTGGCAAGCGTTACCTGGTTCGATGGTCAAAATTCGTATAGTCTAACTGTGGGAGATTCACACAGCCCCACGTCAAAGTATTTGTTGAGTCTGAGCTTGAAGTTTGTTACAATATTGGTTGATACAAACTTCTCTTGAAGTTTATTACAAGTGTCAGTCATACATTAGATATAGTTCTCCCTTCCCTTGACTCATCATCCTTTGTGCTGACATTGTGTGCCCTCCCGTCCTTTCATCCTTATTCAACTTTAGGAGCTGTATTTGGCCTGAAAGTGTTATCCCTTTCCAATACTTGAATACAGTGAGCTAGTATAGCCTAAAGGTTAGAGTAATGAGCTGTGAATGTGCATAATACATTCAGTACACCTAGTTCTGAGTCCCACAACCTCCACTTGCATACTATGTGACTCTGTACAAGTCACTAAACCTAACCAGTGCTCCCAGGTTTCCCCTGAAAACAGGCATGGTGTCTAGTGGGCCTTACCCAGTTACCAATGAATGAATGAATGAATGAATGAATAAGAGTCACCTCTGATTCTTTTCTTTTCCACTAAAAACAGTCTTAATTCTGTCAGCCTGTCCCAATAGGCCATGTTTTGTAAACCTTCAACCACCTTGGCCAGTCTCCTGTGTAGTTTCTCAATCATGCCAGTATCTTTCCTCAGGATATGAACCAGACCTGCACATATTATTCAAGATGAGGCTTGACCTGGGATATGTGTAGGGGCAATATGACTTCTCTCAAGTGGGTTATAATGTTTATATTGACACATTCTATGATTTTGTTTGCCTTGTTAGCTGTTGACCCACATTCTTGCTCCTGTTTCAGTTTACTACTGATCAGTATTGCCAGGTCTTTTCCTACTTGGTTTCAATAATTTCTATGTCATTTATGTCATTTTTTACCTTTATGTTCCACTTTTCCCGATATGTTGCCTTGCATTTCTCAACAGTAAAGTTCATCTAAATTTCCTCTACCAATTCCGCAAGCTTATCTAGAGCCTGCTGCATTCTATCAATTTCCTCTTAATCTAACCACTGTTGCCATTGTTAGGTGTCAGAATGGCTCAGTTGGTAGCACATCCACTTCTAGTGTAGCACTAAGGGGATGCTGTGCTCTTGAAGTGTGTCCTACTTCAGTTGAGACGTTAAACAGAGGTCCCATCTGCCTGTTCTGGTGGTTGTTCAGGTGAACATTAAAGATCCCATGGCACTTCTTGAAGAGTAGAGCAGAGGAAGCTCCAGTGTCCTGGCCAAAATGTTCCCCAAGTCAATAAAACAACTAAGATTCACTAAAAAATACCACCAACAGCTTACTGTAGTTCAAATTCAGTTGGTTTGTATCTGTATCCCCCCTTCTCCCCCACGCTCTGGGGATGAGGCTGGAAATAAGAAGTACTGTCTAGCCTGTTCCCTCCTTTCCCAGTCAACAAAAAATAAATAAAATAAATCTTGACATCATTGGCAAACTTGGTGATTCAACAGCTGTTGCCCACCTCCAGGTCTCTTATAAATGCAGTGAATAATAATTATTAAGTGTCAACCAGAACTCAGTCCCTTTATTCCCCATATCAACCTCATGTGACATCACACCATGCTGATGTGGAGTCACAACTGAACAAGCACCCACATGGGAAGTTTTTTCCATCACACTAACCAAAAACAGCTGTAACATGTCTGTCAGCTTACACATGTCTTAAAGTCAGACCCTGACAGATATTTTAAAAATAAATTATGGGTGACTGTGTGATCACTGATTTTTTTATACACCATTAGCATGTTTTGCCTTTAAAATACGGTCCTAGACCAGACCAAAATGATAAAAAATGGACTGTCCAACCATTTTGATTCAGACCATCTGACATTCTGGATTTCACAAAGTCCCAGTGTTTTCTCACACTTAGGTGACATACAGGTCGACCAGAACAGCCAGACCAAAACAGTAAAAACTGGACCATACAGGTTGCACCCACTCCAGTTTTGTTATTTGGGGCTGATCCCATCTCACGGTCTGTAGTTTATCAAATCCCCTCAATTGCACTGCAGCTTCTAGACCAATTGTTTTGAAAACTGACATACACTTAGCCTCCTGGACGGAAAGGGTGCATGACAATTTTCTAAACCCTAATTTACAAGACGGATAAGTTACAAGTTGTCAAGAATAGGGGTCTTGACCCAAGCACTAACTTGAGTTGATGTATCAATGATACTTGGTACAGAGTGCATACAGTTCAAATGCCAGTGAAAAACTTTGAAAGCTAGATCATTTTTTAAATATAACTTTCTACTACTCTTAGAAAAAAATGGCAGATAATCTTCATACATGTACAGTACCACTCAATAGGATGAAACACTCTGACAGAGATGTCACAATTAACTGCATGATACAGTAGAGTAATTGCCATTGTATTACATTGTGTTCCTCCAGGATCCTGCACAATATCACTGGCAAAAAGTGTGGTAAGAGCACTTCATCCTAATGGGTGGCTCTCTACAATACAGCATATACCTACCCTAATCATTAATTGAGAGTTGTTAATGTGGTCAGGATGAATGTCCTGCCAAGAATACTTAGCTTGTTTTTGCTGTTTTTTTACCTCCATCCCATGGTCCCCGGTGCTCCTCACCTTCTGGTCCTCCTATCAGTCTGTGCCTCTGTTTGCAGGACTTACTGTTAATGCCGGTGCATGCCACTTGTCTCCCATTGTTATCCCTGGTCCCTGGTTCCAATTCTGTCCCTTTCAATGGGGAGGGCAACCCCTCTTTGGCCACCAGAGAGCTGGGAGACATGCCTCAGGGTCCTTGATACCAGGACTGGGAGGCATGCTCACCACCAAACAAGGTCTGGTGGCATGGGGGCTTGGGCACATTGGAGGCAATCATCCAGACAAGCCAAGCTTGCCTCTTTTTCCTGTGTTCTGTGGTCCTGCCCACCTCTTCAAGGCACATCCTCAATGGCATCCTGAGGAGTGAGTGCTCTTGACATGTGGTCACCCATGTTGCATGTACTACCTCATGCCAACCACCAAGAGCCACTCCAAGAGCAAACAGCATTTTCACCCTCCCCAGGAGGAGAGTGGATACTCTGTCACCCTCTGTCCCAGCCTCTGCTTCTGACATCCCAGGCTTATAGTGTGAACCTAAGTCACCAGTGTGACATGCAGGTACCTCAATGCTCAGGGCCATGGAACTGTGCAGCTGATTTTCTTTATTCAGACTATTACTATAAAGAAAATTGTTTTCTAGACTAGAGGGTTTAGTGAGGATATTTTTGTGGGGAAGTAAGGAACCTTAAATAAAAATGGATAAACTATGTGTCTCAAAGGAAGGGGTGTTAATAATTAACATTGCCAAATGTGTTTTGGAATTACTGTACTGCCCAGGTGAAACAACTCTTTGAATGGTTTAAAGAAAATAATTTATATTTTTCCTGAAAGGGATTCATCTCCATCTTTCATCTGTAAATTTTGTTATTTTCAAATCATAAGACTATTTCTCTTCTCACTGAACTGTTTTCAGAAATATAGTTGGTGGTACATAATCTGCTTTAGTGCAAAAAGATTTTATCCCCTATGCGCTTGAAAACATCCTTCCTGTTCCGACCTGGTATTTAAATAATGGTGCACATTGGGACTAGTACATTTGGATTTTTTTCTGGGAGCAGAAAATATCAGACCATCAGTGAAATAATATACCGAACGGTTATGTTTTAAGTGGAAATGAATGATAAAGTAAAGCAAATTCCATTTTATATACTCAGTAAGGTATGTTAAACCATTCAATGTGTTCAGCAATGCCACTGGAGACAGCATCAAAGGCAAAACAGGCTCTTTGCCAACGACACCAAGCTCTGTATGAGGATGAACACTGAAGAAGGCATTAGAGACCTGAGAGAGGACCTGGTAAGGTTGAAGAGGTGGTCTGGAAGCTGGCAAACAGGTTCAATACAAGAAACTGTAAGATAATGCACATACTGTAGGTTAAAAGAACCTCAGTGCTAACTACATACTTGGGGGTGTGAGGGTCACGGTCTCAGAGGAGGAGAAGGATCTGAAGATGGCAGTCACAAACAACCTATTACCTTAAATGCAGTGCAGTTAAGTGGTGGAAAAGGCAAACAGAATGCTGGGTTTCATTTTGAGGTGGTTCACCAAAAGAAGGAAGGAGGTACTTCTGCCCCTATAAGGATCCATGATTTGACCACATCTGGAGAACTAAGTGTAGTACTGTACTGAAGCCCCTTTCTCAGGAAATGTATAGAATAGCCTGAGGCAGTGCAGGGAAGGGTACAAAGATGATACAGGGGCAAGAGGGTATCTAATAGGAACAGAGCCTAGTGAACCTGATCATGTACTCACTTGGGGGGGGAACATGACTGACACCTTCAAATACCACAAATATATAAACAAGGTAGACCTTGAGGATCTTTCTAACAGAAGTGAAAAAAGGAACACCATAGGGCACAACTACAAGCTGGTGAGGTAGGTACCAAAAGGATACCAGGAGGCACTTCTTCACAGAAAGAATGGTAACAGGGTGGAATGCACTACCAGAGAGGTTAGTTAATAATAAAACAAAAGGAGAGGGATAAATGCAAGGGCAAGTTTAGGGTAACAGGGGTGGCTGAGCAACACCTATTAAGAATGCATAAGCTCTGCAACAAGCAGACTTAATGGACCATTTGAGCCTTCTTCTGCTGGCATTTTTCGTATGTTCACATCTTTGAGACATACTTTAAGATTAGGTTTATTGAGTTAATACCAATAGCAATTTACTTACAGGCATATGGGAGGTCTTTACTAGATGTTGTACTGGTTAATGTTAAAAGATGTATCATGATCTGCTGGAATAATGTCCTCTCGCCTTCAGAATCAAGGTGGTTATGTCTCACTGTGGACTGCTTGAGCTTAGAAAATGCTCATTAAACATTATTGAAGGATGTGATGGCTCTTAGAATGGTGTGGCACACAAAGTTGTTAGGTATTGTATCAACAGTATACCAGGAAACGTTTCATTATTTGATGTGTTGTTGTCTATCGTTTCCATTTATAATTATGCACATTTGTACCTTGCAATAAAGCCAAGTTGGAAAAAAAAAGAATCATGTGGCTCCTATTTGATGGTGCTTTGCAAGCAATAAATGGTTATGTTTCTAGCTGCTGCACTTCCTCACTAGAGAATTCACATCTATTATATGTACTTTAGAAAAAAGGGCTATGGATTTCCCGGGCTCTGATTGGCAGATGCCCCTGGCAAGATGGGCATCTATCAGACAACAGAGTCCAGGTAAAAAACTACCAGTGGCAACCAATCTGATTACCTATAATTCAAGAGGCATTGCCCTCCTAAGTTTTATAGGTATTAGTGCATTGTTTCAAATATTTTAAGTTCATTAACATATGAACATATGATTCTTGGAAAAAAAGATGACCTTTGGTCCATCGAGTTCTTTCCCACACCACCTCAATAATACCCTGTCATACCATTTGCTTCAAAGTATCTATCACAGCCCATCCCTTGCAGGACTTCGGGTGGCATCGGAGCTCTTGGATGTGATGGCTGCATGTGGGACAGGATCAGAGGAAGCAGTGGTAGCCTGTAACAGGTCTGTTGTGGCACTTGATACTGTCACACCAGCTCGTATATGACCCAGGTCTTCTCATTAGGGATCCCTGTGGTTTGACAGGGATCTTAGGGAGATGAAGGCTTTGGGTCACAGATTAGAGCATTGTTGGTGGAAGTCTAGGGTAGATGGGGACAGACTAGCTTTGGGAACTCACAATGGTGAATATGAGAGGACAGTTTCTAGTAAGAAGGAAGCATTTCTGTCCAAGGAGATTGTGGCAGTGAGGAACAGACCGGCTCGGCTTTTCCAGACTGTGCACAAGTTGTTACACCCTACCTGTCTTAAGCTAGTGAAGGCATTTTCATTCAGCCAGTGTGAAGAGTTCAATCAGTTCTTCTCCTACAGGGTGATCTCAGTCAGGTCTGGGATAACCCCAACTGGGCTGTCGCAGCCCAGCAGTGGGGAGAAGATTGTCACAAGGAGCACCCAGGAGGAGTGTCAGGAGTGAATTTAAACTGGTTTCAGTGGAAGAGATATGTGGGGTGATTTCTGATCTACAGCTCACTTATTGTGAACTTGACCCAGGTCCGATGTGCCTCCTAGTGAGTTGTGTGGGATTTCTGGGTCCAGTATTCACTGAGATAGTCTGGTGCTCTCTTTTGGAGGGGCCCTTTCTGGGCACAATGAAGGATGCATTAGTGAGGCCTCTGCTGAAAAAAACATATTTGGACCTGTCTCTAACCTTCTCTTTTTAGGAAAGCTTATTGAGAACATAGTGGCTCTGCAGCTTGAGGCCCATTTCACGGCCTTTAACATCTATAAGTCACTCCAGTATGGATTCAGATCCAGGCATCATATGGAGATCACATTGGTCAGGGTGCATAATGGTCTCTTCAGGACTAGAGACTGAGGGGAACAATCAACTCTCATTCTACTCGATCTATCATTAGCATTTGAAATGATTGACCATAGGCTGTTGAATTGTCTCAGGAAGTATTGTGGATTTACTGGTAGAGTCATCAGTTGCTTCGTCTTCCTCAGTGGCAGGACACAGATGGTGGTGATGGGAAATTTCTTCTCACTCCCAAAACCCCTGCTCTGTAGTGTACCCTAGGGTTCAATCCTCTCACCTACAGTGTGTAATTCTCAGTGTACATGTTGCCCCTGGTAGATGGCACGGCTTGGGTTTTTACTGCTATGCAGATGACACCCAACTCTGTATCTTTCATTTGCAGCCAGAACACCTGGCATGGTCAATGTACTGAATTTATACCTGGTTGAGATCTAGGACTAGATGCCCTCTAGCTGGCTGCAGTTCAGTCTGGACAAGACAGAGGTACTGGTGATTGAGCATGGTTGATGGCAGGAGGTAGTGGTCACAGTGGAGAGGCCTGGCCTGGTGCTTGCTTCCTCTAGTCTGGTGGCCTCTACTAAGGTGAAGAATCTGGCTGTCATTCTGTATTAAAGACTGACATTTGAGGCTTAGATGTCATCTGTAGTCCAGAATGGGTTTTACCATCTCCGGAGCATCTCCAATATTAAAGCCTTGGTCCTACCAGAAGACCTCCCTCACTGGTACTGGTACATGTCTTTGTGACTTCCAGACTCAACTACTGTAATGCTCTGTATCTTGGAGTTAGTTGAAGGGTCCTACAACACCTGCAGCTAGTGCAAAACACAGTGGCCAGGTTACTGAAGGGCCTCCCAAGATCATGTCATCTGACCCCAGTCCTGAATGACCTGCACTGGCTGCTGGTGAAGTGGCAAAATCTTTCAAGATCAGTTTGATGACCTACAAAGCCGTATACACACTGAGATGAGATTATCTGAGAGAGCTCCTGTCCCCTTACTGTTCAGTCTGCCCTCTCTGCTCCTTCGAGGTGAACCTCCTAGGGGTAGCCAGGGCCTTGCTCAAGACATCTGGGGACCGCACTTTCGAAGTGTTGGATCCAGCTCTGTGGAACTCGCTCCTCATATCTCTGAGGGAGGCTCCCTCACTGGAGTCTTTTAAGAGGGTCCTAAAAATCTACCTGTTCAGCCAAGATTTTGACTTGAATTAGTCTCACTGGTTTATCTTTAAGTTATTTATGCTACCAAATTTGCACATTTTAAGTTGATGTTGTGTTATGTTGTTCTTTGGTTTATGTGTTTTAATTCTATGACGTACATCGCTCAGAGCCTCTGCGATTGGATGCTAAACAAACTACTGTTACTACTACCATCCATTCTGTAAAGTAGTTTTTTTCTGACATCATATTTCCCTTGAATTTTCATCCTCTTTTTTTTTTCCTTTTTCATATAGCTTTATAGTCCTCTGGAGAATCCTGCACCTGTCCCCACCTCCCTTCAGCCAGCACCCACCTTCCTCAGACACTACCTGGAGTGTGTCCCTCACAGCTTCCCCACTGTGGCGGACTTGGAGGGAGATTGCATCCTCCCCACCAGGTGCATGATCCAGAGTTGCTCCAGACATCGGGTGGTGGCGCAGATCCGGGTAGGTGCGCAGGGCAATGGTCCACCTTTGGGTCCCTTTTCTGTTTTCTCTCAGGTGCTCCTGCTGTGGAGACATGCCAGGACATGTGTGTGGATGTACACATGTCCTGCAGAACTGCGGCTCCTCCCTCGAGTCACTCATGTGCGTGCACTACTACCGAGCCTCCACCTGATGGCAGTCGAAGGCCAAGTCAGCTGACCACCCCTCTCCAAGAAAGGACAGCAGTCCCTGGGATGCTCAATCCTCTCCCACCCCACCGACCCCCAGAAACCCATGCTAGGTTCCAAACAAGGGTTGCTGGCATGGCAAGAGGTAAGGCATTCAGTGCCTTAGCCCTCCACATGACTGGGCTGGCTTGAATCTTCTTCCTTTCTAGTCAAGAGACAAGAGACAATCTAAAATAAAATAAAAAAGTCCAGGTCAAAATTTTCATTGCTGTCATGCACTGATAATTTAAGGTATGGGGCAGAGGATGGGGGATGACATTGGCAGTAGCATGGAGTGCACAGCCATGGGCCATGGCGTGGCATTGTACTCCTGGTGCCATGCCATGGGCTGCCCCTGCAGCAGCCCCGGTTCCAGATATTAGTGGTCACACAACCTATGTACAACCACTAACATCCAGAACTGACATATGCATAATTATATGCAGCACTGCTACTGCAGGCTATGTTACACCCCATGCAGACAGCTATAACCTTTTGTTTATGGCAGTTTTGTTGGTGGTATGGGAGTTCAATGCACTTCCAAATATCACAGCCCATCACTGTGACTGAAAATGGAGTCACAGCTAATTTTTCACCACTTAATTTCATGCACCTTTAAGCACATTCAGTAATTAAAGACGTGCATGCTGCATGACTGGCAGTTTCAAAACCCTCCCGCTTCTATTGTTTATGATGACACCTGGAGCCCATCTCTGGTGCCAGTTTATTCCTACAACATCCTCTCCTTTCTCAAAAGTGATACCCAGAACCCATACCCCAGTACTGCTACTTTTTCTTCAGCCCTTCATCCTCCCCAACCAAAGATTTTTGGTGCTGGAACTGATGCCTAGTGCCCGCTTCAGCCAATATTATGTGACACCAGAAGCCTATCTCTGGTTTTGTACATCAACACCCTCCACTCTCATCAATTACAAGATTAAAGAAGAAATAACTTTTTATAAATATTCCTTCCTTGCCCTCTTTTATCCTCCCCCCACAACATGTTGTGGGATCAGCAGCCTATCTATGATGTTGCTAAAAACCGTCCTGCCCACCGACCCACTGAAAATCCTTGACTGAGCTTGCAGTTCGACAAACTGGATATTTTTTAGTAGCAGATAAGAAAAAATTAAGATGGCAACTTTACTGTAGTATGACAAAAACTACATGTTGTCTGTCCTATCGGTATTATAGTTCTAGGTTTTAAGCTTCAAAACTGTTGTTCTTTGCCAGGATGGGGGTGGGGGGGCACAAGATCAACCATTTAAAGTTACTAGGGGGAGATAATGAAGAGTGAGGTTTTCAGCAGGACCAACAACTGCTTATTGGCAGGTTTCTGAAGAACAGACAAGAGTTAATGGGCAACTGTCAGTCCTTCAGTGTCAGTAGTTATTAACATTTGTCAGTCTTTCAGACACCTGCATATAAACAGTTGCTAGTTCTACCAATAGCAACTTTAACCCAGTGTTGTTAGGACTGTCAATAGATTACAATACAGGTGGGGTGTACCCAAGTGTAACACACTGTCCCAGGGGTGTGCTGGCAGCATGTCATGCTGTCCCCTGATAGACAGGTTTTCATGTGCAAGCCCCAGTATCCTACACAAGAGCATGTTGAAACATGAGTACATCCTGCACATGAGGTACTCAGCTCCAGGGAGGAGGGGTGATTCACACACACCCTGCTGGCCCATGCAGTAGTACCATTGTCATCAGCTGTTAAGGTATCAACTTGCCCTCTCTTCTAAAGGATAAGTGTAGCCCTGGCAACTGAGAACATCATGATGGAGAACAGGGATCACCATAGGGAAAGGGGGGAATAATAATAAAGTGTGACTATCAAAAACAGAAAAGGACAGTCAATTAAAACTATGTTAAAGTAATGCTAGGGTTTGCAGATGACAGTAAAAATAAAGGACATTTAAAGTCAGTGTTGAAAAAGTTGTGATCCGCATTCACGTTACTGCTTACAGCATGAGACTAACTCCACATATTATATTTAGGATAGGTCACCTATTGTGATAATAATATTATTAAAGTATTATACGTGAAGGTATAATACACATTATTAAAGTTTGGAATTAAGTTTAGAAACAATAGTTTGAATAAGAATTCCAAGTCTTTAAGCCATAACACTGAATTTCCTTCTTTTCCAATCTCCACAAACCCCTAAGGTTACTTGAAATGTAGTTTAGAATAGAATAGAATAGAATAGGACAGACACGTGTGTATTCATGCATACATGAAGTATGTACATACGTACATTCATACATACTGTACTTATGCAGTTGCTTGCATACTGTATGCTTGAATTTGGATTCAAGGGCTCAATATTTGGATTTGCATAACAACTTTAATTTCCTGATCGGAGAGGCCCTGAAATCTATGCACACACCATCCCTATTAGTCAAAGAAAACTACAAATCACTACTAAATCCCACCGCACCCATATCCCTTTATTAACATTATATAATAATGAAGGATCTTTGAGGGCATCACAGTGGGTGACTCCATCTTCTGCCCCCCTTCACATCCATAAGCAGCCTGCCCAGTGTATCTATTCAATAAAATAATGTTTGAACGACCAGACCAGACACCCTGACTCACACTGTAGACCACGCTCCCATTCTCAAGCCACTGGAGTCTGGGAAGTGCCACAGAGATGGAATGCTTCATGTTTGAGGAGGCAGCCACACTGCTGCTTGAGCGTCTCCTGCAGATAAAATTAAAGAGTCATTGGACATTATGTGATTTCCAATGACATCCTACCTTCTCCAGCATAGAGAGAGCGATGAGAGGGCACTGCCTAATGGAGGTGAAAGGGACCTCATAGGGAGAAACACACATCCACTGCCCCATGTCGGGGGGAGCTCCAGGGGGCTGTAAAGAAGTGGTACAGGAAGGGCTGCAGAGGCAGCTTTGGTAGTGTTGGAGTGGAGGTCAATGAGGTGGTGGTGAGTAGAAGCCAAAATCAGGGACAAAGAGACTTAGGACACTAAACTACAAATATAGACTGCTGCTTGATCTTTAGCAGGCACAGCAATGAGCTCTTCCTATCCTTTGCGAGTCCCTGCTGTCCTATTACATGGATGGAGCAGAACAGGATCTGAGCTTGCTGTAGCCAACCAATGTACAAGATCAACAGACAGCACATTATCAGAGCACAACATCTGCTGATTTTGGACATCCCTTACTGTATCTGCTCCTTCTTATTTACCAACTATGTGGGGGCATCTTTATTTTTTGATGATCTACAGAGCGATGAAACCATTATCTAGTGGGCTTTGGGCTGATATAATGCTCTTTGGGCCATTAAATGCCCTCATCTGTGATTTGGGTATTACATTCACAAAAAAGCCCATTAAAGCATTGTTTATCACCTAAACACATGTGGTGTGTTAGCTCCATTCTTTTTTTTTTTGTTTTTTTTTTACTTTTTATTTATTCATTTTTCATACATTAATTCATCAGACATGCAAAAGTTTAAACTCCATCAAAATCACTTCAAAAATTAAATGAATTAATTACATTTATTCAGAAAGTAATGTCCACTACAAGGGAGCGTTCCATACAGAAAGTATTCAGATTTACACATGACTAGATTAATTCTTTAGGAACATTGGATTCACAAGTCTCAGTGGTATTATCAAACACCAGGTTTAATCATAAGGCTTAAACGTTAAAGGAGTAGTTAACTAGTTACTGTATTTGAGCAATAATAAGATACAGTCAAAATTAACTTAAAAGGTCTTACAGTCATAGAGGTAGTTCAAGACAGAGCTAACTTGATTTATTGGACCTGGAAACTAAGCAAAATTTAAAAGTAGTTTGAAATCTATAAATCAAACTTGGTGCATCTCAAGAATGGTCAGAGAGATGCGTATACCATTGTTTGAGCAAATCTCCCACAGTGAATTTGTAACAGCGACACAACCCGTTCAACATCCACAGTGTCGAACAGATTGTCGGAGCGCTGTAGACATACAGCGACTCCCGGTGTTGGCAGCTCTCCCCACTGATCCGCCCCCCCAGAGTTGATTATCTTTAAGTCCGGGGGGTGCAGGGATACCCCCCTCCACATGGGGGCTGCGGGTGGCAATGCCCCCCCCTTGCAAACTGTCTAAATGTGCCCTGCACCAAGGTGGTCAGTCGACACATTTGCCCTGTAAAGTCCATCAACAACTTTGTTGTCAACAAGATTTGGTGGAGCCATAGTGATGGGGATCTGCCATTTTGTTTTCAGTTAGTAATCAGAAAAATGCTTGGCATTTAAAATTGAGACCCTGTAGCAAACTAATTCTTTTTGTATTCACCTAGTCAGAGCCTGAGGATGAATAGCCATGTCTTTATTTTGGGGTAAAACACCCCAGAAATATGTTTTTCAAATTTCTGGGAAAAGTACTTTCGCAAAGTACTTTCGTGCTCACGAAAGTGTTGCAAATTTTTGCGAAAGCTTTCGCAAATTACGACAGTACTTTTCTAGGCTGTGAGGAATGACAGCAATTCTTTGGCACCCCACTGCAAAAGAACGGTTTGGAGTTTTGGGCTGAAATTTGGAGGGAATGCAGCTGACATCTCACAAATGTGCCTTTCAGTGTTGTGTTGAAAAAATATTACATGGCAGCAAAGTTACAGCACTCCAAAATTGATGCTTTTTCCCATAGGATAACATTATGGCAGCTGACGCATTGCAGCAATCGTTTGACGGCCTGCTGCAAAATAACGGTTTGGTCTTTTGAGCTGAAATTTGCAGGGGATACAGCCAACATCCCAAATATGTGCCTTTCAGTGGTTTGGTGAAAAAATATTACAGGGAGGCAACGTTATGGCACTCCGAACTTCTGTTTTTTCCCCATAGGATAACATTACGGTAGTTACTTGCGCACCTTTGAGGGCCCATATCTCGAAAACGGTCTGAGATACCAGGATTTTTGTCAAAAATTCTTAGTCCCCGCCATGGGGGCTAAGTACAAAACTAGCCAGTAAAGTGATAATACATATGGCTTTTACATTTTTTTTCTATGTCGTACGGTTACTGAGATATAATAACTGAGATGTGATAGGCTGTTGGTTAACTAGGATCTGCGGCCTACCCTGTAGGTAAGGGAAATGGGCAGACTAGATGGGCCAAGCGGTCCTTATCTGCCGTCAAAGTCTATGTTTCTATGTTTCTATAAGCAATTTACTATTCCAACTACTGATTTTTGTGTTCCAAGAGTCATTATTTTGCATACATTCTTTCTACTCACTGTCTTTCTCTGTACAGCTTTTGATGAAAACCAGCCTGGCGCTATACATTACTGTTACCATTACCATTGTCTGCTTATGTTCAGACTGCTTTCAATTTCACTGCTCACGCTACGTCACCATGTGCTACCTTATGCTTTCATCAAATATGGTCATGCTTCCGTTGTTTTTAACATTTCTGTCTACAGTACTGTTTCTCTTTCTATTTTGCTTTGCATCACCATGTGCATTATGATTTGCATTTGCGGGCACAATGTTACTATGTGACAAGAAGGCCCCGTGCTCCTGCCGCCGCATTATATTCACTATTTCTCATTATCATTCTCAAAAAGAAGGAAAATTAGAGGCAAAAAACTCTGTTTAATGCATCAGTTAGGGTTGTTCCACAGCGACAAAAGTGAGGAAATTCGATGTTAGGGTTGAAACCTCACCTTTGCACCCCTCCAGCCCACCCCAACTGGAATCGGGGTGCGCATTGGGGTCATCGGTCCTAACTGTCACCCCATTCTCCTATTCCTCAGCTTCTTTCCACATGTGATGGGGTGACAGGGCTGATGACCCCAATACGCACCCCGATTCCAGTTGGGGGGGTGGGCTGGAGGGGTGCAAAGGGGGTTTCAACCCTAACATCGAATTTCCTCGCTTTTGTCACTGTGGAACAACCCTAACTGATGCATTTAACAGAGTTTTTTGCCTCTATATATATATATATATATATATATATATAGTGAGAACTGGGATCAGGTGAGCATTAAGAAGATAGGATGCTGAATTATATGCTGTTTTTTCTCATATAACCAAGCTGGGGGCTGGAGAGGTTACTAGTCACACCTGCGATGTGGCTTTAAATAGAAACCAGCAGTGTCAATACAACCAAGTGGGGGAGATTACAAGTTAAGTCAGAGCCGCAGTGTGGCTTGAAATCAAAACCGGCAGTGTTGGTTTAACCAAGGGGGTGCAGGGGGATTTTACAGATTACAGCCATGGTGCGGCTTCTGACATGGCACTTTTTATCAGACAGGTATTGGTCACATATCTGTCTCACAGGTAGATTAACATGCAAACTAATGAATCACAGACTCACATGCAAATTGACACCTCAACTCAATAATCACATCAAAGGAACATATGACATTTACTAGGGAAATGTTGGCAGACAGTGATGTGGATGATTCTGGTATGCTGTAGGCTACAGCTCCCTGAAAATATGGGCACAAGTATTCAAATGAAAGCGGAGCCCCACAGCAACATTGGCTGGCAAGAGGAAGTGGCTGTTTTCCCAGAGCTCACTGGCTAATAGCCTGACATACTTACAGACTCCAACACAATCCCAGTGCATTTGCTTTGTAATTTGAAAGCAAATGTAAAAATAGAAACTTCAATGAGTGTGACCCCAGTCAGCAATCATGATAACAATTATTGTTACAAGTGTACTGATGTATACTGATGTATGTTGGCACATGTACGCTGTAGCAACAGAACTTAAACTTGTGAAGTTGATCTAATAGATATGCCAGCTCAGCTTTTTCCTGATCCTTTGCCAAAAATGAGACAAGTGACAATTCCTTAAATAAGGAAGCTGGGTTTGGGTATGCTGATGATGCTAATGACATTGTAGCGTATGGCAGGGTGTTGTTGTGTATGGAAAGCCATACACCTGAAAAAGTCATTCTGCTACAGTAATGACTCAGCTACTACAGTAGAATACTTTTCTCTCTAGTATAGTAGCTATGTCACAATACAAGCGTCCCCACCAGCACAGTTCATAGGACAGAGGGTGGTTGAAATGTTACTTGGGCGGCTAGCTGATGGTGGTGAAGTGCAGGTGGTGGAGGGCGGAGACTGACTGCTGTAACCACAAAAAGTGAGCGATTGTGGGGTTTTTTTCACCAGACACTATACACAGTAGTGTATGGGAGCACAACTACACTGTTATTCTTAAACCTTGTGGTTTTCATAACAACAGAGTGACCTCTTGAACTTCACTCTCAAGGTCCTCATCATCATGATTAACTACTCGGTGTAAGAAAACTCAAGCTGTACTCTTAAGGTCTCTTGTTGCCATGGAAACCTCTCGATTGAAAAAAACAGCATTGTTGTGTATGATTGCTCATACACAATCCTCTGTGTTGTTCATGGGTTCTCATACACTGTTCTATATCTGTTTCTAATTTATCATGCAGGCAAAACAGAGATACTGTTAAAGATCAGTTGCCGGATTCTCAAAGGGCCAAACCCTCATCATGCAAAACTGTAGCATTTCTTGTCACAGCAGTACCTTTAGTAGAACTCCTTAAGTTTACAAGGACAGTCTCTTTTTTATTGTGTACAATTACAATTACCACTTTCTGACTTTGCACAAGACAACTGTCCAAAAAATTGGAACAGAAAAAATGTGCATTCATACTGAATGCTTTAGCAGTATGTAGTAGGAGTTGACATTGAGTTTCTCTGGCTTGCACCCTGTTTTTTGCTGGATGTTCGGAGCACTTTAATCATTTCCTTTCATGCACTAGCCTCTAGCCGAGTATGCGCTTTATTGTATTTGTGAGTGCATAGTTTTTATTTTCCCATTGCAGTTTTTACCAGATGCATCACTTGTCTTCTGGGTGGCTCTTTACGATTTCCGACTTGTACAAAAAATTGTAAATTGATTTCCCCCCTTGTGGATGAGAGGATTCTGGGAAAAC
The DNA here is from genome assembly GCA_016271365.2 of Neoceratodus forsteri. Lineage (NCBI taxonomy): Eukaryota > Metazoa > Chordata > Ceratodontiformes > Ceratodontidae > Neoceratodus > Neoceratodus forsteri. The sequence goes on along the minus strand of JADMNL010000029.1, from coordinate 74,708,624 downwards.
TGCCCACATGTGGAGATTACAACCACACACTTCCCTATCAACTAGAGCTGCAGAAGCATGACTTTTGGGGTCCTTTCAAAATCAGCTTTACATCTCTATGTCTCAGTAAATATTTGTAAAAATATTTATTCTGCTATTACATTTTTTTTTTATTTTCACTTGTCATTCTCAGGGTATTAAATATATAGAAAATATTTTATCAAACTTCTTTAATGAGGATTGACTTAACTTGTAATGTGTTTATTTAAAGTATCACAGTTTTCTCCATGACAACAAACTGTGGTGTCACAAACAAAGCAGTTGTGAGATCAGTTGATGACTTCAAGATGTTTCTGAGACACACAGTGGAACAAGTATTAGTTAAGCAATATTGATTGGATCACAGGGCGTTTCATGGCCATTAATGACCAACTTACACAATTGATGGTTTAAGCAAAAGCCAAAGGTTATTAACCTACTGTACTTGGTTGTTAACCCACACAAATAATGTCCGTTGCCCAATTTTATATTGCAGTTATTAGCTGGCAAGTGATTTTGAGAAAGAACATGTAGAGAATCTATTCTATTTTTTCTGTTCTTTCTGTCTTAGTCATGCTGACTTTGAACTTATTTCTAGTTTTTGAATATTCTGAAGTCTTTGATCTCATGGCTATTTTTTTAAAGGCCTGTAATTTCACAAAGGAATGCAAATCAAACAGCAGCCACACCAAGGAAATGATGCACTAGGTTTGGGATAAAAACAGAGATGGCAAAGGTGAGAGTAATTATCCAAGTTGAAGGAAGGGAGAAAGGAAGGAAATGACTAATTGCATGCACAGGTGTGAGCCAAGAGTTCCTGGAGAAACAACTGAAGGGACGTGGTGAAGGATAGAAATGGGATAAAAGTTGACAAACCTCACATCAGTTTTTGGACTTTGCCTGCAGTAAGTGTGGTTAGTTCAATTAAAACCTTGTTGAGACTTAGAGGTTATCAGTCAGAAAGCAAACAGGAGAGGGAGGCCAATAAATGCAATTGTAGATTGCAGGAGCATCCCCCAGCAATCACAGCATTTCCTTCAGTTGCACGTAAGGTACTCTTATTGCGATAAGAGTACCTCACATGCTAAACATCATAACAGGTTTCTCAATGACCACCACTCATGCCACAGAAAGGGCATTATCTATAATAAATGTATAGGGGTGTTAGGAGGGCCTCTTTATGGATACAAGAGTGTTGCCTCTTGGGTCTTTAGGGTGCCAGAACTGCTTACCTCCAGTTCTCAGTTCTCTTGCCCTAAGAATGCACAAGATGACACTCTTATATTCATAAGAGGACCTCCTGGTCCCCTACATACTTATAAAAGAAAAAACAAGTTGTCAAATTGTTGACTCAGTGGTGAGGCAGAAGCTCTCTGGGATGCCATGCAAGAGACCTGAGATCTTGGGCTCAGGCTTCCCTCTTCAAGCTGGTGAAACTCAAACTGTGTTGTTGCCTTGTGAAATATTAACAGTAATTATGTCTAATTAATTATTCATGACATGAAGCAGCTTTGTGATTGGCTCCTTGCCAGGCATTCCTCTCTTAGAAATGCCCGGCACAGCCACCACGTCTTCTCCTGACTCCTTCCACTCCTAACTGGTTACTTTCGGTTGCATGCATTGCAGCAAGTTAGATTGCAGGATAAACTGTTAGGCTGTTTTTTTTTGTTTTTTTGTTTTTTTAATTTAGTGCATAACATCTCTTTTCAGATTACCAGACAAACTGTTTTAGTTTCCTTAGTTTCCATGCTTTCCCAGGTCCCAGGACATCAAAACAGCAAAAATATTTTTGGTGTTAGTGCAGCTGCCTGAACCGCACAATGATCGAGATCCTCTGCCAGCCACAAAACTGGCATCTGTAAGACATGATTTGGGGGCAAAAAGAAACACAAGTAAATTCTATTACAGTAGCTTGAAAAACAGCAACTCATTAGTGCGATTAGACTTATAATATCAATATTGACTAAACAGCCTGTTACTTTAGGGTGATTAATGAGCAACTGGGGGGGTTGGCCTTTGCTGCACCTCCAGCCACCCTTCTCTCCCAGCTGGTACTTAATCATCAGGAAATGACAGGATGTTCGGTCATTATTGCTTATTATACTGAAAAAGATTGATCTCAGTCAATCAGAACAGAGAACAACTGTCCGGTTATTCTGTGATAACCAGACATAGACTCAATAATTGGTCTGTACACTACTCCTCATGTTCTGATACACTATAGCTCTGATTCTGGCTGTCTTTTTTCAAATCTTTTTTTCCTTTTTCACTATATTGACAACACACATAGTGCTCAGAGTTTCCTTGGTAATAACTAGACCAGGGGGTTAATAAAAATTTCAGCCATCAGCCTCAGTGTTTATTACTCCCTGGTCCAGTTATTACCTCATAAACTCCAACCACTATGCTGTTAACACTATAATAAAACAGTACTGCTCCAAATGCCCAACAGTAGTACATGGCAATCCCATTCAGGGGTTCTACCATGTCAGTTCAACACCCATATGGGTGACTGACAGTACATTGACACGAAAATGCCGACAGTGACCCGCTCAACTGCTATCTTGCCCAAAGCACCAGGGCACATCCTGGCTGTTTGCTGGGGGCTTCACCCCATGCACCCTCTGGAAAATAATATAATCACCTCCAGGTCAGCAGTATAGGGGGAAAGAGTACAACACCCCTGGAGGTGACAACGATGGCGGGTGCTGCAAAATCCCCATCGTTGGAATGACTGTCGCATGGGTTGCAGAGCCCACATTGCCATTGTAATGGTTTCACTGCACTGGTGGCACACTCCATGCAGGCTACCCAAGTTCAGACACAAATCAGGTCACCTCAGTCATGTGGTGCCAAGGTCAGGAGTGCAGGTAAAGACAGTGCTTCTCAGCTGGGCAAGGAGGCACCCTGCTTCTACCCCTGTAGCATAACTGTGGCAAGCTAATGAGCTGCTTCTCCGTCTTTCCCTGGGGGGCCACTACAGGCTTAGTATTCCCACAGAACTCTGCCCTGGCAGTAGGTGGAGGGAGAAGAGAGGATAATGGACTGTAGAAACCTCACTACTGCCTTCATTATTGCTACTGGTACTGTCATGCCCTATTCCACAACAGCTCAGCTGAGGTTGGTGGGTCTGGGAGGTTACTAGTCAGGGCCTGAAGTGGAATTAAAAGTAGTGGGAGGAAGTAAAAAGCTTTATAAAACTAAAAAGTAAATAAAACAGCTATCAAACTTTTTCTTTTCTCTTTGCTTTTAATAGAAAAAAGTAACTGATCTCATATACACACTGGGAGCCCCTGCTCCTGCAGCAAATCATTCCCCCCTTCCCGCCACACCCCCTTTCCCACACCCTTCCTACCCAGTCTTACTCCTGCACTCCCCTTATCTCCTTCCATTCTTGCTACTGTGGTCATTTGCTCCCCATGAATTAGATGCCCTTGCTGGAATATGCAGGACCCAATTCTCAGTCACAATGGGCCAATTCTGCACCAATCCCAAGGGCCATTCATTCCAGTGAACATCTAAATGCACTGGTATATGGAAGGCAGTAGGACTGGCAATGCCATTTATGTAGCTAACATGCCCCCAGCACACCCATCACAGCAGTTTTTTGACAACCCCCCCCAACTGGCATCCTTAAATACTGGTGGCAGTGGGCTGTTGCAGTTCAAATTTGTTTTACAACTATTATTTCATTTTTGTGTGCCTAACCATTACAAGAGAAATATAGATCATGCACAAAATACTGTAATTTGCTACTCAGACACTATCAAGCATCTAATCAGCTTTACTATCTTTATAGAGATGGAAAAAACAGATTAGATGATAGTCCCTTTTTTTATAATCCTAGCTCAAACAATGGTCCAGATAATACACTTCAACCATGTTGATTTTGTGTAAAAGGTGTTGGTTATACTCAGTTATAGAAGCACTTCCAAGTATCCACAGTAAGTTGGGTTTCATTTTTTTTTCAGAAACAAGGAGGTTGTGCAATTTGCATTTTTTTCTTATGGGAGAAAGCTTCAACATTAAGCACACTGAAAACATCAAATTAACAAAGATATTTTTGCCTCAGAGCTAAAACTAAGCAAATCACAGGAAAGTGAAATATGGGAACAATATATTTTCAGTAGATAGAAAGATCTGTCGTGCTGGTTCATGTTTATGCAACTGCTTGTTTTCATTCTGGCACGGATTACGGAGTCCTTAGCCAACATCTTCCAGCAACACAAATACAACATATAATAAAATAGGATATAGATAACAACCAATCATCACAAAAAAACAACACATGTTGCACTCACGAAATCTTTGTACAAAAAATGGTCATGCTCTTAAGTGTGTATGTGGAAACAGAGGGGAAAGCAGTGTTGAATTCTGCAGGTTTATTTCCTCAGTATGAGCCATTCTGAGGGGTTAAGACTGTCAAGTCGGGTTCAGCTGCCATGGTCCATTGGAAACAATCAGCCTTGTAAGTTAACTAAAAGCCAAAAAAATTGTACAACTCCTGTATGCTACCCACACAGAGAAACCCCACAGGGACCATTAAACTAGCATGCTTTAATTAAAATACTATGGATTCATTCTGATTGTACATTCATGTTATGATATAACACAGGGTTCTTTGACTTAAGTGGCATATGATCTTTCACTTCTAAACTGGATTCTGCACTGAGAAGGAAAGTGCTTTGGCTGCTGCATTGTGGACTCCTTTTTGCATAAGTTCAAAAATCAGTGCCATCAAACTGTAATGTTTATTTTAAGGATGGGGCACTACTCCAGATGCATACTTTACATTGTTTTAATTGTGTGTGAGATATGGGTGGATATAGCCACAGCTGACCAGATACATAAGGGCAGAGATTTGTTTCACAGATGAAAATAATCAGGATAGTTTTCTTTGCTTCAGACACATATAATGTCTTCTTCATCACTGGAAGAGGGACTAGGAACCGAGGTAAGAGGGACTATGATCAAGTGGTTGGGGTACAGGCTTAAGAGCCAGGAGATCATGGGTCCAACCCTCACTAATACCAAATACTTGCAGTGTGATCCTGTGCATGTCACTTATCCTACAAATCCTCCACTCCACCTAGCTGGGGCAGAAGCAGAATTCCATTGAACATTAAATGCTGCTCATCAGCTAGGGCATCCTGGGAAAATAAGTGGTAAAAGAATGCTGTCTTAACCCCAGATTAATGGGTGGACACTAGGGGGCATTGGAACTGGACTCATTTTGGTGGGGAAACTAATTCTGCAGTTTTACAGTAACATGTTGCTGGGATATGATGGGCCCCATTTCTTCATCATACCTTGGTTTGCAGTACCAATGGCTGACTTTGCATGATCTCTAAATTAGACACACAGTTCCTAGCAAAAGTTAATGTTTCATGGTTAGTTAAATGATGCTTAGTTGTCCAGTCTCATGTGTATGCTGTGACTGTGTAACATTTCTTTACCCTGTAGTCCAGACATGCTCTTATGCAAAGTTACATATAAGTGGAAAAAGCACAAGGTCCCACGGAGCGTGGGGTAGATCAGTGAGTGTAATGTGAGGGAGAGCTTTTAAACTTTCATACAGTGATGCATGCAAAATAAAAAGTACCTTGTACTTATTCGAGACCGCTGGTCCTATTTGTACTTAGTGTGGTGCTGACCTACCCCAAATTCAGTGGGACCTTGTGCTTTTTATAACTTTATTTACACTCCGAGGTATGTGCACATAAACTAATACAGGTGTGGGAGCCCCCATGTTTTTTGAATTCTGTTACATATAAGTGCATATGCTATAGCTGCAACTGCTTTACTAAGGGCCCAATCTTCATTATCTTGTTCACTTTTATGCCAGTTTGGATTTCAACCAAGTAATGCAAAGGATCACCTCCATACTTACATGGGCAATAGTGCTATCCACAACATCCACCGTAAGCCTCGTCCCACCTGATACCAGGTGCTACACATCTGGTCAGGTGGAGGTGCTGGGTGATGGAAGGCACCTGCACAACACAGGATACTAGTGTGTGTAACCATGTGTAGTGCCATGGGGGGTGTATAGCCTCTGCATCTTGGAGGGCTGCTGTAGCAGCTATGCAACCCCCTCCACATTGTGTGACCACCTATTGCAATTAGTGGCCACCAATCAGCATGCTGTTGTCCCCAACTCCATATCATGATCAAAGGAGAGTGACTAGGTGACAAGGTGACTGGGTGACAGGCAACTGTCGCACTGTGAATGGGATATGGCACTCAATGCCATATCCCACAATCCCTCAGGCTTACTGTCTAGTGCAGACCTGGATACGTCAGTGGATGCCAGGTCCCTGACCCAGCTCTGCCTCCCCAGCCCCCCCTTCCCTACCAATGAGCTGTACCTGCAGAAGGGATGCAGGAGGGACAAATTAGTGGATGAGATTGTTACCCTTTGCACTCTGCCTGGGCTGTAGCCCAACATGGGCTTTCTACGTATGACAGATGTGCTAGCCAATGCAATTTAAATGATGAGTCTTAAGTACTGGAACTGTTTCAACTAATAGTTTGAGCACAACTCTGTAAACCTAGAGATTCCAATCTGAATCCTACAACTGCCACTTCCTCACTATGTGTTCCTGAGCAGGTCATTTAACATTCCTGTGCTCAACCTTTCTGAGGTCTCTTTCTCTAACATTCTTTGAAAAACTATGTTAAGCTAATGTTAGGGTCCCAGAAAAAGGAAAAAAAAAATATCAGGTAGTGAGAAGTTAGGATCCAAAAAACCATAACTGCACTTATAACATGGGCAGGGAGCTATCTGTGAGCTCTTTGACAGGTGACCACCACCTGACCATTCATTAATCTCTGTTACCCACACAGTAAGTGATGAAGCGGCCCCAGGACAGTGATCAAGAAGCGGGCTGATCTTGTTATTGTGCCTGACACAGACTTTTCAAGGCAGCCATTAATCCCCCTCACTAAGCGAGAGAGACATCCTCAGGTGAATTAATCTACAGAGATTAATGAATGGTGAGGTGATCTGCAAGTCACATACTGCAACAGATGTCTCCCTTCTCATGTTATCAATACACAGTACCCATCAGCACTCTCTGTCTTCCCACCCACCTGCCCCATGGACCTCTGAGGACCGAGCAGCAAGTGTCATCTTGCCATTTGATAATCTGTAGCAGCAGTCTCTCTCTCTCTCTCTCTCTCGCTCTCTCCCCAAACACCCAGCCGATTGACACTCCTTTCTATTATGTTAATTCTTACTCCCCCTCCCATTCCCCATGTCCTGTCCCCATCTTTGGGGTGATGGTGCTTTGAAGATGGCCCTGATCCCTCCCAGGTCATGACAGGCTCCCCCATGTCCTGTCAGAGCACAGTGGGTCGGACTGCAAGTGCGAGAGAGGTCCGACCTACTAAGTACCCTAGACAGACCCTAGGTGGCAGATCTTCACTGGGCAAGTTAGCAAACAGTGTATATTTTCAGTGGGACAAGCAGCAATTCACAAAATTACATGGCATGGTGATCCTGTATGCTCACAAGGGAGTGAAGGGTGACAGGTAGCAGCGTGACCAATAGGACAAAGAGATCCCCACCACCGCCAACCAGTGATCTCCAGTTCCCATCCCACCTTGAAGACAGAAAGAGAGAGAGATAGAGATGTTCCATTCAGAGCGAGAGAGAGAGAGAGAGAGAGACTCACAAACTGTCTGCATGTGTGTGTGCGATCTCCAGAGCAGCTCACACCACTCACAGGGCACTGTGCTGCAGGACCAGTTCTCTCTCTCTCTCTCTCTCTGTGATGTCACATGGCGTATCTCTGCTCCTGTTTCAGTCGCACCGACCCCTGTCTGTCTCTGTGTCATCTATTCCCCTGCTGTTCCCTCGTGCCACTGTACCCTCAGTGCTTGCAGCCCCCCTCCCACACACAGTGTGAGCAGTGAGTGCCGGTGCTGAGAGAGAGAGAGACCTGTGTGTTATGAGACAGAGAGATGCAGATGCCGTGAGGTAAAACAGTGGCAGTGTCACTGTAGCTGTGCACTCTCTACGGTAAGTCCTACACAGTGCAGAAGTCATAGTCACACTTAGTTATGAAGAGCAAGTGGCAGAAATGAATGTAATAATAGAGTCATGCCATTTATGTTTTCATAACATAAGTGTGCTGTGCATTATTTGTGGTGGACTACTTTTTAAGGCAGCAGGATAGAGTACCATTTAATGATTTTGAACAATAATAAAATTGTTTCTGGCAATTATATTACTGTTCTTTGACCACTCTTGTTATAAGTGCAATAATACACTACAGGCTGTGCAGTTATTGGGGATTAATCAACATCCTAGGCTCTGTGATGACACTCATCCTGAGGCCTCATACCACACAATGCACCCGCGGTGTTGATTAATCGCCAGTAACCGCACACCCTGTCATGGGTTATTGCTTACATGTTCTATGGAAGCAAGGACATTGGTTTTGATAGCACTATTAGGTTAAATAGAGCACAGTATGATGCCTAACTAAGTAACCGTCAAATATCAACAAGTGTGGAACAGCCAGGCCATTTCAATGGATATGAAATGAACTAAATAAAGCAAAATGCCTAGTAAGAGCAGTATCTGGGGTTTGGCATTCAGAGCAGGCAATCATATCTATCAATCCCCAGTATGTTATACAATTCAGTGCTGACTTGAGTGAGAGAGTAAGTCAGCCTCCTTATTCTAGCCTCCTAGCCCATGCCCACGTCTGAACAAAGCTATTAGCCATACCAAATCACACCAAATTGTATTGCATAGTTTCAGGATGCAAGCTGTTTAGTGTGATTTGATTTGATCTGATTATAGTGGCTTTGTAATCAGTTAGAAATTCTAAATTACACATACCTAGTGCATAGCATCATGGTAAGTATAAGCAAATTACCGTGAAAGAGCCAAGGCTGACTCAGCTTAAGATGGAAAGGTACCAAAAGACGACACAATCTGCAATGGCTGAAAACAACAGGCATAGACTTTTTCTGCCTTTGCAAATTGGTTGTGAGGTCTTTTGGCACCTTTCAGGCTTGTTTTAAGCCTAGACAGTCTCAGTTCTATTATTGATTCTGCATATATGTCCCATGATGCTCTGCAGTAGTGAGATATATGAAATTTGGTACATCTTTGAAACATTGTTTTATTGCTAATGCCCTTCAAGGGTAACCTGTACCTCCATACTTTTGCGTTACAGTTCCTGCCTTTTTAATTGCAAAAAGGTTTTCAACTACAGTTATTTAATTAGTTATGTACATATATATGTATTTATTTAATATTTTAATATAAAATGGGTAAGGAAATCCCCGTATCCTGATTGGCTGAGACCTGGCTCTAGCTATGGCGTTGGGAGAGTACAACCAAAGACTTTAAACAAGTCCCTGGCAGCCGGGATGCAGTGCATTCTATATCTACATGATAGCTTCTTCCCCCCAAAAAAAAATTTTTGATCATACCTGCAGTGTCAGGTCTGTTTGTTTTTTTACTCCATAACCTCCTAAATTTTCATTTTATTCCTTTTATTTTTTTCTCTTTTAAACTCTTCCTTCGTTCCTCTTCTGATTAATCTTTTTTTTATTTCCCTAGAGATAGACTGCTCACCTGTCACCACTCCCACTCTCTCATTTACTCCCTGCTGCCCAGCATGCTGTCTTGCTCACTTCGCACTGCCCTCTTGATCCCCCCCAATCATTTAAAATAGCAGTATTTGTTAGTAACCATACACATTTTTCAGTAATAAGATTTGTCTGGCAGAAATATCAAGATACATATTTGTCTTTTCATTTTCTTTCATTCCTGAGCCAAGATATGGCGTCTTGAAGTTTTAAAAGTTACCATGCCCGTGCCACACCCACCATGAAAAAAAATGTAATATTTGTGCTCTTTACTATCAGAAACATACAGAAGAACCATCCTAATACAACTACAGCATGAATCTAGCATGTATATTCAACAAGTAACACCAGTGGAAGAGATTTTTAAACATGGTGAATGGCGGCCATCTTTAATGACGTGAGTCAATTACAAAATCAGCAGTAAAAAATAAGTTTTAACAACATCTGAGTAAACAAAAAATATACTGAGCATGAATCTTAGGTTATCACAAATACATTTTTGCTAAAAACACTATATGATGCATTATTTCACCAACTAACAAACACTGCTGCTTTAAAACTAAAAAAAATAAGTATGAGAATCTGATACCAGCACAGCTCTTTTACCATTTTTGAAAGACTTCACTCTTAACAATTTAAATCTTAGTAAGCACTCTCTACTGACTGCCACAGCTGCTACTTGATCCACGAAGTACAGCAAAGGTATCAGTAAATTAAGCAATAATGCCCGCCAGGGTGTGTGTTGTGCTGGGATAACATCACGCTTTAGGTGGTTGGGCAAGAGGCCACAGGTCGAGTGCATCCAACAACTGAGGCGTGATGTTATCCCAAATGACACACACCCTGGAGGGCATTATTACTATTATACAATGGTTTGTTGTTATACAGAATAAAAAAATCATTTTAAAGATATTTTTGTGTGGAAAAATAATGTTGTTTTTTTAAAGGAAGATGAAACAATGAAGCCCATCATCAAGCACATCAAGCAGCACAGAATCAAGCAAAAGATCATCTACAGGTTCACAGTGAGGCTGAGACTAGACCCGTGATGTTGTACTGGGATAACATCACGGCTCCAGCCCAAGACTGACCAATCAGAGTCCAGGATTTTTTCTTGCCATTATATAATTTCACATCCCAGAGCTCTTAAGAACACAGGAAAGCAATATGGCTAGGAACCTTTGGTGCTGCAGAGAAAAGCAGCCAGCCCCAGAGCATAAAAAAGAACAAAAAACTGCACTCAGGAGTTGATATAATTGCAAGTGCTAAGTAGCATATAAGGTAATTTATTCCGAAACATCTGGTGGAACCTGCGCCCACCAGTTCCAGGATGTGATTTCATTACGAACAGCACAAATTAAAAAAAAAAATACACTTTTTTTATTAAAGTTAATAACTGCTGAAATCCCAGATGAGGCAATACTGATGTGTGCAGCACATAGGAACATAAGTACATAAGTAGGAAACACATAGCAACCCCTGGTAGCACTGACAGGAGGAGGAACTATTTACATATTATTAACACATTTAAATATTTTATTTATATGTTAAAATATATTAATTTAATTTATGTTTTATTTTACAAATAGCCAATTTTATAAGCAATTAGGCACTTTGGGGCACTGTTTGTACTGAGTTCACCACACTTCCAGGGGCTAAAGGCATTTAGCCTGTAGCCTCATACAAAGAGAAGGACAGGAAAAGACTTAAACTATGTATACAGTGAACATCCATTCAGCAATAAAGTCCTCCTCATGTGACTTAAGCTACTTCAGATATTGATGAAGATGGTGATGATGATGATGATGAAGATGATGATGATGATGATGATGATCGATAACATTTTATTTTTATACAGGAAACAATTTTGTTAGGGTAACACCCTATTTACAACAAACATCCTGTACATCAAATTACTAAAAACATATTAAAACATTTAGGATGACAGTTCTGTAGTATATAATAAACATATAACATAGGAGTTTACCAGAGAAATCAACAAGAATCATGCGTAGCATGTACAACTTTTTTTAAAGATTTTCTCAAAGCTGTCTGAAATTCTTGTAATGAATTTTTGGCTTTCATATCATTAGGTAACCCATTCCAAAACTTTGCCGTACTCATTTGTAAAGTGGCCTCCTCCCCAAATCTGTTATATATCCTCAAAACAGGTAAATTCAAACTGTTAGATCTTGAATTATACTTTTTTTTCTTCAGGAATCTCTGTTTTTGCTAAGTGACTTAGTGGATGCTGATTTTTAGATCATGTTACCTTATAACAACATGATAGCCGGTTAAATTTTTTTTTTCATCTGGTCCAAACCAGTCCAGGGTCGTATAGATTTTACAATGATCAAACATGGAAAAGCACATGTAGCACTGTGAAAAATTGCAGTGGTGCTCTCTGAAATAAATGCAAAGAGAAAGAGTGCGTGGCGCCCACTGCCCAGACAAAAAAAGCACGGATGGACACAAACACTTGCATGTGTGAATACAAAAGTTTATATTAGCGGGGCCATCAGGTCCTGATGGCCATGCTGATATAAACTTTTTTATTCACACATGCAGGTTTTTGTGTCCATGCATGCTTTTTTTGTCCAGGCAGTGGGTACCACACACTCCTTCTCTTTGATTTTACAATGATGTATATCATGCTTCGTCTTTGTCACAGATCTAGCCAATTTCTAATACATCCGGTCAATCTTACTTAGTAATGTTTTTGTTGAATTTATATAAAGCAAGGAACCATATTCTAATATTGTGATTAACAATCGTTTAACTATTTTTGTCCTAGCTTCCTTCAGAAGACAATATTAGGACAGCATTGTCTGTTCTCCTCATCATTTTCAGCTGCACTAGAAATTGGTACACTCCTGTGGGATTTTTCTATTTAAATTGCCACCCACACCCAGTGCCTGAGGCCAGTTTCTCTGTTTTGCTGAAGGTAGAGCATTCAAGAGGCTTTGGACCTCAAGTTGCAACACTGTAATAATAAGTTCTTTATACTACTGTGAAGCAGTAGGATCATTCACAAGCACAAGGAAGTCATACTTTTAAATAAGGATCTAATATTGTTGCCATGGCATATTTTTGTTTTTTAGAATACGCCACACAATTGGTGCTGCTCTTTATTCCATGACCATACCAGTGCTATTAAATCAGAAGCATATCCATGTTTCATAGATTCATAGAATTGTGACGGCAGAAAAGGACCGGCAAGGCCCACTGAGTCTGCCCATTTGTCCAACTATCTGCTTGGACCTGCACCCCCCACCCTTAACACTGCCCTGTTTTTGACCCATGCCCTTTTGAATCCCTCCACTGTTTCTTCTCCAATGACCACCTCCGGGAGTCTGTTCCACTTTTCCACTACTCTCGCTGTGAAATAGTATTTCCTAATGTTACCCCTTAACTGCCCCCCCTCCACCTGCAGGTCATGCCCCCCTCGTCCTCTGATTACCCTTCATCTGGAAGATGCTTTCCACTGGCACCCTGTTTACACCCTTAAGGTACTTGAAGGTCTCGATCATGTCCCTCCCCTCACTACTCTGTTCCAGGCAGTACATGTTCAGATCTCTCAACCTTTCTTCATAGGATAGGTGGCTCAACCCTTTTGCCACCTTTGTCACTCTCCTCGGAACCCACTGCAGCCTTGTAAAAGGTTTAATTGTTGAAGCATGCCGTGGGAATGCTCTCACTAGTACAGGCACTGCTGCTGCTAAGTACATGGGTAGCATTGTCAAAGAGGCGTAGCGACAAAGATCTGAAGAGTTGGTCCATGGCAGTCCAGCAATAACTGACTCCATAAATCTCAGGTGACTAGAGATGCAGCATATCTTTACTGAGCCAGCGAAACTGGTGCAGAGTTGGGAAATTCCCACTACATGCACTGTAGCATGTCAACGTCTCCCTACTTCCCATAATAACACTAAGTAAAGTCTCTTTAAAAAAGTGTTTAAAGAAGAAACAACCCTCCCATGTACAATGCCTGCCCACCTCCCACAGAACTATCACAAATCAAATCCACCTCCCTCACAACACCCATACCACCTCCTTCCAGCCATGGTACTGTTCAGGGAAACATAATGTCCACTAACACATAAATTCTATCCCCCCATCCAATGTCTTTAACTCTTCAAAACTCATCCTCCTCCTCTGCCCAACCTGATAATATTTGTCATACCCTCCCACCCTCCTCCCATCCCCATTAACCCCCCCAGAAAAGGATACTGACAGACCCTCAGTGGCAACTAGCACAGCCCTCCTTTGACCTTGACCTGCTGATGTCTAATGCATAGATCCAGACATGCCTCTATAGTAAGCAGCTGACCTGGGAGGAGGTGGTATGGGTGCTATGAGGGTGAGGGGTATGGAGGATTATATTTTGTATGGTCATTTTGCGGTGGGGGAAGGTGGGCAACATAACTAGGTGGGTGGGGGTGGTTTCTGCTTTTAATCATCTTTTCTAACAAGTACTACGCATACTGGCACTTTGGCAGCAAAGTGCCTCTATTCATATTATTTACCTGGCAAAGTACCCATTTCACCAGGTGAAAAACTACAAGAAATGGCAATTCACTGGCAAAGTGCCACTAAGTACAGTCTTTGGCTGGCAAAATGCCCACTGTCTCCAGGTGAAGAGATATGTGAAGTGCCACTTCACAATCAAACAGTTATAGTACCAGTGCTCCCCCTCTTAAAATAAAGCTGCTCATAAGCCTGGAAAAAAATTCAAGGTAATTCATTTTTCTTACTTTCTGAGCTCAATTTTTAAAGGCTGATGCAGGGCTTGTGCCAAGCTTTGCATAAAAGCCATTTTTGGTGCAGCTGTGCCAAATTCCTTTGCTGCAACTGCACCCGATTTTTTATTGTTGGGCAGAGTTGGGACAGTTTCCTCAGTTTATGGCAGCTTGCATCAAATATTTGGTGCAAGCCCCATTAAAAGGGTTCCCCAATGCTGCAAATCAGACCAGGGGAAATGCTAGTCTAACTTGCGCCATTTGGCGAACAGGATTAAAAATCCCAATTGCCAGTCAGAAGAAGACCACAAGCCCCGTGCTCCAAACAATGGGCACACCAGGGACTTGCAGCATTCTCAGGGCTTTGAAAATCGAGCCCTCTATCTTCATTCCATCATTTTAAAGTGGTTCTTGGTCTCATCATTTGGCCAAATCATGAGTTGCCTGACTACCAGCAACAAGGTGACCCCCTCATAAGTTGTGTGCCTGCACTTTAAATTTTAACTCGCTGATGTGAGCTGTGGTCCCACTGCTTTCTCTTTTTTTCTTGTGTGGAAACCACTATTTGGCTGCATTTTTATACTGTGCACTGGCCCAGAAGAGACTCACAGGTGGCCTGCAGGGAGCTTACTAATTCAGAGAAGGCCACACCTCTCCTACTCTTTGATACAATATTGAGGCTAATAGCAAGCTCATTCATGGCAAATTCACTGAGATTTAATCACTTTTCTTAAACATTTTTCTTTAATTTTGTAGAGGTGCTACTGGTGTGTGGCCAAAATCAGAATCAAACAGTTATAGTACCTGTGCCCCCACCAAAAAAAAAGCTGCTCAAAAGCTGCAAATCAGTTAAAGTAATTCCACTTCCTTATGTTCTGTCTTCATTCCATCATTTTAAAGGGGTTTTTGGTCTCATCATTTGGTCAAATTATGATTAGCCTGACTACCAATGGTAAGGTGACATCCTCATAGGCAGGGTCACCAGAAAATTGCATATAATGTTACCCAAAAATGCAGGGTTTTTGGCAGAAATTGTGGGGAAATTGCAGGCTTCACTATACATCTCCAGTGCTCCCTTATAAAATGTATTTTTTGCTGCAGCATGTATTGATATCATAAATTGTTAAATGAACATATTGCTACTTCTATATCCTTTCAATGGTGGCTATTCAAGGCGCAACCATGCCGCACAAAGGGTGCACAAGTGCCGTGTGTATGTGCATGGCATGCATGGTGTGCACAGCACACAGCATTCAGCAAGACAGCCGCACAGGGGGGTGGCCCCAGGAGCAGTGCACAACAACATGCAGAGCAGCATGCAGGGGTGGGGACAAGGACCGCGCGTCCCAAGGACATGCACCATGACCCCGCCAAATAAGGGCATGCGCAGAAGTGGCATGCATGTACAAACACGGAAGTGAGTGTGCAATGGCAGTGGACAATGCCGGGGACACAGGGGGGATACCCACTGCAGAGGACAGGTCCGGCACAAGTGGTGGGGGCATGAGAGGTGCCGGCAAGAAGGGGAGGTCCAGAAACTTCACCATCATCCAGGTGACAGCCCTGGTAACAGACACACAGGCCAACCACAACATGCTGTATGGGGAACAGTCACTGATGGCACCTGCCAAGACAAAGCAGTGGCTATGGCTGGACATCCAGGCAGCCATCAATGCTGCTGGACCCGAGGCACGTACCCTCACTGCCATCAAGTACAAGTGGAGGGACCTCCAGTCCACCATTAAACAGAAGCTCAGGGCAGCACACAGGGCACAGATGGGAACAGGGGGTGGACCACCATTGCCCGGAATAAGGCTGTCAACTCTAGAGAGGATTGTAACACAGACCATAGCTGAGGTCACTTGGCAGGGTGTGCTGGACGGCTGCGACACATCAGCAGGTAGATATGGGAGGGCCAGCAAGGGGGAGGAACACACCAGAATGCACTGCCCTCTGACAGTGCCACATCTCACCCACGCAGGGCCCCCATGCAGGACCAGTGGTGTGTCCAGCAGCAGCAGAGGTGCGACAGGGAGAATGACAGAAACGGAGGGTGCATATGTCACCACCTGCCTGCCAGCATGCACACATGCCGGACACATGGCAGGGCATACCAGACTGACACTGACATTCTTGTCCCCCCACAGGGAACCTGCAGCAGGATGCATGAGAGGAGGGGGAGCCAGAGACATGGGTGGATACCAACCCAGACAGCCCAAGTGACGCAGACATGACGGACAGACAGCAGCTGACCTCAGATGCTGAGACAGAGGACACCACACAGATGCAACAGCCCAGTGGCACAAGTGCGATGTCCTCTGTGGGAGCGGGACACACCATGTGCCCTGTGGCCCCATGTTCCCCCGTGGCACCCTCATGCTCAGATGCACCCGCACCAACACCTTGCCCAGCCACAGGCCCACCAGGCAGCAGGGCCCGTGTGAGTGGGCATGCTGCCACGCCGGTACAGGCACTGGACAGCGGATAGAGCTGTGATGCACAACAGCATGACAGAAGGCACACAGGCACAGGGGTGCTGGCCACACTACACCGAGCTGCGGCGACTGGAGGAGGCCAGGCTAATGGTGCAGAGGGAACAGACGGAGGCCATCCACGTGGTGGAGGGAATGGCACAGGGCATAACCTGCATCGAGGATGTGCTGGAAACAGTAGCATCCAGACAGCGTGAGGCACCTTGCACACACCCACACATGCCCCTGCACAGGCACACTCCACAAGGGCCACACTGACATGTGGGGTGCAATACAGGAGGTGGCTGTACATGCAGCACCACCATGCACATCACCCACCAGCCCAAAGCTGCACAGTCCACTGGCATGCCACAAGTGTGCAGTGGCAGAAGCACCCACCAACAGCCCACCACTGGTGGGTCAACAGGACCTGGACCCCGATGCTACTGGTGGCCCCCACCCGGGCAGCAAGGCCCCCACGCATGGGACATCCCCGGGGGATACACTTGATGCTGGGTACCATGGTCAGGAGATGTGAGACCATTGAGGGGGTGATGTTCGATGCCCCCGTGCCACACCATGGACCACCACGGCCACGTGGGCAGGATGCATCCAAGAGTCAGTGGCAGTGGCCATGGCACACCACACCTCAACACGGGGGGCCTGGGTGGGTGGGTGGCCTGGATGCACACACACACTGCACACACACTGAGGGGCAAGGGATGCGACCACAGCACACCCTGAGGTACACCTGATAGACTGTGCAACACATACAGAGCACCACTGCAGTGGCCATGCAGCACAGCAATGGCCACGGTCCCAGACATGGCCAGGGGCACTCAGTCCACAGGTTCATCACTGTGTCCATGGCCCATGGGACAGTCAACTGAAGGTACCATGCACCACAGTGTGGCAAACTGCATGCTGGGTCAGCGTGTCCCAGTCCCCATCTGGTGCTGGTGGCATGTCAGGGGGCTGCATGTCGCATGGGGGAAGGGGAGGGCATGGTAACCTATGGCAGACACAGATGTTGTGCAGCATGGCACACACAGTGACCACTCTGCAGGCGAACCCAGGTGCATGCATCATCATGCCCCCCCATGTGATCCAGGCACCGGAACCTCATCTTCAGGATGCCAATGGTGCGCTCCACGTACCCACGTGTCCTACGATGCACCTCGTTGAAGGCCACCTCAGCCCTGTCCTGTGGTGCAAGGTGCAGTGTCATCAGGTAATGCCACAGGGGATATCCGCTGTCACCTGTCGGGGAAAACATACACATGAGTGAAGCTGCCACATCAATGAGGACCCACACTGTCAAGCCATCCACCACACACTGGTATGCACACACACCCATCCACACACATGCACGGCCATGCAGTTCCAATCAGGACACTCACCAAGCAGCCAGCCATCACCACCAGCCCTTGCTGCGAGCTGCGCACCTATGCTAGAGTTGTCGAACACATAGGTGTCATGGCATGAGCTGAGGTAGCACACACATATGTCCATGATGCAGCACCAGGCATCACACACCACCTGACAGTTGAGGCTGTGGTAGCCCTTCCTATTCCGATAGGCCATCTTGTCCATGGCCAGCGTGATTACCGACACATGCATGCCATCCATGATGCTTAGTGTGTTGGGCATGCCATGCATGGCAAAGAAGGCTTCCTTGGCAGCACGTTGTTCCTGTGGTGTTGTGGGGTATCGTATGTGGGCACCTACCTCCCACAGCAGTGCGTTGGTGACCTGGTGTACGGCCCTGGATACCGAGGACTGGCTGACACTCATGACGTCCCCGCACACCTGCTGGGATGATCCAGTGGCATAATAGGACAGGACACAGAGGACCTTGGTTTCCATGGTCATGGCATGTGAGTGCCATGTCCATGGCTGCACCCTCGACCTGACGATGGTACACAGGTATGCCACTGTAGCATGGCTGACACAGAATCTGTCCATGCACTGCTGCACCCTCAGGTCTAAGGCCATGAGCTGGGGGAAGGAATGTCCTATGCCTGTTCTGTGCATGACATTCCTGTCAGGCAGTGTTGGCAGCATCCAGCAGTGTGACATTGAGAAGCAACCCAGGGCACATCATGGTGGCCACGGGTGTTTCCACCTGCAATCTGTTTGCCAGCAGCACTGGTTGCTGCCCCGGGATGTTGCTCCACCCTTTGTACCCACCCTTGCCTGGCCACCACTGGTGGTGCATCTGACGCCTGCATGCCATGCCCTGTTGGCTTGATACACAGTCGGGTATAGCGTGCCATCACCTGTAAATCCATGGACCATGGCAATGGCCACAGGTGCTGGCAGGTGTGGTGTGCATGTGGTCAGGCTCACGGCCTACCCACAGAAACTATGACATGTTGCTTCATGGTGCTATCAGGACAGCCTTGAGGGTGGTGCGATCTGGATGGTTACTGAACCCCCTGAAATGCGTGCCTCACTGTGCGCCCAGTCCAAGGGGTGGCCACCGCTGTGTGCATCTGCTGATCAGGACCATGTGCTGTTCTCTGTTGCAGGCTGCTACTGGATGGCCAGAGCGCTTTGCTGTGGAGTTCTGCGACCTTGAGGATGCCATCACGGGCCAGGTGGTGGTGAGGTGGAGGGAATGGCCCCTGTGTCTGCCTGGGTACATCACCCTGAGGGTTGGCAGCATGGACATCTACTACAAGGATGACTGGGGATGTTACCGGTGTGTCATAGAGACGTCCAAGATAAGGTGCTTACCATTGCGGGTGTCTGGGTGGGACTGGCTCTGGCCGCATGCTGGGGAATGATGTGTCTCTATTATCTGTGTTCTCTCCCAACAGGGGTACTGGGGCTCATTGCAGAGGCTGCTCCTGGAGGTGCAGGACTACACTGCCACTATGTCTGAACCATCATCTGATGACTCAGAGGGGGAGGATGGGGCCTTCTAGGGCTGGCCGTGTGCAGGCCGCACTGTGGACATGTCTGGTCAGGGCATTGCTGGTGGCCTCCCACTGCTGGGCTTTTCCTGTTTTGTCTGTGGCTTGCACTACTGTATGTCTGTGGGGGGGGGCCTGTGTGCGGGCCTGCAGATTGTGTGTTGGGGGTGCCTTTGTGGCCATTCCCACATGCCTGTTTGGGAGGGTCCTACCTTGCGGTGTTCAGGTCCCGCTGTGGGGGAGGGCATGGTTGGTCACTTCTGCTGCAGGGGGCTGTGCCCTGTGTGGCGGTGCTGTGGTAGGTGGGTGCATTGTTCCTGCATGCCCTGTACATCATGGGTATCTGTGGCCCTGTGCTGCTCCTGTCTGGGTGGGTGGGGGCATTCGTCACGTGGGGAGGGGCTTCTGTGGGTGCCTGTTGTTCTCTGGTGTTTGCACTGCATTGCCTCGTTGTACTGTTCATGGTGTAAGTTTGTGGCAGTAAATGTTCTTGACACGTGCACCAGTGTCTGTGCTTCTTTGTGTGCCTGTGCTGTGTGTGCGTGGGTATGTCCTACTGTGTTTGGCACCTTGGGGGCATGCCCACTGTGCTGGCCAATGTACACCTCTCTGTTGTTGCCCCACTCATGCACCTGTTTATGTCTCCCCCATCGGGGCGTATGGCTGCACTCCCCTACGCACGCCATCTTCTGACTTATCGTCATTTGTGCATGTGCGTGGGTGGCCATCATGGACTGCTCCATGTGGCCACACCCCTCTGCCTGTGCATAGCAATGGGTGTGCGGAGGTACTTCTGTACCTCCACTGCGCCTTCCTGCTTGGCATTTGTGACTGTTGCTTACCCTGTTGTGCACTGTGTGTCGCACAGTTCTGGGCCTCCATGCTCTTTGCGTGTGGTGCACACCTTGGAGAATAGCCCCCCAATATGAATAAAGGTTTGTGCCTATGAAATGAATTGCAAAATTATAATTATGTAGCATATTTTCTGAGATCTAAAACCATCTACCACATGCTGTGCTAACTACATTTTATTTAGTTTTTTACAGTCAGTCAGTATTGAATAAATCCTGAAACAATGAGCCGGATTTTCAAGAGGTGGCACAAGGTTTGCAACAAGCTCTGTGCCATGGAACTTAGGTTTTGGCAGTGTGCCAAACCCCTTTGCCACAACTGCGCCTGATTTTTCAATCACAGGTGCAGCTGTGACAGTTTCCATGATTTACGGCAGCTTGTGCCACATATCTGGTACAAGCTCCGTAACATAGGCCCCCAGGAGTGGTGCACGCTAGGCCACAAAAATGTGGTCTATGGTGTGGAGAGCAGTGCAAGGGATGGAAATTCCCGATTGTTGGCCGGAGAATGCCGCAGGCTCAGTGCACCATATGTTCAGCGCACCAGGGGCTTGTGGCATTCCTGACCTTTCGAAAATCTGGCCTAATGTATTTTGTCAGTTTCTAGATATAAAATAATGAAGCCTGTTTAGCACCTGCTTAGTTTGGTGCAACAAAAAATAAGCAGAATACAGGGGTGCCTAATCATATTCTACTGAAATAAAACAAACAGTTTATTGTGTTAAAATAATTGCTTGTCTCAATCAGCACTGCAAGTTAAAAAAAGCATAAAATCATATGATAACAGTATTATATCATACCGTTAGCATTTCACTACATCATACAATAGTTCATAATACGTCACTTTTGTTTTACTTGTGTTGCAATGATTTTTGTTCATTTAAAGGTAAGCTATACTTCACCTGTTTTATCAGCATGTTTTCAGATATGTTAGTTTTTTGTTTGTAGGCTTTGTATATGAGCACGTCGTTGTGGCACATTATCAAGTGAGGGATCACTGTCACCATCTCCCTCAGAAGGACATTCAAGTTTATAATCAGCAGGGCCATTCAAACTCTTCAGACATTTGAATCAAAATCCATTCAGAATGAAAGTATATAAACAAGGAATACTTACCCTACCACTCAAAAACGAGCATTGCAGTTAATGCTTCACTTAGGTGAATGGGGCAATTTATACCTTTTCCCACACCTAATGTTTCAGTCACTGTGGAAGCAAAGCACTTTCTGATAGGCTGCTTCAATACAGATTTTAAATGCTGAAGTGTGTATATGCATGGCTGGCCAGAGGATTTTGAAACCAAACCAGGGAAGTGAATCAGATAAAAGCAAAGTAACACCGGAGCCCTCTTTACCTCACATTGTTTTGTTTTAGCCTAATCTAAGTGAGCATGACAAATTGTTAGCATGCTTGAGTATCTTTCCTAGAGAACTTAAATATTTTTAAAAATTCAATAAACTGTAAGAAATTGTTGATTGTGTGCAGAGAATGGTGAAAATTGTGGATATTGCAGTAAAACTGTGGGTTCAATTTCCAGTACCTTGCTCATAAGTCAAGTACCTACACCTAAGCAATAATGCATGACAGGGCATGTGTTGTTGTGGAATTTACACACGCCCTGTGTGGTGTGTCACAAGGTGCAGCCAAGTGTCTTTAACCACACAGGAAGTGTGTAAATCCCACTACTACACATGCCCTGAAGTGCATTATTGCGATTATAAAATTAATCTTTTATTAAAAATTAAAATAAAAATGAATTAGGTTAAAAGAAAGTAAAGATTTGATTACCAGGATCTTTACTGGTTGTCTATTGCCGGATTTACACACGGTCATGTGACATGTTTTGACCAATGAGGTTACAGGATTTTCGAAACCCATTTTATAATTGAAATTTTAACATGCCAATATGAGCTGCGGTCCCAATGCTTTCTTGTTTTCCTTGTGTGGAAACCACTCTCTGTTGGCAATTTTATACTGCGTACTGGCCCATAATCAGCTCATAGGTGCCAGTTGGGGAGCTTACTAAGTGCCATTTCATGCTACGCAAAATTGGGTAAGTTTGCATAGTTTTTCATGAAGGATGCTTCCCAAATGTGCCGACCTCTGCTTGTGACATGGCCACTGCATGTTTGGCCTTCATTTGCTTCACCAATTATTCTACTTTGTAATACATTGTGGTCCACCAGTAGATATTGTCCAGCAGTAAAAGGTCCTGAAGCAGTTTCTGTTCATACTGGCACTTCCACAGAGTGGCTGTTGTCCTCACTGACCTGTGGAAGTGGCTGGATATTTTTGTGCTGTTTCAATAAAACCGATAGTGTATGTGCAAAGTTGTGGCCATTAACTCTTTCAATTCTGTAATCACTGTGACTGAAAGTCTTTACCATATTAAACCCATTATCTGTCACAGGCGTTTCTAGCCATAATCCATGTGCAAATAGATAGTCAGCTTACACTTACTTCAGGATTTAGATACTGTGTGTTGACTGCAGTGTGTCCCCATCTACTGCAGCAGCACTGCACAATGTTATTCCCCTGTGCTTGACAGAGAGTGACCCCGAGTGCACTGAGAGACAAATGTCCATGTTGACGCATGTATCCAATTATCTGACTTGAAGCATACAGTCCCACTTATTGCCTCCTTTACTGCATGTATGGTGCAGTTTTTGACTGACTGGTTAATTCCTGGATCTAATCTGCTGGAAAATTTAAACCTAGAGGGTATTTTATATCCTGGCCTGGATATTCAGACTGCGCCTGGCTGTGGCACAAGCCTGGGCACAGCGCAACTGGGCTGCATAGGGGCGTTGACAGGGTGATAGTCAACGGAGCTGCACCATGGCACAGCAGCATTGAATATTGCACCCTGGCCACCCACAGTGTGCATGGCATGATGGCACTGCACCAGCGCAAGTGGCCAGAGTGGTACAGTGATATGTGCTAGCGCAAGTTCCGTTGCGCTAGGCGCAACAACTGCAATATTCAAAAGTGCACATGCAAATGGGGCCAAAATGCATGCAAGGTGCAAATGGAGCCATTTGCATGTCATTACGGCCCCATTTGCATGCAGGTGCGCTGATCCCCAGGGACTTGCACCTGGCGCCCTGCCAGGCTGCAGCCGTTGGGGACCGACACCCCCTGCATAGCGCGACAATGTGCCCCACTGCCTGATCACAGGCATATGCAGAATGAAAAATCATCCAATATCCCTGGTGGTCCAGTGGACCGCTCGCAGCCCAATTGCGGGCATATGTAAAGTTAAAAGCAGTCCAATATCCCTGGTGGTCCAGTGGATCGATCGCAGCCCGATCACGGGCATATGTAAAATTAAAAGCAGTCCTATATCCCTGGTGGTCCAGCGGACCGCTTGCAGCCCAATCACGGGCGTCAGTACGAAGTAATGTCACACCACACTAACCCTGGTGGTCTAGCAGCCCCCCTCACCACGCCCCTGGCCCACTGCCCCCTCCCTCCCGCCCCAGTCAGCAGGTGGGCGGCAGTTCTCCACCCGCTTGCCGCCGGCTGCCCACTGACTGACACTGTACGGTAGGGCTGTACGCCCATTGGTCCACAGTGTGAGCTAATGGGCATGCAGCCTGTACTGTACTACACAGTCCAGATATGTGAATGGATCCATATGGTGTCAGTCGATGGGCGGCGGGGCAGCAAGCGTGTGGGGTGCTGCCACCCACTGCTGACCAGGGGGAAGCGGGGCCGTGGGGCTCTGTGGGCGGGTGGGGAAGGAGGTACCGCTAGACCACCAGGGTTAGTGTGGTGTGGCATTACTTTGTACTGACGCCCATGATCGAGCTGCAAGCAGTCCATTGGACCACCAGGGATATAGGGACTGCTTTAATGTTCAACTATGCCTGCAATCGGCATGGGGGCACCACCAGAAGGTGCAGCCAGAGTTGGTGGCCACCTATCATGGCAGCCGCCGCGGTGCGCCCTGCACACGGCAGCTCACCCGTGGGTGGCCAGCTGTTGTTCCTTTTTGCTCACCTGTGTGCAGCACAAGTAGGGTTGTGCATGATGGGCTCCAGCACATCCCGGGCTGAATATCGGGATGTGTGGAGTATGCATGGGCATGCCCTCACCCTGCGCCCGCAGATACATTACTGATTGCTGCGCGTGGGGGATTTGTGCCAGGCTCAATCCCCGTTTGAATATCATGCCGGGGCACATCAGTGAGTTGCGCATGATGCAACAGTGTTGCGCCATGCGCAACCCTTCTGAATATCTGGGCCCTTGATTAAAAATAAAAGCAACCTCAGAATCCATAATTTTGCAAGATTGACAAGGGATGAAAATGTATACCTATCATTTCACCAACAAGTTGTGTAATCATGGAAACAATCAGATACTTGGATTCTGATTGGTTATTCTGATCAAATGATTGACTTACACTTAACTACTAGGCTTTTTTTCAAGAGGACTGCCAAAGGAAGTGGGCGAGCTGCTTTATTGTGACAATGGTGCAAGGTGTTCAGCATTAGTGATGTTGCTAATTCAAGAGATGTTGATCTGCTTCTTTTACATGAAGGAAATTTAGCCCACTTGGTCATGATAATTGCCTCCGGGGTATTAACTTTTACCACTGGCATGATCTGCCTCTAGCTTATCACAATGTGGCTATTCATTATCACCTCTGTGTGGTTCAGTGAGTTCTTTGATATGCACAACTATAAGTGCGTGGTGCCACATTGGGTGCTTCCTCACACTGTGGTTCCCACTCTGGTGGCTTTCTTCCCACTAGCAATCATTGCTTTATAGTAAACAATAGAGCTTATACAAGAATGATTTGAATCAACACCATTTGCTACTTTTTTGTTTTAAACACAGACAATGACTATGAACGTGTTTTGACTACAAATGAAGTTGCAGCAGGTACAGAAACTAAGTTGCAGCATTCGGTATTGCTGCTACTGGATGGGGCCAGTGTGGCAGGGTACATAGTTGAGGGGCACACATTGAATTGATGGCAGTGTGTCTTCTTGCTGTAACAGAAATTGTAGAACTGGAACAGGAGGCAGTGGAAGGAGTTGTACATTTGTCATTAGCTAGTGTCTTTGTGGTGGTAGTCATTTCTTTGAAACTGAAACAGGTAGCACATCATCAGTGTAATCACTGTCATTGTGCTTCTGGCTAGCAACTAGTTGAACTCAACTCACCTATGCTGCCACCAGCTGCTGCAAATTATTACTAGGTGTTTTCTGTCTCATCCCGCTTTAGGTTTTTGCTCACATAGTGCAAGGCCTCTGGATTTAGAAATGTCAATATCACTTTAAAGCACTCTAACATGTGCTTCTGCAGTAGAACCAGTCTCACCTTAGCTTGGTATGTGCTCTCAGAGCTGGAACAACATAATCTGCCAATACATTGGAAAGCCTGTAACATTTTAATACACCGCAGTCACAGATCTGTGAAATAGAATAGATTTACAAAATGTACAAGATATACGAACAATAAATGGGGTAATGACACACTAAGAAAATCAAAATAAGGAGTAGTACATGGTAGGAAAATGTGAGACAGAACAAGGTTAAACTTTGCTTAAGTCTAAATCCTCATCTCACATTCTTTAAAGACACAGTGGCAGCCAGTAACACAATGCATACTATCCCGATAAATCACAATATATCACAGGCAATCCCCATTAATTTCAACAGGATCTCTGTTATATTTCATTATATATCCACCTTAGATTTTATTTATTTATTGAACTGTTTCACCAGGAAGGTTACACTGAGCAACAAGAGCTCGTCTCATGGTACGTCCTGGGGAAACGGGAGTGGGAACACAAAAAGTAATACAACAGGATACATACATCAAGAAAATAGCTTAACAGCATATAGACAGACTGTATGGATTACAACCAACAATAGCTAATAACATTTCTAGACCAGGATACATTTGAGAGAGACTGACAGGAGGTATAGTAAAAGTTTCTCGGGAAGGAGGGGGAACAGGAGAGGTGATAGAAAGTGCTAGGTTGCAGAAAGTGCTAGGATAGCAAGAGGGGTTTGGGATAGGGGGCATATTAGGCCCAGCTGGAGGAAGGAGGAGGTATAGACCAACAGCTAGGCAGGGCCCCACAGGGCTAGGTGCAGTTGCAGTTCATCACTAGGTAGTTTGCTAGGGATGTAGAGAGAGAATAGGCTGAAGAGGAGTGGCGATTTGGGTTCGGTAGTTGGTTCCAGAGCTTAGGTAGGCGATGGGAGAATGCCATTTGGCTGGATGCAGTATTTCTGTAAGGTATATTCAGAGAGTGAGAGTCATCAGATCGGAGGGTGTATTTGGAGGGGTGAGGGACAGATAAGGAGGCAGAGAGGTAAGAGGGGAGTGAGCCTAGCCAGAATTTAGAGGTAAATTTTGCTGCGTGCAATGTTCTCCTGTCAACAAGTGAGGGAAAATTTAGAGAGCGGTAAAGAGTGCAGTAGTGTGTCAGAGCAGGGGCATCCAAGGCAAACCTGCAGAAGGAGTTAAAAAGAGGTTCCAGCCTGGATAAGGAGGATTGAGGGGCAATTCCGTATACAACATCACAATAGTTGAAAGTTGGCAGTATCATTTTATGTACCAGATCGCGCCTAGCCGGACAAGGAATACTACCCCTGTTACAATAGAGGGCCCCTAGCTTAGGCCGGAGTTTCTTTAGAATAGCATCAATGTGGATGGAGAAGTTTAGGTTTCTATCCAGCCACACTCCGAGGTAGCAGAAGGAAGAGGTGTCCTCTAATACAGTCCCATCAATGGTGTAAAAGGTGGGTAAGGAGAGGAGCCTTGCCAACCTCTGCCTTGTACCAAAAGTCATGGAGACTGTTTTCGTTGAGTTTAGGAAGAGGTGGTGCTCACTTAGCCAGCATTGCACATTGTTGAAATCCAGCTGGAGCCTGGTGGTGACATTAGGGATCAAATTGCCAGTTGTGAACAGTACAGTGTCATCGGCATACATGTGTATGTTAGACGATAAACAAAACCGAGGGAGGTCATTGAGAAAGATTGAAAAAAGGAGAGACCCAGGTACCAATCCCTTGGGGACTCCTGTGGTAATGGGGAGGGGAGAGGTGATGGCATCAGCTATATGGACAGATTGTGTTCTGCCTGGCAGATAAGACTTGAACCATTCAATGGCATTAGGGGAGAGACCAGCGGTCCTGAGGCAGGACAGGAGTATAGGGTGGGAGATCATGTCAAAGGCCTTAGCCAGGTCAATAAAAATAGCTGAGGTTATGAGGCCTTTGTCCATGCCCATGGCAATAGTGTCAGTCAACCGTAACAGGGAAGTGGCGGTGGAGTGGGTGAGGCAGCAGAAGTGGTAAATAGCAAGTACTGGAACAACCAAAGTACACCATAAGGAGCAGTTAGAGAAATAGGTATGAGGAGGATAGGCAGATGGGAGTGGTAAGATTGTTCCACAGACTGGGCAGCCAGAAGGAAAAGGCAGACTGGCCTGTGGAGGTTTTGCAGTAGGGGTAGAGAAGGAGGAGCATCAAAGGAACAGAGAGAGAAGAGGAGGAGGTTGGAAAGGTGGAGGAGAGGAAAGATGAGAGATAGAGGGAGGGAAGAGTGACAACATTTAGAGAAGAGGGAGGAGCAGTGAGAAAAATGACAAAATTGGATGAAGGAAAAAGTGAGGTTCTGCTAGAGGGAGTAATAATGGGTGAGAAGGGGAAGTGACAGAAAGAGTGCAAGAGACAATCTAATTGGTTTATTCAAACAGCAGGCAAGCAGTTGATAGCCACAGCCATTAAGGGTTTTCACTTTATACACAGACACTACAGAGAGTTGAAATGAAAGTAGGTTCTAGAATTTAATTTGAATCAATAAACTTTCCTGTGTGTGTGTGTGTAAAGTTAATGTTTAGGTGACATGTGGAAGGAAAGGTTAAAGAGAGTGGTGATTGGTGTGCTTTCTTGTATGGCAAGCTTAAGGATTTCATTTATAGGTTGTCTGATTCTGCACTCTTCTTTTTTATTAATTGGTATTTCAATTGGCTCTTCTAGTAAACAATGTACAATGACCAGTATACAAATATCTAATTAAACAGGCAGTACTGTTGATAAATATGTATACATACTCCATACATTACATCACTAGTGCTAGT
The DNA here is from genome assembly GCA_016271365.2 of Neoceratodus forsteri. Classification (NCBI taxonomy): domain Eukaryota; kingdom Metazoa; phylum Chordata; order Ceratodontiformes; family Ceratodontidae; genus Neoceratodus; species Neoceratodus forsteri. Next base: position 74,679,914 of record JADMNL010000029.1, on the reverse strand, counting down.
GGTCAAACAGGAGTTCAGCATGTTTGCAGTTCATTTGCATCATCAGGTAAGGAAAAAGGTCCGGCTCCCCATATGACACACAGGGGAAATGCCAGACCTCACCCAACAACTAACACACCGAAATCTGCCCAATGGAAAATCATGTACACAAATGCTCCCAGTCTGGGAAACAAGATCCCAGACCTGAAGGCAATAATGGCAGAGGCTAAACTGGACATAGTAGCAATTAGCAAGATGTGGTTTACCAGTAACCACACTTGGGAGACTTCAGTACCTGTTATGTACTGTTCAAGAAGAGATTGAGGTGCAAAAGGGGGTGGAGTGGCCCTGTATGTCAAATGAAAATATCAAAGCTACAGAAATTCAGAATACATAAGAAGCCAGAAGAACTGTGGGTCACCCTGGAAACAGGAAATGGGACAGCCATAAGAACTGGGGTTGTCTACAGGCCCCCAGACCAGGGGGAGGACATAGACACATTACTGTTAGAAGATATACAAAACATAACAGCTAAAGGGGAGGTTCTGATAATGGGAGACTTCAACATGCCAGATACAGATTGGTCAATACCAGCAGGAACATCTGCCAGAACTAGACACATGGTGGATTCCTGCAGGGGGAAGGCCTCAAACAACTGGTACAACAACCCACAAAAGACAGGGCTATCCTAGATCTAGTACTGACTAACGGGAAAGGATAACAGATCTCAGGTAGAAGATCACCTGAGGCCAGTGACCATCACATGGTATGGTTCAATTTGGCCACTACAACTAAATCATCCCATTCCAAGGCACAAATATGGGACTTCAGAGGAGGCTGACTTTGATAAAATGGCCAACAGAGTTAAGCTAGCCCTGGCAAAAGAAATACATATGAGGGGTACAGGCAAAGTGGGCAAGCATTAAGAATGCAATATTTGAAGCAACATCCCATTGTGATAGACAGAAAAGGAAGTGCAAAAGAAGAAGAAAAACCACTTTGGTTCTCAAAAACAGTAGCAGAAAAGGTCAGAGCCAAAAGGCTGGCCTTCAGGAAATATAAGGGAACACAGCAGGATGAAGATAGGGAGGCACAACAAACTTCCCTAAGGGAAGCAGGGAAGGCAGTAAGGCAGGCAAAGGTCCAAACCGAGGAAACACTAGCACAGACAGTAAAAGAAGGTGACAAGACTTTCTATAGATACATTAGTGAAAGGAGAAAGTCCAGAGGGGGCATTGCTAAGGTCAAAGGAGATAAGCGGGCATGTGAGGAGGAGGACCATGTAAAAGCATCTATCCTAAATAGGTACTTCTGCTCAGTATTTACTGAAGAGAAGGTAGGGCAGAACCCACAGATCAGCACCATGGATACAGGGGGGAGGGAGGTGAGCACTAGTCCCTTCACAAAAGAAAGGGTCCAAGAGCTCAATAAGCTCAGAGTGGACAAGGAAATGGGACCTGATGGCATACATCCCAAGGTACTAAAGGAGCTAAGGGTGGAACTAGCAGAGCCATTATCAGAACTGTTTTGTGAGTCTCTGAGCACAGGAGAGGTCCCAGAGGACTGGAGAAGGGCTCATGTGATCCCGCTCCACAAGAGTGGTAGCTGGGAGGAGGCAGGGAACTACAGACCAGTCAGTCTTACCTCAGTAGTGGGCAAGATTATGGAGGCACTCCTTAAGAAAAGGATAGTGCAACACCTGGAATCCATAGGAGCACAGGATCCAAGACAGCATGGGTTTACAAAAGGAAGGTTCTGTCAAACTAGTCTCATAGATTTCTTTGACTGGGTAACCAGAGTGGTGGACCAAAGGGGAGCAGTTGATGTTGCCTACCTTGACTTCAGCAAAGCTTTTGATACTGTTCCACATAGAAGATTGATTAATAAGCTGGGTAGGCTCAGGGTGGGTCAGAAGTTGGTCAACTGGGTGGCAAACTGGTTGACTGGCAGAAAACAGAGAGTGGTGGTAAACGGTATACAGTCAGAAGAGATGCAAGTCACAAGTGGGGTACCTCAGGGATCAGTCCTGGGGCCAGTCCTCTTCAATATCTTCATCAGTGACATTGAAGATGGAATGGAGGGGTAAGGTTTGTCTATTTGCAGATGACATCAAGATCTGCAACACAGTAGATGATCCAGATGGGGTGGGTAAAATGAGCAGAGATCTGGATAAACTAGCAAAATGGTCGGAAGCGTGGCCACTGGGATTTAATGCAAAGAAGTGCAAGATCATGCACATAGGGAAGAGAATCCCTGCAGCCACCTATAGGCTGGGAGGGGGGAGTTGCTGACAGTCACAAGGGAAGAAAGAGACTTGGGCATCATCATCACCGATGGCCTGAAACCATCCAAGCAGACCACTAAAGCAGTAGGTAGGGCTAGGGGGATGTTAGGGTGTATTAGTAGGGGGTATCACAAGTCGGAAGAGGGAGGTAATAATCCCTCTTTACAAGACACTCGTTAGGCCCCATCTGGAGTACTGCATGCAGTACTGGAGGCCACACCTTCACAAGGACATTAACCAAATTGAGGCAGTGCAGAGAAAGGCAACCAAAATGGTGCAGGGACTGCATCAGAAAACATATGAGGACAGATTAACGGAGCTCAATATGTATACTCTAGAGCAAAGGAGGGAGAGAGGCGATATGATCGAAACATTCAAACACCTTAAGGGCATTGACAAGGTAAAAGAGTCTAACATGTTTCAATATAAGAAAAACAGCAGGACAGGAGGACACAGCATGAGATTAGAGGGAGGCTGATTAAGGGGTAATGTGAGGAAGTTCTTTTTCACATAAAGGGTGGTGGATGCATGGGACGGCCTACCTCAGGAAGTGGTGGATATGAATACAGTGCAGGGTTTCAAACAGGCATGGGATAGGCATAAGGGAGCAATACAGATGAGTATGACTAGATAGGCCATTGACAGAGCAATGGCTGATGGCACATTTATAAGGTAGAAAAAGAAATGGGCAGACTGGATGGGTCTTGCTGTCCTTATCTGCCGTCACTTCTATGTTTCTATGTTTCTATCACAGAAGGAATCTATTACCTCTAGATATTAGGTATTGAAGAGCTGGACCCTCCCCTTCCCCTTCTGTATCTAAAAGAATGATGCAACTTCAACAGAATTATCCAAATTACAGTGAAGCCTGTCAGGATCAAGCTCAGTGTCACAGTTTCCTGCATGACAAAAAGGACTAATTCTCATTGAAATTGCATTGTTTACTGCAGTAATTCTGCTGCAGCATGCTGCAGTATTAGGTTTAATCCTGGTGAGCTTCATCATAGCTTCCCCTAACTATTCATCTAAAATTCCAGTTTCTGCATTAGAGTATTTAAAGGATTCCAGGTTAGGTCATACAGTTTACATGACCTAAGTCAGAGTTTCTGTAGTCTATATTTTCAAGTTTATTGCAGTCGAGTAGTAGATTTTTCCAGAGTTCAAGCCGGAGGGTTCTGATCCTTCCATTTCTTTGTTATGCATCTGCTTGCTAGGGCTAGGTTTAAAAATTTTCTGAGAGGACCCTTAGGAAGAGCTTATAGGGATGAAGTACCTAAAATGAGCAGTTCTGGTTTATTTTTAAGAAATATCAGAAAATCTAGCTGACAGCAAGCAAGCATGTCCCTCAGCAACCACCGTACCAACTCATTTCCTGCTTCCAATTTCTGAAAATGTAACAGTAATGTTAAAAAAAAATTCAAAGGTGAGTTTTGTGCTGACAGTTAATATCTTTTAAATGGGAGCCACAACAACACTGAAAGTTGTTATGTTAAAATGCAGTGCATTGTAAAGCTGCCTTCTCATTTGCTGGATCAGTAATGGAGGACCACTATTGGATGTGTAGTGGGATTTAAACCGGCTGCTCGTGCTTTGCTATTTTTTGTCATCGGCAAAGGTTAGACTTCTCTTTTAAATCTTTTGCTTGACTTCAGTTTATTTGGGTATCCTTACAGCATGGGGGGTGCTGTTGTACACAGAAACAATTAGGCACAAACCTCCTCTAGCAAATTTTCATTACAGAGCTCCACAGCAAAACACAATCCCAGAGACTACTTTTTATTAATTTTTACTAATCACATTGTCATACTGTTTTTATCTTCATTCTGTATGTGCATTTTTTTTTACCAAATTCTGTACTGGGGAGCTCATTTTATAAGTGCAATAACACACTCCGAGGTGGGGGTTGTCTCCTGATAAGAGCATGGCCAGGTACATAAGGCACTCGGCGCAAGCACACCTAGGCGTGCTTTTATCAGGAGATAACCCACACCTCATCATGTGGCCTTCTACACACCATTATGACTAACTTCTCCAGTTAGGTTGGAGTTAAAATAATGCTGTACTTTCTGCTTAAACAGCAACTCTGTTATAATAAAAAGCTTAAAAACACTAGAGCTACACCAATTATGTTTTTACTTGATTGTTTTATAGGTTTTTCTTTTTACTTTCCCCTGCTGTTGGTCTACTAAATATTGTAGCTAATGCAGCAATTATTCCACTGAGTCTTTCAAAATGTGTCTGACTTTCCCTGCTAACCACAGAATTACTGTTTGTGATATCACAGTCTGTTGTCAAGATGAGCACTATGATGTCATAAACAAAGGCACTGTAAGGTTAACAGGGGAGAATGCTTTTAAGTGTTTTATATATAGACTTTTTAGATGGCCTACCAAGATGTGCTCTAAATCTTGGAACAGAACACTGAAAATGAAAAAAAATTATTCTCTAGTTAATTGTAACAGCTGAAATGTCTTATTAGTGGACATGCATGCTGAAGTGTAGAGTTGCTGTTTAAGCCATGATGCAAATTAATTATTTTTTATAACGAATACATTACATCTCCAGTATTTATTAGTCGTAGTAACCGGGTCTAAATCTAGAGTAAGTTTATACAGGGCATGATCTGATAATATGAAATTATTGATAAAGGTGGAAACAATACTGGAACATTTATTTATTTATTTGAAACTTCAAATTGATTACCTTTGAGCTAATAGCTCTTTTACAAAGGTTCCATGTTGAGTACAAGATACCCATAATAAAGATAGTTATACAAGAGCATACAGAAACAGTGATTACTAATGCAGAAGAGTTATCATTAATTTATCATTTAATTGGCAGCTCACAGTTTGTCTTGAGAAACAACTGACAAAACAGCAAAGTCTATGGTAGAAAAGCTGTATCAGGGTGTTAGGTAAGGTCAGAGATGGGGGGTGCTGTTTGTACTATTAACATAAGTTAGGGGAAGCAAAAATATAGTCAAGTCAAGTATGTGAGCTATATCTTGATGAAAAGAAAGTATAATCTCTGCCCTTGGGGCTGACTAGTTTCCAGGTATCTGTTAGATTAAGTTTTTTAACAATTAAGTTTAGGGCAGATAAATTACTACCATTTAGGGAATAGAGATGCTGAGTGGTTGCAGATAAATATGGATACATAATAGTGTTAAAATCACCACATACCTGTGTTTAATATTCAGAAAGAGGTTCAATTTTTGTAATATTATCTGTAAAAAATTGGATCTGAGACAAATTAGGTGCATAAACATTTAAAAAGGCAAATTTTCCCATCAATGGAGCGTGATAGTAGCTGATGTCTACCCTCATGATCACTCAGACATTTAATGTCTGTGAAATTTAAACTTCTTTCGGGTAAATTCATTGCCCCCTCTTTCTTTAGAATGATAACAACTATAATAAACATGCTCTATCCACTCTGTCTGCCACTTCTCAAATTCTGTTGGTGTAAGGAAAAGCAAGATCAGTTTTAAGACTTTTTAGGAGGGACAAGATAATTTTCCTCTTAATAGGTGATCTTAGACCTTTAACATTCCATGTAAAATATTCAAGGGAGACATAGATTTTATTAGAATAACTTTATAAACAATTATTAACCAGGAACTGTTTATAGAACAGTTAGAAAAATTTTCAGCAGGCTGCCTAAGAATGTTACAGAAAAAAGGAACTGCAGCAACCAACAGCACTTCAAAGAAGGTTAACTTGTATAAGTACCTCAGACCAACAATTAAGCAATAAGGCATGACAAGGGATTATGTTAATGGTCTGTTAATCACCCTTTAAGGGTGTAATGTTGCACAAGGCATAGCCAAGTGCAACATGCCCCTAAAGGGTGATTTACTGACTATTAACATAACTCCTGGGAGTGCTTTATTGCTATTATAATAAAAACATTTTTAAACAGTGCTAAACTTTGTTCAGCATATGATTAGGCTCTACTTGTATGTTAATAAAAAATTAACATAAAGCTGACAGAATTCTTACAGCCAATCAGAAAGCTCTATTCCTCAGACCTTTTTTTTATAATTATCAATAATAAAATATAAAACATAAACCAAAAGGTTTGTAAAAACACAAGTCCAAATATCATAACCATAGGTAAATGAATGGCAGTAAGAACAGTACTAAGTGTCTCATTCTCCACCAATTATTTAAAAGACTCCACTTGTCATAAAGTCACATAGGCAAGGATGTAATAAAAATGGGAAGATAAAGGTTGGGGAAGACCAGGAGGGGGGGGGGTGTCCAGGTTATTACAGACTGCCAAGGAATTTGCATGGGCCATTAACAATATAACAATATTCCATAGGATGGTTCCAGAAAACTGTATCCATTAGGACATCCCCTCTGTGTGCAATAGGAACAATAATTGGCTGTTCCACCATTATCACTATTATCAATTCTGGATTCAAAGGTCCAAGAGAGCCATCACTTTAACATTATTCCCTCATGGGGGTTATATAATCCATGTTAAAGGAGGAAGAATGAATACTTCAAGAAAGCTGCCTCTCCACCCCCAGATGAGGGTCCTGTTCTGCCTGATGCATGGCATCATGTTTTTGTCAAGAAAGGAAAAAAGTGAAGAACAGAGCTACGCAAGATTCCATTGTTATGTTTAACATGGGTGGGAAGGCGAGTGGTTAGGGGTGTAGATGAGGGAAGGGGATAGTGTGGTGCTAAACTGGAGCATAATGGAGAATGTCGATATTTTATCTCCACTGGATTTTATGACCCATTAGTGATTTTCCAAAATTGATTTCTACACTGGTTTTCAGAGAGAGAAATACCCCTTATAATGCTAACAGGTAATGGCAAGCAATATTTAACATGGTTTTGTAATAAGAAACTTCAATTTGAAAAACTGAAACTTGTTTTCCATCTGTAAATATGAACTAGACGACATAGTAATTACTGAAGCTGTTTCAGAGACCAAGCAGCTACAGGTTTTCACATGGACACATGAACGAATCATGAGAGTAATCAAACGTTTTCTTCAAGAGACTCAACATGTAAAACTCCCCATTTAAGTGGTAACTGGAGCTTCAGAAGGATCTGTAACTACAGCAGTACTAATGGGAACAGGGGTGGGAGTGACATCATCGCTATCACGTGAGGAGCCAGTTGAATCAAGAGATTTTCTGCTTCCTGTGCTATGACTTCTGGTCCTGAACATAGCTGCTGGTTCATCAGAGAGACTCTGCAACAGTTGTTTTTTCCTAGTGATGCTACAACTTTTCCGAGCTATTGTGTGCCATCTAGCATCAAGCTAGGATTTTTGAGGCTTTGGGACTGTTGCAGCATGAAAACTAAGCTTAACTCCTCCAGAGTGCTGTGTCAGCAAACTAGGAGAGTGGTTTTCTGGGCCTAGCTTGCTCATTTGGGGCTGATCATATAAACTGCTACCAACTCTGTTATGCGGCTTAGACATTTTAGAATTGTTCACATGAGATGAGTACTGTCAGTGAATGAGTGTGTTCTTCCATTTAGGGAGAGATGAAAAATGTTGCTGGGCATTTAAAGTAATACAGCACTCCTTGTTTCTGAAGTGCTCACCTTACTGACTCAAATTCTGATGGTGTACAATTTTGGAGGAAAAGTCCTGGAAAAGAAATAGTTTATGGACATTCCACAGAAGATTTTTTTGCTGTCTTGCTAATCTCAAGGTCTGTTCTTTGACAGAGAATATTAAAAAGTACATTAAAATTGGTTTTGCTTTTTCATTTGGTTTAAGTTTGGGATCAAAGAACCTTTGCGCCCTTTCAGTTTCCAAAGGAAAGGGCCATTTGTAGTTTAAAATATTGGGCAGCAAATTTTGTAAGAAGGAAATGATACCTTTACCCTCAGAACCTTCAGGGACTCCAACTAACCACAGGTTATTGTGGTGGCCCTGATTTCCACATCATCTAGCATGTGCCTTATCTTACTAGTCTGTTCTTTGAAGAAATTGGTTAATTCCTCTAAATGTAAAATCGTGGCCTCAGTATGTCCAGTCCTGCTTTTAGCTTCTCCAAGTCTATTAGCTATATCAGCATTAGGAGTTTGAAATGTTTAGTGTTGTGATGTCATTCTTTATATTTACTTAGCACTGTCATAATGGCAGAAAGTTAAGCGTTTGTGGTGGAAGTAGCATTTTGGGGATTATTTGAGCCAGACCCTGCTTTCCCAGTCCCCTTTACCTTTTGAGGTGTTTGAGCTGATGACACAGTGGTCAGCGCAAGGAGGAATGGCTTTTTCTGAGGGAAAACAAAAGAAACACTGATAAATTTAAAAATAAGCAGTAAAAATTCCTGAAACTTTCTCTGTCAAACTCTGCAACCTTCTGATGCAAGCTGGTGCAGTATTTATCAGTTGTCAGTGGGGTTGTTTTTTGAATTTTTCAAGAGATACTGTTCAGTGATGGTTCAGTGAATGAGCTGGGCTGTGGTCAGATTTAGACATACTGAATGGCCATTTTTGAGGAAAGAATGAAAAACACTGATAAAAAGTAAGCAGTGAAAGCTGCTGAAACTTGCTTCATCAATCCTAGTAACCTTCCAACACAGGCTGATGTACTTTTTAACAGTTGTAAGTGTCTTTTTTTTTATTTGTCTAAGGATTTTGCTCAGTGGTGGTTCAGTGACTGAATTAGGCTACCATTAAGCTCAGTTACAGGAGTGCACTTAAGCCTCTTCAGTTGTGTGAAATTCATGAAATCTCCCTGTCTTGTGAATCATCAGTATTGCAGGATATTTAATAAGGATTTGAACATTTAGTCTTTGAAGCACTGACCTAATCTGTAAAAATGACTTTCTTTTTTCTACTTCCTCAGAGGAAGAATCTTGAAAAATAAATATTCTGTCTCTGCCCAAGTGTAATGCCTTCCTTTCTCTGGCCACTTTCAGAATTCCCTCCTTAATACTGAAGCGTAACAAATTTTTAATGATCAGGCAAGGTCTCTGCTCAGGTTTTGGTTTAGCCACTAATGCTCTGTGTATTCTTTTTATTTCAAGGGGCCGAGGCTATTGATAGTTAAAAGCAAATCATGTCTGAATCTTCTATGCCCTCTAGCATTTCCACAAATCTAAGATTATTTCTTTAGCATCTGTTTTTAGTGTCATCAATTTTGATACACAGTTTATCAATTAGATTGGTATGGCTATCTGAGCAATCTTCGAGCTTGATCATTGCTTCTTCCAGTATATCATAGTATCATAGTATCACAGTAAAAGCCAGCAGAATAGGCCCCATGGGCTATCGTTTCTGTTCAGAAGCCAGACCCCTACTGGGAGCTCGCTCCTCCACCCCCAGCCCCAGAGGTGGTCTTCCCCGGCTTCAGTATCCCCCTGTACCTGTCTCAACCCTTCTTGAATCCTTCCACTGTGTTCTCTTCCACCAGACTCCTGGGTAGTTTATTCCATGGTTCCACCACCCTCTCAGTGAAGAAGTGTCTCCTGTACTCCTCCCTATACTCACCTCCCTCCAGTTTCCACTCATGCCCCCTGGTAGTTCCCCTCTTCTTAAGCCTGAACACTTCCTTGGCTCCACCCTTATTTATTCCCTTTACATACTTGAAGACCTCTATCATGTCCCCCCATCCCTCAACTCTTCCAATGCGTACAGCCCAAGTTTTTCCAGCCTCTCCCCATAGGGCCTACCCTCCATGCCCTGAATCATCCTGGTCACCCTCCTCTGGACCCATTCCAGCAGCACTATGTCTTTCTTAAGGTGGGGTCTCCAGAACTGCACACAGTACTCAAGATGTGGCCTAACCAGGGCACTATACAGAGGGAGGATCACCTCCCTCTTCCTAGAGGTAATCCCCGTGGTTATGCAGCCCAGTATCCTGTTGGCTTTTGCTGCAGCTCTTTGACAGTTCACAGTGTTGTTCATTTTGCTGTCCACCACTACTCCTAGGTCCCTCTCGCCTGATGTGGCTTGCAGTGTGATCCCTCCAGGGTGTATGCATGGCCCGGGGGTTCTGTACCCCAGATGCGGCACCCTACATTTCCCTGCATTGAACTTCAATCCCCACTTCCTTGACCATCCCCCCCAGGGTATCCAGATCCCCCTGGAGGGTCTCTATCCCCTCCTCCCCATCTGCCAGTGCTCCCAGTTTTGAGTCAACCACAAATAGACTCAGCCTACTCCTAACACCTCTCCCTATGACCGAGACATAGGAATTGAACAGGAGTGGCCCCAGGACTAAACCCTGGGGGACCCCGCTGATGACCCTTCTGGAGGAGGAGACCATCCCTCTAACCACCACTCTCTGTATTCGCCCCGTAAGCCAATTTTCCACCCACCTGAGCAACTACCCCCCACTCCCATCCCCCCAGCTTTGTTAGCAGGCCATTATGGGGTACTGAATCGAATGCCTTACTGAAATCCAGATAGAGGATGTCCACCGGCCTATGTCAATCCAGGTCACCTGTCACCCAGTCATCAAACTCCACCAGGTTGGTCTGGCACGACCTCCCTGGAACAAAGCCATATTGTCTGTCATCCAGGTGCCCCAACCTTTCCAGCTGCCCCCCAAGCCTCTCCTTGATAATGCCCTCCATAACCTTGCCTACCACAGACGTTAGGCTAACAGGCCTGTAATTCCCCATCTCCTCTCTGGACCCCCCTTTGTGGATAGGCACCACATGAGCCACCTTCTAATCTTGAGGCACCCACCCTGTCATCAGAGAGATGTTGAAGAGTGAGGTCAGTGGAGCTGCCAGCACATCTGCCAGTTCCTTCAGTACCCTTGGATGCAGCCCATCTTTAGTGACTGGAGGGCCTCTCTCACCCTATCCAGCGTGTGTGTGTGTGTGTGTGTGTGTGTGTGTGTGTGTGTCCATTGTATAGCCAGTCTATCTTCTAGTGAATCCATTATTTTTGACAGTTCAGTAATTTTTGTACTGTTATGGGTTTCATTATTTTTTAAGTCAGATATATCTACCTTAATAGATGTCAACATATCTTTGATGAAGCTCATATCCGATTTACCTGTAGTCTTCTCAGGTGACTGCATAGGAGCTCCATTTTGGCCATTACTTTGTGCTATGTTCTGTTTGCTGGAGCCAGGTGCCATCAGTCAGAGAACATTACTCAACTTCAATACAGTGTAAAAATAACAAAACACAACCAAAACTTGCAGTTTTTCAATAGTTTATTTCATAGAAACATAGACTTTAATGGCAGATAAGGACAGCTTGGCCCACCTAGTCTGCCCATTTCCCTACCTGATGGATAAGCTGCAGATCCTAGTTAACCAACAGCCTACTTCCTCCTACCCACCACTAGAATTGCCTTATGTCTGTCCTATGCATTCTTGAATTCCCCCACTGTTTTTGACTCCATGACCTCCTCAGGAAGGCTGTTCCATGCATCCACACCCCTCTCTGTGAAAAAATACTTCCTCACATTACCTCTGAGGCATCCCCCCTCTATCTTCACTGAAACAAACTCAAAAGAAATATCAGCAAGAAAATCTCACTTGTAAAAATGTATTTTTTTAATATTTTACAATAGCACTTAGTACAGGGCTGTCAAATCAGTGTGCCATCCTCTTCGTCACACTGTTGGTAGAGTACCGTAAACCAGTGGACTGCAAGATCAAAGGTAGCATGGATTTATGGGAGGGTGGGCATGCCAGATGAACCTGATTGATTTCTTCAGCTGGGTGACCAGGGAAATAGATGGGGGGGCCAGTGGACATGGCCTATCTGGATTTTAGCAAGGCATTCAACACTGTGCTGCAAGGAGACTGATTAAAAAACTGAACAGCCATGGGGTGGGATCCAAAGTGGTGAATTGGGTTAGAAACTGGTTAATGGATAGGTAACAGAGGGTGGCGGTTAAAGGCACTCTAATGATGGAAGAGTGACCAGCGGGGTGCTGCTGGGCTCACTACTGGGACCGGTCCTCTTCAATGTCTTCATAACTGACATAGCAGATGAACTGGAAGGGAAAGTATGCCTTTTTGCAGATGATACCAAAATCTGTAATAGGGTAGACAGTCAGGAGAGGTTTAAAGAATGTGTAGGGATCTTGGGAAACTCAAAGAGTGGCCAAGAGCATGGCAGTTGAGGTTCAATGCCAAAACGTGCAAAATCATGCACCTAGGGCATAGGAACCAAGGAACTGAATACAGGATGGGGGGTTGTAACCTCAGTCACTGAGCAGGAAAGGGACCTTGGGGTTATCATATCTAATGACCTCAAAGTGGCAGAGCAGTGTGACAAAGCAGTGGGTATAGCCAGTATGATGCTGGGATGCGTTGGGAGAGGTATCTACAGCAGGAAGAAGGAAGTGGTGTTTGTTGCCACTGCATCGCTCACTGGTGAGACCCCCCCCATGAGTGCTGTGTCTAGTTCTGGAGGCTGCATTTCAGAAACGACACAGACAGGGTGGAGGCAGACCAGAGGACGGCAACTAAAACAGTGCAGGTGTTGCACCAAAAGCCCTATGAGGAGAGACTGAGGAATCTCAACATGTACACCCTGGAGGTGAGGAGTGTGAGAGGGGACATGATAGAGACCTTCAAGTACCTCACAGCAGGGAATACAGTGCAGGAGAAGAGACTCTTTTGAATTAGAAAGACCACCAGGACCAGAGGGCATGCGATGAAGCTGGAGTTTAAGAGGGATGTGAGGAAGTATACTTCACTGAAGGAGTGGTAGATGCCTGAAATAGACTGCCAGCGGAAGTGGAGGAGGTGAAAATAGTAGGGGGGGCTTATAGCATGTGTGGGATGGACATAGGAGACTAGCAGTAAATAAGCAGGGAGGAGGGAGGGTCACCAGAGACCAGTTAGGGTCTGCGGAGACAGTCTAGGCAGGGATCATCTTGACAGAGTGCTTAGGCTAAGCGGTCCTTTTCTACCAACAAATTCTATGTTTCTGGTAGGAATCAATAATAAGCAAATGGCCACCAGTGTTTATTGGTCAACGTTCTGTAGTTATTTTATGAAACTGGCCTACTGTAGGTCAGACATACTCATTTTTCTCATCTCTAGAAGCTATTTAGATATTTATAACTGGAGTGGGGATACAGATGACAAGATAAAAGTTATATCCTGGCTAACGACAACACTAACAGCCAGATTTCAAAAATATGTTGCTTTAAAGGAGACCTACGCTGAACCTGCAAGTCATTTTAGCATGCAGAAGCTGATCTTTAAATATTGGGTGCAATTCTGTTACTGTTTAGTCTGTACCAGATTTTTAAGTGTCCTAGTGGGTGTTTCTGATTTCCCCACAGGTAGTTAGTATCATTTCAGAACTGTATGATGTAGTTTGTGTCCTTGCTTAGCTCTTCCATTGTTGGCACAATGCGTCCATGTACTACTATAGAACTCTGTTGCTGAGAGAGGCATGAACAACATTACACAGTTCCAAAATGGCATTTAACACTAGAGCATAAATCAGAAACAACAGCTGAGGTTACTAAAAGGCTCGTATAGATGAAACAATAACAGAATCAGAACTAGTATTTAAAAAACAGCTTCTACTGAGAAAAAAATGGCTTACAGGGCAGTTTTCACCCTTATGATGACATTGCAATTGCCTAATGATGTGCTGAAGCCAGCAGTTGAAATTAAAGAGAAATAGTTACATCTTAAAAAAACAGTATGTTTAAAAGTAAAAACTAGCAAAGTGCTGCCATATAAATTGAATATGTGATGGTCTGACTCAAAATTTAATGTTTATCATCATTTTAAGGGGACAGGACTTTCATGACTTGAATCAGGCCATATTATATCTATCTATCTATCTATCTATCTATCTATCTATCTATCTATCTATCTATCTATCTATCTATCTAATCTATCTGTCTAGCAATCTATCTATCTAGCCATCTAGCCATCCATCCATCCATCTACATGGATGGGAATTTTTTCTAATAGAAGACATTGTCTAGTATTTCCTGTATGCATCACCAATTACAGTGGGATACCTATCAATTACAGTTGTATACCTTCCAACTGCGGCTGTATACCTCTACCTCCAAACGAAAAATATATACCTGTGGGGAAAAAAGCTGCAGACCTGTTAAAGAAAACCTCCATACTGTGGGGAAAAAAGATAAATAACAAATTGATCAATAACCAAATAATTAACCCCCTAATAATACTAACACAGTAATTAAAACCCAATCTTACAGATAGCGTCATATGGCATTGGAACCATCCATTGCTTAACCTGACCCAAAATGGCTGCTCAAGATAGAATGAGTCAACAAACTTACCAGAGTCCCTACAAATATTCCCATGCTCCTCACCTTGCAAAACAAAATACAATTGTATCCACACAAACCAAAACTACCCTCCCCCATTCTTCTCACCACACAGCTATGTCCCTTGATGCCCCAGCTCTGTCCTCAGCTACCAAGCCCTGCATGCTCCCACTGACTTTCTTCCTTAATGCTCCAGCTGTCTCCTCAGATACCATGCCCTCCATGCCACCATTGCCATCTCCACACACCACGCTGCTTCTGGCCACACAGCCACTAGCTCTGACAATAACCGACACACTGCTGACTTAAACATCCACATACCAGTGAATCCACAAGACATTCCAGACCACAGATGATCCTCCATTCTAACAATAGCCATAATCCACTATGTTACCAACCAGCTAAGGCATGACCAGCCGTAAACAAGCCCCTGGGGGCCAAAAGAATTCCCAGAACCAAAATACCCTTCCAGAATGGAAGCTCTGGACGACCAAACTACTGAACTCAAACCCAAAATGGCCCCAGCTACAAGCAACTTGGGGAAAACAAGTCAACTACAAGAGATAACAATAATAACCATCCACATGTATTATATAAAACTTATGATGCATAAGTGTAACATACCCTGAAATATATCAATGGAGGGGGGGCTATATGGATAATAAAGCCCCTTGTTTTGGGGCTTGTGGCCTTATTATCTGATTAGCCCCCCCCCATGGGTATATTTCCTTGTATACCACACCTACCCATCATTTATTCTGTCTCTATAGCTATAGATATAGATATAGATATAGATATAGATATAGATATAGATATAGATATAGATATAGATATAGATATACAGATAGATAGCTAGACAGACAGACAAATAAGAGCGTATATATCTATATATCTATCTCTCTATATATAGGCTGCTACAGTAGTTCGGTTCTCAAAAAAAATCAAACATCTCGAACTTCGGGTGTTCAATTCTTTCAGACTGTGGTAAACTATCAGGGTAAAGAGGTGGACTTTTGGTTCAACTGGTTCACCATGGTTCGAATGGTGCGGACCAGGTGAACCAGTTGAACCATGAACCACAGTTTGCATCCAGGCTGTCAGTTTAGCCTGTATTATACAATATACTAGTGCACAAAATATAGCTGATCCCCTAAAAGGAGCAGGAGTCTCATCTTCCATACCTCTACTCCTAATTACCAAACCAAAAACATTGCTGGAGGAACTCAGTCCCACAAACAGTGCTGTGAGAAAGAAGTAAAACACAAGGCAGTGGAATGTACTGTCAACACACAACCAAGTTCTGTGGGGGCCCACCTCACTTTTTTGTGACTAGTTTGGTGCATGTAGCAAAGCAGACATGAAGCAAAGGGATGGGAACAGGGGTTACCCAAAGAACGTTACTGCACTGACCTAAAGCACTATCATCTCAAGGAAAGAAGCAAGACACAGCTTACCTTAGCTGAATTCTCCTCATTTATTGTGCATTTAAGGTGCTTATAAACTCAAAGCCACAAAGTGCAAAGTGCAGATTCAAAACAAAGATAGAGGTGACCATTTTACATAGTATATAACCACAAAAAATTAACAAACACGCTGGCACCACTAAGGTTTATCCGAAGCAGCATACTATGCCAGCAGCTAGGATAGCAATGTGCACCAACAGGTGCTATGCACAAATCAGCTTAGTGTGTGGCACAGAGTCAAAGGCCTTACTGAAGTCAAAGTAGAGGAGGTCCACCGAGTGGCCTCTGTCAAATTCCTGAGTCACCCAGTCAAACAATGTGATCAGGTTCGTCTGGCATAACCTACCCTCTATGGACCCATGCTGCCTATCATCCTGAAGGCTGTTCTTTTCTAGGTACTCCACCAAGTCCTGCTTTATTAAGGTTTCCATTAGCTTCCCCACCACCAAAGTGAGGCTGACTGGTCGGTAGTTGCCAGCCTCCTCTCAGCTCCCTCCCCTGTGGAGGGGAACCATGTCTGCTGTTCTCAAGTTCCTTGGCACTACTCCTGGCAGAAGTGAAAGGAGGGCTGTCAGGGCAATATCGTAAGAGCTGTGGTCTGGAGCTTCATTGTCTTGCCAGTAATAACCAGCTGTACTTGTCTTGTGCACCTAATAGGGATGACGTTGCCTTGGTGTTGAGTCAGTGTCTTTGTGAAATCAGTGATTGCATGACCTCCAGCTGGCTGAGCCTTAACCCAGGGAAGACATACTAACATACTAAAATGCCAGCAGAATAGGCCTAACGGTCTTTCATGTCTGCTCATTTGGTCAGCCCCCACCCTGGGAGCTGACCTTGCTTTCCTCCTAACCCTCTCTGGCTTCTATCTTCCCAGTCCCAGATATTCTTGCTGCACTGGATTTTGCTTCCAGAACCCTTCCCCTGTACCTGTCCCAACCCCTCTTGAACCCGTCCACCGTCTCTGCTTCCACCAGGCCTCTGCAGCGATTCCATGGCTCACGACTCTCTCAGTGAAGTAGCACCTCCTTTCTCCCTGAATCTCCCTCCAGCTTCCACCCATGCCTCTAGTTGCCCCTTCCTTTGAAGCACCCTGACTGCTCCTCCACTATTTACCCCCTTCATGTACCTGAAGACCTCTATCATGTCCACCGGTCCCTCCTCTCTTCCAATGTGTACATATTTAGCTCTCGAGCTTCCTCATAGGTCCTGTCCCCAAGCCCCAAATCATTTTGGTTGCTCCTCTGGACCCTCTCCAGGAGTTCAATGTCCCTCTTTAAGTGTGGCCTCCAAAACTGCATGCAGTACTCGAGGTGCAACCTCACCAAGCAGTTATACAGAGGGAGTATCACTTCCCTCCTTCTGGAGGTGATCCCACTAGCGATGCATCCCAGCATCCTGTTGGCCTTGGCCGCTGCCCTCCTACAAGTCTCAGAGTTGTTCATCTTGACATCCAGCACCACCCCCAGGTCCCTCTCCACCATCATGACTTGTAGCATTTCTCCCCCAAAGGTGTACACTTGGCCCGGGGTTCTGGCACCTAGGTGCAGTACCTTGCATTTCCCTGCATTGAACCTCAGCTTCCACTTTCCAGACCACCTTTCCAGAGCCTCCAGGTCTCTCTGTAGGGCCACCCTCCCCTCTCCCCATCCATCACCACTGCCCCCAGTTTTGAGTCATCCGCAAAGAGACTCATCTCACTCCTGATACCCGTCCTCATGTCAGAGATGTAGGCTGAATAGAAGGCCCAGGATCATCTCCCGCGGGACCCCACTAATCCCACTAATGACCTCCTCGGGGATGACTATCTGCCAACTATGACCCTCTGGGTCCGGTCCTGGAGCCAATTGCCTATCCATCTGATCATCTGGTTCCCCACCCCCATTTCTCCCAGCTTATCCAACAGGTCCCTATGAGGAACAGAGTCAAATGCCTTGTTGAAGTCAAGAAAGAAGACATCCACCTGCTCTCCGAGGTCCAAGGCACTCGCCACCCAGTCATAGAACTCCACAAGGTTTGTCTGACGATTTCCTGGACAATCCATGCTGTCTATCGTCCAGGCACCCCACTTTTACAGGTCGCCCTCAGCCTCCTTGACAATGCCTCCATCACCTGCCCACCAATCATGTCAGGCTGATAGCCTGTAGTTCCCTGCCACCTCCCTTGATCCCCCCCTTGTGGATAGGCACTATATGTGCCACCTTCCAGTCCTGGGGCACCCACCCTGTCCTCAGAGAGATGCTGAAAAGCTCTGCCAGGGGTTTCGCCAGGACATCTGCCAGTTCCTTCAGCACTGTGGGATGTAATTTATCCGGCCCTGGTGCTTTCTCCGTCTTAAGGGACCTGAGGGCTTCCCTCACTCTCTCTGCCATGATTTCCACCTCCGCTACCTAGTCCCCTCTAGCCCGCCCAGTGATGCCCCCCCTCCCCCAGACCCCGGTTTGTAAGGGTCCCCCTCCTCAGTTTCACCATCTCCTCCCATGTATGATGCAGCCCCCCCATTTTCCTTGGTGAAAACTGAGGTGAAGTACTCATTTAGTACCTCAGAGGTTTTGCTTTTTGAATTTGGTTTCTTTGGGTCAGCAATGATGGGTGATGGATAACATCTTACCATCCTTAAGTGCACTGGAAGCCATGGATGGTGTTAGGAATCTGGGAGTTATTATGGACTGTAGCTGAGACTAGAACATCAGGTATCAGCTGTAGTCCATAGTGACTTTTTTCACTTATGTAACATCATCCAGATTAAACCGTATTTTGTGCTGGGGACCCGATTATGATAGTACATGCCTTTGGGCAGTGCTGGAATTACACTTTATGAGTTTTGGGAGCTAGGGGGGCCCATAAGAGCCCTATCTCTAAATTGAGCCCCTCTTCCTATTATGTCAGCGGCAATGATGCGTGAGCTACCGGGACTCACTTCAGAACTGGGGGGCCAAGCCCTGGCAAGCCCCCATCTAATTCCAGCACTGCCTTTTAGGCATCTACACTGGACTACTGCAATGCTCTTTACCTAGAGTTATCTGGAGTAGTGCTGTGCTTCTTGCAGCTGGTGCAGAACACAGCAGTGGGGCTGATTGCTGGGACATCTCACTATGAGCATATGATGCCGGTGCTGCATGACCTGCACTTGCTGCCTTTTCGGTGATGCATCAGCTTCAAGGCTGGCTTGCTGACTTACAAAGCCCTACATGGTCTGGGCCTTGGTCATCTGAAAGAGCTCCTATCCATATATGCATGCCCCCATCCAACCTCTCCACTCCACTGAGGCTGGTCTTAGGGTTGTTCCATGATCATTGTTAAAATTATCTGGGGACAGGGCCTTTGGGGTGACTGCAGCCCTGTTTTGGAACTCTTTGCCAGCCCATGTTAATGCTGACCCCTCAGTGAACGCCTTCTAAAAAGTGATAACATTCTATGATTTGAACTGGCCTGCAGTACTTTTCTGTGGACATCTACTGTATTCATTGCAATAAGAGTTATTATTTTCAGCTTTGTTTTTGTTGACCAGGAAAGGAGGGCTAGACAATATTGCCTAGTTCAGCCTTGTTCCAGGAGTAGGTGCTATAAAAATGTAAACCAACTGAGACTGAATCAAATTAAGTTGGTGGTATTTTTAGTGAATAGGAGGAATTTGACCAGGACACCAGGAATATACCCCTACTCTTTTTGAGAAGCCCTATGGGATCTTTAACACCTACCTGGACAACCATCAAAAGAGTCAAACAGGACCTCAGTTTAATGTTTATCTGACAGATGGCACACCCCGACAGTACAGCTTGCCCTTGGTACTGCACATGGGGTGCCAGTATTTATGGTATGAGCCCAATCCCATTGTGGAACAAGAACCCATGACCTTCTGGCTACAGGTAGATGTGCTACCTGCTGAGCCACACTGACACCTAACACTGGACAGCATTTTTTGTTACTACTGATCAGTTCCTTCAGTATCCACTACTGAACTCATTTAATAGTTTCTTATCTCAGAAAGCATTGGCTTTATAACAACTGGTGAGCCCTCTTTAACGCACCAAATATCAGTGCAATTTAACAATTTAATAACAGAGTATGATGTCATACCCAATTATTGTGGCTTTTGTAGTGCGCGCACTTCACTGTCCTTCTTTAAAAAACACTGAAGAAGACAGCTGGGATTGACTTCAACACAGCCACAGACTGCCACAGGACATACTTTCCACACTAACATATCTGAAACCCACCATGCCTGCTGCATTCTCCTGGGCAGTCACAGTGACATTGTCAGTCTTGCTTCCATCCTCAGGATCTTTAGGACCAGAAGAGACTTTGCCACTGCCTGCTCAACCTACTGCTCTGACCATCACTAATGCCATTCCCCGAGGGCTGACTGATATGCCACTCTATAAGTCCTTGCACCAGTTATTATAAGAAATGAAACATAGGTAACTATGTGTTTGTGAAGTTTTTTAAACACCCTCATTGTTTGATGATGGCATAAACTTCTCAAGCTTCGCTTTCAAGGTTCTTGGGTCATCAAACACCTCAGTTAATGTAAAACAACTTCATAACACACAGCCCCCTATGCATTATTCTCTGTGTATTGCTATCTGTTTTCTGTATGTAATGCACCTGATGGTGTGCACCGGAAATGTGCTGTACAAGTTCTATTAACAAAACTAATATGTGATCAAACATGGCAGTAGCATGTAGTCTCCATGGTGATTTTTTTTTACATTACATTTTTTATCAGAAATTTCATATACAACAAAACAAGTGAACAAACCAATAATCAAGCTATGAACTCTTATAACAATGGAGTAATACAGCAGTCATAGCATGACATACCATAACACTTGTATCATAAACATATATGAAATAGAGAATAAACAGTATAGTCTAAGCGAATGTCATCCAGGAGCAATAAAGAAAAGTAATACAGGCCCTTGTGGTAGGACTATTATATCTCAGTAAATTATACTAGCTAGGAGGAAGTCCTGAGGGGTTACTGTGGGGAACTAGGTTGGTTGGTCAAAAAGGGGGACCAGATCTTATTAAAAAGGTCCATTTTCCCCAAAACAGAGTGTGAAAGATGTATTTTTGTGGTGATTAAGGTGGGATTTCTGCTGCTTGTTACCTTTTTTTTTATCATGATATTGTTTATCGCCACCTCCGCTGCCCTGGCAGGGGCTACAGCCACCCCCCCCCGCCTCAGAGGGGTACATCCTCCAGCCTATGGGGCCATCATGGGTCCTGCCAGGTCCCGGTGTTTTTCCTTTTGTTTTTTCTCCCTTGTACCTGTGCAATGGGCGCAGCAGCTGTCTCCACCTCCGCAGAGGTAGCCAAGCACCCTGGGTGCAGGCCGAATCCCTCTTGTTGTGCTGATGCACACAGCATAAGCTCCATCCCTGAGGAAGGAGAGTAGTCCTCCGGATGCTCAATCCTTGCATCCCCCAGCCAACCCCTGAACAACCCGTGTCCATTCCCGAACCCAGGTCACCGGCATGGCACGAGGTGTGGCATCCAGTGCCTCAACCCTCAGCACCACTGCGCCACAGCTTGTTACCTATTTAAAGAGCAATTCTGCCCTTCTGCATGGTGTTTCGTAAATTATACATTTCAGCAGTTATAGTTTACTAGAGAATATATATATATATATATATATATATGCATATTTCATTTTCAATGTTCCTTTCCAAGATTTATAGCACATCTTGAGAGTTCATCTATAAAGTCTGTATAGAAAATATTTGCCTCTCACCTGTTACTCTCACAGTGCCTTAGTTTATGACATAATAATGCTCACCATGACAATAGACTGTGATGTTACAAACAGCAATTGTGTGGATAGCAGAGGAGAGTAAGCTACATTTTGAAAAACTCTGTGAAATAGGTACTGCATTATTTACAATATTTAGTAGATCAACAGCAGGTGAAAGAAAAAAACTAGAAAACTGTAAAGTTAAAACATAATTGGTGTACAACTCGTGTTTTTAAGTATTTTATTATAATAGAAAGTTACTTTTTAAAGCTATACAATAGCTGAAATGTGTACAGGAAACTGAACAAGTCCTTCCCTGTTCCCATTCGTATGTATTACAAAGTCTAAAGTGCTATAAGACATGTAAGTTGTCTGCCAAACATTAGATTTTTTTCACTGATTTTTTTTTCTGCTGTACAGTGTATCCTGTGATGATAGTGACTGAAAACGACTGACTGCTAAAACAGTGACTAATTTTCAGTGATATCATCAAGTGCAACCCTACAAGGGTAGTGACCCTACAGTGAAAGCGACTATATAGGGAGAGCGACCGGAAGGGGGGGATAGCGAAGGGAAAGGAAGGGATAGAGGAAGGGGAAGGGTCCATAGGGGACTACTGCACCAGCTCCAGCTGAGCTAGCCCTGTGGCGTGGTGGTGAGGGTGGCTATCTCTGGCTGACAAGGTATGGGGTTCAGGGCTGGGACTGGGAGGGTTGCAATTTTGCCACTGCCTGTAGGTGCAGCACTTAATTTCTCCCACAAATGTGGACTGTGCCCCTTCCCTGACATGCACCCCCCTGGAATTAGTAATCTTTATTCAGGGGGGTGCAGGGGCAAAGACCCCATGAGGGGGGAGTGGAGGGGCACAGCCCCCCCCCCCCCGACAAAAACACTTTTTCTTTTGCCAGATGTTGGGTCACCAGCAAGTGTATATCGCTGATTTGCTTTTGGTGATATACACTCGACATAATAGCAATCGTTACTTTGCTATCACTATTATGACATGGAACCCTGTACAGTATTTACTTAATGTAACCAAGCTGCTCAGCTAGGATGCAATATCTCTTTTTCAGTGGAGTCCTGCTTCTACCCATTTCACAGTTAGGGGATGAAGCATATCGTGGTCAAATGATTTGCTCACGATTAAACAGTGAGCTCTCCTCTTTCATAGTCAGTGTTCTAACTACTGAACTCCATTTCCCTTCTCAGCATCAGAAATGGTATACACTAAACAGATATACTAGATGAACTACTTCATAAATATTGCTGCAGACCTTGTCTTACCAATGTTTGAAAAGGACTTAATGAGAACACATAGGGATGAGTAGATGCTATGTGATATTCACTGGATACCACTAGTTGGTGAGTTTTTCAGGAGCAACTAATTAGGATTCTGAACTGCAGAGTGGGTTGTCACTATCCTGGAGGACAGTAGGCCCCCCATTATAATTATCCTGATTATCTGCATTCCCACATAGACTAGTTTTATTGGGTAGCAGAAATCCTATTGAATTCCTTTCAGACAGATTGGAAGTGAAGCAGGTATTTATAGTAATCACATTATTTATTTACTTATTTATTTATTAATAATTGTTAACCAAAAAAGGCACACAACACTGTGATAGTTTGTTTCCAGGTGAATTCTGGGGGGATTATATAGAAGAATAGAAACGTAGACAATGATGGCAGAAAAAGACCAAAGGTCCATCCAGTCTGCCAACTTCCCTAAATCCCTGGAACCTTCCTTGGAACCTAATGTTCATGCAATGTTCAATGCACATGTGGACCTGTTTTATTACTGTCAGGGGAAATGTTGATCACGTCATCTGGCAAACTCCCTTACTCTCCAGTAGGGGGACCCATGGCAATTTTGGCAGTCTGCCAAGATGGTTGACCTGGATAGTGAAGATGAAGCTACAGGAGTGGGGGAGCCAACTTCTCCCCATCACCTGTTCTCCTAAGATCCTGACCAAACCTAAAGCAGGTCCTGAAGGTAGTGTGATGGACATGGAAACAGATGATCCTGTGGTCAGAAGAGAATCTTTCAAGATTGAGAAAGAGATGCTACACAAACAGGATTTGTGGGAAGAAGAGGAGATGCTGAAGTGTGCTATGAAGGAGAGAAAACAGCATCTGGTCTCCTTAGTGGATGGAAGAAGGCTAAATTCTTAGCTGAGAAGCAGAAACTTTCAGCAACCAAATTACACCCCAGAAACAAAATGCTTTGTGGTTAGCAGCAGCCCATCAGTGAGAATCAGCTGGCATCGGCCTTCCCACCTGATGCCAGAACATCAAAGAAGGTGGCTATCAGCTTTGCTGTCATGTCTGAACAATGACTGCAAAACTATCAGAGCAAGATAAATGAGTCTACTGGTATCCAGAGGTAGCGTGATACTGGGAAGCATATCCACAAAGTGCTGCTGGGACAAAATTATAAGACAGTGACAGACTTACCCCAGAACTCCATGCTGAGCCTGTACTGTCTCAGAGCAACAGAGCAGACTTGCAGAGAGAAGGACAGTGGGATGGAACATGTCCTGGTCTGCTCCAATGTCTGCCACATGGTTGCTGAGCAACTGTGACAGACAGGGAGAGACCTTCCACATCGGGAGACACAGCATTCAGTGCATCAGGCAGGGCCAAAACTAGCTTTTGGCTTGGGCTAAGATGTAAGCACACTGCTCAGAAACCTTCTCTGCAACTCTAGAAGCAGCTCACCTTGGACAGGTTGGTGGAGTTGGCCTTAGAAGCAGCCAGCTGGATATGTGCACCAGATGGAGTCTCCTGACTCCCGGGGGAACAAGGGACACTTTTTTCAACAGGAGATACCAGACCAAACTGTGAATACAAAGACTAATGTGGGTGAAGAAGGGGGGAGGCTACTGAGCTGTCTCATAAAGAAAGTCTGGTTTCTGGGAGTACTGAGACTGAGTTCCAAAATGACATTTGCACTTTTCCAGTTACAGAGCCTGTGGTGTATAACAATGTAAGGGTGTCTGCGAAGGTGGTATATGTGACCCAAGAACTGATGGGGCAACACTGGAGCCAGAGGGATGTGTTCAGACCCAAGATAGTAGCCCCCCAGGATTCCTCTGAGAACTCGAAAGTAGAGGAATCTGAGTCTTCTGAACCTGTAAGCTCAAACCAGCCAGAGCTAGCCCAAGCTCCTAATGAGTTTAGATGGCAGATTTGTTTGTGGGCCAAAGGAAAACTGCACAATGGCATAATGCTTTTCTGCAGCAATACAGGGGAGGATTGGAGTTACCCCCTGACCAGGTGTTCATCATAAGAAATTTGCTAACAGACACTCTGGTTTTTTTCTCATCAACTGTATGCAGTTATCCATGTATCAGGGGAAACTGCAGATAACGTCAGTTTATAAAGTTTTACAATCTCTTGAAAGGTTCTGGATAAAGTATGAGCACTTGAAAAACTCGGCATTGTGGGCCACTTTTATGGGAAAAACTCAGCATTGTGGACCCCCTTTATGGTCATTCCCATGTCAAAATCTGCTGTAGAGACCATTACAATCCGGTGTCCGGTCAAGACTACGAGTGCAAATAAGCGTAGTCAAAAACTACACGGTCATTACAGTGATGCACTGATTTGGAGTTGGTGCATATAATCTGCGTGGTTTTGGACCGCATGGTTTTGCACTAACCACGTGGTTTTTGATGTCACGGCCTTGACATATTGCCTCACAATCCTGTTCAGGAAGGAAGGTGTTCATGTGTCTAATAGTATGTACTGGCTCAGGCAACATTATGAGGTATTAGACCAACCTACAGCCATCATAGACACTGAGCAGGTTTGGACTGAGGGGTGGAAGTTCAGAGTAAAACTCAGGCAGACTAATACTGGCACTTGGCACTTACCTGGTATTTTTTCCATAGGGAAAGATAGAGGCATGTGCTTTTACCTGGGGCAGCCCTGCACGTGCCACAAGTGCAGAGCTAGGAGTCATCTAAGTGCAGCCTGTGATGCAGATCACTGTAATGTATTTTTTGAGTATGGGCATGTCACCTTGAGATGCCCAAACCCTTTTAAATGTAACCTGTGTGAGGAACAGGGACACTCATACAGGCAGTGTCCTTGGGCCTCATACAATAAAACAGGGGGCATTGATCAAGAGTTACTAAAAGTCAGGTACAGGAGTCAGCATGAGCTTCTGCCCAAAGATCTGCAGATTTACTCAGTCTTTGATCCCACAACAGCATACTTTGAACAAATGCAGAAATCAGGGGGGTCCTACACCACAGAGTACTTATCCAACTCCCCTGATCCTGAGCCACAGGTTCCAGTGGACGTGGCTGTAGATATGTCTCCATCGAAAAACTCAGAGAACATATCTAGAATGCCTCAAGAAGCTGGTGAGAATTGTACAATCCCTGCTGAGAATGCCAGCCCTGATATTTTGAGGAAGCAACAGGCGACGCAACCTGATTCCCCCCCCCAGAGGCAGAGATAAAAGTTGTTACATCTCAGAAAAGGCAAAAGCAGAAAAAGACCATGTTTAAATCTACTAAGCTTCCAGTCACCCCCATAGAGAACAGAGGCACTGTCCTCAGCTAAACAGTGGTGTGACCCAGAGAAAGACATTGACTCGGAGACATCCTCAATTTCCTATTCGACCAGAGATGTGTCTTCTGACTGGGATGACTCTCTCTGCTTGAAACATCGGCAGCCAAGAAAAGAAGAGGAGGAGGAGGAGGTGGTTCCAAACCAGAGCTGCCACACCATGCCCCCCCCCACGTGACATATAAAAATGTGTTTAGACCCTACTATTTCACCAATAACACTGAACATAAATTAAATAGTATCAAGATGTACAAAAAACATGTAACAACAGTCTCGATACTAGAATCCTGGCCTGGAAATATAATCTTCCTACAGGACACTCACATAAAAACATTGTTTGAGGTGTCCTTTACAAAGAAACTATGTAAAAATGGCCCTTCATTTTGATCACAGGGGACCAAAAGGTGCAATGGGATAAGTATAGTGCCGAAAAATATTAATATTACATTGAAGTGTCCAAACTAGTGGAAATAGAGCCAGAGAGGGCCCTGCTCCTGGATTTGAAACAGGGTGGTAGAAACCGATGCCCACACCCCCGAAACCAATATGGCCAGGGTGGCCATCTTTCAGGACATAAGGCCTTACCTACACACCAGTCATCTGGTCTTGCTTGGTGGGATTTCAATTGTGGCATCTCTGAAAGATAGAGGGGGTATTAATAGGAAAATGTTCTGTGACTCGTTCTTAAAGGACATGATACAGATTGCTGGATCACAGGAATGGTTTTGCAAATAATGTTGATAAACTCATTACCATCTTCACTAAAGGGACCCTAGCAACCCGCATGGATTTTAATTTGTGTCTGTTGCTCGCAGGATAAACTCAGCAAGGACAACTGCGGTAGAAATTTCTGACCACCTAGCTGTCCTGTGTCATTGTTAAATGAGATTTAACCT
This sequence comes from Neoceratodus forsteri, assembly GCA_016271365.2. Lineage (NCBI taxonomy): Eukaryota > Metazoa > Chordata > Ceratodontiformes > Ceratodontidae > Neoceratodus > Neoceratodus forsteri. Next base: position 74,652,762 of record JADMNL010000029.1, on the reverse strand, counting down.
CACTGCAGCTACCAAACCATGGAGCTTAAACCCCAGTATGCTAGATCACGAGGAAGGGAGAGTAAGATGGAGGGATCTCTTGAGAGCCAGAGTTGCGAAAATAGCAGTATATGATGACCTCTCATTGTGGTGACAGGATTCCAAGATACATTTTAAGAGCTTATGTCAGCAAAGGGGACAACATTAAAGTATAGATAAGTATCAAAGATACTTAGGGATGTGGTCAAAGCCACATAGCCTTATCTCCCACATGCATGAAGATAATAGAGACCTTACAGACCAAATTAGAGCATTTATAAGAGGAGATGAAATCTTTCAATTATAAAGGAGCTTCATCATTAGAACAGGAAATGAATTATGGGACACAGGGGAGATCTCAACATTTAGATAAATTCTCTGGGTGTCACCACCAGATTAACCACAGAATAATCACAAGGCCTGTTATGTTCTGAGAACTTTGTGGTAGTCACCTCTGACAGGGACATAATGGAAGTCATTCACACTCATGTTAGTAGCACCTTTGGGTCCTCAGTGGAAACAGTGAATGGATGCTGCAGTAGCTAATTTAGACATCCCACATATTGACACTCATGTGCAGGAACATATGACAAAACCTATTTCAGTGCTAGAGTTAGAACAAGCGATAAAAAAGCTAGGGTACAAAACAGTCCCAGGTAGCCATGAACTGCTGGCTGAGTTCTATAAAATTTTCCTACCGTAGTTAAGCCCCATTTTACAGGTGGTGCTGAACGTTGTTATGGACTCTGAGAATTTAACCCCCCATATGCAAGCTGCATTGTTGATTTACATGTTCAAGTCTGGTGATAAGACACTGTATTAAAGGGACACTGTCAACCTGTTTTCCATCATATTATTTCTAATTAAAAACCCACATTTTATGATTGCTTACCTTCTCTACGATTCATTAATGTTACTGTTTGTTTTGTCTCTCTCCTTGTTTAGTAGAACTGAAATGCATGCTAATGTATATTTATAAACAACCTTGTTTTGTTTACGATCCTGGATCTGTTCTTACTGCATATCTTCCTGAGCATTAGAAACACCTCTAAATAGTGTAGTCACTCATGATGCAACACCCTCCTAAACTCCCACTGCATCGTGAGTAGCTAGACTGTATTGTGGGTGTTCCCAAATCCAGGAGAGATGCAGTTGGAGCTGATCAAGGAATGTAAACAAACCTGTTTTAGTGTGGTAACACCAGTATGTTTGGCAGTCTGTTTTTCAGTTTTTTAAAGAAAAAAATGAATGAGAATCAAGCTACCAACTACATCAGCAATCTTTACAGAATGTTGGCAATCATAAAATGTGTTTTTTAAACTAGGGACACTTTGAGATATAAGGGGGTTGAAAGTGCCCCTTTAAAAAGTGGAAGTGTTACTGCAAACTGAACACTGTTCAAAAGACCCTGTCAAAAATTCTAGCCAATAAGTTGTCCCAACATGTTTCTGACATGTTCCGTAAACTAGAGGAGCATCATAGACAATCTGATAACTATCAGATAATTATTAGAAAGAGGGGAGAACAGATAGGCTCAAGGGTTCCTATTATCAATTCACCAGCAGAAGGCCTTCAGTCTGGTCCCCCATTATTATCCAGTGAGGGTACTGGAACTATATAGAAACATAGAACTTGTCGGCAGATAAGGACCACCTGTCCCATCTAGTCTGCCCATAAGCCCTTATACTGGATTACTGCCTCTCACCCACCCACTGCTGTACCTCTATGGTTCCCCTATGCCTATCCCAAGCATGCTTGAATCCATCCACAGTGTTCACTCCCACCACCTCCTGAGGCAGATCATTCCATGCATCCACCACCCTCTCTGTGAAGAACTTCCTCACAGTCCCTCTTAACCTCCCACCTTCCAATTTTAATGTCATGCCCCCTCATTCTTGTGCTCCTCCTGTATTGGAAAATGTCCCCCCCCGCACCTTGTTTATACCCTTGAGGTACTTGAATGTTTCTATCATGTCCCCTCTTTCCTTCCTCTCTTCCAGCGAGTATATACTGAGGTCCCTTAATCCCTCTTCATAAGTCTTATGTTGCAAGCCCTGTACCATCTTAGTTGCCCTTCTCTGGACTGTCTCCAGCCAGATTGCACAGCACTTTGGTGCACTGTGAATAGCACTTTATAAATAAAGATATTATTATTATTTATATAATGGCATCACTACCTCCCTCCTTCTGCTGGTGATACCCTTGCCTATGCACCCCAGCATGCCACTGGCCCTTCCAGCTGCCTTAGCACTCTGCTTTGACATTTTCAGGTCATCTGAAATAATAACGGCCAGGTCCCTTTCCTCCTTTGTGACTGTGGCATTCCACAGGGTTTCACAAACTGGATCTTGCTGCTTTACAATGGTGCAATAATGCCTCCTTTTATAAATTCCATTCTGGGCCCCCCAGTTCCAGTTTGAAAGGGGATGAGGCAGGGCTACTTCCTCAGCCCCCTGTTATACATATTCTCCATTCCCCTCCTAATTAGGCTCTTATTGGCCCCTGATATCATAGTTCTGAAAACCTTGGCATATGCTGATGATCTTTGGATCATCATACAGGACTGGGAATCAGGGCACAGCAGACCTTAGAGACTTTCTCTAATATAGCAGAGGAAAAGATTATTTATTAAAAAATGCTCTGGGATTCCTATTGGACAACATACTACTAGCACAGAGAACATGAAAACTGCAGATATTCAGGTTAAAAATCAGGTAGTGAAAATCTTAGGGATTGAGTCTAGACCTGGGAACTTCATCAATAAAAACTGGATTAGATGCATCATAAAGGCATAGAACAAATTAGTATTTTGTAAAAACAGACCATTATCAAAGTAGAAAAAGGGTGTGCCTTATTCAGACATGTTTTTTACCATAATGCACCCACTCCCAGTAGAACTGGAAACAAGGATGCATACAGTCTTTTCTTCCAGGGGTTATGGGGAAGTAGGTTGGACCCAATAAAAATTAATGCAACCTATAGAAGTAATGGAGGGAGAGAAAAATATGGTAAACCCTATTACCTTTTTAGCTTCCATTTCTTTGTACTACAACATTTCCTCAGTACTGAAAGGGAAGAGTAAGGCTTGGATTCTATTAATAATGGAATGGATACTGCCTTGGTTCAAGGAATGGAATAAGGGGTGGTGGGTCACTCACTTTAAGGCACACATGCATGTTATCCCCAAGAATACATTTCTGATTTTGCGAAAAATCGAGGCCTGGCACATGCTGCCTGATAATTTAGTTTCTGGACTGGAAAATAGGTTTATAAGATACTTACAGATGCATGCTTTTCCCAGCCTTAACACTTAAATTGTTTCCAGATGGGCATGAAGTTGAGGCAATAAGCCAACTCCTAAACAAGAGAATTCCCAGGTCTATGCGAGACATTACGTGGCTGGGGATTCACGTGAGGATGGCCATCAAAGACTCCCTGAAATATGAAAGAGAAGAGATGTTGCCCTAGAGACTGCTGTGGGGATATTCTGTAAACGTAATCATGCTTCTTGTTAGAGTACCCTTATGCAAAGTCCTTTTGGCAACTGATGAGTCAGATGTGGCTGGAACCTTGTATTCAAGCCTGTAGATTATCCAGGGATGGTATTAGGTCTGTATAATACACAAGGGGTTACCTACAGTAAATCTACACTGCAACTACGCTTTGCATGCTGCTGACTTTACCTGTGGCAGGTAAAGTGTGCTTTATTGGTACAACGGAAGTATCCCGACCCAAGAACAGTGGTGGAGATGGTATCCTGTTCTATGTTGAAAAAGTATAAATATGAAAGTGAAACGCTCCCTACTGCTACTATAAGATTTCTGTGGAAGAAGTGCAACTGTTTTCCCCCTTGGCTGTTGAAAGCATGGTGTGGTCTTGACTGACAGGGCATGTCTGCTGGGGTAATATTATGGTGAAGAGCGGCACCAGAATCTAGATTTGTAACATCTGCAACTCTCATTAACCTGCATGTCCCTATGGGCATCAAAGAGAATTACCCTCCCCGGCTTTGGTTTATAATTTTGATTTATCCTAATGCCAGCATTGTATAGTTAATTTCTTTAGTGTTTGTTAGTATATTGATTTATTTTATCCCCCTTTTCTTTTGACATGATGTAATGCTGTATGATTTGTTTTTGCACTTTTGTGTTTTCCTCATTTTCCTATGTTTTGTTCTTCATTTGAGGATGTACATATCATTTTTAATTTGTGTATGGTTCTATTCTTTTAATAAAATTCCCCTACACTTCTTCAGTATGTGCCATGGGATCTCTCCTTTCCACCTGGACAGTGGCCAGAGCTTGGCAGAAGGTACCTCAGTTTATTGTCTCATTTGAATGATGGCACAGCAACAGTGCAGCACCCCTCGTGCTGTACTATAGTGTCCATTATAGCAGGTATTACTGGTGTGGGACTAGAAACCATGACCTTCCAATCATCCACCCCCAGAGGTGGCGTACTACCTACTAAGCCACTGACACTGCCATATATACTGTATATATATATATATTTATACCATCTAAAGCATTATGCAGTGGATGACACTTACAACAAATATTACACTGTCTATTGGAGCTTTAAACTATATCAGAAGCTAGACAGTGGTTTCTGTTCCAGAACATCATGGTCTACTTCCTTATGCCACTGCTTCAGGGAAACAGTATAGCGCAGTGGTTTAAGGCTCTGAGCTGCAAATCTGGAGACCTCGGTTTGAATCCCACAGTCCCCACTTGCATACTGTGTGACCCTAAGCAAGTCACTTAACTTCCCTGTGCTCCCAGGTCGCACCTGTAAACAAGCTTTCAGCTTAGTGTGCTACTCCTGGTTAAACAATTGAAAGAAACACCTATTTGCCACTTTTATAAGATTATGAAGCTATTATTCACAATTAGTGTCTTTAGATGAGTGCTCCAAATGAATAACTTGTTTGGTTAAGCAGATTTCATGAACATGTCCTTTTCCTACGTAATATAGGTATATTGGAGCACTGGGAGCACGAGTGATCTGTGATAACATCCCTGGATTGGTAAATAAACAACGGCAGCTGTGCCAGAAGCACCCAGATATCATGCAGTCAATTGGTGAGGGGGCCAAGGAGTGGATACGGGAATGTCAGCACCAATTTCGACACCACCGGTGGAATTGTAGCACCCTGGATAGAGACCACACGGTCTTCGGAAGAGTCATGCTACGAAGTAAGTTCCATTCAATATCACTCAGCATTCCTATAATTTCTCATGATAATTAAACTCCTGGCAACTTTGCATCTGTCTTCCACTTACATTTTCTGTAAAAAAAAAATCTAAACAAACCAATATGTGATGGATCAAAGTGACATTAGCTTTGAACTGATGGTTTTAGTATTTTATCTTCTGAAACCACTTGATAGATATTGCTACATGACTACCTTCAGTGACTTTTACATGGTGAGGGTGAACATAGAAGTAATGTCTGCTCATCCACAGCTATTGTAGTCAGTCCTTTATCCTGGAGGGAAACAAAGACCCATGTCAGATACAGTACTGTTAATTCAGCTGTTTCCATTCACATTTTGCAGTTGCAGGGAGTAAACAATGTTACAAAACAGGCTAAAAGAATAAAGCAATCTACTGCATACAGTGTTTCCGAAAGAGTTATAATAATGACTAGGAAACCCTCTTCTGTAACCTAATCCTACAAAATGCACAAATAAACATTTTGGAAAATTCCAAATTGGTCCATTTCAAACTTCGCATTAAGGCACTCTAGGAGATGTTTTTTCAGTAACAACATGGGACCCCCAAAGCCTTTATGTGTGGCACCCAACCGGTTCCAGGTAGTAAGTAGTAGTACTAGTAAAATATTTTATCCATAAACATTCATCTTATGAATGTGGATTGCCCCAGTTGAGCCAAGCCTCATTTTCAATGGGACCCAAGGCAGGCATGGTGCACAAAGTTTCAGTTAGAAATATGAATATATAATACACATATTATGTTACAGTGACAGTTCATATAACAGTTCAGACACCCAAAATGATCTTATAATGTGCAAAATGATTTAGGTACTGTTATACCCATTAAGAAAATACTATCCATGGATGCATTATTTGCTACATGGCATTAAGTCACAGAGCTGGGATAACACTGCAATGGAATATTATGAGTAACCATCAACCAATTTTTGAGTTTTGAAAATATTATTGGCCATTTGATGGCCTTAACAAATAGGAAATGGAATTCCAAAGTTCTGGGCCAACATAAATAAAAAGAATGACGTACTAATATTCATCCTTTTCTTGAATAAAATATATTCTACTCCCGATGCTGGTCTCAAACACTCCTTGATACATTTAAATTCTAGGCTATCTACTATATATTCTGGGGTTGTATTATTAGAACAGTAATATATGTAACTAATGGTGTGCAGTTCCCTTCTGTTATGCAGTCCAAGCCAACCCAATCTGATATACTATACATGTCACAATGATGTGTGCTCCCGGGGACGGGGGCAGGTGCTACTGGCATTAGGAAATTGATGACTGTAATGTTCAAATACTGCAGTCTTAGTCTGTTTCCAAAAATTATTAATATTTGATAGAGTTGCAGAAGCTTGGAGACAACAAATAGGCAGACGAAATGCAAATAGCTTTACCAAAGCAAGTGCAAAATGGTGGTCAAGATTTGCAGATGAAATTACAAGGCTAAGTAATACAGTTACAGCAGATTCGAGGGGGAGCTATTCTGCCACCTCCTTTCCATGTTTTCACTGTTGATGGTGTGTAACAGTACACACTATACCAAATTTCTTGTAAAAAATAAGCTGATATGTGTGCTGGTATGATAGCTGAAATCTCCTTGGTAGGGGATAGTGTTGGTGTGTGCATATTACCCCAAAATTGGCAAAGGCACACTGTGAAAGATAGGAAAGAGGCACTTAAAGACAGGCATAAATAAGAAGGACTGTGAGAGAGATAGAGAGAGAGAGAGAGAGAGAGAGAGAGAGAGACAAAACTAATGAGGAAACATGGATAACTTCATAAATAAAACAGAAAGCAAGAAGAATACAGAAAGTATAAAGCACAGAGAGACATTCCTCGCTAACATGTTCTGCTAGATGTAGCCTTCAGCAAAACTATCACTTCTAGCATTTCACTATTTGTGGTAATTTGATTAGCACCACTACTCGAGGATGTGATTCACTTATAACCCCAGGTCATACCTTAAAGCACTGAAGGTATACAATATTTAATAACTTACTCCAAAACTTTCAACAATCTGTTTATCCCCAGATCATGTCAGAAATCCTCACTCAGTAATTTCCATAATCGTTTATGCCAAACCCACCACTGCAATGGGTGTAGTCATGTCCACAGTGTAGAAAGATATCCTGCTGATAAGACTTGCAAGTGAAGGCGCTGCATATAAATTGGTACCACATTCACTCAAGACTTCTTGGTACCACATTCACTGAAGACCTCCTGGTACCACATTCATTCGAGACCTCTTGGTACCACATTCACTTGAGACCTCTTGGTACCACATTCACTCGAGACCTCTTGTTTGTTACAAGTCTCCATCCTCTAACTACAGTGGTAATTCTACAAATGCTAAGTGGTACTGCAGTGTACCACAGTGTTTGTAGCAGCAAATACATGTTATTAAAGTGCTAACACAATACCGCACCACATTTGCCGCCTCAAACACTGCACATTTTACCACAATACTGGTCAACTTCCATATAACTACCACTGTACTTTAACATGTGTAAACTGCTAGTAGGAACCTAACAGGCAGCTACAGTAGCTCGATAGACACAAAAGATACAATATTACATTATCTAAATGAGGACAAAGCAAACCCTACTGTAACAGAGTGCATCCTAAAAACAGAGGAACTGGCAGCAAATGAGCACCTGACTTATCTATGTTGGATAAAATAAATAAATTCCATAAAATACAAGGGCCCTTTTCTTAATTTGACCAAGCCTCTCCAGAAATGAAACCCTTCCCCAATCACCCTTGAAACAGAATGAGTCTGGATACAGAACAGTCTAAAGAGGAGAGCAACGCAGACTCCTGACTAGTAGGCATCACACCGTTTTAAAAGAAAAGAGATAAGAGGTGGCATGAATTGCAAGTTGGTTCTAGTTTTTATTGGTTTCATGAGACATAGAAATAATAAGAAGACCAATACAGGTTGCTAAACATGTATAAGAGCATCTATTTGTAAGTAGTACAGAAAATTATGAGGAAAGTCTGGTAACACTTTGTAGTCTGTTAGTCATTTCCAAGAGTTGGAACATGTTCATCACTGATATATAAATGTAATGCAGATACAGAATGTGGAGTGTCAGACTACAACTGTACTGTTCATTGGTTGTAACTGAAGTTTTGGTATGAAAAAAAGGAAACATAATAAACAGAATTATATAAAACAAAACATAATATACTAAAGAAATAGTAAAAAAAGCTTCTTCTTAACAATATGACTAAACATGAGAATCTCGCTAACTTGTTGGCACAGTGGTAGTACTACTGCTTGCAATGCCAGCGACCCAGGTTCTGGAATGAGCTTGAGTTATTGGGGGCCATCTGGGGGGAGAAGGATTAAGCAGCCTCAAGGATGCTGTCCTTCTGTGAGGAGGGAAAGTCCCATCTACTGCAGCCACACTGCCACCTGGATGTAGGGGGCAGTGCATTGTGGTTAGATCAGTGGGTGGGAGAAGCTGCGCTAACATAGAAACAGAAAGATAGAATTTGATGGCAGGTAAGGACCACTTGGCCCATCCAGTCTGCCCATTTCTCACTACCTACACTATTACATCAGACTGTACCCGATCTACAGCTTTTCCTCCCTCCCCCCTTCCTTTCCACTATGATTCCTTTGTGTTTATCCCATGCATTCTTGAATCCTACCACTGTTTTTGTCCCCACCATCTCCACTGGAAGGCTGTTCCAGGAATCCACCACTCTTTCTGTGAAGAAGTACTTCCTCACATCTCTCATGAATCTACCCCCTTGTTTCACAGCATGTCCCCATGTTCTCGAGCAGATTTTCTTCTGAACAATACTCCCGTCTTGTACCTTATTTACCCCCATGAGGTATTTAAAGGTCTCTATCATATCTTCCCTCTCCCTCCTCTGTTCCAGGGTGTGCATACTGAGGTCCTTTAGTCTCCCTGTCTTTGATGCAGACCCTGTACCATTTTAGTTTCCCTCCTCTGGACCACCTCCACTATGTCTATATCCTTCTGGAGATATGGTCTCCAGAACTGGACAAAATGCTCCAGGTGGGGTCTTAACAGCAGTCTATACAGAGGCAACATCACCTCCTTCTTTCTGCTGGTGATACCCCTTCCTGTGCACCCCAGCATCCCACTTGCCCTCCCTACTGCCTTGACGCACTGCCGGTCCATCTTTAGGTCATCCAATATGGTTAGCCCATCACAAACCCACTCAGCAGGTGAGTCCTCTACTCCCAAAGTGCCAACCTCTGAGCGCAGTCTTGTGAACAGTTAACATAACAAGGTAACCCTAACGGATAAGTTGCAGATCCTAATTAACCAACAGCCTACTTCCTCCTACCCCCACTAGAATTGCCTTATGTCTGTCCCATGCATTCTTAAATTCCCCCAATGTTTTTGACTCTACGACCTCCTCAGGAAGGCTGTTCCATGTATCCACAACCCTCTCTGTGAAGAAATACTTCTTCACATTACCTCTGAACCATCCCCCCTCTATCTTCAAATTTTGCCCCCTTGTTTTTGCGCATCTCTTTTTCTGAAAGATGCTACCCTCTTGGACTTTGGAATTCCCTTGAGGTATTTGAAAGTTTTTATCATGTCCCCCTCTCCCTCCTTTCCTTGAGGCTATACATCTTTAGTTCCTTTAGTCTTTCTTCATATGTCTTCTGATGCAGACCCTGCATCATTTTGGTTGTCCTCCTCTGGACAGCCTCCATCCTGTCTATGTCTTTGCGGAGATGGGGTCTCCAGAACTGTATACAGTACTCCAGATGTGGTCTTAGCAATTGTCTGTACAGAGGATCAACAACTTCCTGTTTTCTACTGGTGATGCCTCTCCCTATGCATCACAGTATCCCCCCCAGCCCTCCTTACTGCCTTCTCACATTGCTGGCCCACCTTTAGGTCATCTGATATGACTACCCCCAGGTCCCTTTCCATTTTTGTTGTTGTCAGTATCTCACCCCCATTGTGTACTCTTCCCCTGGGGTTTTGTTTCCCAGGTGCATTACTTTGCACTTCTTTGCATTGAATCTAAGCTGCCATACATTTGACCATTCCTCCAACCTTGCCAAGTCCTTTTTCATCTTTTCCACCCCACCTTGTGTATCAACCCTGTTGCAGATCTTTGTGTCATCTGCAAAGAGATATACTTTCCCTTCTAGTCCCTCTGCAATGTCACTTATAAAGACATTAAAAAGGGCCGGCCCCAGTACTGAACCCTGCGGTACCCCACTAGTAACCCTCATTTCTTCAGTGAGGACTCCATTTACTATTACCTGCTGTGTCCTGTTGTCCAACCAGTGTTTTACCCAGGCTACCACCCTGGGACCCACTCTCAGGCTGGATAATTTGTTCATTAATCTTTTGTGTGGGACTGTGTCAAATGCCTTGCTAAAGTCTAGGTAGACTATGTCCACAGCCCCTCCCTGGTCTACTGCTTTGGTCACCCAGTCAAAGAAATCAATTAGATTTGTCTGACATGACCTTTCCGCTGTGAAACCATGCTGCCTTGGGTCCTGTGCCCCACTGGCATATTTATTGGGTATAAGTTGACCAGGCTGTACCAGATCCCACTTTACCAAGGTTAGGGATACCCCTGTGTCCCTTAACCCCTGTGTCTGTACACCACACACCATGACTGGGTGCATGTGTTCCCTCATGTACACTGGCATGCTTCCAGGGACACACAAACAACCCACATCTTTTCTAGCACCACCCTGAATATTATTGCTTGCCTTTTTGGGACACTGTCTGGCAATGTGCCCAGTTTCTTTACATAACCAACATTCACTTCTCTTTTCAAAGAAATCTTTTCTCTGAAACCTGGGGCTAACTGGTTTTGGTGGAGACAATAAGGGTTTTAGCTACCCTGAAGGCACGCTTTTCCTTTTCTGTGTTGTCATGCCCACCCCATTTGCTCTAAATGTAGGTCTGCTCTTAGCATAGCGGTCCAAGAGTTCAACAGCTCCTTGCACTGTTTTGGGATCTCGGTCCTCCAGCCAGGTTTTCAGCTCTGCTGGGCACGCCCAGAAAAACTGTTCTAATAAAATCACATTTTCAATATTATCAACAGAGTTTGCCTCAATTCCTTCCCACCAACGTTTTAAAAACTGACGTTGTTTCGTGGCTAGCTCCTCATAGCACATATCAGGGCTTCTCCCGAGCTTACGGAATTTAGCTCTGTATGATTCAGCAGTTAATTCAAACTTTTTTAACAGTGCAGTTTTTAGCTTGCTGTAATCATTACTTATCCTCATTGTCCATTTGACCCAATGCATCCCGAGCTTTCCTGGTAAGTAGCAGGGATAGCTGAAAGCTCCAGGACTCTCTAGGAATTTTAGCTTGAATATAAACTTTTTCAAAAGATTTCAAAAAGGCATCCATATCCTCCCCCTCTTTAAACTTGGCCATTAATTTGGAATTCAATTTGTAACCCAGTCCTGCAGTCCCAGTTAAACCCAAGCCACTTACCTGCTCTGGTGCCGCTGGTCAGAGTCATAGTTTCTCCAGTTCGTGTTGCCTCTGGCACTCCTCTCTCTTCTCCTCTGCCTCACGGCATTCTCATTCTGCCTCATGGTGTTCTCGCTCTGCCTTCTCTTCTACAGCTCGCTGGTGCTCACGCTTCTCATGGTCTCCCTCCCTTTGTTCCTGCTCTGCCTCTCATCTCTGTCATTCTGTCTTCTCCTGGAACTCCAGCTCCATCCTGCACAACTCAATTTGCAGCCTGAGTACTTCTGGATTCAGTATACTGGTGGCCTTCCCCTGCTGCTGTAGCCCTTCACTGACAGTGGCCCTGTTGTCCTCCTCATCAGATCTGGACACTGTACTGGCCACTAGCCCTGCCACACTCAAGGTTTGGTCCTTTTCAGTCACACTCCGTGACTCGCTGCTCTTGGTATCTACTACCATCAGGGTATCTATGAGGTTCTGCTTGCTGGCTTTCACCACAAATGGGACTCCTCTGTCCCCACACAACTGCTTTAAGGAGTCTACAGTGTGCCTGCTGTAGTCGGAAGTCATCTTCCCTCACTACTGCTACTCTGACTTGCACTTTAGAAAAAAAAATAAAATGGGTAGGAACTTGACTGTACGCCAAGTGATATAGTTCTGTTTCCTTTTTAAAAATAAATCACTGCCTTTTTCTTTCTTTGCAAGTGAGCTTACGGTCTCACCTGACACACTGAACAATAAAAGCTCGTAATACCAAAATGATGCCACCGCTGCCAACCAATCTGTCACAAACCCACTCAGCAGGTCAGCCCTCTGCTCCCAAAGTATCACCCTCTGAGCGTAGTCTTGTGAACAGTTAACAGAACAAGGTAACCCTCTTGTCTGTTTTTGTGGGTTCAAGTCAACCTTTGGTCTCAAGTTCTGGAGGGATTCAAAGTGTGAACCTCTTGCTAGTGTACCCAATGCACAGGCTCGGATAATTCTGTCTTCGGGGGGCCCACTATCTTTGCCTATGGGTACCTAACCAGGTGTACAGAAATGAACCCTTAAAAACTGTAATAAAAGACCTCAGATTTTAAACGCTTACCTTTTTCCAGTTTGGTATCACCATTCAAGCTTATGGACAGTGTCTGCTTTAACCATATATACTCTACTTGTAAATGAAAGAAATCAAAGACAGACCAAGTAAGTTCTAAAAATAGAGTTTTACTAAAATAGATAAAAAATATGTAACACATAAAATACAGAACTCATATCACAAGACATACAAATCTCAAACAAAACAGGTTTTAACGGTGCAGTTCTTACTAGAGTACTTAGTTTCTCTCTCTCTCTCTCTCTCTCTAAATACCTGCTTAAAGTGATCACATATGTTTCTTTGTCAGAGTCTAGATAGAAGTGTCCTTGAAGGAAAACAGAATAATGTTTAAAAGCTGGTTTTCCCCACCCATTTGCATGAGGTCACCTAGCTCCTCCCTGTCAGAATATATAAAAAATATATATCTATATAAAAACAGGATGTCTTCTCCAAGTATTAAATTCTGCAACCTCAGCATAACTCATGTTCTTCAAATGACTCTCTTTGAACTTATGATAAGCTTCCCCCTTCCGGGACTTCAAAGCATCTTTTATGACTTTGCACTAAAACGTCATACCCTGCTCTTCTTCCTCTAAGTATAATACAAGTTTATGATCTATCTTGGCAGTTAGGTATCTTCTAGCCTGTAATTAGCTTCTTGCCTTCCATGTAACACCTTGTATCTAAAACCTGTGTGTGTGTGTGATCTCACATGCTGTTTCAGCATTTCTCATGGGAAACAGTCCATACACATTTTTATATTGCAAAAAATGATACAGCACTCAGAACTGGCTGTCCACATCACAACCCCCAGGTCTCTGTTCTGCTTGGTGGTCATCAATACCACTCCACCCATTTTGTACTCCACCCCTGGGTTTTTGTGCCCTAAGAGCATTATTCTGCACTTTTTCACATTGAAACCCAGCTGCCATACCCTTGAACACTCCTCTAGTTTTCTCAGGTCTCATCCTTTCCACCCCCCCCCCGAGTGTCCACTGTATTGCAGATTTTGGTGTCATCCACAAAGAGGCAGACCTTCCCTTCCAGGTCCTCTGTAATGTCACTTATAAAGACATTAAAGAGGATTGATCCCAGCACTGATCCCTGAGGCACCTCACTGGTCACCCTCCCTTCCTTTGAGTGAACTCCATTTACCACCACCTTTTGTCACCTATCCCCTAACCAATTTCTTTTCCAGTTTACGACCTTTGGACCCACTCCTAAGCTACCCAGCTTGCTTACTAGTCTCCTATGTGGAACGGTGTTAAACAACTTACTGAAATCTAGGTTGGCCATGTTTACCTCTCCACCCTGATCTGGTTCCTTGGTCACCCAGTCAAAGAAATCTATCTGATTCATTTGACATGATCTCCTCCTTGTGAAACCATGCTGCCTTGGGTCTTGTAACCCAATGGGTTTAAGATACATCACAATCCTTTCCTTCAGCATTGATTCCATTAACTTTCCCACCACCTATGTCAGGATGACTGGCCTATAATTACCAGCCTCCTCCCTGATACCACTTTTGTGTAGTGTGACTACATCTGCCCTCCTCCAGTCCTCCAGAACCACTCCTGTTTCCAGTGAGCTGTTAAATAGAACTGTAAGAGGTGCAGTGAGTGTTTCCCTGAGCTTCCTCATTATCCTTGGATGCACCCCATCTGTCCCCATTGCTTTGTCCACCTTCAGATTAGCAAGTCCCTTCAGGACTCTCTCCTCCAAAAAAAAGGACTAGTGTCCACCTCGCTCCCTCCCTCCCTCCCTCCAAAGCGTTCACTACTTTTTTGTGGCCCCTGTTCTTCTCCTTCCTCTGTGAACACTGAACAAAAGTACTTGTTCAGGATGTCTGCCTTTTCCTGGTCCCCCTCTGCACAATTCCCCAGTCTGTGCCTTTTCACTCCTTACTGCTTCCCTGATTCCCTCTGTTTCTCCCAATACACCTCCCTATCCTCTACCCTCTGAGTCTTCTTATACCTTCTGAATGCTACCCTTTTAGCTTTTACCTTTTCAACCAGCTCTTTCGAGAACCATAGTGATGTTTTTTTCCTCTAACTTTTGCTCACTTGTTTGATGCAGAGGTTTGTTGCCTTTACTATGCTCTCTGTTATCTTCAACCACTGTTCCTCCACCCCACTGAGGTCACCTACCCCCTGCTAGGCCATCCCTGATGCATTTACCCATCTTTTTAAAATCTGCCCTCCTGAAGTCCAAGACCTTCACCCTTGTGTGGTACAATTCTGCAGACATCTTTATATTGGAGCACATTATACGGTGATCACTGGTCCCCAAGTGGCCTTCCACCTTGATGTCTCCAACACTGTCCCAGTTAGTGAGTACCAGGTCCAGTACTGCCCCATCATGAGTGGGTTCACAGACTAGTTGCCTGAGGAATTCCCCCTGCAGAGAGTCCAGGATGTCCCTGCTTCTAGCTGAAGCCAGTGCTGGGAGGCTCCAATCCACATCTGGCAGGTTGAATTACCTCATTAGCAGCACCTCCCCCTTTTCTGCCATCTTATCAGTGGCTTCCACCAGTACCTTATCTAATTCCTCCCTCTATGCTGGAGGTCTGTAGATCACTCCAGTGTGAACAGTGGCTCCATTCCCCCATCTCCAGGGAGACCGACAGTACCTCTGTCTTCCCCTGTATTCCCTGTGTCTCCGTGGCTTTTGTGCTTTCCCTCACATAAAGCACCACACCTCCTCCTTTCCTTCCCACCCAGCCCTTCCTGAACAGAGTATGGCCTGATATGGCCATGTCCCAGTCATGGTTTTCAATGCACCATGACTTAGCAATGGCCACAATATCTAGGTTGGCCTCTGCCATGATGGTGTATATCCAGAATATTATTTCCTAGACTTTTAGCATTCTCACACATGGCCTTCCAGATTTTGATTCCACTCTGCTTGCTGCCCCCTTTTTTCCTTTTTGGCCTCACTCCTTCCCACTTCTCTTTTTAATGCTCCTGTTTCTTTTCTCTTTATCTCTACCACCCAGCTCCCTTAATTAATTTGTACTCTGGGGGATTATTCTCCCCTTGGGTTCTCCTTACTCTCTACTTCAGCCTCTAGGGGGAGGCAGTTTCTGACTCCCCAATTCCTTCTGCCATCCTTCTTGACCAGTGTAAATGTTTATCGAAGTAACATTTAAACCATCCACTGAGAACAGCAGTTCCCCTCCCAGATGGATGCAGACCATCATCCCTGTATAAGCCCTTATCCTCCCAGATGGGACCCCAGTCCCCAATGTAGCTGAACTCTTCCTCTCTGCACCATTCCTTCAGCCATGGGTTGAAGCTCCTGGTGTGGAGTTCCCTCTCCTATCCCATCATAGACAGGCAGCACCACAGTGAAAGCTACTGAGTGAGCTACCTATCTAAAACCCCTCCCCATCTCCCTAAACTCCCTCTGCACTATCCCAGCTCCATCCATAGCCAGGCCATTAGTCCCCAGGTGGACAATGACATCCAGCTCTTCCTACTGTCCTGCTGCCCTAGAGAGCATCCCTTCAGGCCATGGCACCAGGTAGGCACCTAACCTGCCTCTTCCCCCTTTCCTATTCCCAAATCTATTACCCTCACAATTGAGTTCCCCACCAGAAGTTGCTTCCTCCTCCTCTGGGGTCTTCTACCACCCTCCTTGGGGTCTCCACTATGGAGGGCCCCCACATTACCCTTGGTCACTACCACGGCTGCTTCCTCCAGTCAGTCCTGCCCCACCAGAGTGGCAGAGGAAACAATACTACACTCAGCATGAATGTGTCCTTGCAGCCTTTCCATGTGCAGCTCCTATGGATGAGGGAGAAAACTCAGAAAGAATGAGCCCTACTCTCCGACAATGGAGGAAACCCAGTGCAGCTGAGTACCACTTGCTGAGCCACTGAAGCCTCCTGATGAGATGCTAAATTTTGGGGGTATATCCTCTCCAACATGTCTCTACCCAGGGCACATGCCAAGACTAAGTGGAGGATGGCACATCGGCACAGGTAGGAAGGGATCAGCAGACTACCTAGGTAGTCTGGAGGAAGATCAGGGGCAAAGAGCATGGAGGCATCAAACAGAAATTACAGAAAAAATATGAGAACTTTTATTTCTGGTTAAAGGCTCATTTGTAACAGGATCAGTGCAAAGATAATAAAACTGTGCAACTAGTTCCACTTACATAACTTAATTAATTGCAGAAATCAATGTTAATACACATGTTAGGGTTTATTATTAAAATGAAAACAGTAAGGGAAATGCAGTGGGTTTTTTGAACCCTAAGTCTGCATACTCCATCTACCACCCCTGTAAACCCAACCGAATCGAATGCCAAACCACAACCCAGGTTTAATGTATATAGTCTAACAACATAAATAAATAACATCATACAAGGAATACAATTACACTCCACGGTGAGCACTGCACTCGTATGTTCCGAGACACAACCACAGGATACAAGCCTGTGCAATGTGCGTAATGGTGCAGCTGGCACTTTCTGAAATGACTGCACCATCACAGGCAGAAGCAGCTAGATCCCTGCACACACTGCCCATGACCTGAATCATGCTTTGTGAATGGCCCTGCAGGCTACTTATGAAACTATTACATGATCACACACATTGCACCTAACCTGTAGCACACTTCGTGGATGATACTGCAGGCCACTGGAAAGCAGCTGCACCATCACACACACATTGCCCCTGGCCTGCAGTGGGCTTTGCAAATGGCACTGTGAGCCACTTGTGAAGCAGTTGGTTGGTCACACACATTGCTCTAGACCTGTACCATGCTTCATGATTTGCCTCCATGGTCCAATCATGAAGCCACTGGACTAACACAGTTATCGCCCCAGGCCTATATCATTTGTCTTGTGTCTCACAACATATGAGTGCAGCATTAGAAATAGAGTGTGACCACACTTCTCGTGCATATTATTTACTTAAGCTGTTAACACATACACATTAAACCTATGGTGTATGCTTGCTTTGCACATGTATGCAGAGCAGGTTAACCTTTAGGCATGGCCCCAAACCTGTAGTTTGCATTACATATGACTCAAAGGGCCATAAGCAAGCAGCTGCCCCATCGGGCACAGTCCCAGACCAATAGCATGCTTTGTACATGGCATTGCAGGCTGTATGCAAAGCAACTGCAACATGGGGCATGGCCCAGAATCTGTAGCTTGCTTTGCACTGAGGTGGGGTCCAATTCCAGGTGGACGTTTCCCTTTTTTATATGTATACATTTTTTCTCTGCAGATGATATGGACAGGCTTTCAGCCCCATCCCCACCCCCCTCTCATTCAGCACACACCACACCAGACCACCATGCCCAAGTTCTCCCACAGATTGGCCCCCCATGGTGGGGCCAGGAAGGGAAGAGAAGGACTTTCCTCCCCCCACCTGGTGACACACATATTCAGAATGGGCAGAATGATCAGCCAATGGCACCGGGTGGAGGTTGACAGGCAGGACTTCATGTATTTTATTTATTTATTTATTTATTTCAGATTGAGATTAATACCTTTGAGTCTGGGACTCATTTTCAAAGGTTCCAGATCAATACAGGTATGAGGACAGACAGACAAAACATAGTTACATAGGTTCATAGGTTCATAGAAGTGTACGAGCAATGAAGACATATGTAAGGATGCCCATTGTATGCTCGCCACCCATATGTCCTATGGGTGGAAATCAAATTTTTTGTTTCCCATATGTTTATCCAATCTTTGCTTAAAGGTATTTAAATTATCACTATTAACAACACTTACAGGTAAGTTATTCCACAAACCCACAACTCTCTGTGTGAAAAATAGACTCCTTCTAGTGGATATACATTTTCTCAATGAGTTTATAACCATGACTCCTAGTTGATTTGGCGTTGGAGGCAGTAGTAAGTCAATTGTGGTTCTTAAATAATCATTTTTAAGGTTTGATATACTATTAAGTCACCCTTATTTGTCTGTATTTTACAGAAAATAGGTTAAGTTTTTTAATCTATCTTCGTAACTATTGCTATGTAAAGATGATACTTTTTTAGTGAATTTACGCTGAACACCCTCAACGAGTTTTAAACCCCTTATAGAAGTTAGTGCACAAAATTGAGAGCAGTATTCCAAGTGGGGACGTACCAGACTGGTGTAGAGTGGCATAATAACTTTGGAGTCTCTACTTTTGATATTTCTTAAAATAGAGCCAGTTATTTTATTACATTTTTTAACTTTAATTATATTATTTTTTTCGAAAGTTAAATTATCTGAGATTATGACACCCAAATCCTTTTCTTCCAAAATACTTTTTAGATAAACATTGTTTAAGGAATAATTGAAGGGGATGTTATTTTTGCCCAAATGTAAGACTTTACATTTGTCAACATTAAAAACATACCATAGCCTTTGCCCAGTTTGATAGGTTGTTTAAATGATTTTGTATGGAGCATTTATCATGAAAGGTGCTTACCAAACTACCCATTTACAGTCATCAGCATATTTTGCGCCCATATCTTATCAGTAGTAGGCAGTGTAGAGACCATAATATTAAACAGTATTGGACCCAGGACAGAGCCCTGGGGAACACCACTAGTCACCACACCCGTCGCAGACAGGTGACCCTTGACTGATACCTGTTGAGTTCTGTTTTCCAACCATGACTGTATCCAGTTTATAATATTAGGTTGCAACTTAATTTTGACCAATTCTTGTAGTAAGACTTTATGTGATACTTTATCAAAATCTTTGGAAAAATCCAAAAATATTACATCTACCAGAATACCCAAGTCCCAGGCAGCGCTTACTGGTTCAAAAAAATGTAGTAGGTTGGTCAAAACTGATCTTTCAGTCACAAAACCGTGTTGAAAGATATCTACTATTTTATTTCTTTCTAAATGATCTATAATATGGTCTTTAAGCAATCTTTCCATAATTTTGCCTATGATGGAAGTCAGGCTTATGGGCCAATAATTGTTAGGGTCATGTCTGGATCCACCCTTATATATGGGTGTAACTATAGCTTCCCTCCAAGCCTGAACAACTTTACCTTCTCTGATTGATGAATTAAATAACACGGCTAGAGGACCATAAATTGAATGACTAATTTTTTGTAAAAATCTGGGTGGAATACCATCAGGACCAGGAGTGCTGTTTGATTTTAAAGATTTAATTTGTTTTGCAACCTCCATTTTTGTAAAAACAGGAAAACTAGAATTATTTACTAAAGAGGCATATTTGCAGCTTCCTTAGTTTCGAAAACTTTTAGAAATGTCTCATTTAGAATTATAGCAGTAGTTGTTTCATCTAAAATAGGTATATCATTGATGTTAAAGGGTCCAATTGTATGATTTCTTTCTTTCATGGAACCAATATAATTATAAAATTGTTTTTTGTTGTCTTTAACTTTAGTAACTAAGTTGAATTCAATTTTAGATTTAGATGATTTAATCATGTTTTAATTTTTTGGCTGCAATTTTATATTTTTCCAGGAGACTGTTGGAATTAACTTTTTTATATTTTCTATATAGTTTTCTTTTTTTTGTAATTGTTTCTTAATTTTTGAGGACCACCAAAGAGGGACACGTTTATTGTTGCAGTACTTCATTCTATAAGGAACCCAATTTGAGAGACAAATATTGATTTTGTTATTAATTAAATCCTAAATTTGTAATAAATTTCGGTTATTTAGTTCCATCTCCCAATTCCATTTAGATAAAAAATCTTTTTTTTTTTATAGTTTGCTTTATTAAAGTTTTTGATTTTAGTAATGCCATTTGTGCTTGGAAAGTCTGCTATGTATTCATAATTGACCATGCAATGATCACTGTCACACAGAGGAGGAAGTATTTTGATATTATCAATTTTCTCATTAACATTGGTGAGTACAATGTCAAGAATATTGTTACCACGGGTAGGTTTATTAACTATTTGTTCTAGGTTAGATTCAAGAAAAGTATCCATAAACATCTTTTCAGTATTTGAAGCTGATGTATAATTGTCCCAGTTGACAGTTGGAAGATTGAAATCACCCATCAGTATATAGGGAGTATCAATGTGCACCTCAGATATTTCTTCTATTAAACTTTGATTTTCATCATTAGTTAAACTAGGAGATCTATATATTAGCCCAATTACTAGTGGACTATGGGGGAGAAAAATTTTGACCCATAAGCTCTCATTATTACTTGTTTTAGTTTTAATTGTGTTTGCTTTCAACTGTTCATCAATGTATAATACAACACCTCCTCCCTTTTTGTTTTCATTTCGGTTTTTGTAAAACTTATTATATCCCTTTATGTCAGTGTTCCAGTCTTCATCCTTATACCAAGTTTCAGTAACTCCACAAATTGATATTTTTTGTGCTTGAAGGATGTAAGTAAGTTCTTCTTTTTTGTTGCATAGACTTCTGGCATTAGTCAATATAATATTTATATTTGGTTTAGAAGTGACACCAGTAGTGTTCGTTTGGGGGAATTTACGGTTGATTATGGATGCAGGGTTTGAAGAATAGTTGAAAAATTGAGGTTCAAGAGTTGTATCTAGAACATACAACTCCCCCTTTGCTGGAAGGTTAAACAACTATTGATAGAATGCACTATGCTTTCGCCCAATAGCCTACTACCCCTCCTGCTGAGATGGAGTCCATCCCAACAATAGAAGTTTGATTTACCATAAAAGTCCTCCCAGTGAGTTATACATTGTATATCTTGTTTAAGACACCAACATCTCAACCAATCATTTATTTCTCTCATTTTACATTGTTGGGAAAGATTTGCTCTTGGAATAGGCAAGATTTCAGATAGGACTACCTCACATCCTAAATCCAATAATTTGTCTGTTAATGCAACATAATCTTCTTTTAGTTTTTGAGAAGAATCCTTTAGAACATTGTTGGCTCCTATGTGAACTATTACCAAAGGTTTAAAATCTGAGTTTGTAAGATGTTGCTGGACATCTCTGTGATGTCAGTAATGCCAGCACCCTGAAGCTTGAAAGAGTTCTATTTGTGTTGTCAGGGTTGCAAATGATTCTATTAATATGTTTGATGATACAGTCTCCTAGCACTATAACCTGTCTTTTTGCAAACATCATCTTGATTTAGGTCCAAGTTGTCACAATTTTCTAGTGAAATCAAGGGATTTACATCAACTTGGTCATGTTTTTGGCCTCTGTGGTATAAATAACATTTTGTAGATTGCTGGGAAAAGAAGTGAAGAATTAAACTCTGCATTTGAAAGATTCATATTTGTTATAGTAAATATTGGGTTTTCTATATTTTCAAAATTTTCAGAAATGGGGACACTTATTGTTTCTGGATCATGGCCTGTATCTGAGATATATGTTAAGGGATCAAAGGAATTGAAAGTAGAAACAGTAAATTGGTCTGCTCTTCTGCCCTTTTTTGGATTTTTTTGAATTTGTAAAGTGTACCAATCTTCATCTGCATTATCAATTACAGATTAGCACATGATGTAAGGAGCGTATACAAAGCAGTTGCAAAATGAGCTACTGTTGGTAGAAACTGTTGCAAATGAAATAGTCATTCAGGAGGCCACAAATATTGTATATACATAAGTGCAATTAGAAGGGGGTGAAATATTGGTTCAGGAAGAGTGCAAATTGTGAGAACAGGGAGTAGAAATGCATCGCGAGAAGAGGGGAAGAGCAGAGTTCACAGGTACTAACAAGTAGAGGACTTGAGTGTAAAGGAGCAGCCAGAGACAGGCTTTGTCAACTAAGGCATGGGAGGAGCATGTTATGGGGCTAGAAAGAGACCAGGAGAATGGGGAGAGTAGTAGAACAAGGGAGAAGGGCGGGGATGGGGGGACAGGTGCAGGGAGAGAGAGAGAGGGAGGGAGGGAGGGTTTAAGAGAGGGGAGGGCTGTGTGAGGAGGGGGAAGGAAATCGAGGCAGGAACAGGGACAGCAGATGAGTGAGGGATGTGGGGTAGTATGGTGGATGTATAGAGGGGCATAGTGGGGCCAGAGAAGGAGTAGAGGTAGAGGCAGGAGAGGAAAATGGTACCTGAAGGCAGTTACAAAAATTTTCCCTGGCCAAGTGTGCTCGTAGTCCAGACTTGAATTGGCCGATTTTATTATATTCAGTCAGGACCTTAGGGAGATTGTTGAATCTGGTCTTCGAAACAAATGTGGTTTGTAATGTTGAATTTTCAGTTGGGCACTTTCATTTGTGGTGCTGTCTTTCAAATCAGTAATGGTGGTTACATTCAAATCAGTGATGGTGTTTACAGCACTGGCACTTCCACTGTTGCTCCCATCTTTTTGTTTAAATATTGTCTGCAGCAGGGACAGGCAGCCTTTCATTTTTGATGTTCTGTTCTTTTGAGCCATTACTGGTACTCACAGTTTCTGAGTTGAAGGCCATCAGAAGTTGACAGGTGGCATATCGGACATTTGTTAATTCTGTTTGTGAAGTTGAACTTCGTGTGTTAGCGCCACGGTGGGATAGAATGACAGCAATTTCAAACTGTTTGCTAGCCAGTGGAGTACACTGATAACTAAAGTAGCCTGTACTACAGCTACAGTACATTGCTGACACTTGTTTATTCTCAGTGGTACTATTGTCGTTTACCAATGGATATTAACCAGTCAGAGCTCTGCTTTTCCTAAGTCTATTCGATAAGTGAAACACCTACTAGTTATAATTTCCTACCCTGCTGAATCCTTGCCATCTCCCAGTCCCTGCATGATGAGTTTACCTCCCTCAGACTTAAGTGATCCAAGACTGAAGCTTTTCCCCTGAGCGACCAATGTCCTGAAGACTGGATTGCTAATGCCTCAGTCATCTTCTGGTTTCAGCCCTAACTGAAATATTTATGCAAATTGACTCTACCTTCAGCCACTTCTTATTGGACAGGAAACCCCCAAGGTAAAGTAGAAGAAAGCTCCAAGCCCACTGGTGTATGGAGCAGTTGGTGCCTCATGTGTGCAAGCATATCGTACAATATTTCTAGAGAGACTAACCTTCCAATGACTCACCAGTTTCTGTGAACCAAATCTGATATGGCTGTAGATTAAGAAAAAATCATGCCCCCCCCCACCATGCTTTGTAAGCAGGGATAGAATTAATCTTTTTGTACTGAGGAGCAGAGAACTGCATGCAGTACTCCAGGTTGGGCCTGACCAGGATCTTTTTAAGTGGTTGGATTACTACCCTCACCCTGCTGTTCATTCTCCTTTTCATGCACCCCAGCATTCTGCTGGTCCACTTGACAGTGGCCAATCACTGCTGCTCATACTACAGCAATTTTTCTATTATGGGCATCAGAATTTTTTCTCCTCCATTGCATACAAGAGAAGCCCCGCATAGCGTATAGGCCCAGCCTCTGTTTTTCCTTCCCAGGTGTAGCACCTTGCAGTTGGCTACAATGAATCTGATGCTCCAGTAGTTTGACTAATCACATATTTGTTGAGGTCCTCCTGAAATGCGTTCCTACCCTCAGGGAAGGCCACCACCCCGGTCAGCTTAGTGTAATCAGCTGTATTTTAATGAGATATGAATAGATAATGGGGAGATACAGAATAGAAAGGAGATTCTTTTGGTGATACCTGCTATTGTCTAGTACAATCTGCAAACTGCTTGTTCCTGGCTTCATGTTAACCTTGCACCCACCAAACAAACACATTGAAATATGGCTTAAACTCAAGTTGTCTTGATATCAAAATCTGCCCTGCAAACCGAGATGTAGGAATACATCTCCAACCTTGACAGCAGATGCAGTAGGGGGGGGCAATTAGTAGCCCATATATTTAATGATTTTATTAATTTATTTATTTCAAATGTGGTGACCAGGATAGGCAAACTGAGCCTTAGCTCATTACCAGGAGTGACCCAGGGGAGAGATTACAGCAGGGAGTGAAACAGCAGTAACAAAGAGAAAACAACAGGTGCATGTATATGAACAATGAAATTACAGTACAAGTAATGCATTTCAGAGAAAGAAACAAAAACACAATGTGAAAAGTGTACCAAGTACATCAGTTATGGGGTAGTCAGGATGAGAGCTAAGGGAGAATGCCACCAACATGTGGCAAGACATTTGTGAAGAATCATAGTGGTATAAAATTCAAATTATACAGCACACTAAGTTGTAAACTATACAGTAGAGTTAGAGGCAAAATAAGTAAAATGGCGGGGGGGGAGGTGAATAGGACATGGGTTATTATAGTGGTGAGAGAAGAGGAAGAAACCTAGCTGTAGCAGTACATTGTTGAGAAGTATGTCAGTAGAAGTGGTTTGAGAGAGTGCAGGGAGTTACAGAGATGGATAGGGGGAGGAAGGCTATTCCATGATGTTGGAAGGTGAATAGAGAAAGCAGACTGGCCTACTACACAGTTACTGTGAGGGATATGAAAGGAATGAGTAACTGATGATCGAGGAAAGAGGAGTGGGGGATAGCAGGGTTAAGGAAAGAGGAGAGGTAAGTGGGAACAGTGGCAAGTTAGTATTTGGCCATGAAGGAGGAAGAGCTTTAGATGCTGGGCCTCATATTATATATCAGAGGACCAATGTCAGTCTTGTAGAGGGAGAGCTCATATAGCCCATATGAATACCTGTGTAGCAGTAGAACATTTTATTTTAGACTCCAGGGCAGAACAAGAGAACTATCGGCCAGTCAGCTTGACATTTTCACCAGGACGCTGCTGGAAACAATCAAAAGAAATAACATTGCTGAACACTTACAAAAAAAACTCAAACGTGGCAGCCCAGTACAGATTCTGTAGAGGAAATCATGCCAAACAAACCTCAATGCATTTTTTGAAAATGTTACCAAGGAGCTAGATGTGGAGAATCCTGTAGATATTGTATATCCGGAGTTCAGTATTTAATACCGTATCTCATCTCTGGAGGCTAATTCATAAACTAGAGAACCTAGGTATAATGGAGGGAAGGGGATGAAATGGTTCCATGTCATAATAGCGATCACAAAACAGCGATCGCTATTATGGCGAGTGTATCTTGCCTAAAAGCAAATCGTACGATATACACCTTTAAGGCGACCTGACTCAGATGTAAAAAAGTAGCTTGTGAGGCCCCTCCTCCTGAATTAGGATTCTCAGCTCCAGGGGGTACATCGGAGAGGGGGCAAAATCCAGATCTCGCAAAAGATTAAGTGCCGCAGCTCGCAGCTGCAGCAAAATGTAACCTGCTCCCGGTCTCAAACCCAGTACCTGCTCTGCCAGAGCTAGCCTCCCACACCACCATACCACATGGCTAGCTTGGTGGCAGCAGGTACACCAGTGCTTGAAAACCCCTTCCGTTCCATCCTCTTCCCCTCGCTATTCCTTCCTCCCTTCCTTTTGCCCTTCCCCCTGGTTGCTATCCACACCCTTGCTATTCTGCAGGGTAGCCCACAATAAAAGCACACAAAATGAGTCGCTATTTTTCTAGTCACTCATTTTGGGTCCCTCTTATGACATGATACAATGAAATGGGTTCAGAACAGATGACATAATATGAAATAAAGTGTCATAATACACAGTGACTTTTCAGCATGGGAATAAGTGACTGGGGGGGTCCGCAAAGGTCACTCCAGGGACCTACATTGTTCAACATATATATAAATGACTATGAAGTGGAGGTATCAGTTGGATTGCCAGATTTGCTGATGGCACCAAGGTGATAAGAGTGGCTGTATCACAACAGGAGCTAAATGAAATTCAGAAGGATTTGGAAAGGTTTGAGAAATGGGCAGCAAAATGGTAGATGAATTTCAATACTGAGAAATGCAAGGTGATACATTTAGAAAAGACATAGAATGCAAGGTGATACATTTAGAAAAGACCTATATTAAGGGAAAGATGCTATTCAGAGATGAAGGAAAGCTACTACTCAGCAGGAGTTATCTGTGAGATGTTAGTGCAATATTTGATGTTTATATATTTTTAATATATGACTGCTTACAAATCAAGTTGTATGGATTGTAATATTTTTGTATTATGATGAAACAAACTGAGTGTTCACAGGACTGCCTTGTGAAAAGGGTATTTTTCCCCTAATAGTGTCTGTCCTGTATAGCCCTGTGATTACTAAAGTAAAGCAGGAGAATATCTGGGATTATACCATGGACATAAGTGAACAACCAATGAAATAGTCAGACTGGCAGTTTACCACCAGTGTAAATCCTCTGATAACTAATGGCTGATGAGCAAATACAAATGGTCATCTACATCCTAATCCACTGCAGCACAGAAATAAATAGAATAAAAATAAACACACAGCAACCTCTTTAAAAGTTGTATTTTATTATTGTAAAAAAATGAACCTTGGTATAATCACAATAAGCCACTCAGAGGATGTGGGTTATCAGAGGATTTACCACGGCTGGCAAGGATTTACCCACTCGGCTGCGCCTCAACGGTAAACACTCCAGCTTGTGGTAAACCCTGATAACCCGCAAATTTCTTGTATTATTGCTTAAGTATTGCTCAACAACAGCCATTTTAAATGGGAGCAGTAGTGGGGAACAACTAATAAGACAAACAAAATCATGGCATGCACTAAGAGAAACTTGGTAAGCAAGTTGAGAGACATTATAATACCCTTATGAAAGAACCTTGGTTAAGCCTTAAATACAGTACGCAGTTATGGTCCCCATATCTGAGAAAAGATACTGACATACTAACTAATCCAGAGGGGGGAAAGGGATTCTATAGATACATAGGGGAGAAGAGAAAAGCCAGGGCGCAGATCAGCAGGATTAGGACTGGGAAGGGATGGGCTCAGGAAGCAGGGGAACAGACAGAGTTGCTAAATGAGTACCTTGCCTCAATCTTTGCAGAGGGAGGCAGGGAATCCCTCCAGCCTGACGGGAGGGAAGGGGAGCCAACAAAATTGAGAAGTCAGATGGAGTCCAGAGGACTGAAAGAGGCTAGGGTACAGGCTGGGCCAAACCTAGAAGGGGATGGGTGGTTGCATGAGAGAGAGGGCTGGGAAGGAGAAATCACAGTGGATAGGGTGAGGGAGGCCCTTTGGATGCTAAAAACTGATAAGGCACCGGGGCCAGATGGGCTACATCCAAGGGTTATGAAGGAACTGGGAAATGAGCTGGCAGCTCCACTGGCTGCACTCTTTAACACCTCTCTGCAGACAAGATAGGTGCCTCAAGACTGGAGGGTGGCTCATGTGGTGCCTATCCACAAAGGAGGGTCTAGAGAGGAGATGGGGAATTATAGGCCTGTCAGCCTAATGTCTGTGGTAGGCAAAGTAATGGAGGGCATTATCAAGGAGAGGCTTGGGAGGCAGCTCGAAAGGTTGGGGCACCTGGATGACAAACAGTATGGTTTCGTCCCAGGGCGATCATGTCAGACCAACCTCGTAGAGTTTTATGACTGGGTGATGGGGGCCCTGGACCAACATAGGCCAGTGGACATCCTATACCTGGATTTCAGCAAGGCGTTTGATTCAGTACCCCACAATGGTCTGCTAACAAAGCTGGAGGGATGGCGGTGGGAGGGTAGTTGCTCAGGTGGGTAGGAAATAGGCTTACGGGGAGAATACAGAGGGTAGTTGTTGGTGGGATAGTCTCCTCCCCCAGGAAGATCATCAGCGGGGTCCCCCAAGGTTCGGTATTGGGGTCACTCCTGTTCAATGCCTGTCTTGGATATGGGGAAAGGGGTTAGGAGTAGGCTGAGTCTCTTTGCAGATGACTCAAAACTGGGAGCACTGGCAGATGGGGATGAAGTGAGAGAGACAGTCCAAGGGGACCTGGATACCCTGGAGGGGTGGTCAAGGAGGTGGAAATTGAAGTTTAATGCAGAGAAATGTAAGGTGCTGCATCTGGGGGTCACAAACCCGGCCCATGTATACACCCTGGGGGGGGGTCACACTGCAAGCCACATTGGGCAAGAAGGATCTAGGGGTGGTGGGAGATGTCAAAATGAATAACACTGAAAATTGTAGAAGAACCACAACAAAAGCAAACAGGATATTGGGCTGCATAGCCAAGGGGATTATGTCCAGGAGGAGGGGAGGTGATCTTCCCTCTGTATAATGCCTTGGTCAGGCTGCATCTCAAGTACTGTGTGCAGTTCTGGAGACTTCATCTTAAGAAGGACATAGCCCTGCTGGTGAGGGTCCAGAGGAGGGCTACCAGGATGATTCAGGGCATGGGGGGAGGCCCTATGAGGAGAGACTGGAAGAGCTCTGGCTGTACACACTAGAGGAGAGAAAAGACAGGGGGGACATGATAGGGGTCTTCAAATATGTAAAAGGAATAATCAAGGGCAGAACCAAGGAGATGTTCAGGCTAAAGAAGGGGGAACAACCAGGGGGCACGAGTGGAAGCTGGAGGGGGAAATTACAGGGGGGGACATAAGAGACATTACTTCACTGAGAGGGTGGATCCATGGAATGCATTGCCCGGGAGTCTGGTGGAGAAAGGCACAGTGGAGGGCTTCAAAAAGGGGTGGGACAGGTACAAGGGGAAACTGAAGCCAAAGAAGACCCTCTTGGGGGGTGTTGGGGGGTGGGATAGCGAGCACCCACTAGGTGGCTGGCTACTGAGCAGACATGACAGACCATTAGACCTATTCTGCTGGCTTTTAGTATGTTAGTATGACATAAGGGAGAAGGTGCAGAGGAGAATGACCAAAGTTGTAAATGGCTTGGAAGATATCGACTGTGAGTGTAGTATGTGTGAGGGCACCATGACTCTGAGGAGCTCTGTAGATAGTCTGGAGGTCTGTATCCTTAGTTACTAGAGATGATGGGTTGTTGAAGCATGTTTATGGATTAAGAAGGAAGCAAGGAGCAAAACACTGTCTGCTGAATCCTATGTCTACATGGTAAGGACATTAGAAAGAAATGCAGTCTGATAGCCAAAACTAGGAAATTGAGTGTTAATAATTTCATTTTATCAGTAATTTACTAGAAGGATTGGTCATACATGTCTGTGCAGGGGGGGTGCTGTTGAGAGTGCAAGTGGAATTTAACAGAGTGTGTTCTGGGTTGCCATTCCCAAACACATCATTGTACTTTGTAAAGTTCTCTTTCATGGATGCCACTGAACTTGAGGTCTTCTTCTTTTTATTCTGTATAATGTATGAAAAGACTTGCAATTACCAACCACAAGTTGTATTCACTATTTATTTTAAACTTGTTGATAATAAGCATGGCACAAGGGCTATAGGAGATCATGATTTATTAATTCCTCAGGAAATTACTACTCTAGGCCAAAACTTGTTTGTCTTTCGATCAACAAAAGCTTGGAACAGTTGAATGCCTGAGATCATACTTGTTCTTAATCTAACGACTTTTAGAACAATGTTGAAAAGTTTTATAACTCTATGGTCTGTAATTGTTTTAATTGTTTCTTGCTTCGATTGACAAATACAGTTTTTGTCTGATTACTGTATGCTGAGCGACAGATCACCTCTGAAAATGGACACTTGTTTGTCCAGAGGTTTTTCTGAAAAATCTGTGAAATGAAAATAAAATAAAAGTTACAGTAAAAACCAACTTACAGAATTGAGATTGTTCTCCATGGAAAAGAGAAGATATAGGAGAGAGACATGATTGCAATATTCAAGTATCTAAAGGGGGCAATGCCATCAGATCAAGTGCAACTCTTCGGGATGAAGAAGACGGAAAGGACAAGAAAACACTCAATGTCACTAGAGTGAAGAAGACTCCAGGGAATGATCACGAAGTGCTACTTCACAGAGTGAGTTATGAGCACCTATAATAAACTGCCAGAGCATATGGTATAAGCTGATACTATAGTAACTGTAAATATCAGACACAACAAGAAATCCTATGAACATAACCATTGTGGAGGTAACTGCATGAGACACATTGCAGAATATAATAGGGAAGTGGAACATTCTGTTTGCTCAGGAGATCTCCCTTGATTTATAAAATTCTTTGATAGTGCTAATGACACATCTAGGGCACGACAGGCTCTCAGTCTTTATATCTAGCTTTTATGTTACTGTCGTCTTGACAAAGAGAAGGGAACTTTGATGTTTTCTCCTTCAGGCAGGCACACAGTTTAACTCGTTTACAGTATTTGTTATCTAAGATAATTGTATTGGAGAGCTCAATGGGCTTTCACAATTTGTTCAGCGAAGGCATGCTGTACTGGATTGCTCAATGGAAAATGAGATACTGCATTCCAAGGAGCTTGTCCTGGTCAGCTAATTTCAATGAATAAATAATGTATGCAATTGCAAAAACATTAAATGGCCACGTAGTTTTGGAAGAAATACATAAATCTGAGGATGCATGTTTTGTGGCAGCATACAGTTCTAGAATTCTAGTCAAACAAATGTTAAGGAAACAGATGACTTGAATATTAATGTGGTTTCCAAGGTCCTGACAGTATGACCTGGGAGTTCCAACATAAGTGAGTTCCTTTTTTCGTTTTACAATTTTTATCTAGGAAAGCCACACTAAGCCAAGATTTGTTTACAGGTATGTACTGGGAGCACAGGACATTTAGTGACATCTTCATGGTCACATAGTATGCATGTGGTGGCTGTGGGATTCAAATCCAGTTCTTCAGGTTTGCAGCTCAATGCTCTTAACCACTACACTACATTGCCTCCCCTTGGCTTTTGTCCTTAGACTTTCTTGGAAATTAGATTCTGTCTGTAACCCTCTCACTTTTGTGGGATTTACTTGTATGCTTGTTTAAATGCTTGTAACTGTGGCTGAAAGCCACGCAGTGGACTACATACTGGAAAAGGATACAGGAGGCCCTTTTCAGTGTTCAGCTGCTGGGATGATGACTTGACTTCTTCAGGGGACTGGAATGTGCCAATGGACTGCAGGGCTGGCAGCAGGATGCAGATAGCCTTTTGTTCAGCCAAAGCTGATTGAAACAGCCACTGCATGGAAATGTAAACAAAACCCTTGGGCACAGACATGTTTGACTCCTGAGGCTCGGACTGGGTTCAAAGGGAACAACAGCCAGTCAATCCACTACCAGACAGCAAGACTGCCAGTACTGAAGTAAACTGTCTAGGCCCTTATACATGGTGTAGTGATGGGTTATGGAAGGACAGGCCAACACAAATCTACAGAGTGAGTTGAAGAGAATGATGAGCTTAACTAAAGCAGAGGAGGAGGCTCTAGAGGTAACTACATCAACGTAGTCAAGCAATGGGAAGATCGAGTGCTCAGCCACAGTTTTTCTGGTTTTAAAAGGGAGACAGTTTTAACCCTGTAGAGAGACCATAGTTTGGCAGAACAATTTCCCACCAGATAGGGACCACAGATTCAGAGTGAAGGAGGATGAGCACAACCAATGGGTAGCGCCGCAGAACATAGTAAATGTTTTCTTATCTTTGCACATTAATGAAGTCAGACTGAAGAGAAAGCTTAATGTCAGAGAGGGTTGAACCATAAGAGAAAATGATTGTCTTGTCCACATACATGTATGATTTGCAAGTTTTGAGACTGGGAGATCGTTAATGGAGACAAAGAACAGAGAAACAGAGAAACATAGAATTTGATGGCAGATAAGGACCGCTTGGCCCACCTAGTCTGCCCATTTTCCTACCTGATGGATAAGCTGCAGATCCTAGTTAACCAACAGCCTACTTCCTCCTACCCCCCCACTAGGACTGCCTTTTGTCTGTCCCATACATTCTTGAATTCCCCCACTGTTCTCAACTCCATGACCTCCTCAGGAAGGTTGTTCCATCCATCCACAACTCTCTCCATGAAAAAATATTTCCTCACATTACCTCTGAGCCGTCCCCCTCTATTTTCAAATTGTGTCCCCTTGTTCTTGCACATCTCTTTTTCTGAAAGATATCATCCCTGAACTTTGTTGATTCCCTTGAGATACTTGAAAGTTTCTATCATGTCCCCCCCCCCTTCTTTCCTCAAGGGTATACATATTGAGCTCCTTTAGTCTCTCTTCGTATGCCTTCTGGTGCAGACCCTGCACCATTTTGGTTGCCCTCCTCTGGACAGCCTCCACTCTGTCTATGTCTTTGCAGAGATGGGGTCTCCAGAACTGCACAAAGTACTCTAGATGGGGTCTCACCAACTGTCTATACAGAGGGATAAGAACTTCCTGATTTTTACTATTGACGGCTCTCCCTATGCATCCCAGTATCTCCCCAGCCTTCCTTACTGCCTTCAGGCATTCCTTGTCCACCTTTAGGTCATCTGCTATAATTACCCCCAGGTCCCTTTCCATTTTTGTTGTTGTCAGTATCTCACCCCCCAGTGTGTACTCTTCCCCTGGGTTTTTGTTTCCCAGGTGCATTACCTTATTTATTTATTTAGTTTTTGTTGACCGGGTAAGTGCACTAGCCAACAAGTGACTATTTTCAGGCACGACCCGGGAGGTACAGTTACAGAACACAGTGATACATAAGAGATTACACAAAGCAGGATACATTTGCAGGATACATAAGAAATTACACAGAGCAGGATACATTTGGTAAAGGACAAAAGTCACACAGTGTAGTCAAGCATAGCAATAAGGATAAAATTACATGTATTCAGTTGTTGGAGAACTAGGGGAGAGGTAGGGGACAGGTGTAAGGGTAGGGCAGGAGATACGGAGACAGGGGGTGGTAGGGTGAATAGCAAAAAAGGGGAGGACAGGAGGGAGGTTAAGGCGCCAAGTGCGGCATTAGCGGGAGAAGGTTACCACCTGTGGCCGGGACGGTGGATCTGGGAGTCGGCAAGAGAGACGGAGAGGTCAGGGAACAGGACAGTGAAGCTATGGTGCAAAAAATAGAGAGGAAAGAGGGTGATGCAGGGGAGGGCGTGGGGGACTAGGTGCAAGGGTGAGGAGGGATTTGAACTAAAGGAATGGGGAGGGAAGGGTAGGAGTGGAAGGGCAGGTATAGGGGAAAAGGGATGAAGGGCACGGAACAGATAGGAAATGAGTGGGGGTAGGAGATAGAGTGCACCTAGTAGGCGCAAGCGGAGCAGAAGAAGGGAGGGAGGACAAGAGGCGGGCGGTGAAAGCGGCATTGGCGGGGTAGAGTAGTAACCTGCAGCCGAGGCCGGTGGAACTACGAGACGGCAGGAGAGAGAGAGGGAGTCATGCAAACTGGTGGGAGGCAGGATAAAATAGGAGAGGGAGGGTGAGGACTGAGCATAGGGAGAAGAGGAAGAATAAAGAAGGAGGGAAAGCTGGCAGGAGAGGGAAGAAAGGTGAAAGAAAGGTAGGAAGGGTGGGGCAAATTACGCATTAGCGGTAAGTACAGCAACCTGTTGGCCGGGGCCGGTGGAACCGAAAGACGGCAGAGAGGGGAGTGGAGGGCGGTTAGAGGGGAGGAGGCGGCAAAGAGCAGGAGAGGGGAGGGCAGGAAAAGGAGGGGTAATGACAGGGGTACTGGAGAAATGGCTAAGTGGAAGGGAAGAGAGCGGGGCTGGGAAAGTAAGTGTTACAGGAACAGAGGGTGCAGGATAAGGAATGAAGGTGGGGGAAAGCAGCTCAGGAGTGAGGGCAAGCTAAGTGACTAGGCAGTAATTAGAGAGCTTTACAATTGGCATCAGAACAACAATGTTATACAGTATCAACAAACATGAAACATAAAAGCAAAAAACAACCAAGAATAAAAAAAGCGCAGGTGCCTATAATACATAATAGGGGAGGGGAGGAGAACAGGTTAGGAGCATAGGATTCAAGAGGATCAAAACAAACACATTTGTCCATCGAGGTAAGAAAGCTCTGAGATTGTGCTTAAATGCATCGTGAGAAGGAGCATTTCTTAGTCCCTGGGGCAGCAAGTTCCAAAGTGAGGGCAGCATAACTGAAGGCTCCCGAGCCTTGTGCAGCAGAGAGGAATATTCAATAAGGACTTGTCAGAGGATCTAAGGTCCCGTGAAGGTATAACCGGTTGGAGTAGTTTTGAGAGCTCAGCTGGCTTTGATGCTCTGATGATGGTGTCTGAAAGGTTGCAGAGGTAATATTGTCTGGTGGAGGAGGAGATAGCAGCCCAGGTCTTTGTATAGCTGACAAATGGTGCTTCAGGCGTGGTGCTTTAGCTGCATACCTGCAAACATTGTTGAGTGGTGTCCCATTGGTGCAGAGCAGTTTTGCTGGCCATGGTTAGGATGGGAGCACCGTGGGTGAGGTTGGTAACAGGATTCCTCTAGCAATTGCCAGTTTAGCGGCAGGGGTAAGCAGGTAGTTAGTCCTGTAAGCAGCCCCTAACTTCAATTGACAGATTTACAAGTTTCCTGGATGTGCAGCTTTAGGTCAAGATTTTGGTCAAGGTGAATGCCCAAGTAGAAAAAGAGCTAACAGACTCCAGAGGTTACCATTAATGTCAGGCACAGAGAGAGAGAAGAAGAGCAGGTTCTTAATTTGTGTGGGATCCAAATAGCATGGCTTTAGTTTTATTGGAGTTAAGGACAAGGCGTTGGGTGTAGTAGCGCTGCACCAAGTGGAAGTCTGTGGTAAGGCAGCATTCAGGTTGGTGATATTGTCAGAGTGGGCATAGATGACCAGGTCATCAGCATAAAGTAGTGAGTGGCCAGAGGTTACTACATCAGGGAGATTGTTTACAAATAGTGAGAAGAGGAGAGGACCGAGAATGGAGCCCTGAGGGACGCCAATATTGATAACAGCACTGTCAGAGATCGCTGAGTTGAATTTCACTGCTTGAGTCCTGTTGGCAAGGTAGCTGCTGAACCAGGTAGTGACAGGGTAGGAGAAGCCCAGATTTCTGAGGGAGGCAAGTAGTAAAGGATGGTCAACAAGGTCGAACGCTTTAGTGAGGTCGATGAAAACAGCCCCTGTCAGCTTCCCTTTGTCCTTGTTGGTAAGAATGTCAGAGGAGAATTTTGCTAGTGCAGTCATGGTGCTGTGGTGTTTTCTAAAGCCGTGCTGTGCTGTATTGAGTAAGTTGGAGTTTTCAACGAATTCGGTAACTTGAATAGAGACTAATTTCTCAAGGATCTTGCTAAGGACTGATAGTATAGCAATTGCGCTTCTTTGTGTTCAATCTAAGCTGCCATACATCTGACCATTCCTCCAACCTTGCCAAGTCCCTTCTCATCCTTTCCAATCCATCTTGTGTATCAACCCTGTTGCAGATCTTTGTGTCATCTGCAAAGAGACATACTTTTCCTTCCAGTTCCTCTGCAATGTCACTTATAAAGATATTAAAAAGGACCGGTCCCAGTACTGAATCCTGCGGTGCCCCACTAGTAACCCTCCTTTCTTCACTGTGGACTCCGTTTACTTCTACCCCTTGCGTCCTGTTGTTCAGCCAATTTTCTATCCAGGTACCACCTCGGGACCCACTCCAAGGTTGGCTAACTTGTATATTAATCTTTTGTGTGGGACTGTATCAAATGCCTTGCTAAAATCTAGGTAGGCCATGTCCACAGCCCCTTCCTGGTCTACTACTTTGGTCACCCAGTCAAAGAAATCTATTAGATTCATCTGACATGACCTTCCCACTGTGAATTCATGCTGCCTTGGGTCCTGTGCCCCACTGGCCTCTAGGTACGCAACCATTCTTTCCTTCAGAAGTGATTCCACCATTTTTCCTACCACTGAGGTCAAACTAACAGGTCTGCAGTTTCCTGCCTCTGCCCTGCTCCCACTTTTGTGAAGAGGAATCACATTCACCCTCCTCCAGTTCTTAGGTACCACTCCATCCTCCCATGATTTGTTAAAGAGAGTAGTGAGTGGTGTCACTAGTTCTACCCTTAGTTCTTTTAGAATTCTTGGGTGAATCCCATCAGGCCCCATTGCTTTGTCCACCTTCAATTTTACTAGTTCTTTCAGAACCCTTTCTTCTGTGAATGGACTGGTATCAACCCCCGTATCCAGAGTGTTTCTCTTGTTTGGTTTAGGTACCTCCCCCTTCTCTTCCTTTGTGAATACTGAGCAGAAATATTCATTCAATATCCCTCCTTTTTCACTGTCACCCTCTGCCACATTCCCTTCCCTTTATTAAGCCTCAGTATCCCTCCCTTGGTCTTTTCTCACTACCTAATGTACCTATAAAAGGTCTTACCCCCCTTCTTAACAGAGTTGGCTATCCTTTCCTTGGTTTGGGCATTTGCTATTCTGACTGCCATCCCTGCCTCTTTCTACTTTATCTGATAAAGTTCTCTGTCTTGGTCCTTCTGTGTTTCCTTATATTTCCAGATGCTATCCTTTTCTCCTTAACCTTCCCTGCCACCTCTTTTGAGAACCATAGTGTTTTTTTTCCTTTGTTGTGTTTTGTTGATTTGCTTCACACAAAGGCTTATTGCCTCTGTGATGGCTATTTTGATTACTCCCCATTGTTCCTCCGCCTCTCCTTCTTTCCTTCTTTCCTGTTTGCTAGTGCTTTTCTGAGGCACTGTCTCATTTTCCCAAAGTCAGCCCTCCTAAAGTCCAATACTCTTGCTTTTGTATGGCTTGACTCTATGGCTGTGTTTACTAGGATTACTAGGAATTTGATGGCATGTGGGAGCCTAATAGGCCCATTCGACATGCCTCCTACATATGTGGGACAATTACACCAATATATTGCAGTTATAGTATGTATAATCTAAATAGTTTCTAAAAGATTCTAAAGATTGACTATTTATTCCATCCTGAGAGAGTTTATCCCATGCTAAAGCTGTTCTAATTGTAAAATATTGATCCCTTTTAAAGGTTTTACTTTTCTCCACCAATATTTTCTGGTCATGAGAATGTAGATTCCTCCTTGTAATACTATATTGCATATTAAACTCTTGTAGACCAAAAACACTATGGACTAATTTATACAGTAAAAGAAGATCCCCTCTTTGTCTATGTGCCTCAAGTGTGTGTAATCCAGTCAGTTTCAATTTGTCATAGTATTGTTTTGATTTCAATCTAGGAATAAATCTAGACATTTTTCTCTGGACTCCCTCTAACAACACGATGTCCTTTTTTTAAATATGGAAACCAAAACTGTGATCCATAATGGATCGTACATAGGTTTTATACAGGGGTACAATGAGGCACTCAGATCTTCCCACAAAGGTTCGTCTTATTTTGGTTAACAAGGAATGGGCAGATCTTGCCAGTTTTTTACACTGGCTCTCTGCTGAAAGAGTTTCATTAACTATTATTCCCAAATCCCTGACACATGAAGCTGTTTTAATTATAGTCTGGTTGAGAATATAGAAATATCTAGGATTGTTTTTGTCAACATGTAGAACCACACACTTGTCTGTGTTAAATTTCATATAATTTTCATGTGCCCATTTTTCAATCTTGGCCAAATCTGAGATTAGCTGAAAATGTTTATGAATAGTGCTAACTTCGCCACACAGCTTAGTGTCATCTGCAGATTTACCTATATGAGAATGAATGTTACTGTTCATATCTTAGACATAGATATTAAATAATAGAGATCCAAGCACCAAACCCTGTGGCACCCAACTACCCACCTCACCCTCCTCAGAAAGCGCTCCATTGACATGTACTCTCTGACTCCTGTTGAGCAACCAATTGTGTATCCATTTAATCAAGTGACTATTGAGTTTTAGAGAAATAAGTTTAGTAATTAATTTATCATGAGCTACTCTGTCAAAGGCTTTGGAAAAATCTAGTAGGATTATATCACAAGGATTCCCATCATCCAGATTTTTACTGACAGTGTCATAGAATGTAACCAGATTTGTAGTACAGGATCTTCCCTTGATAAATCCATGCTGTGTAACATCAATTTGACCTGTTTTTTCTAGATGTTGTTCTAGCCTATTTTTAATAAGCCTCTCAAGTAATTTACAACAGTGAGAAGCGGTGGCGGAGCTAGAGAGCGGGCTGGGGGGGAAGTTGCCCCTCCTGACTGCCCCAGTGTGAGTAGTGGCCCCCCACCACCATCTTTATTCACTGTTTAGTGCCCATTGCGGAGCCCATGGTTGACTAAATGGCCTCCCCCAGCTCCCAAACACTCTCAAATCTGGCTCCGCCACTGGTGAGAAGTAAGACTAATTGGCCTATAATTGTCCATTCTACTCCTATCACCTGATTTATGTATAGGTACAATTAAAGCACCTCTCCAATCATCAGGTATATAACCTTCACTTAAAGACTTATTAAAAAGTAAAGACATAGGATATGCCAATGTACTTCACGCCTTTTTAAGTAAGATGGTGTTAATGCCATCAGGTCCTGGACTGGAATTAATATTAAGCTGTTCTATGAGGTTTATAATCTCTTCCTCTTGGAAATATATTTCCCTAGATTTGACAAGTTCTGGTATAGTTTTCTTTATTGGTCTAGAAAATACTGAACAAAAATAGGAATTAAATTTATTAGCAACTAATTTATTGTCAGTTATTACATGTTGATTCTCTCTAATTGGACCCATGGTTTTGACCTTATTCCGACAATTGGTATTCATGTAGGAATATAGTAACTTCTTGTTATTAGTAGTTGCTATAGACAGCACCAACTGAACTTTCCTCATTCTAATTGATTTTTTTAATAATTTCTGTGCACCCAAATATCTTTCCCATCTTTCTTTAGAGGAATTTAATTTAAATGTATGAAATAATCTCTGTGCTTAATTAGCTTCTTAATCTTTTCATTCATCCAGACTGGGATTTTACCCTTGGTATTATATTTAGCCCTTGTTGGAACATATAGGTCTTCTATCTCCCATAGTATTTCTTTAAATTCAGTCCAGACCTTTTCTATTGGTGTTGACTTTGAGTCTAAAATCATCTCCCAATCTATATCCAATATCATGGAATTAAGTTTTCCAAAATCAGCTTTATGATAGTCTTTCACCATACTTTTGGGTCCTAGGTAACAATGTCCTATATTTAAATGATATCTGATAATAAAATAGTCACTGTTACCCAATGCTGGTCCTATGGTCAAATTTTCTATCTCTTCCTCTATATTAGTCAATAATAGATCTAATATATTCCCATCCCTTGTTGGAGAATCAATAATTTGATTTAGTCCATTATTGATACAGAGATCAATAAATTCTCGTTCTTTGACTTCGGAACCAATAAGGTCAGGCCAGTTAATTCCAGGAAAGTTATAATCTCCCATCAATAACACATCTCCTAAAGTTGTCATTATGTGTATTTCCTCATTAAGAGCTTGGTTGTGTTCATTATTTGCCACAGGTGGCTGTTAACAATGTCCTATAATTATAGGTGATCTGCCTAGTGGTGAGATTTTAATCCAAACTGATTCTAGATTAATATCACAATCCATTGCGGGTTCAATGATAACAGATTGAAATGACTCATGCACATATATACAAACACCACCGCCTTTCATATTTCCACACCGATTCTTTTTATATAGCCTGTAATCTGGTATATTCGTAATACCTCAGAATCCTGGTCCCACCAGGTTTTGGTGATTGCCACCACATGTAATTTATGTAAGAGTCATTAATGCCTCCAATTCCAATTTTTTTAACACATTTAAGATTCTTGCATTTGTAAAGAAGATATTACAACCCTCAGTCCCTTTTACTTTTTCACATATGTTTCCCTCCCCCCTCACTTATTTAGTTTAAAGACTGATAAATCGTTGTCAGAAACTTCTTAGCCAGTAGGTTACTTCCTCTTTTATTTAGGTGGAGACCATCCCATGCAAATAAATGTTGTCTGTTATTAAACTTCTCCCAATGAGTGATACAGTTATAATCATTGTTAAGACACCATTGTCTCAACCAATTGTTAACTATCTTAATTTTATAAATCATGTCATTTGTTGCTTGTGGGATGGGCAGAATCTCAGAAAAGGAGATATCACAATTTCTGGTTTTCAAAATATCACTTAATATAATAAAGTCTTTCTTGATGTCTTCTATACTATTTTTATTAATATTGTCTGTACCAGCATGTATGATAACTATTGGTTTATTCCCACCATTCTTCAGAATATCTGTGGCCATTAATGTAACGTCTGATACAGTGGCTCCTTTAAAGCTACTCACTGTTCTAGTATGTTTATCAGGGTTACATATGTGCCTATCTATCTGTTTAATCATGGAATCACCAAGCACAAACACTTGTTGCGATATCTCATTTTCTAGGGACTCTGATTGAGGGTTGCCAATTGAAACAATTCCCATATCAGAAGGGCAGACTGTATTATACTTTTGTTTATCCAGGGACACGGGGGATGTATGACTCTGGGTAAATGATATATGCTTTGTGCTTTTATCACATGTTTTGGTGTTAACATCTGCGTTGTTTTCAACACAATTCACATGGACTACTTCATTAATCATGCCTGAGACATCTTCCATACTTATACTATCTTCCCAATCACTTAATGTAGAATATTGATTCTTAAGTGGTAAAGAGAAATCCATTTCTTGTCTACCTCTCTTTGATTTATTTCCAGTAACTATTGACCATTCAAAACTATCATCATCTGTCCATTCTGCTTCTATTTCCTTTCTCTTAACACCCCATCTCCTATAGTACTTTGTGCTATAGGCTCATTTGATACAGGTGGTTGATTAATCTGTATATTGTTCCCATGAATCATCTCAGCATTCTCCCTACACTAGACAGTTAAGGATGGATCAATAATATTTCTCATCAGTAGTTGAATAGTTTTTTGGCTGCTTATAACATAATTGATTTTTATATGTAATTCAGCTATCTCTTTTTGTAGAGTGGCTATGGGGACACAGTTATTACAACTAGGGCCTAGAACAGGGCCTTCTTTTTCCAATAGTGTAAACATGCCACATCTTTGGCATTTAGATGCTCTATCTCCCTCAGGAGTAATAATTTTAAACTTCATGGGATGTACCTGGGTTTTACTCCCTAAGTTAATCTGGTTGAATCTTTTGAAACTCCTATGTCTCCTTAACCCCTGCTGCCACAGCTGACACTGCAGACACACACCAGATGTGTGTCACGTGTCTTAACATGCGTCTTGTGCCTTTCGATTCCACTGGGCTTTTCCTTAAGTGCCCTGCGCACCGAGTGTGTCAGGTGACACACTGACGAATCTCACTCAGTTTCAACACTAAATAAAGTTTAAAGTGAACAGAAGAGTACCTGCCTACTTCACTGAGCACTAGTTATGTTACTAAAAACACCTACAGTGCTACGTTTTGCAAGTTATTTAATCACCCTTAGCATTTAGATATCAGACTAGACCCAGGAACATGTAGTCCTCAGGACTTCACAGAACTACAAGCCCCAGACTACTTCCTGCCCTAGTATATCTATATCAGTGGTCGTATAATACTTCTTAAGGATTGCCCTCTCAAAAGATATAAGGCTGGTATCAGCAGTGCTCGTTCTCACTGCCCATACTGTCTCACTACACAGGTAGTCTCACAGGTAGTCTCACAGCATAGGTACAGTTATCGCAAACCACACTGTTTGGTGGTCGTTGTTCCAAGATGGCTACCCACTTCTAAATCTGAGATTCTTTCTCCCTCCCCGTTTGAGAGTACCAGGTCTAAGATTGCTTCCTCCTGAGTGGGTTCCAATACTAGCTGTCTGAGGCATGCCCCTTGTAGGACATCAAGAATTACCCTGCTCTTGGATGTGCCTGCAGCATAGGTGCTGCAGTTAACATCTGGCATATTCAGGTCCCCCATCAACAACATCTCCCCTTTTTCTGCCATTCTAAGGATACCTTCTATAATTTCCTTGTCCATTCCCTTCCCCTGAGATGGGGGTCTGTATACAACCCCCATGCAGACTGTGGTGCCATTTCCTGTCTCCAGGGTGACCCAGAGTGCCTCATCTGCTCCCTGTTTACTCTTTAGTTCTGTTGCTTTGACCCCTTCCCTTACATAGAGAACTACTCTTCCTCCTCCTCCTCTTTTACCCTCCCTGTCCCTCCTGTAGATTGTGTATCCTGGTATGTTGTCATCCCATTCATGGTTCTCTGTGTACCATGTTTCTGTGACTGCCACAATATCCAGGCATTTCTCTTCCATCAAGGCCTTTGTTCAGGGAGCATGTTACACAGACTATGGGCATTGGTACTCATCATCCTCCATTTTTTGATGGCCTTACCCCTTTTAGCCCCATCCCTGTCCTTACTGCCTTTGCCTTTTTCTGCATTTACCCCTGTCATGTTCCCTATTGACTTCTCTACCTGGGTGTTTACCTCACTAACTACCATGTTTAGTGGGGGGAGGCTGGGATTTCCCTGCTCCTTTTCAGTGCCTCTCCCCTTGGCTAGTTTAAATGCTTGCAATGAAGCATTTAAACCTATCACCTAGGATCCTGGTCCCCCCAGACAGATGCAGACCATCTCACCAGTATAGGTCTGCATCCCTCCAAGTGGCTCCCCAGTCCCCAGTGAAGCCAAAACCCTGAGATCCACACCAGTTTTTCAACCATTCATTGAATTCCATGGTGTGGAGTACCCTAGCATCACCCTTGCCATAGACAGGCAGCATCTCCGTGAAGGTTACCATATGCATTACTTGTCTAAGGCCCCTCCCCAACTCTACAAACTCCTCTTGCACTGCTCTGCTCCCATTCTGAGCCAGGTAATTTGTCCCTAGGTGAACAATGACATCCAGCTCCCTCCTTCATGCAGCTGCTCCCATGATCCTGAGGATTCGCTTCCTGTCCCTCTAAGCCATGGCGCCAGGCAGACACCTTACCTCCCTCTCCCCTTCCCCCCACTTCTACCACCCTAATGATTGAGTCCCCCATTGGGAGTTGTTTCCTTCCCCTTGGGAGACCCATGCCACCCTCCTATGGGTCTCCTTTGTGGAGGTTCCCAGCACCCTCCTTGGTCTCCACTGCAGGTGCCTCCATAGAGGAACCACTATCCACCAGAACAGCGTATGAATTGTGGAGAGGTACAGCTGGAGGGATGCACTTCTGTTCCACCACCCTCTCCCTCCCTGAGCCCACCTTGGTCCAGCCACTCCTCTTTCTTGGCAACCTCTGAGGTAGCTGCTGTGGCCCTGGTGGTCCCTGGGTGAGGGAGGAGGTTTCACGAATCCTAGCCAGGTCAGCCTGAAGATGGGAAACCTCCTCCCTCAGACCAGAGAGGTGCCTGCAAATAGGGCAGCATCGCAGCCTCCAGAATGTCTCCCAGAACACTGCCGCCCAACAGCTATTGCACTGCACTACTCCCATCATGTCTTATTTTGTGTCCCCTCTCCTGTTGCTCTGTATGCTTACTCTCTCCTCTCCTTACAACTCTCATTCTTCCTGTTCTGGGACAGCAACCTCCTGAATTCTTCAGTAGTCTCCTTCTTCCTTGCTCAGAGTCAGACCTCCAGCAGATGGGGGGGGGGAAGAGCAACTTTTTCCTT
Source organism: Neoceratodus forsteri (assembly GCA_016271365.2). Taxonomy (NCBI): domain Eukaryota; kingdom Metazoa; phylum Chordata; order Ceratodontiformes; family Ceratodontidae; genus Neoceratodus; species Neoceratodus forsteri. Next base: position 74,608,827 of record JADMNL010000029.1, on the reverse strand, counting down.
CAGGGTTGACAAAACTAATGTTTCTCTATGATCCTTCCCTTCCTACGGCCAAACAGGAAGTTCCTGTTGTCAGTCAAATCCAGAGGCTATAAAAGTAGAACTGGCTTAGCATTGGAAGGTGGAGGGGTGGGATGGAGGGCAATTAGTAAGAAAAACAGTAGCTTTTTTAGTCAGCTGCTTTCTGCTCTAAAAGTAAGATTTCTGTCTTCCAAAAGCTAGCACCAGGAAGTTGTAATTGGAGCCACCTGCTTTTCTACTGCCTAAGCCACACCCCCCAGTTAACCTCTCTCCCCTCCTACTGATTTAGCAAACTAAGTTGATACAGTGCCTTTCCGTAACACAGAAACACACACTGAGTTTCTTTTTTTTTTTAACCCTAAATGACACCCCCTCTACTTCTAATAAAGAACAGAATGGGACCAAGGACTGGCCCTTGGGGAACCCCTAAAGTGATTAGGATCTGAGAGGAAATTGAGGACCCTAATTTGTCTGATTGTATCCTATCAGAGAGGTAGGAATTGGACCAATGTGCAGAGGAAGCAGAGACACCAGAGGAAGTGAGCTTGGCTAAGAGCAACATGTGATTAACAGTATTGAATGCTTTAGCTACATCTTTGATAAATGCACTGGTCACTTGGCTGGCATCTATGTATGAATGGATGTGGCCAGTAATTCTGAGCAGGATGGTGGAAGTAGAATGGACTAGGCAGAAACCTGAATGGAAAGGAGTGATGAAGCCTGATATATCAAAATGATTATAGTTGGTTATGACCAGCATCTTGAGTGTTTTGGAGAGGGAGGGAGGGGAGTAACTGCTAGCTAGTGGCTGTTGAAGGAGATATGAGGGCCTATGGCCATCTATGAAAAATTGGTTTAGTGCATCAGCAGATAATGGGTGACCAATGTCACTCTGTGAGCCTGATACATTTGGAGAGGTGTTGAGGAGAACTGCTTTCCAAAATTTAGAAGGGTCTGAGCCACTGAACAGGAATTTATTTTGCAAATAGGCAGTCTCTGCCTGCTGCGTGAGTTTAGTACAATAGTTACGGAGCCTACTAAGTGCTTGCCTATCCACACACTTCGTGTACAAAAACATTTTGGTTTATTTACTGTTTACTGTACTATAATAAATTGTATCAGATTGCATCAGATGACTTATTTATTTATGAGACCTGGCTGGCCCCCAAAGTCCCTGATAATGCCATCTCATTAACAGGCTATAACCGGTTCAGACAAAATCAGCTCAGGAAAAAAGGGGGTGGCTGTGCTATATACTTAAAGGACACCTTGCATGGCCACATCCTACCAGTAATGGCACAAGTAAATAACTCTCAAGTCCTTGCTGTTAAAATCACACTAGGCAAGCATAGCAAGGCACTTACTATAGCATCTATCTACATCCCCCCATGTGACCAAGCCATAGGCTTTAAACAAGTTCTTGAATACCTGGGCAACCTCCCCCATCAATCTGAGCTCTGGGTGACTTCAGTTTTAACTGGCAGGCCCTAGATTCTGATCCCTTCAAAGATGCCATCTCTTCCATGTCCCTAACCCAAATGTTAACTGAACCCACAAGAATTCATCAGAGAACAAGAAACAGTTCCCTTCTGGCCCTAATCCTTACATCACACCCAAACAGAATCTCTAACACCACTGTTCTCCCCTACTCAATGAGTGAACATTCCCCAGTAACCTGTTTGTGGTCTAATAAGGCCCCTAAACCCAAGGCCAGAATCACTTACCAGCTTGCCCTTGAAAAAGGACACCTCAGTAATTTCCCAGCCTACCTGTCGAATTATGACTGGTCCCTTATAAATATGTCTAGCAATATTGACCAGGCTCTGCAATACTTCATTGACCAGTTCATAAGGCCTGTGACCTATTCACCCCTTTTTAGAAAAGAAAATCAAAGGGTCTGACTAACCCTTGGATCACCCCCACCCTGCTTAATACTATGAAGGACAGGGCAAACCTATGGCACTGTGCCCTTGCCTCAGGCAATAGGCATGACATGCAACAATATAGAGAGGCCAGGAACTCCTGTACCCAGGAGATTCATCAAGCCAAACCTGAGCACTTCAAAAGTGAACTCAACAACTCCTGGGGTAATGGCAATCATTTCTGGGACAGGATTAAGGAACTCATGGGTAAGCCCAATAGAATGTCCTCCAATTTGATTGAGGTAAATGGTACTACTATTCAGGAGCTCAGACAAATTGCTGACAGCTACAACAAAGCCTTCACCTATTTTAGTGGAGTTCTTCCCCCTAACTTTTTTGAGGATCTAAACACAGGTAGCACCAATATATCAGATGCCCCCCCCCAATACACCACCCTTCTACTTCAGAAGGGTCACCGTCCGAAACCAAAAAATACCTGCTAAAAGTCCTCGGGAAGTCCAGATTTAGCAGTGACACACTAGATCTTAAACTACTAAAACTCTCACTTGATGTTGTGCTAACACCCCTCTCTAAACTTCTAAACATGTCACTCTCTCTCAACAACAATTCCCCCAATTATGGAAAGCAGCAATTGTCACTCCAGTACATAAAAGCAGAGACAGATCTCAGTGCACCAACTATCGCCCTATATCCATCCTCCCACCCCTCTCTAAAGCTCTGGAATGAATTGCAGCTGACCAATTTACCAAATATCTAACCAAATATAGGAGGCAGTATAGCGCAGTGGTTTAAGGCTCTAAGCAGCAAACCTGGAGACCTGGGTTTGAATCCCACAGCCCCCACTTGCATACTGTGTGACCCTGAGCAAGTCACTTAACTTCCTTGTGCTCCCAGGTCACACCTGTAAATAAGCTTTCAGCTTAGTATGTCTCTCCTGGTTAAAAAAAAAAAATACAGTGCCCCCAGCAACATGGTTTTAGAATATCACATAGCACCACCACCGCCCTCCTAGAATATACAGATTATATACACAAAGCCCTAGACCGTGTTCACATAGTAGGGTAAATCTATATTGACCTTAATAAGGCTTTTGATACCATTAATCACTCCCTTCTGGTGCGAACATTCCCCACACTTGGCCTCTCTAAAGAAGTCTCAAATTGGTTTCATAGCTACCTTGCTGATAGAACTCAAAAAGTTAAAATGTATGACACCCTCTCCCTCAGCCTGCCAGTACATTCTGGGGTTCCTAAAGGATCAGTCCTTGGCCCGCTATTATTTAGCCTATTCCTCAACAGCCTTCCTGAATCTTGTAGCAGCAATATGGTCCTATATGCAGATGATGCTGTCCTTTTCACTAGCAGCACAGATCCACTCCCTCCTACAAATGAACTACAGGCCAACTTCACATTGCTTGAATCCTGGTTTGAACAGCATAAACTGCTGATGAATTATAAAAAAACTAAGGTTATGCTTTTTGCTAATTCCTATAATAAACATAAATCTGTCACCCTATCAATCAGAAACAGTCACAACCACCCTCTTGAACAAGTAACAGAATTTAAGTACTATGGGGTCATACTTGACAGTCCCCTTTCTTACTCCCAACATGTGAATCAAATATCCAGGGTAGTTAATGCTAGAATCAGCACCTTTTACTGCCACTGGCACTGCCTGACCCCCGAGGCCCTGTGGCTAGCCACTACCAGTTATATCCTACCCATAACTGACTAAGGTTTAGTCATTTATGGGGCTGCTACGGACACTACCCTGAAAAGAATCTCAACTGCACTCAATAAGACCTGTAGGCTTGTAACTGGCACCGTTAAATTCACTCATACATGCAAGCTTTACAAACTTGCCAACTGGCTCAACCTCAAAGGTTGAGTCACTTACCAAACCTGTCTACTGGTCAAGAAAATCACCCTTCACCTTTCCCCCTCCCCGTCTCTTTTCACCTACTGGCACTTGCTCAAAACCCTCGATGTACGCGTAGCGCAACCAAAAACACATACCAAACCCCTTTCTGCCAAACTTCTCAGGTGCAGTGCACCTTAAGCTCTCAGGGCCCCATCCTGGATAAATGGCCTCCTTCAAGACATCTCCAATGAACCAAAACTTGGACCTTTAAGTTTAAGCTCCGACAGCACCTCGTCTCCCTCGTTAGTTGCAACTGTCCCCCCAATCTCCTTGTTAACCACTCTCTTCTTCCCCTTTCTCTACCTTTGTCCTCTTCCCTTAACTTTGGCTTCACTATCTGACACCTCACTTCTCACCCCACCCTCTGTTGTTCACCACCCCTGTCATCTCTCCACCTTTTCACCCCTCTCTCTCTCCCCCCCCCACCCCGGATGTTTCCCCTCACCCCTAGCTACTCTCCCCACATAGCATCCTTCTTTCCTCCCTAGGTTAGTTCTCTCCTTGCCTGACCTAGTTTGCTATAATTCTTTACCTGTTACTGCACAAACTGGCAAAGTTGTGCCAAAGACTGCTTTTGATTTTGTACTGTTCAATATACCCTTTAAATTGTACACTGTTACCTTGATCTCAGTTTTGCAGTGTTTCATCTTTACCTGTCATTGCACTAACTGACAAAGTCATACTGAAGACTGATTTTGCTCTTGTGTTGTTCATAGCTCCTGTTAAAACTGTATTCTGTAACCATGAACTCATGTGTACTATTCATAATTCCTTTATAATTGTATACTGTGACCATGAACTCTATTGTTACCTTTGTCTCTTAAGTATGTACAGTAACTTCCTACATTGTTTGTTTTGTTTTACCTATGGTGATGTGCAACCTTTGTAAAAGAACCTCTGATTCAAAGGTGTTAATCCTAGTAATCAATAAAAAAAAATAATTTTGCTTAATTCTAGGCTAAAATCTTCTGTTACTACAAATCCCAGAAACCCCTGTAGCAGACATCACAGCAATATGCAGCAGTGAAAGAGTCAATAGCCTGCAGTGTATGTTTGAGTTTATATAAGCTCTGTTCTTTTGTTTGCTGGTCCTGCTGTCCTCCCTGGGCTAAGTACAGTGCAGATGACTGTACATAGCCCTTAAAGAAAAGCAGACCCAGAAAACATCTGATTGGAGATTGCTGCTGCCTACTGCTCTGATGTCAGACGCAGGAGATTCTGGGATTTGTAATAACAGGAGATGTCAGCCTAGAACTAAGCAAAATTAGTCTGATACAATCTACTACACTACAGTAAGCAGTATGGAAACCAAAATGTTTTTGCACACAAAGGGTGGTATATTCAGAAGGGTTACGCATGGCGCAACACAGTTGTGCCATGTGCAACCCACTGATGTGCCCCAGCGCGATATTCAAAAGGGGAAAGTGCATGGCACAAATCCAGATGCGCCAGGGTGCATCATTAATGTACGCGGTGCAAGTAGGGAGGCATGCCCATGCATACCCCCGCACATCCCGATATTCAGCCCGGGATGTGTGGCACCCATGCAGGCACAACTCCTACATGCGCCGCATACAGTTGTTCCAAAAAATAAAGGAGCAACAGCCGGTCACCCACAGGTGAGCTGCCGTACTGTAGGGTGCAAATGGCAGCTACCAGCTGTGGGTGGCCACCCAAGCTCCGGCAGCACCCTCCATTGGCTAGCGCCCCCCCCATGCCCAATCACAGGCAGAAGTAGAAAATGAAACAGTCCTATATCCCTGGTGGTCCAGTGGACCGCTCGCAGCCCAATCTTGGGTAGAAGTCATAAAAAAGATTAGATCCGATCCCTGGTAGTCCAGCGGTACACCCCTCCCCACCGTCCCACTGAGCCCCGCCACCCTGCTCCCCCCCGGTCAGCGGCGGGTGGCAGCTCCCCACCTGCAAGCCAACTGGCCGCTTGCCGACTAACTGCATACAGTACAGTACAGCTGTATGCCCATTGGTCCACAGCATGGGCCAATGAGCGTGCAGACCATACTGCACTACACAGTCCAGATATGTGAATGAATTACATTTTCACAGGGATACATGCACATACAATAGTGGTGTCCAGCCATGCTCTCAATCTGTTTTTAAAAGTCTGAACAGTAAGACAATTAATCAAGGTGGAGGATACAGTGTTGAGAAAGGGCTGAAAAGTTCATTAACCTACAGTACTGAGACCATCTTTTTGTGGTCTATCAGCTATGTCTATTTCTAACTTAACCCACCAGCCACATCTGTCAGTGAATTTTGTTACTGGGAATACTGCATTACAAATCTGGACTCAAGACCGTTGTTATGTTCATATTCACAAACTCTGGTTATTTGTAACTCTGCTTTTTGGACCAAGTTTGGTTTGGATGTAAGCCACTTGCATTTTGGATGCAGTTACCTTTGCAAATAAAGGTAACACTCATTTTGGGCACAGCCTCCATCTTTTTGGATGCAGATTCATCACTTTCAATGTAACTTTTGCTTACATCCATTTTTGAGATATGTGAATCCTGCCTAATATAGGGCCTGAGAGAGGTCTCTTATACTGAATAGTGGCATCACATCATGCTGTTTGAGCAGATAGAACCACTCTGCTTCAAACAAGACAAGGTGACACTTTATGGGTTGGGTTAGAAGGTCTCTTATGGGTATAAGAATTTTGCCTCTTAGGTTACAAACATAGAAACATTAATTTTGCCAGCAGAAAAGGGCCAGTTGACCCATCTAGTCTGCCCCAATTTTCCCTGCCCGTTCTAACACCTCTGACCCTTCTTAGTCACCAACATCCCCCTCCTCCCTTTCTACTAACTAGTTTTCCCCTGTGCTGTCCCATACATGCTTGAAGCTTCTGACAGTCTTAGCGCACAGTTTCTGCTGGTAGGCTATTCCAGCCATCTACAACTCTGTCCGAGAAGAAGTATTTCCTCATATCCCTTTTAACCCCTCCTTAGCTTCATTACATGCCCCCTTGTCCTGCTGCCTTCCTTTCTCTGAAAGATACAGCCCACTTGCACCTTGTTCACCCTTGTGAGGTACTTATAGGTCTCAATTATGTCCCCTCTTGCTCTCTTCTCTTCCGAGAAGTACATGTTGAGATCCCAAAAGACTTTCCTCATACTGTTTCTCATTCAGTCCCTGTACCATTTTGGTAGCTTTCAACTATACCATTTCCACCCTGTCTATGGCCTTTCTGAGGTGCGGCCTCCAAAACTGGATCCAGTGCTCTAGCTGGGGTCTCACTAGTGAGTGATATAGTGGCAATGCCACCTCTCTTCTCCTGCTAGAAATCTGCCTTCATATGCATCCCAGCATCCCACTAGATCATCAGACGATGACCCCAAGATCCCGTTCTTACAAGATGACTGTCAATACCTCCCACATCCTACAGACCGTTCCTGGGTTTCTCTGCCCCAGTTGCATGACCTTGCACTTTTTGGTATTGAAACCCATTTGCCACACCTTTGGTCACTCCTCCAGCCTCCCCAGATGCGTTCTCTCCACCCATTCCTGAGTATCCACTCTGTTCCTGATTTTCGTATCATCCACAAAGAGAGACACCTTGCCTTCCATCTCCTCCACAACTGTCACTTTATGAAGACATTGAAGAGGACCAGTCCCAGCAGTGATCCCTACAGCACCCTGCTAGTCACTCCTCTGCCCACCGTGTGTCTGCTGTTCACCAGCACCCTCTGCCTCCTGTCCTTCAGTAAGTTTCATACCCAGTTTACCACTTTCTCCTTATCCCCTGTCAGCTTAGGATGAAAGGACAGAGAACCAAAGGTGAGCAGTTCTGGTGTCCTAATGACACAAGAGGCAACATTTACATTATATCAATAAAAGGCCTACTGACCAGACCTATAAACATATTATAGATCATGCCAATTGTTTAAATTACCTTTTTATCTTCAAAATGTTGATGGTACAAGTGGCCAGTGAGAACCCTATTAATGTAGCACAGCGTGTGAGACACCCGTAAGGAAATGAGTGTCTCACATGCAACTGAAGGAAATGCTGTGATTGGTCAGGAGCATCACATAACATTCTCATGATCTATAATACCTCTCATCACCTAAATGCAGGACGCAAAATCATATCATAGCAACAGAAGCCCAGAAAACTGTGGAAATAAGAACTTTTATTTCCCCTCAAGTTTTCTGTTGATAGAGCAACAAGGATTGCTACAGTGTATATTCCTGTACATGATTGCTTTAAAATCTTATTCTATGAGGTGAGACAGAGGGTTCCTAAGGTATCATAGAGTGGCCACCTTCCTAAGGTAGGACAGTTGAGAGGTGTAATTCTGCGTTTAATTCTTCAAGAACTGTTTGATTGTTAAACACTTTTAACAATCTCTCTGCACCATGTTGTGAGTGCTCAAGCTGTGATAATGGAGCACATCCAATCTGTAATATTGCAGGCATGCATGTGGCTGGAATGGAAACAACTGCTGTTACTGATTTTAAAGAATCGGTTATTTAAAAAATGATTATTAAAAACCAAATGTGAAACTGAATTCTGTGTGAGATGGGATATTAATCAATTTGGGTGGAAAATGGCCCAAATTGTTTGTTTGTTTGTTTGTTTATTGTGTGAAAACACTGGAAATTAATTCCCTTTACAGGTGTGACCCACAATAAGTACAGACAAATACAGTTCAACATATAATACAACAAAATATAACATACATATATACACATTCCACATCTTTACATAATAATAAAAATATAATTTAAAAACAGTTACAGTCAGTTAAAACATATATTGCCTATCAGGGTTGACAGTGTCAGTGTGCTTTTAAAATGTAACACGAAAAGCATTAAAGTGTTCTTTTTACAATACTAACGTCATCCTTTTAGAGGTAGCATAGTGTATTGTAATAAGATTATTTTCCTAGTCATTCAGTGCTATTATATTTTATTCCATTCAATGGAAACTATTACGACTGTAAAAGAAAAAATGTAACCAATATTCTGCATGCAATATACAATATGGTTTTTGTCTTGCATCACAAATTAGGAGAGTAGTAACAGGAGTTCAGACAGCTTATTACTACACTGAGAAGTAGCAGTTTGGAAGATACCTCAGTAGTAAGACATATAAACAGTAATAGGAGATATAAATATTTGGATAGAAGCTCTGGCACAAAGTCAAACTTTGATATTGTGAAATATAGCCTTTCTAGACCTTGCATTTTCAAACTAAGCATAAATACAGGCATAGGAAACAGTAGCCTAGAAGATTTTTTTTCTGATGAAAAGATGGAATATGAATGGCACATTTTAAATATTGTCCTGCCTAAACATGGGGGGTGGAGTGGGGGGCCAGGAAGCACAGACAGCCAGCTATTCTCCCTTTTATGCAGGCCAGTATGAGGAACACACCCAGCAAAATGGATGGGCTCAAGTACCCTAATGCACATCAAGGACTCAGTGTCACTGACAAAGACCTGGTTGGTGGGGGGGGGGAGTTAATTGAACACCAGGATACAGGGATACAGACTATTGCAAAGGGATAGGCCTAACAGAAAAAAGTTAGGTGGCTCTATTCATATGGGAGGCAGTCACGGTGGTGGACAAGCAAGACACCAGGGGTCAGGAGTGGCTTCTATCACTTGAAAAACACAGCTGGATAATGCCCCTACCTTGGCCCAGACAACCTTTTATCACTAGTGCACACTTTTGTCATCTCTCACCTTGACTACTGTAATATGCTCTACCGGGGCCATTTGGCAGGTCAGATCCACTGTCTTCATCCAGTGCAGAATGCAGCAGCCAGACTCATTACCTCTACTAGGAGAAGCAAATATATTACTCCTGTGCCGCATTCTTAGCACCGGCTGCCTGTGAGATGGTGGATCAGTTTTAAGATCCTACTTTTAAGCTATAAAGCCCTCAATGGACTGGGACCCCATTACCTTAGGGCTCTTCTGACAGCTTAATCTGCTATCCATGAGTTGTGATCCTCTGGCATTGGCCTTTTGGTTGTTACAAAATCAGGAGTAAAATCAGCGAAGGACAGAACATTCTCTGTAGCAGCTTCCTTTCTTTGGAACAGCCTTCCCCTTGATATTTGGTTTGTCCCTCAGTCCTTACTTTTAAAAGCAAGTAAAAAACATGGCTATTCAAGCAGGCATTTAATTTATTTACTTATTTAATTTTGGTATAGCAGCTGGCCTTTTGCACTGTGTTTGTTTTATATTGAATTCTGTATTTTACAGAGTATTTATAGTTTTTGTAGTAATGAGATTTGTAATATGTTTCATTTTTTGGTTTTTTTTGTCCTTCTGAATTTTTTATGATGGTTTCCTTTTGTATTGTGCCATGTTTTTTAAAAAGGCACTTTTAAATAAAATATACTGTATATCTATCCATCCATCTATCTGTCAACCTATGTATCTATCTAGCTATCTATCTAAACAATGTCAGAGACTCCGTCTGGGTTGAGCTATGGAAAAGGAAAGTAAGAAAGTCCTCCTGGGGTGTGCTAAAGGCCCTCAAACTGTTCAGTGGAGCATGATAACAAAATAAAAAAAAAATGTAATATTAAATGCACAATGACAATTGTAAGTAGCATTAGAATCAATGTTTTGACCATAGGTCTTCAGGAATTATCTGAAAGAGAGAAAAGCAGTCAAAGTACAGCATGATGACCCCCAGCTGGTTGCAAAAATTATGAAAGCAGCCAAACTAGATGCAGAAATTATCCTGGGGGACTTTAATCTGCTGGGTGTAGACTGGGGTCTTGATAGGGCTGATGGATGACAAGAGTTCCTGTCCATTCAAGGACTGTTTCCTAGCAAGACATGTCAAATAGGGAAGTAGGTTTGGAGTCACCCAAGACCATGTCCTCAGCAGTGGGATTGGGTCATTTCAAGTGTGGATGGCAAGGAATAAGTGGGACACAGTAGCCACAACTAATTAACCTTCTCCCAGGAAAGACTATCTGTGCTTTAGACACCAGCACCTGGAACTTCAGAAAGGTGAACCATGCCAAGATGCAAGATCTGGTGTGCAAGAGTCTGGAGCAAATGCATGAGGCTAATAATACAGAGCACATGTGGAAGTTGTAGAAGAGGGTACTCATAATAACTAGATATCCAGTAAGTAAGTAAGTAAAACTTTATTTATTCAGCACCCAATCCTGAAGGCTCTGGGCGCTTTACAGGAGGTAAAACATAGCAGGGTTCTACAGAAGAGAACACACATACAAGGTCAGCAAACAGATAACAATAAAATCAGAATGAATAAATGACATTAGGATCAGCTGCTGCTAGTCAAAAAAGCTTCTTTAAAAAGATGGGCTTTCAGACCCCTCTTGAAAACCTCCACTGATGGGGCCTCCCTCAGAGAGCTGGGGAGTGAGTTCCAGAGGACCAGGCAGGCCAACTGGAAAGCATGATCTCCTGAGATTTTCAGCCTGGACCTCAGAACCGCTAGCAGGCTCTCGGTGGAGGAGCTGAGGGAGAGGGCAAGGGACAGGGCAGGGGACAGGAAGTCACTCAGATAGCCAGGGCCTGAGTTATATAGGGCCTATAGGTGAGCAAGCCCACCTTGAAGATGATCCTCCATTGACAGACAGCCAGTGTAGATCCTGCAGGACCAGGGTCACATGACAGGACCTAGGCAGGTCCATCGGCAACCTGGCCACTGCATTCTGCACCAGCTGCAGCCGATGGAGGTTCCCTCCACCGACCCTGAAGTAAAGAGCATTACAGAAATCCAGCCTCGATATAACAAAGGCATGTACCAGTGTGGGCAGGTTGCCAGGCAGAATAAGAGGTCTGCACCCCTGTAAGTAATAAGAGGAAAAGGGACAAAAAGTGATCCCTGGGCACAACAGGAAACTAAACCAACTACTTTTGGACAAAAATACGTCAGGGGGGAAAAAAGAGAAATCTCTCCCCTCAGATATGACCTTCAGTGATGTTACTTGTACAAATACAGGACAGGAATCTTGCTTTCAGAGCAAGGAGCAGCTGACTAGAAAGCTAGAACTTTTCTTATTAATAGAACACTTCTATCTCAGCAGGAGTCAGTGCCTGTTGGGATTAAGCAAACAGATACTTTATTAGAACTGAGGGGTCTCATATAGCGTAAAAAAAAAAAGAAAGTCAGTGTGTTTTTCTGTGTTGGGGAAAGGAGACTGTATCAGCTTCTTAGTTTGCTAAGTCAGGAGGGGAGGAGAGAAGTTAATTGGGGGTGTGGCTTAGGCAATAGAAAACCAGATGTCTCTAATTACAGTTCCCTACTGCTAGTTTTTGGCAGACAGGAATCTTGCTTTCAGAGCAAGGAGCAGCTGACTAAAAAGCTAGAACTTTTCTTACTAATTGCCCTCCTTCCCTCCCCTCCACCCTCCCACACTTAGCCAGTTCTACTTTTATAGGCACTGGATTTGACTGACAACTGGAACTTCCTGTTTGGCAGTAGGAAGGGAAGGATCACTGAGACACATAAGTTTCATCATCCTTGAAGGAAAAGAGTAGCTCTCCCTCTCCTCCTAGCTGCTGGAGGTCTGACTCTGAGCAAGGAAGAAGAAGACTACCGAAGAATACAGGAAGTTCTTGTCCCAGAACAGGAAGGGCAAGCGCTGTAAGGGCATATAGGCAATAGGAAAGTAGGTGAAAAAATAAATAGAGGGAGGAGACAGTAAGCATACAAAGCAACAGGAGAGGGGCCACAAAATAAGACATAATGGGAGTGGTGCAGTGCAATGGTTGTGGGGTGGCAGTCTTCCAGGAGACATTCTGGAGGCTGTGATGCTGCCCTATTTGCAGGCATCTCTCTGGTCTGAGAGAGGAGGTTGCCCATCTCCAGGCTGACCTGGCTAGGATTCATGAACCCTCCACCCCCACCCAGGGACCACCAGGGCCACTGCCGCTACCTCAGAGGTTACCAAGAAAGAGGAGCGGTTGGACCAAGGTGGGCTCAGGGATGGAGAGGGTGGTGGACCAGAGGCACATCTCTCCAGTTGTACCTCTCCACAATTCAAGTACTGTACTAGCAGAGAGTGGTTCCTCTATGGAGGCGCCTGCAGTGGAGACCAAGGTGGATGCTGGGAACTTCCACACAGAAGACCCACAGAAGGGTGGCATGGGACCCCACAGGGGAAGGAAACAACCCCTGGTGGGGGACTCAATCATTAGGGGGTAGAACTGGGGGAGGAAGGGGAGAGGGAGGTAAGGTGCCTGCCTGGCGTTATGGCTTGGAGGGACAGTGAGCGATTCCTCAGGATTGCAGGAGCAGCTGCATGAGGGAGGGAGCTGGATGCCGTTGCCCACCTAGGAACAAATGACCTGGCTAGGAATGGGATCAGAGCAGTGGAAGAGGACTTTGTAGAGTTGGGGAGGGGCCTTAGACAAGTAACACATATGGTAACCTTCTCGGAGGTGCTGCTTGTCTATGGCAAGGGTGATGCTAGGGTACTCTGCACCATGGGATTCAATGAATGGTTGAAAAACTGGTGCAGAACTCAAGGCTTTGGCTTCATTGAGGACTGGGGGTCCACCTGGAGGGATACAGGCCTATACTGGTGTGATGGTCTGCATCTGTCCAGGAGGGGAGCCAGGATCCTAGGCGATAGGTTTAAATGCTTCATCGGCAAGCATTTAAACTAGCCAAGGGGGGAGGCACTGAAAAGAAGCAGGAAAATCCCAGCCTCCCCCTACAAAACATGATAGTTAGCTAGGTAAACACCCAGGTAGAGCAGTCAATAGGGAGCAGGACAGGGGTAAATGCAGAAAAGGGCAAAGGCAGTAAGGACAGGGATGGGGCTAAAAGGGGTAAGGCCATCAAAAAATGAGTACCAATGCCCATAGTCTGTGTAACAAGCTCCCTGAACTAATGGCCTTAATGGAAGAGGGACACCTGGATATCGTGGCAGTCACAGAAACAAGGTACACAGAGAACCATGACTGGAAGTCAATATACCAGGGTACACAAGTTACAGGGAGGGTAAAAGAGGAGGAGGACTAACACTCTATGTAAGGTAAGGGACCAAAGCAACAGAACTAAAGGGTAAACAGGGAGTAGAGGAGGCACTGTGGGTCACCCTGGAGACAGGAAATAGCACGGGGGTTGTATACAGACCCCCATCTCAGGGGGAGGCAATGGACAAGGAAATGATAGAAGACATCTTTAGAATGGCAGAAAAAGGATAGATATTGTTGATGGGGGACCTGAATATGCCAGATGCTAACTGGAGCACCTTTGCTGCAGCCACATCTAAGAGCAGGGTTATTCTCGATGCCCTACAGGGGGCATGCCTCAGACAGCTGGTGTTGTAACCCACTTGGGAGGGAGCAATCTTAGACCTGGTACTCTCAAACGAGGACAGAGAAGGGATCTCAGATTTAGAAGTGGGTAGCCATCTAGGAACAAGCGACCACCAAAGAGTGTGATTCACGATAAACACAGCCATAGAGTCAAGCCATACAAAAGCAAGAGCATTGGACTTTAGGAGGGTTGACTTTGGGAAAATGGGAGAGTGCCTCAGAAAAGCACTAGCAAATGGGTAAGAAGGAGGGGTGGAGGAGCAATGGGGAAAAATCAAAACAGCCATCACAGAGGCAACAAGCCTTTGTGTGAAGCAAATCAACAAAACAAAACAAAGGAAAAAAACACTATGGTTCTCAAAAGAGGTGGTGGGAAAGGTTAAGCAGAAAAAGGTAGCATTCAGAAAGTATAACGAAACACAGAAGGAACAGGACAGAGAACTGTACCAGTTAAAGCAGAAGGAAGCGGGGAAGGCAGTCAAAATAGCAAAGGCCCAAACTGAGGAAAAGATAGCCAACTCAGTTAAGAAGGGGGATAAAACCTTGTATAGGTACATTAGGGAGTGAAGAAAGACCATGGGAGGGATAGTGGGGTTTAATAAAGGGAAGGGAGGGTGGGCAGAGGGTGACAGAAAAAGCAGGAATACTGAATGAATACTTCTGCTCAGCAGTCACAAAAGAAGAGGAGGGGGAGGTACCGAAACCAAAGAATAGAAGCATTCTGGATGGGAGGGTCGATACCAGTTCATTGACAAAAGAAAGGGTTCTGAAAGAACTCTTAAAACTGAAGGTGGACAAAGCAATGGGGCCTGACGGGATTCACCCCAGAATTCTAAAAGAACTAAGGGTAGAACTAGTGACACCACTAACTACCCTGAAACAGGGGAGGTACCCAAGACTGGAGGACAGCAGATGTAGTCCTCTTATACAAAAGTGGGAACAAAGAGGAAGCGGGGAACTACAGATCAGTCAGCCTCACCTCGGTAGTGGGGAAGATCATGGAAGTACTACTGAAGGAGAGACTCGTGGAACATCTGGTAGTCAATGGACTACAGGACCCAAGGCAGCATGTTTTCACCAGGGGGAGGTATGTCAGACCAACCTCATTGAATTTTTTGATGGGGTGACTAGGGAGGAGGATCAGGGGAGGGCAGTGGACGTGGCCTATCTGGACTTCAGCAAGGCCTTTGACACTGTGCCACATAGAAAACTATTACACAAACTGGGGAATATTGGTGTGGACAGGACAGTAGTGTGGTGGGTAGGTAACTGGCTGGGCGGCAGGACACAGAAGATGGTGGTAAATGGCTGTGACTCCACAGAGGGAAGAGTGACCAGTGGGGTACCACAGGGATCAGTGCTGGGACCGGTCCTATTCAACATCTTCATCAAGGACATCGCACAGGACCTAGAAGGCAGAATTTCCCTGTTCGCTGATGACACAAAGCTCTGTAACAGAGTGGACACACCAGAGGGTGTAGACAAAATGAGAAGGGACCTGCAGAAACTTGAAGAATGGTCAGGAGTTTGACAGTTGAAATGCTATGCAAAGAAGTGCAAGATAATGCATATGGGGCACAAAAGCCCTGACACAATATATCAGTTGGAGGGTGAGGATATAGCATGCACCAAGCAGGAAAGGGATCTTGGGGTTATCATCTCTGATGACCTCAAGGTAGGGAAACAGTGTGACAAGGCAGCAGGTAAAGCAAATAGGATGCTGGGATTCATAGGCAGGGCATACCAGGCAGGAAAGGAGGTTATAATTCCACTATACAAGACACTAGTGGGCCCACCTGGAGTACATTGTACAGTTCTGGAGATCTTACCTACGTAAGGACATAGACAGGGTAGAGAAGGTTCAGAGGAGGGCAACAAAGATGGTACATGGATTGCATCACAAGTCCTATGAGGACAGGTTGAAGGACTTGAATATGTACTCCCTGGAGGAGAGAAGGGAGAGAGGGGATATGATATAGACATACAAGTATCTTACAGGGAGGAACAGGGTGCAGGAATACACTATTTTTAAGTGAAAATGATGTTCCAGGACTAGAGGGCATGGGATGAAGTTGGAGGGCAGATGATTCAGAGGAAATGTGAGGAAGAATTTCTTCACAGAATGGGTGGTGGACAAGTGGAACACCCTGCCAGAGGAAGTGGTGGGGGCTGAAACAATCATGGGATTTAAGAATGCATGGGATAGACATAAAAGAATTCTGGAGGTCAGGGGTAAGGGGCAACAGACTTCTAGGAAAATATAAAATTAATTTACAAGCTCAAATGGGCAGACTGGGTGGGACGTAGGCCCTTATCTGCCGACACTGTCTATGTATCTATGTATCTATGTAACAAATCATGGGAAGATGGTGTGGTACCTGAGGACTGGAGGAGGGCAGATGTGATTCCCTTTCACAAAAAGTGGGAGCAGGACAGAGGCTGGAAACTGCAAACCTGTTAGTTTGACCTCAGTGATAGGGAAAATGATGGAATCACTTCTGAAGGAAAGAATTGTTGAGTATCTAGAGGCCAGTGGGGCACAGAACCCAAGGCAGCATGGATTCACAGCAGGAAGATCGTGTCAGATGAATCTAATAGATTTCTTTGACTGGGTGACCAAAGTAGTAGACCAGGGAGGGGCTGTGGACATGGCCTACCTCGACTTTAGCAAGGCATTTGACACAGTCCCACACAAAAGATTAATATATAAGTTAGCCAGCCCTGGAGTGGGTTCCAAGGTGGTAGTCTGGGTAAAAAACTGGCTGGACAACAGGACGCAGAGGATAATAGTAAATGGAGTCCACTCTGAAGAAAGGGGGGTTACTAACGGGGTATCACAGGGTTCAGTAGTGAGACCAGTCCTCTCTTATGTCTTTATAAGTGACATTGCAGAGGGACTGGAAGGAAAAGTATGTCTCTTTGCAGATGATACAAAGATCTGCAACAGGGTTGATACAGAAGGTGGGATGGAAAGGGTGAAGAAGGGACTTGGCAAGGCTGGAGGAATGGTCAAATGCATGGCAGCTTAGATTCAAGGCAAAGAAGTGCAAAGTAATGCACCTGGGAAATAAAAACCCAGGGAAGGAGTGCACAATGGGGGGTGAAATACTAACAACAACAAAAATGGAAAGGGACCTGGGGGTAGTCATATCAGATGACCTAAAGGTGGGCAAGCAATGTGAGAAGGCAGTAAGGAGGGCTGGCGGGATACTGAAATACATATGGAGAGGCGTCACCAGTAGAAAACAGGAAGTTGTTATCCCTTTGTACAGACAGTTGGTGAGACCCCATCTGGAGTACTGCATGCAGTTCTGGAGACCCCATCTCCACAAGGACATAAACAGGATGGAGGCTGTCCAGAGGAGGGCAACTAAAATGCTGCATGGTCTGCACCAGAAAACATACAAAGAGAGATTAAAAGAGCTTAATATGTATACCCTTGAGGAAAGGAGGGAGAGGGGGGACATGATAGAAACTTTCAAGTACCTCAAGGGAATCAACAAAGTCCAAGAGGGCAGCACCTTTCAGAAAAAGAGATGTGCAAGAGCAAGGAGGCACAATTTGAAGATAGAGGAGGGATGGCTTACAGGTAATGTGAGGAAGTATTTTTTCACAGAAAGGGTTGTGGATACATGGAATGGCCTTTCTGAGGAGGTAGTGGAGTCAAAAACAGTGGGGGAATTCAAGAATGCATGGGTCAGACATAAGGCAATTCTAGTGGGAGGGTAGGAGGAAGTAGGCTGTTGGTTAACTAGAATCTGCAGCTTATCCATTAGGTAGGGAAATGGAGAGACTAGGTGGGCCAAGCAGTCCTTATCTACTGTCAGATTCTATGTTTCTATGCTTCTAAATAGCATTAAGAGAGCCAATGTGTTAAGCAGCTTTTTTTCAGACCTGTCCCCTATACCAACGCATTTCCTGATTTGTCCACATCATCTTCTTACAGTGTCTATCCACCTCAGCTGTCCCCACCCACTGGGCGCCTTTCCTTTTAATTTATGAAGATTGGCATCCCTGAGGTTCACAAACTCCTAGAGCACATTCCTAGTGCAAAATCTGCAGGTGCAGATGAGAAAGCCCAAATTTCTTGTGCTCACTGACTGTGAGCTAGCCCCCTCCCCCCATGTCACTAGACTTATAAATCTATCCATGTCCTCTTGTATGGTACCTGGAAGATCTCAACTGTAGTGCCTGTCTTTACAAAAGGAGATCATAAGCTGATCAAGAACTAGAGGCCCCTCTCAATATTACCAGTTTTAAATAAAATCCTGGAGAAAATTGTCTCCACCCAGCTTACCAATTATCTCACTGCATATGATCTCCTCTCTCCCTTGCAGCATGGCTTCCGCAAGGGGCATAGCACTACTACTGTCCTGCTTACCCTCACCAATCACGCTGCCACAGGCATGGATAGTGGCAACCTCACAGAAGCCGTCTTCATTGAACTGACCGAGGTTTTTGACCTTGTTGACAACTCGCTACTCTGTGACAAACTTGCCTATCTAGGTATATCTCCCACTTCACTACCCTGGTTTACAAACTACCTTTTGGACAAATTGCAGAGAGTTAAATTTGGATCCTCTCTATCTGAACCTGCCCCCAGTGGGGGTCCCTCAAGGTTTTATACTATGGGCACTTCTTTTGCCCTTCACACAAACTTAAATTAACCAGTGCTTGTCCCACTGCTCTGCTATCTTATACACAGATGACCTGGTCCTTTATACCAGTTACAAATATACCACCACTGTCAATCAGCACCTTATCTCTGATCTTCAGGCTATACATAACTGGCTGTCTTGTAATAAACTTCTCCTCAGCATGGCAAAAACACAATCCATATTTTTCGGGACACCCTCTAGATTGAGACACTGCCTAGGCTTGTTATCAATTGCTTACAATGTTAGCTCTTTAGTCCCCTGTCACCTCCTCCTTCTACCTTGGCGTCATTCTTGAACCCTCTCTAGATCACATGCTACACCTGCAGGGCACCTGTAAAGCTGTCATCTCCATGTCGGGCATCTCCTATAAAGTCGATCGCAATCTGAATCCCCAAGCTCATATGGCTGCTGCCTGGGAAATGCTCCTTCCTAAACGGCTTTGCGGAGCACCAGTCTTTTCTGCAGGCTCCAAAACCACTCTCATTAGATGGGATGTGGCTTATAATAATATCTGTTGCTTTGCACTGGCATCTCATAGACTTACACATCACTGTTCTCTATACGACAAACTCAGCTGGCTTCCCCCGTCAGAGTCGCATGAACTCTCCATTTGTGGGTTTCATCTATGGTAGCCAACATAACAGAATGCCACTATCCCTCATCTCCTTCCTAAATCTGGTATTTGTTTGCCTATTGTACGTACCTGGTCAACAAAAACAAAATAAATAAATAAAAGAAAATCTGTGACCACAGGAAAGAGACAGGTTGCTTCTACTGTAGGTCAAAGGCAGAGCAGCTCAGTGGGATTACAAGACTAGAATTAAGAAAGCCAAAGAGGGACTAGAAACCAGGATACCAATAGGTGCTGCAGACAATGCCAAATCTTTCTTGCAGTACATAAATGGAAGAAGGAAAGTGAATGAAGGACTTGGGTACCTGGGAAGTGGGGAACTGGGGGATGGAAGAACCTGTGAGAGAGCCCAGGGTGACGGCTGAGATACTGTATGAATACTGTGCCTCAGTGTTTACCAAGGGGCTACCGGGGTAGAAGGGGGAGGGGGGCTCATTGGTATGGCCCATGACATCAGGAGTAGTCACAATGTATCACATTCACCTTGGTAGCAAACTAACTGGAGGACAGAGTTAGAATGGTTTAAAAGGCACAGTGTGGATAATGCCTAAGTGAGCTTTTTACTGTGAGCCTGACCTTGGCAAAACAAAATCATCTGTCTCCAGAGTAGGATTCTGTGCTTACCTGTTCAAAATAAGGCAAATGCAGTGACCCAAAGGCCATATCTAGGAAAAAAGCAATTCGGAGAAGCTAAGCTTTATGGCACCTGCTGCAAAATGAGATCTGTAGAATTACTTTTCAATGAGAAAGCTAAAGAAGGTCTAAGTACCACTGTAAGTTGCATATTTTGGCAAATTTGCACTATATTCCAGATTCCTCATCTTTTAGTGCTATTGAGAGTTACAAGGCTGACGTTATAGTGAAGTCCTCAATTGGCAACACAGGACATGGAAAGGAAGTGGGGTCTAAGCCCCCCCAAAAAAAATGCACAAAGCTAAAAACTGGGATACAATGGCTGCTGCTGTTAGTTTGTAAAGAGGATGATACTGAAGAAACTTCTTGCTGACAGTGAAAGTGTACCTAGTCACTCATTCATTCAACTAGCAGATCAGGAGATTAAGGAAGACCTCATGCCTGGCAGTTTTACAAAGGGGACCACCTCTGTGGTATGGAATTACTTCCTCCTTGAACCCAAAAATGTGCACCATATGTTTTATGTGAAAAGGTTGTCAGCAGTGGTAAAAAAAAAAAAACATAGCAACCTGAGTATGTCAGATTTGATATGTCACCTACAGCAAAGCGATATAATATGAGTGGAACATTTAAGGCAGCTGCTAGGGAAGGGGGGAAGCAAGGGTCAGCAACAAAGAGGTGGTACTATCTGAAAAACTGGCACACGTGGATTTTTTTTATGTTCATCTTTGTTCCAGAACGAAAATTATGTTTGTCAGCGTCACAGATTGGCAACATTTATTACATTGCATTTATCAGGACTGAAGGAGGCTCAGCCTCTTCGCAACTGTCTCACCATTTGCTCAGTGGCTACTGCCTTTGAGTCTCTGTTCCAGTAAGAATGCATTCAACCCCAACTTAAAGGAATTAATAATGCTGGCATGTACAGTGCCCTCTGGCAATGAATTCCAGGCTCTGTTAGTGAAAAAATATGTTCTGCTTGTTAACCTTAATCCATCCATCCTTAATCATACTTCGTGACCTTGTGTTCTCCTCCCACAGCTGATTTTTTCCCAGAAGTCCTCCTTATTTATTTTAATATGTCTAGCCCTATATTCTGTAATCACACTGCATTGTAATCTCCTATTGTTTTGTTTCAGAGCTTTACATTTAGATTTGGATATTTCTTCCCTTGAGTCTTCCTATAGATCCTATGTACTGTAGCCCTCCGGTCATTTCTGCTGCTCTCCTCCCCTCTCTCTCTCCAGTCCATTAACCTCTCTCTGTCAGCAAGAGACCGTAACTGGGCAGAGTACTCCAGATGTGACCTCATGTGTGTTCTATACAGTACACGCATCAACATCCCTTGATCTTCTCACGTAATTTCTTCTGATGTTCTCCAGGACAGGCCTTACTGTTTGTCTAATCAGTGCACAGTAATTGTCATTCTTTAGGTCTTTTGATACTATTACTCTAAGTTATTTTCACTATCTTATTCCTCCTGCCTCTGCTACCCCCAGGTTGTACTGTGCCCCTGTGTTGTAGTTCCTAAAGTGCATTACCTTACATTTACTGAAGCTGAACTTAATTTGTCATTGCTCAGACCATTTATTATATTTATTTTGTTTAAATCCAGCTGCAGCTTACATCCTTCTCTGAATCTGATGTTTTATCAACTGTGGTATCATTTGTGACACTTGTTGGTCCCGTGTCGATATTACCGATGTATCTCAAAGTTTAAATGCTGTAGAAGGTCCAAGCTTTTAAAAGACTTTTATATACATTGAAAGAAAGTTTTACTTTTTTTTAGCTTCACGTACTCCAGTAGACATTAAACAAGTAACAAAATAGGAATCCTTTAAAAAGGGCACACAAATATGACTAAAGCCATCCTGTTGCTAAGCAATAATAATTACATTGGACTTGTATCCCTTTTCTTGTGTAGAAACCACAACTTGTTTTAATATGACGTAGAGTAAAAGCTGTTTGAGAAACTTCTTGTGTTAGAGCTGGTAACGCACAGCACATGTGATGTTTGCTGAAAAAGGTGCCGGAAGAAGCTACAGAGGTCTGCATCCCTGTAAGCAATAAGGGGAAAAGAGCCAACAACACAAGTGACCTCCTTGATCAGTGGAGACTTAAGGCAATTGATACTACACAAAAGGAGAGTCTATAACTTCTGGACAGCAGCAAGAGAGGACTACAGAGCAATTCTTAGGGACTGAGAAATAAGAAAGATAAAGAGAGTCTGGAAACCAGGACAGCAGTGGGAGCTACAGATAACACCAATGCCTTCTTGCTGTCCATCAGTGGAAAGTGGGAGGTAAATGGGGGTATTGGGCCCTGAATAAAAGGGAAGGGAAGAACCTGTGCTGAAGCCAGGGGTAACAGCTGATATGTGAAATGAATACTTCATTCTGGTGTTCAGCAAGGGAGGTAAGAGTACTCATCAGGAGGACCCATGGTGTCACAGGTAAGTATGATGCAACCTGCAGACATAATGTCTGCCCTGGAAGCAGACTACCTGGCAAAGATCAAGTCAGGTAAACCCCACGGGACAGATGATATATGCCCAAGGATCATTGTGGAGCTAAAGGAAAAATTGGCGGTGTCTCTCCTGTGATAATATTTTATGAGTCTGTTTATACAGCTGTGATATAGGAGGACTGGAAAGAGGCCAAGGCGGTCCCCATCTTAAGGAAGCTGGCAAGGTGCTGGGAAATGTCCTGGAATCCATTATCAAGGACAGAATAATGGATCACCTGATTGAGGCTAGGGTTCTCGCCCACTGTCAGCATGACTTTATGAGAGCAAATTATGTCAGACCAACCTGATCACAATCTTCAAAGGGGTAACCAGGAGGTAGACAAGGGCATGGCCATAGACAGAGTCTATCTGGACATCAGCAAGGTCGTTGACATTGTGGTCACAGTCCACCAATGTGGTTTACATGAGACACATACAAGGTGGATTGCTAACTGGTTTGGGAGCTGAAAACCGAGGCCTGTGGTTGATGGGCACTACTACAAGTGGAGAGGAGTGCCCAGTGGTGTTCCTCAGGGATCAGTGCTGGGGCCACTGCTTTTCAACATTGTCATTCATGATCTGGAAACCGGGGTCACCATCAGGCTACCTAAGTTTGCTGATGATATTAAGCTGGTAAGTGTGGGGGACTCCCCTGAGGGTGAGGACAATTTTCAGGAGGATCAGAACAAGCAGGACAACTAGTTGAACTCCTGGAGTCTTAGATACAATGTAGCCTAATGTAAGCTGATACACTTGGGAAGGAGAAACACACTGTGTGGGACTTCTGCTTCAGTGGAGGAGCAAAAAGACCTTAGGGTTATAATAGATAAAGGGTGTACTGTGAAGTGGGTGACTCATATTGAGTGACTCACTTTTGAACGACTCAGTTTGAGCACCTGTTAAGACAGCGATCTTTGGAGAATAACGATTTTAAGGAATAGCGATGATAGAGCAATAGAATAGCAAAGAAAGAGTGAGGCAGCATTAAGTAGCATTAAGTAAATTACGTTATGAGCATTTGTTGGAGGGGGCTGTGTTGAGCTGCTCATATGGCATGGAGGAAAGAGTGACAGTCTGCAATGGCACTGGACCTGGGTTCAGATCTGGGCGTGGGCTTATTATTTTGTAGTTTGTTTAGGGGGTGTTATTTTTTTTGTTATTGTTGTTGAGTCTGAAGTCCCGTTCTCCCGACATTGTTCCCCCCCCAACCCCCAAGTTGCCTCCCCCATGTCCTCCCCCTCCCGACTAGTGTCTCCCTCCCCGAGTTGTGCCCCCCCTGAGTTTCTCCCTTCCTAACATGTGCCCCCTGGTGCTGGTTATAATAATATAGGGGGATGCAGGGGGTGCAGCTCCCCCACATGAAAAGTTGGTAGCTATTTGTTCCTGCTTATAAGCCATGGATTTGTGGCCGTTGTTGCAGTTGGTGCAGTGAATATCACCGTTTTTGATTTTTGGTGATGTACACTCATTGTGAAGGCGATTGCTGTTTCACAGTCACTGTTATGACATGGAACCTAGACAAAGGGCTAAAACATAGCAAGCAGTGCATGGCTTGACTCGAAAAATGTTGAAGTAGCTACAGTAAAGGGGGGCAACCAGCACAGCAGGGGAAGTCATCTTACCTTTTCACAAGGCCCTGCTCAGGCCACATCTGGAGTAATGAGTACATTTCTGCACTCCCTGATACAAAACTGACATTGAAGTTGTTTACTTGTATGCACTGCCTATCACAAATTACACTCCATAACAGGGGTAACAGTAGCCTGACAACAGGTCGCACTGGAAGCAATGCTGCAATGCTGCCTGTTGTCACACTAAGTTGTCCCAATGATGAGGCACAATCAGTGAGATAAATGCCAATGACATCACCACAGTGCAGTGGAAATAAATACAGTTATCACACCCACACAAACCTGCGCCTCATGCATACAATGCACACCAAGCCATGCGTATATCAGAGCGCGACCACACACCTCAGAGTGGTTTATCTATTACATATATGTGTGTATATATATATAACAGTAGTGCAATTCATACCCTGGTACAAACCCAATTTAAAGAGGGTAAATGGACAGCAAGTTAGTAACAGTACATTTAATATTACAGGTTGATATATTACAGCATAGAGACAGAAACGATTGGCGAGTGGGTGGTGCCACTAGACACCAGGGGAGTAAAGGGAAACAAGGGATGGAGATCGGGAGGTGAGGGTGTCACTAGACACCAGGGGAAGAAAAGCAGAGGTCTCCTGACTATTATTCACTAAGTGGTACATATAGACTGTTTTTTTTTTTTGTTGTTTTTTTTTTTTTGCTGAGCACTAGTTCCAAAGTGAAAGTGTCTAGTATGTCTAAATCCACCGCTATAGTGCACCTTATAGTCCCTTGGGACTAAAGCAGAGTCCAGCTGAGCACTGACACACCTAGATTTCCATCTAGCTACTAGTGCATGTATTTTTTTATTACTAAACTTCAACCCTGTAAACTTTCCAGCTAAAGCCCACACATCATTTCTCTCCTGTAAAGTAACAAAGGCTGCAGGTAATGCAGTCTTTGTGGTCTCTTGTAAGGCAGCAGTCACAGTGGGGCTGGAGATTAGCTTTTTAGGTAATGGGAGCACAAACACATTTTCAATGCCCAAGGTGGAAGGTAGGTACTCAAAAACGTAAGGCATTAACCCCTCCACCATGTACTGCAAGTCTGTGGACACCAACAAATCTAAGATTTTGTTCTTTCAGTAAGTACCATTTTCCAGATGTTCAATCTTAGCATTTCTTAACAAAGATTTTAATTACATGGACTTTAGAAATGGCGCTTATGGTTGCCACGTCTGTTTTAAGCTGCTGTGTATCCATATCTACTTGTTTCAGATGATCTGCAATGTCTGTATTTTTCGGGCTGTATTCAACTTTGGCCTACAGACATTTTCATGTATTCAGAGCCGATTGCTGAAGCTTACAGCTGGTGCTGTGACATCACAGCAGTCATTACCTCAATACTGTAGCTAGTTCAAACAGCCCGCAGGAAAAAAAATTAATTCTTTACCGCCCAATGTAAGCTGAATTTGCACATGCAAAACTGTCAGCATGCACACATCAGAGAGAAGGTCAGAGCAGCAAATTGTTATGGTCAGCGCAGGGTAGTGTATGTCAGCAAACAGACAATGAAACCACAAAATGCAAAGGCTGACTTTTTTTGTTACCCAACTTTATACTCTTTCATTTGAACAGTGCTGAACTCTTTGGCCCCCATATTCAAAAGTCCCCTGCTAAATCAAGCAAGTGCTGGCACTGCACATCTGAGATGCTTCGGCACCCAAAAAATGGTATATTCAGACAATGTGCAGGAAGATGCATGTGCGCATGTCTGGCTGAATATCCCGAACACGCACGATCGTGCATCTGAAGATATGCAGCGCATCCCAGGCACAGGGGACCATGCACCACAGGCAAGCACATAGGGAAATGCACTGGGGATAGGTGAGATGGGCATGGTGCAACTTTGCAATATTCAGCCAGGATGTGCAAATGGCCTCATTGCACATTCCAAACCAAAACCCCACATGCCGGAGCTCATTACTGGAATGTATTCAGGCCATTTGCATACCCCAGGCATGCTCAGTTCCAGCTTTGCAGGGCTGCCCCACCACCCCACAAAGGTGAACAGGAGGTACTGCAGCCTAGCAGGCAGGTGTGTTGGGATGGTAGTGTGTGGGTGGGTGGTCTGCATTGGTCTGGGTACAATGCTACACCCCATAACCATGTACAGGTTCGGACAGGGTTACAGGGGGCCCACCTGGACAGTGGCCACATGGGCCACCTGGACATGCAGCAGGGGCAGGTATAGGGTGACACAGGCCAATCGGGATGCCACGTGCATGTGATACACCAGGATGGGAGGTATCTGGTGGGTACTGCAATGGATGGCAGTGTGCAGACAGTGACCATGTACCCAGGTAGATGGGTCCCACCTGCGTGCACCCATGGTGTAACACTGTGTGTGTGTGTGTGTGTGTGTGTGTGTGTGTGTGTGCCACTGGTCAGTCCCTGGCCCATGCCATGCAGATAATAGTACCACCAGGCAACCAGGCAACCTGGGCACTGTTGCCAGACATCACCCTGGGTGCATGCCACCACTGGCTGGCACCCTGCAGGCCACATGGGTGCTGACCATAGCCCCTGGTACATGTGCAGCAGTGTGGCTGTCTGCCCTGCTGATGTGCCCAGGGGGCACGTGACAGCACTGGCATGTAGCTGCAGGGTGTCTACAGCCAGAGTGCAGTGTGGGGTGTTGCTCCCTGGACAGTGCTGGAGGTGACACCACACCTGTGGCTCAGGGTTCATCCATCCTGGCATGACTGCTTTGTGTGGATGCCTGGAGCATGTTCTTGTGCACCTCTGAGGACTGTCTGTGGGTGGCTGGCCAGTTTAGGCGACCCTTTTGTATGCCTAACTTTGGGCAGCTCATTTCTGAGATGCACGGCAGATGCGTGGCACATTTTGGCTGAATATAGGGATGTGTGGCATATTTATGAGAATGCCCCCTTTATTTGTGCTGCATACATTATATTTGTGCTTTGGTGCATCCAGAGATGCGCACCGCATCTCTGTCTTTCGAATATTGTGCTTTGATGCATTGTTTGACATGGGCAGCGCATCTCTACTTTGCGCCGTGCATCTCCTTTGAAAATGTGGGCTTTTGTTTGTTGCAGTTGGTGAATAAAAAAACATAGTTCAGCATTTGCGTTTTGCAGTGTTACTATCTGCCTGCTGACTCACACTACACCGACCATGGCAATTTGCTACACCAACCTTCTCCCTGACATGTGCATGCTGACAGTTTTGTATGTGCAAATCCAGTTGGCACTGGGCGGTAAAGTAAAGGATTCCTTTTTCCCCACGGAGTGTATGAACAAACTATTGAGCTAATAACTGTTGTGATGTCACAACACCAGCTGTGAGCTTCAGCAATCGGCTCTGACTACTGGTAACCAAAAAGCTCTTAGCAGAGGAACATCAGCCCTGCTCTGCACCAGTCACTAATGAATTGTTGATATATTACAGCATAGTGATAGAAACGATCGGCGGGTGGGTGGTGCCACTAGACACCAGGGGAACAAAGGGAGACAGGGGATAGAGATTGGGGGTGTGGGTTTCACTAGATACCAGGGAAAGAAAAGCATAGGTCTCCTAACTATTGTTCAGTAAGTTGTGTCGCATATAGACTGTTTTTTTTTTTTGTTTGTTTTTTGTTTTTGGTTTTTGCTGAGCACTAGTTCCAAAGTGAAAGTGTCTGGTATGTCTAAATCCCCTGTTATAGTGCACCTTATAGTCCCTTGGGACCAAAGCAGAGTCCAGCTGAGCACTGACATACCTAGATTTCCATCTAGCTACTAGTGTATGTATTTTTTTATTACTGAACTTCAGTCCTATAAACTTTCCAGCTAAAGCCCACACAGTGTTTCTCTCCTGTAAAGTAAAGAAGATTGCAGGTAATGCAGTCTTTGTGGTCTCTTGTAAGGCAGCAGTCACAGTGGGCCTGGAGATCAGCTTCTTAGTTAATGGGAGCACAAACACCTTTTCAATGCCCAAGGTGAAAGGTAGCTACTCAAAATGTAAGGCATTAACCCCTCCACCATGAACTGCAATTCTGGGGACACCAACAAATCTAAGATTTTTCTCTCTCTCAATAGGTACTATTTTCCAGATGTTCAATCTTAGCAATTTTTATAAAGTTTTATTTACATGGACTATAGAAATGGCACTTATGGTTGCCAGATCTGTTTTAAGCTGCTGTGTATCCATATCTACTTGTTTCACATGATCTGCAGTGTCTGTATTTTTTGGGCTGTATTCAACTTTTGGCTTACAGTCATTTTCATGTATTCAGAGCCGAATGCTGAAGCTTACAGCTGGTGCTGTGACATCACAGCAGTCAATACCTCAATACTGTAGCTAGTTCAAAGTAGTCCATGGGAAAAAAAGGAATCCTTTACCCCCCAAAGTAAGCTGAATTTGCACATATAAAACTGTCAGCATGCACATATCGAGGAGAAGATTACCGTAGCAAATCGTCATGGTCAGTGCAGGGCAGTGTATGTCAGCATACAGACAGTGAAACCACAAAATGCAAAGGCTGACTTTTTTCTGTTCCCCAACTTTATACTCTTTTATTTGAACAGTGCTGAACACTTTCTTTGTTGCAGTTGGTGAATAAAAACAATAGTTCAGCATTTGCATTTTGCGGTTTTACTATCTGTCTGCTGATTTACACTACCCTGCACTGACCATAGCAATTTGCTACACTGACCTTCTTCCTGATATGTGCAAGCTGGCAGTTTTGTATGTGCAAATCCAGTTGGCACTGGGTGGTAAAGTAAAGGGTTCCTTTTTCCCCCAAGGAGTGTTTGAACAAGCTATTGAGATAATGACTGCTGTGGTGTCACAGCATCAGCCATCAGCTTCAGCGATAGGCTCTGAATACAGTCAACCAAAAAGCTTCTGGCACAGGAAAATCAGCCCCCTCTGCACCAGTCACTACTGAATTGTGGCCAGTCGGTATTGCCACTATCAACTGACCCACCTACCTACTACCCCATCATCGCCATCAGGAGACGGTAATTAAGAGGCAGGTTTATTGTGCATGACCTTCCCTTCCCTCCCATCTGTCTGGGAATACATTGAATGCCTTTTCTGATGCTGTGCTGCCTGCAGAATGGAAACCATATCTGGTCAAAATATTCAGCTGTCACAAAGTGGGACTGAGTGAGTTCTCTTTATAAATAGCCACAGGCCCACCCGGTGCGTCCAGATAAAGGGGAGAACAACTAGAGGGAGACCCACTTGAGCTTTTGGCATAAAAAATGAGCTCCACAAGGGACACGGCGGGTGAGGGCAGGGGTGTCACTCAGTTTCATTCCTCTGGTGTTGCCCAGCTGCTTTACTTTTTTGCTTCCAGGACTGCACCTCCAGTCCATTTGAGAAATGTGTCCTCTTTCTTCAGATCATGCAAGGGTTTCAACTGACCAGAGTCAGACCATTGAAATGCACACTGTGCATAAAACAAAAGATTCTGTTTAAATAAAAAAATGCTCTGATAAAAGCTTTAGTATAAAATGGGACTCACAACACAGGTCAAGGGAGTCGGGATGGTGTTTGAATAATACACATTGTCATTCAATTGCACTGTTTTATCAAAATTACACTTGCACTGCTTGACTGCTTCTGTTATGTGTTATATTTAATGTATGTTACCACAGTTGGTCGGGAGCTGAGCAAACTAAATGGTAAGTGTGTGCAGTACCCCAGGGATATTGTTTGCACCCGTCAGTAATCTAGTCAGTTGGAAAAATGCTACACACACTGAAGTCTTAGTTTCAAAGGGGTGTTGAATTAAATGATGTGTAGAATATGCCGTACTGTAATACATTTTAATTTGATTTCATGAATGAAAGTACATCTGTTTTTCATTCAAATTCACACATTTGAGTATGTTTGGGTGAGATCTGTTATTCCTGGCAGTGACGAGCGGTAACCTCTATGCTCACACTGTCACATGAAAAAGGATCTTTTTTCGTGACTCATTATATGAAAAAAGATTCTTTTTCATATTACGTGGTCATGAAAAAGGAATTTAAAATGTGATAAAAGACACATTCCGAGGACATTTTTCCAACATTAAAGCACAGAGTCCACCTAGGTGGTCCGGATGAGCCACACAGATGTGTTGGGCTCTCTCCAGGATGTAATTTTTGTGCCTTTTGAAAAACAAATTTAAGAAAAAAACAGAAACATAATGGCAGCAAATGAAAAAGGAATTTTCCCATATGAAACAGGATTCCTTTTTCATTTCATACAACTATCTTTTAGTGCTTACTGAGCATGCTCAGAAACAATTTTTTCAAATTTTAAAAATGCAATAACTTAAAATGGCTTATTATTTTTTCACCAGACTAGCAAAAGACACATCTTTGAGCTAGTCACTTTCTGCCCTAAAATGTTAGATCAAGATTCCAAACCCGTTGGGCTGTAGGCAAGTTCAATGAAAAATCTCAGCAAAGTCAATGAGTGACAAAATGTTTTTTTCACCTCTCCGGAACGCGTAAACCACACATCCAACTGGAAAGTAACTTGCCATATCCAGAGATCTACCATGGGTGACAGTGTATGTGAATTTGCATGCAAATCCATTGAATGGTTGCAAAGTTATTAAAGTGCATAATTTTGAGTTTAACATTGAATTGCCGCCTAGTCAATCCTAGCTATAGGGGCGCGACCACACCCCTATAATATATATATATATATATATAACCCCAAGCCACTTTTTAACATGCTAGCACCCCCTCCCATTAAATCTGGACACTGGTACCCATATACTGGCATACCATTTTACTTTACAAAAGGTTGGTACCACCCTTGGCGTTAGGATGTATACCTGGCTCATTTTCTACAGGAAGAGAGGGGTTGGGGTACAAGAACAAAACAGTAATGAATCTTGCGTAAACATTACAACCTAGGTCCTGGGTGGAGGCAGCTAGGCATTTGCTAGATCTAACCTGCTGAGGGGGCCCCAGTAAATCACACACAACCAGAAGCAATAATCAGAATGTCCAGAACAGTAACTGGGATTGTGCAGTATGGCTTTATTCAACAGATGGAAATTTGAAGCAGACGTGGATCCCAAGGGTTGGTCTAAGCAGGACAGGTACATTTCACGAACTCTCCTTGCATGCGGTACAGTTCATGAACACACAAAAAAAAATCTTCTTCCAACTTTCCCAATGGTGCATTTAGTGGAGACCTGGCCATTCACCCAGACATTTCATCCCATAAGTGTCATTTAGTGAATCTAAGCCACACACCCTGAACTCTTCTACGAACATAGGTGCAATTATGTGAAACTCAGCCACACACCTAAACCTGCAGCTTGGCCCTTGCTCAGGTATAACTGGTGCCCTTTACAAACCAGGAAGCCCTGCCTTGTAAGCTTTCAGATGGCGTTCCTCCAACCCTTTGCCCCAAGCAACAGTTTCTGCCATTTTTTAGGGTTACACCATTGAAACCCCCATTTCCCACTGAAATGCTAGAGGTCCTACACTTTAAATACATCACTCACTGGGGTGATCAAGGAATAAACTGTACCCTCATGGGTGAACAGTTTAAGAGAACATTCACTCTCTTGGGTGAACTAGGGACATTGACAGTTGCGATCCAGCCTTATCTATGGGCACACACACCCCAGACTACGATTACCCTAAAGTATGTGGAGATCTTATCTCTTAGAACAGTATTCACAACTGGTTGTCCCATCCACTGGGCATGGAACAACAAAAGAAAAAGTCATTCTCATGGGCAGCAAATCAAACAGTCTCTCAAAGTCCTTTCCAAGGCAGCTGAAACACATATAGAACCTTCAGGGGATTGTCCTTTGAGTCCACTGAGAACAAGTAGTTCCTTCCACTTCACTAGGAGTAGAAATCAATAAATCCTGCTGTAACTCTGGTCTCCACCACTTCACTGGAAGCTGTAATTAGCACTCAACTAGGGTGAGAAATGCTGGGCCCTCACCTCAGAGCCCAACTGGCAGTTCTTCTGACACTCTCACCTCCTCACTCACTCAGGCTGACAACCAAACTCAACATTCTAAGCTCCACACAGCACCTGTCCACACAGTGTGGCTTATGCTGCTGCAAGAGTTCCAAATGATCTAATCATTCTTCTCTCAGGCTAGCTGAGTAAACAATGATGTCATTATGTAAGAAGCCCCTAATGAACTTCCTACCAGCTACTTGCTATCTTCCTAACAATAATACTGATAGGATTCTAGTAACCACAGGGTACTGGTGGTTTTATATATATATATATAGTATATATATATATAGATATATAATAGAGGCAAAAAACTCTGTTTAATGCATTAGTTAGGGTTGTTCCACAGTGACAAAAGTGAGGAAATTCACTGTTAGAGTTGAAAACCCTCCTTGGACCCCCTGCCCACCCCCAACCGGCATTGGGGTGTGCATTGGGGTCATCGGCCTAACTCTCACCCCATCACATGTGTAAAGCAGCAGAAGTATAGGAGAATGGGGTGAGAGTTAGGACCGATGACACCAATGCACACCCCAATGCTGGTTGGGGGGGTGGGCAGTGGGTCCAAGGGGGGTTTTCAACCCTAACAGCAAATTTCCTCACTTTTGTCACTGTGGAACAACCCTAACTAATGCATTAAACTAAGTTTTTGCCTCTAATTTCCCTTCTTTTTGAGAATGATAACGAGAAATAGTGAATGTAATGCAGCGGCTGGAGCGCGGCGCCCGAATGTCTTGAGGCATAGTAACAGGAACAGCAACACAAACAGAAGCACTAACAGTGGCACACATGGTAATGCAAGCGTGAATGAGAACAGAAAGAGTAACGCACACGGTGGCATAGACGGGAACGGTCTGCCACGTGATGTGTTACGTAGATACATAGATACATAGACAGTGTCAGCAGATAAGGGCCTATGGCCCACCCAGTCTGCCCATTTGAGCTTGTAAGTTCAGTTTGTTTTCCTAGAAGTCTGTTGACCCTTACCCCTGACCTCCAGAATTCCTTTATGTCTATCCCATGCATTCTTAAATCCCGTGATTGTTTCAGCCCCCACCACTTCCTCTGGCAGGGTGTTCCACTTGTCCACCACCCGTTCTGTGAAGAAATTCTTCCTCATGTTTCCTCTGAATCGTCCTCCCTCCAACTTCATCCCATGTCCTGTAGTCCTGGAACATCTTTTTCGCTTAAAAATAGTGTTTTCCTGCACCCTGTTCCTCCCTGTAAGATACTTGTATGTCTCTATCATATCCCCTCTCTCTCTCCTCTCCTCCAGGGAGTACATGTTCAGTTCCTTCAACCTGTCTTCATAGGACTTGTGATGCAATCCATGCACCATCTTTGTTGCCCTCCTCTGAACCTTCTCTACCCTGTCTATGTCCTTACGTAGGTATGGTCTCCAGAACTGTACACTGTACTCCAGGTAGGGCCTCACTAGTGTCTTGTATAGCGGAATTATGACCTCCCTTTTCCTGCTGGTGATGCCCTGCCTATACAACCCAGCATCCTATTTGCTTTACCTGCTGCCTTGTCACACTGTTTCCCTACCTTGAGGCCATCAGAGATGATAACCCCAAGATCCCTTTCCTGCTTGGTGCATGCTATATCCTCACCCCCAACTGATATATTGTGCCAGGTGTTTTGTGCCCCATATGCATTATCTTGCACTTTTTGCATTGAATTTCAACCGCCAAACCCCTGACCATTCTTCAAGTTTCTGCAGGTTGCTTCTCATTCTGTCTACACCTCTGGTATGTCTACTCTGTTACAGAGCTTTGTGTCATCAGCGAACAGTGAAATTCTGCCTTCTAGGTCCTGTGCAATGTCACTGATGAAGATGTTGAATAGGACCGGTCCCAGCACTGATCCCTGTGGTACCCCATTGGTCACTCTTCCCTCTGTGGAGTGACAGCCATTTACCACCACCCTCTGTGTCCTGCCACCCAGCCAGTTACCTACCCACCACACTACTGTTGTCACATAGTAACATGGTGCCTGCAAACGGAATTTCAATGGGTATGGTGACGCAAACTAAAACAGAAAGAGAAACAGTACTGTAGACACAAATGGCAAAAAATAACAGAAACGCAACCGAAAATGAAAACGCCAAGGATAACGCACACGGTGGCGTAAACGTCAACGGTAAGTGAAACAGGTATGGAACTGCAAGCAGAAAGGACAACAGTAACAGTAATGTAAGTGCACAGGCTGGTTTTCCCCAAAACCTGCATAGAGAAAGACAGTAAGTACCAAAAATGTATGCAAAATAATGAGTATCGGAGCAGAAAATGAGAACTTGGAATACTAAATAGGTTATATCTCAGGAACCGTACGACGTAGAAAAAAAATGTAAAAGTCATATTATTTACAACTGTCCTGGCTAATTTTGTACTTAGCCCCCATAAGGAGTTTTCTGACGAAAAGTCCGTATCTCGCACCGTTTCCGAGATACGGGCCCTGAAAGGCACGGCTAACACCATAATGTTATCCTATGGGAAAAAAAGAGAAGTTCGGAGTGCAATAACTTTGCCTCCCTGTAATATTTTTTCACCAAACCACTGTAAGACACATCTGCAGGCTATTGGCTGTCTTTCCTCCAAATTTCAGGAAAAAAGACCAAACCGTTATTTTGCAGCAGGAATCCAAAGGATTTCTGTAATGTGTCGGGCGCCGTAATGTTATCCTATGGGAAAAACTGTCAACTTTGGAGTGCCATAACTTTGCCGCCATGTAATATTTTTTCAATACAACACTGAAAGGCACATCTGTGAGATGTCGGCTCCATTCCCTCCAAATTTCAACCCAAAACTCCCAGCGGTTCTTTTCAGCACAGTGCCAAAAGAATCGCTGTCACTTTTCCACAGATGGAAAACTACTGTCGAATTTGCAAAAGCTAATAAAAGTTCGACACTTTCGTGGAGCACGAAAGTACTTATAGTACTTTTTCCAGAAATTTGAAAAACATATTTCTGGGGTGTTTTACCACAAAATAAAGACATGGCAAGCATCCTCAGGTGAATACAAAAAGAATTAGGTTGCTAGAGGGTCCCAAATTTAAATGCCAACCATTTTTCTGATCACCAACTGAAAACAAAATGGCTGATTTGCAAAAGTAACAGGCCCATTTGCGAAAGTAAAAATGCATTTGCGACACTGTCAAACTTTTTCTTAACTTTTGCCATTGACTTATAATGGGAAATTGTTTTTTGAATAACTTTTGAACCATTTAATATTTTTTCACCAAATCTTCAAAAGGCACATCAGGGACCCTGGCTGCACATTCCCTGAAGATTTTGGGCCAGTCGCGCAAACCATGCGACCTGTACGCGCGACCATAGAATTCCAGAAAAAGTGTAAATGCGCGTGCAAATCATGCTTAATAACTCCGCAGCCATGTATCCGACTGGTACGAAACTTGGCAGAGGCCAAGGCCTTTGATTCTTGATTGTGTATTCCACATTTCAGCCAACTCTGTCATACGGTTGCAAAGTTATTAAGGTGCAAAGTTTTGGGGTTTAACATAGAAATGGCTCCTCAACCCCAACTATGGTAGCACGTATATATATATATATATATATATATATATATATATATATATATATATATATATATATATATAATAGATATATAGATATAGATATAGATGAAATGTGATGTGGTTAAAAAGAACAGAAGACAATGCCTAAAATGCTTGTATGCAAACACACCGACAAATCCTGATATCAAGTTCGAGTAAAAATAAAAATGGTGATAAATGAGACAGTAGAAAAACATAGATATGGCCTAACTTTTGCAAGAAAAGGGAAGAGAGCAATCATGCAAAAGTACATATAGCCCTACTCCCCCATCCACTCAGGTGTCCCCCAAGAGTCCATCCTTGACCAATTCTATTCTCCATTTTCCTTAATGATGGCTCCCTCAGTTTGTGTCTCATCATGCATACATATGTACATGGGCAACACTCCTTTTTTTCTCCAGAGCCTCTGTCCCCAAGTTGGAAGTGACTTTGCAGCATGAGCGCAATCATGTCCAACAGTGGTACCATTCTCAAGAACTCTCCATTAATTCCAGAAAATCTGCTCCATGAGTTTAGGCATTAAGCAGAGACTCTATAGACTACATTAAACCCCGTCTTCATGACACTAGATAGTCCCCTTCCTGGAAGAAGCCCCCCATTTTAAGTACCTTGGTGTGTAGCCACAAGAAATCATGTCTTCCATTCCCTTTCTGCCAGAGATTATCCTCAAGATGAGCCTCCCAGTGATTGACCACATGGACGTTGTGTACAGTCTTACATTATTGCCCCCCAAAACTGCTCTGATCAGTATGTTTAGCTCTGATCAAATGATGCTACCTCGGGTAATACCTAATAAAAGCACCACACATCCAATAGAATAGTGTGTTGCAAAATTAATGTTATTTTCTTGTTATCTCCCTGAATTCCATAATCAGCCATGACGGTGGGTGCCAAAACCATAAATGGTTTCTAGCACAGATGGGATGGAGTTAAGGGTATAGTGGTTACTCTGGGCAGTAACAGTGGAGAGGGGAATGAGGGGATAATGAGGGCTAGCACCTTGAATGGACAATAGGTGCTGGGATTTGATAGATAACTACAGGCAGACAGAATGGACCATTGGTCTTCTTCTGCCATCATTGTTATTGTCTATATTTTTTACTGCCCCAGAAACAACGTAAATGATTCCCTACATAGTAGTTATTATACTTTGGACAATTTGGGGATAACCATTTTATTAATTAAAAAAAAATGCTGTCCCTTGTGATTCCATCTAGGAATATGAAACATTATTTCAATGACTGCAGTACATTTTTCTTTCTTTTATCCAACAGGTAGCAGAGAGGCAGCATTTGTATATGCCATCTCCTCAGCAGGGGTAGTTTACGCTATAACCCGAGCCTGCAGCCAAGGTGAGCTCAAAACCTGCAACTGTGATCCCCAAAAGAGGGGCAGATCCAGGGATGAGAGGGGAGAATTTGACTGGGGTGGCTGCAGTGACAACATCAACTATGGGATTAAGTTTGCCAAAGCCTTTGTGGATGCCAAGGAAAAGAATGTACAAGATGCGCAGGCCCTCATGAACCTACACAACAACAAATGCGGAAGGATTGTGAGTGAAACCAAGAATTATTACAAAAGAACATTATAGTAGTGAGGTGAAGCTTGTGTAATTATGCTCTCAGTGATTCAGGTGAGCAGGAATGCACAGGAACCAAATTCCTTTCTGTACTTTTTCCCCTGCAGAAATGGAATTCCCATATATCTTCCCACTGATAATGGAATTAAGATTCTTAAAACTGTCAAATAATGCCATTCTGTGGGCCACTGACACTAAACCAACAGTTTCCATAGCCGAGTTTGACGTTTGCACAACAATTTGTATTTAAAAAAATACTTGAAATATGTTATTGGACCCAATACTATCTACACAGATGGGATTTTTCTTGATTGAAAGTCTTGATGGTGAAGATGTTTCAATCAGTTTCATATTTTCCATTTCTGAGGTTCCTGTTCTTCCCCCTCTTGCCTGATTCACTGTATGCCTCACTGCAAAACTACAGAGTAGAGGAGAAAGTTATTCAACCTCAATCTTGTTCTTTATCTACAACATTCATTTGCATGCAGAGAAAACATAAGTAGATGATTTTAGTTACTTTGCTAATCTAACCTATTTAAACGGCAACTTTCCCACTGTTTTGTAAATCTCCCCCCTGAAACACTGTAGGAGACTTACCAGCCCTAAAGTCTGCTGGTGTAAAAATTACAATATTTTTGTGGCCCTATTTCAGGAGGGAAGGGACCATAATTTTGCTGCATGGAGCCAAGAGCCCAATCCCTTTCACTTCCTGATGTGGAGACATGCCCCTGCGCTCTCACATTTTGTGATGTAACAATATGGAGATGGTGAGGGCGCACTCCATTGAGTTGTATAGCGACCCATTTTTACATCCTTTTTTGCACATTTTAGGGTGCCGATGTCAATAAATCAAGGCCACCACTAAACTAACAAGGCCCTTGTTAGCTGAGCAGTGATCTTGATTTTTCAAAATCAGCACTCTAAAATGTTCAAAAAAGGATGTAAAAATGGGTGCCTATGCAACTCAATGGAGCGTGCCCTCTCACTTTCTGTACTATTACATCACAAAAATGTAAGTAGCAGGGTTACAGTTATGTACTGTAGTGTCTCAAGCTCTCATATTTAAAGAAATACAGGCCAGAATCGAATACTTATGTTTGCGTTGTGATATCTCTGAGTGATAATTTAGAAGAAAATTGCCCAAAATAATTCAAAATAGTGTATCCATTTAACTATATGGCTATGATACGGTAGCCAAGTTGGATTTGGGCATCATTATTCATAGCCTTATTTGTACAACAGTAATCAGATGAAAGCTAAATAAGTAACCCCGTGCAATAGGGCTGCATGTAGTGTAATTCAACAATTAGTAAACAAAAGTCATATATTCTGTCAAATATAGTAATGAGGATAGAAAAATAATCAAATAGCTCAGAAGCCTATTAACCCATGCAAGAGTTCATTTTGTACATCACTGTGCCATGTTAACCAGTTGAGCACCCTTCTGGTGACTCCCTCAGGGCACTAACCACAAAATGATAGGCCAAGAACATTTCCATATCACTACAGCATCATGTTATAGTACTCGGTACACTGAAGTATTGTATTCTGTGAGGTGCTCTGAGTCACAACTCTCCACCTCTCAGCATTAAAATTCATAGCACTGACCTTCACAATTTAGAGCAAATGGCCAAAATGTGTAGCACTTTCTAATGTTAAAGATTATGTGTCTACAAATAGTGAACCCCACATATTTAGTGTCAAGGAATGTTTCTATCAAGTTAGTTCAATGGTTTAATATGTTGTGTGTCCAGAAATAGTTCTAGCATTATTAAGAACATCAGTAAACTTGTTGAGCAAGGGTGAATTTCAATATAAAAATCATAGCACTATGCAAAACTCTTAGCAGAGGTATGCTCTGAATGGCTCACCAGAAGTGGCTAACAAGGGTTTATTCCATAAAGTTTCCAAGCAACCAGTATGGCTGCAGCAACAATATACAGTAATATAATCCTTATGCAGTCTACAGTCAGTTGAACCCATGTAGTTGTTGCCCAATGCCTAAGATGAGTGCTTTGTTAGAGATTTTAATGTGATTTTCTTCTTTTCCAGGCTGTTAAACGTTTCATGAAGTTGGAGTGTAAGTGTCATGGAGTCAGTGGATCGTGTACATTAAGGACATGTTGGGCTGCAATGTCAGATTTTCGGAAAACTGGGGATTTCCTAAGAAAAAAATATAATGGAGCCATTCAGGTCACCATGAATAAATATAAGCCTTATTTCTTTGAGGCTAACAGGAATTCCAGAAAGCCAACCAAAAATGACCTTGTCTATTTTGAGCCTTCACCTGATTACTGTGTCATGGATAAGGAGGCAGGTAAGAAAGATACTCTGGAATAATTGTACTTCTACAATATTGGAAATGAAATGTTATTTCTTGTGTCAGTATACTAGAAAATAGTATGTATTTTGAATGGAAAAGAATCCCAGAAGTTCTTTAATCTGCCAATGTACAGTTCTAGTTAGTATAATATTTTCAGCAATAACTGAAATCTCATTAACTGGGAACCCTCCTAATTGTGAAAGCTTAAGCAATACATTATCAGAAGTACCCGATAACTCATGACCATTACCAATGCAGAATCCTGTCTCGTAAAGAGAAAATATGGACTAAGGGTGCGCAGAATAAGTTGTAAAGAAAAAAAAAGAAAGCTGTAGAATGTAGACTGGGTAGAAGGGGTAAGTTAATCTAAAGCTGTTCACAGACCTCCAACTGGTCTTTACCACACCTTTCTTGCCCCTGATTGGTCTTTTTTCTTGCTTCTGGTTAATCTGAAATGATTAGACAGAAATTCCTCCAATGGTTCCTATGTTCAACACTTTGTTTCTTGTGAATTCCCCGTATATTTGGAGTCTTAGGGATATGTAAAGCTGAGCTTCTTTGTCAGAGGTTCCAATTGCAAATAACACAAATCGGCATAGATTTCTTTTACATGCTGGTTAAATAAATTAATTACTGTATAAGACATTATTTTCAGTGGAATACATTTTTTGCTATATTCACTATTTTTGAAAATCCAGTGAAAATTATATGACAGCGAAAATATATACTGCAATTGACAAGTTAGCTCACTCTTGCACTTCAGCTAAACCAAACTGCCGTGAAAATGTCAGAGTGGACAAAACAATGAAATTTAAGGGCAGTGAATTCATTCTCTTATACAGTAAATAATTAGCTTTTAAAACTACCTGGCTCCCAAAGGGACTTTTATTTCTAACTGTATTACACCTCAACCTTCTGTCCATGTGACAGGGACAGATTCAGATTGTAGTACGGGGCCCCACCTCATGAAATGAAAGTACTTGGGCCTTTCAAGAAAATCTGTACTGGAGCCAAGAGGTGACAAGCTCAATTCATACCACTCCAGTCTGGTACAGTACGTTAGGTATACAGGTAGTAGGGTGCAAAAACAATCTACTGTCACAACAACATACTGTAGATACCACTGTATATGAACAAATGTCCAGTGTTTGCAAGGTAGAGGGCTCAACTGGACATTTCCAGGTATCCCAGAATGGCTTGTTGCTGTACGTATTAATTTAGGCATCAAGACCCCTGTGAAAGTAATATAATAAGCATATTAAGGCCCCCTCCCCTGCTGCTCCACTGAGAGCAATGGTGTTTGCAATGTCACAAAACTGGGTGGAATTCCCAAGTAAACTTGTGCCCATTCAATTGAGACCCAGCCGCCACTTCCGTATTCACCGAAAAGTTTCGGCAGTTTTTTAAAATGTGCAGATTATTCAAAAAATGGTACTGACGGCAGCCTCAGACTCCCACTGAAGCTTACAAAGGTATGTGGGATGGGAGAGGGTGACACAATTTAATTTGCGGGTCACCTTTAACAAGAGGTAATTTTTGTTCTTCCATTCCTGCGCATTGTCAAAGACTGCTTGTGAACTGTTGAGTTCTGTGCTGTTTTTGACTCTGCTATTCATCAGCACAGTGATGGAGCAGATATCCTACTCTAATTTCTTTATTATAGAAAAATGGCTATTCGTTTAAGATTCACAAGATCATATTTATTTATGTGTTATTATATTAATGCATGTAACCGCGATATGAGCAACTTGCAAAAGAAATTATAGTTTTGAATCTACTGTAGATGATGCTGTCATTAGCACAGAGGCGTATCAATTATTTTTATTTTACCAGTAATAACATAATTGAGTGGGCTCATTTACAAGGTGGGCCTGGATGGACACAGCAGAAAAAGACAATACAAATACATACAATCTAAGTACAATACAATGGGCATTATGTATGTGTATGCTTTGAGCAGCTTTAAAACTTCATCTCAGTTGATGTGTGTGAAATGAAAAGAGATGGGTGAATGCCCCATGCACTGGGTAGAAGCATTAGACTCACTTGCTTTGGACTTGGGTGCTTAGGAGGGGCTAGACAGGGGGATGTCGAGACTGAGGTGATGGTTCAGTGTATTTGCAATATACAGATCTCAGTGAATACAGCATCATTGTACTATAGCTAAGAGATGCCTGACATTTGATCCCTGCCTAAGAGTGAGTTAATATCTGACCATAGGTTTCTGTGGAACCGGATATGGGATTCTCAGTATTCTGTATATAGTAGGTGATTTTGCTGCCCACAAGTTTTCATCAACATTCTCAGTTATATTTTTGCACACGTTTGTTATCAATTTTCTTGTAACAAAGATGAACTATCATGCAACAGAAACTGTTCCCTGATCGTACATGACACTGGAGACATCATGACGAACTCCATGTCACTTAATATTAGCTCAGACATGGTGAAAATGAAATTAAATGTGGCCCCATATACAGTCAAGGGATTTAGTAACAAACAGGAACATCAGTAGTGATCATCATCAGTATATAAAATGTATTAAACATAATGGTTGCTTTAAGAAAATCATCAATTTTTGGTTACTCATAAAACAGTTTATTTTTGTTATAGGTAAAACAGTTTATTTGGGGGGGGGATGTTTATTTAATGGTTAGTTCATTAGTTAATGGAGATAGGAAACTTTTTTATACCATTAGATGCTATCCTGTTTATGTTTTGACATTTTGTGTTAAAGTAATAATCTTTGTTTTGGTTTTTTTTTGCATATGTAAGTCCCCGGAATCTCCTTCTCTTCAGCAGTTGCTGCTCTCTGTTTTCATGCTTCCTGTACATTCTATGACATTCAGTGCCACCATTCTAGGCCATTCAGATAAATAGCATCGAGCAGTGTTACTGATGTCATGGAATGTCTTAGAACTGGACTATATTAATTTGCTGCTCAGTTGCCGTCTACATCAATTGACTGTTGCCAGAGGGTAGGGGGCTCAAGGGAGCTGGCCACCAGTAAGCGCATTATATGGGGGTGGGGCTTGTGTCTTTTAAAAGCCAGTGCTGTATTGACCTGGTGGCACTGAGGGTTGAGGCACTGGACACCTTACCTCATGCCACGCTGGCAACCAAGGTTCGGGAACTATCTTGGGTCATCAGAGAGCTGGCATGGGGGAGGGAGGGAGGAGCAGGATTGAGCAGCCAAAAGCCGGGGTGGTTGTTGCCCCACCATAGTTCTGCTCCCACCAGGTGGAGGCCCTATGGGTAGCATAGGTGGGAGGGGGTGGTAGCATAGTGGGAGGGCACACCTAGGTATGGCGTGCGCATACCTATACATGCGCATGCACACACGAGGTGCAGGGATGGGGAGAAAATGGGAGAAAACGCTGATAAAAATCTATAAAAAAAAATAAAAGCCAGCGTCACCCACTGCTCCTTTACTTGCCATCAGTTTGTCTGAAGAAGCAGAACAGCACTGGAGGACAGGAGGCAGTGTTTATCTGAACTGATTACACCTGTGCTGCTCCTGCATCAGCTCTGTTTCCCAGACTGTATTAATTTGCTGCTCAGTTGCTGTCTGCATCACTGTACTGTTACTCAAGGGTAGGGGGCTCGGCGGAGCTGGCCGCTGGTAACACATTATATGGTGGTGGAGCTTGTGCCTTTTAAAAGTCTGTGCTGCCCACAAGCACCACTTGAACAGTAAATTAAGATTTACTAGGGAAAGAAAGTTAGAGCTCCTGAATTATGGCAGCTGAAGATCTAGACCCCATCATGTCCATCAGTATTTTTTGGTACTTGGTTTGAATTTTAATCCATTGTTACAAACTGTTTTAGTTTTACAGCTGCTACTTTGGTCCGGTAGTTGTCCAGGAGCTGTATGGGATTAATGAGGGAGTGGGGTACTGTTTTATTTTAGAATACAATTGATTGTAGTTATTAGTGGTTTAGTTGATAGTTGTCTTGTCTTAGTGAACTTAAAACATCAGTTGCTGCAGTTAAGATTTGTAATTGCTTGTTAATAATTTTATTTTTGTTCAATGGTCATTTTATTAGCACTTGCATGTCTAGAATGATTATGTTAGATATTTATTGTGTCTAATTTGCTATTTAGATTTACATTCATAGTTTTATTTTAATTTCTCATTTAATATTTGTTTGATTTTGAACTGCTATATTCCTTAGTGGGTGGCAGACTCCCACTATTTGATTAAAGTAAATGTGTGATTTATATAAATAACACTTTGGGCTTCATAGCCCATTACCCTGGTTCTATGTGAAAATAGCGAATTTAAAATCGTGATTGCAATTTAAGCGAATTTTTTATGGCGATTGCAAAAAACGCACCATCCCATAAATGCTAAAAACACAATAGCAGCACTGTTATTATCACAATCGGCAGTTATGTAGACAGTCTGTCTCCCGACTGCCTAATGAGGGCAATACTATGCACAATTAAAGGAAACAGCATTGGTGTCATTGGGTGGCATTTGTACCATTTTGGACCTGCACCCTTACATTGCTCAGGCTTGTAAATTCCTGTGGTTATTCCATGTCATTTCATCTTAAAAACATCCACTGATTAAGTTACACTTTGTCTTTTGAGACATTTTGACTAAAATGACACTGTCGTACATGATACCCCCTCTTTA
Organism: Neoceratodus forsteri; assembly: GCA_016271365.2. Lineage (NCBI taxonomy): Eukaryota > Metazoa > Chordata > Ceratodontiformes > Ceratodontidae > Neoceratodus > Neoceratodus forsteri. Next base: position 74,564,583 of record JADMNL010000029.1, on the reverse strand, counting down.
GTTTTGTTTATTACTTCATTTCTCTGTCCGAAAAAGTAGTTCTTTTCAGCTGCCTTCCGTTACATTTAGAGTTGCGTGCTGGTGCATGTTCAAGTGTGGGCTAGCTGGAATGCACTTCAGCAGAAATTGATTATTCTGACTTTCGATGCACATCACTTTATTTTTATGTTTCCTTTGTGGTCCATGAAGTGATTTCAGCCATCAACAGTGCTGTCAGGTTAATCAGTGTGGAAAAAAAGAATGAGTAAAATTTTACAATGTTATAATTACATTCACAAACAGTGGTTGGTTAGTTCCATCTATGTATTGAAACACCTTTCACTGCTGAGTTTCATCTGCTGTCTGGTCCACCCCCACCCCCACCCTCACTCGCCAAACCACCCATATGCACATCCTTTGACGCTCTGCCACTCCAACAGATTTCCATCAGAATGTTTTTCGCCAAGAAGTCACTCGGGATTTATAATTGGCACACTAGAATACATATATACATATATTTATAAAATGGGTAAACATAAATGGTCCAAATGCAATGTTCTGATTGTATAAAACACATCACATGACTGTGCGTAAATCAGAGCACGACCGCACACCTCAGAGTGGTTTATCTATTACATATATATATGTATATATATATATATATATATATATACACAGACTGGAGGATTGTTGGAAGTGAGGGATTGTTGCAGCTAGCAGGCACATGCACCTGAAACCCCTTCAATTTATGTAGCACTCAAATGCCCACATTCTCCATGCTGGCAGAGCTCACAATTTTGCTTCTTTACTATTTTATTATATTGTATGACAGCTGGCATCACTGTTTCTGGTACAGCACTATTATTCAGCAGTCACTAAAATTAAAAGCGCAATTACTGAATCACTATCTTTAATCACTAATATGCATTCACCATTTTAATGGGATACCACTATGCTGGGGCAGAGATAGCCCCTATGTGTAAAAACATTAATATTTTACTCACTTAGTAAAGTGTGGGAAGGATCCATAATTTAGTCCAAACTGGGAGCCAGCTGATCCCTTACCACTTCCTGGTACATCTGCTCCACCCCCGCACGCCCCATTTTGTGACGTTTAACCAGGGACAGCACGGGGACGCGTCACATACAAGTCTATAGAGCTTAATTTCAAAACATTTTTACAGCACTGCAATGTACCTTTGGATAAAACTGAAAGCCACCACTCAATTAATAGGGTCCCACCACCCTCTCCGTGAAGTAACACCCCCTCACATTGCCCCTAACTCTTTCTCCCTCCAATCTTAGACTATTTTTTTTATTGATATCTTGGAGAACACCTGTGAGCGGATGCTCATTTGTATGTTCCACATCAGTTACAAGAAAAAAACTGAACAGGTACATAGCATTACATTACAAGGCATTACATTACAAGCAAGTACAAAATTGCACTGGTACAAAACAATACATTACAAGCTAGGTAGACAATAAATTGGTGTGAATTACAAGGTTGGATAGCATTTAGCTTAAGGTATAACATTTAGATACCACTACAGCATTGGTGAGAAGGTGCCTGCATCAGAGAGTTAGGCATACTTAGGGGAGAAACAGAGTGGAGAACAGGCACAGCTGTGGCATAGTGAAGTGTATGCCTGCGTAAGGGGTTAAGAACAGACTTAAGGAAGGTTGGAGACAATGGGGCTATAAGAGCATGGGGGGGGCATGAGGGTGGGGACAGAGAGGGGAAGGGATGCCCAGTGCAGAGGGAAGGAACAATGAAGTGCTGTGAAAGTAGGTGCCCCGGGATTAGGTGGAACACTAAGTGTTGCTGCTTTATAGTGGTCCAAACATAGGAAAGTTGCTTTGGTCATCATGAATGGCCAGTGCAGTCACAGTTGTCTTCCATGGCAAGGTGCTGCCTGAGCTTATGCTTGAAAGAACCGATGGTTGTGGTATCACAGATGGCTGAAGGAAGGGCATTGGTCCAGTGTGGTGTGCGGTATAAGAATGCACGTTGACCCTGTGCAGTACGGCATCTAGGTTCACTGAAAATTTGGCTGTGGGTGCTTCTGGTCAGCCTGGCACTTATATGGTGTGTGAGTGGATTCTGGACTCCTGGTGGCATCAGATTTAGTGTGATTTTTTTTTGGCCAATAGACAGGTATGGTACTTAACTCTGCTCTTCAGTTGGAGCCACCGTGCCCGTGAATAGAGCTCACAGGTGCGTGTAAGCCTTGCAGCACCTGTGAGGAGTTGACAGGCCTTATTAAGGGCCAGGGAGATGTGATGGCATGCTGTCTGATGCAGAACCATAAACAGCCAGAACATAGTCAACGAGGGTAACAATTGAGTTGGTGATGGCCATATTAAGTGCTTCATATGTAAGGCTGTGCTTGTGGTGGTGGAGTAACTGGATTCTGGAATTGATGGCCTTGGCTGTGATGTCTATATGCTATGCATATGACAGGGTGGAGTCAAGTGTAATACCCAGGTACTTAAAGTGCTGCACGAGGTCCAGCACATTGCCACTGTTGTTCAGGATGGATAGTGGGAAGGTTTTGTGTTTGCTGTGGGTGCTGGAGTAGATCATAGTCTTAGCTTTCTTGTAGTTAAGGATTAGTCTATGCTCCTTAAGCCACGTTTTGGCAGCAGTAAATCCTAGTTGGAAGTCATTTTGAAGTAGTTCGGACTTGGGGTTGCAGGTGAAAATGACAGCATCATCAGCATACAATAGCATGCGACTGGTGCAAGAGCCTGGAAGTTTATTTAAGAAAACGCTAAAGAGGAGGGGCCCCAGTATTGATCCCTGGGGGACCCCTGAGTGGACAGGTTTGCTATCTGAGACGATGTCCCCAATCTTGACCCACTGTGAGCAATTGCTGAGATAGCTGTTAAGCCATAGAACCATATCAGAAGAGAGACCAGTGTCGGCTAGCTGTTCAGGGAGGAGTGTGTGGTGACCAAGCTCTTTAGTTTTAACCCCCATCCTCCTCTTAAAAAAGCTCCCCTCCCTTACCTTATTGATCCCCTTCACATACTTAAATGTCTCTATCATGTCCCCCCCTTCTAGTCTCCGGTGGGTACAGAACCATTTCCCTCCACCTCTCCTTGTATGACTTCCCTGCATACCGTGCACCATCTTGGTTGCCCTTCTCTGCAGCCTCTCAATCCCATCTATGTCCTTGCGTAGGTGTGGTCTCCATAACTGGACCCCATACTCCAGGTACGGCCTTAACATGGCTTTATAAAGAGTCATCAGTACATCCCTCCTTCTGCTTGTTATGCCTCTCCCAATATACGCCAACATTCTATATGCCTTTCTCACCACTTTGCTGCATTGATGACCTACCTTAAGGTTGCTTGATACTAAGATCCCCAGATCCCTGTCCTGCTTAGTTGGCTTAATTACCCCCCCCCAACAGTCTAAGCTGCTTGAGGGTTGTTACGCCCATGTACATCTCTGCACACTTTTTGGCATTGAATTCCAGCTGCCAAGTTTATGACCACCCTTCCAGAATCTTCATGTCCTCCCTCATGGCCTCCACACCCCCAGAGGTGTCCACCCTATTGCAGATCTTCATATCGTCTGCAAATTGGCACACCCTCCCTTCTAGCCTGTCCTCTAGATCACTGATATAGGTATTAAAAAGGAGGGGTCCCAGTACCGACTCCTGGGGCACCTCACAAGTCACCCCATATCCCCAGAATGTACCCCATTAACCACCACCCTCTGGCTTCTGTCCTTCAACCAGTGTTCTACCCACCTAGTTATTTTGTGTCACACCCCTATGTTTTCCAGCTTATTTAACAGTCTTCAAAGGCCTTCCTGATGTCTAGATAGGTCACGTCCACCACCCCTCCCTGATCAACCACCTTCATCACCCAATCAAAGGACTCTATTAGGTTCATCTGACATGACCTCCCAGTTGTGAAGACATGCTACCTATCATCCAGTATAACATTGGGGAGGTTAAGGTCCCCCAGTAGTAGGATCTCCCCCTTGAGTGCCATTCATTGTACCTCTTGTACCATCTGCCTGTCCCCTTCCTCCCCCTGTGTTGGAGGCCTGTAAATCACACCCACTCTTAATGATGCCCCCAACCTTTTTTCCAATGTGACCCACAGGACCTCCGCCTCCCCCTGTACCTCCTGCCCCTCCATTGCCCTAATGTCTTCCTTGACGTACAATGCCACCCCACCCCCCCTTCTGCCAGCCCTGTCCCTTCTCAAAAGCCTGTACCCCGGGACTTCTACTTCCTAGGATTGGTGCACTGACCACCAGGTTTCTGATTATAGCCACAATGTCCAGACCCTCTTCCACCATAATGGCTTCCAGGTCCACCATTTTGTTCCCTAAACCTCTGGCATTTGCTGACAGTCCTTTCCACCATAAACCCCCTTTGCCCTTGCTATCCCTTGCTGCCCTACCTGCCCCATTTCATGGGGAGTACTAGCTAGGTTATTCCCTGCTGCTCCTCCCCTGCTCAGTTTAAATGTAAACACTCCCTTACGTAGCTATCTAATTTATTATTCAGGACCCTTGTGCCCCCCCTTGCTTAAATGTAGCCTGTCAGGAGCATAAAGTTTCTCATTATCCCATGTCCTACCCCATTCCCCCAGAAACCAGAAGGAGGTACACATCATGAAAGTAGGGTCTCCAAGTAGGAGAAGTGTCAGGGAGAGGGGTGACAGGTGCAGGAATGGGAGGAGTTTCAGATGGTGCCTGAAGGAGCCAGGGGAGGTGGAGAGACTGATGGAGGAGGGAGGCAGCTTCCAAAGAGAGGGAAGATGAAAGGAAAAGGCTAAGTATGTTGCCCTTCAGAACAAATATTTTTAGTGACAGAAGAGCCATGGCATTTGTCTGACTGAAAAGCTGCTCAGGAGTCGTCTGTCTCTGCGCCTGGAACACAGTACTGATTCCAGCATCATCCTGCAGTTTTTTAACAATGTCTGTACTTAATGCTGCCTACAAAATAGCAGTTGTACTCATCTGGGTATTGACTGGTATGGTTGTGAGTTTTCCCATCACAATCACTACTGTAGTCATGTTGAGAGGGTCTAATGTGGCTAGCATGGTAGAGCGAGTGTGTTGTCTCACTGAAGTCTTCCATCTCCCTAGTTGTAGCAATTCAGCTAAGCCATTGGCTCTTCAGATCTTCTTTGACATGATATCCAGGTACAGTTGCTTGATATATTTATTTTACCAACTGCTCAGCAAAAATTAATTCTCAGACACTGTGGATGAGTGAATAGCTTTCACCATGGGAGCTGCTATCTCAGTCATGGCACAGTAAAAGCCATACTGGATCCTCACACTCAAAACATCAGATTGCCTACTTTTCAAGAGGGTCCTGGGGGGACAAGTACAGTAATACAGTTACAGCTTAAACTAGTAATAGTTACATGGTTTGCAAAGCACATCACTGAATTGTTAAATTACATATTTACAAAAGGTACAAAACAAAATAAAGCAGAGAGCAATAACAAAGTCAGGTGTACATGGGAATGGTTCTAAAGATTGGGGAAGATGAGAATATGGTAGCTATGGGGAAAGTAAAGCAGGATGGGATAAATGAGACCAAGGAAGTAGTAGATTAACAGGCATATGTGCTGGGGAGATACTGGAACAAGGCATTCTTGGAGATTTGAAGATTGTTAATTTCTTTATTATCAGTGGGGCAAACAACTGTAAGAAGGCAGAATCCCTTCCCAGGGAGATTGCCACAGGGAAAAACAGATCATCTCAGCTATTTCGGATTGTGGACAGACTTTTGCACCCAGTCTGCCTACAGCCGAAAAAAGCTTTTTCAATCACTTTGTGTGAGGAGTTTGCTCTGTTTTTCTCTAACAGGGTGTCCTCCATCTGATTGGGGATCCCGTTAGTGAGGCAAGTTCTGCCTCACAGTGTTTATCCTGGGATGAGCAGAGGTACTCCATCTGTCTGGGAGGAGTTTAAACCAGTGGAGGTGGCCGAGGTCATTGAGGTAATCTCGATGTTAAAGCACACGTATTGCAAACTGGACCCGGCCCCGACTTGTTTCTGGATGAGATGTATAGGGACCTTCATCCCGGTGTTTGCTGGGATTGTTTAGTGCTCGATGTCAGAGGGTGTCTTTCTGGAGGCCATGAAAGAAACTCTGGTGAGACATCTCTGGAAGAAGCCATCTCTCGACCCTGACATCCTGGCAAATTACCATCCTATCTCCAACCTACCATTTCTAGGTAAGGTTGTTGAGAAACTAGTGGCTCAACAGCTCAAAGAACTCCTCATGGCCTTTGACATCTATAAGCCATTCCAGTTGGGTTTCAGAGCCAGACATAGTACTGAAATGGCATTAGTTATGGTGCATAATGATCTCCTCAGGGCTAGAGATAGAAGAGGCAGGTCAGTTCTTGTTCTCCTTGATCTCTCATCAGCTTTTGATACCATGGATCACATTGTGCTTCTTGATCACCTTCAAGAGCATTGTGGACTCACCAGTACTGTCATCAACTGGTTTGAGTCCTATCTCTCTGACAGGGTACAGCAGGTGGTGATGGGGAATTTCTCCTCCTCCCCAAAGCCCCTGTCATGTGGCATACCTCAGGGCTCAATCTTGTTGCCAATGTTATTTGCAGTATATATGCTGCCCCTGGGAGAGCTCATTCAGCATTACAGTGTTGGGTTTCATTGCTATGCAGATGATATCCAACTGTATTTGTCCTTTGCCCCTGGAACACACAACACCATAGAACCAGTTAACAACTGCCTGATCAAGACCAATGACTGGATGTCCTTCAGCTTGTTGTGAATGAACCTGGACAAGACAGAGGAACTGGTGGTTGAGCCACGTAGCGGGTGTGATGGGAATGTTTCCCGGAGTAGGTACAGGATTGTTTCTGGGATCTGCTCTGTTGATGTCTTCCCTTAGGGTGTGGGATCTTGGCGTTATCCTGGACAGCTGATTGACACTTGATGCTCAGGTGTCATCTGTGGTCAAAAGTGTTTTTTACCACTTGAGGAATATCACCAGGATTAATCCCTAGCTCTTCCCGAGGACCTGCCAGCACTGGTGCATGCCTTTGTTATTTCAAGGCTTGATTACTGCAATGCTCTATACTTTGAGGTCACTGAAGTGACATTCTGCTAGCTGCAGCTAGTGCAGAATGCAGTAGCTCAGTTGCTGACCAGCCTGGCTAGGTCCAGTCATGTGACCCCAGTCCTGTGGGCTCTGCACTGGCTGCCTGTCAGGTGGTGGGTTCTCTTCAAGGTGGGATTGTTCACCTATAAGGCCCTATACAGGCTGGGCCTGGGCTATCTGTCTGAGCTCCTTAAACCTACTACCTCAGTCCATTCCCTTCACTCCCCGACCAGTGGCCTCCTTGATGTTCCCAGGGTTTGGCTCAAAACATCTGGTGACCATGCTTTTAGTGTTTCTGGGTCAACCCTGTGGAACCCTTTTCAGCTGTTGTCAGGGAGACCCCATCAGCCAAGTTGTTTAAAAATGGGCTAAAGGCTCACCTGTTCTGTCTGGCCTTTCCTGACAAGGGCATGTGACCAGTTCTAGTTACTTGAGCTTTAATTATGCTGAAGAATTATTTATTGCTATAATTATTTTGTTTTGTATATGTTTTTATAGTACATTATATAGACTGTCTGTTTTGTGTTGACCTACCTATTTTTAGTGTAAGGTGCTCAGAGCCCCAGGGATTGGGTGCCATAGAAATAAAATTTGCCTTGACTTGCCTGGGATGGAGCAGATATGGCTAAAGCCTTAACACTACAAGATGTGTGCACTCTTGGTAGGTACAGGATTTGAAACTGTGGTTGTGATAGTTTTGTAATAGTTTGGTTGGAAAATGGTCTAGGTTTGAAAGGCAACATTCTTGTATGCATTTGTAAACAAGGGAAGGCCAAACAGAGTTTTCTGCTCTTGTCTGGGGTTGGAGAATAAAGTTGCTGTATAGGCAGTTATGGGTTTTCTGGTTGCAGCTGAATGCAAATCTGTAAGTTATTAAATGTCACTGTGATTTTAGATAAAGCGGTGGCATTGGTTGTTCTATAAACTTCACTCCCATATTCTAGAGTGTATGAAGGGGAATTGTCACAGGAATAATTTACTGGTGTTGGGGCTTAAATAACTTTTATTTCTATACAGAAGGCCTGCCTTTTGGCATGCACATCAGATGCATTAAGAGATAAGATCAGTGAAAGTTGCCTTGGGTTCCAGCCAAATGTCCATTAAAGTACTGTACATTTTCCAGTGGCATGCCATTTAGTGGTAGGAGTTGCAGTGTGTTTGGATGTGTTTTGTTCCTGCTAAAAAGCATAGTCTTGGGTTTGGTATTATTTAAAAAGATGCGTTTAGTGGTTGTAACAAATATGTGTAATACTGTTCATGAAGTATACCTGTGATATACAGTAGCTGGGAAATATTTCTGACATTCTCATCAGGTGTTCAGAAAGTGTAAAATGAATGTCACAGATGCAGGGCTTGATTAAAGAGTTATCTTTGGAGGCTGTAGTCCATTTCAAGAGGACAGACTACAAATAGTTCCTGTGATGAGCAGATTGCTATCTACAAAGGAGGACTGTAATGATTTCTGAGTACCCTCTCTCAGCATTTGAATGACCAGGCCACAAAACTGAAATTACTGGTCAATAGCTCTGCCTAATAATGTGAATGGAATGTCTGCAGAAAACCATGCTTCTGTGGGGTCTCCAGACAGTGTTAGCACTCTGTCCAAAACACTGAGGCAGCTGGGTTGATGTGGGTTCCCTCAAATATACAACCATCATCTGGGGTTATGTTTATTAAATCCAGAACCAGTTTGGTCCACTTCTCAAGCAAGGAGACAAAGGGAGGTTGTCCCTGTGACTGACAGGATGATGCACACTGACAGGTGGCTCAGAAAGATATATTGAGTGCTCCCAAGAGTCTGGAAGTCAGATTTCACTTGGCATAGGAAGATATCAGATGCCCACTGGACAAGGGAACCCTGAGCCTAAATCTCACCTCCATGTGTGCAACTTAAATAGGTCATAGGGAGAGACTAGAGACATTTTGCATTCTACAAACTGGCTGTTTAAACTGTTTTTAATTTTCATTCCCTAGTGTGTTATCTCTTTTGTATTTGGCTATATATCCTGTCATTTTGTAGTGTAAATATTAAATATTTATACATTTAATATTCTCTTTGACTGTTCAGTGTTTTATGGTACAGATAAAATCCATTTCTATTGATCAGTCTGGTGACCTGCTATCAAACAGCATGACTACCAAGCATAACAGTAACCTAAGTCTGATATGGAGCAGGTAAGAGTTGCCTTAAAGTGACTAAAGGGGTGATTCTGTGCCTTAAAGAAAGACCTTGCATTGGGTGAGAAGTTTTCAGTAGTAGGGTCAGACTCAGATAAAGATATCCTAACAGTCAGCCAGGTGTTGACAGCGAAGTCAAACAGCCATCTGAGCATCTGGAGGATCTTGTGCATGAGTTTTAACGAACTGATGGCAGCAGTGTGGATCGCTGTAACAGTGGTCATCTAGTTTTGTGTTTTGTTGAATACTGACTGTAGCTTACTATTAAGTTCACCTTTAGAGTTGATATACAGTAGATGGCTATATCACCTACATAGAGATAAATGCAGGTGCTCAGGTTTATTCAGGCAAAAGACAGGTTAACATCTGCATTCAATTAAGTTATCAGTTTTTGGGGGGCCAAAACTAAACAATGACACAGAGCAGACATGGGATATGACTTGAGGAGAACTGAACTAATGTCAGCAGTGTACTAGTTAGATAACATATGCCAACCTGACAAGCAGGTATGAGAGCTGAGCTATGTATAATTGCTTAGCTATAATGCTACCACTGAGTTGTCACAAACTAAATAGACTAAGGACTCCATTGAATGCTACTCTTAGTTAATACAGTATATTGTGGTCCCAGCAGTTCTTATTTTGTTTAAAAATAAATATTTTTACCTAAGAGTTCTCTCTATTCTCTCCTATTTCTTATGTAGTTATATACAAACATTGGCTAATGCAGGACAGTAAGGAGAAAATGTGAAATAGCTGTATTGATACCCTAGTGCAAGTAAGATGATTTTTTTTTGCAGATTGTCCTTCTAATATGAGCACTGATAAAAAAAGCATGCATGCTGTCTTGTGCTATTCCTGGACAGAACTCTATGAAAACTCTTCAGTCTACAACCCTACCATTTAACAACTTACTTGCTGAATGCTACCAATAGTTAAAATTAGATTCATGAGGATAAAGAATATGGCTGGTCCGCTGATGCAATTTCACAAGTATTAAACTTCAAGTTTATTGAAATAAGTGTACAGAATTGACACAGATATATACATTACAAAAGATAACATTTATACAATGCTTGACATAACACAAAAAGTAACATTTCATAATGTAACCAGATACCCAGGCAATTACAAGTGGTTACATTAGTAAAGTGCAGAAGATTAGGAATATATATTTCAACATCTTTCATTAAAAAACACCAAAGTTCTTGTTAAAGGTTTATTTCCTACAAGAATAGCATATTTTATGTAGTTCTCTTTGTGCAAAAATTTTACATGTTTCAAAAATCACAATTTGTCTCTGTGGACACTCCCAAAAGAAGATGCTTAGATGGATAGTGATAATACACAATAGTAGGTCATGCTAAGAAAATATTTAGTTATTTTATAATAAAAAATACAAGTTTGTTTTACATTGTCTATTTTTTTTATAAAAATGGGAACCTGCCAACACTGTCTAAAGTTGTGGGGAAGTCCATTATCGGAAGAAGTGCAGGCAGGCCTGTAAATAAGAACTACTGTATACATGTATGTATTCTGTTCTTGCCAGTATTGACTATGGGGTCATTTCTCATGTAACTGTATGTTTCCCTGTAAGAATAGCATTTTAGTATTTTGATGCACAGGAGAGATCTGGGGCCAGATTTTCAAAATGAATGAAAATTGTACTAAGGAGCAAAAAACATGCAAAGGGAGCTTCCTTATTCGAGGTTTCATGCACGGTATTTTCATATGTCGTTTGTGACCAGTTCTGTGATTTACTGCAGCTTGCAACCATTTTTTGTGGGCAGCAGCACTGAAATGCAATGCATAGTTTTACAAGCCGTAACATCCTTCACAGCTTCAGCTGCTACCCATGTGCGTCGAGGGCTGAAAATAATATGTCCACCACTGCAGAGATTTTTTTTCTCTGCACCAGCAGGTTGTGTCATGGGGCTTAATCTCTGGGCCCTCCCTAGCCCTTTGAAACTTGGGCCTCTGACCTACAGTAAGTTTAGTTAGGGGTTTTTATTTCCAATTCTGACCCTATGTTTCTCTTTCAAAGGGCATTATATGGCATTACTGGATAGAATAGGAACGTCTGAGTATTCATTTACTTCCTTTTAAAACAGATATAGGGTGCTAGTTAAAATGAAAAAGGGGAGTGACTATACTCTTTAAACAGTGCATCATGGGCTTAAAAGCTGCTACTACTAATTAAAAGTTGATGCAGTGCAGTTGGTTGTCAGACATGCTTACTACTCATTAAAAGTAGCTACAGCTCATTTAATGCAACTGCTGGTTAACAGAAAGTTGCACTCTAGTTACACAAAATCTGTGCAAGGCTGTCCTTAAAGAAAGGTTCAATAAAAGCAAGTGACAAATGGCATATCACTTACAATTTAAAATACATTGTGTCAATCTTGGTTTCTTCTCCCACATTGATGCCATGTATAGAACGCTCCACCCCACACTTGGTGCACTGTACTGCAACAATCCTGTTTTCAATTCAGTTGTTCTCAAAATGATCCTGCTGGTGTTCAAGTAGGAGCACACTTTACTCTTGCTGTCATTTCACTCTTAACTGCCCTCCTCACACTCACCACTGCTCCTTCTACCAGAATCTCTCTCTCCCCTTTCTGGAGACTCAGCACCTCTCTAACTGTTCCACTTTTCTTGCTCAGTTCTGGTTATTATTCCTTCCCTGCTAGCTCTCCTCATTCCCACAACCCTCCTTCCCTTCCTCTTATGCCCTCCACTTAATGGAGATATGATTCTTTTCCTTACCCTCTGGAAAATCTCTGCTGGTACAAAGTAAAATTTGACACTCACCCCTGAAACCACTCAAACTACACTGTACTCCAAGGAAAACATAGACAATATATATACCATCAACCAGATCTTTCTTTCTAGCACTGTGTAAAGGAACAAAGTCATGAATGAGGCAGTGTGGGCAAATACACCAAAATCCTGACCAACATTTTGTTCATTTTGCACTCTTTCTCGAGGTGCCATCACAGACCCTGTGCTCTTTTTTACATTGCAGATATAAAGACACGGGTGGCATTTTCAAATGGCTTCATCCGTTTTTTGTTGTTTTGGTGTTTGTTTGTTTTTTGACATGGCCACATGACATACGTCCAGATAGTTATACTATCTAAAAGGTTTTCTAACATTTGGCTGCAATAGCTGTAACTTGCACCCAGAAAATGACGCGTATATCAGAATTTTGATGCATGTTTCCTTTTTTTGCTGTAAACTGCGGCAAGTTTCACAAATGCCTCAGGCTGTCTTTAAATCTGACACAAGCATCCTGACAAATGTGCCTGGATGCAGCACACATCATACATGCAGACACACGTGCTGCATCCATCATTTTGAAAATCCTCTCCACAGTACTTCACTTAACTTGGTCATATAGAGTAGAAGACAGCAGGGGTAATGGAGGGCCAATAAATTGGTCATTAAAAATTATTACAAATTATATCAAAATTAAAAACAGTCTAATAACACAGCTAACCTCTGAAAGAAACAGAATATTGAATATTGCACCTATTAAATCATTAATATCAAAACATAATCTGCTGACCCAGATACCCATGTAAACATATCTAGACACCTCACATGAGTATGATATAACTATAAAATAGCATCTAGTTGACTTCATATTAAAATGAAGCATTGTTTTAAAAAGTCATATATCTAGGTTTCAGAATAAATGCAAAAATGAATACTGAAAACAGCATCTGTATTTTGACAAAATAAAGAAACGTATTTCAACAATGCAAAAATGTGGCTATTGCCAATAGGCTCTAAAGGATTTACTCCTCTGCTGGGCAACCTGCCTTCCCTTCCTGCCTCTGTAACAGCCTCTTCTGTATTCTCTCTTCCTTTCCCCTGTCTTTCAAGGTCCCACTCATCATCATCATGTGGGTACCTTCTTTCCTACAACCAGCCATGCTGTCCTGTTATCCTTCCCTTTTCCTCCCACTCTCTTGTCCTGCTGCTTTGTCTCCTTGCCCTTTCCCTTTATGCCAACAGCTTTGCTTGAGTATGCCATGCCCTCTCTGCCCCTTACTGTATTTACCACATAGTTCTGTAATTATATTTACTTCCTACTTTAATTATAATATGCATTTTTCCCTTGTAATTATTTTAATATTTATTTTGCTTCTGGTATAAGCTTACTCTTGCACAGCATCCTGGCAGTTTTTTTTCTGTCAGTTTTTTCTTTGCACTGATTATATTTTCCACTACTTAAATACTGCAGAATGTCAAAAGATTTTCCCCCTGTAATCCCCTGCTACCAGTCTGCACCTGAAAGCAAGCCTTGACTCAACATGCCTTTCCCAGAGAATAGCATTTTAAATAAAAAAAATAAGTAATACTATACTGTAGTGTAGGAGCACTGTAATGCCGCTGTAGTTAGAGTTATAAATGCATTTCTATGTTAAACTCTTATTTTTGCACCTTACTGTGATATAGTCAGCACAAAGGGTCCCATGCTCAAGTGTGAGGCAGGTCTAGTGTGCATTTTGTATGCAAAAACATTTTGGTTTCCTTACTCTTTACTGTAGTGTAGTGGATTACATCAGACTAATTTTGCTTAATTCTAAGAAGACATCTTCTTTTACAACAAATCCCAGAATCCCCTGCAGCTGACACCAGAGCAGTAAACAGCAGAGGGAGATTCAATAGCCTGCATTGTTTTTTTAGAGCTCTTATAATGTCCAATTGGATGTTTTCGAGTCTACTTTTCTCCAGGGGCTAATTACACTCCTCTGTGACTGTACATACCCTGACAGGACAGTGGAATCAGCAAATGAAGGATCCGGGCATATACTGTAGAAACTCTAACATACATTGCATGCTACTGAATCTTTTCACCGCTGCCAACTACTCTGATGTCAGCAACAGGGGATTCTGGGATTTGAAGTAAAAGAAAATGTCAGGTTAAAACTAAACAAAATTAGTCTGGTATAATCTACTATACTCAGAAAACAGTAAGTAAATCAAAATGGTTTTGCACACAAAATGCACATTGGGACCAGCCCCACACTTGAGTGTAGGCCCCTTGGTGACGATCGTTCCCCTTTAATAAAATGATTGCTTTTGGTCAGAATAACCTTAAATTTGGCATACATGTGTATGGGCCAAGGCTCTCTGACTCCTAAACATTTGGTAATGATCTGTTCAGTGGTGTAAGAGTTCCAGAAGGTTGAAATACTGATACATAAACATTGCCAAATTAGAACTTTTTTTTTTTGTTCAGTGCTAGTTCAAAGACATCTGACAGTTGATACCTGAAACTTTCAGGTTTGTTACAGTTTGTTTCCTGGTGCATCCTGGGGGGGTGGGTTGCATGGATCTGTTTTATTGACAGAGGGAATGTTGGCCATGACACTGGGGAAACTCCCCTGTTCATCGATAAGTGCTGTGGGATCTTTTGCACCTGGACAGTGTCAGATGGCAGAAGGGACCTCGATTTAATATCTCATCTGAAAGATAGCACCTCACCAATGCAGCACCCCCTCATACTGCACTACAGTGTCAGTAATGGATATTGGCACAAGTGCCTGGTGTGGGGCTAGACTCCACAACCATCCGATCTTCCAGCCACAGAGGCGAGTATGCTACCTACTGAGCCTCTGACACTAATATGCAGCCTTCCCTCTGTGCTTTTAACATCTGAAAAGGGGACATCTTCTATACATGACAGATTAATTAACTGCAATAGTGGCTTTCATATAAACTGCTCATATTGCTTGACAAAAACATTTGTGCTATGTCCTGGTAATATAGTGACTTGTGTAGAGCAATCTTGTATTTTTTGTTAGAGAGAAGAAATAGCTGTAAGTTCATTCTCACTTCTTGGTTTAATTCCACACCCGCACGCCACCCTTTTTTTCCATTCGTCATTCATCCTCAGTCCTACCGTGGTAACTGCACCATGACACCAAATCTCGTCTGGTCCCTCTTTATAGTGAACACATCTGGAGCCAGTTAATATGTTCACTATAGTTAGGTTTCACTGTAGTGAAGTGCAAATATGCCTACTCAAGTAACAATGGGAGCCATCACTGGTGTTCATTACAAAATTAATTCATTATAGAGGGGGGTTCACTACAGTGAGGGAGCACTGTTTAATGAGCACAGGTGATCACCAGTCTACCATGAGATGAAAGCCAGGTGCTGTAACCATATGGGAACCAGGCAATAGGATATGCAATTTAAGGGTGCACACTAGGCCCTCATTCCCAAAAGTGAAAGTTTCCTCTCTGTAATGTATCTGCTCTTCATCAGCCCAGAGGAAAAGTGACCTGTCATGGCAGAAGTCAAGTCTCCCACAATGCACTATAATGCACCAGTGCTGCCAAGTCACTTGACTTCCAGTCATTTATACTGGTGGCCCAGTTTTCAAGCAGTTTGCCAGCACGCAGCTCATTGTGTTGTATCACTCGATGTAAATCAGACAAAAAGTGAATTTGGTGCCATTTACTGCTACAAAATGTACTTATGAGTCCAAAAAGGGATTGCAATGCTACTTTCAACACAAGTGCACTTCAGTCATGGAGAGACTAGGCAGCACAATGGTATGCACATGCTCATGAGATACCATTCATTTGCAGTAAATACAGCACATGTATAATATATTCTGGACCCATTGTCCTTTCACATACTTTTTGTGTTTTGTTTGCTTTATCAAAACCTACAGTGTAAAAAAAGGAATGCTGTTGTCTGTGTGCACTGAGCAGCATTTGTGTGGAACTTCTTTGCAGGGCGCTGTTTGTGAAAGCTTCATGTTAATACATTCTGACTATTCTATTTGATGAAGCTCGGGTTAGTAATAAGATATAGGCACTTCAGCAATCTTTGTGCTTTCAAGGATCATGTCAAAACTACAATTTCTGATGAAAAACTATTTAATAATCTGTTTTGCCTTACTTTTTTCCTTAGTACCCTAGCTTCATTCATTCTTAGCTCTAAAAAATGTTAAACAATTCTATGGTTGGCAAATTATTTGGGGCCAGCCTTACATCTGTCTCAGTGGTCTAATGCCTGACATCAGTACTCAGAAGCACTCTTACGAAGGCAAACATTTTCATCTGACATTGCGGTTGGGTTGTGTTCTTATAATCAGCATCTGTATTCTCAGGGGATTATATAGCACAGTTGAGGTATTGCTGGGGTCTGGAAAACATGCCAAAGTTGTATCCTGATGCCAAAACAATGGGCAGTAGTTCAGGGACATGTCAAGTTTTAGAAAAGACCTGGGATTACCATGAAAGACATAGAGTTTTCACTCCAAATAGTTCAGCCTCGTTATAGAGATGGACATACAGCATCTACTGAATATCATAAATGGCACAGGTACCTAGCTCTCTCGCCTCCCTCACTTTATTAGCATGTACTGTTTCTATGGGCTTATGGTCCTTGTCCATGTTAATTTTTTTTATGCATCTGAAAATAAGGCTACGAATAGACAGAACTAATCAAAACCATACTTCAGAATCAATATCCTTCAGCAATTCATATCCCTAAATAAACCCTAATTGTAGCCATAGCTCAAGTCAGCTGAGTAATCTTCCTTTGTAATCTTTCCTGTCTAGTCAAGTTAGGAGTTTGCACTTGATCCCTACTTGACTGACAAGTAAGTCAACACAATTGGCCACTTCTGAAAACTAGAACAGAAAAAGGCTTACAATATCAACTCTTAATAAAAGAAAGACATAATGAGTCTATGCCTTCTAACTGTAGATTCTGAGAAATTAAATTTTACAACATAATTGGGCTATTCCAGATAAATATATAGTGCACAAATGAAAAATCTGTTTTGCAACTCATATTAGGAACTAAAGAATAGCAAAAACTGTATTATTATTATTATCATTATTATTATTAAGCAAGAACAAGTGACAATGTGGCATGATTATATAGATACTGAGGGAACTCATAAATGTTTGAATGTACAATTACTTTGTCTGTTATGGTTGTAAGAGTATATTCCTGAGTTCTGGCACACAAAGGACTTGAGAAGAAACTCTTATTACCACAAGAGACACGGGAACTACACATACAAACATATTATTAATCCTGGCAACTGACCTTTGTTTAAAAAAATGGAACTTAAATTTAAAATCAAAAGGTCTGACTTTGCAGAATATTACAGAATCCCCTTTGTAGGAAATTTATGGTGCTAACTGAACTTGTAGGACTGCAGTATATGCATGAGACACCCTTGTATGGTTTTTAGAGTAGAACTATACAGTCCTGATTAAAAATGATTTATAATTGCATCAAGAAACTTTTCCAATCATGACAGCTTGCATGAATAACAGCTTAAAGTGTGCGCAATAAACAATGCATTAACGAGGCCATAAGTGTTATAAGTAATATTGGCACCTCATAATTCTCCAGTTCAATTTGTATTATCACAGGTTTAAGCTGCTTGTCTGTCTGTCGAGTTGCTCACAGTGCTGGTAGCCTGTCCCACAGATTTAGAGCAAGGACTACAGTGCCTTTGAGGTATAACATTTCCAAAAAGTTGTCAAGCAAGCCATTTTTACAGATTTATTGCCAGCTGTTTGCCCTTCAAATGTAAGTACAGTAAAACTTACCATATTTTTAAGTTTAGTCCATACTAGTTATCACTAGGGATGGACAGACCAGTCCAGACAAAGTCATATCCCCCCAACCCAGAGCCAACTCTAACTGGAAGATCTAGATTAATGTGGAGACTGTGTTCTTTGTACTGTATCTAGGTTTGCTAAGTATTAAAGGAAAACTACACCCAAAACTTGAAAAAATATATGTTGTGCAGAGTGTTTTAATTTGTATGTGAAGTTCTAGTGTTTCCTTCCCTCTGACTGGTATTAGGAGTTTTTCCCAAATTAGCTTGCTAGCTTTATGCTAGTTTTACAACCCCTGGGGATCTTCATACCTGATAGTGTAATTGTATTTCTTGTTCCCACAGTGCATCTTGTCTCACGTGACTGTGATGTAAGAGAGAGACCCAACATTCAGCACACACATGCCAAACAAACTAAATATCTTGGAAGCTTTACAAGCTGCACAAAAATTACCAGCAGCAAAGTTTTCAGGACAGTAAAACCTTTAGGATGAGGTGGTCACCAAGCTGAATTCTGAAATTTTAAAATATAGCCATCTCTATTGTTGTGAACTGATTGTAATGCAATCTTTCTGCTGGATTTATGGCTCTGCTACATCACCATTACATGAAACAAGGTGCATTGTAGGACAAAAATGCATTAAACCTATTTGATATGGAGATATCCAGGGTCGTAAACTACCCTAAAGCTAGCAGGCTAATTTAGGAAAAACTCCTAATACCAGTCAGAGGGAAGAAAACACTAGAACTTCACATACAAATTAAAACACTCTGCACAGCATATATTTTTTCAAGTTTTGGGTGTAGTTTTCCTTTAACAGCCACAATATCCAGAAAAGTAACACACACACACACACACACACACACACACACACACACATACAGTACATGCACACACAACCTTTGCCATTTGTTTCACTGTCATTGCTGCACACTGCATTCTCTCCCCAGCTGACTCAGTGCCACATCCCAGTGCAATGTCACCGTGGCACTTACCTATGACCTCCATAGTCAGTCAGCCCTCAGCTGAGCAGCACAACATACCACAAACACCAGTTCCCTGCCAGTGACAAGCTAATTAGCCAATCTTCCCATGGTCCTCTCATGATGACTGATGTCTTCCCCAGCCCTGGCATTCCACAATCTCTCTGCCACTGTCAGTCAGACACAGTCAGTCATCTGACCAGCCAGCTTGTAGCCCACAAGGAAATGTTAATGGGCAAGCAGAGTTAATTTATTCTCCATTCAGCTCTTCCTATTAAAGGCAAGTGTGTCTCAGGCAGGAGACAGTTGCAGTCGAGAGAGAGGGAAGGAGATAACCTACTTTAGGATAGCAGAAAAAAAAAACAGTTTTACAAAATCACTAATTTTCACCACATAAAAATTAAAGGGCTAATCTAGCAGAAGGTGGTGTGCATGCGTGAGAAGGTGTGTGTGTGTGTGTGTGTGTGTGTGTATGCGTATGTGTGCTTGTGTGTGTGTGCTTGTTTGCGTGTGCATGTGTATGTGTCTGTGTGTGTGCGCGCGAGCACTGCTTACTCAGCGCAGCATTTTTTTCAAGTAAGGTAAAAAGAAAAGCAACAGAGCTGAGCCAATGACAGTGCACCTACCGAGCCACTGTCACTACACCTGCTGAGCCAATGACACTGCACCTGCTCAGCTACTGTCAGTACACCTGCTGAGCCAATGACACTGTACCTGTTGAGCCACTGTCACTACACCTGCTGAGCCAATGACACTGCACCTGCTGAGCCACTATCACTACACTTGCTGAGCCACTGTCAGTACACCTGCTGAGCCAGTGAAACTGCCCCTGCTGAATCACTGTCACTACACCTGCTGAGCCAGTGAAACTGCCCTTGCTGAACCACTGTCACTACACCTGCTGAGCCAATGACACTGCACCTGCTGAGCCACTATCACTACACCTGCTGAGCCAGTGAAACTGCACCTGCTGAGTCACTGACACTACACCTGCTGAGCCACTGTCACTACACCTCCTGAGCCACTGACACTGCATCTGCTGAGTTGATGACATTGCAATTGCACTGCACCTGTTAATTCACAAAAATAAGCCAAGTGACTTTTGTTTAACTTAAAGGAGATCTGCTAGCAAATGTAATTGAGCCACTGCAGCATAGACTGTGCTTAAGCACCAGAACCCCCATAATCCCAATATATATTTTGTAATAAAAATACCTTATTGTAAATAGCTTCTATTCTCCCGATGGGTACAGCTGGCATTTGTTAAACTGGGTATAGTCCCAGAGATCGCCTGCAAAAACCATGATATGCCAACTCAGTTTTGCGCCTTCCAGTATATTGCCCATATGGACAGAGATTTAAAAATCCTCTGTATTTTCCATGCCAAGTGCTCTTTTTACAAAATATGGCATGTGGGCTAATTTTGCAAAAATAGCACTTGGCATGGAACATACAGCGATCTTTAAATCTCTGTACATATTGGGAATATACTGGAAGGGGCAAAACTGCATCAGCATATTGTCATTTTTGGCAGCATAATCTCCGGGGGCTGTACCCAGTTTAACAAAATACTGGCTGTACTACCAAGAGAACAGAAGTTTATGAGCAGTAAGGTATTTTTCTTACAAAATATATATTGGGACTATAGGGGGGATTGGAGTGCTCGAGCCACAAGCTATGCTGCAGTGGCTCATTTACGTTTGCCAGTAGATCTCCTTCAAACATCTTTTTAGGCTGTAAATAAAATCTAGGTCCCTATCGCTTACTAGCATGCAGTAAGAATAGATGGTCTTCCAAATAAAGTTTCAGTAAATGATTTAGAATCTAAGTCTGAAAGGAAATATAGTGATAACAAGGTATTAACACCTTTTATGTGTCTGACGGAGTTGTGCAGACCAACAAGCAGACTTCCTGTGCATTGTCCTCCCAGTTGATAAATTCAATAGCCTCAACTGGGTTCAATAAAAATCTTTAGCTGGTGACCAGGCTTGTGACTTATACATTTGAAGGGTATAAATGAGGCAAGGCCCAACCTCGGTGGTGTAGCTTCCTTTTCATCCCAATTGAATTACTGGCACCACTGCAAGGCCCGGCTGTAGTCCAGGAAAATCTTCAAGGTTTCATCTCCAGTTTTTAAGGGTCTTTCTGGTGGGCCACCTGCACAACCATCTCATGATCCTGGACTCTCCAGTACTTAATTAAGAAAAGCCTTGGGCATTCACCCCCACTAGGTTTGCAGCCCGGAGTTCAGTGAACCCACTCCACCTCAGTGGCATGATCAGCCACTCCCAGCATCAGTTGCTCAGTGAGCCATGTTTGTGCAGATGTTATGAAGTCACCACTTCATTGTCCTCAGGCAGACAGACGAGATAGACATTGGACCTTCTGTCCCAGTTCTCATGGTCATCTGCTATAGCCTTGAGATGGTCAGTGACTTCTTTGGCCCAGTCTTGTTCTTGCTGAAGATCTATTTACTGATCCCTTAGTGGGCTTATCCTAGTCTCTGCTTCAGTTAGCCATCTGGCATGTTCGGTCAAGATTTCTGCAAGAGCAGCAGTAGGAGTCTGAAGGTGAGCAATTTGGAGAGTAATATTTGGGAAGCCTGTATGGATTTCATTTTGGAGATTCATCTTGGAGGGCGCATGGGAGCTGAATGAGGTTTCCAGACCCAGGGTAAGTGCTCGTTTATCAGCTACCATGTATGCTGTTCCTGCCAGCATGGCTTGTTGATGAGCCCTTGATCTGTTCTCCAGGTGTGACCCTGACAGAAAGAGGCTGGTACTGCAAGTGCAGTATTGAACTGTGACCGCCACTTACTTGATTGCTGTGTGCCCATCATATTCCCCAAAGTGGTATGCAGGTAAAAGTTAAGAATTTACAGTTTTTGCTAATAATTTACATTAGACATCAGGGTGCTGGTGATGGAGCTATGGTAACATGCAGCCAATATCTCCAGGCCACACTTCTCAGGATGGCCACATTAGTAAAGTGCAAAAACAGGTTTAACATTACATTAATACAGTATAAGTGTAGCCTGCCCCATGGCACTGGGTGATAGGGAATCACCTGGCACACTGGCAACCTAGATTTGAGCCCGAGCCTTGGACGACAGGAGTGGAGGTCGGCAGGGAAGGTCCAAGAACATTTCATGGATGCATTCCTCCCCGGGGGGCCAAGAGCGCATTGCCCTTTGGTGGCTCCTGGTGGCCAGTTTTAGCATTACGCACTGCAGTGTGGGTGACCACGCGTTACATGCGCAAACACCAGGACATCATGGCGTGCGCTTCATTGGGGCAGACCACCAGGAACAAAGGACAAATGGCTGTCCAAGCCACCGCATGATGGTGGCCTACCTTCCATTGCTGAAAAGCCAAGAAACCCCCAAGCTGCACTCTCACTGCCCGGTGAGGATTGAAGGTGTGCCTACATGCACATGGCAGTCTCCCCCCTGGTCCCTGCCTTGGGCGAGGGGGCCCCCGACAAAGAGGTTTGTCAGGTCGGTCAAGGACAGCACTTGAGGGAGTAGCAAACAGTAAATGGAGGTAGCAATGTGGTGAGGCTTGGCCGCCCGAAGGAGCAGGCGACTGGGCTGGTAAGGGGGTGTGCATAGACAGATAATACAAAATAAAAACAGCAAAAGCAACTTATGAACACATGTAAATCAGCCTATAGGAATGCAAAACTTAACTTTTTCAAAAAATCAGCAGTTGAGTAATCTTGGTCATTCTAAAAAGTTTCACACACTTTAAACCAAATGACAGGAAGAAGCAAAAATATTTCTTGTATTTCAATTGACTATAATCACAAATTAATTGATTCCCCTGTTGAGGTTGCCAAACTGTTTAACAACTATTTTGGCCAACCCGAAGGACTTTAGGAACAACTTTGAGGCTTAAGAGTCAATTCCCCTGCATTTGAACATCGATGACTGTGTCCCTCCTTTTTATTTCAAAACTTTGTCTGCATCTTTGGTTAAGGATTATATTTTAAAAATTAATCCCAAGCCATTTATTGGCTTAGATCAACCTGATTATCAGTTTGTCACAATGGTCTGTCTCTCTATTTCTGCTCCCCTAGCTCACTTATTTAATTATTCTCTCTGTCATGGGATTTTTCCCAAATGTTGGGAAACCAGCCCTCATCAAACCAATTCATAAATCTGGATCCAAGAACATTCTCTTAAACTACTGACCTCTCTCCTTACTTTCTCCTTTATCAAAACTTTCTTAAAAGAACTGTTTTTGGCCACGTAAATGAACACCCGTTCAAGTATGATCTCCTGACTGGGACACAGCATGGATTTACTGTAGATCTAAATATAAGACTGAGACAGCCCTGGTGGAGTTCATGGACTATGTCCATAGGGCCCTGGATAGGTGGCTCCATGTGACATCAGTCTTTGTGGACCTCACCACGGCCTTCAACCTGGTTGATCATGAACTTCTTTTGTATGCTACAGCTAAACAGGGTTTCTCTGTGGATTCAGTTTCCTGGTTTAGAGCTTACTTGCAAGGGTGATCCCACTATACTATTATCAAACTGGTTAAATAGGATTTTAAGGAGATTCAATGTGGAATCTCCCCGGGGTTTATTTTAAGCCCCTTATTGTTTTTATTATTTTTGAATTTAATGCCCACAGTAAGTATTAATTCCAAGTTAATTTTATACGCAGATGATGCAGTCCTCTTCAGTTCTGATAAGGACCTTCACTGTCTTCAAAAAATGCTTCAAATGGACTTTAACAATATTCACAATTGGTTCTTGTCCCACAAGTTATTATTAAATTCCAAAAAAGTATATGGTTTTTATTGCTCCAGTAAATCAATCAATCAATCAATCTTTATTTAACCAGGAGAAACATCATTGAGAAAAGACTCATTTGCAAGATGGTACAGGGTGGACAAGATTCAAAGAAATGACACTCAACAGGAACAATAAAATGAAATAAAAATACAAGAAAAGGATACATGAATGCTAATATACTGTACATTAAGAATTGAAAAATACAGTGTTACAATATGTACAATATCTACAAACAGGGAGGTGGCTAGGCAATGGGGGAAAGAGGAAGGAAGAGGGGCTGAAGTTTTATAGGGAGAAGGCATGGAGAAGAGACGGAAAAGAAGAGAGGGAGAGCAAAAATGTAATAAGGGGAAGGGAGAGGAGAAGAGAGGGGAGAGGGGAGAAGGCAGAAGAGGACACCAGGTGAATAAGATGTGCTGGGGAGAGGGAGACAATAAGAGAGGAGATGAGGAGGAGGGGAAGGGGCAGGGGAAGGGGAAGGGGAGATAAGGCCCATGAGGGTTGAGAATAATTGATGGGTTTAGGCAGAGAAATGACTGAGGCAATGCTACAAAAAAGGGAGAGAGAAGGATAATGATGGTTGGGAGAGGAGGACGGGCTTAAGTACTAAGGCTTGCAGAAACAGTTGCAAGCTTCTTTTAGGATGAGGGAAAGTAACATTTTGAACATAGGCATATTGACAAGGTGTGAAAGTTTTAGGGATTTTTGGATACTATTCCAGGTGGAAGGCAGCGACTACATTAAGGAAGAGGTACCATGTTGAGTTCTGACCCTGGGAATGTCAAATGAAAGGCAAGAGTATCTTCTAAAGGAGTAGGATCCATTGGTACAGACAAGGACATTAGAAATATACTGGGTGAGCTTACCGGTTATGGCTCTGTAGATCCAGATTAACACGTTTCTCATTCTCCTCGTTTTTAGTGAATGCCAGCCGAGATGTGCATAGGGGGAGCAATGATAGAAACATAGAAACATAGACTTTGACGGCAGATAAGGACCGCTTGGCCCATCTAGTCTGCCCATTTCCCTACCTACAGGATAGGCCGCAGATCCTAGTTAACCAACAGCCTATTTCTTCCTACTCACCACAAGAATTGCCTTATGTCTGTCCCATGCATTCTTGAATTCTCCCACAGTTTTAGACCCCACAACCTCCTCAGGAAGGCTGTTCCATGCATCCACTACCCTCTCTGTGAAATAATACTTCCTCACATTGCCCCTGAACCCTCCTTCTATCTTTAAATTGTGTCCCCTTGTTCTTGCAAGTCTCTTTTTCTGAAAGATGCTACCCTCTTGGACTTTGTTGATTCCACTGAGGTACTTAAAAGTTTCTATCATGTCCCCCCTCCCTTCTTTCCTCAAGGGTATACATATTAATCTCCTTTAGTCTCTCCTCATACAGCTTCTCTTGCAGACCCTGCACCATTTTAGTTGCCCTCCTCTGAACTACCTCTATCCTGTCTATGTCCTTGCAGAGATGGGGTCTCCAGAACTGGACACAGTACTCCAGATGGGGTCTCATCAACTGTCTGTACAGAGGGATAACACCTTCCTGTTTTCTGCTGCTGATGCCTCTCCCTATACATCACAGTATACCCCTAACCCTCCCTACTGCCTTCTCACATTGCTTGCTAACCTTAAGGTCATCTGATATGATTACCCCCAGGTCCCTTTCCTGTTTTGTTGTTGTTACTACCTCCCCACCCATTGTGTATTCTTCCCCAGGGTTCTTGTTTCCCAGGTGCATTATTTTTCACTTCTTTGCACTGAATCCTAGCTGCCATACTTCTGACCATTCCTCCAACCTTGCCAAGTCCCTTTTCATCCTTTCCACGCCTCCTTGTGTATCAACCCTGTTGCAGATCTTTGTGTCATCTGCAAAAAGGCATACTTTTCCTTCCAGTCCCTCTGCAATGCCACTGATGAAGACATTAAAAGGGCTGGACCCAATACTGAACCCTGCGGTACCCCACTAGTAACCCCTCTTTCTTCAGAGTGGACTCCATTTACAATTACCTTCTGTGTCCTGTTGTGCAGCCAATGTTTTACCCAGGCTACCACCCTGGGACCCACTCCCAGGCTGATTAATTTGACTATTAATCTTTTGTGTGGGACTGTGTCAAATGCCTTGCTAAAGTCTAGGTAGGCCATGTCCACAGCCCCTCCCTGGTCTACTACTTTGGTCACCCATGATGTGTGTTGTAAGGTGTGTTTGTGATGAATCTAAGGGCTCTGTGGTGCAAGGTGTCTAGTTTGGAGAGTGAGGCAGCAGGGTAATGACTGTAGAGGAAATCAGCATAGTCCAGTAGTGGAAGGAAAGTTGATTGTACTAGCCTAGTTTTTGCCTCACAGATAAGGAGGTGTTTAATATGGTAAAAAATGCCTGGTCTTTGTCTAAGGTTTTTAGCTAGTTTGTCAACATGGGAAGTGAAAGAGAGCCTACTATCTAACCAGAAGCCCAAGGATCTGAATTTATCAACAGGCTCTAAGGGCTCACCAAAGAGGGTCGTGATTTGTGGGCTGCCACTTTGGGAGTGAATGGGTGGGAGATTGGCCTGGGGGGAAAGGAACATGACTTTCTTTTTTTTGCATTAAGCAGTAAAAGGTTGCGTTACAGCAAACAAAATTCTTGTTGTAGGTCCAAGTAGGCCAGTTCAAGGGAAGGTCTGTCAGTATAAAGTACGGTGTCATCTGCAAACAGATGAATATTGGCTGAGGTGATTTTGAGGTCGATGTCATTTATGTATAAAGCGAATAGGATGGGACCAAGAATGGAACCCTGGGGGACTCCTCTCATAAGAGTTTTGAGTGGGGAGAGTTCACACTGGGATTCAACCTGTTGCTGATGACCAACTAGGTAGGAAGTAAACCATTTTAGAGAAGCGTCATTTAGGCCAATGTTCCACAGCATGCACAGGAGGAGTTTGTGGTCTACCGTATCAAATGCTTTACTTAAATTGAGAAATAGAGCACAGATATGGTTCTTGACATTGAGCGCTATTTGCCAATTGTTGGTAACTTTGATTAATGCAGTTGTGGTACTGTAGTACTGTGGTTGGGTCTGAAACCAGATTGCAAGGGATTCAGCATGTTGTGAGATTTGAGATAGTCTCTGATTTGGGAATTAACTGATTTTTCTAGTAATTTGGAGAGGGTTGGCAACAGAGATATTGACCTATAATTATTCAGATCGCTTGGGTCTCCAGATTTTAAGAGTGGGATGACGTGGGCTACTTTCCAGTCCTGGGGAGGACTTCTTCAGTGAGAGATTTGTTAAAAAGATGTGTGCTGGGGGAGTCAGTACGTAGTAGCTGAGTTTCAATAAATAGGGGTTGATTTGATCAGCCCTGGCACTTTTAGTAACATTGAGGGCTAACAACAGGTCTTCCACCTGTTTAAAGGTGACTGGTCTAAAAACCAAAGGGGTTCGTAAGTGACAGGGCCCTAATAGGGGGAGGAGAAGTGTCAGAGGTAAGAAGTAAGGTACTTGCAGGGGATGAATTGAAGATGAGACTTGTCATAGCAAAATAGTTATTTAGGATGTTGAGGATATCCTTTTTGCAAGCAGTTGTGTTGCCATTGGTGGAGATCTTTACAGTAAGTCTTCTTCTTATGACTTTCAAATTTTTGATTTATTGGGAAATTTAATTGAATATGTTGACAGTTTCTGTTGCTTAGTGTTTTATTTAAATATTTCATGTTTGAGACCCACATTGTTCAGTTAATTAAAACAATTCACAATAGATTAGATATGTTGTATAGGATAAATCAGTTTCTGGTCCCAAAGTCCTGTACTGTGCATTATTTGCAGACAATTTATTACTTTCAAAGTCTGACTGGGTAGTATTTTTTATTTCTTCCTGACTGATATGTTGATTAGTAGATTAAATATACTTTATAATACCATCTGTAGGTTTGCAACAGGAATGAGAGGATCTACTCATCATTGTCTCTTATATAAATCTATGGGATGTCTTCCACTTAAACAACACACTGAATATAAAGCATCAAGTTTTCTTCACAAGATAGTTTTAGGTTTGATGCCTAGTACACTGATTGAGAAATTTCCAAGCAGTACTAATAGGTTTTCTACCAGGCCCCAAGTCAGATTAGTTTTTTTTTTTGATTCCCTCATTCATCTCATCTTTTGGTCAAAGATATTTTAAATATAAGGCAATTACCTATTACAATAACCTGCCCCAGTCTGTTTTGAGTACTGGTAACCTGAATGTACTTAAATCCAGACTG